>JAOWCC010001634.1:112270550-114670550 GCA_030867875.1 Actinernus sp. WN-2022 | reverse complement strand
ACACTGTCTATGCCCGGACATGGAAACTGGCACATGAAGCATGGTGATAATATAAAGAGTCACTTGAAGGATCAGCTCATTATGCAAGTGAATCCCAATCACCTTTTTATTGTTTGTCTTTGGACTGAGGGACAAGAAGAATTTTTGCCTTCCATGCAGATGCTGATAGAACAATTTTTTTCTAGTTGGAGTCGAACAACTGTTGTATTTGTCTGTCCAAACGAACGCGCCGAAAAGATTCTACTTGAAAAGCTGATTGAACCTCTAGAAAATTCTTATAAGGATCACATAAGGAAAGAAAACGTGTTTGTTGTACCGATTCATCACCTTTCCCGTCATTTGGCCATTGAACTTAAAACACCTTTTCAACCTGAAAACTCTTTTCAGACACCGAAAAGGCATCTCGACGTGAGTGACAGAATTGTTCCGGAAACCCTTCCACAATATATACGCCAAGCCATTCAAGGCCACTTAAAGATGATGTATCTTAAAACAGGAAGTGTTGCCACTAAGGAGGAAATCGAAGAGGAAAAAAAGAAATTCTTCTCTGGCTCCGCTATTGGTACAGTTGGACTTGCACACGGCATTGGGTTTAAAAGAGAAAAATTGAAAGACCTAAAAAAGGAGCTAAAAAGCATGCTGAAGGATAGAATGTCGCATGTGTGTATGATTGTCCTTAAAGCCGATCGTGGTTCTGGAGCAAGCACGCTTTGTCGCCAGCTGCTTTACGAGTTCCACACCCGCTATCCATGCGCACAGCTAACAGATTTTCAAAAGAATCTGGTTACGAACATCGATAAGATCAACAAATATACAAATCTACCTTTGATTCTATATGTGGATAGCGAAATGGCGAACTGGCAAGACTTCAGTGACTTTAAAATGGAAGCTGAAAGAAGAAACGTAGACATCGTTTTTATTGTTGTAGATTCAGAGGTTACTTTTAGCAAAGAAAATGATGGCGAAGTTTATGGAAAACAGAAGAAGAAAACGAGCAAGTTAAGAACTCCATATACCACTGGTGCCGCTCCATACAAGACAGTCGAACTCAATCGAGAACTAGAAAGAAGTGAAATTCCTCGTTTAGTGGAAGAACTCTGTAAATTAGTTTGTATTTCAGAAGACAAAAAAGTCAAACTGCTTAAAATGCAAGACAAGGCAATGCAAGAAAAGTCTCTAAGAAAATTTGCATACTTCAGTCTTACTGTGTTTGGTAAGGAATTCACACGACTTTCAGATTACGTAAAGTACAGGCTTGATAAGACATCTGAGATTCAGGCACACATTCTGGACTTTCTCGCAATTACCCATGTATTTACGGAATCTTATTTTCCAGTGAATGCTCTTTCAAAAATGCTAACTATGAAGGTAGTTTCGCTTGAAACAGTGTTTATTAACCCTGACGTCTTCGAACTGCTGAGCCCACCCGGAAAAGGAAGTAGGAGAATCTCTTTTGGCGAAGTTGCTGAGGAAATACTGAAACAACGTGCATCACGAGAAAATCTTGAGTATGTGGAATTTCTTCAAATGACGGCACTAAGGATGGCGCGCGATGTCTTGTCAGTAAGAGAGCCTAGTAAGAGGATCGACCGCTTGAACAGACGACTTTTCATTACGAGTGAGTATGAATGCCATAAATACTCGCCGCTCATCCGCTTCATGAGAGATAAAGACAAGAACACTGCTTCAGACACATTACAAAAGCTGACAGAAATCTTTCCCGAAGATACCTCTCTATGGGCACACTTGCAAGCCCATCTTGCAAAGTTTTATATGCTAGAACACCGAAACTTTGCAAAAGCTCTCCCGTGCATAGAAACAGCCTTAAGAGAGCACAATAATGATAACCTGTTGCACCACATTCATGGGGACGTAATTCGCATTCACATACAGAATCTGAAATCATGTAAAAAAATTGATGTTTATGCAATTGTAAAGTTGGCCATTAGAAGCAGTGTGTGTTTCGAGAGGGTCAGAGAGAAGAGACCGCTTCAGGAATATGGCTATAAGTCAGATGCTTTAGTCAGACGAATCGTAATGGAAGCAGCTGTGAAGTCTATAGGATCCGAGTACTGCTATGCTGACTACTTGAGCAGGCGGCTGAAGATGATTGCAGAAACTGAAGAAAAAGAAGCACTTAACTTGGAAGACAAATTTCTGTTTGCCTTGATTCCCGAGGCTTTTGGATTCCTCCAAGATGTACAGATGACTGAGCATACCGAACAGATCAAAAAAGCATTGATATCTAGTATGGGATCCCTAGAAAAGGTGCAAAGGTGCTGTGAAGAATTTAAACATTCCTTTTCTGGAACAAGCGACGAAGAATGGGTAAAGGAGATATCTCTTCGCACCATCAATTTCGTCGGTATTATTGAAATGGAAGCAAAGAACCCGACACCAGAAGATACGGATAAGATAGTTGCGAGGATGGAAAAGCTAACAAGAACTGGAGACGATGAGCGATCGATGAGGACCTGGATACGCTATGCTCGCAATGCTTCAAAAGTCCCCAGATTACAAGCTGTCTGTGATAAGGTTGCATTCTGGGTTAAAACTACAAATGGAGAATCTCTATACGCAGGATTTTACAAGTGAGTTGCAAATGTACATATTGTACATGTGTCTTAAACAAGAGTAACACATCCCACCAGGACAAGCAGCATAAGATATGTTTAATGAAAGTATTTTCTATAAGATAGGATTTGTCAAATAAGATATACGACAACATATTTCAGTTAAACACGAAGTTCCGGTATAAATAGGTTAGCCCCTCCTCTTTTCACGCATGGTGAGCTCGAAATTTAAAATTCAAATTGCTGAGCAGTGAAGAAAGCAAGCGAGCATATCAGAAATGCTAGATTTTTAAGGTTTAAAATTAAACAAGCCATAAAAAACGTGACCAGAGGGAAGATAGTTGTCCATTTGTGACTACCAATGGTATTTTAGGACTTTTGCGAACTCTGTAGCCCTTACTCTGAAGTTAATTTTTTTTCTTTCATTTGAATTTCGCGCGACAAGCAATCAGTAGGGAGCACTCAAGCGGAGCATCACGCAGATGTTCACTCCACAAAGGCCGATTGGCAACTGAAGGGTGACAAACCACTGGGCTTCCCTTTTTATACTGGAACTTCGTGTTTAAGTAATGCTCCGGCTAAGAATATTAGCACTGAACGGCAAGGAATGTAAAAAGGTGTTAAATTTCTAGTCTTCTTTCTCGTAATTTCATTGGTTGATACTCGTACATTCAATAGAAAACCAGCAAGGTGATATAGTTTCATTAAATAATTTTTGATGTTTCAATTTAGTTTTGATCAAACTACATTCTGATTTCAACGTAAATCGTTATTGGCGAAAGTTCTCAAATTTGTGATTCAAATATATGTTGTCTTCCCCCTTTCCGAATAGTTGGATGGTGATTTATTTCAGTTTTCACAGCAATGTCCAACAGCGTACAGTTTCCTTTATTTTCAGTTTATAACGTTGACTGTGGACATCTCAGACAACACTTAAGGCTTATTCAAGGAAAAATCGTTATTGGGAAATGCTCATTGCCGCACCTTATTGTATTTTGCTCCTGTTCTTTGGCGAACCATTACTTAAACGTTAATCTCAAGCCTGTTGTAAACTTTGGTACTTCTAAAGTAGAGTAAGGAACATCTCAGCATCTAGAACAGCTTTACAAGTTAAGAAATTGATGCATTAAGGGCCCATTGACATATTCCGTTGCTACGCAACACCGTTGCTATGCTTGCGGGAGCAGATGCGATTTTGACGTCCGGTTTATGCTAGCCTGAGAAAACAGCCGACTCGGGCGATATGAGTCGGCTGTTTTCTCAGGTTAGTTTTATGCGTGTCCACCGGCCACCCGAAAACTTTAACACTTACACATGTTTGTAAGTTTTATTCGTCCAGGACTCGAAAGGCGCCTAACTGTACTTGAACCTAGAGAAAGGGAAATAATTAATAATTTGTACCGAGCAAAAAAGTAACGGCAAGCGTACGGCGCCGCCAACACAGTGATGAGTGAAAGCCGATGAATGGGAAAGCAAACTCGTATTGGACTATCAGATGTAGCCGAGCTCTTCCCGCTGTTGATAGATTGAAAGAACATCTAGTAAATAGTATCTATAGTTGTCAAAGATATAGAAGCTGAAATGGCTGCTTCCAGCGAGAACATGGCCTCTAAAAACACGAAGAAAAGTACGTCCACTCAAGACGTCGAGTGATTTTCGACCGGCAGGTTTTCAACTCAAATCGTCCACAAACATGCACACTGCTTCCGGGTTCCTGGTAAAGTTGTGATTGAACCTTAGTTTTCATCCTTAAAAAAGTATTTTCGATATCGGAAAACAAACTGTTGTGAACACCACGAGATCAACTTCAAGTGAAAGTTGTCGAATCTCGGTCTAATTTTAGCTTGATTTCTATTGGCTCTATTCGGTTTGCCGCGAAATGGGTTCCTGGCATATGCCACACAGTCCGAAGCTCACTGCAGACAATTAAGCTAGCTCATTGCAGACTGGAGTATTCAGCCAAGCCCCAAAACTGGCCATTGTCGGAGGAAATAGGAGAAAATGCACATCCTGTTCGACCAATTATTGTAGACTTTACTGCAACAACAGTTCTGCTACTATTTCACGACCACAAAACAGGCACTTTTGCGCATGAGTTAAAATTTCTTAACTTCCGGTTTCTAAAAATCCTAAACATTTTGCGCGCTTTCACTAAACACCAAACTTTTCCCCGTTAAAATGTTGTTGACTACGTTCTCCACAAAATCGAGCATGGATTTTGGAAACCGACAATAAATGCCAAAAATGCTTAAAATTGGACTGAAAAGTGTTGTAAATCTTCATTTTTTGTCGTGCTCGGTTTTATGCGCCTTTATGCGTAGATTCGGAAAATATTCATGAATTACTTGTAGATCAAAATTCCTTGGAGAGTTTAGAAATTTTCTGATTTTGATGACGTCATCAGACTACAAGACTTTACCCTAGGAGTCACCTTGACAATAATTATTACCCACTCTTTAATTTTCCGGGTTTTACGAGGCTTCAAACTTTCCCGAGCAACGGCCGATTTCAATATGTCAATGGACCCTTAAGAAAACTGATACTTAAGGTTACATAGCCTGATGCGATAAGCGAGCGTCTTAAATTTCTTGAATAGCAAAGCGTATTAATATTGTAACCGTTTAGTAATAGATTTTTCTCAAAGTTCTCACTCTAGATTTTATCTTGAATATTACCTAGATATGTCACAGCAGTACTAACAGCTATTCAAGATCCAAGCGACAAGAAGAAAATGGAATCCGCACGGAAAGCCATAGAAGACGTACACTGTAAAAGGTATTTGAAAAAGCGCTTCTCACGATCTCCTGCGGACAGTTCATCCTTACAAGTGGAATGGCTACATCCTAAAGAAGGGCGCCACATTAATTCTATTGATTGTTTACTTCATAATGACGATCTCATGAAAGAATATCTGACCACAGACGATGGAGTTCGCCGGAAAGGCCGACCACAAAGAGAGATCGTCGAGAAGGCCCTGTTTGTAAGGAACATTACCAAATGGGAAGGCGTAGTAGAGAGCATAGAAACAGAATGGAAAGGGACCATCTGTATGAAGAGTCTTATTCTAATACACTTTGTTCCAGCACATGTTACCCCCTTCATGCCGGCATCAGGAGACATAGTTCAGTTTTACCTTTCGTTTGACTGGAATGGTCCGCGTGCATGGGGTGTTGTCTGTCAGCCCGGCCAGAACAAAGGAAAGAAAGCCAAGGACATCCGGCCAGCTATACCTCTTAAAGGTGAATATGAGAGCGAAAATGATTCAAGCGAGTCAGATGATGATACCTTCTGTGGCTTTGTGGGGACGGAACCTTTGTACAAAAGACGTTCGATTGGCCCACCACCTCAAGTACATGATCCTTGGGAGGAACTGGCAGGGTTAGAGATGCAAGGACTCGTTAGATTTGCTAATGAAAAAGGATTTGGTAAACTTTGGAATCCTAAGATAGATACAGATCTATTCTTTCATAGCTCGCGATTGTTTCCTCCAGTTAACTCCATGGCAGAAGTACCAGAAGGTACAGTTCTTACCTTTAGAGTTGAGAAACAGCAGCAGCAGCAAGGTTGCCAAGCAGTTGACATACGTAAAATAACGGTAAGCATTTAATGCAACTGCAAGAAAAAGTATTGTTTTGAGCAGGAGCCCATAACTAGGAGCGTCCATCCCCCATACTAGGCGTTTTTACAAGTTCGGTTATTTTTAGAATGGTTTCCCGCTATTGTTGAGTTGCAATTATTCCTAAGGGAATCAAATCACAAAAGCGTAGCATCCATGTTGTTTAGTATAACAAAAGTAGCTAATGGGGCATCTTTTGTTCCGCCACGGGGCAATCTACCAATTCGCGGGGGAAATAATCTAAAAATAGCCCAACGTGTAAAAAAAACGCTGTGACAACTATATAGGAGATATGGACGCTCCTGGTTATGGGGCAAGATGGCGAAAAATATCGAAAGCATCGTACAGAACAAATGTTAAACGTATTTTGTATCAAATCTCTCCCTAATTACATTCAAATTTCAAATTTGAAAGAACTTCTACTTTCCGACATACGGTAGCTTAACTATTCTTCTCATACTACATTAGATATTCATGGCATATCGGCCAATGGGGATGCTTGCTCGAGGTCACGTAGAGATACTTTGAAAACTAGCACAACTAGCACAAAAGAAAATTATGATAGGTCTCTTGTCATTGGCCTCTGTGCCATGAATATCTAAAGTACAATGAGAAGTAATTTCTAATCCGAGCCAGTGTGTTGGACACGGTTTCTAGATCCTCGTGCCAAGAAACAATGCCTCGGCTGCGCCTCACTGCGCCACATTGGCTCGGGTTAGAACTATTACTTCTCACACTAAATTAGATATTCATGACACATCGGTCAATAAGGAGCGTTCGTTGTGGTCACGCATTGATACATACAAACTAGGGGGAAATCACATTGTTAATTATGCAAGGGGGCAGAGTGTTGAAGCAGGGGGAAATTAAGGGTAGGACAAACGAACTAACTTGCATATTGTACCTAGAAGCAATTTCTATATATTGAAACCTGTACTTTGAAATTACTTCTAGATACAATATGCAAATCTAGAGTGCTAAATATGTAATCTTCACAAACTACATTCATTATCAGGAGACATATCAGCTTTAATCACATTATCAATCACTTTATGGGTTTAATTTAATTTCGAGTGAAAAATTAAATATTTTGCTCATGACCGTATTCAAGTGCAGAACAGCAGTCCTATCAATAATAAAAACAATAGAAGGTAAAGGCATTCATGTATATTGCGCAAATTCTATATGAATATATTCAAATGCGCTCCACAAGTTTAATATTTTTTTGATACAGACTGCTATTGTGGTACAATGTGCCGCCGTGCAGTTTACAATCATGAGTGATTGTTAGTACCTCAGAATACCAGGCTGTTGTGTCGGGAGACAATCCCATAATCCTTCTCGAAATAACTTAATAGGTCCTTTCACGTCCCCCTCGTATAGATTAAAAGATGAAGGAGACAATGCCAGCGGTTTATAAGTTCCTGCCCAAGGACGCGGCCGGGATTCGAACCCCGGACCTCTCGCACTCTATCCTGTGCTCTACCAACTGAGCTAACCAATTCAACCTACGGGATTTAAATTCACGAATGGCCTTCGGTTTTAACTTTCCTTTGATTCCGTTGTCGGTTTTTGTAGAATTATTAGGTCAGTTTGCTGTAATTACAATTTTTTTCAGAGCGCTTTGACGAAACATGACTGATTCTCTTCCATTTCCGAAGACTTGTTTTGCCGTCCAGATTTTCCACACGCTCATACTCTTTAATCCATGCCACAGTTAATTTGATAGTCAAACGGATTTCTTCATCCGTTTAGGACTCTAAACTGTTTGCGTTTTTGCTTCTCTACAACACTTTCGACGCTGGCCATTCTCTCTCTACTGAACTATTATTTGATTATTCGAAACGGCTCAATGAACTCTAATTTGAATATGAATATACAAATCCGATGGAATTCTCCCTTTTAAATTTTCCCTCTGTTTCATTAGTTGTGCAATTTTTATATCATCGTCTTCTGTGTCATGAATATCTAATATGACCATGTAACTCCGTTACTAATAGAACTTCACTGGCTACCTGTTACTCAACGTATTGTCTTTAAGATTTTGTTACTGTCGTTTAAAGCACTCAATGGGCTAGCGCCTAAGTATATTACTGACTTACTCGTGAGATATGTTCCTGCACGATCATTAAGATCGTCCTCTCATTGCTTTCTGAGTTCCAAAACTTATGGCGACAGAGCTTTCTCTGTTTGCGCTCCAAAACTATGGAATGGATTACCTGGACACTTGAGACTTGAGACCGATCTAATGTCATTTAAAAGTAATCTTAAACACGAAGTTCCGGTATAAATAGGTTAGCCCCTCCTCTTCTCGCGCATGGCGAGCTCGAAATTTAAAATTCAGATTGGGGAGCATTGAAGAAAGTAAGCGAGCATATCAGCCTCTCTTTTGAAATGCTAGAGTTTTAAGGTTTAAAATTAAACAAGTCATAAAATAAAGTGACCAGAGGGAAGATAGTTGTCCATTTATGACTGCCAATGGTATTTTATGACTGTTTGCGAACTCTGTAGCCCTTACTCTGAAGTTAAACATTTTTGTATTTCATTTGAATTTCGCGCGATAAGCAATCAGTAGGGAGCACTCAAGCGGAGCATCACGCAGATGTTCACTCCACAAAGGCCGATTGACAACTGAAGGGTGACAAACCCCTGGGCTCCCCTTTTTATACCGGAACTTCGTGTTTAAGACCTATCTATTCCGTCAGACCTATCCAATTTAGTCCAGCTATAGTTATTTTTAAGATATATTCCTAATGTATATTTTTAATGTCTTTTTAATGTATATCTTAATGTCTTAATTATAATTTAGATTTATTATTGTTATATACATATCTATTCCTGTAAAGCGCCTTAGAACTTTCGGATCATGTGCGCTATATAAATGTTATTATTATTATTATTATTATTATTATTATTATTATTATTAATGTGGTGCGAGAAGCCACTGGTCTGAAGTATATAACTCTTGCGATCCTAGTGATGCGTATAATGTATTTTATAAACAAATTCACTAAAACCTACAACGATTCTTTTCCTTTTAGAAAATTAAATAAAAAAAGCTTTAATTTCACTTTAAAAAACATGGCTCTCGAGTGCTCTTACGAAATCAATTAGCAAGAAAAACAAACTTTATAAACGGTTCCTTAGAAACCCTTGTCCACGTAACGACTTTAAAGTGCCTATCACCCTTTTGCAATTTTGATAGCTTATGAACCTCCGAAAAGTTTTGAGTACTTCTGTGAAGAAAGTTTTGGTTTAAAGTGAATACTTTATGTTCTACGCTTGTTTGAAATCGTGTAAATGTGACCTTTCCTGACCCATGACCGCGTAAGTAAAAGCCTGGGTCGAAACCTTGGTAGACGTCATCTCATTAATGCATTATTCTCCATGGCGCCTTTTTATCACAACAACATCGATGCATAGAAAATATACATAGTTTTTGAGTTGTTAGTAAAGAAAAAAGTCATTTTAGTCAACATGTTAAGGGTGCGTTTACCAATTTCGTCGCTAAGCAGCGACGTTGCTATGAAGGGTCGGCGCGCGCGCGCTCATGCAATGGCGGGAAAAACTTACTTCCGGTTTAGTGAAAAAGCAACGTGCGCGCTTTGCAATGCTCCACTCCTTCAGTTTTGTTTACATTTCGTAAAAGTTACAATGAAGTTGTTTTTGCTACTTGAACCCGGTTTTTTTTACTTTCCATGCTTCAAGTTTACTTAATATAATGCCGAAAAAGATCGAGAAAACCGAGAAAACCATTCTAGCTGCGGAGGGTCGCTGGACGAGGGAAAATTCCGATGTCAGTACGTGGAATTCGGGTGTCAAGTGCAAACTAATTTTCGTTCGGATTTCGACAAAGAAAGTTTGGTAAGTGCTCGGAAAGAGCTTGCTGATAACGAGGGGAGTCAGAATGTACTTACAAATGAGCAGCTACACGTGAGAGGAGTCTTCGAAGAGTTTGGTTTTGAGCCACTTTCACAAGAAAGTAGCGAAGAAAAATACAGTGCCAACGAAAGAGAAATCAACTCCATTTTTACGGCGGCTCGTCACGATACTAGGGACTTGACTGGAAGTAATCGGTTAATAATGACCAAAACGTTTTCATATATTCTGATACCAGAGTGTTCTGATACCCTGGACACTATTTCTAACTATAAAGAAGCAAAAACCGATACAACGTAGAACGTAGATTGTCGCAGTTTACGGTTGCTTGCTTGAACAATTCGTCAACTATTTCTAAGGCCGGAAATGTCTGTGAAAAATGCGAAAGTTAAACATAAATACGGAAACGAACGATGGCAAGTTCCTATTAACTTGCGACCATTCCTTTAGGGCGAACAAAGCCTAAGGCCTACTTGCCGAATTTTGTAATTATTTCTTTATTGATCATTATAATATAAATTATGGGATCATCCTAAGAACGTGCGATTTGATTGGATGCTCAGCGTGCTTGATTTTGTTATAAAGGCACGCTCAAGAAAAAATCAAGCACGCTGAGAATCCAATCAAAACAAAACGTATCAGTGATTGTTTTTCGCGAGTTTATATAGCTATCGGAGATAATTTCATAGACTGGAAAGAAAACAGGTCCGACTTTGAGTTGTTAAGGTGTGTTGAAGAAGAGGAAAATAAAAGTCGCTTCCCAAAACTAAAAGAAAATGATCGGCGAAAGAATTTAGCATCGGCTTCGTACACAAAATGGGACCACAAAATGGGATGCTAAAACGTTTGAAGTTGAGAAAAGCAATGTCCACATTCTAATACAGTGTTACTCATTGACAGTTTGATATAAAAAATGATTGAACTGATTTATGAAAAATGTGGTTTTTCTAACAGCCTGGTGTATTATTAAAACGAGAGGAAAGTGACAACACAACAACAAGACATGACTCACCAATAACTCGACGATAACTGTAATAAGCCTGCTTTATGCTGAAACCCCGGGCTGAAACCTGAACAGTGAATTGTGAAGAATACAATGGGATTTCTCTGGTTACATGTAGAATTTCGTTTGAGAGGTTCCTGACTGTTCCTGAATGAATAACGGGCGATAAAACGTGCAGAGTACCCAGAACTGGCAGAATTTCAAAACAGTAAATTGGCCATGCTAACGAAGAGAGCCTCAAAAGCTACGCAACACGGCCATCAGAGCAGCAGTTACAACACTGTTCCTTGACCTTGGGATAAAGAAAATATCCTTCTTCAGACCATAGAATCAGTAATCAGTGTCAACTATGCAGTTGTTGTAGAAAATAGTCGGCAATCCTCAACTCACGTGTCCAACTCTACTGCCGCTAAGTCGCTAACGCTTTCTCTGTGAATACGTTTCCATCAAGCATTTTCAACGCCTTGTACTATCACAATGTGCAGATAAATCTCTCCTGTGCTGACCAGAAATTGTAAAAAGAAAGTACTTTGTTTCCTGCAACAGTTTTAACCAGATGACAATATTACAACCCATTTCATTTGCCGGCTCTTGCAATTTCTGTCTTTCACTTTTATCGATTCACACGTTCTATTCTTAGCAGATTACTTCATCCAATAAGAAACGAGCTTTCAGATCGTCAATGTCAAGCTGTCACAATTGAACCAATCAGCGACGAAAAAAGTTGTAAACAAGTCAAGTACATTAAAATGGGGTTTTCGCTGTCGTCAGTTTGCTTTTAGATTTTTACGCGGGTTCTAAAGATAGCTTTATTTCCTTCGTCTACATTGAAGTTTATATTATAAAACAAATAAAAGATGGTTCTCCTTGTTATATAACAAAATAATGCACTTTCGAGGTCTTGAAAAGCTGCTAAATGCACTCGCGTTCCGCTCGTGCATCCGCAGTTTTTCAAGACCTCGAGCGTGCATTATTTTGTTATATAACAAGGAGAACCATCTTTTATTTGTTAAATGGAGAATATTATAAGGATTACGAACATGTGCGAATGATATTACACATTATAGCAAGATATTCCTCTAGAATTGACATATTCAAAATAAAAAGGTCCGTCTCCCAGGAGTTCCTGAGTGATTTATTAATTATTTTACTCAAATTGTTGGCGTTTTATGGCGTTTTAAATTCTACTTAGCAACGGCCCAAAACAATTGGTAAACGCACCCTTAAGTATTTCTTCAAATGATTGCAAAGCCGAATTAATTATATGACGTCAAGATGACGTCTACCCAGGTTTCGACTCAGGCTTTTACTTACGCGGTCATGGATCAGAAAAGGTCACATTTACACGATTTCAAACAAGCGTAGAACATAAAGTATTCACTTTAAACCAAAACATTCTTCACAGAAGTACTAAAACTTTTCAGAGGTTCATAAGCTATCAAAATTGCAAAAGGGTGATAGGCACTTTAAGTATAAAAATTATAAGAATAAAATAAATCATTTGTTAAGAATTTCGAAACGTAATTAGTAAAGGTGCGACATAACATGAATCAAACTTGGAGATTATTAAATGAAATAATTCACATACGTAAATCCAGGTCTAAACTTCCACCAGCGTTCATGTATAATAATAATGAAATTACTGATCATTTAGAAATTGCTAATCGATTCTTCAACCTACCCAACTAATCTTCGTAGACTACTGCTTCTACAAAAACGTGTTGTAAGGGACCGGGGATCTGCATTGTAGATCATATACTAGATCTGCGACCCTGCAGTTTTCTGGTCTCAGATAGGATAGGCCTATAAATAAGCCATATTAAGTGTGCTTAATTAAAAAAATTAAATCAAATCTAGTAGCACCCCCCCCCCCCTCCCCCGCCCCATGTCCGGTCCATAAGAACAATAGAAAACACACAATTTGATGCTCCCTTAGGTCCTTTTTTTTAAACCATTAGCGACATTTAAAGTCTTTGAAATCAATTCACTGCAAACCGGCATCTTCATGTACTCTTATTCCAATCATTTACTTCCTTCTAGTTTTAATGATCTGCTTACTTCCGGCAAACAATTACATAATTATAATACCAGAAATGCTTCTAGACTTCGTTCCCACTATTGTATAACTTGTATAAGGCCCACAACTTTGGAACTCATAAATTACCATGAGCATCAGTAGTGAATCAATTATCTGGCTCCCCTAGCACAGACTATGAATGCTACTAACAACTCAATGAACTACATACATGTATTCACCTATTCCTACATGTAGGTGACCCGAGTTAGGGCCACTCAGGGCCTCTTGTTAGCATTAGTTAAGGTATGGAGAGTCACCTCTGTCCTCGCAGCTCCCCGGCACTAACACCTATTGGTGCATTAGCATTACCACAATAATCTGATCTCCCCAACCTTATCACCCCACCCTTATCATCCCATTCCCAACCTTATATTTCCTTATTTCTAATGTTCAAAATCCTTCCACATCTTATCTAATGTTCTCATGAGTTCAATCATGAAAAACTTTGTCAATGTAGGGATTTGTTTCTTATTTAAAGCTTGTGAAAAACCGCACAGAGCGTTTTGTTTCCGATAAGCGTCGCCGAGTTCCAGGTGCAATCTGGCCAAAAGATCACCAGCTCCGTTCGGAGCCATGACCTGATGTAGTTTTATATAATATTAAGCCGAGGATGCCGTCTTCCAACCCACATGGTTCATTATTGAATTCATCTCTGCACCCGCTAAGGCCAACGAGATGGCACATCCACTCCGTAAACCGTGTAGTGTTATTCGTCTATGCTTGAACCTCTGCGGTAACTCTTGGGCGTAGGACGAAAGCCTGGCTTGAGCAGCAGACAAGTTAAATGGCCCAAGAAGAATGTCGCCACATGGACTGGTAGGCCTAAAAAGAAATCCTTGTCTGTCGGAAACACCAAGGAGATTACACATGCGGACATAACCCTCAACAGCCGCCACTGGATAAAGGGATGGGTCCTTATACCACTTTATGGCGAACATATTGGTCTTTCCATTGCGCAATGACTTTGTTGGGGAAGAAGAGAATTTCAGCTGTTTTTGTTCGTCCTAAATCCCCCGCTCTGTCACCGGCAAACAATTGAATTTTAAAGAACGCTTGATCTCTCGTGAGAATAAATAACTGGGTTGACGAATTCGTCGTACGCTTCAGGCGTTTTAGTATTTCCCCAGAAATCGCAGCTAAATCCACAATAAACAACGGCTCAGCTTGAGTGGAGAGTGTTTTGGATTGCAATTGCTCTTCTCGAATCGCTGATAAGTTATTCTTTACTTTCACAGAAGCTGCCAGGTTTCCATAATCCGGCAGTAGTGAGGTATTCTACCCCACCTAGAAGAAATAGCCCTTAACTTTCCTAATGTTGAATCAACCGTACCAAAGGCTAGACGTACGGGCAGTCATCTTTATGAACAATAGTTTTCCCAAATATGTCTTTCCAGATAAGGAAATTAATCACGTCATCTGGAGTTGCTGATGTGACATCCTTGGGAGAGGATGATCTCGACAAGAAGGCAGACAATTCATTCTCTAAAGACGACTTTTGTTTTTAATACGGAGTGCGGTGTAAATGGCGCAGAGGGATCCCATTCCGATCACACTGGGCATTCGAATCTAGCGCCATTAAGTCTAAGTTGTGGCCCTCAGGACCACCGAAGGCTGCGTTGACAATATTCCAGACAATATTCCAGCAACCTTTGTTAAGTGAAGAGACTGAAGCCCACGACCTTGCCAGGCATTGAGGGTTACATGGATGTCAACTTGAATATCTACTCTGCAATCCCTTACAGTCACAGGGAGAGCTTCCAGAGCTCTCAGTATGGCAGACATTTCCTTCACATTTATATGTTTATTCAGTAAGTCGTCAGTCCAGTAATCACCCATCTCTAGGTCTCCTGACTCTAAATGGACGGTAGCTGCCCATCGGAACGCCGAAGCGTCAGTCGACATACGGAGAAAAACATGCCTTTCTTGCCTCCATGAAATACAACTATCCCAATGATCCAGGAATCTCAAAAATTCGATTCTTGTCTCAAGTCCGGAGAGAGGATCACTTCAGCCCCACGTCCTGATTTCCCGATTGCTGCAGCCATTTCCCTATGAAACTTTGAAACTTTGAAAAATATGAAACTTTGCCAAGGAAAAAGACGTACACCATCGTATCAGCCTTTGAATTGATTTCAAATGCGCAGATGACTTGTACGTAAGAATCATCTCTCGCAGTTCTGCAGATTTTTGCCGTTTTCCACTTGGGACCAAAAAAGCCTTCTCGTGCGAATCAATAAGCAACCCTAAGAATACTAGCTGCTTTGTTGGTGATAAAATGCACTTGTTTAATCCGATAAAATATCCCAGATTGATCAAATCCATGCAGACCACATATAACGTTGCCTCGGCTGCCTCGCGAGTGAATTGTTCACCCCGATGTGCAATGGCACGTGACCAATAACCCTCATTGCTAAAGACCGCCAATTAATCGGTCAGCAATGTAGAGGGAACAAGTAATACCAAGTTCCCTGAAAAAACTGGTTGGACCAGGCCAACTGTTTGATACACATAAGGTGAATTTTCCAGCCAAACGGGAGTGTAGTACCGACAAGCCACCACCCCTGCCATTCAATCCCAAAGTACTCTTGTGAATCAACTGACAAAAGAATATGATCGTATCCCGAATTGTCATCGATCTTAGATAAATGTGAGTCCGGGTAGACAAAACGAGGGACAGATGTCAGGGTGTCTAATTTGAAAGGAGTATCATTCATCCACTGGTTCAAAAATCTAGAGTCCACGCACAGCCTTGGTTTGTTAGGCTCTACCGTTAAAGGAAGAACCAGCCAAGGGGAAGTTACTTCGCCGACTCTACCCCAGACGCGCACCGCCCCGGTATCCATCCGTTGGAGTAATGTTTTAGTAATAACGACGGGTGGTTCTTAAATGTCTTACGGGGAGGGGAAGATGAATCGTACTTTGAACCCTTGAACGCCCATTTAAATGACTTCATAAAAGGCCGAATGTCTACCCCGTTTGATAGCCATTCCAAGACTTGATCTTTATATGGACCATCGGCCAAGATAGTCCCCCACATTTTGATATGTTGATGAATCTCACCGGCATTGAAAGAGGCAGGGTCTCTAAAAGCGAGCTGGTCGAGATTTCCCTTTTCTCCTCTGACTACCCTTGTCACCTTTGCGAGAACATTTTCTGGACCAGTCATTTTTCCCGAGCTCGGGTCTACTGACAACCAGTTAATTCTCTTCTCCTCGATTTTCCTCTCTGATTCCAGGGGATTAAAGATCCCATATTCATTGATGTCGCCAAGGGAGAACTAGAGAATAGAAAATAGAGATGAGCCAAACTAAGCCAAGCCCAGGAAAAATGACCACCGTAGCTCGCTAAAGCGGGCTCAAGAGAATGTCCTATAGGACAATACGCTTGTGAGGTCACTTCTCTACACTCGAATCAGTTAAAATTACCTTGCCACCAAGATTAAGCAAGAAAAGAAACGAGTAAAGCGAATCCATATCGAAAATGATCTTTATTATAAATAAATACACACAACGAAACACTTTCCCGCTTATAACACTGCATGAATGCCCCCTGAACAAGAATCAACTTGTTCACACCAGGGGAACACATTTAAGTTCCTTGAGCATACTTAAAAAAGTTTTTTAGGACATGAACGGGCAAAGTGTCCTTGGCTGCATACATAACATCTCAAGTTCCTGGTGTTTCGTGCCCTTCCATCGCCTCTACGGCCACGGTAACTGTAAGGAGCTTTCCTCGTCCGCCCAGCAGGCGCTTCGCTGAGAGAAGTCTGGCCTTTCACAGCCTTATCGATGGCCTTCGCCACTTCCGCCTCTTCTTTAGTTGCCACCAACTTGATCAAGACACTTTGCAGTACGGGGTTGGTAACCAAAGGACGACATTGTCGCAGAATCACCGAGTATCTCATTGCCCTTTCGTCGTTCGCTCTCTGCGCTGTATGAACTACTTCTTCTAACGCAGCCACCGCACAAAATTTGGGGAATATATTAGAAACAGAAAAAACAATATATATATATATATATATATCTTGATGGCCCTTGATATACCCTTCACTCAACATAGACCCTTAACTTGGCCTAGACCGCTAACTCGGTCTAGACCCTTGACTCGGCCTAGACTCTTGACTCAGTCTAGACCCTTGAATCGGCCTAGAACCTTGACTCAGCCTTAGCCCTTGACTCGGCATAGACCCTTAGCTCGGCCTTAGCCCTTGACTCGGCATAGACCCTTGACTCAACCCTTGACTCAACCTAGACCGTTGACTCAGCCCAGACCATTAAAGCGGCAAATAAACTAACAAAGGAAATCGAAAATAAAACCTATAAAACGAAAAACCTTCTAATCACAATTACCAAGGCAGTCCTGAATTGACACGTCAAGACCAAAAGCTTTGTGCGGCGACTATGATGTTATTGAAGTGCTGCTAAAATAAGCACGCCGAAACCCACTAATGCATTACCGCACGAGGTAACCGAAGCGAAAACCTTAGTTAAATATTCAAAGTAGCGGCAAGTAAGTTAAGTAAACTTTTAAAACAGTGAGAACTTCCGCACAGAGTGCTAATCTAAAAAAGTATATCTAGTTAAAAACGATAAATGAAAAAACTCGGCATGTAATACCACAGGTCCAACTGATAAAATTAAAACTTAAAAGAACAGCCGAACGCTAACACGGACCACAAGTACCTGCGAACTGTGGCTAAAAGTAACGGCGAGTGATAATTACCTCGAGTTTTCCTTTCTCTTGGGGAGCTAAACTCCGGCGGGGTTGCTCAGAGTCCTGATTTATCACTGATCCACTAGAAGGATTTGGCGTTGATTGAGCCGCCTCTGCTGGAACCACGGCAATTGACGGTCCTGGTTGTGGAATATCCGGCGGACTCGAAGCAACAACAACAGGCAGAGTTGCAGATGCTTGGTGATCTCAGCCAACGCCGAAGCCAACGCCGAAGCCAACGAAGGTTCTCCTGAGCTGCTGAGCGTACGATTAGCCATTCTAGAGGCGACTCTATCTTGCAGGCAACTTCGCGCCAACTGACACTTATCTTAATTTGACAGACAGGTTTATTTGGGCGCGTAATGAGCTGTGCCGGCCGGGGAGAAACTGGCTGAATGAGAAACATTTCACACAATTTACAATCTTTGTATTTAGTCGTTTGAAAACACTTGTCTTACACGATCTGTCTCTTCGGTTTAATTTATACAGAAGTTACTCAAGTAACCGTAAATTAATTGGTCTTCTAATCAAAAAATTTTGAACGAATTTTATAAAGTTCAAGAGTCTTAATTTGTTGTTCTAGTCAGTTTAAACATAAAAATGTCCGTGTTAGTGGCCGCGTCTCCAGGGGTTTTTCTGAAGCGTTTGTTGTTCTAGGCAGATTAAACATACATATGCCCGTATTAGCGGACTGCGTCTAGAGAGGTATATTCTGAAGGGTTTGTTGTTCTTGGCAGTTTAAACATACAAATGCCCGTGTTAGTGGCCTCGTATCGAGAGGTTTTTCTTAAGCGTTTGTTGTTCTAGGCAGTTTAAACATACAAATGACCGATTTAGAGGCCCGGATCTCTATCGAGAAGTTTATTTCGAGACGTTTGAATTGACACTGCCAAGAAGGCAAATTCAAATTCTCGAAATGTGTTGTTCAATTAAGCCCTTTGTTAGACAGAAAGAAAGTTAAAACAGATAGCCGCATGTCTCTGATTCGCTCCCATGCCGATCTTTTGTCAGTGTTTATTGCGTATGGGAATTTGAAATTCCCACTAGCGCTTTTGTTTCGCTCTCAGCCAATCTGATACAACAAAATCTAAAAAAAAAGAACTTGAGAACAATAGTTAAAGACACATTTAGACCGAGCGCATGTCGTAATGGTATTTACAAATGTGGTATTATCCAATCACAGGACAGTATATCACAAGTAAGCCATTGTCAAAACATAGTCGTACCTACATGTATATATCAAAAGATGGCGGAGGCTTCGCCAACAAACGCGAGCACTTTCAACTTAGCCAGACTGAAATCCTCAAAGCAAGTAACCAGTAAAATACAACAAATGTCGTGTTTGGGGCTGAAAGAGTTAAGGACTCTCACTCAGCGTGGTGTCAAGCCAGACAACAAGAAGGCAATCCTCGAATACCAATCGCAAGAGAAGAAGCAGGACGTACAGAGGCTTTTGTTCATGGTTAATTGCATAGCCAGGTTCACCCCAAGGGTGTCAGATAGACTGAACCACTACGGGAGCTTACAAAAAAGCATGAGGTCCCATGGGCTAAAGCTGGGACGGATTTGTTTGTTTGGCCCACAAAATTGTGACCCCTACAAAATGACCAGCCCCCTCCCAATGTCAGTAATAATGATAGGTCCTTAAAAGCCCGTAAGTTTCCTTTTGGCTACAGTTGTAATTTTGTAGTGTAAGTCAAGTAGCCAGGAAGATAAAGGTAAATATGCATTTCATTTCATTAATAGTATATGTTTTCGGATCGTATTTTATGCAAATTTTCACGCCGGAAAACAAAAAAATCGAGTGGCGGACGCGTCTGCAGACTAATTATGTATTCAAAACTGGTTATTTCATTATCCCGGAGAAATTTTCGCCAGTATTCCATAGTAAACCATGAAATAACCATATTATCCTATAAATAACAATTTACGAAAAGATTTATCACGAAAACAAAGTAACTTACCGGACGATAGACTGCAAATTTTCTCGCCGGAATTGGAAAACACAAATTTCGAGTGGCGGCCGCGCGCGTCTGCAGACTAAATATGTATTCAAAATAGTGTTTTTTTATTGGCCGGTAAAGAAAGGGCGCGAAATTTCCTGCATTTTGATTGGCCTTGATCTAGCCATGAAATACCGCTCTGTATTTCATAGAAAAAACATGAAATACCGCCCTGTATTGCATAGTAAAGCTGAGCTCTGATTGGCTGAAATAAAATATTTATAGGATAATGTTCTGTATTTGACGGTAGTTTTACGGTATTCTGAAGGAAACCAGTGAAAACCTAACAGCATTTAACAGTGGTTCTTTCGTGGATTGAACCTGTGGTTACAGTTTGCAACATTATTCAGCAACAGTTAAAATTATTAATTGATTGGTACATAATACTTTTATATCTCGGTAGGATGAAGAGCTAATCTGCAAGGAACTGACAATAGTGTTATCAAAAAGCAGAAAAGAACAGGAAACTCATAAAATGGTCTTTCCATCATCAAGGTTTGTATTGCCTTTGAATATCATTCCGCGAATACCGGTAATTTCTTTGTAATTTCCGAGTGCTTTGCATGGCTCGTAGCAATTGTAGCATAAGAACCACTCCAAGCATGATATCGTTAATCAGGAATACTGGATTTTATCACGTTATAATTGACGGCCGTGCGAAGCTCCGTACATTAGCCATTAAAATGATGTCACAAAAGACAGCTTAACTTTAGAGGTGGAAGTAGTATTATATGTGGTTATTGATCCCCAAAAAGTGTGCATGCGAAATGAATAATAAATGAGTAATAATAGTGCGAAATGAATAATAAATGAGTAATAATAGGGCGCAATGTGCAATGAATAATCAATGACTATAGTTATTTTTGTAGTGAGTATGATCAATATTAACACCCTACTGGTTGCCTAGGTTTTTGATGAGTTCGCTTCTAGGGTTCTGGTCAAGTCTGAACAAGCCTATTGTGTAGCAACAATACACAGACCATCATAAAAGAGATTTGACCTCACAATACATTGGACGTCACAATACCCCTCTGACCTCATAATAGCCCCTTTCCGTTGGATCATTATATATTCAAAATGGCGGCTGAATATTAATTAGGTGGTGGATAATTACCTATTCAAAACCGTGGCAAAAGGTAAATAAATCAATTCTCTATCAGTTCCTCATTCCAAATAATTATAGCGGCGGTCCCTTCTCAGCTGAACAGCAGAACTCCTACAGGATCCCTACAGAACCCTACAGAAACCCTAAAATGTCTTTATTATTTACTTTACAATTATTAACTCCGCTATCACTCATAAGTCTAGTCTATATATAGTCTAGTCTAGAAAGTCTTTTGTTATCCCATGGCTACTTCTACCCTCTATAAATAATCCCATGACTAACCCTCTATAAATAAAGTGATTTTAGGCCCGATTCAAACGTCGAACTTTTAATGTGCCGAACGCAATAGCCCACTTCCGCGATATGCTTTACTTGTCACGCACAAAGGTTTCAATACGAGGCTCCGTGCTAAATTAAATTTATTCTTTTCTCTGTGAAAAGAATTAATTTAATTTAGCACGGGGCCTCGTATTGAAATTTTGTGCGTGACAAGTAAAGCATATCGCGGAAGTGGCTATTGAAACAAAAGATAATTAGGCGGCTTCTTTTGTTCTAATTAGGTTCGGCACATGAAAAGTTCGACGTTTGAATGGGGCTTTACTTTACTTTATTTTACGCTAACCCTAACCTAAACCTAACCCTAAACCTAACCTTCACCACTACATCATTATTATCTCTGCGGCCGCAAATATTTATCTTTGCGGCCGCTGTGGGCAGCAGAGATAATAGCGATGTAGTGGTAAAGATAAGGGTTAGGGCCAATATTAGGGTTTGGGTTGAAATAAGGTTAGGGTTAGCATTAGAGTTAGGTTTGGCGTTATGGTAGGGTTATTAGTGGCGCTCGGACGGTGGGTGTGCCGGCGGCGGGCGGCGGATGTAGCAAGGAATGCAATTGATGTTTCTTATTTTTGATTATCATGGCGTGCGGGAAGGCGTTGCGGGCGGCGGGTGTTGTGGGTGATGGAGGATGAGGAAATGAGGTGTAGGAGAGAATTTTTTTTTTAAATGAGTAGGAGGGGGGGGGGGGGGGGGAGGAGGAGAAAATGAGGAGGAAGAGAAATTGTTTTTTTTAATTGAGGAGGAGGAGTAGGAAATGAGGAGGAGAGAAATTATATATTTTTTAAATTGAGTAGTAGTAGTAGGACGAGGAAATGAAGAGGAGAGAATACATTTTTCTAATTTTGTATTGTCATGGTGTGCGGGCGGCAGGCGGTGGGGTTCACATGGGGTTCAGAGTGGGTTCACAGAGTGGGGTAGTCAAAGGGTAGCGTAGGGGTAGCCATGGGATAGCAAAAGGTTAGGCTTTCTAGACTAAACTATATATATATAGACTAGATTATGATTGATAGCGGAGTTAATAATTGTAAGGAAAAAAATAAAGACCTTTTAGGGGTTCTGTTGGGATCCTGTAGGATTCTGTAAGGATTCTGTAGGGATTCTGTAGGGATTCTGCCGCTCGGCTGAAAAGGGACCGCGGCTATAATTATTCGGAATTTATTTATTTATATTTATTTTTAAGAATGAAGAACTGACAGAAAATTGATTTATTTCCCTTTTGCCGCCATTTTGAACACTGCCTAATTAATATTCAGCCACCATTTTGAATAGGAAATGATCGACCGCCTAATTAATATTCATCCGCCATGTTGAATAGATGGTTTGCACTCAATCCCCAGAGATTCAAATGACAAAGGGCATGGCGGCCATGTCGGTGTACAGAACAAAAGAAGCCAACGAATAATCTATTGTTAACTGTACACCAACATGACGTTTCGTGCAAAGGGTCTATACGTAATTATCCACTACCTTCCACCACCGCAAAGGGGCTATTATGAGGTCAGAGAGGTATTGTGACGTCCAATGTATTGTGAGGTCAAATCTCCATCGCCCAGAATGGCTGGACATATCGATATGCACATATCATTAAGCGTCGAAATCACTCACCCGGCAAGCTCATTAACTGCTGAGCGGGAGTTTCAAATACAGAGAAAATGGCCGAATCTGCGTCAAATAGCCTGGTAAAAATGGCTGATGTGGCTTCGGTTTACAATTGAAACATGCGTTTCACGCGGCTTTTTATTAACGGGATGTGTTGGACTCATCAGGCTTTGTATTTTTCGATATCTTTAAAAAAAATCTACTACTGATGAGGGCCTTCTGAATATGCTGCACTTTTTATGACATTTTGTATGAAAAGTGACTAATAGATCGATTTCAAACTCTTTTTTTCTCGTAAAGTATTGGCTTCAGAAGAGGGTTTCACGCGGCTTCTCGAAGCCAATAAAATGAACTTTAAAATGATTCTTGAACCTATGAATACGGTTAAAAAAGGTTACTATGACAGTCAAAAACTACAAAATCTTTTCTGAGCGCATTTTTTCAGTAGATATTATAATTATTTGGTCAATTAACCTTAAGAGGTCACAAAAATGTGCAGTAATGACGTATATAAACGATCTAAGCACGCGCATGAATTTTGTTAAAACGCTGCATTCTCTGACCACTAGAGTAAGTTGGTTGCGGTTGACTCACAAGTCATGGTGTACTCGGCGCAGTTTGAGACTATTACTCTTTCAGACCACAGCGCTTTATTTAGCATGCAAAGTTGCAATCATATCGGGAAAGGATCCAAACATGATTTCTCTTGTTCAAATCTTACCTGACAAAGTTCAAATCTTACCTGACAAATAGAAAACAAGTATTATTTCTATTAATGAAACTTTATCAACCCAACTCACAGTTGAATGTGGTGTACCACAGGTCTGTATTACGCCCTGTACTTTTTCTTTTATATATCAATGACATTTCAAATGCTTCAAAATCATCAATTAAATTTCTCTTATTTGCAGATGACACAAGTCTATTTTTTCTAGCAAAAACATAGATGAACTCGAAACTAATATCAACAATGAGCTTAATAAAATCCAGTATTGGTTACTATGTAGCAAACTTTCCCTAAACGTCTCAAAGTCAAATTTTGTCAAATTCGGTTCAAGACAAAAGAAATACCCAAGATCTTCTGTATTAAAAATTGGTGATGAAACAATAGTAGAAAAAAGTAGCACGAAATATCTTGGTGTCATATCATAATTGATAATAATTTAACATGGAAAGATCATATCTCCCATATTAGAACTAAACCATCTAAAATACTTGGAATTATATATAAAGCTAGGCATTTTGCACCACTAACAGTTCTAAATCAAATTTATTATTTACTCTTCTATCCCCATCTAAATTATGCAAATCTCCTCTGGGGAAATGCCTCCTCTGGGGAAATGCCTCCTCTGGGGAAATGCCTCCTCTGGGGAAATGCCTCCTCTGGGGAAATGCCTCCTCTGGGGAAATGCCTAACATTATCAAACCCATAAAATTTTTACAAAAAAGGCTATCAGAGCTATATGTCAAGAACAATGGAATGCACATACATCACCTCTTTTCTGTAGAACCTTCATACCGTCAACTAGAACAAACCTTATCATTTATAATGGCATTAAAATATGAACACAAAAAAAAGATATTAAACTAGAGAAAAGACACATATTCAAGAGAAAACGTTCTGCTGTATTTATTAATAAGTATTAAATTAGAATAACGAATGAAAAGTCCGAAGACTACAGCAAAGCTGATATACAACGTAAAAATAGAACACAAAGCACTACGGCCTGACACGAAAAGCGCTCGGACCAGATTGCAGCCACAGACAGCTGTTTCATTCTTATTAGAACTCGTCAGTATGGCATAGCAAACAGTACGCAGGCTTCGGTACCACTGCACCATCGACCCGGACTGAGCTAAAAAGCAACTAGTTTCGAGCACACATAAATACTTGGTTATCGGATCACACGTCATATATTACGTGTGGCGAAAAGCCAAAAACCAAGCAAATCTGAACTAAACGTGTCAGTGCCTTGCGAGAGATATAGTTATGCTGGCCAGACCAGCTTTATAAAAATGATGACAACAGGAATAATCGGGTCTATAAAAGACCTACGGTACAAAAATCCATAATAGAAAATACATAAGCAAATACCGTGAACAAAAATCCTGCAAAAATACGTTGGATCCGAAGTAAGGACCTATGCAGCCAAAAGATAAACGATTAAGAATGAAAAGTCCGAAGACTATACAGCAAAGCTGATATACAACGTAAAATTCTAAAATAAAGCACAACGGTTAGCTAGGCCTGACACGAAAAGCGCTCGGACCAGATTGCAGGTACGATGGTATCATTGTCTTACTCTGATGTGTTCCTGACTTATGATTACATCTATTACTGCCATTATAAAACTATTACATCGTTATATCATATTACCATATTTTATTATTTATTTATTTATTAATATTACATACTTTCAGCTAATCTATACCATACATTTTCTTATAACTGTCAAGTAATTCTGTTCTTGTATTTCATGTTAATTACTTATTTATTAATGTTAACTCTAGTTTTGTAATATGGTAGTCCCGGCTATATAGCTGTATGGTTTTGTTCGGGTCTTCCAACTCATTTATACAATATACTAAGTTACATTGTGTAATTGTTTGAACGAAATAAAAATGTTGTTGTTGTTGTCTTCAACTTAGAAGTGCCGTAACTCGCTATGTGAGTCGTTTATTCTTTGAAACCGCAGCAGGCGTTACTAACGAATAGTTGACTAACAACTTATTGGTTTATTTTATGCCGATTCAAGTAAAGTTTTGAAGTTGTACGCACTTCATTTCGCATGAATCAAGGTACAACTTAACTGGCTTCTTCGGGTACGCAGCTTTTGCAAAACTTCCGAATGAGACTTTATCCGAGTTGCGAATCTGAGTAATTGTCTGTAATTGTCCCTCAAAAACCTCACAAAAACTTTCTACCAGTTTCACGCTCAAATTAAATGAAACTTATAAAGAGGGATTGAGTCTCTCGCGTGAGACTGAACCATTACTTTCTAAAACTGGTCCCTTTGAAGACAAGATTGCCGTGTGACGAACATCCCCTCCGACTGCTTTAGTAAAATTTGGATTTACCGCTCTGATGACTTTCCGTGCTGGCCGGTATCAACGTAAAAATATTGAGTTTATCGCACCAACGATTTTTTGATTACCCTCGTTTTAAATAATAATGACATTGCAAAACGTCAATTAAACCGACTTTCGCACCGCTTGAGTAAAGAGATTTGGAACTCCCAGAGCACTGAAGAGTTTATCCAATCATAAAGCCAGTCTACGACCTAATAAATTTTAATAAAATGAACTTAATGTATTCGAAGATCTAATGAGTGTCCCTCGAACAATGACGATTCTGTGCGATGCTTTTATGATGGTCGTAGTGTATTCTTACTACACAATAGACTTGTTCAGACTTGCCCAGAACCCTAGAATCGAACTCATCGAAAACCTAGACAACCAGTAATGTATTAATCATATTCACTATTATTACTCATTAATTATTCATTGCGCACTATCATTACTTATTAATTATTCATTGCGCACTTACACTTTTTTGGGGATCAATAACCGCATATAATACTACTGGTGGATATTTCCTATTCTTGTCCCAGCTCTATATTCCTTACTTCATTTGACGTAATGAATCATAACTTTGTTGTGGTAGCTGTTGTAATTATTAAATCATTACCATATTTGGTAAAGTACGTTAAAATGTATCACCAATGGATCGTGGCGAACTATGATCGCCTTAGTCTGTTGTCAAATCCAAGTCTGTTTTGTGAAGTAAAACTATCAAATAAAAACCCTTCTACTGCTCTATACTTAATTGATTAACTAGTTATTAAAGAAATAAAATACAATAAATCATAGTTACGTCAAATGAAACATCCTTATGCTTGTTTCCGGTTATAGCAAGCCCCAACCGAAACGACAGAGTACTCGACTGGAAGGAACGGTCATCTCTCTGTTTCCGGTAGGAATTAATCCCAAAACTCATGGTTTCATCAAAGTGGAAGGCATAAAAGATGCCTATTTTTTTCACGTGGATGGGTCCAGAATTGGGATTGCAAAAATGGGAAGAATAGGCATTGGAGCCAGAGTTCAGTTTCTTGTGGACCGTAATGACAAGGGACCAATAGCGACAGATGTTTACATCCAGGTTAGGATATAACGCTTCCCTGAATGAATTGGTTAATATAGACGTTTTTGATATTTCTTATTATTCTCTGTATAATATTACCTCCCGGTTAGCTCAGTGGTTGAGCGCCGGTCTGTCGTGCGGGAGGTCGCGGGTTCAAACCCCGGCCGGACCAACACTCAGGAACTTAAAAATAACTGAGTAGACGGTGCTGCCTTTACATAATCCAACAGTAAACGGTTAGACCTTCACGTCTTCTCGGAGAAGGAAGTAAAACCGTAGGACTAAGTCAACAGAGGGCCATGTCGAAGATTACTGAGCATGGGAAAGACTTTCCTGGATGGCAAACAAACTTCTACATGTTAGCGGTAAACGTGTTACCCTCTATAAATAAAGTGACTTGACTTGACTTGTTAACTTTGTTTCAGGAGTGGAATCTTTCATTTTCTCAAAGAAAATGTTAAAAAATTCAATTTTCTTGTTTGATAGTATAAGGTTTTAGTCTATATCGAATGCATTAGTAAAACCATAATACCGTAAAGTTCCGAAAGTAACGACCTCGTTACTTTAGGATTTAGAAGCTTTGATGGGTCGCTACTTTCGGGAGGTCGTTACTTTTGGTATGTCGTTACTTTGGGAACTTTACGGTAGGTTAAAAACGATATTTTAACGATAACATGAGAAGCATTTCTTGGTTTCGTTCTCGATACAGCTTTATCATTTACCCTCGAGAAGATTAAAGGTCGCACACCCCAACGAATCTAGACCTAGGAGCCTTATACTCCTCATTACTTGCGTAGTGTTTTGAGTTTAGCATCGGAAAACGTATTTTCATAAAATTGCTTTTAGGGTGAGCAAAGAACATCACCGTCGACGTGTTCATGTGGATGGGAAGGTTCCATAGGAAATGGCATCCAGGAAGGTTTTATATCCTTTTTGAGTCGTGAAGTATTTGGATTTATTTCAAAGGAAATGATAACGCGTAAAAAACAAAGAGGTATTTACTTTATGTACTCTGACATTCGAAACTGCGACGTCAGTAGTTTGCAATCTGGAATGAAAGTTTACTTCAGGGTGGAGAGCAACGAAAGAGGATGCATTGCTAAGGACATCTTTATTCATCAAAACATGGTAAGAATCTATTACAATTTCCGTTTGTATAAAAAGGTTTTAACATATTTGAAACTAGTTCTTTTAAAATACTTTTACAAATGCCTTTTAAACGAACGGCAATGAGGAGAGAAACCATGTCCATAGACTCCATGAAACGTCACGCATAATATCGAGAAATTCACAATATCTATAGAGTTGATGAAAAAACATTTTTTTTAAGCGAGTTCCAGCCTGGCTGCTTTGCAGTAGCGTACCGTGTATAAATAAAGATTGCTTACTTACTTACTTACAGTTAGAATCTTCAAAATTTCTAAGAAGCCAACGCTAGCAAACACGAAATAACACTTACGAAGAAAAGCAAACAGAAGACAAAGCATAAGCTTCCAATGGAGAACTCATGGATTATACTTTAGGCTTAAATGAAAGGGAGCTACATGTGACTATCAGAATTATTTACAATAAAATTGAAATATGAGAATTGACAAGAACTTCCAGAATAAGTAACCCATTTGACTAGGTTCACTTAAAATTTATCTGTGATATTTGCGCAATTTCGATCTAACACCTCGAAAACGTATCCCTTTATCGGCCGCAAAAGCATGTCACACGCTCCGGAGAAACATAACACCAAATATCAATTGCAAACGTTTAAATTCTCATGAACATTTCAATCCCGGATTGTAAATCAGCGGAATGTACTTTGATTTTCGATGGTAACTGAAGCCGTGACCTCTAATCGCTTTGTTATTTATTTCAAGGTACAACTGTAGTTGGATCGCCACGAAATATAAATTACTCAAGAATCAAACATTTTAAAGCGGTGTGACTTTTTGGCTATTTAGGAGGCCTTTTTTCCTGTTGATAAAGTTCATGGATTTCCCTAAAACTTGGGTCAGTTGTTGCTTGATAACTGTTCTTCCGTGTGCCGAGCGCTGGTAGCAAGCGCGGAAGAAATGTCAAAGTTTGGATTCGGTGAGTGTTTTAGAGCTCGAGTTGATACCTTGTCAAAATTTCCTTGCCATCGTCAACGACCCTAAGATTTATTTTTTGCCTAATAAACTGTCTTAAAAAGGCCCCGAATTACGAAACAATCACCTAAACAACTTCATTAAGTATCACTCTTTTATTTTTGAAGATATTTTCTGTAGGTATCATTCACACGGAGTGAAGTTATTAACTCTTCTCAAATCACTAATAGACTAGTAGTATATACAATGCCGGTCCTAATTCACATCCTTATATAAGCCCCCATTATCCCCCCGCTAAGGACCACCACCCACAAAATGTCGTTGTTTCGATTCGCCTCCCCATAGATGGCCCACCTACCTCAGAAAATTTATAATTTTTCAATTAGAGATACGTAACTATGATGTATACTTGAGATATCAAATTGTAAAAACATTTTTACAGTTACTATATCGAAACATCGGAAGTATACTATGGCTAATATATTGTACCTTCCTATAGAAATCTTGACTAAGATCGTAGAGTATGCAGGCCCTACATCGTTTGCAAGCATCGCCTCGACTTCAAAATACCTAGGCGATGCAGCATCTCTAGCGCGATATAAAAACGTAGACCAGAAGTTCCGCATACGAGTACTATCGTTTGGTTTGAGGTCTGCTTGCAACGATAACGAGCGAGACAATTTGGTTAGGATTTTCAGTATTTCCTCAAATGACGCATACGACGACGATAATTTTGTACTATACGATGCCTGCGAAAATGGTAATCTCGATGTCATTAAGTGGTTCGTTAAGTACTTCCAGATCGCTAGAGAGGATGAATGCGTTATTTATGCTATACTACATGCCGGTAGATGGGATCATCTCGATATCGCTAAATGGCTAGCTAATCGCTTCCAGCCCACCATAGGGGGTGGATTCCATGAATACGTTGTTGATGCTATACGAGATGTATGTGTAAGTGGTCATCTCGACGTCATTAAGCGGTTCGTTAAGTACTTCCAGCCCACTATAGATAATGAATGCGCTGTTGATGCTATACTAGATGCCAGTATGTGGGGTCATATCGATGTCGTTAAATGGCTAGCTAATCGCTTCCAGCCCACCATAGATAATGGATACGCCACTGAATTTGCTATATTAAATGCCAGTGAAAATGGTTATCTCGATGTCGTTAAGTGGCTCGTTGAGTATTCTCAGCCCACTATAGATGAATGAGTTATTAATGCTATACGAGGTGCCTGCAAATATGGTCATCTCGACGTCGTTAAGTGGCTAGCTAATCGCTTCCAGCCCACTATAGATGACGAAGACGTTATTTATGCGATTCTAGTTGCCAGTGAATGTGGTCATCTCGATGTCGTTAAGTGGCTCGTTAAGCGCTTACGGTTTACCATAGACAACATCAAAGTTCATTTTGCTATACGAGAGGCCTATGTGAATGGCCATCTCGATTTCGTTAAATGGCTAGCCAATCACTTTCAGCTCACCATAAAGGACAACGACCATAAGAAGAAAAAAATTCAATAATGGAAAAAACCGAATACCAAAACTGGTGTCACCAGAACCTCTCTAAGAACCTTTCTCCTTTTTCCTTCCTTCGCCATCTTTTCGTTCCTAGAGAGGTTTTTATTTATTTGCCGGGCCCGGCTTTGACTGTATTTGTTCTACTGCATCCACTCTACTGTATTTGTTCTACTGTTATTTGGATCCTGCCCTAACTGGTTGAGGCACAACCGGCACCCGTGGGTCCCTTTTAAGATCCCTTGAGCTTCACCCATGCACCCGACCCAGGATTGACATTATTTCTACTTCTGCCACATCGGCAGACGCGCTACGATTTGTGAGGGGCTTGGAGGCTTTTTACCCCCCACAAACCGATCTACCACATATAGCCCTCGCATGATTCGAACCCTGGACTGAAAGGGCCTCCAATTTTCCTTCCAGTCCAGAGCAAACCGTGAGGCTATAAGTGCTAGACGAGATATTTGGTGGTAAAATATACTACTTATGCTTTAAATACCTGCGCACCGGTACGTCAGAATTAATTTATACGAAACGCCTGCCGATAGAAATTTGCATACGAACTCGACATACAAATTAATTTATACGAATTAAGTGCAGCTGCTCTTAGCAAAGTGGAAATATCGCCCACTCGAGGTTTTCTCATATGAGATATCGATTTTTATCCCAATTTTGCTGTCATTTCTTCTAGCATTTTTTGCTTGACTTCGGATCGAATTCGTTCCACGCTTTTTTCACTCATTCGTCCTAAATTAGCTGAAGTCTCTCGGCGAATTTCAGACCTCATAATCTCGTATTTATCTGCTTCAGCGAGGATGAGACCGTATTCAGAGTCGGATATATTTTCGTCGCGTAGGGCCTTTGATACTAGATCACGAATCGTATTAATTTTCGCTTTAGCTAACATAGCGGTTTTCTCATGTTTAGAAACTTTTATTCCGAGCTTTTTAGTTCCCACAGTTGTAGATGCTGAAATTAATCCACAGAGTCCACCGATAACACCAAGTGGTAAACCAATCACTATTCCAAACCCCGTTAGAGCGACTGCTAAACCGGAACTCGATAGAAGCACGGATAGACCTCCTGTTGCCACAGCGACACCGTGAACTATTCCCTGCACACGGGCATATTTTTTACGCACACCTTCGTAGTGTTTTTCTTGAGTTTCGATATCTGAAAGCGTATCTCGGACCGTTTGCAACCGAAAATTCTTTCCAGTGTCGCTAGAATTGTTGAAATCGAATCGCTTGTCATTATGTTATATCTTCGCTATATGTGGTCATATTATAACTTACGCGATCTTCAATACGTAGCGAATAGGTCGACCACGGAAGTCTATAATGTTTCCTTTTTCGTCTCTAATCGTCAGACGAAGGCTGTTTCGTCTTGTCCCTAGAGCTCGCAGGGCTTGGGGATTTGTTATAGAGTAAGTATTTTTTGCAAACCTCCCACCTCGTATCTCTAAGCTAGCCAGTACGTTTGATTGCTTTCCATTGAGAATTGAGAAGCTAGAATCCACCACATCGCAGTTGACATATAATGCGTAGATATTTTGTAGCGTAATTGTTTGAGCACCAATTTTTAGGAATGCATCACTTCTATCGTCGGTTCTTTTGACATCTAGCAGTGTACAGATATTTTCGCTAAAATGGATTTGTTTTTTGACATTTAGAAGCCAACTCCCAATTTTTGATAAGTACATGAATTCCAAGACGCCGGCATTGACCGCGGGTCTGAAGTATTGTTTAATGCTTGCTACGTCATACTGCCCCGTTTCAATAGCGTATGGGAAACCCACACCACCGGTATCCCACTTAAACGAACCATTCTCTGCTAAGTTCCACCAACTATTCTCGAAAGTGATCTCGATTAGTGAAATATTATGGATGTAAATAGGTTCTTGAAAATAGACCGTATGGTCAGACGAGGTAGTGGTAACATTTAAGATTACCATATTAAAGCCAGAAGTTCCTACTTGATACTATGGTACTAATATATATTCTTTACTTCACAATATTAACGTACGTTGTAACTCTAATACATATTAATATCGAACAGATTAGTCAAGCGCATGAGTCGAATGGATTGGTTGAAGAAGTTCCCATTTGCAGATCCTTCTTAGACAATAGCTTGGCCCGGCGCCAAGGATAAGAAACTAGCCGATACTATGTCTCATAAAGTTAATTTCAAAGGTGATTGGGGTGACTATATCGCACCTCGCAATGCAAAGGCTTTCGCGGCCTTTAAGAAAAAATATCCTCACGCGGACTTCGAGAAGTTCTCAGCTAGGACAACGACGTCCGACATACACGACGAGTCAACGTACGAGACTAGGATCATGTTTTTCGATGGTGGACAACATTGGTTTATCGGCGGTCTCGTACCAGCAGATGTACGAAGGCGGCTAAATGAAGCGTTACACGGGACGACGCAAAAACATGTGGCAGTTGTGGGTTTCCCACTCCCATTCAAAAGGACCGACGCGAAGTATCCAGTTCCAGCCGTTCCCTGGAATATCGACGCCAAAGACATAGACCCCTTTCTGCGAATTCTCAAGATCTACGTAACGAAGGATCGGTTCTTCACGTCAGAGCCGCGAGATATCTTGCTAGGGCTGGGGTTCGATTTTCCTACTGACACCATTAACGACAACGACGACGATGACGAAGACGATAAATCCAAAAAAGCAACAGAATGGTTAGATGCTCTACCAATGAGGCATTGGCAACAACAATTTTGTTTCGTAGTTTGGTGCGCAACGGCTGGCTGTGGAGTGTCGTTTGATGACCATCTTTCAGATGACGCACCAATCACTGATTACATCCGTAGCTTTTACCGCTTCCATGTGTACTACACAATCATGCGATTACTGTTCGAATTCGGAGTCCCCCTCCCCAGAAAAAACATCTTTAATAAGAACGACAACGTTCCATGGAACTTCGTTGTATACGACAGGCTCAGGAGAGAGTTTGGAGTCATTAAAGTTGACTTCGCCCTGCGCCGAGCAAGATTTACTGATAAGTCGTGGGGGTTCGATACGAATGGGCCACTCGATATTCCGACGCGGTTCTATCGCGACGAAATGGCGAAAAAGCAGCACAATTGGTTCGTTCCGCAGCGGAGAAAGGGGCTGACTAAGGCTGGGGTAGTCCGAATTAACGCATCTGTAAAGGTCTACGTGTTTTGTATCCTAGGAGCCCAGGGCGTGGGAACTGTCCCGATCGTAGGGTCGCCAGGCTTGTCCCCCGGTGTCCAAGAAGACTTCAAAAAACTGTTGAGAGATACCATCATGGAAAAGGATTGGGATAGTTTAGTGCAATATAACAAAGCTCTGAATGACACGAACTCTCGTCTCGACCTAGCAATTGCTAAGGGTTGTATGTTAATACCCAGCAATATGAATATCAATAAAAAGAGTATAGTCGGTTATAACAACTACCTGAAAATGTCGAATAAGCCAGGCCTAAGTTTAGGAATAAATGATAGTATCAACCTCGATGAAAAACCCCCACCACCAGACCCCATGGAAGGACCAGCACCAAAAGGGCAACCAGGTACTTCGCAACTGCCAGTAACGCATAAGCCTATCGCATACAGCGGAGCTACAACGGATACGCATGTTCCTAAGCCACACAAGAATGTGTCACCGACGAGTCACGAAACCAATTTAGCAATCGTGGGTATCGTGGCCGGCGTAGCCTCATGGATGATATTTCGTTAGCGCCGTTGTGACGATTTATACTTCTCTACTAAGACTATGACCACGGCTACGATGAGTAACCATGCATTCTTGGCGATGACCGGAATGATTTGACTTGCTATCTTGAATATGTAACTCGCAATAGCACCTATCGCAGCAGGTAACATGTTAGCCACCTTCTTTCCAATAGCCTTCACAGCCTCACCAACTTCCTTAGCAACAGCAGCTAAGCCTTTCGTCAACATACTAACGACGACACCAACCACGGCACCTGCAACGGCTAACACTCCAATCACTGTAAATCCATGCTTTTTGAAGAGAGATTTTATGCGGTCTCGTAGCGACATACGATCGTCGATGGATTCAATTTCTTTATTGAGCTCCTGTATGTGCTCCTCTAGTTCTACTACTTTATTCTTTGCGGCCTCGTATTTTGGCGTTCCCTTAGTTAATGAATCCCATCTTTTATATTTCGTCAGTCTTTTGTTTCTCCGTCTTAGCGACCGTATCCTCTTTCATACTAATCACCTTTTCCGCAGGGGGTCCCAGACTATTTCTAATCGCTTTTGGAAACCCCTTGGCTTCGAAGTCAGACAGAAGGTAGGATTTGGCATTCATACGATTTAGTTGCACCACGACCTCATCATTCCCATCCAAACTTGCAGTGAACTTAGCCTTCTTTGGGTCTACCTCTGGAAACTTATCGCGGATTATGTCCCAGGCTTTTGCGGCCTGTTCTTCCCTTTCTGCTAACGCCGTCCCCGCAGCAGTATCATCTTTATTTATCAATTCTATATACTCAGCTGAGCTGCTTTCCCAATTACTCTGATTTTTCCATAACCTATCACGTATGCCTTTCGTCGTATTTCTGAATCTATGCTTAGCTCTATTCCACCAATCCATTTCTGCCTCGCCATCCTCAGGTCTAATCTCTGCCCATTCTTCGGGAGTAAGATCATTCACATCAGTGCCACCTTCTTCGGTCGTAGGATCGAAGTCTATGACTTCCATATTGAACAGTTAACGTATTATTAGTATTGACGATATATTCAAGTGGTGGTTTGTGAAACAAACATGATATCAACGAATCTCCATCCCGATTATGTTCCTAGAGAAGGTAGAACACTCAAAGCCAGTCGTGTGTTCCATCGTGTGACTTTCACCCCTTCATCGGCCAATCCAGGGGAAACTTTAATTGTTAATGTTCCTACGTTAGGAGAAAATAGACTTCTAGTACCTGGTAGTTTAGCCCTCAGTACCAATATCACTCTATCCGGAGGTCATGCCAACAACCGTTTGGTGTCCAATGTTGGACGTTGCCTAGTCTCAAAGCGAGTCGTATGGATGGGAACTACTAGATTAGAAGATTTAAGTCGACCTGATCTACTGCAGGCATATAGCGATCTATACCTATCTGACGTAGAACGAGAGAATCGCATAGAGCAGGGTATTCAATCCGACAATGTTAACAAACTTCGTTCAGGTGCTGGCGATAAAGACACCTCGATTGCGGCTGACAAAGCGACACTTGCCGCATATGGTAGCGTATATAAGATACCTATCGATCATGAAATTGTCACAACTCACGGCGTCTTTTATCCACATGCGGTTCGAGATAAGATGTCATTTCATTTGACGCTTGCACCATCCACCGATGTCATATTCGGATCCGACAGTACGAAAGTAGGTACATACAAATTATCAAACATTGAGCTAGAATATGAAGTCATCGAAAGTCTCGATCTCGCGGCGCAGGCCAACAGTACCTATGACAGTGGTAAAGCCTTTCTGTATAACCATGCTGAGTACTTCAAAACCGTCTCAATCAATCTAGGAACCGACACACTCGTATCTGAAAGCATAAACGTACTTCGTCTCTCTCTCAATGGTATCCTTCTTCTATTCGTGGATCCCCATGTGGCAGGCGCCAGAGATAGTGAGAAGTTTGTAAATCCGGGAATCATTAAGGTCGAGGTACACGTCAATGGCATTCCTAACGCTCTATATTCTTTTGGGATGCTACCAAAGGATTTATGGAAGTCTGCAAAGAATTGGTTTGGAACGACGGCCACTACGTCCATGACACATAAGAAATTCTTCGAGAACAAGTTTGCCGTACTTATCGATTGTCGCACCTCGCAAACCAGTGTAGTTCATGGAGATGGTCTAGCCCAACAAGATGCTGGAGCATCCATTCGCCTTAGGATTCATCGCACTGGAGGCTCAGGTACTGTGAACATGCACATATTCATACTTTCTGACGCGCAGGCAACTATTGAACAAGGGATGCTACAAGGTATTTATATCTAATGTACTCGTTAACATGGACTCGTTGGCAGAACAAATTCCCTTTAATGCACTCATAATTGGCCCCACAAACTGTGGAAAGACTCAGTTTATAGTCGATCAGTTGAGGGGTCCATTTCGTTTTAAGTTTGAATATATCGTATTGATTTGTCCCACCTATGCTAACAATAAAACCTATAAAGGCTTCTGTGAGGGAGAGCCACGATTCACTGTCCTAGCGCCTTCTCAGAACGATATTGATGCCACTCTTGGTGACTGCGCAGATTATTTCGAAGGAACGAATACACTTATTATCCTCGATGATTGTGCGGCAAGCAAGGATGTTAAGGGAAGGACTAATAAGATATCCGATTTAGCCTTTTCTGCACGTCACAATGGTATTTCAATTTGGGCATCATCACAAACGCAAAAAAGTATATGCAAGAACTTTCGTGAGAACTGCGCAATCGTCGTGGCATTTCGCATCGCAAGTGCACCGGGATTAAAGGATCTATTTGATGATTACGGTGCTGGCATATCGTTGGATAACAAAAAGATGTTCATCTCAGAACTCAAAACAAATTTGCACACATATGTTTCTGTTTGCGACATCCATTTTCCACCGTATTGGAGATACCTTCGCCTTTAGTATGTCACGGTACATTGAAGTAAGATGAGTAAAAATTCGGGTGATGAATTAATGGATGCGCTAACTAACCCCAGCAAGGCGGATGTGTCGGATGCAGACTCGGATCCAAGCTGCTCCGCAGCCGCTGACCATCGGGAAGCCCTCGCTATTTTGGCTGCTACTGGTACGACGAAGGAATATCTTGGAAAGTCATACTCTCTAGGAGATATACATAAACTATCTGAGAAAGATGTAGAATTACTTCATAGAAGGTATCAGGCCGTTGTGGCGCAACAAGTAACGGGTTGTTTAGTCGATAATACTATGAGTCTAGCTACTCGCGTAATGCGTGCTTTTTACCAATAGATTCCCAAACGGCCCTGCTAAAGGACTTAAAAGAAGATCGTATAGTTCGTAATGAAGTCTCTTCTTTAGCTGGCTCGTTGTCTCTTCAAGCAGGTCGCTTCGTAGCCCTAGCCATCGCTATATCCCACGTAGCTAAACATATAGAAGTTGATAAGGCATCGTATTTAGCAAGCTCTTCTGAAACGCCAATTGAAGTCATGCCACCTATCGACATACTACGAGATGTCGAACCAGAATGAAAACGCAGATTCGCGCGATATAAAGGAAAAGTTAGATCGCATAGACGAAAACAAGGTAGCCTCTTACTTAGTTTGGGGCATCGGAATGGGTGTGGCAGTAGGAGCATTATCTATGATGGTATCCTCAGAATGAGAGAACGTAAGTTATTAAGTAAATTAGAAGACGCGGAGGCAGTAATCGCTAAACCAAAGCCAGTAATTGCTAAACCACCAGAAGGTACAACCTTCCTACTCACTACTGAAAGTAATAGGATGGCTTAAAAGGAACAGAATTACAAACGTGGGTGGGACGACTCGGCAGCATGTATTCGCGACCTAGAAGTTGCTAAAGCCATGTCGGTAATTACTCCACCCACCACCTCTAGTCCAGTGATTACTCCACCTAGTTCAGTAATTACTCCATCTAGTAGCCATACAATTGAAGTTACGCGACCTGACAACATACTGCAAGATGGAAGTGAACCCTCCGAATGACCTCATCACAAAAGAACCAACCACACCTAAAAAAGAAAAAAATCCAAAACGCGTCGCTGCTGGTAAAGCCATAGCACAAAGAAGAAGACTAACTAAAGAAGCCCTCACCGATGCGGCTACTCCGGTAGATAGTCAGAACGATAAACCAAGCTGGATAGCTAATAACGTATCCGCTAACACCACGCTTGCAGCAGTTGGAGTGAGTATAGCACTGGTGAGTTTATTCTACCAGTATAAGCGATACACTCAAATGCAACGAGCCAAACCTAATAACTGTCGTGCATCTACTGGTGGCACCAAAGAAACTGACAATACTAGGGCATCTACTGGTGGCACCAAACGTAGCAACCTAAAAACTCAAGGTATGATATAGCATTTGAAGCTATACAAAGTATCACATATTATTGGTGATGTAAACGTTGTTCCGACGAGATGGTTAACGAACTTATGAATACAATACAGGAAGCTGTCATATTGGTTGGACTCGCATCAAGTATCAGTTGGATCGGGAAGAAAGCAATCAAAGAGCCTTTGACTAACGATCCTTCATCTAGCGTTTTGAACTTCGTGAAGTGGATAGCAGTGTTGTCTGGTAGTCTTGCCGCTAAGAAATACCTAAAGGACAAAGGGTATTGGAAGCCTGCTGAGTAACGGGTTCGTTTCGAAGCCATGGGAACGATAATAGTTATGGCAGTTTCTTTTGCCGTAGCGAGTGGTGCTGCTAGTATTGCCGCACACGAAATCGAAAAAGCAACTAGCGGGCCGAACGCGACTGCCGAAGAGATGGCAAGGCATGATAGAGCCCAGGAGAAGGCAAATGCCGCTATGGCCGCCTACGAAGAAAAACGAGAAAAACGACTAGAAGCGCTAGCCACCTGGAACCACTGGAAAGAAAGCAATGCGCATGTTAGTCTTAACGATAGAATCGATGCAATGAGAAAACTCCATATATATCACATACTAGGTAATTACTAGATTTACTATGAGCAATTACTCTTTTAGAGTATATATGTATACGTATATTAATGGATGCTATCTTCTATGGTCCTGAGGGATATTGGAAAGGCTACTCCGCAATTGGTAAGCTATCGGCGGCAGCGAAGGTATCGGAAGACGTTGCTGCAAATTGGTTAGAGAAACAAGCACTATGGCAAATATACTTACCACCACCACGATATATACCACGACCACATTGGACCGTATCGAAACCTAATGAAGTTCACCAAGCCGATTTGATATTTCTACCTCACGATCGACCTGGACGTGGACGAAAGCTATATAAGTATGCATTAGTGGTAATCGATATAGCTTCTAGATATAAAGAGGCCGAGCCTTTAGCATCGAAAGATAGTGGTGAAGTGGCTGCGGCATTTGAGCGAATATATGATCGTAGTCCACTAACATGGCCAAAAACATTGCAAGTAGATCCTGGTAGAGAATTCATGGGTCGTATGTCTGAAACCTTAGAACTACGTGGTACGAAAGTTCAACGAGGTGAAGCTGGTAATCATAGGGCACAAAGTTTTGTCGAACTAGCAAATAGAACGCTAGCTGAGAGATTGTTTGGATATCAATATGCACAGGAAATGGTACTCACATCTGAAGGATCGGATACCCGTAGTAGAGAATGGGTATTGCGACTTCCTGAGGTTATCAAGGCCATGAACAACGAAGTCACTCGGCTAACAGGAAAGAAACCATCAAATTCTGTAGAGGCACAACAAGTAAACATAAAGACTCCTACATATTCTCGAACTGTTGGATTGAAAGAAAAGCGACTACCATTCAATGTTTTAGTTCGATATCTCTATGCGCCTGGAGAATTGGAAGGTGGAACCAAGCGAGCGACCGATCCTGTATGGAGTTTACAGACATATATCATTTCGCGTAGTGCGATATCTTCGAACCAACCAGTTCTGTACTACCTTGCTTCACAAGAAGGGGGAAAGGATGCACCAAAGCGAGGGTTCGTTCGTGAAGAGCTACAAGTCGTTCCACCAAATACTGAACTACAAAGGGAATTCTAAGATAGCAATTCCTCAATAAGGTCATCGAAGTTCGTTTGAGGCAAACAGATATCTTTATGCCCATGGGCTAGGGTATCGATTCCATTTTCGGAAATCCAACGTTGTGTGTCCAGGGGCGAAAGTGAGATTTTATTAACTCGCAGACCATACATCTGATGTCCAATGCTTCGCAGCATATTCATCCCATGTCTGAAGGTCTTCTTGTCGAAAAGAGACTCCTTATACTGCTCGTGTCGCATGTGCTTCTTCACAACATACTTCCGTACTCCTTTAGCCTTACGAATCCCCTTGGTGTCTGCGCATACAATCGAATACATCTTAGGTCGAAGTCCAACGTACTCTACGATGGCAACGCCTGCGCACTCATCTTTCATCTTTCCAAGAACCTTTTTATTGGTGGTGTCATATAGTGGATGGTCTTTTGGGTAATCACTCGTATCGTATAGGTCTGCATTTGAGATCATGTCTTCGTAGACGTCTTCGGTTTGGATCTCAAGCACTAGCGAATCTGTGTCTGTGTAGAGAAGTTCACATCGATTGCCATATTGGAGCTTAAGTTGGTTGTAATAGAAATCGTACATCAGTGTTTGGATAGGTCTAGGATGCTCATACCAACGTAAACTGGGCGGTTAAGTACGAGCCTGCTTTTATGCATGTGTAGAGCTGTGAGGCCATTGTTGAAGATATTCGATCTAGCAAATGTTGGACTTGATATCAGCCGCCTAAGCTTGTCCTCCTCTCTTGCACGCACCAGCTTCACATCCACGCGCTTACGCAGATTCTCCATTGTCTTACCAAACACGCTATTATTCATCACTTTGTAGAGGTCTTTCTCGAAATTGCTTGTAGCCAGTTTACGAAGGTACGTATTCATCCTGATGTATGGCTCCATCCAAGGGCGTTGGTCGAATCGTAGTGCTCGGTGCACCTTTTTCAATTTCATGCCAAGAGAAAGATATAATTGTAGATTTCTATAGTGTAGGACGTAGCATTCTTTGTCGAATAGATTGGGCACAAGCTTTTCAACTTCGATTGGAAATGCTCTTTCACCTAGTAGTCCACATTGGTACTCTGACATCCATTTTTTCTGGACTTTCATACGCTCTGGGGCTAGTGGATACGCGTTGTGAGTATTGTGAAGTTCTGTAGGATACTCAAGGTCGACCTCAAGGATATAGCCTTTATCCGCATCTTTCGCGATGTCGAGGATACTCGAGGTTTGTAGCTTTGCTACGTCACACCACTCAAATCCTCCTGTTGGTAGCGCTTGGCTCATAGCCCATCCGTATAAGTTGTTCGCATCCAGATAATGTGTGTACGTAGTGGGCTTGGTTGGGTCGTACTCCGTTGTCCCGGCTGTGCAAGCATATGGATTGTTGGCCTTTGCATGGCGTCGACTGACCATTGAGATGCCGCCTCGCAAACCTTTCTCGATGAAAAGATGCATATCGTAGTCGGTGAGCATCTCACGCTCTACACCAGTCTTCTTTAGCAATGCATCCCACGATAGACCGGGGCTCGTATAGTAGTGAGCTGGGTCCAAGCCATAATTTTGCATACACGTCTCTCGAAATCCTTCAAACACATCTGCGAGTAAAAGTACATCGGTTCGAAGATATAGGTCGTGGTAGTCTCCCATAGTTTGACAACCGAATACTTCCCAAACCTTCTGCGCGTGAGTATAGTCCTCGTCCGAGATTCCTTCGTCAGAAAGCTTGCTATAAAAAGCGTCGCGTGGTGGAAGCTCATCATGGAACCTCTCCCAACTGTCCATGTGTTCGTATGGATAAACGCCTTTGCGCCCAAGAAGGTGTGCATCCAGAAGCGTATGCGAAACGGTTATCGGAAGGCGAGACGGGTCGAGTTGCTTTATGCTCCCTTCTCCACACTGGGGGAAACCCACTAGCTCCCAAGCCTCGTTAATGACAACCAGCTCATCCTTATCGCATCGTTTACATTTGCCTGCTGCCTCTATAGTACTACAAACCAGTTTGTCTAGCGACCCCAAGAGAAATTGCGCACTATCGATGAACCGGAGGTTGCCAAGTGAAAACGAAATGTACTTCTCCATGTTATTGGGTATGCAATTTATCTGCCCCTCTACTTTGCATTAAGAGATGAGAATCGTATCCCCGCAAATTATGGAAGACTACTGGTATTACGGTGTTCTTTGGGTCTATCCTCAGGAGTAGATTGCAGGCATTGTGTGCTGCTCCGCGATACTTTCCAGTGATATGACAGTGATCGCGAACCGAGTCCCCATTAAGAGATTTCTGACAAATGTGACAAATGGTTGCGCCGCGGTGGGCTATACTGTCCTCTCGAGTCATACGTAGGGCTTTACATTTAGATAGAGCTGCCTTGACTTTCTGTTCTTCTCGTTGTATTGCCTCCAGGAACATTTCCGTAGCGTTGGGTCCTCTATAGACGACTGGAGTCTCTGTATGGCCATCGCATCTCACCATAATGTAGCCGAATCCGCAGGCCTCGTGTAGTTGAGTTTTCTGGGTGTTGCTCTTGCTTGGATCAAGCTCTGGTCCTTCTATTTTAGTGGTCAACGCCTCAAAATCTGCATATATGATGTAGGGAACCTTCATCTGTTTGTGCCAGTGCTGAAAGGATAGCTTGTTCTTACCCTCTTTAGGCATCTCGACTCTCACTGCTGTTTGCCCTATACCTTTACATTCGGGAATGTGTTTTTCGAGGAGATCTTCTCTGCAGTATCCGTGGAGACACCTCTCGCAGAAGTGTTGGCGGTGCTCGTGCTTGCTCTGATCGTGAAGAAGCCGATTCAAATCCTTGATCCAAGTATAGTGATACTTTCCGGATTTCTCTATGAGCAGCAAGTTAATGCGTTGGATGTCCCCACATTGCTTGCTAATCCTGTAGACTATCACCCCTTTCTCCCAGCCGAAGACATTGATTGCAAGATTGTTTTGCTTCTCAACCCTGCAAATCTGTGATATGGGAGTTGGTGCATCGATTCCTGTAAAGTCCAGGCCGTCCTTGTCCTCTTTAGGATACTGAGATGGTCTTTGGGTATTAATCTTAGCGGGAAAGAGTGCTGATCGTAGTGCCCATCGTAAGCAGTTATCATCATCCTTATTTTGAACATTCACCACTGCCCTCTTGTTTTGGACTTCTTTAGGTAGTCGAATGTATGAGCCGCCTCGCAGTGGTTGATATCGTGCGATGTCTAGCCAAAGCAGAACTACTCGGTCTACCACCCACCCCGAACCTCTATGCATCCATTTCTCTAGGGTCTCTTGGATCGTTGGAAAAGACTTGTCTAGCGCGGAATCGATTTCGTGGGCTTGTAAAACGGCCTCCTGCTTATGGCGAAGTATTGCATCGATGGATTCTTCACTACCATCGAGTTTGTACTTTAGTAGCTGTACTCTCAAGGCTAGCTGGAACTTCACACCTCTTAGATCGACAATCTCTTCCTCTAGCTTTTTATGGATCGTATGGCGGACACCATCTAAGAATGCCATTGGGTCGGCACCAAAATCGTGACCCTTTGGAACATCCATCTGCCAGCCTCGTAAGAACTTACCAATGACCCATTTAGTGCGTTCGAATACTAGTGGGTCATTCTGAGCAGCCATGTTTCACACGTATCCCTAGATGGGTTTTCGAATCCGTAAAAGCTCTTGCAGTACTTCTACGAACTGCCGCCTTGCTGCCTTTTCCTTCCTTATTAGTTCTAACCGTAGCAATGGAGAGCCGCACCCAACACAAGTATGAAAAGTGCTCTGGGTGCCCTTCCCACATCCACGACAAGGTGTTGGAATCCGCCTTCCCTGCCTTATTTTATATAAATGGGTCCTACAATATGTACCTATGCACGACTTGCTGCAGAATGCTTGCTCTCCGACCTTTAACCAACTACATAAATTCTCGCCGCGCATGTTTCGATGATTAGTTATCTCAAGTATACATCATAGTTACGTATCTCTAATTGAAAAATTATAAATTTTCTGAGGTAGGTGGGCCATCTGTGGGAGCTACTACGCAGCCGCGGGGGGCTTATATGGGGAGGCGAATCGAAACAACGAAATTTTGTGGGTGGTGGTCCTTAGCGGGGGGATAATGGGGGCTTATATAAGGATGTGAATTAGGACCGGCATTGTATATACTACTAGACTGAGCAGTAAACACCATGAAAGACGAACCACGAAAATGTGAAGCCTGTGATTATATCAGATTTCATCATCGTTTATTGTTGTGGCGAAATCGGTCTTTGCGTCGATCGGCGGTGAGTCAAAACAAGAAATATTTCAAAAATGAGGGAAATGGCTCTAATAAGCAATTCAAAATCAAACTATGATATTTTTACCCTTTGTTTGGCTTTGTAACTTGGATAAAATGGTTCTGTGAAGGGAACTCTCCAAACAGAAACGTCTCCCCCTGGCATATATATAAACAGGACACAATTTTATAGCCAGGGAGGAAGAGGAAACCCGCGAGGGTTCAGGAATATCGACTGAACAATGAGACAGATACAACAGAGTTCGTTATAATATTGATTTTGCTAACACCAAAATGATGAGTAAGCGAGCGAGCGAGGGAGGGAGGAAGTGATACAAATTCCTACCATCCCTTTAAGTCGTTTTTGCACTTGCGCGCGTCCACGAGTTAAAAAGGTAAAGAAAAATACTAAAGATAAGAACTCTTTCCTGTACTATCAGGACGAAGTAAATGACAAAATGCCACGTAAACACCACGGCTTTATTTCTGATAGCTTAGATAAACGACAACCAAAATGACAGGCAAAACAAGACTGAGGATTTCGTTAATGCCAATAGACCCTATGCATAAGTCCTGGTAACTAGCATGTCAACGAGGCCAGTAGGTCCTCTGGAATGTTGAAATTGAAGCGCCCGGGGAGATTGTGAAATGCACTGAAGGAATGTTCAGTGAAACAATGCCGTTAATTTGCTATGCGCCTGGCTGGTTGTACTATAAAGAAACATTTTTCAACTAAACAATCATGTTCAACACGTTTCACACTTCCTGCTAGCATTTCAACTTCAACATTCCAGAGGACCTACTGGCCTCTTTTTCGTGTTGTGACCGCGCGAGTTATGCATAGTGTGTATAGGCCTCAAAATACCGGACTCTTGGAATACATTGCAGCAGTGCCTTGAGTTTCGAGAAAATCAGAAATTCGAAAATTTAGCTTCACCAGAACTTGACCTGCAATTGGCCGTAAACTGATCATTTGGCAGTCAGAGAGTGGAATCAAAATATGCTAAGGCAGATCAAGGCCATCAGACAGCTTCTAATAAAATGTTGAAGCTGACCTTTGTTTCAGTTTATATTTTTATAAACATATATATTTAGTGTGGCCGAAGTTAATAAATAAATAAATAGATAGATAAATAGAAAGATAGACACAAACGATTCCTGTTTATTTCCTTTCTTATGTTACTATTGCAGAAATGTTGGGGAGGGGATTATGAGCACGCCCTGCCGGAAGTAATAAACGATACTTCCTTCAAGTGACACTCAAATCCAAAACGGGCTCAAAAATTAGTTTAAATAATAAACTATCATTATCCTTCCAGTCCTCGTTCTCGGCCTAGTGTTGGTTGTCGGCTGGAAAAGTAAACGCTGTGGGAAGCGAGGTGCAGCTGACTTTTCTAGCCGCGCTGGCCCTTCGTCAAAATTTGAAAGTATTTAAAAGTGCTTTCCTCTAAATTGCAATTAAAACATATGCTTTCTAATAGGAATCCAAATTATTCTCCGAAGTAAAAGACAAACTTTCAACAAGCAATGCTCAATGTAGCTGGAATCAGTGTGAGAATTGCAGAACGATTGTAAGGAAACTTGTAACCTACACCCGTTTTTTTTTTCCAGCCGATACCTCATCCGTCAATTCCTCAGCAGCATGGTTATCAGCAGATACCAGGATTTCCTCCCCGTCCTATGCTTCGTATGCCGCCACCACGTCCATTTGGAATGTAAGTGGAATTGTTATGGAATACCTGGCGTTCCTCTTCTTTGCGTATACTGTATTTTAGGACAGCTCATTAGGTTCTAGAAAGAAAAGACCAGCATATGATATCAAATATAGCAATTTTAATAACTATTTCAAACACGAATTGAAGTCTGTTATCAGGGGTTATTTTCGAGATATTTGGAATCCCGTGATGAAAGACGAACAAATGAGTACTTGAAACGTCTTCTCATGCGAATTGTTTACGGTTTGATTGTTGTGTATAATCATTCGATAGATGGGTTGTTATTCGTTTTTGCTAGTAGTGAATTCAACTAGCGTATTCAGTAGCTAGTGTAGTAGTCAAGAGTTTGGACAAACAGTCGGAATGCGGGTCGAGGTTCAAACTCCAGTCGAAGCACACGTTTTCTTTCTATGTCGTTCTTTACTTTACTCCTTACTTGTAGTTTATCATTCTATAATTAATCAATATGATGATTAAGAAATATTTAGTCCCAGGGTTGAAATTGCGTTTGGAACTGGTGTTTCATTGGGTATCAAGATTCATCCACCTGACCAAAATGGGATGACCCAATTGGCTGTTCACCTCATTAACTATTCATGAGTTCGAGAATATTTCTTATAGAACGTTTGATCAACACACAGTGAACAACATGTTTCTTGGATAAACAAACTAGACTCAAGTTTATTTACGATGTCCTTTATCTTACAGAATACCCAGAGATTTTTTGGATGGTTCTCACAGCCCCACCAGTTCTTCTAGAGATTGTAATACTGTTGCCAGACGCCGATGAAATGTTTGACGGTCGAAATCATAGGAATTTGCAGTCGCCTGCATTATAACATTTAAGGACATGAAACTAACTAATACAACCTTCTGCATGCTTAGAATCAGTTTATCGCAAGAACGGTGCTTCAGTAGCCTTCCAACAATTTAGAGTTAACGTCACCTCGTGATGATGGAAAGGTTGGTCAAAACATAAGACTAGTAGAGACGCCAAGACCTACAGTACACCAAATTAAAAAATGTTTGGCTACTTGTTTAAGGTGAAAGACAAAGTAAAATACGTTTTAAGCAAATAGCAGCCTTTTAATTGAAGTTTGGCGTTAAAGCGTTTCTTATAACCATTTATGAGCAAGACAAAGTTTAGCTGTCTAATATCTGTAAAATACAACTTTGTTTCAAAACGTGCATTATCATCTTTACTACACCCATGATTCGTTTTACCTTCGGATTGTTCAAACGATTTAAAATTGGGTGAATTGGTCATACAGCATACGGAAATAGATTAGTACTAGTTTCTAAGTGACAATTTCTGTCCGTTTGAATAATATTATCATTGGACAAGAGAAACCAATGAGTTTTTTTATTATCTACATATTCATGTGAATAGACCCAAAATGGCGAACGCTATTTCAATGGCATAGAGCGTAAAAGGTAACAGTTGAACACTACCATGTTAAATGGCACGAAAAAGGTAATAATACACTGTGTAGTTTGATTTTACTAGCATTAAATGGTACTGCGTAGGTTGCGGAAGTTGATATCGAGCTCAGCCAGTTAAGCTTAACCACTAATTAAATACCAAACTCTTAAACTGCTGTATTTACTAACTCGGTATCCTTAGTAGACGAGCAATCTGATTGGTTCGCGTTCATGGGATATACACCTCTTATTAACCTGGTTTGCTCGGTCCATAACTTACGGTACGGACCGAGCAAATGAGGTTAATAAGATGTTTATTATATGGCTTCTTCGTTTTCTTTCAAACCGGAAGTAGGCGAAACGACCGTACGGGAAGTTATGGTCCGCAGATTGGCCAATCATAGTTCGCAAAATTACATAGGTATATAATATTCAGCATTGGTATATACCAACTCGGTAACTTTGGTAGATCGGGTAATCTGATTGGTTCGCATTTATGGGATAATATTCACTTTTTTGTTGTTGTTACCTTACTAAAATCTAGACTTACAATTATGGGATGTTCTCCAAAATATGTTTTCTGATTGGCCTTACCCAAAATGCATTTCAACTGCAACAACATGATAAGAAATGTATCTTAGTATATATTTGTCTATTTTACGGCTGTAATGAATAAATAGATATTTAAGATATATTTGCTAATATACTATTGCGACTAAAATATGTTTTAAGATGTCTTAGGGGTCAGGCCACTTAAATATTTTCTCAACAAAATCTCATAATTGTAGGTACTGGCTATATGACTTGATTAGTTTTATACTATTTTCAGATTGCCAGTAACCCATTTTTTTCTTTCTACTTTATTTCATTGACAAATTGTAAGCATTAGATACAAATAAACTATTGTTGTTGATATTAGCATTATTTCACTAAAATGTACTTACTTATTTAAGAAATAGAAAACATTTCCCGTGTTTCTATAGAGTTATAGAAACACGAGTGCGAGTTTGGGAGAACGAGAAATGGCAGTGGGAACACGAGCCCGAAGGGCGAGTGTTTCCACAGCTATTTCGAGTTCTTCCAAACTTCCACAAGTGTTTCTATAACTCTATAGAAACAAGGGGAAAATGTTTTCTATTTCCTTTATAAAATAAACGAACAAAAGCACGGAAACGCTCGCTTAATTTTATAACCAAAACGTAAATTCTCACAACTAGCTCAAGCGCGCGCTCAACTGCCTATGTTTCTATAGAGTTATAGAAACACGGCTTACAGCCAATCACAGCGCGCGTACTATCGAAACTATTTTATAAATGTGTATATTACGATTCTTTTTAATGCGCATTGCCGACAAAGATGTGAGACTTTGGTAATGGACTCCTGGTGGCCCTCGGTGATTTGACGGACAAAGAGTGAACTTACAGGGAGCTCAACGCGTATAAAATATAATTAATTAATTCAATTAATTCAATTAATTCAATTAATTCAATTAATTCAATTAATTCAATTAATTCAATTAATTCAATTAATTCAATTAATTCAATTAATTCAATTAATTCAATTAATTCAATTAATTCAATTAATTCAATTAATTTTTCTAGGATGGTATATTGAAATTGTTTTAGGGGAGTCGATTTAGATTTAGGTCTTGCTTTGTAAATCAGAAGTCCGAATATTAACAGAATATAATTAATCGTGATATGTTTAATTCTTTCTTCGATTCCAAAGTATATAAGGTTGATGTTTAATTGAGGGCGGATTATTCCGAAATTTTCTAGCCAGGCTCAGATGCTTAGGTATACTTTTTTGTCTCCGTACATGTAACAAACAAATGTTCAGTAGTTTCTATATAGGAGAAGCAGACAAAAACAGCTAGGGGACTGAACTAATTTAAATTTGAACAGAACTCTGTTAAGATAAAGACACTTGTTCAGAATCTTAAATTAAAACCATCTCAAGTATGAATCAATTAAAGTTTTATAAATTTGACTATAAGTAGATTGCCATTGATGAATTCTCTCTGGGAATTTACTATTAAGGTATTTCTGTGCAGTTGGAGCAACAAATTTCCTGGAGATTACTTCTGTCTAGATCAATTTTAAGCTTTTTTTAGAGGCGTCAAGGTTACAATTTCGGAGGAGAATGTGTTGGTTTGATTCTAACTCGGCAAATTCAGCTATGAGATATTTTGAATTTCGAAGAGCTATTTTACATGCAATTGGAATAGAGTCTATAATTCCTGTTAGGCCATCATTACCTGGCGATTTTGATGAACCCATATTTTGCAAACTTAAAAAGAATTCATTCATAGTTAATTGACCCTTGCAATTCTGTTGATTTTCTTCACTTAGTTTTGGAGTATTTAATTCTGTAAGAAAGTGATGCTATACATTCAGCCTCTGACTTACCGCTTCTAGTTTTGTATAAATTACCGTAGAACTCTTCAATGTTCTTCGTAATCTGTCTAGGTGCTCCGTTATCTCGGTTTCGTTTTCACGGATAATCTTCCTTACGTCAGTTTTTGCCTTATAATCTCTTTTCTGGTGTTAGAAAATACATATTACTTTTTTCTCTATGTTCATACCATTTAGTTCTAGATCTCAGTATGATACCTACAGTCACGTAGTTACCAATATCATTTAGGTCTTGGTGAAGTTTGTTACGTTTACTAATTAAATGTTCATTTTTGTTTCCAATTGCTAATATTTTCGATGTCTTTACTTTAATTCAATATTGGTGTAGTTAGCAATTGAAGTCTTTGCTATGGCTTTAGAATATGCTATTGTAATTTTTCTGATCTCGTATTTGATTAGCTCCCATCTAACTCCTGGCGATAGATGGCATTTCCTATTTAACTGAGCCATCAGCTCGCTCAATTTGACATTTACTTTCTCCGAATAATCTTTGTCCTTAAAGCAGTGACTTATTAAACTTCCAAAAAGAAGGCCCTCTCCTAACCCTCATCAAACGATGTAATTTTAAAATAAATATCCACCACTTTTCACCGACACTGAGGTGAATAATTGTTTTAGTATATACCACACAAGTGAATAGTCACCGCCAAATAGTTCTTTGATTTTTTGACAAATGGACAAAAACTCACGCGTGGTGATCGCTTCTTCGCTCGGAAGTGAATAGTATCCTCTTTACGCTCGTGCAATAAGAATGGGCAGTGTCGTCCGAGTTCAGGTAGAAGGAGAGCAGAATAGCAGCAGGGAGTGGGGAAGGGACGGAAAAATTAACTCGGTCGAAAGGAAGGGGAGCGAAAGGGAATGAACTCAATAGTGGAGGAAGGTCATCCCGGTACTAGAGGCGATAGTGAACCCGACACGAACTGTGCGATGAACCTTGGTGGAGCACTTATTTATACTCGCTCTGTAAGGGACTGGTGCGAGTAGTATCCTATTCGCATCATTCCTTTACGCTCGTGGAATAAGAATGAGCAGTGTCGCCCGCGCGAGATCAGGAAACTCCATGACTCATACCCCCGGCCAGCTAGGGAGAACACCCATACTCAAAACACCCATACTCACCACACCCAGACTTATAAGGGGATAAGTGGTTTATGCGAGTATCAAACGAATTTAAAACTGAATTCGACGCCGGGGAAGGAAAGGCATTGACGAAGTCCTTCAAGCCGTTATGTCGGAGAAGAGAGAAGAGGAGCCAGCGGTAAGGGTACCCCAACGGAAAGCAACTGAGCCGGACCTCCAGGGCGTTCGAGTTGGGTCAGAATCAAGTAATAGGATGCGGTGTGGGTATGTGCAAGCCCACATGACTCATAATATCCGCCCAACAAACTAATAACTAGCAGGTCTATTCTGTAGGTCAATACAGTGGCACCATCCAGAGTAAGAAACGGACAAACCGACAGGAAGCAAGGTTGGAAACTGGGAAGGGGAAGGGAGAGAGGGTGCCATTCCCTGGAGAGCACGGCCAGAATAGCGGCCAGAGGCAAGCCGGATTAATTGCAGCGGAATGCGGAGACGCGGGAAAGCCAGGGGATGGCAGCCTGAGCGTCAGTAATCCGACTAGGGAATTAGTATTACTTTCACGCTGCCATGGGGAATAAGGCGGGGTGAGGGAGGAGTGGGGAGGTGACGAGGAAAGGGGTGGTCGGCGGAGGGGTACTAGACAGCATAAACGCTACAATACGTATATCCCCGAAATGAATGAAATAGAACAATAAAGACTAACCCATTGAATAAAAAACAGCACGGCACAAATGGAGCACATGCGCGCGAATTACTCTGGCTACATACAAAATACACCGGCGAAACTACCAAGGAGACTAATTAAACGGTGATGCAACGCAAACCATGATAGACCAAAACAAAATACATACACAAGCGTAAGTAAGCACGAGGATAAAAGGCAAACAACAACCTGAACCACATAGTGGGGAAAATTATGAAATTGCCTCTAGCTCTGGCGGCTGGGCGACGGCTTCATGTCGGAGGAGCAGCTGGTGAAAGATCTTGACCACGTGGGACATTCTGTTGAGCGGCCGGAACTCTCGCGGCTTGGTATACTTGTCCTTCCATTTTCTTAGTACGATAAGCAGCGAGGAACGAGGTGCAGGTGTCCTGACGCGAACTGTGCGACGAACCTTGGTGGAGCTCTTATTTATACTCGCTCTGTAAGGGACTGGTGCGAAGAGTTAACAATTATAAAATTATCTGAAATCGAGGTGAATAGTGGCAGAATATTTACCGATCTGCGAAGCAGCGAGGTAAATATTATCAAAGTCACTATTCACCGACATTGAAGAGAATAATTGTTTTAATATATACCAACGAGGTAACCTCAAAATAGCCATCAAAATATACTATTACAAGATTGTTGAAAAATATTCCCGTTTATCCCGAAATATGACACGCACGCACGCGCCTGTTACGACAAACTCGACTCAGGTCATTCTGTTCAAGGAAAAGGCGAGGCAAAGAAAGATTCAAATTCTTTTTTTGCACACTATTTACAAATTGTTTAATTACAGTACATGCATGTAGATACATTATATAAGAAAAGAAGAAATGAATTATTAAATGTTTTAGAGGAAATGTGTGTTGTGGTCAAAGGAACATGAAGCTTTCAAGTTGACCACTACCATGAGAACAAAAAATAAATGAGGACAGTTTACGTATAAGTACATTAAAAATTCAAATAAACAGTAAAGGTGCTAATAGAGTTACATCAAATGGGAATAAATATACATAACAATGATATTGGATTATTTATACATGTATTATCAGGTCTGATTATTATAAGTTTATTGAAAATAACATTCTAATTACATGCAATTGATCACAGTGCATGTGCTGATAGAGTGTGGGAATAAATATACATTATAATTGGATTTGGTTACATCGGGTCTGATTATCAAATAAAAAAACGTTAAACTGTTTTTTGAAGCTCTTGTGTTTTAGGCATTTGAAATGTTTGGGTATTTTCTCCCATATACTGGAAGCCATAGATTTAAATGCTGATAAACCATAATTTGCACATGAGCTTGAAGTACTTACTGTTCTAAAAGTGCCGTAAAACTTGTCAAAGTTGTTTTACCAGTATTTAAGGCCAATTAATTAAATGTTTAACTGGTTACTGTGAAATCAATGATTACTGCCTAACAACGGAAGTTTACTTAACTTGAGGAGCACCATTTGTGAGCAAGCCACCCGAAATCAAGGCAGGCCATGTGCTGACAGGATTGTGTCGAAAATTCCAGTTTTCTTCAATGGAACGTTGCTGTGGATGGTCAGTCTAAGTCATTAAGTGGTATCTGGAATTAATAGCACTTGGAATAAGGGAATAAGCAATTCGGCGGTCAGTATTTACAAAATCACTGTGACTGTGATGCCGAAGGCTAAGAGCTCTTCTGGCTGAGTACTCGACTTTCAGGCGGAAACGAAGGTGGGCGATCGTTTTCTTTCAGATAAATACAACTTTCAAAATAAATTTATTCCATTTTTTCTTTTTATGACTCAAATATTGATTTAGAAAGTTTATTTCTGTTCTCATAAAGAGAACCCGAAATCTGATACATACCGTTAATATTTGTAAGCACAAATTCACAATTGTCTGCTGAATTATTTATGTAAAACAGTGTTTAAAATGTTTTCAAATAGTTCCATTACTTTCGAAAACCGTTGAGACCACGTTTCCTGTATCTTGTGAAACAGCATTGTAATAGCTGGATTTTTAAAACTTCCTGTCTGATGCTCTAGCAAGCCATGAGTTTACGCTGAAACTAAGTGGCCGACATTATCTCTTGTTTCGGAGGTGAATATGGCTCATTATCCCATGAATGCGAACCAATCAGATTGCTTGATCTACCAAAGTTATCGAGTTGGTATATATTAACAAAGGATATTCACCTCCTGAGTAGCCAATCCGAGCACACAAAAACGGGTAAATACAATGATATATTTTACTTAGGAGTTGGACGTTTGAGCCTGGAAGCTAAATTAACCAGTAGGTTTTCTAGTTATCCCCCAGCCTTATTTTGTTAAAGTGCCTATAACCCTTTTCCAATTTTTATAGCTTATGAACCTCCGAAAAGTTTTGAGTACTTCTGTGAAGAAAGTTTTGGTTTTGAGTGAATACTTCGTTGTACGCTTGTTTGAAATCGTGTAAATCTAACCTTTCCTGACCCATGACCGCGTATAAGTAAAAGCCTGGATCGAAACCTGTATAGACGTATAGACGTCATCGTGACGTCATATAATTAATTCGGCTTTGCAATCATTTAAAGAAATACTTAAAGTGCATATGAATTTTTTTTAGTTTTTCTATCGTTTAATATCTCCTAAACATCAAAGCAAAAGAAAATTGCGAAGAAAAAATTATAAAGCTGAGATTTCGCTTCGCAAAGTTGTCATACATGCACTGGAAATATGGTCAGGAGACTGGGGCGAGTCAACCTCGTGATGACGTAGCAACCTTGACACACTTGATAGCATATTCGCATAGACGTAAACAAGCTCGATAGAACCTGCGAACCGTCCTTGCTCTTCGTTGCAAAACTAAAGTATTTTAAAGATGTCAGAAAGCGAGCAAAATTATCTTCATCTTCGAGTTCATATTGAGCTCGTTTGCTCGTGGCCCTGTATTCTGTAGTTTAGCCTCCCCAACTCGTTTTCATCAACATATTAAAATGTGACAAAGCACGAAAACTTCCTCCTCTAATGGCAGAGGGTACCGTCGTCGTGCAGGTCAGTCTGAAAACGAGTAAGTGATTTTTTTATATTCATGTTTATAGTTTTGGAAATGATAGTACTCTATACAATACATGTACGTATTTGTGGCTAGTCTTCCCTTTGTCCCTCCCTGGGGTTGAAAATGGGTAGGATTTTTTTAGGGCTTGAATACTCATGTGTCAGGTTGTAATAACAAAAATATTGCAATTATTCAGTACTATTTCACCGTTTACTTGTGAACCCTAGCTCTAAATACTTGAGAACTCGTTTTGTGATGGTTAGGGTTCGTTTTGGGGCCAGGGAGACGCAATGTATTCATAGGCAGTCAAACACTATTCACTTCCGGCCGTTTAGTACTTGAACCCTAACCCTAAAAGTAACTTCATCCTTGCAGAGTAATGAAATATACAGAATAAGTACATGTAAGTTAGATATACAAATGTGGCTCCACCTTTTGTACAAACAAATAAATAATGAAATACAAATAACATTACTATTTATATAGCAGCTATTCTAAGGGAAAGCCTACGTTAAACTTTATTCTTGTAGCTTCCTACGAGCTGTTGCATACAGATGGCTGATCTGCTGAATTTGTGGCTATATGGGCTGGGACAATAACAGGCTGTTGCCAGCCGCTGTGTTTATGACATATGGCAGAGGTTTAATACACCCCATCACCAGGCAAGCAGTTACCAGCCAGCAGAAGCAAGGGCACGATAGTGTTTGTGTATCCATAATGTACCACAATAGCTAACTTTATGCATTGCTGCATGTTATTCAATGAAACTTCTATCAACATAAATGCATCAGTCAACATCACTATTAGCATTTCAAGGAGAGGTGCTAAGTTAAAATGGAAATTATATACATGTACTATTATACATGTATATAAAGTGTATATATAAAGTGTAGGATTGATTTCCGTAAAACAGTGCTCAATACATGGGAGTAGAGCGAAGTATATGGTGAAGAAAAAAGACAAATAAACTACAAGTTCATCCTTACAAGCCTGTTTCGTGGTTGCCCACTCGTCAGGGGATTTAATAAGAGTATACTTTTACCGTCGCTTATATACAGAATGATTTACATAACAATAGTATTGATGACCTAATTAAACTAGCCTAATATATGCAGCGCGGAATTAACAGTTCAATTATTACGTAGGAGGGCTTTGTTTCTGTGTCGGCAGGAAGACACGAGTTCATTACGTTTGTTTAGTGTGGACAGTTCAGGTCGGCAGATGATTAGAAATTTTTCTTTGAGGCATAAGTTACATCTTTTACTGGAGCTACTGTACGGCGAGTGCGACGAGAGAATGCGCCAGGAAATAAAGTGATCAATGTTGTTGTCTTTCAGATTCCAAGTGTATTTGCTGAGTTCGGTAGAGTTTTTGTGTTTAGCGTGGCGGAATGATGCGGTGTGGTTCCTGTATCTTGTTTTGAATTCGTTTTCCGTAAGTCCGATGTATGTTTCTGTCTTGCTGTTGTCTTTATGCGTTATTGTTGCTTGGTAAATGACTGATGATTGTAGGCAGTTTCCGTTGAGCGGGCAGGCGTTCTTTTGCCGGCAGTTGCACGTCTTGTTTACTTCAATTGTAGTTGCGGTGGCGGTATCATTGGCTTGTGAAGGCGATAGTATACTCTTGTTATGTTTATCGATAATCTGTTTGGTGTTGCTCATGCAGCTGTAGCTAATCTTGATAGTGTTGCGGTTGAAGATTTTGTGAAGGTTGTGATCTTTGGGGAAGTGTTTATCTACTAAAGCGAGGAATTTGTGCCCGATGTTAGTGCTGACGTTCTTGCTAAAGGGAGGGTTGTACCAGAGTATGTTGCTGCGTTGGCGGTTTTTTCGTTTGTTAGGTGTGGCGGGTTCGTACTGAAGGGTGTAGTTATATTCGCTTTCGTTGAGAGCCTTCTGGTATGGAGGGGCGGCTTGGTCGAAGGACGCTTTGTTGGAAGACAGGGATGAAAGTCGTTTGTTGATGCCGGCGGGAATGTTTTTTGTAGTGACGGGCGGATGGTTACTTTCACGGTGAACGTATAGCAGTGTAGTATTAGGCTTCGTGAAAGGCTGATAAGTGCTTTGGTTAAGGTTGAATGTAATGTCTAGGAAGTTGATGGTCTGTTTGTTGGCTTCTATGGTGATGCGTAGTCCGTTGTTGTTAAAGATGCGGCATATTTCCTTCTTGATGTTTTCTGTGTCTCTAGGTGTAGCGTTAGTGATGGCTAGTCCGTCGTCTCGGTAAAGTCCTACATTTATGTTAAGGTGCTGGAGCTGCGAGAGAAGAAAGCTTCCTATAAGCTGACGAGTGGGCAACCACGAAACAGGCTTGTAAGGATGAACTTGTAGTTTATTGGTCTTTTTTCTTCACCATATAAAGTGTATATATATATATATAATAGAGAGTTTGCACAATGCCAAGTGGTAATAATGTGCATGATACTGTAGATCCTTACATGTAGCCTCTCTTGAGTGTGGAAAAACAAAATGCTTGTAAGTTGTATCCACTGTTACTCGCTAAGGATGTGCCATGCATACAATTGTGCCTCCATTAATTGAATTCTAATCATGCCTGATACCCCTGGAAATTTCACTATTTATAATATTTCTTGCAAATGCTCCACTGTCGGACTTACAAAGCCTTGCTCAAGTACTGTAAAAAGTGTTAAAATATACAATCCCCATCTCCAGGACTGGTTGGTTGGTTGACCAATGCCCCACCCTTTCCCGGATAGGGGGGATTGGGCACACTTTGGGAGCCGGGGTGGTGCAGTGGTTAAATGCTTCGCCTCTCACCTCTGTGGCCCAGGTTCGAATCCCGGACGCGACACCATATGAGAGTTGTTTGTTGGTATCTCACCCTTGCTCTGAGGGTTTTTCTTCGGGTTCTCCGGTTTTCCTCCCTCCTCAAAAACCAACCTAAATTCCAATTCCAATTCGGAATTAAACCAACCTAAATTCCAATTCCAATTCGGAATTAAACATAAGCCTCTGGCTTGAGAGACCCAGTAACAGCTTCCTGTATTTTCGACGTAAAATATACCATTTATTATTATTATTATTTACCATTTATTATTATTAATTGATATACATTAGTGGTGGTGTGCTTTACAACTGAGGCTTTCTTTGGTCTGGCTGTTAGACAATATGACTTGCTAAGGTTATAGTGATATCACTCTACCAGTTGTAAAAGGCTAATATAACACAATTTATTATTTACAACTTTGCTTTTTGATAGTGGGGGATGGTCAGTAACTATTCACAAGAACTTTTAGGGTGCCCCTTTTTTGGGCTATCCACATTTGCTGCACACAGGAGCCTTTCGTTTTTGGGTAGTTTTGTTTGTGGCTGTTGTCATAGTAGACTGGATATCAGCTAGCTTGTAAAGCATCTTGTTCTTCGGCTGTTAGACATTACAAAACATATGTTGACTTATACATGTATTATTTAAAACCATCCCTAGATAAAGTGGTGAAATGATTCTTGGTATTTTGAAGGATCATGAAATGTAAGCCTTTTGTAAAAATAAAAAAACTGTATATTAGCAAACTAATATATGTCTTGAAGGACTTATTGGACATTTAATTAACTGCAATGGAAGAATAAAATGTATGTTCTCAGAAAGGCTTTTTACTTTTTGTGCTTCATTACAATTACCAATCGTGTCAGATTTACAGAATGGCAATATTGAAGTTCAGTTTGCATTAAATTCTACTTTAGAATCGTCTAATATGGACCTTTTTCACACGGCGCCATGTTTAATCCCAGGAGAATAAAAACCTGTTTTGCATGTGTGAACTCTTTCTGAAACTGAGCAGTACGAGGCTACACGTGGGAAATCTATTGTTTTTAGCCAACATGGCCGCCGTGTGACAAAAGCCCATTGTTTTAGTAGAAATTGGTTTTGGACAACATTTTCGAGATTGACTATATATATATATATTTCATTTTTGACACATTTCTATTGTTATTCGATAACCTTTATTTCACTAAGATGCATGTGAATTTCAATATATTGCTCATTAGATATTCAAGGGCTTTTATGTGGAGGTCTTTATATGATATAAAGGCCCTTGAATACCTAATCAGGTCAGGTAATTTCACTAACATTCCAGTGAATGCCAATATAAAGAATCTTTATATTGGCATTCACTGGAATGTTAGTGAAATAAATGTTATCGAATAACAATGAAATAAGTCAGTTAAATACCTCGGTTCTCTCAGTATTTAACTCTTACATGTATGTGAATCAATTTTTGTTTAACTAATGGTAAGGGAAAAATACCTGGAGAATTTCGAAGTGTACGATCTTAAGGATTGTGCAGCAGAACATAGTGTAAGCCCCGTATTTTGCACTATGCCCCATAGAGTCAAATGTCCCATCCCGCACCACACCACAAGATCACCAGGAACAGGAACTTCTTTTGGTGAATAAAGTATGTCCTTATATCATAAGCACATAGCCCCATGTGTCTGAACACCAGCGACACCTTGCTTATGGAAGCCCCAGCCACGAGAACAGAAAAGCTGGGCAAGATGTTACCAGCTGGGCACTTCCCAAGGACCAATGGTTGAGACTGCCATTTGAATGCATTTTGCCCAGGCTATGTAAACACGGTAAACGTTTTCTATTTAAGAAATGTTACCGAAACTGGTAAAAGAATACAATAATACAAAACATTCAAGCATTAAAATGACACCTATTGAAGCTAGTAAAAAGAAGAATGAAGGAATCGTTTATTTCAATTTATACGGTGATATGGAGTCATTACAATCAAAATTTAAAGTCAGGATAAGCAAATATAAACGGAATGTGTTCGATAAAGGATATACTCCTAATTCGACTGAAGAAGTATTTACAGTTGATAAAATCCAATATACAAACCCTATTACATATAACTTAAAGGATCTCAATAGTGAAGAAATTAAAGGGAGTTTTTAAACTGAATAATTATTAAAAGCTAAACAAGATGTTTTCCGTATTGATAAAATTATTAGAAGGGATTATAAAATGTACAACTGTGATAATTTTTACCCCCTCCCTCATCCCTCACCCTCCCTATTTGATGCCTGGGTGCGAATACCCGCTCCAACACAAAAACTAATTCACATGTCAGTGTGACTGTATATGTTTGCATCCGTATATATACACACATCAAACCCTAGTCTGTTTTTTATTACTAATACCCACAAATATCCCTACAACCATTTACCAGATCCTACCGAATCCTATTTGTGATATTTTCACACACCCCCCATCCCTTCACCCACCCCCTTGACACCCAAACTATACCGACACTTAAACACAAAAACAACAACTGACACAATTTTACCCTCTCTCATCCCTATTCCTTCACCCCCACCCTCCCTGTGCAAATACCCACACTGACACAAAAACAAAACTACATGTACAACTGTGATAATTTTTACCCCCTCTCCCATCGCTACTCCCTCACCCTCCCTATTTGATGTCTGGGTGTGTATACCCGCTTCAACCCACACTGACACAAAAACAAAACTACATGTACGACTGTGATAATTTTTACCCCCTCTCCCATCGCTACTCCCTCACCCTCCCTATTTGATGTCTGGGTGCGTATACCCGCTTCAACACAAAAACTGTGATAATTTTTACCCCCTCTCCCATCGCTACTCCCTCACCCTCCCTATTTGATGTCTGGGTGCGAATACCCGCTTCAACACAAAAACTCCATATAGGATCGGTTGCACGACGGCGACCACCTTCCAGCTCACCAGGAGCATATAGATATCGAACACTGACATAGAATGGAAGTCTTTCCTCTTTGAGACCAACGAGACGCCCATAGTGTGCAGGCTCTGCTGGGGTTGATTCGATTTCCTTCCCGGTAATCGCCAAGGCCGGTTGTTTTCCTGTCAAACGCGTAGGTTCGTTGTTCAAAGCTTTGATAACTGCAGGTAAACGAGCTACCCACTCAACCGACCTATCGTTCTTCCCCTGCGAAGCAAGCACCATTTCTTGAGCATATTGGTGTCCAAATAGCCTTTCGGATAGTGTTCGGTTGAATCGCTCAACAATCGCTTGATCTCTGTGGATGTCTACACGCCCACGCCTCGCAGAAACGTTATGCTTGGACAGCAGTGGAGAAACGGCACCCATGAACTCACGTCCTGGATCGACTTGTAAAAGTTTTGGCCATGTGAGTGGACTTCGCTTGTAGATTCGCTCAAAAGCAGCAGCAACTTCTTTAGCTTCTTTAGTGGCCAATGGTTCGGCTTCTTTGTATCTGGATGCTACGTCTACGACTGTCAATGCATACTTATATACCTTTCGTCCACGTCCAGGACGATCATGCGGAAGAAAGAGCAGATCGGCTTGATGAACCTCGTTTGGCGTAGATACGTTAAATTTAGGTCGCGGAACATATTTAGGGGGCCGGTAAATAGATCTGCCATATAGCTTGTTTTTCTAGCCACACCCGAGCTATATCTTCGGGGGTGTCAGTCGTAGTGGCAAGATGTTTGATTGCCGCGAGTCCTTTCCAATAGCCTTGAGGACTATAGTAAGTATTCGCAAATACCTTCACCTGTTCGTCCCGAACATCCATGGCTTCGAAATGAGCCTGCTATATAGCTTTGCTATAAATCTTCAACATGCAGAAAATATTACTACGTAGATATCTAGTAGATATCTAGTAATTACCTAGTAGTCGCACTTCATGCAGAGTAGTAATCTAGTAATCTAGTAATTACCTAGTAATATTCTCTTTTTTCTCTTTCTCGAGGAACACGTTATAGAAATCGGCTTAAAACATATCCAGTGGCAAACACCCCACCACCTAGGGCCAACAATTCGGCAGTTTTCTTCGAACTAGATGGTCGATAATAATTGGGGAAATGAGGCCTTTCCAGCTTGTCATGTAATAACTTATATATATGGAGTTTTCGCATCGCATAGATTCTATCCTTAACCGAAACGTGTGCATTGTTTTCTTTCCAGTGGTTCCAGTTGGCTTGTGCTTCTAGTCGTTTTTCTCGTTGTTCTTCGTAGGCAGCCGTATCGGCATTGAACTTCTCCATAGCTTTATTATGCCTTTCTGTCTCTGCCTCGAATGAATCTTTCCCAATAGCCGCTTTCTCGATGTATTTGGCGCCGTAGCTCGCACCAACGCTAGCTACAGCAAAAGCAATTGCCATAATTATTATCGATGCCATGTCACGTTACTCGATGGGTGGTATATACTTTTTGTCCTCGAGATATTGCTTAGCAGCAAGGCTACCAGACAACACGGCTATCCACTTCGCGTAGTTCAAAACGTTAGATGAAGGATCACCAGTCATAGGCTCTTTGACGACTTTTTTCCGATCCAACCGATGCCTGCCGCAAGTCCAACCAATATAGCGGCGTCTGATAATGTTTTCATAAGTTTATTCTCAACCATAATTATGTCATCGATAATACATGGACTATGGTATGGCTTCAAATGCTATATCATACCTTTAGTTTTAAGGTTGCTACCTTTGGTGGCGATTTCTTCGGTAGCACTAGTTTCGACTCGTCGTTCCGTCATCCCCGACGAACAACAGTTGTTAGGCCTATCCTGTTGCAGCTGCGCATAACGCATATACTGATAGTACAGACCTACCAGTGCTATGCTTACTCCAACCGCGGCAAGGGTCGTATTAGCTGATACGTTGTTTGCTATCCAGCTTGGATCGTCGCCCCGACCTTCTTCCTCTTTTGCGTCTACCGGCTTGCTGGAGAGTTCGTCTTTAGTTAGTCTTATTCTTTTTGCTATGGCTTTACCGGCAGCTACGCGCTTTGGATTTTTTTCTTTTTTAGGTGTAGTCGGTTCTTTTGTGATGAGGTCATTCGGAGGTACCACTTCCATCTTGCTGTGTGTCGACAAGTGGCGTAGCTTCAATTGTGGGGTCGCTACTAGGTGGAGTAATTACTGAACTAGATGGAGTAATTACTGAACTAGGTGGAGTAACTACTAGAATAGGCTTATATGAATATATATGAATATATGAATATTCAGCTGTGCCTAAATGAATCTAGTATCTTTAATCGTAGGCAGTGTCCAACTCGGAAGCTACGCTACTTTGGTCACTGCGCACGATCTCAATATAGAATATGTACATTTCTTTATTTTCATATAAATGTATTGTTAATGTAATTGTAACTGTAGTCATTGTAAATAGTACAGAGTGCAGAATAAACTTGAACTTGGGTAATTACTGACCTAGATTTAGCAAGTTCTAGTTCTAGTTTGCTCCTATCTCGTTCTGAGGCGTTCAACCCCTGGTAGTAATGCCGTCTTAGTAATTCGTCGGGATGCTTACGTCGTAGTGCTTCGAACAACCTACAATCGCGGTTAGTACATCGTGCTGGTTCGCCCCGCGTAAGTTTGCGGTGTGAAGTAGTTACTGGAATTGCTGGGGCGGGTGGAGTAATTGCTTCCGCGTCTGGTTGTAAGTCTTCTAATTTATCTATTAACTTGTTTCTTTTCGTGTTGAGTATACACTCATAGGCAAGACTTGCCATTGTTATGCCCATTCCACCCCACCAAACTACGTTAGAGACGGATATGGCTCCGTCTAGGTGGTCCAACTCTTCTTCCATGCGGGACTTTTCTACGTTTTCATTCGGGCACTCCGACATCTTGCTGTATGTTGATAGTCGGCGTGACTTCAATTGCTACGTCAGAAGATGGAGTTTTAGCAACTTCTATGTGGTTAGCTACATGGAACATAGAACTAGCTAGGGCCATGAAGCGACCCGACTTAGAGACAACGCGCCAGCCCAAGAAGAGATATCATTGCGGACTAGGCGATCTTCTTGTAAGTCCTTTCGTAGTGCTTGCTCGGAATCTATGGGTAATAAGTACGCAATTATGCGAGTAGCTAGGGTCATCATACTATCGACTAAACAGGCTGTTATTTGTTGAGCTGCAACGGCCTGATACCTTCTATGTAGTCGTTCAACGTCTTTCTCGGATAGTCTATGGATATCTCCAAGAGAGTACGCTTTCCCAAGGTAGTCCTTTGTTGTGCCAGTAGTAGCTAAAATCGCAAGTGCTTCCCGATGGTCAGCCAATGCTTCCGCGGCTTCGGTCTGTCGTTCCGACGAGCAACCTGCCATATCTGTTTTGCTTGTTTCATAGGATTCATTTAGTATACTAACTATTACATCGTCTGATTCTCCCTTCATTTTACTTCGATCTGCCGTGGCATACCATAGGTGAAGGTATCTCCAATACGGTGGAAAATGGATTTCGCAACAGAAGCATATATGTGCAAACTTGGTCTCAAGCTCTGAGACAAATAGTTTTTTGTCATCTACATATATCATATATATGCCGGCACCGTAGTCATCAAACAAATCCTTTAATCCCGGCGCACTTGCGATGCGAAAGGCAACAACGATTGCACAGTTTTCGCGAAAGTCCTTACATATGCTCTTTTGCGTTTGTGCCGATGACCAAATGGAAATGCCAACGTGGCGTGCAGAAAAAGCTAAGTCAGATAGCTTATCAGTCCTTCCCTTTACGTCCTTGCTTGCAGCACAATCATCAAGGATAATAAGCGTATTTGTTCCTTCGAATAAACAAGCACATTCACGCAGGGTGGCATCAATATTATTCTGAGAGGGTGCTATACGAATGAAGCGCGGATATCCATTGCCGAAACCTTGGTAGGTCTTATTGTGGGCGTAGGTGGGACAAATCAACACGATATAATCGAACTTAAAACGAAACTGATCGACTATAAACCGAGTCTTTCCACAGTTCGTGGGGCCAATTATCAATGCGTTAAAGGGAATTTGCTCTACTAAGGTGTCCATTAGTTATAAACATTTTGCAGCATCCCATGTTCAATAGTTGCCTGAGCATCAGAAAGCACGAATATATGCATATTCACAATCCCTGAGCCACCTGTGCGATGAATCCGCAGGCGAATATTTGCTGCAGTATCTAGTTGGGCCAGACCATCTCCATGAACCGTGCTGTTTTGAGAAGTGCGGCAGTCGATGAGTACGGCGAACTTGTTCTCGAAGAACATCTTATGTGTCATGTTTGTAGTTGCTGTCGTTCCGACTATCACAAAACCAGTTATTTGCTGACTTCCATAAATCCCTTGGTAGCATCCCAAAAGAATAGAGAGCGTTGGGGATGCTGTTGACATGTACCTCGACCTTGGTGATTCCTGGATTTACAAACTTCTCACTGTCTCGGGCGCCTGCCACATGCGGATCAACAAAGAGAAGAAAGATACCAGTGAAAGAGAGACGAAGTAAAAATGTAAGTTCACACTTTCGGATATAAGTGTGTCGGTTGCTAGGTTAACGGAGACGGTTTTGAAGTACTCAGCATGGTTGTACAGGAAGGCTTTGCCGCTATCGTATATGCCCTTGGCTTGCACCGCAAGATCGAGACTTTCAATGACTTCATATTCGAGCTCAATGTTTGAGAGTTTGTATGTGCCTACCTTTGTGCTGTCAGATCCGACTATGACGTCTGTGGCTGATGCTAGCGTCAAATGGAATGACATCTTTTCTCGAATCGCGTGTGGATAAAGGACACCATAAGTTGTAATAATGTCATGATCGATAGGTATCTTATACACGCTACCATATGCAGCTAGCGTCGCAGCGTCGGCCGGAATCGAGGAGTCTTTATCGGTAGCATTCGAGCGAATTTTGTTAACATTGGCGGATTGAATACCTTGCTCTATGCGATTCTCTCGTTCTGGGGCAGATAGGTAGAGATCACTATATACCTGCAGTAGATCGGGTCGACCACAATCTTCTAAGACAGTAGTGCCCATTCTTACAACTCGCTTTGAGACTAGGCAGCGTCCAACATTGGCCACCAAACGGTTGTCTTCATGACCACCAGATAGCGTGATATTGGCACTGAGTGCTAGACTACCAGGTACTAGAAGCCGATTTTCGCCTATCGTGGGAACATCGACAATCAAAGTTTCCCCTGGGTTGGCCACCGAAGGGGTGAAAGTTACACGATGGAACACACGACTGGCTTTGAGAGATCTACCTTCCCTAGGAGCATAATCTGGCTGGAGATTTGATTATAACATGTTTGTTTCACAAACTGATATTGAATATATAGTCAATACTAATAGTATATAGCATGTCAACGTTCAATATGGAAACGGTGGTAGACTTTGATCCTACAAGCGAAGAAGGTCGCGCTGATGTGAATAAGCTTTCTAAAGAAGAATGGGAGTCGCTTCAACCTAAGAATAAGGAGACACAAGAGGGTTGGTGAAAAAGAGCTAAGCGTAGATTCGGAAATCCATCAAAAAGCATACGTGCTAAATTGTGGGGCAATCGGGGTGGCTGGAGAAGCAGCCCAACTGAGTATATAGAATTGATCAATCTAGATGTCTCGGGGACAAGCACTACAACAGCGGAAACAGAGTTAGCCGAAAGGGAAAAACAGGCTGCAAAGGCCTGGGGCCGCATGCGTGCTAAGTTTCCAGATGTAGACCCAAAGAATGCTAAGTTCACTGCGATCTTAGACGAACATGATAGGGTTGTGGTGCAACTCAATCGTGTTAATGCCAAATCCTACCTTCTGTCTGACCTCGAAAACGAAGATTTCCCAAAGACGATTAGAGATAATCTGGGACCAACTGCGGGAAAGGCGATTAGTAAAGAAGAAGCCGATATCGCCAAACTTAAAGTGCCACTACGACGAAAATTTACCATTTCGATTTGCCACTTTTTCAGTGTCTATAGGTCAATCAGTATTAGAAATATCCGAAATAGTAAAAAATATTCCCAAATGGGCATAAATATAAATATAACTTTCTTCTTATGTACGTGAAGACGTTTTTAGTAGAAATATGCCTCCAGGCGTTGTGTTCTGCAGGCGAGCGTTAAGTGTATGACATCATTTCCGGTGAATAAACCTTTGTTTAAAACTGAACAAAGGGCACGGCTTCCAGTAATGGCGGACGTGTAGATTCAATATTCGGAGCTAAACAAATAAGACTTCCTGTCGTTGTATCGAAAAACAATTTGAACTGGTAATAATATATGAACTCTACTTTATGAATATGCAAAAACATTGATATGTCAAAATTTGATCGTAGGGGCACTTTAAGGAACAAAAAGCTAAGGCCATAGACCCTATGCATAAGTCCTGGTAACTAGCATGTCAACGAGGCCAGTAGGTCCTCTGGAATGTTGAAATTGAAGCGCCCGGGGAGATTGTGAAATGCACTGAAGGAATGTTCAGTGAAACAATGCCGTTAATTTGCTATGCGCCTGGCTGGTTGTACTATAGAGAAACATTTTTCAACTAAACAATCATGTTCAACACGTTTCACACTTCCTGCTAGCATTTCAACTTCAACATTCCAGAGGACCTACTGGCCTCTTTTTCGTGTTGTGACCGCGCGAGTTATGCATAGTGTGTATAGAAGATATGAAGTCCTCCGAAGTTGGGTCGCCAGAATACGTAGCAGCACAAAAGGATGTAATAAGACTAGAGAATGAGATACAGGAGCACGAGCAAATAAAAGAGACCATCGAAGAGCGTATGTCGCTACGAGACCGCGTAAAATCCATCTTCGCGAAGTATGGGCTTACAGTACTTGGAGTGTTGGCTGTTGCAGGTGCCGTGATTGGTACTATCGTTTCTGTACTGACAAAAATGCTTAAGAAAGCTTTCGATGGTTTGAAGGATCCCTTAAAAGAGTTGGGTAAAATACTACTCGAAATGGCAAAAGCCATTGCTAGTTTCGTATTCATGATCGCAGGCGAGGTTTTTGGCTTCCTTGCCAAGAATGTCTGGCTACTCATCGTAGCTGTGGTCATATTCGTAATAGAGCAGTATAAATCGTCGCAACGACGTCGCTAACGAAACATCAAACATCACTCACTATTGGATCTGATGTTATACGTCCTTCGGATTCAGCCAGAAATATTGGAGTTCTTTTTGATAAAACGATGTCTATGTCCTTACATATTAAGAGCATATGTAAATCTGCCTTCTACCATCTAAGGAACATTGCTCGTATTAGGAAATACTTATCACTCATGACCACTGAGAAGCTGGTGCATGCATTCGTGACATCCAAGTTGGATTCTTGTAATTCACTGTTGTACGGATTACCAAAGAATCAAACACAGAAATTACAATATGTACTTAATGCGGCTGCACGTCTTATATCCTGTACACGTAAATATGATCATGTCACCCCTGTCCTTATTCAACTGCACTGGCTACCAATAGAACAACGGATTATCTTCAAGATTCTACTTTTAACCTTCAAGGCACTAAATGGACTTGCACCTAATTATATAATGGAAATGATTAATCACTACAAGCCTACCAGAAACCTAAGATCATCCAATGCTTTTTACTTACAAGAAGTAAAATACAATCTAAAAACATAAGGAAGTCGTGCCTTTTCTGTTACAGCCCCTCAGTTATGGAACAAACTGCCCATAAACATAAGAAAGTGTTCGTGTCTCTCGAAATTCAAATCTCAGTTAAAAACTTATCTATTTAAACTTTCTTATAACTTAAATTAACTCATGCAGGGCCTGTAACTTGAATATTTTTATTATAATGTTTTTTATATTACATGTTATGTCTATTTTTTTTAGAAAAGTTAGAATTTTTTATCAGTCATTAGTATAGCAAAGAGTTTTCTATTTTCTATTTCATTTTCTATATTATGTTTTGTGCTTTTATTAGATTAGTTAGGTTTTTATAACTTTTTTTAATTTCAGATTGTTACCATTTTAATTATTGTAAAGCGCTTAGAACAGTTTGGATAAGCGCTATATAAGTGTTATTATTATTATTATTATTATTATTATCATCCACGAGGCTCCGGCGGCCACAATAGCCACAATTGCCATATTGGTTTCGTGACTCGTTGGCGTTCCAGCTGTGCTGTGCTTATCAACCTTCGTAGCATCTGCGCTGTCTGTGGTAGGTTGCTGTTTCTTTGGCACAATTTTCACCTTTGGTGCTGGGCCTTCCATAGGGGGTGGTGGTGGGGTTTTTTCGTCGAGGTTGATATCATCATTTATTCCGAGACTGATGCCGGGTATATCTGCCGTTTGTAGGCCGTTTATATATTTATATTTACTACCCTTATAGATAATCATGTAGCTGGGTATTAACAGGCAATCCTTTGCAACTGCTAGATCAAGGCGAGAACTAATGTCCTTAATGGATTCTTGGTATTGCGCTAGAGTGTCGTTATCAGATTCCAGGATGGCATCTTCCAACTTTTTATTGAAGTCTTTTTGGGCCCCGGGGGACATTGATGGTGACCCTACGATTGGGACGCCGGTCGAAGCCTGAGATGTCAGGACACAGAACAAATATATTATTATAGATGCGTTAATTCGGGCTACCCCGGCCTTTGTCAACCCCTTTCCCTGCTGTGTAACGAACCAATTGTAGTGCTTCTCTGCCATATCGTTTCGACGTAGAGCAAAGTTAATTTTAGTGACTCCGAACTCTCTCCTGATCCTGTCATATACAACGTAATTCCATGGAACGTTGTTAAACTTATTAAAGATGGATTCTCTGGGGAGTGGGACTCCCAATTTAAAGAGTAATCTCCTGATCGTATAGTATACGTGGAAGCGATAAAAGCTACGAACATTGTCAATGATTGGTGCGTCATCTGAAAGATGGTCATCAAACGACACTCCACAGCCTGCCGTTGCGCACCAAACGGCAAAGCATAGCTGCTGTTGCCAAAGTTTCATTGGTTTAGCATCGAACCACGCTTGTGATCGTTTTTCATCGTCGTTTTCGTTGCCATCCAAATCAACCCCCATCTTTTTAAGTAGTCCATCATCATCACTGTGCTTTTCATCGAACCCAAGCTCTTGTAAGATATGCCGCGGTTCGTACGTAAATAGCTGATCCTTTGCTACATAGATCTTTATAGTGTTTATTAGGGGGTATATGTCTTTAGCGACGTGTGCCCGGGGAACAGCTGGAACTGGATACTTAAAAACCGTCCTTCTGAAGGGGAGTGGGAAACCCACACGTTTTTGCGTAGTCTCGTGTAACGCTTCGTTTAGCCGGTTTCGTACATCTGTTGGTATGAGACCGCCCATGTCCCAGTATTGCGTACCATCGTGAAAACTGATCCTATTCTCGTACGTAGACTCGTCATGTATATCGGATGCCACTGTCCTAGCTGAGAACTTCTCGAAGTCCGCGTGGGGATATCTTTTCTTGAAGGCTTCGAAAGCCTTTGCATTGCGAGGCGCAACATAGTCACCCTAATCCCCTTCGGAATGAACTCTTCGTGGCATAGTATCGACCTCTACGCTACGTATTGAAGTAAGCTCCAGGCTTCAATATATTAATATGGTAATCTTAAATGTTACCTGTACCTCGGCTGACCAGACGGTCTACTTTGAACAACCTCTTTGTATCAATAATATTTCGCTAGTTGAGGTCACTTTTGAGAACAGTTGGTGGAATCTAGCAGAGGATGCGACTTTCTGGTGGACTACCACCGAAAGCATAGCGTTCCCACTCACTATTGCTATGGGGCATCACGATATGGCAAGCCTTCAAACATACTTTAAATCAGCAATCGATGCTGGCATCATAGAATTCGTGAAAACCTTACCGACGAGGGTTTGGATGCTAGAAGTCAAGAAACCGATTCTATTTAGTGGAAATATCTGCACACTGTTGGGTATCAATACGGATGGAAGGGATGCAATTACTGAAGCAACCGTAGGAGTAGGTAGTCACGAGCTGGTGCTACAAGATATCCACACGGTGTATGTCCACTGCGATGTGGTAGATTCCAGCTCCTCACTTCTCGAGGGAAAGCGATCGAAAGTCTTATCTAGCTTAGAGATCCGAGGCGAAAGATTCGCAAAAGCAACATATGCTTCACTACTCCCATTAACTGTCCAAGCTCTAGGGACAATGAGAAACAGCCTCCACTTGTCTATTCGGGACGAAAAAGGAAATATCGTAGACTTCCGTGGTCGAGCTATAACATAATGACAAGCGACTCAATTTAAACCATTCTGACAGCACCACAGATCTATCCCCAGCTCGACCCAGGAGGGCAAGAGAACCTTCGTCTGCGAGAGGTCCATGATACGCTTGCGAGCATCAAAAACCAAGAAAAACACTACGAGTGTGTGCGTAAAAAAAAATGCCCGTGTGCAGGGAATGGTCCACGGTATCGCTGTGGCCACAGGTAGCCTATCCGTGTTTTTATCAAGCTCTGGCTTGGCGGTTGCTCTAACCGGCTATGGCGTCATAATTGGCCTGCCATTTGGCGTTATCGGCGGACTCTGTGGCTTAATTTCAGCCTCTACGACTGTTGGGGCTAAAAAGCTCGGAATAAAAGGTTCTAAGCATGAGAAAACCGCTATGTTGGCGAGAGCGAAAATTAATACGATTCGTGATCTCGTGTCGAAAGCCCTGCGTGATGAAAATGTGTCTGACTCCGAATACAATCTAATCCTAGCTGAAGCGAATAAATACGAGGCTATGAGGGTTGAAATTCGCCATAAAACGTCGGCTAGTTCGGATGAAAAAAGCGTGGAACAAATTCGAGCCAAACTAATGAACGAAATGCGAGCAAAACTTTTCAGTCAAGTGAGATAAAAATCGATATGTCCCACGAAAGAAATAAGCATGGGTTTTATTTTCACTTTGCGAAGAGCAGTAGCTAAGCAGTTTGCGAAGCAAACAGTTAATTCGTATGTCGGGTTCGTATGCAAATTTCGAGACAACGCGTGGGCGATTGTCTATTCGTCTTGCGAATAAATACGCCGCTAATTAACATAGTGGAAGACCCATCCAGTTTTAATAGCTTGGGTGATACTCCGTCTGGTCCAGTTGATTTAGTAGGTTTCAGTAAGGCGAGTTTCTTTTCGACTTATTTGGTCGACAGGAAGACTGTGGGTAAACGTGCAACTTGTGGAGCGTTCTAGATATGAGCAGGGCGTTCGACACGCTATGTCACCGTCTCCTACTAAGAAAACTAAAGGAATATGGGGTCTTAGGAACCTCCTTGAAATTGATCCGCTCGTACCTCAGCGACCGCAAGCAGCGAGTCAAAATAGAGAACAGCTACTCAAGTTGGCGCACAGTCCAGTACGGCGTCCCTTATGGTTCCCTTCTGGGACCGCTTTTATTTAATATATATATTAACGACATAACCCGTATCACCAAGAATGTGGAACTAAGGCTGTATGCAGACGACATTACCGGTTACTCTGCAAGTAATACACTTGCGGTCTTGGAATTCTGTATAAACGGTGACTTGTCACGCTTATCACAGTGGCTTGATGACAACTACCTTACTATCAACGCTACTAAGACGCAGGCCATGATCATTGGTAAATCCGCCTATAACTACGTGCTCGCCTTAAAGTCAAGTACTATCTGGGTTAAGGAAGAACTTAAGCTGCTGGGAGTTAACATCGATAACAAGTTAACATTTTCCCCATACATAAAATCATTTCTCAATAAAGTTCATGCGAAGATTGCCGCTCTGCGTAGATCAGGAACTTTATTGATAGTGACACGGCATTGAAACTATATAAGGCGTATATCCTCCCTCATTTTGACTACTGTAGCCCTCTTTTAATAGGAATCAATAATACCTTATCAGATAAGGTAGAGCATATTAACTATTATGTACTCAGAACTCTTTTTAAGGTACCTAAGTCTATTAGATATGAACAGATTTTGTCACAGTGTTATAGGCTTGAAAAGCAGATGAAATACCACCACAACCTGATCTGTCAAATGGATGAAATATCAGAGGAAAAGGATACTTCTCCAGAGTTTGTTCAGGTGAGGTAGAATTGTTAAAAGTATCTATATTAATATTTGTTCTCGTTCACATTTCCTCATCAGACATGTCGTTGTTTTCGGCAGGAGCTTCACGAGCTGCATAGATACAGCTTAAAATGCCTTCGTCATCTACTGAAAGGAATACAACTGCCACTCAAACTTGAAGGTGTGTTGCATATGAAAACGTTCAGTGAAATGTGTTTTAATTTACAAACAAAGTAAGACATTTTGACAAAGTTAAGTTTAAAGTAATAAAGGCACTTGCATATTGCGAGAAAATTAAGGCAAAATATAGGCCGCAGTCAGTGGAACAAAAGCAGAATAGTTGATTTTTAAAACTTAAAACTGTTTAAAGTAATTATTTGGTTTGCATATCTCATGTTTTTTTTAGAATTTCTAGAAACCATTATACTGAAAGATAAAGATGTGGAAAAGGAAATTCGAGAGACAAGGAGCTATCTAGTTAATGTAAGTATTAATATTATAACGGCAAAGTAGGCTATAAAATAAATTCAAAATATGCGCATGTGGTAAGCTAGTATTTTTGTGGTCTAGGGAGAGGTAAAAAACATCGAAGAATCAACTCTATTTGTCAAGGAGAATAACAAGAAACGCTCCAGCAGGGAAAATAAATTCCAAACTGATGTGGCGCCAAATTCTGACACTGTTCAGTTACCAGAAAGGTACGTACATTCAGATGAACCTCCTTACAAAATGTTTTCAGAGATATCATCCCTTGATATGGGTTTCACTTAACAAACGATCATGTGGCTGAGTGAACGGAAACAACATTCCATGCTTGGTGATCTTTTAACAGGAAAAACTCATGGCTCTTTATTGTTATAGGTGGATATATTATTGGAAGACAGACAGATGGATATGTCAATAGTTGGATAAGTAGATAAATAGATAGGTAGGTGGTAGATATATAAATAGATAGGTAAATATGTAAATACATATACATATTCTGTTGAATATATACTTTATCAAATTACGCAGGACGTCGCCACCAATGCAAATTTTTGTTTATGGAATACCAAGATGCAAAGTAGTTATGCTGGGGGAGTTATACCCTGAAGACAAGGGAAAATATCTGATCAATGCTATTGCAAAGGCAGCAGGACGGTTACCTTCTAAGTGCGTGATCCTTCATGCCAACAAAAGGGTAGGTTTCACTTAATACGTAAATATATTCGCCAAAGTATTATATATTGGCGAAGCTGCTCGCCAAAAGGAAACAAAGATCAACGTCGACCGCAGGGAAGCAATACCACAAGCCAAACACGATATCGCACGATTAAGCTCATCAAGGGTTGAGGGTAATCTTTATTTCGATGTGCTAACTCGTGAACTACTGATTTGAGGTTAAAACCTATTTTGTGATGAGAAATGACTATTCTTTTACCTATGATACAAGATTGAAAAAGAACCTCTTACCAATAGAAACAAACAAGTCGTCGGTTAAAACGTTATGTAGGATAGGCACTTATCAGAGTTCGAACAAACGGGCCCTGGAATAACTGGAACGTTTTATTTAGTTATTTCAAATCAAATTAAACAATATTTTTCATCTGTTAAAAGTATCTTCTTCTACTTCAGCTTTTGGAAGGAAGTAGTCTCGCAGATCAAGGAATTGCTAATGAAGCAAACATTTACCTGAGCTTTAACCTTCTTGGTGGTAAGTATTATTCGCAAAGTAAGAAAATAAGACTTTGAATTGATTGTTGACCGAACTTTTTGCAGCGAATAGGAAACGCCAATATCATATAGAACACCGAGAAGAACTGATCCCACACAAAGGTTCAAGTTCATTTACACTGTTCAATTTACATATATTAAAAAGAAAAGAGAAACGTATAGATAAGGTCCTTTTCAATAACCACCATACCGTTTTTTCTGGGTTATAAATGTTTGAAATGGCTCTTTTCTTTTATCCTGATAAACAAACAGATTAAGTGATACGTTTCTTCTATAACAATTTTACCTTGTACCTTGATTCAGTCTCGCTATTCCTGAACATGCACAATACTATCATTTTGGTAGTAGTTATTGTAATAGTCTATTGCATGGGCTGCCAGATTGTTAACTGAATAAGCTACAACGTGTTCTTCATGCATCCGCCAGGCTTGTTTGCATGGCACCTAAGTACTCTCGTGTAACTTTTATGTGAGTTGTACTGGCTCCCAATAAAATTACAAGTTAACTTTAAAGTTCTCTTAATTACATACTTTACATACTTTACATGTATTATGCGCCTGTCATGGCTGCCTGCTTTCGCCGTAAGCTCCGTCTATTTCTTCAAATATTTCTCCTTTGGGGGATTTTATTGACTAAGGATGTACTCAAGGTTCAATCCAAAGCCGTTCTACTTCAGCCTGGACATTATTTATCGAAACCTAGTGTCTTCTTGGATCATTTTGAATGGTTTTATGGCCATATGCGAGTGAGCTTCGAGTTCGTCAAGTTATCATCACATTATAACGTCAACTATCCTACTCTAAAGGTCTCGAAACATGGAAATACAACCCTGGCTCTTCCTGGAAGGCTGTTTGTTATGGACCTGACCATCTTTATGGATGTAAAGGCTAATCCAGGCCCTGGTTTAGTGGAAAATATAGCTGTTTCTCGGTCTAATGACGCCGCTGTTAAATTTAATTATCCCGCCAAAGATACGAGTGGAACAATAGGCTATTCAAGACAACGGCTCTTCGCCCTTAGATCTAATTTTGTCATACCAATGGAAGTCTATATGACCCTCAGGCAACAACGAATACTTAAAACCCGTCGCACCAGAGCTGGGAAGTGGATAAAGTCCAAGATCCATAAAATACCGGTTTATTTGGCACTGCGTTTTGCTTCTCCTGCTGGAATAAATTATTCAAGCCAAAGACAAAGCTACCTTCGCCTAATACAAACAACTCCATCTACTGAATCAAGCATGTCGAACAATCTTCTTGACTTTTGTCTCCTAAATGCGCGCTCTATTAGAAACAAAGCGCTTTATATCAAGGATTATATTGTTGAACACGACCTCGATGTGCTTGCACTAACGGAAACCTGGCTTGATCCTGGAGAAAAAGATAATTATTACGTAAGAGAAATCTGCCCAACGGGTTATATCTTCCACCATATCCCGAGGGAGGGCTCGAACGGAGGAGGTGTCGGACTCCTAACAAAGAAACATATGCAAGTAAAAAAACAGTCTCAAATAGAATTCAGATCGTTTGAGTACTTAGACCTACTGTTGAAATATCCTCGTGGCTGCATCAGAGTTGTTACTATTTACAGACCCCCGCCATCTAAAGAAAATGGTCTGAAGGAAAACGACTTCCTTGCTGAATTCCCGACTCTACTGGAACAACTAGCAGTGACTTCGGCCAAGCTACTGATAACTGGTGATTTTAATTTCCACGTTAATAAGCCATGTGAAACGTATGCTAAAAAGTTTCTTGGTATACTTAAGTCATTTAACCTGAAACAACATGTCAGCGGTCCCACCCACAAGGATGGAAACACTCTTGATCTGCTGATAACTCGATCTGAAGATGATATTGTGACTGGCGTCAACATCATTAACTCAGAAATCGGCAAGTGTGATCACTTCACAGTCCACTGTAAATTGAGATTTGTGAAACCACCTTTTGAGAAAAAAGTGATTGTAAACCGAAAGCTTCGACAAGTGGATATGGATTCTCTGCGATCCGATTTGGGGAATTCGAGCCTCATAGCTAACAATATGGATACGGATGTTTCTTCTCTTATCGTGAATTACGAAAGTACACTGATTGGATTATTGGATACCCATGCACCTGCAAAGAGACGCACCATCACTCTCAGGCCGCACGCACCCTGGTATAATGACTCTATCAATGATGAAAAAAAGAAACGCAGGAGACTGGAGCGTCGGTGGCGTGCAACACGCCTCTGCATTGATAGGGAACTTTACGTGAATCAGTGTGCTTCTGTGAATCAAATGATAAGTGATGCGAAATCGAATCACTACTCTGCGATCATCGCCGAGAACAAATCTAACCAGAGAGTTCTTTTCAACACTGTAGACAAACTACTTCACCGGAAGACTGAAACGTGCTATCCAACAGCTACCTCCAAAGATCAACTTGTCGATAAATTTGCGGTCTTTTTCTCTGAGAAAATCTGCAAAATGCGTTGTGAGCTATCTGCTGGATCTGACTCGGTTGTAAATCCATTACCTGATGTCCCGTGTTGCAAAGTGGAATTTTCACAGTTCCGATGTATGAGTTCTGATGACGTAAGTAAATTGCTGGTTTCCGCCAGTCTGAAAACCTGTGACCTAGACCCGCTCCCTTCCACTTTAATGAAAGGCTGCTTGGATATTCTACTGCCTGTAGTCACTAGAATAGTCAATATGTCACTGGAAACTGCAACCATGCCGCAACATTTTAAGGAAGCAATGGTGAGACCGAAACTTAAAAAGGACTCCTTAGATACTGAACTGTATCCTCATTTCAGACCAATCTCAAATCTAAAACTTGTGTCTAAAGTTATTGAGAAAGGTGTCGCCTGTCAACTAGTTGATTATCTTAAGGCAAATGGACTTGAGGAACTTTTGCAATCTGCATACAAAACCTTCCATAGCACGGAGACTGCACTTGTGAAAGTGCAAAATGACATTCTATGTGCAATCGATCAACAGCAGAGTGTCATATTACTTCTCCTTGACTTATCAGCCGCGTTTGACACTGTGGACCATGAGCTTTTAATATCACGGTTGCGGACTAGATTTGGAATCAAGGGAAATGTCCTGCGCTGGTTTGAGTCCTATCTTCGGGATCGTAAACAGTTTGTCCAAATTGATGGCATACGGTCAGCATCTAAGGATCTACAGTGTGGTGTACCACAAGGGTCAGTCCTGGGACCTATTCTCTATTTACTGTACACTTCCCCACTTGGTGACATTATCCGAAGTCACGGTCTATTGTTCCATCTCTACGCCGATGATTGCCAGGTATATGTGTCATTCAAGCCCACACCAGAAGAAACCGCAGCTGCAGTCTCCAAAATCGAGGCCTGTGCTCGAGACATTGATGCTTGGATGCTATGTAACAAATTAAAGCTGAATAGAGGAAAAACGGAACTCCTTGTGCTAAGTGTTCAACATCGCCCGCGCCCGCAAATACAAGTTGTTAATGTCGCTGATGCAATCATATCTCCATCAACTTCAGCCAGGAATATAGGAGTAATATTCGACCAATCCATGAATTTAGAGCAACAAGTTCAAAATGTGTGTAAAATAGCTTTTTATCATATCCGCAATATAGCTAAGATTAGGAACTGCCTTTCCCAGAAGGATACCGAGACACTAGTGCATGCTTTTATATCTTCTAAACTGGACAACTGTAATTCATTGCTTACAGGACTTCCTACTTATCTGATAGATAAACTACAGAGAGTGCAAAATGCTGCAGCGCGCCTGGTCACACGCACCCGAAAGTTTGATAGGATAACGCCAATTTTGAAGCAACTTCACTGGCTACCAGTTAAAGAACGAATCTCCTATAAAATACTTCTGCTGACCTACAAGGCTCTTAACGGCATGGCACCTCATTATATTTCTGACCTCCTCGATAAATATGTACCTGTAAGAACTCTTCGCTCCTCGAATAAGCATCTTCTTAAAGTACCATGCTACCGCCTAAAGACGTATGGAAGCCGCGCGTTTCAAATTACAGCTCCTACTCTTTGGAACTCGCTTCCTATGGGGGAAAAGCGGTCATGCTCACTTTCACATTTTAAGTCTAATGTAAAAACATTTCTTTTTAAGCAAGCGTTTGTATGAACTTTAGTTATTTTTATTATTTATTTAATGTTATTTTTATTTTATTTTATTATTTCTATTTTATATTGAATGTGAAGCGCTTTGAACTATAGGAATATAGCGCTATATAAATCTACATATTATTATATTATTATTATACAAGGCAATTCGTGGATTAGCTCCAGTATATCTCAGTAAGTTACTGAGTATTAAGTATTCGTCTTATAATCTCAGATAGTGTAATATAGTATTCTTCTTAGTGTCCCTACTATTAGAACCAAGTTAACACTCGGGGAGAGGGTATTTGTTGTTGCCGCACCAAAACTATGGAACTCTCTGCCAAAGGAACTACGCCTCTACATATTTGACTCTGTACGAGACTTTTAAGCGTCATCTAAAGACTTCTGTTTGTAGATTAGCTTCTAATTAGATATTTCAACCCTTCGAATTATCAATATCTTTTTCTTTGATTTTAGATTATACTTATTTTAGATTTTGTCAGTAGCTTTATATTTATTAGTAGGTTTACGATTTTTTTTACAATAGTTATGGAAAAACTCTATTAGATTGTATTAATGTAATTACTCATGTCATTCGCATTCAATCATTGGGTATGTAATCTATGAAATACAAATTAATAAATTATTATCATAGGCATGAAAGCGGCAGCACAGGGAGCTGAGGTTGGAAACACTGACTCCAACATTGAAGGTAAATGTTTATTTGTAGATGTGCAGGTAGAAAGTCCGTATAGTAATGTTCCGTTGGACACTACTACAGTGTTCCTTCGAGGAACGGGATTAGGAACATGGCGGCCGCTGGCCTTAGACCAAGCTCTCTAACATTGATGATGTGGTGGCTGTCAACGCTAATAGTAAGCGTTCTATACACCCTTTTAATGAGAAGCGCCGCCATTGTTAATATTTGATTAAGTGACGTCATTTGAGGACGGCGCCACCAATGACAACAAAGGAGTCAAAGAAAGGTCAGTTTGGATTTATTCATACTTTGCTAAAACGAATTTTGAGCCAGGGATATCTTCGCATGTGAGCTGAAATAAAAATAAAGTCATTAGATAAATGTTCAACGAACTTACTAACTACTAGGCTTAAAGTATAAGAACTTAAGGGACTTTTCCTCTTTACATAAACAAACTGGTTCAGCAGAACTTCCAGAAGCACCGTATTCCTCTAAGATTTCGACCATAACACGTTACAAATTAAAAATCTTCAAGACTTCTTCGGATTCGAGCTTACAAATATTATTGAAGTTAATACAAGCAAACAAGTTCTGATTAAACAGTTAGGGCTTTTGAGTCTGGCGAACCATTCTAAGGGCAAGACTCCACGTGTTGCATTCGACATGCCATCTTTATTTGATCTGCAGTTGACTTGTATCAAAATCTTTCAGCGAATGACGTCACTATGATTAATCAAATATTCAAAATAACTGCACTACTTATTAAAAGGGGGTATACTTGCCCATTCAACTTGACCAAGTAAGATCAGAGATTTGCAGTAAAATTAACTACCCAGCGTCAGCTAACTTTAAATCCAACAGAATGTCAGCCATGAGAGAACCAAGACCTGAGCGAAGCGGTTCTTATCTGGCAGAATCTTGTACACTGCTAATGAACAAGTACATTCGAATATGAATGGCGTATACTGACCTGCGGTGATAACTCACCAAACCCAGGTCCAAAGTCAAGGAAAAAAACCACCCCCCGAAATATGCTTGCGGTGAATGTGGCAAAAGTGTAAGGACGAACCAGGATGCCATGTTGTGCGCTAGGTGCAACACTTGGTCGCTGTGACAGAATTAAATAACCCGCACAATCCATAGTTGCACGTATTTGTTAAGTATAGTAATTATATATAGCCGTTCTATTGTTACAGCATTTTTGCACTCCTGTTACATAATGTTTATTTAGTCTTAGCCTTATAAATGTTACTGTATTCAAAATCCAGCCCCGTATAAATACGCCCCAAAAATAAAAAAACGCAGCAGAATATACAACGTTTGAAGAAAGCTTCAGGACTGATGAAGAGTAGAAATCTTTACTGAATCCAATCACCGCTGAACTCACCAGTGGGCCCTGAGTGTAACCTGATATGCAAACCGTTATCGAGCTCAAGGGGTTAAACGATTCGAATATAGGAAAAGGAAGGAAAGGAAAAGTTGTGTATGGAAAGCGGAGCACGAGAGGTAGCTGAAATCAATAGTAATAATAATAAAAATCATTGAAAAAGAGGAAGGCTTGTGGCTAGTTATTGTGTTGGCTTTAACATCCCAAGTTCGGTTACAGTCGCACGCCAAATGCCTATATCTGTCGGCACTCAAGCTTTCAATACTACCTCAACGAGCCAAACATCGAGTGGACCTGCACATTTTTGTGCACTACCCCCGCTGAGTGACTCCTATTTTCTGGAAAACTCGGCACAGGGACTAAACCTGACTAAACCTAGCCGAACCGAAGAAGCTCAAGGGAGCATGTTCACTGAGATTAACAATCACAATAACTTGAGACCATTCCTGACAATGTACAGCTAGAATTTCAGGAAACACACCAACAAGGATATTCTGTCGTGCCACATAAACATCAACAGCATTCAGAAGACGTTTGAGGAGCTAACTGCAGTTATCAAGAAACTTAACGCTCAAATTATATTAATCAGTGAAACTAAGATTGACTCAACGTATCCCAACAGTCAGTTTTCTATTCCTGGATGATACAGTGTATCAAAATGACAGAAAAAAGGGAGAGGGAGATGTGATGGAGCTAATCTCATCATCCCTGACAAGTAAAAGACTCAAAACTGAAAAGAATTACAGGACGCTCGAATCGGTTACATTGGAGGTAAAGACGGATACAATTGATATGATTATTATTGGTATTTATCGTCCACCGAAAGCCCTGTCAGGAGAGTATCAAATATTGCTTGAGAACGAACTCAGTGTTATCTATAATTGGGCTAGTCTCCAAAGTAACTCTGTCGATAAACGTGAAGGAAAATTATTATTAGATCTTGAAACTGAACAAGCATTTGAATGTCTAATTACGAAGCCTACCAGAACTGAAAAATGAGGAATACTTGATGACAATTAGCACCTTAATCGATGCGTTGCTAAGTAACAAGCCTGATCTTTTCAATCGTAGTGGTATTTACCATCTATAACTGAGTGATCACGCTTTGATTTACGGGATATTGAGGGATAAAGTCAGAACTCCTGAACAGACGATAATTTCATTCAGAAGTTATAAAAACTTTAATTCTGAGGAATTTAACGAGCACTACAGCTCCCTGGCATGTTGGAGAGATTTGTCATGAAGTTGACGATAAAGCACATTATTTTTAAAAAAATGTATGTAATCAATTTCCAAATATACCTTATTATAATAAAATAATAACGCAATTTTTGGCCAGTTTAAAACAGAATTCACGATTCCATAATATAAATATAGAACCTATAGATAATTTAATTTACATCAATCTATCTATCATACTATTAATAGTTATTTAATTATAATAAAACATTTAAAAAGTATTTATAAAGTTAAGGAAATACTATCGTTAAATTTATTATGATAAAACGTGTTTAAGTCACTTCGAAAACAATTAAGTGTTTCCGACTCTCTAATACTTAAGGGTAAATTATTCCACAAGCGGCAAACACGTATAAGATATAAGTTCCTAAAGGCCTCAGTCCTACTAAAGGGAACTTTTAGGGTAAGATGGTCAATACTCCAAAGAGGCCTACTACAAGTGCGAAAGGAAACATAATATAAAATATTAACATCACATATACTCTTAAGACATTTAAAATGAAAAATAATCACTATTATAATGGAAGTAAATGTAATGTATTAAGGCGATCATAATAAGATAAATCTCTCCTAATAATTAACCTCGTGGCCCTACGTTGAATCAATTCTAAAGCTGAAATATTTATCTTAGTGTAAGGTGACCATACTACACTAGCATATTCGAGACGGGCTCTAATTATTGGAATACAATGATGAAAAACATTGTAGACGAACACTTTCCTCTCAAGACAATTAGAGTCAGGGATAAAGACATTCCATACATGACGACACAACGAAAGAGTGCAATTCGTGCGAAGAGCTACAGCTGAGTACCTCAAAAACCAAACACAGGAGAACTGGAGTCAAAAACGGAAATGTCGAAATAAAGCTACTAGGCAAAGAATATTAGCGATCAAATAGTACTGGAAAAGAAATCAGACAACTTAAAAGCTAAACCTAGGGATTTCTTCAGAACATTTAAACCATTCAATTATGTTGAAAGAACCGCACGAGAAACGCAGAAATTTATCTAAATGTCAACGGAAGTACTGTCAAGATCAAAGTAGTGTTGCTGACATACTAGCGAATTATTTTGCCACTATCGCTGATGGCATTGGAGGTAAAAATGCAGAACTCTCTTTAGAGGACGATTTCACCAATTACCCAAGTGTGATGCGAATAGCAGAGGAATCTAAGAACTCGATCGAAGCATTCGATTTCCAGCCAGTCAATAAGATACAAGTGCAAAGCGTACTGGAATCATTAGACGCGAAAAAAGCCACCGGGTGCGACTCTATTCCTGATGAAGATTGGGGCAAAATAACTAGCTATGCATCTCTCTACAATGTTTAATAGATGTATAGAAAGGGGTGAGTGGCCAAGCGAGCGGAAAAGAAAGGAATGGACACCCGCCTTCAAAAGGGATGATCGCTAAAGAAAATTACAGGCCTGTTACAGTCCTTCCCTGTGTGGATAAAGTATTTGAGCAACTATTCGGCAAACAATTTTGATAGTCGTCTAGGACATTGCTTATCTGCCTTCCAGTAACATTTTACGTAGCTATTTGTGTGATCGCCTCAACAGAGTAAGGATCGAATCTCTGACTAAGTTATTGGAAGCAAGTAAGACGTGGCTGTTCTTACGGTTCTGGCCTAGGACCACTCCTATGGAACATTTTTCAGAACGATCTGATTTATAATGTGAACTCGAACTTATCTATGTACGCGGACGGCCACCAAATCTACGAAAAAGGAGAAGATCGCATATATAGCAACTAACTGGTACGATTCTAATCTTCTAGAAGACAACTTGAAAAAAATATCAGTCTATGAACATTTGTAGCAACGATATTAGGGGGAGCTAATAATAATGTATGTACTGTTAATGTAAAGGGCAATGACATTAGGTCATCAGATAGTCTTAAACTGTTGGGTGTTTCAATAGATAGTAGGCTTAATTTTAATAATCATATTAGTACAGTATGCAAGAAGGCACTACGCTTAGAAAGAATACAGGAGAGAGGACTAAGAGCGGTGTTTAGGGATAAACAGTCCAGTTATTCGTAGTTGTTAGAACCAAATTATCCACTTTGTTAAATAGACTGCTCCAAGATATATGTATTTTAATGTATAAAGTTAAATATAACCTGTGCCCTACGACTATGTAACTTAGTTCAGTTACTATTATTATTATCCGTTCATTCTTTTCGTACAGACCCGAGACGTTGGACGAAGGCAAGAGTATCGGAGTGGGTCGATAGTGTTTGTACAATATACGAAATTAACCAGGAAGAAGTGAAAACCCTCAAGACGTTGAATGGAGCTGGTTTGAGTAAGTTGGCAAAGGAAGACTGGAAACTGAGATCAGAACAGGGTGATTTCCTGTATAATGAGTGGCAGTCTATAATCACACCATCGCAACAAAGACCTGCTCTTCCAAGAAAAGAAGACTCTGTACTGTTAAGGAATGATCCAGACAACACGAGCACATTTTTCCAATTAAAAGTCGATTTGAGATCTGAATCTTCTTCTTCCATTCTTACTAAACACAAGATAGGCAATGTACTAAATATTAACCTCGGTGACGAAATGGCTGTAAGAGGACGCGTTGAAGGTTTAGATAAAGGATTCACAAGTAAGAGAAGGGGATTCGATATACTGCCATTCAAGATTGTTGTTGATTCTGATACGCATGCAGCAGTTCGTGAAACACTGAAGGCTAACGTCCCTTCTTTGTTTCGTCAACTCTCTACACCTTGGCCTGTTCATTGCGGCGTATTTCCAGCTGAAGTCTGTTCACAACCACTTTATTTGGGTGACTTTCTTGAGCCAGATGCAAACACTGTTTTGCTAGCGCCTGGAACAAACATTGATAAAGTAAAAGAGTACGTCGTAGCTCTCAGAAACCGTAAAACGGGAGACGTATTTATTGGAATAAATGATGAGCGTAAACTTATTGGAGAAAGTATTCGAAAAGAACAAATCATCCAGAGGAGAGAGGAGTTATGCAAAGCCGTTGGGGGAATATTACCGTCGGTTGACGCCGAGATATGCGTGTGTGATAATGCAAATTCAGTTTTAGAAATGACATCAAGCAAAAAGTCTTTTATCGCATTTATGTGGTTGCAAGGCGAAATAGAGGAAGAGATGGAAACTGAAGACAGCGATGCAATATCGATATTAATACAATTACACGTCACCAAGGGGTCAAAACCCGTCCATTTTAAAAAGCAGAGCGATACTCGTGCCTTTGTTAGAGTAGGTACTGAGACTAAGATGATGTCTGACTATAATGATTTGTATGATCGTCTTGAGTCACTTTCCTGGAGAAACGTGAGCTTTGAGCCTTCAAAAGTGACCGATGAAATCAAACAAGCATCGATCATGCACCATGTTGATGTAAAGTATAAAGTCTTCAAACGCCTAAGATTTGAAACGGAGGAAAGAGAATTTAAAGCGATATACGGAAAGCCGAAAGAAATAATTATTAAGGACTACATCAGTGAATATACGGCTGCTTTTCTTAATACTCAAGGTGGAGATATCTACTTTGGCGTCGAAGAAGACAAGGCAACAAAAGTTGGGTACGTTACAGGAGTTGTTCTTTCGTCAGAAGAAAGGGAACAACTTCTTAAAGAAAGTGCAGAAAAAATCTGCAACTTCTGGCCTCATGTAGAAAGCTGTCACTTTCTGATTACATTTATTTACATTGAGCCAAATGGCGTGCTTTCGCACGCTTTGAAGTTCCCAAAAACTTCGATTGGTAAAGATGAGCAACCAATACTACTACGATTCTCTTCTGGTCGAGATATTGATAGAATGAACGCGATCAAAGGGTTGGTCAAAGGCGAGAACAATATGGTGTCGCTTGTGCGTGTCAAAGACCAATGCTACTGTTTATTAGCTGAAAGTCCATCCAAGATTAATCTGGAACAGTTTGTTTTCGATCTTGAAAGGAATTTGGCACAGTTTAAGAATATTTCCTTAGATTGCATATCAAAAGAGGAATTGCAAGATATTGTGAATAATTTATGCGTTGTCAGACTGAAGGTGGAAAAATCACCACTTCCAATACATCTAACGCAACCTTTGGTTACGTACACCTTAGACAAAGAAGGTAAACTGCAAAACATGGGTAGTGAAGAAGTGCTTGAAAGATTCCAAAGACGAATACGGAAAAACAATTTCGGCATCAAGAAATTCTTAAAAGCTGTTAATGGGTTCGACAAAACCCAATGTTCATTTGTACTTATGACAGCACCTTTCGAACTCTCCCAAAACGAAAGCGATCTATTGGGACTAGTGATACCAGAGTGGACAATGGTTTTAGATTTCGATCAGCATCTAAAATCAAAAGGGCATCTCTTCAGTGTTGTGCAACCACTTCATGATTTGCATCAAACTGAAAGAAACCTGTTTCTGAAAACTCCCAATGATCGCAACATAGAAGTCAATCCGGATAATGGTGTTTGTTGGTATGCTGTGCGGGGCTACGACGAGCTTGGCGATACACTGTCTATGCCCGGACATGGAAACTGGCACATGAAGCATGGTGATAATATAAAGAGTCACTTGAAGGATCAGCTCATTATGCAAGTGAATCCCAATCACCTTTTTATTGTTTGTCTTTGGACTGAGGGACAAGAAGAATTTTTGCCTTCCATGCAGATGCTGATAGAACAATTTTTTTTCTAGTTGGAGTCGAACAACTGTTGTATTTGTCTGTCCAAACGAACGCGCCGAAAAGATTCTACTTGAAAAGCTGATTGAACCTCTAGAAAATTCTTATAAGGATCACATAAGGAAAGAAAACGTGTTTGTTGTACCGATTCATCACCTTTCCCGTCATTTGGCCATTGAACTTAAAACACCTTTTCAACCTGAAAACTCTTTTCAGACACCGAAAAGGCATCTCGACGTGAGTGACAGAATTGTTCCGGAAACCCTTCCACAATATATACGCCAAGCCATTCAAGGCCATTTAAAGATGATGTATCTTAAAACAGGAAGTGTTGCCACTAAGGAGGAAATCGAAGAGGAAAAAAAGAAATTCTTCTCTGGCTCCGCTATTGGTACAGTTGGACTTGCACACGGCATTGGGTTTAAAAGAGAAAAATTGAAAGACCTAAAAAAGGAGCTAAAAAGCATGCTGAAGGATAGAATGTCGCATGTGTGTATGATTGTCCTTAAAGCCGATCGTGGTTCTGGAGCAAGCACGCTTTGTCGCCAGCTGCTTTAAGAGTTCCACACCCGCTGTCCATGCGCACAGCTAACAGATTTTCAAAAGAATCTGGTTACGAACATCGATAAGATCAACAAATATACAAATCTACCTTTGATTCTATATGTGGACAGCGAAATGGCGAACTTGCAAGACTTCAGTGACTTTAAAATGGAAGCTGAAAGAAGAAACGTAGACATCGTTTTTATTGTTGTAGATTCAGAGGTTACTTTTAGCAAAGAAAATGATGGCGAAGTTTATGGAAAGCAGAAAAAGAAAACGAGCAAGTTAAGAACTCCATATACCACTGGTGCCGCTCCATACAAGACAGTCGAACTCAATCGAGAACTAGAAAGAAGTGAAATTCCTCGTTTAGTGGAAGAACTCTGTAAATTAGTTTGTATTTCAAAAGACAAAGAAGTCAAACTGCTTAAAATGCAAGACAAAGCAATGCAAGAAAAGTCTAAGAAAATTTGCATACTTCAGTCTTACTGTGTTTGGTAAGGAATTCACACGACTTTCAGATTACGTAAAGTACAGGCTTGATAAGACATCTGAGATTCAGGCACACATTCTGGACTTTCTCGCAATTACCCATGTATTTACGGAATCTTATTTTCCAGTGAATGCTCTTTCTAAAATGCTAACTATGAAGGTAGTTTCGCTTGAAACAGTGTTTATTAACCCTGACGTCTTCGAACTGCTGAGCCCACCGGGAAAAGGAAGTAGGAGAATCTCTTTTGGCGAAGTTGCTGAGGAAATACTGAAACAACGTGCATCACGAGAAAATCTTGAGTATGTGGAATTTGTTCAAATGACGGCACTAAGGATGGCGCGCGATGTCTTGTCAGAAAGAGAGCCTAGTAAGAGGATCGACCGCTTGAATAGACGACTTTTCATTACGAGTGAGTATGAATGTCATAAATACTCGCCGCTCATCCGCTTCATGAGAGATAAAGACAAGAACGCTGCTTCAGACACATTACAAGAGCTGACAGAAATCTTTCCCGAAGATACCTCTCTATGGGCACACTTGCAAGCCCATCTTGCAAAGTTTTATATGCTAGAACACCGAAACTTTGCAAAAGCTCTCCCGTGCATAGAAGCAGCCATAAGAGAGCATAGTAATGATAACCTATTGCATCACATTCATGGGGACGTAATTCGCCTTCACATACAGAATCTGAGATCATGTAAAAAAATTGATGTTTATGCAATTGTAAAGTTGGCCATTAGAAGCAGTGTGTGTTTCGAGAGGGTCAGAGAGAAGAGACCGCTTCAGGAATATGGCTATACGTCAGATGCTTTAGTCAGACGAATCGTAATGGAAGCAGCTGTGAAGTCTATAGGACCCGAGTACTGCTATGCTGACTACTTGAGCAGGCGGCTGAAGAAGATTGCAGAAACTGAAGAAAAAGAAGCACTTAACTTGGAAGACAAATTTCTGTTTGCCTTGATTCCCGAGGCTTTTGGATTCCTCCAAGATGTACAGATGACTGAGCATACCGAACAGATCAAAAAAGCATTGATATCTAGTATGGGATCCCTAGAAAAGGTGCAAAGGTGCTGTGAAGAATTTAAACATTCCTTTTCTGGAACAAGCGACGAAGAATGGGTAAAGGAGATATCTCTTCGCACCATCAATTTCGTCGGTATTATTGAAATGGAAGCAAAGAACCCGACACCAGAAGATACGGATAAGATAGTTGCGAGGATGGAAAAGCTAACAAGAACTGGAGACGATGAGCGATCGATGAGGACATGGATACGCTATGCTCGCAATGCTTCAAAAGTCCCCAGATTACAAGCTGTCTGTGATAAGGTTGCATTCTGGGTTAAAACTACAAATGGAGAATCTCTATACGCAGGATTTTACAAGTGAGTTGCAAATGTACATATTGTACATGTGTCTTAAACAAGAGTAACACATCCCACCAGGACAAGCAGCATAAGATATGTTTAATGAAAGTATTTTCTATAAGATAGGATTTGTCAAATAAGATATACGACAACATATTGTATTAATATTGTAACCGTCTAATAATGAAATAGCCGAGAATATATTTTTCTCAAAGTTCTCACTCTAGATTTTATCTTGAATATTACCTAGATATGTCACAGCAGTACTAACAGCTATTCAAGATCCAAGCGACAAGAAGAAAATGGAATCCGCACGGAAAGCCATAGAAGACGTACACTGTAAAAGGTATTTGAAAAAGCGCTTCTCACGATCTCCTGCGGACAGTTCATCCTTACAAGTGGAATGGCTACATCCTAAAGAAGGGCGCCACATATCTGACCACAGACGATGCAGTTCGCCGGAAAGGCCGACCACAAAGAGAGATCGTCGAGAAGGCCCTGTTTGTAAGGAACATTACCAAATGGGAAGGCGTAGTAGAGAGCATAGAAACAGAATGGAAAGGGACCATCTGTATGAAGAGTCTTATTCTAATATACTTTGTTCCAGCACATGTTACCCCCTTCATGCCGGCATCAGGAGACATAGTTCAGTTTTACCTTTCGTTTGACTGGAATGGTCCGCGTGCATGGGGTGTTGTCTGTCAGCCCGGTCAGAACAAAGGAAAGAAAGCCAAGGACATCCGGCCAGCTATACCTCTTAAAGGTGAACATGAGAGCGAAAGTGATTCAAGCGAGTCAGATGATGATACCTTCTTTGGCTATGTGGGGACGAAACCTTTGTACAAAAGACGTTCGATTGGCCCACCACCTCAAGTACATGATCCTTGGGAGGAACTGGCAGGGATAGAGATGCAAGGACTCGTTAAATTTGCTAATGAAAAAGGATTTGGTAAACTTTGGAATCCTAAGATAGATACAGAGCTGTTCTTTCATAAGTCGCAATTCTCTCAGCCAATCAGCAGCATGTCAGATGTACCAGAAGGGACAGTTCTTATCTTTACAGTTGAGAAGCAGCAGCATAGTTGCCAAGCAGTTGACATTCGTAAAATAACGGTAAGCATTTACTGAAAGAGAAAGATTGAGAGTAGATTGATAATTCCGAAATATTGAATATATTACTGTAGAACAAATTTCAAATGTTTCAGTATTTTGTATCGAGAATCCCAGATATGGAATTATCTTCTTAATGACATAAAATAATAACCGAATTTAGGCACGTTTAAACGCAATGTAAAATGACTTATTCTTTAGAAGGTATAATAGTTTAACAATTTTAGACTGTTCTAGGTTCTACCTTATTTTCTAAACTTTCATGAACTAGCGACTTTTTACTAATAGACATCCTAATTATATGTACGGTACCTCAACGTATTTACTCAATGCATTCTGATATAAATTTTATATGAAAATTGAAATTAAACAAAATAATAGCATGACCTGAGGGTAATTAGTGATTAAATTTCCCTGAACAAAGAAAGAAAATCGAGGGGATCATGGTATTATAAGTATGAGTATGACATTACAGGAAATTAGCGATTAAATTTCCCCGAGGCTCGAGGGGAAATTTAACAGGAGGCCTTCATCTCTCAAAACCTTGTATTTTATTGGACCCCATTTGGATTGCATTGACAAAGAATGCCATTGTTTTATGGTTAGGGTTTGTATTGTTTCAAGGTAGGCTATTGTTTAGATAGCCAGTACCAATCCAGGTTCCGAGGAGGGGAAGGCCGCCCCAAATTTAAGCACTAATTTCCCGAAATGTCATGCTATCAGATTGTAATACTATGAACTCCGAGGAAGAGAACTAATCTGCGATTGAGTGGCTTTCGAAAACGTTTTGGTATTATGCTTGATTGAGCGCAATAGATTGAATGAGCCTGGCTTCCCCTGGGGACAAGTGTGTTGTTTTTGAGAAGAATAGCAGTAAAACACAATGTAATTATGTGCTTGACTAAATATTCAAAGCCATGCGTATATGGTTAAGCATCCCACATTGAAGACGGCGGTGTAAGGAATCAAGGAGTGCATCGCGCAGTCATAAATCAACAGAGGACGCAGGATTAGATGACAGTACTCTCTACCCACCCTACTCTACCCACCCTGCTCTAACCCGATGCGATCAGAGGGACTTGTGTCTTCTCGCCAGCGCGTCGCTCTCCTAAGTTTTCCTCTTGCATGGTGAATGAGGGAGATTTAGTGGATGGATGCATACTGATGAGGGATATTCGAGATTAAATTTCTGAACAAACAAAGGAAACCGAGGGTATCATGGTATTACTTATTACACTCTATGTACGAGTTTACAGTAATGCGACACTAAAGTATTTTATTTACAGGAACTTAACAGAAGCAATAAACTGTACTTTACATTTGCTTAAAAGAATTTGCTTAAACATTTCACTGTTCTGCAACAAGTGAGGTACTGGTCTGACTTTTCTATTCCCTCTACTCTTCTTTTTTCTCTATTTCCATCTTTGCCTTTTTTCTTGGCCTCGGGATATGGGTGGTCGAAGTGCATCGGAATCTGATTTCACCAACGTACAGCTTCGCCTTCTGTAATACCGAAATGTTGTGCTTCAACGACCAATACGATACATTACGAACGAGCACTGAGGACCAAGCGCGCACAAAAATTAATTTCGTAAGTAGGTATGGCAATTGTTAAGGCGGTTAGAAAATGAACACTCATGCTTTGTGGAATTTAGACTCCCTGGCCCTTATGGCCTTCTATCTAATACTCGTAATTCTAAACAAAATCTCCCATAAATTGCTGTAACCCTTAAGTACTTTGCTTCAATGAAACTGATCACGTATGGTGTATAGTCACCAATATTTATATATTAATCGATTGGTACACTATCTTTTATATTTCGGAAGGATAAAGAGCGAATCAGCAAAGAATTGTCTAAAGTGTTACCAAAAAGCCAGAAAGAACAGGAAACTCAGAAAAAGACCGTTCCATCTTTAAGGTTTGTATTGCGTTTGAATATCAGTCCGAGAATACCAGTTATTTCCAATAGAGCCACAAAATCGCACAGCCAAGCAAGCGCTCAATATATTAACACCATCAATAAATACAAATGAATAAACTATAATTTCTACGTTATGTGAAATGTAGCTTTTTTTTATTCGATTCCATAGCACGCCGCAACATAAACGACAAAATTCTCGTCTGGAAGGGACGGTAATCTCCTTGCTGCCGGCAACAACTAATACCAAAACTCATGGTTTCATCAAAGTCGAAGGATTACCACGTAACGTCTTTTTCCATGTTTATGAGTCGGGAATAGGAACTGCGAGAATGGGAAGAATAGACATCGGAACCAGAGTTCAGTTTCTTGTGGGCCGTAATGACAAGGGAGCTATAGCGAAAGATGTTTACATCCAGGTTAGGATATTACGCTTAACTGAATCAGTTGGTTAGAATACTCCAATGTGTCGTCGTTGTATTCCCGTATAGATGAATTTCATCAAATATAAAACTATTTGTGGTAATTTATTAGTTGGTGAAAGTGTTACTGAACTGTGTTCCAGGAGGGGAATCATTTATTGTTCCTGCTTATCGTTAAATTACTTTCAGGGTGATCAAAGAACATCACCGTCAACGTGTTCATGTGGATGGGAAGACGCCATAGGAAAAGGCACCCAGGAGGGTTTCATATCTTTTTTGAGTACTAAAGAATTTGGATATATTTCAAATGGAACTAGAACGCGTAATAACCAAAGTGGTGTTTATTTTATGCGCTCTGACATCCGACACTGCGAGTTCAGTTATCTGCAGATGGGGATGAAAGTTTTCTTCAAGGTAGAGAGCAGCGAGAAAGGATGCATCGCCAAGGACATCTTTATTGTTAACGAAAACATGGTAAGAACCCTTAATTTCAGTGTATTCAGATAAGGTTCAAAGATTCGTAGATAGCTCTTTTATGTTGCGATTCCAGTAATTTGTTGAATATATATATACGTGCCTTCGACTTGTGCTTCAACATCTCACTCGTGTCCGTCCTCAAATGCCCACCGTGTTTTACGAAAGTTTAATATTCAAACTAACTGATAACGGTGAAATACAGGGCGGTATTTCATCGTTTTCCTATGAAGTACTTACTGGTTAGTTCATAATAGTCTATGGAATGCAGTCGAATATTTCACGAGAAATTTATATTATTTGTTATCCAATGAGCCTTTCGAGTGAAATTTTGGACTGTATGCCATTAGAAAACATATTACTTATGTGATAAATTATTGAGGAAGTGCCTTTCATTTCTGAAACCTTACCCTGCAAAAAGAGAGAAGAAAATACTGCGAGAGTTCAGTGAATTTTTCGATTTGGAAAATGTTTTCAGCAGAGTAATGGCCCGGCGGATTCGACTCACTCGATTAAAGTCCTGGTTCATTGAAATAAATTAGTAATGTAAGCAAACGTGTAGGGAGTTAAAACGGACGCCTTGATATGTGAATACATGGCCCCAAGAGAAAATTATTCGAGTTTCATTCATACAGATTCGGTGGAGATCGCACTTTAATTTTTTGTTGTTTGCCTTCTACTTCAATGACCACAAGAACGTAAATTCTTCTTTGCGTCGAAGTTCTTGCTGCTTTACTTGCGCTGTTGAAATTGTATTTCTTTGTGGAACTATTTACAGAAGGTCTACCAGTTTTATTCCGAACCTTTGAGCTTTTTGGTATGGACAACTGCTTTCGATTGAACCGCACTGTATGAATACGGTCTATTCTTCGGAAAAGACAGACATTCAATAAACAATGTTCAGTGTATACAGCTGGAATATGAGAATTTCAGAATGGTTGTTAATGACACTAGTAACCTTATCCACTTGCTTTTCTTTGCAGCAGATACCTCCAAACCCTCATCCGTCAATTCCTCAACAGCATGGTTATCAGCAGATACGAGGATTAAATTTTCCTCCCCGTCCTATGCTTCGTATGCCGCCACCATTTGGAATGTAAGTGGAATTGTAAACGAATGCCAGTTGATCCCTTTTCGTTGCCTATACTGTTTTTCCAAAGGCCAGCTTAGCATATTCTAGGAAGAAATAATTGAAAGAAAAAACGTCATAACTTGTAAGGTAAGTGAACCAATTATCGGACAATTTATCGTGCACTGCTTGATGCTGCAAAACTAGGTAGATTCTCGCAAAACCTTTTCTTCCTTTATAAACTTTAGTTCTTCTGTTAAAATTTGTGTACCGTGATACAGGTTCAGGAAGATATTTTCTCCCGAAAAGGAGGACTGGAAAAGTTACGGTTTTCAAACCTATTATCGGACAGCTAAATCTATTGTCGGACACCCTGAAAATATATAGGCATTTGTTAGTTACCTTTTAACAGCAGCTGAACCGTTCCAAACAGCGTTTCATTTTCGCGACTACTTTGCGTACCACTCATATAGGTTTTGCGGCGTCCGATGATGTTTGGTCTCTTCGCAGCGAAACCACAATAAAATCGGAATTAAACAACCTTACAGGATACAAGATGCCCGAAGTTGTTTAGGGACGAAGCTTCGGGAATCTCGTTTTCGTTGTAAGTCAAACTTCATACCACGAGAATGCGCCATTTCTTCTTCACGCCAGGAAAATCTTCTGTTTTTCCTAAGTATTGAAAGGAAAGATGTGAAGCGCTAAGGTTAGAATCGATACGAAACGTTCAATTAAGACTATCGTGTGCAATATGCAGACGTTATAACACTCATCAAAATATCTGGATTCTGATTGGTCAATGACGAGTGCATCTGAAGGTTATTGACTGCACAGTCGCATGCTCTCAGCAAATGTTTGCCCCCGTATATTATAAACAAATCGCATAAACTGCTCGTGCTATACGGGATTTATAGGCGAATCCTTGTTTACGTTTTTACCTCATTAGCATACATCAAACTACATAGATACAAACAAACAGAGTGCATAAATCGAAAGAGCTAGTCACACTTCATAATCACCGAAAATTTGAGAGTGATATGATAAATTTATTTTGAGGAATGAGCGTTTAAAAATCTCTAAATTTACAAAGAATGTATGGCTGTCAGCAACTCTTGCCCCCCAGCCGATTTTACAGTTTTGAAAAGTGAATTTCTCCGTAAATATTTAACATATTTATCTCACATTTTCGGTAATGACTAAGTTTAAAATTCTCTTTCAACTGATGTAGATTGTTTGTTAGTAGCTTGAAGTTTAATTTATGCTAATGAGGCGAAAATGTAAACAATGACGTCAGCAAGGATTCGCCTATAGGCACTGGGTGATATTTTTAAAGTTCTCGCCTAAATGCTCGTGCAATTATTAGAACTTTCGAAATATCACTCAGTGCCTATAAATCCCGAATAGCACGAGCAGTTCATGCGATTTTTTGTTTATATCTACTATTGAATGCCCCGGCCCATTGTTCTCTCTCTGCACTACATCACTAATAGTTAATTTATTACAGTCTACGCACTGCTATATTTTAAATATTGCTGTGTGTTCAATGTAGTGCGTGTAAGTTTACCCCTGTTCATTTCCCTTCTGACAAAATACCAGTACAATTTTTCTTAGAATCTTTTCTTTCAAATGTGACATTTGAAACAAAGACAATCTCGCAAATCCCCAAAAAAACTTTATTCATATTTTTTAATTTAACCCAGAAACCCAAGGTATTTCTTAACTTCTGGATTTTTGTTACCTAAAAAACCCATTTTCCCACAAAAAATATTCATCACTTTCAGAAATAACCTTTTCCTGCTTTACATCTAAACCAATACCTGAACTAGATCTGTCTTTCATTTGAAAGGCGTTAAGCGCATAATTCAAATTCTTAAAACTACAACCCCGTTTATCCACAAGAGTAATATTTCGCTTACAATCGCTTCGTAAGTATGCTTGTATAGAGCTCACCATCTCGTACAGTGTCTTGCCTGGGTATTTATCTCCGTCGGTCTTTCGAACTTCAGATATGAACTTTGCCAGAACATCATCCAGCTCAGCATCAGACCTCTTTTCCAGCGCTTCATTAATCACAGCTTCCCCAAGATAAGGTTCACTTGAGACAATTGTGTTCCTTCGCTCACGCCATTCTTACTATTCTTCGTATACCTTCAAGACCCAGGTCCACTTCCTTTGACTGTTATCAGCAACCCAGCTTCTTCCAAACTCGTCCAGGTTCGATGTAGTCAATGGTTTTCTAAACTGTTGATTTTCTGAAACAGAATTGACGGTTGAACATGTGAAATGACTGCCTAATTAAATATTCTGTGTCGAAGTAAGCTGCAAAATTCGTTCTATATAACATGTGTTTCGAGCACAAACATGGCCAAATAACTTAAATTTACCATCTCTCTCAGCAACAGTTTGCTGAGTAATCAGTGAATATGACCCACTCGTCCTCATCTTCCAAGGATGAAATACCGCCTTCACTGTCGATAATCTTTTCAGTTTCATCAGCACTCATATTTTGGGTTTTGGACTCAACGGCAGTCATTGCGAAGAATACCAATAGATGGGTTGCACGTGACGTCACGGCGACCATGTTGGTGTACCTTTAACAATAGATTCTTCGTTAGCTTCTTTTGTTAGGTACACCAACATGGCCGCCATGCCCTTTGTCATTTGAATCTCTGGGGATTGACTGCAACCTATCTATTTCTCACTCGAGCGTAGATTTTATAGAACTGTTAAAAATCCCAAGAGAAATTAAGCGATAAAAAGAGCATTCATACTTTATCAGGACTCTATTCATGAATAAAAATATATCGAGTTTTCATTGGTTGGTGTAATAAAAACTTTTCTCGAGTTACGTAAGCCTATTGTTGTTATCTGAAAAGAGCAATCATACTATATCAAGATTCACGAAAAAAAATTAACGGCGACAGAAACCACATATCAGAACACCATAAACATCTGAGACAAAGAAAAACTACTAGAGTTGCTTGAACCGTAACACTGACAAGAAACCGCCGATTATTGTGCAGTAACTGTCTAATACTTAGATGCACTCGTCATTGACCAGATATTCCGTTGAGTATGTTATAAATTTAGCTTATGATAACTCGTTTAAACGTGAACTAAACATATGTAAATAGGAATACACACATAAATATAGTTTTAACAAACGTTTATATACACATGATGTTTAAAAGTATTAAAAAGTATTAAAAAAATTACGATATTAAAAAGATATATACTAAACTATGCATATATACACCTTATACAATAAAATTATATACAAGTTTCGCGGTAATTATTTATGACGAGAACATACCATTTTTTTTACATGTATAATATCTTTACACCCCTTATCTTGACAGGTAATATGTTCCTTAGAACACTAGCTAAATATGAAAATGACTTATGAAGCTATTCCAAATAGCCCACTTCCGCGATATTGTCACGCACAAAGGTTTCAATACGAGGCTCCGTGCTAAATTAAATTTATTATTTTCTCTGTGAAAATAATAAATTTAATTTAGCACGGAGCTTCGAATTGAAACCTTTGTGTGTGACAAGTAAATTATATCGCGGAAGTGGTCTATTAAAACGTGGCTGTACCATTACCGCACAGATTATAGTTTACTACTTTAAGCTTGAAAAATTCATTTGCATAGGCTGGACCATAATCGTTCATGTATTTGAAAATTAGAATTAGTGATTGAAAGTTTTTTTACGTTCAGCTAAGGTTCTTGTGTCGTCGTATTTAAGAAACTAATCATATGACAATGATTTGGACAAACCCATAGTCCTTAGTATATAATAGAGAGTGTCCGCCATCTTCCTTGTTTTAATTTCGCTAAGGAGAAACAATTTGTTCCCGATAATAGGTTTTGTTAAGAGTTGTCCGATATTAGGTTGACTTACCTTACTTCAGAAAGTTCTTAGATGGTTTGATGCTAATAAACTCTTTTTTCACTAAATACATGTTATTCTATAAACTACAGTGTTTTACAAGGATTTACAGCACTGAGAAACATCGTATCTGAACACACGTAAAATACGATAATTTTACGTGTGCGGATATCGCCTCTCAGCCAATCAGCAATTTCAACTTCACGCGCTTACACTTGCTTTTAACAACTAGGCCCAGGTCCAAGCATCGCAGCGCTCACTCGTGAGATATCGAGTTGAACACTCGAAGATAAATTCCATATCTCCGCGCGTACTATTCTCTATTTCTTCCATCCTAACCGAAAAAAGTTAATCTCGCTGATGTTAATATTCAGATTGATGGGCGAAAAATTAGTAGAACTCAACAGACTAAATTCTTAGGCATTATCATTCACCAATATTTATCCTGGAACGCACATATTCAAACTAGTATGTTATAAAACAATTGGTATAATATCCAAATCTCGAAACTTTCTCTGGAAAAGTTACCGGCTCTCCATACTTTATATACCTCACTTGTTTTGACAGACTTACAATATTGTACTTTAATTTGGGCAGCAACCTATAAGTCACACCTACAACCATTACTACTTTGTCAAAAACATTTGCTTGTATCATAACTCATTCTTTTCCACTCGACCATTCTCATCCAACATTCAAACACTTGAATATTCTAACTATGTTTTATATTTACAACTATAATTGATATTTATAACTATCAAGTATGTTGCTTTGTCTTTCAGCATATTAACAATCTTCTACCTCGACCCATTACAATTCACCATTATAATACCTACTTTAAATAGGATCATTTAAAATAACATCATTATTATTTGTGATGTGTTTTATGTTACAGTGTCCCCACAGATTTTTTGGATGGTTCTCACAGTCCTACAAGTTCTCCTAGTGACTGGAACATTGTTCCTAGACGCCGCTAATAAGTTTGACGACCGAAACCGTACGAAGTTTGCAGTGGCCTGCACTAGAACACTTAAGGGCATGAAACTAATTAATATATTCTTCTGCATGCTATAAATCAGTTTATCGTAAGAAACTATCCAGGAACCGCTTAAATTTGTAATTTTGTGCTGATATAACCAGATATTTCCGTAACCAAGGTGGGATATAATTTCCTTTATATTTTTTTCACACCAGTAAATAGGTTTTGCGTATTGAGTACTTTGTTCTTTGTATGATAAAGTTGCTAATCTATCTTCTTCTGGTGTTAAGTAATGTTTCATGTAAGACCGATAGCACCAGCGGCAAATGAATGCAGTGAGGTGTTAATTTTGTATTGTTAAAACTCTTGATTTCATTGGTTTAAACATAAAACTCGTCTAAAAAGGTAAAAGATACGTATAATTTTCTCTGATTTTATGAAAGGTTGATGAAATGATGTACATGATGGTTCCATATGTCGTTTATATAGAAAATGGTATGTGAGCGACCTTATCAAATGTGCCATTTTCGTAGCTTTTATGTTCGGCAATTCCTATTGGTTGGAAAAGGATTTCTACATTAAAATTGAATGAAACAATACTTTCAGCAACTTTATTTTATAATATTAATCTCTATCGCCCAGTGTATCTATATTCTATAACACAAGAGAATCCTATGTGAGGGAGGTTCGATGCCGCAGAATAATGATTCTGCTATCGTTCTTACATGAACCATTACTTAACAGCTTTACCCAGTATTTTATGCTTCTGAATTTTGCTTCGCATTTTAGGGGGAGTCTTCCAAGTTCTGCTTGGCAAGCATTATTTGTTGCTTTTCTGAGAAATCTGAAACATTTAGAGTGTACTCTTTCGATTGAGTCATTATCGGTTACTGTTTGAGTATATCCACTCCCAAAATTTTACTTCCATATTTTAGAATCGGTTTTATGAGGGCATCAAAAAGTTTCATTGTTAATTTTATGTTCTTTCTAAAGTGTGAGCCTATTTCTCTATGCAGTTTATATATAGCTTTGAGTGCAGTTTTGCTAAGCTCCTCTCTGGCTAATTTTAGATTCCCACTAGTACTGAAGGTTATAAACCAAGATATTTATATGTTGTTGGTTATGGAAATAAAATGTGTAGTTATTCATTCTCTTGCCGCCATTATTAAAAACCATTACCTTAGTCTTACTAGTGTTTACCTTCAACCCTGAAGAACAACAGTATTCTTCCAGTTTTGATAATAAATTTTGTAATCCTTTTGCTGTTTTGGACATAATAACCAAATCATCTGCATATAATATACCACTTATGTTCTTATTTTGTATTTCCACTGTATCTGCATCAGTTTTCCCTAACGTTTCAGGTAGGTCGCGTAAATACATGTAGAGAGAGATTAAAAAGGGTGGGACACAGCATACATCCCTGTTTTACACCCACGTAGGAACGAAATGTATATGTTATCGTGTTACCTATTTTTACCGAAGAAAAATTGTTGGAATACATTGTGTATAATTGAATAAAATTTACCTACGATGCCATCTTGCCTTATTTTTCTAAATAGTTTATTCCCAGGGACACTGTCAAATGCTTTTTTTAAAGTCCACGAAACTCGTAAAAAGCATGTCAGTTTTCGTTTTGGATTTGCCCTTCACATACTTGTCTATCAGTGCTTTTAGGATGTATATAGAATCTGCTGTGGAATAGTGCTTTCTAAATCCTCATTGTTCTTGCTTTAAAATATCTCTTTTGACCATGTCTTGGTATAATCTGTCATTAAAGTGCAAGTAGCGCCATAAAACAACATGAACTCTTTTTACCCAAAATACTATTTCTGATATGCTTCAGTTCTCTAACTTAGTTTTCTTTGAGAGGCAGGAGCAGAAATTAAACTAGAATAAACGCTACCCGAATTGCGGGATTGATTCATCTTGTGATGTCGCAATGGAGACCTACGGGATTTTATTGTAGTAGTTTTCTCTTTTCTCTAGTTTTCTCTTATGACGTCACAGGATCCATGAAAAGTAACCAAAATTAGGGATTAAATGCCAGAAATGTTGCAAAATTTGCAAGATTAATACCTTTTTGTGAGAAACAAACACAATAGTACAATATATATTTTTAGTATAATTTCATCAGTGAATATAGAGATTCCCGTGCTCTGATTGGTCGAGAATTACGTCATACGTCGCTATATTCACCTCCAGAGCGCCTGGAGGTGAATATAACATACAAGGCATTTACCAAAATGGCCGCTCGCATATTTACTGATGTTTCTCACGAATAAATAAATAATATGAAATAAAAAGCTTTTCCAAAACCCACTAAAGAAGCAACTAAATAAGTATGGCTAAACTTGAAGCTTATTTTAACCCATAAGCCGTCACAAACAAAGTTTACTTACGAGTTTTAGCCGGGGTTGAGTTTATTCGGTCCTCGTGAATCACAACTGAAATAACGTCTAATTAGAGCAATACATAACACAACAAGACTTTGGAACTGTTCGACTTAAAAAGAGTGTACTTACTTGAGTTATTTTCACCGTGGTCAGTTGATAGAAAAACAACAAGTTCTAGTTTTCATTCAGGAAGCCGGTTGCTGTTATGCTCTTCTCTCGCCGCTCTCGGTGTGTTTTCAAGTTTTATCTCATACCGAAATCATTTGTCTCTTGATTACCATTGTCTTTGATTCTGTGATGGCTATAATCCACAAAACTACAAACTGTAGTTTGTAGTTTTCAGCAAATTTGTCCTTTGAAGTGAACTCATGAAAGCGGTTCCTTTCGATAAATTTGCACTCGCCGTGGCAGATTTTCATTCAGCTGAGTTTGCCCACTTCCACTCATTTTCGCTGCATTTCCTCTCTTTGTAACACGGTTCGAGGTCTCAAAAGTGAGGACTGCTGCTTCAACTTGAATTCTAGTGTGCATTTGGACTGCTTTTCGGTATTTATCTGTCTTTAGCAAATCCATTCTTGTAGTCCCTGCAAGTCTCCTGTCGAGTCGGTTTGTGCAGTGAACCGTAGCGGCACGTGATTATGCAAATGTTGTCACAAAACTATCCTGTCACGCGCGCTTGTACAACGGTCGGAAGTCAGACTAATAATTTCTAGTTTTAATTTCTCTGATATTCACTGATGAAATTATACTAAAACAATTATTCACTTCAGTCTCAGTGACTATTGCTGAATATTTACCTCGACTTCGTCTCGGTAAATATTCACCAATAGTCACTTCGACTTCAGTGAATAATTGTTAATTATATTTTTGACATACTTGCACTTTAAGAATGGATGTGAAAAGTTTACTAAATATATGATAGAAGTGTTATACCTCGATAGGTTTCTGCAACTGATCTGTCTCCTTTTTTAACTCGTGGATGCACGCATGTGCAGAACGAGTTATTGGGTTTAGGTGGATGCGAGATAATTTATTCATCGTTTTTTTCCCTGTGGATCAACGACTCGCCGAATGACGTTTGATTTTACGAAGATATATTGATGGACTTTTATGGTACGCGTCCAAATTTTGTCATGCTGGAGAAGATGTATTGACGGTGCCCTTCCAATGCCAGACACTTCAAACCTGGACAGACATGGTAGTGGGTCCCTATCAATCACTTAGTGGTGATGACGCAACGATGACGTCATCGGTCACGTGATTTAAAGTACATGCCCATATTTCTCATTTCTAATGCCAGCACGCTCAAATCTGACAGACATGGTAGTGGGTCCCTATCAATCACTTAGTGGTGATGACGCAACGATGACGTCATCGGTCACGTGATTTTAAGTACATGCCCATATTTCTCATTTCTAATGCCAGCACGCTCAAATCTGACAGACATGGTAGTGGGTCCCTATCAATCACTTAGTCGTGATGACGCAACGATGACGTCATCGGTCACATGATTTTAAGTACATGCCCATATCTCCCTCATTTCTAATGCCAGACTGTTGAAACTTGGACAGGTATGGTATTGTTTCCGCGATGACGTCATCCGTGACGTGTTTTTAGTATATGCCAAAATAGCTCACTGACCATCCACGAGTTGTCCTTAGGGATCCTATGTTTTACAATTAATCCATTACACAGTTTCAGTTGGGATTTACCACTTTTTAGTAATTCATTTAAAATGTTGTCTTCCTGGTGATTTTTTTAGTATATAATGGCAGCAGTTATCTCATCGTCCGTTATTTCGTAATCGTCGCTTGTTCACTCATCTCGTTCTCTTTCAGTTGTGTTCACCGTTTTGACTCTTAAAGTACTCATGGAAGTGTTTTGTATCAATTAGGCAATTGTTTTGATCTTTATTTTTTCAGCAGTTTCCAACCTTTTTGGGGTTCTTGAAGTCGATATCAGCCATGTTATGTAGGCAACATGAATTGCTATCAAAATGCAATAGACCACACATTTCAAAGACAGTGTTTACTGGCGAAATAAAGCACGCAGGATGTTGGGAGAACACAAGAAGTGCTTGAAAATCACAAGCCGAAGGCGCAAACACATTGAAATGTGTGGTCTATTGCTTTAAATTTATGATATAACTACGACACAACGCAAGCAGGCGTGCCGATTTCTATGTGTTTACCGGCACAACAGACCATAGTCTACAAGTCTACAAGCCAATCGGAGCACTCGTACTATCCAGGTTGTATAATAAAATACAATAGAACACAATACACAATACAATTTGGTAGTAATTCATGTCTGCCTACATGAAGGGAGAACCCATTTTTTTCTTGGCGTTAAAGTGATTCTTTCTTCTACATAATTTCTTAAAGCATCGCTTTCTTTTGTATGGATGTCCTCACAAGTTTAATTTTCAGTGTTATTACATAAATGTCAACCTATTACGATCTAAGGTTTTCCTTATACTGCTTTACATTCTAAATCGAACAAATCGTGATTGCCATTTTTTGTTTTTGCTTCACTGACTTTCTGATACCTGAGGCCTGCTCGTTCACTTATTTCTAAAAGCAGGTTTGTAAATTTATTTTATTTTATGTACGATCGATTCCGCCAGTATTTTGGCTCAAAGCTTTGGAATTCATTATCCTACCAAGCAAAACTCTCTTGGTCTCTTCCGTAAGCATTTAATATCTGTTACTTTAAATGACTATTCATGAAACTCTCTCTGTTCTCGCCTAGCAGCTCGTGATTTTCAAGTATTTCTTTGTTCTCCGAATATAAAGAGAACAAAGTCATGGAAAGCGTGTTATATTGCTTGTAAAATCATTACTTATTCATGAGGATGAAAACCAATCGAAACTCAGTATTGAGGTCACATAGATACCACTATAAATCCCAATAAAGATCAAGTAAAAGCACGAGGAGGGTTTGAAAAGTCATCAGGAGAAGGCTGGGGTTGATGAATTATTAATTAGCAGCCTAATACGTATTCATAACTTTGATAAAGATCTCTAACTCAGCTAATACGTATGCATAAACTTTGATAAAAATCCTTAACTGAATTAATTACAGCAAAGGAGAAAATCATTCCAAACATTGCAATAAAAAACACGTTCACTTACCTCCTGTCAGCTTTGTTGAGAATGTTAAACGCTTCTTATCCACCCATTTCACTCAAATGTCGATTAATCACTCACAACAACAAATACAACGTCTTAGGGGGATATTGTGCTTGGCAACTTCGCAAATGAACTTGCATAACTAAAAGATGAGACTGTATGCCGACATGTGTTCTATTCTGACCGTCAGGGCTTCGACGTTGTCAAAATCAAGCCCGTCCACGCCAACTGATTCCAGTTCTGCTACTTTATTTCGTCGCTTTTGTTGCCACTCCTAAAAGAGTTTTAGACTTCATTTGGTGTTGTATTGGGTATTTTTTGGAATAAACCCCCACACTAAAGACCTCTCCTGAGCCTAACGTTTTTAAGAGCGGAATCGACCGGACATGCTTACACCGAATCAACTTCCAACTGAAAGTAATTAAAATTCAAAATTCCTGTGGGACACGACTGGTTCATGATTAACAATCTTTGAACCGTTGAAAATCATAGAACAATAGATGGTTTGCACTCAATCCCATATATTCAAAGGGCATGGCGGCCATGTTGGTGTACAGAACAAAAGAAGTTAACGAAGAATCTATTGTTAACTGTACACCAACATGGCGGCTTTGACGTCACGTGCAAAGTGTCTATTATGTTCACCGCATTGTTTGTGTCATTTCACAAGTACGATGACATTTCACAATGGCCTTTGCAGGAATGCAATCACGTGATTGTACTGGGTTGCAAAAAAGTTAATTCATATATTTAAAGTTCGGTAGTGTTATTAGCAAAACGGCCATCCCTTCATGTAGGACGACACGAATTGCTACCAAATTGTATTCTATTGTACTGTATTGTGTTGCGTTCTATTGTTGTATTGAATTGTATTGTGTTGTATTCTATTGTATTTTTGGTAAAAATTTGTGTCGTCCTACATAAAGAGATTGCCAGCAAAACCTATTTGTAAATGCTATTTTTCACCTCCAATAGGTTAATTGAGATCATGCATGTGATGTAAACAGATGCTACTCTGGGGAATTATTCCTTTTTCATTCTAATCATAATGCAGTCATGCCTATCTGAATAAAATTAATTTCCAAAGAGTCAATTCTCCAGAGTAATGTGTGTTTACATCACATGATCTGAATTGGGTGGCAACAGTTAGCCGATTACCTCTATCGATCTTTCTAAAACAGTGTTTTAAAGATAGCTTGCTATCCAGCATCCATGGCAACGCCTTTCCCATGGGGATCACGAGCAAAATTCATTCGTTAACAAAGCATTATATCAGCACGTGACTATTTTCTGCAAAAGGCCTATTGCGATTAAACATAGGTTGCTATTGTTTATTTCTCTAAGTAAATATGAGCGTCCGATCTTTATGATCATTTACAATGGCTCGTCGAAGAGGCTCGCCATTGTAAATGACCATAAAGATCGTCCACTCATATTTTATCTATTACTTAAAGATAAAGCAAAACAGGTTTAAGCAAGAGAGCATACATAAGAGAGGGTGTGCGCGGTTTGCGATTATAATGTTAAAAAAAAAAAAATGGGGGGGGGGGGGGGGGGGGACCGGAAGCAGCTGAAGCAAAGTGCGCTATCGCACGAGAACGCTCTCTTTACGTGAAAGGGCGCGAAAATATTTTGCCGCCATGGGGTTTTACCACGCCGCGGCGATGTTGAGTCTCAGGAGAATAAAAAGCTTTGTTTTCGCCAGCTAAACTCATTTAACTTAGTTGGGTGCAGGACAAAGTTGAGTTGTCGAATATTTGTAAAATTACTATCAATGATTTTTCAGACTGTTAATGGAAAGATGTATGAAGATGTTGAGGGGTGTGTGAAAATATTTTAAGGTGTATGAGGGAGGTCAAAACAATACTGAAGTTACAAGTGCGTAACTTTCTTGAGACGAATTTAAATTTTACAAATTAAATATTCAGAATGGGTGGATGCATGCATGCATGCTGATTCTGAATGAGTAGCTACGGGAAAGGAACTTTGGAGAAGGAATAAACAACAGCTTCGTACAACGGGGGATGAAACATGTGGAAAAGCAAATGAATTTTACTAGGATACATTAATGCAAAATAATTAATGTTGGTAGCTTGAAAATATAACTTTATCTTAAAATTTTATTGGCTAGGATTTGTATAGGATAAATGGTTGATGTTACGTTTAAGAATGTTGTGCGGGGAGAGATTTCATCCATATACAAACCCTGAGTTTATAATGAGCAATAAGACATTTGTATGATGACGTCACATACTACAACGACCAGAACTCTGCGCGAATCCTTTTGTTCCTCTAATTTGGACCATTGTCTTGGAATTCTCAAAGGAGTTGAGAATGAGAAAGAGAATTTGAAAATAATTCTGGTATAGTTGTAGTAAAATGACGCCATAATGAAAATGTCCTGTTCAATCCAATTCATCAGCCTAACTCTTCCATGCTGAATTCAAATATATGGAAAATAAAGACCTATGAATAACAAAGAAAACCGTGTCAATCATTTTAAAACTAACTCTTTCTGCAGGAAATAAGATAATGTGTTTCTGACAGATATATATTTCTGCGATATACAAAAATATTTAATGCTACCAACGGAAATCGAACTAAAACAGGTATCAGTGGGAATCTACATAGCCGATTTTATCCACACACGCTTTAAATGGGCTGTGTCACGGTAATACGCATCGCGTTCAGGGCCGGAATCGAAACAGTTATTTCCACCAATGACCAATAAACAGTCTCCAGGGAAAATATTGAAAATCCTTTCAATCAAGCATTGAAGGAGGGAAGTTTAACTGTTTGTATCCAATTAAAGCCACCAACCGAGCGATTACTCGATACATGCGCAGTACCATGATATACCCCTTTATAACGGTTTTCGATTGAGTGTCGTAAAACCGAAACCAAAGCCACCGGAGCAAACAAAAACACAAGGAACCAATCAAACTGAAGTAATTCGTGATTGGCTTCAACCAACCAACCAATCATGGATAACTAAACAATCAAATTCGAAAGCAATCACCTAATTACTTGTCGACACTCAATCGAAAACCGCTTTTAGGGCTGCAAACAACGTTAAGTACGAGATAAATACATCGAACCTCGGCATTAAGTCATATACATCCCGCGGGCCGTATATTTCATGATCGGCAGGTTTGTAAATTAAACAAAGCACTGAATCATACAATAGAATAATTATTTTGGCGTTAAGGTTACGTCACTAACGTGCGCAGTTGGAGTATGGTGAAAAAAAATTACGTCATAATGATAAGACGGCTCGCGTTCTTAAAGAGGGAGTGAGTGAGAGTGTTGTAGTTGAGTTCTCATATCGGGTCATTGAACTAACTGTCAGCTTGAGAGCACAACCCTTGCATTGGCTCTATCTATACCCAGATCGGGTCAATATACAGAGAAAGCCCTTGCATTTTTAATGAGAAACTCTCTGTTGTTCAACCGGTCGTTATCGTAGATAAAGCCCTATGAATAACAAAGAAAACCGAGCCGATCATGCAATAAGTAGAGCTCAAGCCCTAATACGTTAAGTGTTTGAGATGTCAGAAGACGTGCACAAGAAATTTATGGTATTCTTAAAATAAAATAACTGAACTGTTTTGTCGTACTGTTTTTAATTTGCAAACTTTAAAAAACATTTTTTTATACAATGGCCAGATCTACAAATACGAATACTTAAAGTCCCCTACGATCAAATTTTGACATGTCAATGTTTTTGCATATTCATAAAGTAGAGTTGATATATTATTACCAGTTCAAATTGGTTTTCGATACAACGACAGGAAGTCTTATTTTTTGACCTCCGCCATTACTGGAGGCCGTTCCCTTTGTTCAGCTTTAAACAAATGAAGTGATGTCATACACTTAACGCTCGCCTGCAGAACACAAAGCCTGGAGGCATATTTCTACTAAAAACGTCTTCACGTACATAAGAAGAAAGTTATATTTATCTTTTAGAGGTTGGCTAATTTTTTATGCACACTATTTCGCGCCACGAGCCACGCCATCGTATTAAGCGTATGACGTCACTTCCGCTGAATACTGAGAACGGCTTCCAGTAATTACCGGTAAATTTGTGGTTTAACATGCCCATTTGGGAATATTTTTTACTATTTCAGATATTTCTAATACTGATTGACCTATTGACACTGAAAAAGTGGCAAATCGAAATGATAATTTTCGTCGTAGTGGCAATTTAAATTTCAGTTTAAAATATTTGTTTGACCAACAAAGGTATTCAAATAGAGTTTGGAACCAGTAAAGCCATGGGAACACGAGCGCAATTCATTGGTTATTGAAGTGCTATATCAGCACGTGATTGTTTCCTGCAAAAGGTCTATTGCGTATCTAAAATCCACAGTTTCAAAGTCAGTCCAAGTGGTCCCAATTGTTATCACAAGTAAACGGGGGGTTTCCTGTAAAAACGATTTATGTTCCCGTTATATCCCTTTTCAACGCTGGTCCTTGTAGCGTCCTGTGGTAATGAATCACCCGTTATCGTACCACCGTTACTTGACACAGGTTTTCTCAATGGCGCCAACTGTTCCTCTAAAGGTTTGTCCTCGCCTGCTCTGCGCGGAGATTTATCCAAAGCTGAGTACCACGATGCAGTTATCCTCTGTATCAATGCGTCACTCCAGGTGAAATTCTTAAAAACAACACAAATGAACCTGAATCAACTTAGCCTTATTCATAATGACATCACCCAGCTTGTCACAGGAAAGCAAATCTACAGTTGATGGCGGAAAATACCGTTGATTTGCATATGACACAAGAGAACACAACAGTGCGGTATGAAAGAACATAAGAAATTCCTGACCGACTTCACTTGATTTTGCGATCACTGGGACAACTGGCCTCGCTCTGATACCATTGTTACCAGACTTCTTACCGCGCGGGCATGAGATATGAATAAGGTTCATGCTACAAGATATTTCAGTATTAATGATTGACGTTGGGTGAGAAGTCTTTGGTAGTTGATCACTTCAGAAAGTGCACTCAATTGTCCACAGCTCACCCAGCAGTAGTTGGGGACATCAGAAAGGTGGTAGAAACCCCTGCTTGTTCTGATAACTTACCCTATTGTTCGTGAGCTTGTACTCTTGATAAGATTCCCATGTAAGCTCCATAAGGAGGATAGTCAAACTGATAACAATGGCGCCAAACACGCTGTAGAACACTCCACACATGTCATAAAACGTTAGGACTGCACCCTCACCTATAGTGGTACCTGTGCAATGAGATGAGTCTAATGTTAATTATGCTGAAAATCAGTGTTCTGTACGAGAAATGGTAATGTGGTATACAGCTATTTCAAAGAAGGTTGTCCTGCACAAACAATAAGTGATATTTCCAGACTGAAATGGTTCCGGTTGTTACAAGAAAGGTTATAATTTCCATTTATTAATGACTCCGTGAACTCTATCAAATAAAATTTAATGGTTTAGTAAATATACAGACAGCCGTTACCAGGTCTACCAGACAGTGGCTTATGAATCAACCTAGTTGGATTCGTCTTAGTGTAGTGGGTTATTTAAGAGGAAGGAATGTGGTATTAAGCTCAGACCAATCTAATGTATAGTGTGTTTAAGCCGAGTCTCATTACCACCTGTCTAGACTACCCTTAATGGTTATTACAGGTGACTTGTACTCATAACTTTGTTACTTTGGTCATCTTATTTCAATATCTATATTTGTCATTTTCAAGTACAATGAATCATTGTTGTTGCTTTGTTAGAATTATTGCTCTTTAGTCCGTCACAAGTTTACTTGCCTTCGCTATCTGTTTCCTTTTAGACAACAAAATAAATGAATAACAAATTGTAATTAAAATGTACATACACCTATTTCAAAAAGGTTGTTCAGGTCAAACTGTCCAGCTTTGCGAAACGGTGTAATTCGCAGTAGACCATTTAATATTCGTCTCAAAGTTTCGATCCAAAAAAGAAATGAATTTCCCACACTTTTAGCACCAGAAAACGATGGAGAAAATATTACTTGTATTAGATACAGAATGAGTAGCCGTGTTTTGTCGGATTTACAAACTCGAACCGGAGGCGAGAGTTTGTGAATCCGATAAAACACGGACACGAATTCTGTATATGTCTTATCAAACGTCTAGATGTATGGAGTCATGTTTTTCAGTTATTTTGGTGATACGACCTTTTTCGGCCGAGAAAATCAAAGCAAACTTTATGCAAATCAGTTTGGTAAGGATAAATTAAGTTTACTTACTGCCTGCTTCTTGTGCAATAGCTTCACATATCCCTCTGAGCCACCTGCTCTGTAGATGTTGTACAAACCCCATTTGACGGAGTTCAAGTATCTTGACACTAAACTTCTGAGTGTAAGGAGAGTTCTTGGGAAGACCGAATCCATAGCCAAAATGACCAAACACTCTAAAATGAACAAGTAGACAGCTAGTTAATTTTGGCTACGCACTATAGAAGAGACAGTAGTATCAGTTTTTACCATCTGATAGTACCTATATAAACCCACATGTTATAGGTATAATTGATATAATTAATAATTATTATTATATGGACGATAGTGTTTTACTGAGAAATAAACCACTCATAGAACTCATACGAAACTACATCCGGAGTGAAACTATCGATGACGTCACGTTTACCGCCTTTTGAACTACAAAGATGGTGGCAGGTTTGTGAAAATCACAGGGGAAGATTTAAACAATTTAAAGGAGCTATGTCATGGTAGTGCGCATGTATCGAGTAATCGCTCGGTTGGCGGCTTTAAGTGGATACAAACAGTTAAACTTCCCTCCTTCAATGCTTGATTGAAAGGATTTTCAATATTTTCCCTGCAGACTATTTATATACACTATTTGTTAGTCATTTTTGCATATTTGCTTTGATTTTAAGCATCCCACATGGCCGAGAGGTTCGTTAGTTCATATCAAAATCGGTGGAAATAGCTGTTTCGTTTCCGGCCCGGAAGGCGAAGCTTATTACCGTGACACAGCCCCTTTAATGAGCTACATGACAATGAATAACCCGAGCACAAAAATGCAAATACGATCTTAAACTCTCTAAAGATTTTCTCGACTGCAACGAAGAGACAAGAAAACCCGATGAAACTCCCCAGAACAGCTTATAAAGATCACGAATAAGTTCGGTACTGACAGTAAGTAAAATGAATAGATGAGTTCTTAGAGCAGTTTAATTGTCCATATAATAAAAAGAAAATTACACGGTGGTTTGAAGATATGAAGTTTATCCTCTTGAGTCCAAAACATTTCACTCGTTCGCTACGCTCACTCGTGAAATGTTTTCGACTCTCGAGGATAGACTTCATATCTTCGCACCATCGTGTAATATCCTCTGTATATCGATTCTACATCTAGTGAATAGGTGAATAGTAACATATTTTTCGATTTGAGTGTTACGTCCACCAGTAATAAATGTTTATGTTCCAATAAGAGAGTATTAGGTAAATCTATTTTTAGTTTCACAACACGTAATGTAAGTTATTTTTATCTCGTTCTTGTAGGCTACCCTCGTTAGTTACCTATTGTTTATATCCCCTGGGTTCTCGTAGCATCGTTATAAACCACTCTGTAGCACAAGAGCGCCACTCTATGCCAATCAGATGTCCTTAAAATTACCAGGCTGTGTCCTGTTAATCTAAAAATATGTTTCAAATAATAATAATTGGAACAGTTCCATGTATTCGTTCTCTTACCTTATTCTTGATTCCGAATAAGATAATTGTGATGTCATAGGAGGCCGATTTACTGTGATTTCTTTATCCTTATGAATGAAACTATTTCTGATTTCTACGAAATATTTGGTAAAATTACTGATATGAGCCCCTAATGTAACATGGATGTGTGGAAAAGGTCATTTATCTCTACCATCATGTTTTTGTATAATAAATAACATTAGCACATTGGACACAACAATTAAATCAATAAATATTTTACTATTCACTTTTAAAATTAGAATCGATATTAATATTAAACATTTGGCCTTATAGGCACTTGAAGTGCTTACTTTGCAGTTTAATATTTGGGAGCACTGCTTTCACCGCCACAGGAGTCGAGTGACAAACAACTGCCTGGTGCCGTTCTTTTAAAGCGCGATGCCTTGTTTAAAAATTATTGCCCTTTTTGAGATTATCAGTTTTGAACCAATGAAATCAAAGGTTTAGCAATTAAAAAAAAATGGCGTAGAGTGCATTATTTGACATACAAAGAACACTTAAAGTACTTTAAGAATCCTAATGATTATTAATGATTGCACGCCCACGTTTTCGTTTGAGCAATAAAAAACAATTAGAGCCGTACAGTATGAAAATAGGATTTTAATGATATTGGGCATGCAAAGCATTAATGCTCTTTGGGATTCTTTAACGTTCCACTGCGACACAGCAGCTCAACAGCCATATTGGAATACTTGTGAATGACATGTCATTCACGAGTCTTACCTGCCAACTGTAGTCAGTGTGTTACAAGGCCGACTTTTCGCATAATACTCCAGTATCACCGAATCCCCAATGAAGGCGAACCCTCCCTTCAGTGTCAGCTCGACGCCCTGGGTGACGTTGTTCACCAAGGTGTCCTGGGTGTTCATGAAGGCCCACATCTTAGAGTAAGTGGGAATATGAGAAGTCTGAAACAGTGTCTGGCTATGCGTATTTCTCTCTATTCCATATTTGATTTTGGTTTGTCCAGCTAGGTCATCCAAACTGTTAATTGGTGTATTGAATATATCCAGTACCAGGAACGAGGCAAGGTTGGCGGTGTACGACGCACCTGTAAACATGAATCCTTTATCGACATTGGTTTCACATTGCGCTTTTAAGAGAGCTTTATACAATAAATAGTGTGAAACGAGTGCTCCAATTGGTCAATAGTCATGATCTATTGGAGTACAGATGCACATATGACGTCACAAGGTCACGCGCGCAATTTTGTTGAAAAGGTTCCCTAATTATTGTATAAAAAATGATTTTTGGCTTGTGCTGTCAAAACGACAAGACTCTTGCGCACTTCTTTGTTCTCTTCACATTATGACGTCATTTATACATCTATAAGAGGACAGATGCATGCCATTCATTTGTTAACTTCACAATTATGTACAGTTGAACCTCGACGGACCACCTCTCGTACACCTCCTTCGTTTGACATTAACTGCCTTAAAGATCGCCGCTAATACAGTCAGGAGCTGATCATGAAGTCCAGGAGAAAGTTAACGTTAGAGACTGACTGAAAATACCTCCCGTTATTACGGACTTACGGGCACGTCTCAACGTCTCCCACGTCTTACGTCTCGACGTAACATTTTTATTGTTTTAACTCTCGGTAGAACTGACACCCGGAAGATTTTAATGTTTACGTATTTTGTTTTTCATCAGTGACAACCTAAAAGACGTCCGGTTCACAGTAATAGTGCACAGATCTCTTTCTGTCTTGATCTTCACTTCTTCGCTGCATTTCTTTACAGTGTCTGAAATATCGAATTCGATTTTTGTTGTCTCGTCTCCCGCTATTCAATCAAATCGCCGATCCCGATAGTGTCCGTTAAAAAGAGGCTTGTATGTGACATAAACAATAGCCTTAATTACATAATACAATAGCTGCATGTAACAATGTACGCAGTCTCTGTTCTCTGCAAAACACAGCATGAAAACCATACGTTTTACGTTTCATAGAGAACGTGAACGTCAAAACATAAATCACTCCGTCTTTCGTTCGGCATAAAGGGAACTTTATGTGAAAAGTAATTAAAAAGTAAACACTAAATTTCGAGAGAAAACACTTCTTCATCCCGTCGTCACCGCCATCACCGCCCTGGTTTCTTAAGCCCGATGTACACGACAAGAAATTTGGACTCCTAATTTTTGTCGTGTAAATGAAAATTTACTGGGTACGCGTGCCAGAAAATCTAGGGGTTCGGCCGTCCGCCTGTTTGGAGTGCCGTGCTCAAGTTAGGAGTGCCGTGCCCAAGTTAGGAGTGCCGTGCCCAAGTTAGGAGTGCCGTGCCCAAGTTAGGAGTGCCGTGCCCAAGTTAGGAGTGCCGTGCCCAAGTTAGGAGTGCCGTGCCCAAGTTAGGAGTGCCGTGCCCAAGTTAGGAGTGCCGTGCCCAAAATGCTTGTCGTGTACACCGCGCTTTATAGTCCCTATTAAGGTTGGTCGCTTAAGAGAGGTTCTACTGAAGTGCCATGAACGATTTCCACGTGTCTTTTTCAGTCCAACACTCATCTGTTACTGTATTTCTTCTTTAACAAAAGGCAAATACTTCAGCAGACAGTGCAGTTGGAAGGTAGTTTAAGTGACACGTACTTATTATTAGAACAGAAAACCACCAGAAGCCAGTCACTACTCGTCCTGATGACGAGACTGCGTGCGTGTTATCAGCACCCTGACTGACACCATACGCAAACGATGACCAGATGGCATTCGAGAACCTAAAACAGAACAATAAATATAGTTATATAATAAAATGCGTTATTATAGACCACATGCAAAACCCATTCCAGGATCCTGGGGTCGAATAATCAAAGCGAGGTCGGTCCAGGATGGTACATTTACCTTTTTCGTACTAACCCCGACTTTTTAAAATTTAGAAACATTTATTAAAACAAATAGTAAGGGTGAACGTATGTCAAAAGACCGATATTTATAATTTTGGCAAAGATTACAACAGCTAGACCGACCGATATCTCTTTCTGATTCTATCCCAGAATTGCATGAGGTCTATACAACCCTTGTGATTCCGCTCGCGCTTTCATTGACAAACGTCACATGATAATGGCCGAACATGTTAAAGAGAGCTGGGTCGGGAAAAACCCGTTCTAGTTTTACCATATTCCTTCCATCTAAAGATTTGTATTTATTCAGCTATCAGTTTCTCTAAATGTTCTTTACCAATACATTAAATTACCCACAAAAGGGATCATAGGATAGACCATGGGAGGCTGTGGTTTTGAAACCCAACCGCGTCATTAGGCAGTTGTAAAGCATTTGGTATTGTCTCCTTCCCTCCCTTTTCGTCACCTGGTGCGAAAGTCTGTCCTTGGCCACATGTACAGTGTAAGGGACATAACACTATAAATACTCATGTTTGTAAACTGCGTGGCTGCTCAACTCAATGCACCGTAATAGCAGTCTCAGCTTCGATCTGTTATTCTGGGTTAAGTCGGCCTCGATCTATCGATCTATCTAGGGAAAAAACACTCGCTGCGATAGGTCATGACTTCAAGCCAAATATTTGTCATTTTGGAACTCACAGACAGCAGGAGCCCATAACCAGGAACGTCCATCCCGAAAACTAAGCGTTTTCACGAGTTAGGTTATTTTTAGAACGGTTTCCCGCTATTCTTTGCTTGCAATATTTCTAAATAAGGGATAAAATCACAAAAGCGTAGCAGCCATGTTGGTTTGTATAACGAAAGTAGCTAATGAGGTATCTTATTTTCCACCACTGGTGCAACCCAGTAATTGGCGGAAAAATTATCTAAAAATATCCCAACTTATGGAAACGTTGTGACAGCTATATAGGAGATATGGACGCTCCTGGTTATGGGCTCCTGCAGACAGTCAATAAATACCTATTATTATGCAATAAAATTTGATATACGCTTAATATACTTTATGGACATATTGTTGTACCTTAGACAATCCTGATTCTTTGAAAACTTTTTCGTGATATCATCAAAGGACTGTGCCTGTGCACATCGTCCGTGGTATCCATAAGGGCTGAAGGTGCTGTGTAACCATAGAAACACCCCGGTGGCGATAGTTGTCATGATGATAGCAAGCCACACGTTGGAGTTAAACGGCTCTAGAAATGAGAAAACCTGGGTAAACAATTCGAAAAGATAATGATTAAGATGATTAAGGAAACAGAGAAATCTGAAGCTGAGAGCATATAAAATGGTCAGAGGATTGAATGAGAACTAAATCTTGTGTGGAGTAAATTTGTAAAACGCCCCCTATTTAAATGAAAAAAAAACCAGAAACGTCACACAACACGCACTACTCGACGATACTCCTTGGTGCACTACTCGACAATACTTCTTAGTGCACTACTCGACGATACTCCTTGGTGCACTACTCGACGATTACAACTTAGTGACGATACTCCTTAGTGCAAAGTTGACTTGCTAGGTATAATAAAGTCTATGAAACAGTCTACTATTTGTCGATTTATAAGTAAAAGGTATGAAACAAATTCGTCTGATATGTTGAACAGTGTTGCGAGAGTTGGCAACTTAAAATATACTACATTGTTGAGATTTCTAGACTCTTAACGCAAACAGGGTGGATCTATACTGAAAAAGGTATGTCAAAAGTTACTGGCTCACTGTTCCTAAATGCGGTCAAAAGGAGTGGTATTTGAAATTCATGTATTCTCATTACTAGCATTCTTTATTCTATAGCATCGTAACATTACTGCAGTAATAACAGTTGTGACCTTGTATCCGCTGTCTTGATTCTTTTTTATCAGTATGTTCATTCCCAGGTCCATATATGGTTGCGTGAAGTCCATCACTGTTTGCCTCTGGGAGCTGACTATAAATGGACCAATCGCAAGATCTGCTTTCTGATAAAACATACATAAAACAGCTTTGAAACGATTGCAAATATTGATCTTTACACTGGAAGAAGCAATCTTGAAATGCAGAAAACAAAACAAAGCGAATTCAGTAATTAATTTGACCCAGCTTGACATGAATTAGTTTAGAGTAGCCACTAGTTTTAGGATGGTATAATTAACTTCATACTAGACGTCTAGTTCTAGTTTTTAGTCCATGTTTTTCTTACCTGAATCACCTTAATAGCATCAATAAATATGATTTATATTTTTGTATATATCCCTTTGTACACTATGTTGCATGGACTTATTAAAAACAGCTCGGAAATGTGTATCATTTTCACATTATGTTAACACATTATTGACTGCATTTTCCCTGCACCTTATATTAAGCATCTTTCTTACATTTAAAGTGCAACTACGACGAAATTCGAAAAGGAAAAAATATACAAATACGCAAAAATTTGATCGTAGTGGCACTGCAAGGTCCACTCTAAGATCAGTAAGTAAGTAAGTAAATAATAACTTTATTTATACACGGTTAAAACATCAGGCCTTCGATTACATTATAAAAAGTAGGAATAGTTAAAATATCTAATCAGTACGTATACAATGTTAATATCTAATAATTTGAATAGCGCATGCATCTCGGGAAGAGGGCCAGAGTATTACTGGCTCTGTCCTGCTATCTCAAATGCATTTAGCACAACTCCCCTTCTAAGGCTTTTGATGTGTGTGCGTGGTGCGCTTCGGGCTTGGGTGGGGTGCAACTCTCTGTGGCTGGTGGCGTTTTTATTGCCCCACCTTCACTGAATACTAGTGTAAGGTTAATATACAATTAATTTTTTTTTTTAAATGTATAGGTTTATTTGTTATTAATCCTTCACGCAATTACATGCCCTTTTTATTCCAACTGAGTTGCATATTTTCTTTTCAGTGAACCGAGATTGACAGCACGCGCATCACGCATGTCATACTAGAGTTCCTACGGCTTGATGGAATTGGTTCCTCTAGCATTTCTTTAAAGTTGAATTTCAGTTTTGTTTTTCACTTTCCACGCACCATAGCTAACTCCAATATCAATTTTCATAAAAACACCACAAGACCCCCGAGTTTAATTTACTGACTGCTCTTTGTATAACAATGCCCAAATAATGGAGCTTACTGCACTAAGAATACGACAACATTACAGTGCTTATGAGCCCTAACCAGAAATCGTTGATTGGGATGCAATAAAGTATTTTTAATCTTGTTCAACCATTCTTAGGCGATATATGACCTCAACATTGCTTTAAAATACATTACAAATCCTTGATATGACGTCATTAAAGTCACATTATGCTGTGTGGAAAATAGATTGAGTCATAACAGTGAATTTGTATTTTTTCAGTTGGTTTTCAGACGTCAGACATTTGATACTTGAAATCTTTGTAAAATATTTTAACAACTGGAGTTGTCATAAAATAGAACAAAAGGAGCTAGGGTTGGTTTATGACTTAAATGACGTCATCGAAACCCTTAAAGTGCAAGTTGAATGTCAAAAAAATAAAAATTGATATTGTACTACTGTGTTTGCTTCTCGCAAAAAGGTATTAATCTTGCAAATTTTGTAACATTCCTGGCATTTAATCCCTAATTTTGGTTAATTTCCATGGATCCTGTGACGTCATAAGATGAATCAACTCCCTCCCTAGAGAAATCTAGTACAATAAAATTCTGTAGGTTTCCATTGTGACATCACAAGATGAATCAATCCCGCAATTCGGGTAGCGTCTATTCTAGTTAAATTCTGCTCCTGCCACTCAAAGACACAACTGAAGTATATCAGAAATAGAATTTGAGGCAAAAATAATTTATGTTGTTTTATGGCGCTACTTGCACTTTAATAAACGAAAATATCAGACGTTAATATATTTTTTCCTATGTCGATCATTTTCTTTTCCGGTTGGACCTTTAAACCAATCATAACTGGCTAGAGCTTATGTGCACTTTATACAAAGAACGCACCTGCTCGATCATGTACTGCACCATACCATTCCAGGTCCTCGTGTTCACATCAAGGGCACCGTAGACGTTATCAGGTACAAAACTCAGTGTGTACCTGAATTTCATTTCTTGTTGGAGTTTATTTAGCAGGTCAATACATAGACCTTCGTAATGTTCTTCTCCTGTCTTGGTAGTGACTTTGCTGATAAACGGATGCTCCTGTTAATCAATCAATCAGTCAATAATTATCAGTTATAATGATGATCTTTATTTAACGAAGGTAATGACAGCCAGAAGCTAAAGAACTTGTGTAAAGAATGTGATATAAAGTGGTAACCTGTAGTGCTAAGTGTGCACGCCCTACGAGGGAAAGAGAAAACATCTCTGACCCAAGTGGGACTCGAACCCAACGACCTCCAGGTTACATGTCTGGCGCTCTACCAACTGAGCTATCAAGTCAGATGAGAGCAATCGTGGGTATTGGTGCGTTTTATGGGGTCACGGCGATTATATATGTATATGTAGTTATGATATCATAACTACATATAAAGAACTTGTGGCCCTCCTAAAGTAAATACAGGATAAAACATTTACCGCGTGATAATCTATTAAAAATCTTAATATTAACCAAACAATAAAAAAAAATCAATAAATTGTCCTACTCTATAAATCTTGCTTAGTAATTATCGATGATAACTATGTATAATTTGAACGTAGTTAGTTACCTCAATTCACCATTATCATCCTAATTAATTTAAGTTTCTTTTGTCCCATATCAGATTTTATTCATTATACACTGTTCTAATTAGTTATTACAAGTTTAATTTAGATATAATTTTGGCTTTTATTGTACATACATACTTTACCATAGTTCACGTAGTTACAGTAGTAAAAATTTGTAGGAATTGCTTATCTTTATCTTGTAATATATAGCTAAATTTCAACGGATGAAGAGTCACTTGTGGAAACGCCGTCGAATAAACCTTTATTATTATTATTAAAAACATGAGGAAACCTTAAAAATATTACGTAATATATTAACATACACTGATGTTCATCTAATAAATGATGTAGTGCTTTACTGGTACTTATGTTAACCTACAAAGAAAAAAAAGAACAATAGTAATAAAAAGAAAAAGAAAAAAAAATAAGATATGGTGTAGTGGTCAATGCCATCGTATTGATTGTTCAGGAATTTAAAGAAAGAATGTCTGAACGAGCGTACACTTGATATTTGTTTTAGAAAAGCAGGCAGTGAGGTCCATAGTTTATTGGTGCTAACCACAAACGTGCAACCACCTTCAGTTTCTCTTGTGTAACGAAGACAGCATAAGTTTAATTTTGAAAACGAGTAGGTCTATTTGTAATGTCAAAGTTTCTAATAAGTTTCTCTTCTAGGTATTCAGGAACATTATTAGTAAAGGTACGAACCATAACAGTAACCACGCGTAAAGTGGTGTTTTCTACTGTGTCGGCCTGGTCACGTGGGGTAGCATAGGACCGTGACAGCCATATCACAGGCTTATCACGATAGATTCTGACTCTCTCTGCTTTGCTCCAGTGTCCAACCTGAAATCCAATTCAACAGTAAATAGACTTTAACTTTTCGTACATTTTTAGACCTCATGTTTGGAAGGCATATATCGGAAAACTCTTAGTCGTGGTAGCTATATGAATTAATATAGCTGTAATACAAGATTTGATATCAATAGATTACAATGAATTATACTTTTCTCCTTGCATTTCAGTGAAGCCTGAATGGACCCTTTGCACTTTACATCATAGCGGCCATGTTGGTGTACAGTTAGACTTTCTCAAAGTCCTTCTTAGCCCCCCGCACGAAGGACTTTTCCAACTTGCAGCGCGCCAAATTTACCGGTTGATTTTTCAAGCGGAAGCGTGGCTTATGACGTACTAAGATTTGCCCAATCACAAAGCGTCAATTGACCTATATCATTATGACGTCAAATCAAAACAATCTATTGTTTAAACGCTAAGGATCACGGTCGTGGGAGGGGGACAAAACAGCAACAACACAAAGGAAATCGCTATCAAATGCATTTTTTAGAACGTAGAATAGCGGTAACAGCCACCAAATGCGGTAAATATTGTGGGATAAACATTGATACAGCTGATATCTGGAAACTAGACAATTCGAAGTTAAATTTCCCTCAGCAGAGCAGATTTAGTTCAAAATTCTATTGTTGAAGTCGATTCTGTCCCCCTCATAAACAAGCCGTGACGTCATAATGATATAGGGTAATTCTTCAGGCATTGTATGTTGACGTGTCAAGTCAGTCGACCGTGGATGTGGTATTTTTATATTTTGATTGTACTCAGAAAGAGTTTGTCAAGGGCGCGAAATGTAAGCTCCGCCCCTGAAACGTGTTTTCGCGCCAATACATAATCCCCCGATTCAATTTCCTGCAAGTGAAACAAGTCGAACTCGCCTCTCGCTTCGATTCTCGCGCTCGATGTTTGACCCAGTAATCGCTTACCCGGCAGTGCCTCAGCGAGTTCGACTTAGAGCAAGTCTAGTGTATCAATATATTCTTCGTTAGCTTCTTTTGTTTTGTACACCAACATGGCCGCCATGCCCTTTGTCATTTGAATCTCTGGGGATTGAGTGCAAACCATCTATAGAATCATAGCGTTTTAAAGAAACACTCAGTGGTTAATAGATAGAAAGCTCATCAAGACTGATGATAAAGTGTTGATAACTGGCAACATATTGATGCTGTGCATTTTGGACCGGTTTGGGTAAATTGCATACCTTTACAAATCCAGTCCTTCCAGCATTTACAATGTCAAATTCCTGGAAAACAGGTGATCCGTCTGAATAAAAACTCAACTGATTCATGATGCCATCTCTGTTAATCTAAATTGAGGAAAGTATAATCAAGTAAGGCTTGCGAAACAGTAATGAAGTGTTTTATAACAGAAGATAAAATCGATACCTTAAGTTATTGTGTATTTTAAAAATATCAACAGTAATATCAAAAACTGTGTTCCTGCGGTGAGTTTTCCAAGGTTTCACGCTTGTTTGTTGCCAATGATCAGAAGATCATAACCAGATAAGTAATGGAACGCGGCCAATCAGTTTGCGGTATAATCTATTTTAGAATGGCGCCCAAACTACTTTAGTGGGTAAAAAACAATCCCATCCATGTTTTTTTATAAACACAAAATTTGCTCTCTTATTAGAACAGAGGCTTTCATGTTTTGGACCAATCAGAATTGCTGGGGCAATTAGGTGCAATATACTTGGGTATAGATTTCGCGATAATTTGTTTCTAAAAATAGATTATACCATAAACTGATGGGCCTAGACCATGTATGAAAGATCAATACTTCTGGTTATGGACTTCTGCTACGATTTACAAAGTCAATAAAGATATTTTGAAAAGCACAAATAAACAAGGGATAAGTAGTTCCTGTAAAAACTGCGCCGGTGGGGATATACCAGATAAATTGTAACACTGGTATAGTCAACTAAAAGTCGATTAAGCCATACGTATTTCGCTCTGACGATGAGCTTGCGCTCGAAACGTCAGCTACTACTCGCTTTCCACTGAGGTTCAGCCTGGCACTCTACCTCTGAGCTAGCCTGGAGGTTGCCAGCAGTGAGGATACATTTACTTCTTGTCGAGTATAAGCTTGTAACATCGTACAGAAGGCCAAATTAAGAGTATCCCTTACTTTAAAGTGCCTATAAGTCCTATTTTTGTTATCATTAAAATCGATTCTACATCAAGCAAATAGTTGAATAATAAAATAGTTCTTGCGTTGAGTGTTGCGTCTATGAGTTATAAAGGTTTCTATTTCCAATATGCTAATTAAGTGATGTCACAGGAGGCCAAGAAAAGGTCATTTCTTTCTCCTTGTGAATGAAGCTATTTCTAATTTATACAAAATATTTGGTAACATTACTGATATAAGCCATGTAAAAAACATGTAATATAGTAGTATAGCCGGGAGTAAAATGATACCACTTTTTCTTGCACAACGAAAGAATGTAGTGGAGGCCTTAGTTTGTTGTTTTCTGCGAAAACAACGAAGACCTCCACTCCATTCTTTCCTTGCACAACAAAAAGTGGTATCAGTTTTACTCCCGGCTATACTACTAGGGGTCATAAGGGTCATACAAATTGTCACTAGACATTCTTACACCTAAAAATCCAAACTTGAGTAACTGTTAGAGATATCCTAACGTATAGTTATACCGAAGAGAGAATGGCGAGTTCAAAGCTTTTCAACGTAGGCGATGTGGTCGAAGCATTCGAAAGGGCCAAAGAAGATGGGCAATCCCATGGATCCGTCATATCGTTCGACTGGACCCATCCTAGGAATGGACCGAACGGATGCAAGTACGTTTCCGTATTCTTCGACATTGGCGATGGACCCCATCCGGCGGTCTTTCGGTTCGAAGGGGAAAAGCACGTGGGATGGATAGCACCATACAACGAAGAAGACGTAGGCAAAAAACGCGATCGTCATCCTTGCCTACAATTTCAGAAGTGGAACGACTTTGTACGTACGGAGGCCGATGGAATCGCGATCAAGAAAAGTGACAATGGAGAATTGGATCTTCCTTCCGACGACAAGCTAAGTCCTACTTTCAAACTAGTCGAACACCTAGATTGGGCTTTCGATTGCGAAGTAAGTAAACTTATCGAAGACAAAAAGATCTGCATGCGCAATCCACGTAAACGCAGTCCACCTGGAAAGGACGACGCCATTATCGTCCCCAATACTAAGGTGGCTCCAATGATTCAACGGTTTATTTCTATGAATTCTACCGTTAATGCTGGATGTCGATTGCCCAACCCCCTAATGAGAATGCGCATGAAATGCGACTGCAAGACTGGAACACCTAACGGTCAATTCTTTGACAAAAGTAAGTCGTACTCCGATGGGGACAACACTACGTACGAACCTCTCGTCGATGAGAACTCTAGCGGTCTTAACATCGACAACATAAGCAAACTCATCCTACCAGGTTCTATCCACGATGGTATTTGCAACGCCTCAAGTATTTGTGCAAGTAGTATGGGACTTTCATACCCACTAGATATTGAGATCGACATAGTACGACAACCATCGAAGAAGAATAGATACGATCAACAAGACGTTTATGCCGTCAATACTAAGCATAGTGCTAGTGTGGGCGCAGCCGCAGAAGACGAGTGAACCGAAAGCACGTAGGTAATGGAGGGTTGTAGATCTACAAAAAAAAGAATAATAATTGGATCTCTATGAGTCGAGCGAGCCGAATCCAAACTTGAGTAACTGTTAGAGGAGTGATTAGTATGCTGTATATCACCACCAAATGGTATTAGTATATATTCTTTATTCCACGATATTAGCGTTCGTTGTCATCTTAGTACGCATTAACACCATACAGATCGAACAAGCCGAAGAACCTAAACGTAGACGCCGCAATGACTGAGATATTAACTTGTGATTGGTTGATGCGAGGAAAGGACACAAAATGCCCAAAGAAGATTTCGAAGGCATCGAAGTTCTGTGCCCAGCACAACTTCCAAATCTCAAAAGGCTGTGTCCTATTTGTGCCATGCTCGAAGTGCGGTAAAGGATGTCGTACTAGTTACGGGCTTTGCTCAGGATGCGACCGTCTCATTATCAAGAAGTGTCCCAATATAAGACGCGCTAAGAAGTCCAGCAAGACGCTAGAGGAAACTCCACATCCAAGAAAGGCGGAACTTGCAGAGCCAAACGTGGTGGAACCGGAGGAGCCTGCTGAGGTAGCATTGGCCGCGGAACCAAGAGTGATGGAACCAGAGGAAGGTCTCGGAGAGTCTCTCAGCCAAGTCGTTGCGTGACCCTCTTAATTTTTTTTTTCTTATTTTTTTTTCTTTCTATTAAACGTACGACATCTACAGCGTATCATGGACGAGCTCATCAGATTGTTTGGTTCTGGGACTTGTAGAAGCCTGCATATCAAACCACAATTACATATTAACACCAGTGAAACATGTTCTGATTGTCTCTGCCCCTTGGAAATACAAGGAACGGAATTCGTGTGTCCCACATGTGGTCTCGTTTCCGAGGTCGAACCATGTGAAGAAACGAAGATCGATATTACTACTACTCGACTGCGTGTGGTAGGTCCGGATAAATTTCAGTATCAAAATGATCTAGACCGCGCAAAACCAAAGCAAAGCGATAACACAGAACTGCAACGACGAACGCTCCTACGAGAACTACAAGCGTACAACACTATTTATGAACAAAGTTATGGCCTCTCGTTCCCTACGAACACGTTAGGAATCGTAGCCGACGTATTTATCCAAGTAAGTAAAGTTTGTCTCAAGCGTAGCGATGCTAAGAGAAATATTTTAGCTGCTCTACTCTACCAGGCGTGCATACAATGTGGGTTCGTCCGATCTAAAGGTGAGGTTGCTCACTTCATGCAACTAAACAACAAAAGCATCTGTAGCGGAGAGGTCTTTATACGTTCTCTGTATAACGACGATAAGATTGATGTAGACTTGAATGCCGAGCGCATAGTTCCTCACATTGCAACGATTTTACTTAAACTCGATCCTCAAGGAGTACCTATGGACGTTCAACAAATAGTCCATGAGGTTGTTACTACAGCGATAGAAAACAATATAGGCCCCAGATCAATACTTAAGACGAAAGTTGTTGGAGCAAGTTACGAGGTGCTACGTCGTTTAGGATCGTCTATGTCTCTTAACGATGTCGTTAAACGCTGTGACATATTTGAAAATGCGGTCAAGCGTTTTGTCAAGGAGTTGTTTTCTTACCATTCCTACTTTGAGCCAATCTACACTAGACATGGGCTAACTAGTAGTAGGACTTAGCGAAGTGAAAGTGAGAACCGTGTTCGTTCCTTTCATAGGAAATATCGATTCTTACCCTACTAAGCTGCCAAGTTTTTCTCGCATTTCCTTTTGCACTTCTTGCTTGAGTTCGGCTCGAACCTGATCCGGACTTTTTTCACCTATGGAAGTCTCACGACGAATTTCAGACCTCATGATCTCATACTTATTCGCTTCGTTCAGGATGAGATTGTTTTCATCGCGTAGGGCCTTCGATACTAGATCTCGAATCGTATTGATTTTCGCCTTTGCCAACATAGTTGTCCTTTCATGCTTAGAAACCTTCATTCCTAACTTCTTAGCTCCAAGGGTCGTAGATGCTGAAATTAATCCACATAGCCCACCAATAACTCCAAGTGGTAGACCAATCACTATTCCAACCCCAGTCAACGCTACGCCCAATCCAGATCCAGATAAGATCACAGATAGGCCTCCAGTTACCACTGCGATACCATGAACTATTCCTTGAGAACGTGCATATTTCTTGCGCACACCTTCGTAGTGCCTTTCTTGAACTTCTATGTCCGAAAGCGTGTCTCGGATCGTTTGCAGTCTAAAGTTCTTTCCAGTGTCGTTAGCGATCTGTGGATAGATACTTGGTGCTGATGGAAACGGTCGAATCGAATCGCCTTCCATTGTACGTTATACATATAACTTACTAAAGCTTCAACACGTATCGTAGAGGTCGACCACGGAAGTCTACCACGTTGCCTTTCCCATCACGAATTGTCAGACGAAGGCTGTTTCGCGTTGTATCTAGAGCTTGCAGGGCTTGGGGATTCGTCGTAGTATAGATCGTTTTCTGAAACCAAGGACCTCGGACCTCTATGCTAGCCAAGACTTTCGATTGTTTTCCCTCTAGGAGTGAGAAACCGGAATCCACCGCATCGCAATAGACATACATTGTGTAGATATCTTTGATCTTAATAGGGTAATTACCAACTTTTAGCAGAAACTCGTTATTCTCTTCTTCTCCACCTTTGACGCCTAATAGTGTGTAGAAATTTTTATCGAACTTGATTGGTTTCTTAACTACTATAGCGGGGGCGGCCCTAAGGAGGGTATCTCTCTCAAATTCCACGATACCAGCACTAATTGCGGGCTTTAAGGCACCCTTGATTCTCTTAAGATTGTAAGACCCTACAGCAACGTCGTGTGGGAACATAATACTACCGGCATTCCACCTGAACGAGCCCGCCTCTGTTAGGTTCCACCAACTGTTCTCGAAAGTGACCTCGAGTAGTGAAACGTTCCGTATAAGAATAGGGTTGTCGAAGTAGACCGTATGGTCGGATGATGTCGTGGTGATATGTAAGAGAACCATCTTATATGTTGAAGGTATAACTATATGTATGTATAGCTTCAACATGTCTCATAAAGTTCATTTCGAAGGTGATTGGGGCGACTATATCGCACCTCGCAATGCAAAGGCCTTTGCAGTCTTTAAGAAGAAACATCCCCATGCGGACTTTGAGAAGTTCTTAGCTAGGACGACGGCGTCAGACATACACGACGATTCAACGTATGAGACTAGGATCGTGTTTTTCGATGGTGGACAACATTGGTACATTACCGGTCTCGTACCAGTGGATATTCGAAAACGCATCGATGACGCATTGCAGGGAATGGTTGATGGCTTCCCATCTACGTTGACCCTAGGTAAGAGTGCGAAATATCTTATTACAGCAGTTCCTTCTACTGGACCGGCACAAGATATTGATCTCACTAATCTATGGATATATGTCACCCCAACGAAGAAGTTCAAGGCTGGCGTTCCTAACGTATTCAAGGAGACCGTCGTAAAGCATGTGACAGCAAAGGAGTCCCATGCGTGGTTGTCAGGTCCGGATTTCAAGTACTGGCCTCAACAATTGAATTTCGCAACGTGGTGTGCAACTTCCGGATGTGGAGTATCGTTGTTCGACCCTACTTTCAAAACATATCCACCAGTCGTTCAGGGGTTCCTACGATTCCATGTTTATTTCACGATACGAAGAATTCTACATGAACTTGGTTGCCCTCTACCTGGTGACAGTGCTTTCAAACAACTCGATAACCTCTACAGCAAATCATCTCTTGAGAGATTGTGCATCGAATTTGGCATATCTCGAACACCAGACTTCCGATGGCACGGAGGTAGGAATCACGGATTAGGAGACATATTTCTTTTGTATGGTGATGGCTACAAGAACGTCCACGTAATCCGAGGCTACGACAAGGAAGCAGATACATGGCCCAACCACAATAACTTATTTGCAGACGAGGGAGGCAGGGTGGACAAGGGCGATCTAGTATCCTTTATTCGGAACGACGAACACGAAGGAAAGCAATACAATTGGTTTACGCCACCAATCGGTAGAGGTTTGACGAATGCTGGATTGGGTAGATTGAATCGATCTGTTGAGGCTTTTGGATATTGTATTCTAGGCGCTCAAAACGATTTTAACGAATCCATCGTAGATAGTTTCAACGTCAAAGAAAAGTTTAAGAGCTTAGTCGAAGGCGCTATTCTCGAAAACGATTTAGTGGTGAGCTACAAAAACTATCTTACTGCTATAACGACGACGCATAAGAGGCTCGATCTAGCTATAGCTATAGGTGTGCGATTATTGCCAAGCAATCTAGTGTACTATCTTGGTAAGAAAGATGGCTATAGGAATCCAACCCCGAAAGCCACGAAAGATATGATGCTAGGCACTAACGACATCAATGCAGAAGTCAAAGGACGCCCACCTCCTCCTATGGAAGGACCACCAGATAGGAAATTAATACCACCTCTCGAGACGCACGAGAAACTAGTTCCTGTACTAAAGGCTGTCCCACAACATGAGATTAATCTCGCAGTGACATCTATTGCCGCAGCTGGAATTGCATGGACGTTGTTTCGTTAACGTCGTTTGTATTGCTCCACTAAGAAGACCACTGCTGCTACGATTAACAACCAAATGTTGTTTGCTAAGACTCCAACAACGTCAGCAGCCATACTGAATATGAAACTCGCAATTGGCCCAATCATCTTAGGTAGAATCTCCTCTAACTTTTTGCCTACTGCTTTTAAGGCTTTGGCAGTCGTTTTAGCGACTGCTTTGGCAGCATCTCCCAATCCCGGTACTATCGCGGGAACTGCCTTTGTCAGATTGGAAACTATTACGCCGATCACAGTACTTACCGCAGCTACCACGCTAATTATACTGACTCCATACTTCTTGAAGATGATTCTTATACGATCCCTAAGTGGCATCCGTTCTACCATAGCTTCTTCTATTCGTTCTAGGACTGCTCGCTCCTCCTGAGCGGTCCTTATTTCGTTAGTAGCATTCTCTTTCTGAGTTTCAGTAGACGTAGGGTCTTTGAGTATTTCTTCATTTCGTTCGATCCTCTCATTCTTTTGGTCTTCAGCTTCCATGACTTCTTCTACCATTCTTTCCCTAGGAGGTCCTAGGACTACTTTGAGACTTTTCCCAGTCCTCACATATAACTCGCCCTTCTTGGTTAACAAAGGGATAGGTTTATTCTTACTTCCATACTCGCGGATAGCGACTCTACCGTCAGACATGGTTGCTATCACAAGCGTGCCTCGAATTCCCACATCGTGATATCGTTCCCAGACGATCTCGAACATCACCTGTTTTGCTTCGTCTGATAGGCTTTGTATGAAGACAATCCCTCTAGCAGAAAACTTAGGAGGCTTCTCATCTTCCAGATTTTCCAGAATTCTTTCGTATCTAGAAACGTTCGAGTCTTTCGGGTCGACGAGTTCATCCAGCCATTCATCGTCTATAGAAAACGAGGTTTCCTGATCCTTTGGTCGAGCGCCTTCTCTAGGGTAATCGCGTATGGTTTTCATGTTGAGCGATTCTCTAGGCTCCACATTTGTCGAGTCTGGAAAGCGACGTTTCCACTCCTCCTCCACATCGATAGCATCGTCATCATCGTAATCTTTTCCTCTTTCAGCTTCATCAGTTATTTCCTCATACCTCTCACCAGAGGCCATGTTAAACATAACTATATATCTACGTATATTCAACATGATATCATCAAAGTTGGATCCCACGCAAGCACGAAGAGAGCCTCATGCACTCAAGGCTCCACAAGACTTGTATAGGAAAACTTTCACTCGATCATCTGCCAATCCAGGTGAGACTCTATACGTAGAAGTCCCAAAGCTAGCAGAAGGCGTAGTACTAGTACCTGGTAGCTTAGCGCTATTGGTCGACATCGTACTATCTGGTGGACATGCGAATAACAGAGTCGTTTCGAACGTTGGACGATGCTTGGTCATACGTAGAATCTGTAGGATGGGAGCTGAAACAGTAGAAGACCTCGTTAGGCCAGACCTCCTACAAACGTACTCCGACGTATACCTATCTACGCAGGAGAGAGAGTCGAGAGTACAACAAGGCATTCAATCAGAGAACGTAAACAAGCTACGATCGAAAGCTGGTGACGCAAGTACTTCGTCTGCTGGAGAAAACGCGCTCCTAGCTGCATGTGGTTTAAAATATAGGATTCCATTAGATGTCGACATTCTGACACAACATGGAGTTCTATATATATCCATATGCCCTAGAAAATACCATTATATTCGAGTTGACTCTAGCGAATGCCATTGATGTCGTAGTTGGATCGGATACGACGAAGATAGGTACGTACCAACTTACCAACATCCAACTAGAATACGAAGCAATCAGGGATGGAACGCTGGCTAGTAGTGCACTTCACAAATACGAAATAGGTACTGCATTCCTATACGACTACGCTGTTCACTTCAAGATAGTAGAGATCGCTAAAGCATCCGATACTTTGATATCTCAAAACGTCAACGTTGCACGACGATCCTTTGCTGGACTACTTCTACTATTCATAGATCCATACGCTTATGGTGCGCGAGATAGCGAAGCATTCTCGAATCCAGATATTTTGAAGGTAGAAGTAGATGTCAACGGGATTCCCAACAGACTCTTTCCAAGCGGCATGCTTCCCCTAGATTTCTGGGAGGCTGCAAAAGGCTGGTTTGGTACACCCAATACTTCCATGACTCCAAAGAAGTTCTTTGAAAATAGATTCGCTATCCTAATCGATTGTCGCACAGCAAAAGATTCCACCGTTCATGGTGATGGATTGGCACAAACCGGCAGTGGAAAGGACATCGACATTCGCATACATAGAACTGCGAAGGGAAGTGGAAATGTGAAAATGTACACCTATGTCCTTGCGGATGCTCAGATCTCGATATTGAACAGATCCTTACATAGTATAATATACTGATGGATTCTCTCGTAGAGCACGTGCCGTTCAACGCACTCATAGTCGGTCCGACGAATTGTGGGAAGACTGTGTTTCTCATAGAACAACTTCGTGGATCGTTTCGTGGTAAGTTCGATTACATAGTACTGATTTGTCCTACGTATGCCCACAACAAAACCTATCGTGGATTTGCAAATCGAGATCCTCGTTTCTTCGTCATGTCACCACCGCAGGATGCCATCGATGCTACTTTGAGTATTTGCGCAACATTTTGGTCAGGTACCAATACTCTATTGATTCTCGATGATTGCGCCGCATCGAAGGACGTCAAGAAACGAACTGACAAGCTAGTGGACTTAGCCTTTTCTGCACGACATATAGGGCTTTCTATTTGGGTGCTGTCCCAACAACTAACGAGCATATGTAAACCCTTCCGCGAGAACGTAGCTATCGTAGTAGCATTTCATACAGCATCGGCCGTAGATGGTAAAAGGATATTTGAGGATTATGGAGGCTCGCAAGAATGCAAAGAGTTACGAACGATACTTGGATCCCATAAGTTCGCTCGCATGTGCTTCTGCCTACGCCATCCTTTCGAGGTAGTGTTAGAGCTCCCAGCACCTACAACATATTATGGCTGATAAAGAAATACTCGAGATATTTGGTGAGGACGTAACAGGCCCACCACCAACCGACCTAGACGTTACGTCAGACAATCGCGAATCACTTTCGATCTTAGCTGCAACAGGCGTAACGAAAGAATACTTAGGTAAGAACTTTTCCCTAGGAGACGTCTCTAGACATCCTGAGAAAGAAGTAGATAAGTTGTATAGGAGGTATCAGGCCGTTCTAGCTCAGCAAGTAACGAAAGGCTTAGTCGACGGCGTGACGCGTCTAGCTACCCGCCTAGTTGCCTACCTAGTACCAATAGATTCTCAAGAAGCCCTGATCAAGGACCTACAAGAAGACCCTCTAGTCCGCAACGAGATCAGTGCTGCGACTGGCCTACTATCGCTTAAGGCAGGTCGCCTTGTAGCTCTAGCTAGCGTCCTATTTCACATATCTGGCCACGTAGTCATTCCTGGTACAACTGTTGAACCTTCACTAGTACTTACTATATCGAATCAAGATGGAAGAAGCGGACCAGATAACTGCGAATCCTCCGACGACTGTACCAACTAAGAAAGGAAAAGATCCAAAGCGTGTTGCAGCAGGAAAATTAGCTTGGGAGAAGGTCACTGCCCGTGCAAAAGAAGCTCAAAGGATGGAGATAGAACGTGAAAATGAACCGTCCAAAGAAACTGATGTAGAGAAAGGTCGGTTCGAAAGCCTGGCTATCCTCGCAGTCATCGGTACTGGCGCTACATTGTTTGGCACGTACTATACGTACAAGAAGTATGTAGATGGCAACAAGCGTGTTGCCGCCGTTAGCACGACACGACCTGCAGCTCCGGTAAAGCCTACGGCACTAGACATGGAGTAACACTTAAAGACTAGAGATCATACTTATATATATCGAGATGGATAAAGAATTGATGAAGACGGCAACCGATGCATCTATAATTGTAGGACTTGCTTCTGGCATTGGGTGGATCGTAAAAAAGACTACCAAGGAATCCATGCTTAGCGATCCTTCTTCTTCCCTAGTGAATTACGCAAAGTGGACTGTCGTGATACTTGGTAGCTTATACGCGAAACAATATCTTGAGAAACAAAAGATCATACCGTAATGGCAGCAGCAATTGCTATGACAGTTTTCGGAGCTGTTTTGAATGCGACGGCATTTACTGGTGGTGGCATACTAGCTAGAATGATTGGAAAGGGTGATACAGATACAGAACGAGAGAGACACGATAGGGCCATCGAAAGACAAGAATCTGAAATGACAGCGTATAGAACCGAACGTCAAAGACTATACGACTTTGCAAAAAATCAGGAAGGTCTTGAACGCGATGCATACGACGTTCAAAGAGATACCAACGAAGCCTTCGTGCAATCCGATAAGTTACGTAAGGTGCTTAAACGGCTCAAAGGAATGAAAGAACCCCGCTTATCTGACTACTACCGACCCTCAAGCAATCAGAAGACTGGCGAGTTGCTCTACGTTGGTGGTGGAATGCTAGGCGCTGGATACGCCATTAGTAGATGGCTATAGCCATTGCCACTACTACTAGGTTACTACTAGGCTACTACTAGGCTACTACTAGGCTACTACTAGGTTACTACTAGGCTACTACTAGGCTACTACTAGGCTACTACTAGGCTACTACTAGGTCACTACTAGGCTACTACTAAAGAATACGAAAAGAAAAAAAGAGAAAAAAAAGAAAAAAAGAAAGGAATGAGGACTGGGTGGATAGGTTCTTATTCTTTTCTTTTTTTTCATCTGTTGAAGGTTAGAATGTATAGATGTATGATGGATTCTAAACTTGCGAATATCTTCTATGGTCCTATGAGCTATTGGAAAGGTCACTCTGCAATTGGCAAGCTATCGGTAGCAGCAAAAGTATCAGAAGACGTAGCTAGGAGTTGGTTGGAAAAGCAATCTATGTGGCAAATATATCTACCACCACCAAAACACATTCCACGTCCGCATTGGACTGTATCGAAACCAAATGAAGTCCACCAAGCTGATTTGATATTCCTACCTCACGATCGACCTGGGCGGGGACGAAAGCTATACAAGTACGCATTGGTGGTAATCGACGTAGCTTCTCGATACAAAGAAGCCGAACCTTTAGCATCTAAAGATAGTGGTGAAGTTGCTGCGGCATTCGAACGAATCTACAAACGTAGTCCACTAGAATGGCCAAAGATGTTGCAAGTAGATCCTGGTAGAGAATTCATGGGACGTATGTCTGAAACGCTAGAACTACATGGTACGAAAGTTCAACGAGGTGAGGCTGGTAATCATAGAGCGCAAGGCTTCGTCGAACGAGCGAATAGAACACTAGCTGAGAGATTATTTGGATATCAATATGCACAAGAGATGGTGCTTACTTCGGAAGGATCGGATGCTCGTAGTAGAGAATGGGTAGTTCGTTTACCAATGGTTATCAAAGCCCTGAACAGTGAGGTGACTCGACTTACAGGAAAAGAGCCTTCGAATTCTGTAGTGACGCAACAAGTAGATCTAAAGACTCCTACATATTCGCGCACTGTTGGATTGAGAGAAGAGCGCCTACCATTCGACGTCTTAGTTCGATATCTCTACGCACCAGGAGAATTGGAAGGGGGTGAAAAACGTAGAGCTACTGATCCTGTGTGGAGTTTGCAGATATACGTTATTTCGCGAAGTGTAGTATCTTCGGGACAGCCTGTACTGTACTACCTTGCGAAGCGAGAAGGGGAGAAGGACGCACCCAAACGTGGATTCGTTCGTGAAGAGCTACAAGTTGTTCCTAGGGATACGGAACTACCACCAAAAGGAATTCTGTTTGTACCCAGACGCTAAACAGCGTACTCTATTGGCTCGGTGTGGATTCCATCGGGAAGAACGTATCTTTTGTCGTAGTAAGCCGATAGCCCAAGCTTCTGTTGTTCGTAGGTTGCCATACCTTCTGGCAATAGGCGGAAGCCTCGGTTCTTCGCCATGTCGATACTACCCTGGAGGGCTGCTTCGAATCGAGCCCACGAAACGTCGTTGTGCCGCCTAGACATACCTTTGGCGGAATACTTCTTGCTGCCACCCGTATCGACGTAGTAGGCTTTCGAGCATAGGGCAATGGCGCGCTGTCCTTCGAATTCGAGTTTGAAGAGTCCTGGGGTACGACTGCTCCACTTGTCCCAAGCTAGCCATTCCTTCCTATCGGCTTCGAAACCCTCACGTAGATTAGGTCGTACGACTTCATCGATGCTGTTGCCTGAGATGGCAATGTAGGCGCTGTCTGTGTCCATCTGTATGTACTCGAAGTCCTCGCGGGCGATGTACTTATCGAGGAAGTCGTAGTAGAACTCGATCATACGCAGCTTTGCGAGCTGGTACACAGCGATACCTACTTGGAAAGGGCGTTTGATTCGGATCTGGTTCTTCCTACTCTCGAGTTCGTATGCCTCGCCAATCTCTTCCAAGTCTTCGAACCAAGCACTCCGCAAAGCTTTGTCCACAATCTTCTCGTCTTTTGTATAGGTGACATTTGTTTGGCGTCCCAAGTCTTCGAGCAACTTTCCATAGGCGCTGTTTCCTAGTAGCTTGAACACATCTGCCAGCAAAGCTTTACTTTTGTCTACGTCTCCCGTGCGTCGCGCCTCGGTGACTTGGTCCACGAACCATCCGAAGATTTCCTTAGGTTCGTAGTCTATCGTGCGGTAGACAGCAGTGATCTCCGCTCTATGATCTAGATACCAAAGTAGAAGAGGAGCATAGAGTAGCAACCTCTTTCCAGAGAGACTCCCAACTAGCTTCGTTTCCTCGCTGCGCTTTCTACCCGTCTTCTCAAGGTAGGCCAACATTTGTGGAGGAATTGCTTCCTTTGGGATTTTCTTGTTGTAGAAGAAGGGGGCATCTCCTCAAATTCCTTCCACAATTCTTTTGGTATCTCGATGTCTACCTCCGCATATCCAAACCACGTTCCACCACGTAGACATTCGACAAATCCTTCGGCGGCTGGACCTGGCTCGTCATAGTGAACAACCTTTTCTTTTCCACAAGGCATTTCGAATTCCATCGTGGAAAGATATAGGGCATTGGCATCGTATCCAAGAACTTTGCGACACACCTTGGTTCCACCCTGATGACTACGAATCTTAGTCACTCCTGCTTCGTGGCGTCTGGTGAACACTATGCTTGGACCTCCCACGACAGCGCCTTTCAGCATGTGGTAGGCTTCCTCACCTGGAGCGTACATCTCGGCTCCCCGTTCTACACTACCTCGAAGCAGGAACTGTAGCGAGACTCCTGGGATGGACACTGCGTCTTTCAGCATGTCTACTCCCTTCTCGTGGTAGAAATCTCGCATCTTTTCGAGTGCCTCTAGGAATGGAACTACGTCTAGGTCGTTGTAGTATCGTAGCCAGTCTGCAAAGGTCTCCATTGCCTTATCGAGAAAGGTGCGCTTGCAGTCTTCGAACTCTGACCTAGATAGTAGGTGTTGACCTTTCAACTTCGAACCCCACTCTTGATAATCTGGTAATCCAACGTGATCCAACTTGTCGGGAGAGTCGAACCACTCATATGGGAAGAAACTCTTTTGCGACTCACATCCATAGGCAGTGATCCAACGTTCGTAGGAAGTTCCAGGTCCAAGGTAGTTTATCACATCGAGGAAACGGAAATCGGGAGTCAAGAGAAACATAGTGGTGTTGGCTTTCTTTGCCACCCGGACCTTCTTACAGGTGTCGGCAATGGTTCCTACGAAGTGCTCCCTGATCAGGTTGAGATCGTACCTACCAGAGTTGAATCTCAATACTGGAACTTGGCTGATCCATTCGTCGATCTTCGCTTGTTGTCTCTTTGGTAGGGTGTCGAAGGAGAATTTGGGTTTATCGAGCCGGTACCATCTTGCCATGGCTACTCGGATTGTCTGTGCTCTTTGCTGGAGTTCTTCGACGAAGGCAGCTATGAGTTCCTTCGGATCTCGTCGACAGATATGGGTTGGTATTCGGTTGTACGTGTCCGCTATGGAAACAGATACTGGAACGTGGACGTTTTCAATGGCCAATCGGGCCGTTGGTTGTCGGCCTTTTGTTCTATCGAGGTAGGCTTCGAAGTCGTACACTATGGCGTGTGGGTAGGCAGTTTGCGTTGGCGTGGGAACCGGTTCGTTTGTCTTCTTCGTGGAGCAGCCCCAAGCCTCCACCACTACGTAACCTGCCTCGCGTAGACTCTCCGTTCTTTCGCAGGTCTTGCGATAGAGCCTCCTTTCCCTAGGGAAGCATTTCGGGCAGCCATGGAAATAGCATCCATGAAATTGGAAGATGGTTTTCGAAAGAGGTTCGTAGCCGTCGACCGGCGCTCCTTCGATCCAATGCTCTCCACCATGTCCACAAGCTGCGTGATGAATGTGTTGCCCAATCCTTTCGGCTTCGCGTTTCAACCAGCGTAGAGCGGCTTTGCTGGCTTTGTTAGAATCGCTCTCTGGCCAGAAGGCTTTTTCGTATGCTGACTGAGGTACTGTGATTGCTTTTCCAGGGCAAACAATCTTCGTTTCGCCACGACTACAACGATCTGCGTGGCGTTGGAGGTGACCAGCCTGTGTGAACCGTTGCTTACAGTCATTACATACGTAGATGTGCCCTAGCTTTTTGACGTCCTTGATATAGTGTGTCCTTCGTATATCCCAATCGTCATCGTATGCTTGTAGTGGGCTGCATGTCGCGTCAGATGCCAAGCGCCAGCCTCCGTAGGTTCGTACACCCGAATGCCGATTCCAAAGTGCAACTCGACTTCCTCCAGCTGGTCTAAGGAAGTTCTGAGAACGTCTTGCGTGGGCGCTGTCAGGCGATAGAAGTCCTGGGCAAGTTCCCGAGCCTTGACGCAACACCTATCTACTCGTGCTCCTTCGTGCATGGCAAGGCAGCGCCACAGACATAGGTTGTCACCATATCGATCAAGGGCAAGCATTCCTTTTTTCTGGCGAAGCCATTGGGGCAGTGGGCCTGTTCCCAACAGAGGCTGACGATCGATCACGACTTTGACATCCACGTAGATCCAACGCACGAAGGCCCATTGGGTATTTGGACGATTGATGTTGTCGGGATTCAATCGAGATAGCTCCCTGTCGACCACCCACTCTTCTGCATCTCCTAGGATGTTCACCCATGGAGAGCCGGGGACAGTCTTGGAGAATAGCATCACGCGCCCGTCGTTGACATTGCGAATGCGATAGGTGTAGCTGTAGCGCAGGTAGAAGCTGGTGGTTACCTTTGCAACTAACTTTTCCATGATCCTAGGGGTCAAATCTCCTGCCACACCTTGGAAGAAGCGCCACTGGATAGTACGGCGGCCTATCTCCACTCCCTCGAGCATTCCATCTCTCTCATCGAGAATAGCACCTGCCTCTCGAGCTAGACTCCGTGGAAGTGGCTCAATACGAGGCTCTTGCAGGAACCTTCGGAAGGCTCGGCGTTTGTGGGGCAAACGTCTTCGAGGATCCGCTATGGCCCTCTCTTCGACAGCTTTTGCCCTTAGGCTTGCCGCAACCTCCTCATCCAACTGTTTGGTTTCACGCGCGCGTTGGGTACGTTTGTGTGGATTTTCGGGATCGCCTCGAAGAGCTGGGAACCTACCTGTTCGATCGGCTCGTTCGATTCTATTCTCCCATTCGAGAGCGCGAACCTCAGCTATTGTCTGGGCGAGCTTGGCTTTGTCGAACCCCGAAGTACCTCGCAACCCAAATTGCTTTGCTTGCGCACGCAGTTCTTCGAGGGTGACCATCTTCTACCTTGCGTGCCGACGTCGATATACTATATGTTAACGTTATCTTTAACAGTTGCTCAAGTTTGGATTCTTAGGTGCAAGGATGTCGATGTCGATATAACTATATGCTAATCATATCTCTAATAGGTTATCAAGTTTGGATTTTTAGGTGTAAGAATGTCTAGTGACAATTTGTATGACCCTTATGACCCCTAGTAGTATAGCCGGGAGTAAAACTGATACCACTTTTTGTTGTGCAAGGAAAGAATGGAGTGGAGGTCTTCGTTGTTTTCGCAGAAAACAACAAACGAAGGCCTCCACTACATTCTTTCGTTGTGCAAGAAAAAGTGGTATCATTTTACTCCCGGCTATACTACTAATATTTATCTCTGCCAGCACGTTTTTGCATAATAAATTAGGTCTCCTGTGACATCACATAATTAGCATACTGGAAATAGAAACCTCTATAACTCATAGAAGCAACATTCAAATCAAGAAATATTTTATTATTCACCTATTTACTTGATGTAGAATCGATTTTAATGATAAACAAATTGGGTTTATAGGCACTTTGAAGGTCCCTACCTTTTTCATGTAATTCAGCAGTGTACGTCCTTTTGGCCAGGTTTTAAGATCATCGTCATCAATTCTTAGCCTCATAGCACTGACGTCATGACCGTCTCGAATCATGTGATCTAGAGCATATGCTAGAACTATCATGGCATCATATATTTTACCATCCAACACCTGAGAAACGAAAATAAATCATTTCTAGTCCATGAAGCAACCATTTACAATAATTTACATAGCGGAAAAGATACCGGATTCTGCACTTAATTTCTGAAGAGAGGTGTAGGGAAAAAAGGAATCGAGGGCAATGCAGGAAAAAAGGGGGATGTGGTCTAATTCCCCAGTTATTTTTGTTGACTCTTTTCTCGACCTATACATTTCCTTTAATTTGATCTATAGCTGGGGCCGTTCCCAGGCATTTTTCAGCTTTAAGCTCGAAAGTGAGACAGAGTAAACTTGCTCCATGCGTATTATGAAAAACGTACTGAAATTTCAGAAAATCTTTTAAGTCCGGGTTTACTGTCTTAAAGGCAGGTACCGGCGCGCCTGATAGTTATCCGGCATAGTTCATAAAGAATCCTGGACGCGTAAGAGTACGGTGTTGATTTGATCTGACTTAATTCTGAAGTAAGATAATAACGTCAACAGAGCGTCTCTTCGATTCCAATCTTTATGTTGTATGCTATCACAAAACATAGTAATGTTCATAAAAGAAGTAAAATTCATTTTCTGTTGTATAAAAGGTTGAGGTTCCTCCAAAGTACAAAGTACTGAACCTACTCTAAAGTCTCCAGGTCCTTTTCTGATCCACTTCCTTGTTACGTTTCTATACAGCGGACCTCCACCGAGTGTAAGTCTTGTTCCAATGACTCCGTAGAATTGAGAAATATCCATGTTACCCTTGATGTTTTGCCATTCCTGTTAAGCACAAGAGCAATGCTTCGTATATCACATTCATTTGTTTACGCAACACCAATAATTTGCCGTCAAATACGATACTTAAACAGAAAGTTACAGTGTAAAAGTGCCATGGCCAGACCACTGACATCTTCAGTTGTCACTCTGCCATTGTTGAGTGAACATCTCTGTGATGAGTGCTCCCTACTGACTGCCTATCGCGCGAAATTATAATCAAACAGATAACTGTTAACCTTCACTGTAAGGGCTACAGAGTTCGTAATATACCGCTACAAGTCTTTAACAAATAACTATCCTCGCTCTGTTCACTTTTTCATGGCTTCTTTGAATTTAAACCCTCAAAATGTCGCATTTTAATAGGAGGGGCTGATTCTCTCGCTGTAATTTGAATTTCAAATTTCGAGTTCGCTCTGCGTGAAAAGTGGAGGGGCGTATCCTTTTATACCGGAACTTCTTGTTTAAGGTATTCATTGCCAGGTTTTCTGGAAATATGTGATAGCTGACATATGTTTGGATTTTTGTGGAGCTTACCAAAGGTATTCTTCTTCTTTTAGTATTATTATTATTAGTATCTCGATTGAGTAACAACACAAATAATACTGAGGCTTTAAATTGCACGCAGTTTGAACTCTTACACGACATCTTTTTATGTATTGCACAGTGATACTTGTGATATTGCACACAATAAACCTAAATAGACCAAAGCAGTTTGCCTTTTTGTTGCTCCATTTCAGATGATGTGACAATTCTCCAGAGGATTCAGTGCCTCATGAGATACAGAAACAAAACATTACTCGAGGGTAAAGTCAAGGTAATCTGAAATGGGGTAACAAAACGGCAAGCTGCTTTTGGTCTATTGCCATTAACAACAACTGTTATTCAAGCTTACACAGTGTTTTTAGCAGTTGACTATTTTGATACGTATTACTACGTCACATGTTCTCCTGATGACGTATGAGTACTAGATACCAAACCACGTGACTACTTACAACTTCCGTCTGGCTGTCAGTTACTATCCAGACCCAGTCCCTCAGCATACCTAAACCTGCCGCCTGAGTCAACACATGGAGTGTGTAACTCTGGTAACAAATCAGAACCACGATTCTTGTTCCTGTTTGTTGGATTAATTTCAGTTGCAGGCGAACATCGACATCTTGAGGGTTCAGGACTGCCTTGAATCGCTCCTGAGACTTTACCATCCACCCTCGTCGGTATGCTTCATCCTTAAGTGAAATGATTCCAGCTCCACCTAAAAAAAATATTACAATGAGCTATCCGGCATTCTTTTGCTGTAGCACAAATACGACATAAACGTCCTCCCTGTTTCCTACCGTAATCATCCCACGAGGACAGAATAGCAAGCTGCGTCCAGTTGAAATAAGCCATGACGTCAGCTAGTGCCTTGTACTGTATAACGTCATTAGGACTAAGGCGAATTAGAAATGGGAAGTTTTGTGCCAGTAGTGATAAGACGGGGTCCGTTGCGACCGGCGCGATCTGGGGAACCTGGAAACCAGCACAATATGGATGGGTTTGTTTAACTCCTGCAGACTTCATAGGTCCAACGATGGCGACTACTCCTTGATACAACAAGTATTGAACTGAAGAAGAAAGGAACAAAGACGATCCCATTTTAATTCGAAATTATTTGTGCTCTTCCCGAATATCGAGTACGAAACTTCGCCAAATGATTAAAAAATATTTTTTACTTTTATTTAGCCCTGAATTTGAATCGAGTTCATCGACATGCTCGCTTTTCTTTTGACGCATTTGAGAATTCGTGTATAACTACTTCTTTACCTGCTTTTCGAAAGCACGTTTCCTCCTGAGAGTCATTTTATTTATGTATATGGTATAACTTTGTCGTATGTAACTATGGTTTAGCCTAAGGCCGATCTACCCGTTTGCTTACAATTGTCGCATACAATTACCTTACACTATTGTTCTTATTGTATATTATTATGTTTTTATCGTTATAATGACTTGTAAAATTTATTAACAATTCATAAGGGTGTTAACCAATCCAAAACGCAGCATTCGAGTCACTTGCGTTGGTTTGATACAGAACTAATTAATAAAACACCAGTGTCTGTATATTTGATTCAACACTGATTAGTGTTGTATCAGATAAACAGATACTGATTAATAAAACATCAGCGTCATCAGTTCTGTATCGGTCAACACTATGCATAGAGACCGTCTGATAAATGTGGGACCTGTTTATGTGTACACTGCACATGACCGTGGCTGTTAGGGAAAGTCTTACGACCAGTAACTGACTTCATTTCCCTAAAACATGGAAGCACTCTTGGTCCCAGGCTTCTTCTATGAGGAAATAAAGTTCCCTAATTTCTCCTTTGGTAAACATAATTTACTACTGTGGGCGCATCAGACGAAAAACGGAAAACGCCACCTTTCCTCATTTCGAAAGGATTTTCAAACGAGATCAACTTAATTTTGGATTCATAGACGATTTTTTTTTTAAAGAAGGCAAAGTTACAATTAGGTAAGCATCTCTATTGCCAGTAGACAATAGTGGTTTGGGGATGATTGTTAATTATTCAAGACATTTTCCTCACTTGAAGATTTTTCGATGTCACTGTAGCACAGACGAACACATCAACAATATTCATGTGATATCATACATAGCGTATACATACCAGTCCTAATGTCATGAAATGCTTCATCTGGTCTGGAGCTCGCATATCTGATCACAGCCTTCAGTGTTCTGCCTGCCAGTACATCAGGCGAATTATTGATTTCCTCTATGATGTACAGCAGAGCTTTAGCAGATTGAGAATCGTCAAAAATTGCACCTGAGACACAGTAACACAACCGGTTATAGATACAGAACTGTATGTTCTCGCTTTTATAAAGTGCATTAAAATACTGCTTAACAAAAGGTTGTTTTTGATTTGACACAGCCATAAAAAGTTGCCATTTCAAGGATTCCGTGTTACGATATTTCGTTTACACAAAATACCTGATTCGTAATAATTCTAGAAACATTAACATCAAAGTACTTCTGCTGTTGCTGCTATAACACAACAAGATTACAAGGCAAGTCAAAATGCAAATTCATAATTAAGTTTTTACTTTACGCTTGAAGTGTAACACCTTGAATGACAATAGTTTTAGTATTGAACCAAACGGTAATATAAACAGGTTTTCATTTAGCAAAATTAATGGCAAACCGACGGATGTAAAACGCTGACAAAACACAGCTAGAGTTGCATACATGAGAAAGCTCAATACTTTACGAGCAGTTCTAACTTACTGAAGACCTATTCTATATTTGACATATGAAGCGGCCCTTTACAATTTCTCCAGTCGCTGTCTGTTTGTCCGTTCGAATCTTCAAATCGCTGTCATTGTCTTTATGAGGCTGAAGAAACAAATGTTCGCTTCCAAAAGGTACGTAATCAGTAAGGTTATTTAAAACATACATTTAAATGACAGCAATATAAACTGTTAGTTTATAAAGCGACCTACAATACTAGAATTCTAATCAAACGCCTGTTCGTTCATATCCCTCAGCTATTTCTGCAGCCAAGGTACAAGGAACCCTTGTAACAAAGTAATAAACTTTTAAAATATCAAATATTATTGATACTTCCGATTTTGGAAGCATCTGAAACATTTACCCTAACATTTTGATAAACATGTTTCGTTTCAACCATGAAACATTAAACTACGGAAAGTGAAGAAAGAATGACTTCAAGTTTTATATCGAGTTTTAATTTAAAACTACCAAACATCTTGCAACCTTGCCATGTCAGGTATAAAATAAAGTTGAATCTTCAAAACAAAACACACAACAAAACAATGGTAACTTACCAATAAGCATTTCATTTGAATCGACGGAATGTACTTTACATGAGCTGATAAATAGGACAGTAAGTAACAAAACAAATGCAAAGAAATCCATTCTGTTTCTTGAAGAAAACGCGTGTGTGGCTACCGAGTGATACATAATCAAACAGTCGACTTTGGAGTTTGTACAAACAGTGTTCTACCACTGCAGTGTTGCTAGGAATTGCTAATATCTCACAGCCTTTAGCAATCACTTTATTGAACAGAGGCTCTTAAGTAGCTTTGCTAGACCCCAGATGAGTCTCACAAACGACAAACTCGCGGGAGACCATATGAAAATGACATGAAACAATAGAAATGCTACTGATTAGCATATGTCTGTGATATTCTTACTGCACGAGGGCTGGCGGTTCTGTACTTAGACAAAACAGTGAAATTGAATTTCTTTGCTAGTTTTGTATTCATTATTTGCGTCTTTTTAAAGCTTCGTTGAACATGAGCAAGCAAGCACAACGGCAACGACTAGGACAATGGCACAGAACAATAAAGTGAATCACGAAATGGAACGAGGAAATGAGTAGATCGTTATAGCAATGCAACGTGAAGCATCTAAGTGATACGTCGAGTAGGGAACATAGTCTCATTGTCAAAAACGTGAATGGAAAAAGTTCAACAAAGTTAAGAAAAAGAACAACAATTAGATAGCCTTTTCCTTCTTCCCCTTCCCCCTCCCCTTCCACCCCTCCAACCCCCCCTTCCCCCTCCAACCCCCCCTTCCCCTTCCAAACCCCCCTTCCCCCTCCAACCCCTTCCAATCCCCCAAACCCCCCTCCCCCCCTCCCCCCAATCCCCCCTCCAACCTCCCAATCCCCCCTTCCCCCTCCTTTTGCGTCGCTACGCAGACTAACGGGGAATCGGATGATTTAGTTGACAGAAGCTGAGGAAATGATAAGAACCAATAATTGTTCACCGTAGTAACGAACTGCCAACAGGTTCAAACAAGGAATCGCCAATTTTGGAGCTAGTCTTAACGCTGACGCCGGAGATTTTAATGTAAATGATTAGCTTTGTAACACGATAAGACACAAAATGGGATAAAAACAGTGCAGTTTTATTGAGATCATTGCTTTCGTTTAACGGAACAATTTTCATTAAGCCAACTCAAGGCCGCTTATCTACGGAAACCTCTATTGATATAACTTTACGTTGAACAATGATCCTCACCTATTTGGCTTGATGGGCAGTCCTTTTATAAGACAACATATGCTAAACAAACTCGTTAAAATTAAGTTTGACAACAGCACTATTAACAAATTGTTAAAGGGGCACGGTCATAAATAACAGGCATGGTTACCAAGCCACCCAAACTTGAAATCGTCCAAGTTTTCAAGTTGAGTATGCTTTCTATCGGGAGGAACGAGAAATAATCAATCCGTCGATATCACAGCAATCTCACATGTTAGTGCACTCTAGTATTAAGTCGGATTCTTGAAAATCGGTGAACTAAACAACTCCAAGCGTTTTTGCATATCATTAAATTGCCCAAAACCGGCACGTGCGCAAATCATGCCCGTGCCCCTTTAGATGCCTCTAACCCTATTTTACCTTCAATCAGTTTCACTGATAAAACCTATTCTAAGAAAAAAAGTGATTTGGATAATTCCTTAAACTTTTATGCTTTTTCAAAGTCTCCAGAAAGGAACACGAAATTGTCTCACGACCGAGCAAAAGAGGAGAATGGGTCTAGGTTAGACTGTGACGTCCCACAGGATCTCAGTTACAAGCATTCCTTTCTCAAAGTTCGACTATGGTTATTTTGAAGTAAACACTATAACATCCTAACAGTTCCTAGACGCCTTCTACATTACATGTGAATTTCTTCGAAGCCTCGAACAGCTGACAGTACCCGGGTTGACGTCACTCGACCCAGACTCATTCATTTATAAACCCGGTCGTGGGACTAATATTGTACGACTTCAAATCGGAATTAAAAATCAGGATTTTTTCAAAATACAAATGAATTCACCTTATCTACTACACTTTAAATAGCTTTAATCTCCGATGGGTGTTAGGGGCATTATAACATAACAGGAACGTACGTTGAAGTGTTGATCAATTTTTGACCAAACTACTAGAGCGCAGTCATTATACCTGTGAAACAAAATCAAAAGAAGTATTGTTTAATTGCTGATATTTAGATAAAAATACTATCATTCAACCGAGACATCGTCAAATTTACTGCACAGATAGCTATTATACCTTTCAGTTCTTGCTAATGAAAAATAACTATTGTTAATATGAATGAAATAAAGATTGTGCTAATTAGAGTGAACTGAGTTGCCTGATGATACCAGGAGCCCATTACCAGGAGCGTACATCTCCCAGATTAGGTCTATCCAACAGGATCACTTTTAACCGAACAGGATGCACTGAAAAATTGTAATTAACACGGCTAAAAATACTAAAGCGCAAGAGAACAAAAGACAACGTTATCGCATACCAGAACTTCGCGACTATAAATAGCCACATCGTCTACTGTGCTGTGGGCGCTACCCATCACATAGGTACGCTCCTGGTTATGGGTTCCTGATACCAAATCACCCGCTCCGGTCCGTCCAACAGATGTATCGTAACAATTGCACCGTCCCTCCCCATGACCAAGGGCAATTTTGTCGCGGGGCCGCGGTCACTAAGCTGGGATTTTCAACTTTTTGTTAGATTGGGCGGCCTTTAGAATGCGTACATTCGCACCTCGAGTACTGCAGAAGCGAAAGTCACCGCTTTGGATTCGAAAGCGAGAGGTTTTCGATCTGTTAAAATGAAGATGAGGAGAAAACTATTGGAAGGTCAATCATCGAGTGCTGACTAATAGCAATGTTGTGGAATTCCGACCATGTTAAAGGAATTTATCGAGCTTCGAGCGAGAACTGTAGAGTTACCGACTCTCCAGCCTTTACTTCTTTTATGATGGAGAGAACTTCAAAGTGAAGACTTTGTGCCAGGACACGTCAAACGACGCTTGGGCTCTCTGTGTTTAGTTCAAATAAACTAAACTTCGGTTGAACTTCTAATTTTAGGTTTTGTTTTGCAGGTTGTGGATAAAAAAAGGTAAAGGTATTCATTTATATAGCGTAAATTCTATATGAATATATCCAAATGCGCTTCACAAGGTTATTTTTGTGATACGGACTGCTATTATGCCGCAATGTACTGCCGTGCAGTTTACAATCATAAGTGATTGTTAGTATCTCAGAATACCAGGCTGTTGTGTCGGGAGACAATCCCCTACTCTTTCTCGAAATAACACAACAGGTTATTTCACGTCCCCTCGTATAGATTAGAAGAGGAAGGAGACAAGGCCAACGGCTTCTACGTCCCTGCCCAAGGACGCGGCCGGGATTCGAACCCGCGACCTCCCGCACTCTAGACTGTGCTCTACTAACTGAGCTAACCAGCGAGGCGGTTAAGGAAAGGTTAATTTAATCAAATGTGTGCTGTGTATTTCAAATGCCGTTTCCAAACATTGTTTATGGCGAATAAACATGTATGTCCTGCGCTTTTGGTCTTCAAACCTTATTTAGATGTGTCCTGTGTCTTTTATTATTTCCATGTGTATTGATCATTGGATATTGATACAGAGGTTCAACACTATGGAACGCAATAATATCTAAGGACAGCAGTATCATTACCGTAGGTACCAAAGCATTTGCGCAAATTTAGAAATCTTTAGCGATTTTAATTTTAATATAACTTCAGTACAGACAACGAATATGTATATGTATAATTGCTACAATTGCTGGTTTGCACGTGACGTCATAGCCGCCATGTTGGTGTACCTTTAACAATAGATTCTTCGTTAGCTTATTTTGTTAGGTACACCAACATGGCCGCCATGCCCTTTGTCATTTGAATCTCTGGGGATTGAGTGAAAACCAGCAATACTTAATATCTATCATACCAATACTGTATATTTTTCATCTAATAATGTAAAATAGTTTTTAGTTAGTACTTTAGTGGTTAGTAATGTAAAGTACTAGCTGCAAGCTTTAATGTTCATCGTGGGCCATCTATCTGTCTATCTATCTGTCTGTCTATCTACCAACACTTTTTGGGTACTAACTGTGTTTTAATGTGCTATAGACCAGTTTCAGGATCATGCGCAGTTGTACGAATATTTTTTGTTTATTTGTCGGGAACAATAGGTGGCCGCCAGTTGAAACAAAAGACATGAACATTGCGCATGATCTTGAAAGTGGCTTATTGTGTGTGATTAATCTATCAAGAATTAGTATAAACATAATAGTATTCTATTGCAAATCCAGCGATCTGATTGGCTCTCTACTCACTATCTATTATACAAATAGACTGTAAACTTGAGAAACGGCAAAGAACCGTGGACGAAAATCCTGCTGGTTGCTACGTTGGATCTAAGTCAGATCTAATTAGCCAAAATGAAAATGAATACGAAGTCCAAGGACTACGGCAAAGCTGACACAACGTAGGATTTTATATTGAATATTACAATATTTCGGCTGGCCAAACCAGCCTTCTTCAGGTACTAGATGTTACAAGTGAAGAGCTCTAAGGTAAGAAGATCTATAAATGTGGTAAATTTCGCAATAGAAATTGCGGAAGCGGGAAGTGACGTAGACCAAAAATTTTAAGTAGCAAAATAGTATAAGAGATAAGCACTATGTTCCATCACGTATATTCATACCATATGGTTCTAGAGTTTTAGCTTTATCAATAAGGTGCCCTTCTCTGGCTTTACGTATCGAGTCTCTTGAGGAGTATATTATTTCTAGAGGGATAAGTTGCATGTCGGTGTAAGAGTGGTTAGGTCTAGAAAGAAAATGTTCAGATACAGTAGTAGGTTTAGATTTAATGTTAGGCTTGTCTACTGTCCGTCTGTGTTCATTAAATCTGTCTTTGAGGCGTCGCTTAGTTTCACCTATGTATTGCAAATGGCAACGATTACATTGTATCATGTATATGAGGTTTTTAGTATTACAGGTTATGTGTGAATTAATAAAGCGAGACTCGCCAGTGGAATGAAATGTGTATTGATTGAGGCCGTTAGTAATGTAGGGACAAGTTGCAAAATCTTGTCCGCAGCGAAAGGAGCCTGGCAGAGCTTTAGATTGATTAGATGTGTTACGTGGTAGTTGTGATTTGACCAAAAGGTCACGAAAGTTAGAGCTACGTCGATAGGCAACTAGAGGCAATCTGCTTAAAGACGTCTTTGCAGCGGTTGTAAGAAAATAGTATATAGTGTGCTTGCGTACGATATTAGAGATGTGGGGAAGTGCTGGGTTATATGTAATAACAAAAGGTATACGGTGGGTAGAGTTTTGTGAGTTAGTAGTTTGTAGAGCGTCGTTGCGAGGAATGTTAGCAGCGCGTTCTATTTGTTTATTAAGGAATGTGCGGTTATAACCTCGTTTGTAAAGGTATGGCATTAATTAATTAGTACGAATTTTAAAAGTTTCGTCGGTAGAACAGATGCGTCGGAGACGAAGAACTAAACTGAAAGGGATGGCTCTTTTAGTGTGAAGGGGATGACAGGATGATTTAAGGAGGTGTTGATGTTTATCTGTAGGTTTAGTATATAAATCAGTCTCAATGTAGTTGTTATGTATTGATACGGTAACGTCGATAAGTGGAACGTGAGTTAATGAGTGAGAACTAGTGAATTTAATAGTAGGATGAATATTATTGAGATAATCGATGAATATTTTCAGATGGTCTTCCCCCTCAGTCCAGATCATGAAAATATCGTCGAGATATCTCCACCAGGTGTGAGGTTTATAAGAGGCATTAGAGAGAGCGTTAGTTTCAAATTTACCGAGGAATAAGTTAGTGAAAGAAGGAGCCATTCTGGTACCCATGGCTGTGCCATGTACCTGCAGATAATGTTTACCATTAAAAGAAAAATTATTCATAGTAAGGATCATACGTATTAAGTCGCAAAGTGTTTCGGTGGGAATTGTACGAGTGCAAAGAAAATGATTACAAGCACTAATACCTTCGTTATGTGGGATGTTAGTGTATCAGTAAAGATGAAACGTCAAGAGTAACAAGCATAGCGGTATCAGGTAGTTTACCAAGTTTGAAAAGTTTGTTACAGAAATCAGTGGTGTCTTTAATGTGTGAAGGCAGGTTAAAAACTAAGAATTTAATGTGATAGTCAACGAATTGGGAGATGCGTTCTGTAGGGTGGCTGTTAGATGAAACTATGGGACGTCCCGGGTTACCAGCTTTATGTATTTTAGGTAGAATGTAGAAGCGTCCTGGTTTAACGTTAGTTTGAACTGAGGTACTGTTTAGTTTTATCGTCGATGTAGCAGGCGTTCAACATACGTTGCACGTAAGTCGTTACATGTTTCTGTATTTTGTTAGTCATGTCTTCGTCTTGTTGTTTGTAGAATTTAGTGTCACTAAGTTGTCGATTACATTCGTTAATATACCAGGTTTTGTCCATAACTACAGTGCCGGAGCCTTTGTCAGCAGGTTTGATTATTATGTCTTGTTGTTGATTAAGTCGGTGTATGGCTTGTCGTTCGTTGTGAGATAAATTATCAGAAATCTGATTAGGTTTAGAAGTGGTAATGTCATGTTGAATAGCATCTATGAAGGCGTTTAAAGCAGAATCTCTATCGGTAGGAGGGGTCCAAGTGCTTTTGTTATGGAAAGGATTATGCTGAGTAGGATTAGCGGCAGTATTAGGATCGTAGAAGTATTCTGCAAGTCGCATGCGTCGTGTAAAATCGTCAATGTCGGCTGAGACTTCCGGCCAATTAATACGTCGCGGTGTAGGGCAGAAGGTCAAACCGCGACCAAGAACTATATGCTAGTTTTAAGAACATCAAATTTCCAAGAGAAACTATCAGCCGATAGTTACGAGACAAACACAGTCTATTTGTCGTTATTGTTCAACACAAAATTGTCTTCCGCTCTCAGCGGGCACTATCGCCTGATAGTTTGCATCCGCGGACGACAACTATCACGTCACGTGGTCGCTCTTAGCCAATGAGCGCGCGACACAATTTTGTGGTGAACTATAACGCCTGATAGTTTGCCTCCGCGGACGACAACAATCACGTCACGTGATCGCTTTTAGCCAATGAGCTCGCGCCAATATTTTGTGCTGAACTATAACCTCAGATAGAAAGTGAGTAGCGAATGTGATAGAGAATGAGTAGCGATTGTCCAATGAAAATCTTTGTTATATCTGCAGTTCCCCGATTTCAACCAATCAGGAGCCACGATAGATTCGTCCTGCACGGAAGCAAGGCTACACGGGAACGGGGTTACTAAAAATTCAACATGGCGATTGTCAGAATTTTTTTGGAGCACAAAAATGCAAAATTAACAGCCAAACCTTTTCAATCTCGTTTTTTTGTGAGCGATTGTTTACCATGTAGTTGAGCTGAAGATGGGAAGTTTTACAAGCAAAAAGGTAAAAACATGTATCTGAATCATCAAAATAATCTTTGATTTCACCTCTTTAAAGCAGAAAAGTTATTTGTCTGTACATATAGAATACTAGTATGTTTATACTAAAACAATTAGACTACTCGCTATCAGTTTTTATGGCTGGTAGTTGACTCCTCGCCAACTATCAGCCGATAGAAACTTCGAGATCGTAGTCTAATTGTTAAATACTAATTTATCTATATTTTTCCAAGCAGTTCATATTCCTGTAAATTCAGAATGATTTTTACAGTTCATGTCCAACATTTACTTAACGCAAAGATCAAGTCAGAATTCAACTGCCCTAATTAAAGGGAACCTCCACTGAAAACAATGTTTGCTCTCAAATGTTTGTTATGGATACCTAAATCTAATGCTGTGTTTGTTATGGATATCTAAATCCAATGCTGTGTTTGTTATGGATATCTAAATCTAATGCTGTGTTTGTTATGGATATCTAAATCTATTGCTGTGTTTGTTATGGATATCTAAATCCAATGCTGTGTTTGTTATGGATATCTAAATCCAATGCTGTGTTTGTTATGGATATCTAAATCTAATGCTGTGTTTGTTATGGATATCTAAATCCAATGCTGTGTTTGTTATGGATATCTAAATCCAATGCTGTGTTTGTTATGGATACCTAAATCTAATGCTGTGTTTGTTATGGATATCTAAATCCAATGCTGTGTTTGTTATGGATATCTAAATCCAATGCTGTGTTTGTTATGGATATCTAAATCCAATGCTGTGTTTGTTATGGATACCTAAATCTAATGCTGTGTTCGTGTCCTGTAAATTCTACACTAGATGTCAGTTATGGACCGATTTTCCAGTCCATAAAACGTATTTGTTTTTCCCGAACGTCGCCATCTTGGATTATATGACGTCACATGGCTTCGTATTATCAAAAGGGGATTACGTAGGAAGGGTAAACAGCCAGGAAATCACGTTCCAGGGCCTGTAATAGACAACATTCGTTGCCGCCTCCTATTTCGCGTAACTTGTAAGATAACTGTAGGGGAAAACTAATGCTACCACATGAAGGATCACATTAAAACTAGTAACTGGTCAGTTTTAGAACAATGTGTAAATTGCGGTTGAGTTATAGCCAGGCGTTTGAAATGTAGAAAAACATGAAAGCGAGGCTGGAAAAGCCTTGGTTGTTTTTCTCATGATACAAATCTCTTTAATTTCAAATGGCTGTAACTTTATTGCTTTTTAAGGTATATGCAGGCCTCAAATTTCGCAAGATCACTAATTTCGACATACTCTTTCACATGGTAATGATAATGTATTCTGTACATGTGGATAAACAGGCGAATTACACTTTTATAAATACTGTCTATATATTTGATTAATAAACGACTTTCTATAGAGCTATACAATAACGACCCGCTGATAGTCTGCTGATCCATTTCCCTGAGGTTTGTCACCTGATGTTTTAGATTCTTGCTCACGACCTATGGAATTTCTCCGACGCGTTTCTAGATCTTCAAGCGTCATCTTCGGGCACTGAAGTATGGACAGAAAATCACTTGTCTCAGTTGTTTTGGGTACTAGTCCCACGGGTGATTGCCTGGAGTCAGCAACAGCTATCATAGGACGTTTCTTGCTGTAATAATTCTTCCAGGATTTTTTCAGTCTTCTTAAGAGAGCTTTACATATTCCCTGTGAACAAAAGTAACAACAGCTTTCAAATAACACTTGTAAACAATTTCACGCTCGCAACTCGCAGCTCGTTTACAATAGACCCATGCAGCTAGCCGTTTCGTTGCACCATTTCAGATCAGCTGACTTTACCCTTGTACAATGTTGGTTTTCTTTATCCCAAAGGAAATGTAAAAAATATATACAATTCGAAACAAAGCACTGAATTCTCTGGAGACCTGGTCACATGGTCTGAAATGGGGGACCAAAGATGCAAGTTGAATCAGTTTATTTACACAATAATAGAGTATGGTTATGGCAGCGCAAAGGTGAATTTGTCGTAAGCGGTTTTCTTGAAAGTATGGAAAAGTATCAGGCTTAGCTTTAACTGAAGCCATGAAAGTAGTATGAGAGGGATGGAATTACCCCCTTTTTGTGGCGCTATGCTAATTTTTGTGGCGCTCTCATTAATTCAATGACGTCATGGTTCTATTGTCTTAGACTCATGAATAAAATGTGGCGCGCTCATGAATAAAGTGTGGCGCTCTCATGAATAAAATGTGGCGCTCTCATGAATAAAATGCGGCGCGCTCATGAATATCTATTATTCCTTTGGATGAGGTCATCGATCTATTCGGGCATGTTTGGGCAAAGCCTATTGTTTGGAGGCATGTTTGGGCAAAGCCTATTGTTTGGAGCAGCTATAAAGCTAGAACCGATCGGCCCTGAATCCATTCAAGAAATTGAATGAAAAAATAAATAAAACATTCCTCGCAATATCTAAACCCCTTTGTAGCGTAAATAGTAAAAACAAACTACTCGTGATAGGCTCTAAACTGTCTTTATTATTTTCCTTTACAGTTAATAACTCATAAGATAATTGTATACAAAAGCCACTGTGACTCATAAGATAAATTTTGCTATTGTCCTTAGGGATTAACGATAACTGAAGAGCCTATTGTTTGGAGGAAAACTCTTGTGATGCAAATTCTTCTCTAAAACTGAACTATAATTACCATAATCAACATAACAAACTACTCGGAACAAGATTTTATTGATTCAAACCATGATAAGCGACAAGATTTACAATGCAAATTTAGCCCCAAATGCACTCCACCGTGACCCAACGCTAACTGTTTCCAGCTCTAATACAATGTTAATACTTGTAAGGCTTCCGAATTCGCATTGATCGTCTGATCCGATCGGCTTTTAGATAAGGTCCAACACTTTCTTCGGCATCATCATCCAAGTAATTCTTGAGTTCCAAACGTCGGCGTTTTCTTCTTTTTCGTAGTGGGGAGAGTAGCTTTTTGATTGATGAGTTCAAAGAAGACAAAGAAATATTAGGGAATGGGGATTCGTATGTTTTCTCTGAATTGGGCACTGTGGCTGGTTCAGACGAATCTAGGTGTAATTGTGGCGGTATGGTTGGTGAGCTCAAAGAAATGTTCGTGGCTGGGGACTGATATACTTTTGCTGAATACGGCACTGTGGCTGGTTCAGCTGATTCTAGGTATACTTGTTGCGGAGTGATGGGTGTATCGGCTACTTGATTTCTTGTTCTTGGGGTTGGGTTGTGATACCAGGTGAAAGAGTTGTAGGAGGTACAGGATAGTATCTCATTTGGTGTTTATACTACTAGCAACTACTAGTGCAAGAGGGAGGTGGATTTATTGAACATTTGTTAGCCCCTATTCTCACTGGGCTTCTGATGGTATAAATAGGGGGGGTGTCTTAGGTCTTTCAAGATCATTTGCTACTGAAGTCACTCTGCGGTGAACATGAAGTGAAACATTGACATGGAAAGTGAAGAAAGTGACACATCGAATGATGAGAGTGAGGATGAAGAGGAACCAAGAATTAAAGATGTTTTGGATGATCTTCCAAGAGCCGTCTCCCATAAAGATGCTTCGGATTTATTGCACAGTATGGCCTCCTCTAAGGATATTTTATTTTGGACGCCAAGAGGAGAATTGCTTCGTAGCAAGCGTAGGATTCCGGTGACGAATATAGCGGCCCTGGTAGAATATGTCTTACTTCCCTATAACAAGGATATGCTGAGACCTCGCGCTCTCAATACATTTCTAGAGGGTCTTGCTGAGCTAGGAATCAACAAAAGTCTAATTCACAACAAAAAGGTTTTGAGCGATCTTATCGAAAAAGAAAAAACATACCAGCAAAAGGAGCCTGAAACTAGCAGCAGTGAGCAAGAAGAGAGTGAAAATGAGAACGAGTCTCAGGAGAGTGACAATAACAGTGATGCCGAAAACCAAGATAGTACTATTGCAAACGAGGAAGAACAGAGTAGTGATGAAGAGGACAGTGAAGATAACAACGAAAATAAAATCAATGCCTCTTGTGATCATTATAACTCTACCAATGTTCACGTAACGGGTGTTGTTGGCTGCCCCAAATGTCTATGGTATGATATTTTACTTGACCCGCTTGTTAAGAATACCATCACAACATGTACCATTTGCGAGAATGAGTTTCCATTGACAACCAAGTCGGTTAAGAACATTTTGGTACGATGCCAACATTGTCAAACAGTACGGCATATTCATCCCAAAAGTAAAAAGGAAGAAACTTATCACCCAACAAGTGACGATGAGGACTGATTGTAAACAACCTTAAATGCTAAAATACTCTTTAATTTGTTATGCCTCATTGTAAATCTTGTCGCTTATCATGGTTTGAATCAATAAAATCTTGTTCCGAGTAGTTTGTTTTGTTGATTATGGTAATTATAGTTCAGTTTTAGAGAAGAATTTGCATCACAAGAGTTTTCCTCCAAACAATAGGCTCTTCAGTTATCGTTAAAGGACAATAGCAAAATTTCTCTTATGAGTCACAGTGGCTTTTGTAGATAGATAGATAGATACTTTATTATGCACAGAATTCAAAAAAGCTAAACACTTATTTACATTGAAGCTGTGCGTCTAAGATATAATACAAATACAAACATAACAATAAATACAGACAAGCAATCATATCTAAGATAAAAACTAACCTAACTACTAATAAATAACTATATAATAATAATAATAATAATAATAATGTTAAACTACTGATAAAATAATAACAATAAACTATAATGATAAACTATAATGATCTGGCAGACGAGTCCAACCAGTAATTGGCGCTGAAGGTTCTGATAGAATGAGAGCTCTTAATGGTTGAACTGAGACTGTTATAAAACTTAGCTGCTGAATAGGCAAAGGATCTATAACCAGATTTAGAGGATATTTTAACCATATGGAGATTAGACCTATTTCGAGTATTGTAATTATGGACATCAGAATTACGAGAAAACAAATTCCTAAGATAAGGTGGACAAAGTCCATTCAAACATTTAAAGACAGTATGACATTTATGAAAGTGCCATCGATCAAGTAAGGGGACCCAACCAAGCTCTCTGAATAACTGCTCTGTGCGTTCTTCTCGGATTTTCCTCCGGAGTATGATGCGCGCTCCTCTCTTCTGTAACCTTAGAAGTCTATCAAGGTTAATTTTATCCGCATTAGCCCAGATTACATCACATTATTCATACAGCGGCTGAATGAGAGTTCCATGCAGAAGCTTACAAGTGTCGACATTAAGATATTTCCGGATCCTCCCAAGGAGGTTAAGTCTACGAGATACTTTAGAAGCAATGACATCAATATGGTCATGCCAGTTCATTGTAGCATCGAAAGACAAACCTAGATACTTAACAGTCTCTGGTAGTTCTAATAGTGTTCCTGATAATGACAAAGAAGGCTTCTGTGATCTTGCTAAACGTTGATTAGAACCAAATAACATAACTTTAGTTTTAGTACAATTTACAATTAATTCGTTATCAGTAAACCATCTACTAAGAGCACTAAGTTCATCCTGAAGTACAGATTGTATAATCTGAACATCCTTATCGGCAAAAAAGAGAGCAGTATCATCGGCATATATTACTACCTTACAATGGTGAACATTATGTGGTAGATCATTGATGGAAATGATAAATAATAATGGCCCCAAGACCGAGCCTTGAGGTACTCCTAGTGTTATTTCTATAGTATCAGATAGAGTTCCATTAATAATGACAGACTGAGTTCTATTAGAGAGATAGTTATCGAACCAGTCTAAGGCGTGTCCTTTAACTTATGAGTTATTATTTTTAACTGTAAAGGAAAATAATAAAGACAGTTTAGAGCCTATCACGAGTAGTTTGTTTTTACTATTTACGCTACAAAGGGGTTTAGATATTGCGAGGAATGTTTTATTTATTTTTCATTCAATTTCTCGAATGGATTCAGGGCCGATCGGTTCTAGCTTTATAGCTGCTCCAAACAATAGGCTTTGCCCAAACATGCTTCCAAACAATAGGCTTTGCCCAAACATGCCCGAATAGATCGATGACCTCATCCAAAGGAATAATAGATATTCATGAGCGCGCCGCATTTTATTCATGAGAGCGCCACATTTTATTCATGAGAGCGCCACACTTTATTCATGAGCGCGCCACATTTTATTCATGAGTCTAAGACAATAGAACCGTGACGTCATTGAATTAATGAGAGCGCCACAAAAATTAGCATAGCGCCACAAAAATTAGCATAGCGCCACAAAAAATTAGCATAGCGCCACAAAAAAGGGGGTAATTCCATCCCTCTCATACTATTCATGAAACCTGATTTGATGCGAGAGCTACTAGAATGTTACAGTCTTCAATCCCTTACATTGACACACTTGCTATAGTGGCGTTTTACAGTCTCAAGCAAAATCAGCGGAACCCTTCTTCCAGACTACATTGTACTCAGTGCCACATAACGTTTCCTTTGTCATTTGCTTTTGTAACCACTTGTGATTGTAAAAAGTTTGGGAAAAAGAACAAACAAGAGATTTCCATACAAACAGACCTGCTTTTTGCCCTCTCTTGCTTCTCTGTACGACTCAAGCAAAAGCTCTGCTAGAAGAACGACGAGGCTTATAGCCATACCAAAGAACACGCAGTAAAACACGCCAGACATGTCGTTGAATGACAGGACATCCCCGGATGCTGTGATAGATGAAGCACTTGAACCTAAGAATAAGAGAAGCAATGAGCACATGTAGACGTGCACCTAATGTCCTATTTCCTATTCCCCTATTTCCCAGACAACATTAATTGAAATAGCTGTATGTACTTCAGCTATAATGGTCAAGATTTTCAAGCGCTGAGATATTTGCAGGCCAGATTTGGGGACTGCTTCATACTTCCAGGAATTAGCAAAACCTAACACAAATTAATACGGGAATGATTACTGTGTGTAGCATGCCAATGCCTATATTGAAAGCACAGAACAGTTAGTAATGGTTTTTATTGAGTAGTAAACTCTTTGAATTGATTGACTGTGGACTAAAACTGACTAACACGCGGCGAATTGCGAATTACGAAAACCTCTTAAACTATTTTCTTCCGCCAATAACGGTAAAGGTAAAGCAATATTATTCAGCGTCAGTAACTTGTAATAAACTTAAAGTGCACCTATAACGTTTATATATATTTTTTATCATAAATATCGATTCTACATCAAGGTTTCAGTACTTCTGTGAAGAAAGTTTTGGTTTACAGAGAATACTCTATGTTCTACGCTTGTTTGAAATCATGAAAAGTGTACCTTTCCTGACCCATGATTGCGTAAGTAACAGCCTGGGTCGATTCCTGGGTAGACGTCATCTAATTAATTCGACTTTGCAATAATTTGAATAAATACTTATTTAATAACAACTCGCGAACTGTGTATATTCTTTATAAATCGATGTTATGATAGAAAGGCGCCATGGAGAATAATGCATTAAATGAGATGACGTCTACCCAGGGATCGACGCGACCCAGGCTTTGGTCATGGGTCAGGAAACGTAAAATTTTCACGATTTCAAACAAGTATGGAACATAGAGTATTCTCTGTAAACCAAAACGTTCTTAACATAATTACTCAAAGCTTGATGTAGAATCGATATTTATGATTAAAGAAATTAACGCACTTTAAGGCTGGAGGAACCTAGGATTTTAATGTCCTTATTCGAGAAGACATAGACGTTTGATAACGAGATTGTTAAACAAAGCAGCACTCAGTTATTTTAAGACACTGAATGTTGGCCAGACTGGGGACCGGCAGTGCTACCTTGAGCATAAACATCATAGTGCAATCTACAAACATATGAATCCGTTACAATCTTACCAACGTTAGAGCTAGATTGCTCTGAACACTGTCCTTCCAGCCACTTCTTCTTCAGTGTCGCGATGTAACCTTTTTGTCGAAGTTCCAGAATATGAACACTAAACTGTAGCGTGAAAGGGGAGTTCTTTGGCAGACCAAATCCATACCCAAACCTTCCGAATTCCCTGGAAATGGAACAATAGCAGAAACGTGCCATGTTTATTCAAAAGCCAATAGGGCTTTTGCATGAAACATTCACGTGCTGATATATCACTTCAATTCTGATAACCAATTAACTGCCCTCGTGATCCCATGGGAAAGGCTTTACTGGATGGCAAACAATCTTCAAAACGCTGTTTTAGAAAGATCGACAATTGATTGGAGGTGGAAAATAGCCTTTTCAAACAGGTTTTGCTAACAACACTACTGATCTCGTACAAGTGGTTTTAAATAAATGAAGTCAGATTTTTCTGTCATCCAGTACAACCACGTGATTGCATTCCTGCAAAAGGCCCATTACCAGGAGCCTCGATCTGGCACTATATTCGTGATGCAACGTTTTCCCAGACCGGTTTATTTTTAGATTTCATTTATCATTGTTCGCTCTCATCGCGGCATGTTGGTTGAAGTTAATAAAAGATGCCTCGTTATTTATCTTGTTTGGGCACTCCATGGCTGCAACATCATTAATAATTTTAATTAAAATCACGCAAACGCTTGTGATTGGCTAGCGGAAACTGAACTCACAGAAAACACATTCTAAAAATAACTCCGTCTGTCAAAACGTGGCATCATAGATGTAGTATGGGAGATGGACTCTCCGGGTAATGGGCTCCTGGTCTAGTTAAGTAAAGTCTGTCAAGAACCGATAAACGTTGTTCGTTCATGTATATCTCGACATTGCCATATTTTCCCGGCATTTTTCTAGGTGTGACAATTATTCAAATTTCTAAGTTAAGAGAAAAACGGCGTCTTTGCATGTTGATGAATATTAATCAGTTTCTTATATAGTTTTTCCTATCCTTCACTTTCACTTTCACAGCTATCTTCGTCACGGGTCTAAAGCACTTAACAATTTAATGATCCTCATCCTACTGAAATTAAATATCGTAGAAACAGGAAATATATATACTTAATTTCATAGCGTCGTAATCTGATCTTTTTCGTTGTGTTTTCCTGAACTTCTACATTCAACAAAACTCGTGTAAATACACCACTTTAATAATGGCCACTTTAATAATTTGCATAATTTGGAAGATAAATTTGTAGGGGGAAACTAATGCTTCCCCACGAAAGATGACATTAAAACTAGTAATTATGTTCAGTTATAGAGCAATGTGGATAATTGCTGTTGAGTTATTGGCATTTCTAATGCTGGGGAAAACATGAAAGCGAGGCTAACAAGGCATCCGCTGTCTTTCTCATACAAATCTCTCTGATTTCAAATGGCAGTAACCTCACTGCTTTTTACACTACAACACTCACAGGATCACTAATATCGACATGCTCTTTGACATGGAAATGTATATGTTTTCTGTACATGTGGATAAACTATTGAAACAGGAATACACAGTTATGAATAAGGTCTATACTAATTTCACAAGATCACTAATATCGACATGTTCTTTCACATGGTAATGTTTATATTTTCTGTACATGTGGATAAACTATTGAAACATAAATACACAGTTATGAATAAGGTCTATACTAATTTCACAAGATCACTAATATCGACATGCTCTTTCACATGGTAATGTTTTTGTTTTCTGTACATGTGGATAAACTATCGAAACGGGAATACGCATTTACGGAAGTTGTGTATAGGGGATTCGACTGATTCCTAATTCAGACAATGACTCACATTACCTAAATATGGGCAAAAGTATAATGGTAGTGTGGGCAAGTACTGAAGGAAATCATACAATAAAACAGTTAATAAAGTAGATCGCCCATATTTCAAAAGGAACGTCTTACCGTCCCACTGTATGCAGGGTTTCGCATGGCTGATGTTGTGCGAAATACTCCAGGATTACCGAGTCGTACAAAAAGGCGTAACCACCTTCACGCGCAAGCGCGATTCCCTCTGTCGTGTTTTCCACAAGTGATTCACTGGATTTCATGAATTCCCACATTGTGACGTATGTTGGAATGGTGGAGGTCTTGTAAAGAGAGAGAGAGAGAGAGAGAGTTTATGAGTAAAGTAGAAAGTGATAAACACAACAACTGAAGGTATATCAAACATGAGAAATATAATTAATTTGTGATTGTATTGAACTTTGGCGAAGGTTGCCAATAAGTTAGTCTTAGCCGAGGTGAGAAAAAAGGATATAACTATAACAGAGAGATTCAAGGAGAAACAATAATGAATAACTTTGGGTTTTCTTCCGCTTAGATTACAGATTTGGTTAAAGAGTTCACAATAGAAAAACCCTCTGTCTGCGTTTTCATGTCACACATTTCAATTACATAATTTGCGTTTTTTATATATGACCCTTGTCTTATGATACTTTGATACTTGTAAATACTAAAATAACGATTGTAATAATAATAATAATAATTAACAATTATTCACTGAAGTCGAAGTGACTATTGGTGAATATAAGTTTATAAGTTTTACAAGCGCGCGTGACAAGATAGTTTTGTGACAAACATTTGCAAAATCACGTGCCGCTACGGTTCATTGCACAAACCGACTTGACACGAGACTGGCAGGGACTACAAGAATGGATTTTCTAAAAGGATAGAAATACAAAAAAACAGTCCAAATGCACACTAGAATTCAAGTTGAAGTAGCAATCTTCACTTTTGAGACGTACCTCGTACCGTGTTACAAAGAGAGGAAATGCAGCAAAAAATGAGTAGAAATAGACAAAATTGAAAGTCTGCCACGGCGAGTGAAAATTTGTCGTTCAAACTCAAAGGACAAATTTCCTGGAAACTACGAACTACAGAATCAAAGACAATGGTAAATCAAGAGAGAAATGATTTCGGTATGAGATAAAGCTTGAAAACACACGGAGAGCGGCGAGAGAAAAGCATAACACTAACAGCAACCGGCTCCCTGAATGAAACTAGAACTTGTTGTTTTTCTATCAAGAACCACGAGGAAAATAACTCAAGCAAGTCGAACTGTTTCCAAATTTGTAGTGTTATTTATTGCTCTAAGTAGACGTTATTTCCTTGTGAAAGTTTGTGATTCATGAAGACACGTGGACCGAATAAACTCAACCCGAAACTCGTAAGTAAACGCTTGTGGATTAAAAAAAAAAGCTTCAAGTTTAGCCATACTTATTTAGTTGCTTCTTTGGTGGGTTTTGTAAAAGCTTTTTCTTTCATATTATTTATTTCTTGGTGAGAAACATCGGTAAATATGCGAGCGGCCATTTTGGTAAATGCTTTGTATATTATATTCATCTCGACCAATCAGAGCACGGGAATCTCGATATTCACTAGTACTGATGAAATTATACTAATAATAATGATGATGATGGTGGTGGTGATGGTAATATCCTGCCTTACCTGGAAGAACATGAGTGTCTGAGTGTTTCGGATTGTTCCATACCGAATCTTGGTTTGTCGTGCCAGATCTTCTACTGACTGGATGGGAGTATTAAAGCGTTGGACGATAAGAAATGATGCCAGGTTTGCCGTGTATGTGGCTCCTACATTGTGAACAGAGAGAGCATTGAACTTTACTACACCAGAACGTGTTTTACCTTTCATGAGAAGAAAGATTCGATAGAATCGAAATAAGTAGACATAAATTGTAAACAGTGTCAGAAAGCTCTTCCAAACAACACTTTTCGTCTTCTTGTTAATGCCATTTATGTTTTATAGCATTGTCAAAGCCCATAACAGGTCTTGAAAGCCATCTAATTTTCAAATAAAATCTCGTTCTTGTCGATCCTCGTAGTTTACTTTGTATCCCTAGAGTCAAATAAAAGAGAAATCTACGTTTTAGAATTCTTTACTTAGGACTGTCATTGCATTAAATCAAATAGAACGCTATGTCCTTTCAGATCTCTTACCAATAATAAGAACCGCAAACCACCAGACTCCCACAACCATCCTGCCGGAGAGGGAGGCTGGGTGAAAGACGTCAGGGCCTTGACTGACGTAATATGCAAACGAGGACCAAATGGCATTGAAGAACTTCAGATAGTCCCGACTCTTCGCATGATGAAGAGGCACTTGTCTACCTTCTTGCACCTGCGCACATCGGCCATGGTAGCCATAGGGGCTAAAGGTACTATGGAACCACAAGAACACACCAACGGCTAGCATTGTGAATACGATGGCTATAACAGAAACATTAATTTGAAAGTTATACTAGTTAAGATATGTGATAAACCTACAAAGAGTAGTTATAGTGGAGAATATTGTCGCTGCTGCATGACCAGGCAGGTGTAGTACCACACGTGTAGTTACCACACTACATATGTTTTTAACCCGTGGATGCGCACAAGCGTAGACACGATTTATTGGGATGGCTGAAATCGTGTCACTCACTCACTCACTATGGTGTAGCATGCCAGAGAGTCTGGAAAGCAGCTTGATGTTACCAATCGACATTCGATTTGTTCAGTATTTAAGGTATGTCAGTCATTTATTAACATTTAAGAAGATGCCACAGTCTCCACCGCTGGTTTCCTCTTCGATGTATTCGGGCATCATTTGTCAGTTCGTATAATTATATGCAAAGGCATAATTGAGACCGGACTAGCTGCCGAATGTTACATCAGTTTTATTTCAGTTTCAAACCCGCAAAACAGATGCTCGATATTACTGCACTCCTTAACGTAACCAATAACTCATGTGGTTTTCGTAGTATAATAATATAGATACAAAAGTAACCAATTCTGATTTTTTAATCACAAACAGCAGCGTAAATACAGTTAATTCAATGCAAAACTAGTAATTCGATGCAGAAACTAGTTAATGCAGTGCAACCACAGTTAATTCGATGAAAAAACTAGTTAATTCAGTTCTCCTTTCCAGTTTTCATCTATAATATTAACCGGTAATCATTAGTGTGCAACGTTTAATTAACGATTAATAGTGCTCGTGATGTTTAAGAATTCCACGACTCGTGTTATTTTGTTAGAATTTTGAAACATCACTCACAGTTACCAATACATATAGTTCGCTTATTTTCTTCTGTTTTTGAAAGAGCGATTTACAGTGTCAAAATGTATTAAAGTAACATTATTTTCAGTGATTTATAATGCGACGGTGTTCGTGACATTTTGTTTATCAATCTAGTGCACCACGGATATAAAAACTGAGATGGATATTTTCCGAAATCATATAATGCATTGCAGTCTTGCTGAAAATACAGTCCACGAGTTCTCCATTGAAAGGCAATGTGTTTTTGATTGGCTCATAAGTAGTATAGAAATTAAAAATATATAAACCTACACAGAGTAGTACTGCTCCTCTGTTTCTCAAACGAGAACATTGTTGTTGGGCACTTAAATGGAGAGCGACTGCTTGTTACATTAATGGTATTATTCATTATATTGTAATTTACATATATATATGTATTTATGTATACAGCTATTTCAATTAACATTGTCTGGCAGATATGGAGGGCATAGGATATTACGGCATTCGCACACCGAAAAGGATTATGGTCTTTGCATTTTTATTCAGCTAGCTAAGCGAGATTCCGAAAAATATAATTTGTAAACATGTTTAAAATGTTACAGAATCATTCTCGTTACATGTAAACAAACCATATAGTATTACTTAAATGTGTATTTATTTGTGCCCCGTTGTCCAGGCCGTCTAAATACGAATGCTCTAATGTCCTATTCTCCATTCCGCCAAGACAACATTAATTGAAATAGCTGTATACATATACACGTATACGTATGTATGTGTGTACGTTGGTATCCATGTATGAAAGTGTGGACATTTGGTACACAAACGGCGTGTAAGCGACCGTAAAAAGTAAGGTTTCCCAATTGTATATTTAATACAATGCAAAGAATGTAAGTGTAAGTTGTATGATATGACCTTAGCGAATTTCGATTTAGCAAATAAGGACTGGATAAACGTTATAGTCCTGTTAGAATATTAAAACCTTGAAGTTCTTACTTTCAACATTAATAACATTAATGAATTAAAGATAAATACATATGTATAATGGCATGGATTACTCACCTAACCATAAGTTGAGATTGAAGGGCTTGAGAAAAGAGAACACTTTGTAGTTATTATCCTTCTCCTTTTTCATGATAATTAAGAGGCCAACATCCATATATGGCTGTGTGAAATCAACAACTGTCTGACGCTGTGAGCTGATCGTTATTGGACCCAAAGCGAGGTCTGCTTTCTGAAAGAAAATTATTGTTTGGTATCATGTTAATGTGAATTATAGGTAGTATAAAATCACAGGCGGACATGATTGGTACATTGTGTTTTACAGTGCGATTACTGAAACCGGGGCCATTTTAGGTAACGAGAACCAATCACATTGCACACCGAAAACAAGGCATTCCAACGTACGGTTACTTGGAATGAGCCAATCGGTGTCGATTACAAGACAATAGCATTTCGACTTACGGTTACTTGGGCCAATCAGTGTCGAGTACAAGACAATAGCATTTCGACTTGCCCGAACTTCGATCTGGTAAAAGGAGGATTTGGTTGACTAGTTCTGAAGTCAAAGTCTTTTGAATGACGAAAATCGCATGGCCGGATATGCTAGCATTTACACTTTGGAATGCTTTATTTTCGTTGTGCAATGTGTTTGGTTGTCGTTGTCTATATGCCCCGGTTTCAATAGTCACACTGTAAATGTATCAGCATTTTCACTTATTGAAAAATATACCCCGGGTCGGGTTGCTTTGTTTGGCGGCCAACTTGTTGCAAGTTTTCATCAGTAGTCAGCAAGTTAAACTATCAAGCAAATGATAAACCTTAATCCTAGATTTGCTTCATCGGACTTCGAACAACTGAGCCCAGTCACTAGAAAGTATGACATTACTTTAAAAAATAGGACAACATAAGAATTATTGTTGCAGTGGAGCCTTGAGCTAAGAGGCAGAAAGGAGACGCATTCAAACCACCTCCCGCGTAGCTCAATCGTTTAACTCCGGTCGCGGGTTCAAAACTCCGGCCGAACTGACACTCAGGGTCTTAAAATAACTGAGTATAAGCATTCCTAACCCCGTCCATTAAATGACGTATCATCCCATTCCACTTCTGTGAGAATATGTCCTGGGCGCCGTAAATACCATTAGGCTCCAACTCGATTTTGAAGTCAAACTTCATCATCTCTTGTAGCTTCTTGAGGAGATCAACACAGAATCCATCAAAATGCTCTTTCCCATCAGCACTTCTCTTAATGAAGACGAAGGGATGTTCCTTAAGAAAAACATAGAGGAAAGAAAGCATCGGGCTTTAATAAATATGATAATTCTGCATTTGTATTTTCTTGGTTATAACGTAAAATGTTTAATGACTGCTGCAGTACGTGAAATATACGGTTAGCCGCCATTTAACCATTCATTATTTATCAGATTGGATTAGTGTAAAAGACTCACCACTACTGTAACAACCCTAATCGTCCTATTCTCCAGGGTGTTAGCCGTATCTTTAGGCACGTCGGTCGACTTAGTTAACCAATAAACTGGTCGTTTTGGGTCCATGATAAGACCGGCCTGTGAGCTCCACCGTCCAACCTGCATAGTACCAATAACTAGATAAACGAAAACGAATACAAATTCTGACTAACGAGAATGATTACTTGGATCCCACAAGTAATTCTAAAATGTAGAACATTCTAATACACACTAGCCGAAGTAGTCTATAACTATATTGTACCTATTTTGTACTTATGTCCTTAATGCTCCCCTCGCACACAATCAGCTCTGTATGTAATAGATAGAGCAGACTTCGTATGAGTGTGACAAACTACGGCATATTTGTAACCGTGCTGTAGTCGTGCTGTAGATGTCCTGTGCCGTAGTTCTGTGATTTGATTGGATCAGCAGGACAAAAACAATGGGAAACCATTTCAACGTCACGGCATCCCGTATGGTAACCGTGCTGTAATCAGTGCTGTAGTTTGTCCCACTAAATGCGATAAAACACAGGCACGAATAAATCTGTATATGACAGTCAAGTTTTTCAGTTATTTTGGCGATACGACATATTTCGGCCGAGAAAATCGAAGCAAAAATTTAGGTAAATCAGGACAAATCTGTATGAGATTTACAGATTACTTATCGTACATTAATTTCCTTTTTTCGCCTCATAAATTATTAATGAGTTCGATAAGTAAACTTTAACCTTTCCCCCCTTTTTTTTGTGTCAGTGATGTTTTCTTTTTGTATTTGTAATGATAATTTATATATAAACTTCTATATTTATTTTATTACCCCCAGCCTCGAATAGCATTTGCTACCTCAGGAACCATTACCAGGAGCGTCCATATATACTATACCCGTGAGTCAGCGTATGACCGGTTGGAGCTATTTTTAGAACATGTTTCCCGGGTAACTGCCTTCTGACTCTGCTGCGATCGTGCATATGCTTGCCGTAATTATCGAGATTAAGAATGATATATTGTTCTTTGAGGTGATTTTACTAACGCTGCGTTGTCCTGCCTATGGTTTGATTGGATTCCCAAAGTGTGGGCACGTGAACACCCGTGAGATATGTTCTAAATATAGCTCACTCCGGTCATACGCAGACTCACAGACCTAGTATGGGAGATGGACGCTCCTGGCTACTTGCATGTAGGTGGATATAAATATCGTCTATATAATTTTAAAATTGTAATAACGTTGTTGTTGTTGTTATTGACAATACTCGGTCCCTAGCTACAATACGCGGTCCCTAGCTACAATACGCGAAACGCGTTAAAATGTTCAACTCAAGTCATTTACGACTGTTTAAATTGGATTCAAACCTTCTCGGAGCGACGCTCGGGTTCATTACCTGTTTTATTTTTCAGGAAAGCTACGTTGAAAATTGTAATTCGAATCAGGTTGGTAAGTTATTACGTTTTCGAATACTTGGCTGGTTGTGTGTTCCAACAGAAATCCTGCAAGTTGATTGGCTACAGTTGTGCCGGCGGCACCTTCTGTCATGGCAAAGAAGAGTCCACAAGCTCCTCCACATGATTAAATGTTTGTGGAACTTAACAGGCTACCCAGGAATGGTAACTTTTGTCCTTGTGTACAGGCGCTAACACTGTTGAGTCTATTTTACCTTGACAAAGCCTGTTCTTCCCAGGTTAACGATGTCATACTCGGCAAATCGAGGAGATCCATTGGCGTCAAACCCAAGAGGAGTCATTATTCCATCCGTTTTAACCTGTTAGAACCAAGAAGAATAGTGAAATTTAGGAGATAGAACGGTTTCGCTGCTTTTTTCTTTCATCAGTTTTTAACTAGATGGCGTATGTTACATACATGCATTTTCTCGCTAGAAAAAAAAACTAGTTATTATAATTCTTTAAGAGCTACGAAGGGCTAACACTCGAAATGTCACCTGCAACTCGGCAACGGTGAGCAAAACTTAATCAACTCAGTCGATTATACCAGTGTTTATCTTTAGTTTTTACAGGAACTAGTTATGATAAACCCTTGTTAGAAGCTAGAAATCAACTAGTGTTCCAACATTAATCCTGCAAGTTGATTGACTAAGCTACTCACGTTCTCTGATAGACTGCGAACAGTCCCTCCTTTTACCTGCATTGATTGTAATTTGCGAGCGGAGCGAGCGCTCGCAAATTACTATCAATGGAGGGAAAAGGAGGGACTGTTCGCAGTCTAGTTCCCTGGTAGATAGTAAGTACCGAAAAAGCCGGTTTTCTAAAACAAACAATGGCTGCCAATTCGTCAAAACAAAAAAGGTTTTATTGCTTCAGTTTAAGATTGAACAACTATTTAATTTAATGAATTTAGTTAATTTATACTAAAACAATTAGACTATACTCGCTCTCGACTTCTATCGCTGATAGTTGGACTCGGAACTACGTTACTATGTAAGTCTCGAGTTAAATACCGAGGTTAAGTCGGTTATCTTTAACGTGCCATGGTCATCAATCCTGCTGAATTACCCCGAATCGAACATCCAGTGTCTTATAGAATAAAGCCATACATTATATACCAACCCTGGGATAATCTATAACCTCATTCTAAAAGCAGGGGGCGCCTTTGAATAGCAGCAGGGTGCTGACTAGGAGGTTTTTATTTCAAGTAAGAAATACCTCGTAGGAGCTTTCCATTTGAAATAAAAACCTCCAAATCAGCCCCGGTCTCCCCTGCTGCTTTTCAAAGCCGCCCCAGCTTCCAGAATTGAGTCCTTTTCCTGTTATAGCGTCAGCCATATTTCAGGATTAGACTTTCCTGGAAACTATGTGAATGGTTTTCAAGCAAGATCTATGACTCGGTCGCGCGTAACACATGTGGGATATGTTCACTGCCTACAGTAGACCTTTATTTATACATGGTAAGTCATCAGTTATATACATAGATAAAAAACACTAAAATATGAAACTGTTTTACATGAAAGCCATGTTGCTGGGACGAATAAGAAAAAAATAGAATGTCATATATAAAAAAACACCTACATATGGTTAAAATAACTCGATTTCGTAAGGTTAAAAATGAAGTTATTTAAACTAGTTGATTGCCTTACATCCTCAGGCGGTTCATTCCATAACTTTGCCCCAATAAAGCGAACAGCCTTTTTACCAAAATTGGTTCGTGGCCGTACGAGGGTTAGTTTCGTTGATGAGACCCTCGGATTGTAATTTGTAGAGGCTGAACATGGTATAAATTTTGAGGATATATATTAAGGAGACAGGTTATTTAAAGCCTTATAAATCATTATTGCTTTTTGTTTGATTCGTCGAATATATAGTGTGTCCCAATTTAGAGTACTAAGGAGCTCATCAATTTTAATATCAAAGGGTAAACCAGTTATTATTCTGGCAGCTCGGTTCTGTTCTGCTTTTGTAGATTCTCAGCAAGCTCTTTGTTTAGGTTTTCCCATACAACACTGCAGTAATCAAAATGAGGGAGTATGAGAGTATCATAGACACTTAGCAGTGCTTTGATGGCTCTGAAAGGCTTTATACGTCTGAGCGCACCTAGACCTGAGGAGATTTTCTTCATGAGTTTGTCAATGTGGGTTTTCCAAGACAAAATTTCATCGGCTAGATGTACACCAAAATATTTTGTCGAGGTAACTCTTTACCATCAATGGGTAAAAGATAAATCTTTCGGAAAATTTGTCAATTTCTGGTGGGAAACCACTAGTAATAATTCAGTTTCGGTTGCATTTAGGGTGAGTTTGCTACTGAAATTGCGCATGCGCCAATGAGTTAACAGTGCTTTCCTATATCTGTCTATTTTATCGTTTCACCCTTATCTCAATGATAGATATGATCAACCTTTTTCCAGCCCGCCAAATTTACTATCAAGCAAACAAAGTAATTATAAGTAATATCTTGCGTAAAGGCTTTAATCTCCCCACATAACCATTTTCCCAAAAACATTCGGGGCTTTAATAAAAGCCAGTTGAAAATTCCCTATATTGCAAGAATCCATAAAATACTGAGTTCCAGGTAACAACACTTTTTGTCGAAAATGTCGGTTATGTATCGGGTTTTCTTTGAATTTTTCATTCCAGCAAGCTCCCCCAGAGTTGAATCTCAGAAGCCGTCATTTTGTAATAGACCGGGCCCCGTCCACACGTAGCCGGATATGTTTGAAAACGCAACTTTTTGTATTCGTTTAAAAAAAAAATCGCGTCCACACGTAGCGTTTACAAATCGTATTCGCCGTCCACACGAAAACGCTAATACGATTTGAAAACGCTAACAGGGTTGACAGATCATGCGCACATTCTAATAGTTTGAGCCCGCGAAAAAGATTGGCGCCATTTTTGTTTGGTTTCGAACTAAACTAATAATAATAAATAATAATAATTTAAATATTTATACAGGAGGCAAACCTCATCCTAAGGTGATTTTCAGGAAGGTCCTGTATTAGAGTAAAAATAAATCAAACATATAAAAATGTCTATGAATCTATAAAAGGTTAAAATCTAGTAATATAAGGTATTAATTAAAAAATAGCTATAAACATAATGATAATAACAACAATAAAGTACTACTATATATAAGTAACTAGATAAATCGTTTAAATTGATCTAGATTTAGAATGTTTCTCGTGCTCTCAGACAGCAAATTTCAGTCCTGAATGGCATGAAAACAAAGGTGACGTTGGCCAAACGAGCTACGAGATTTAGGCTTATAAATGTCGTTCTTACTTCTGGTATTGTAGTCGTGCATGTCTCTCTTAAAAGTAAAAGTAAAATCCCAGTCTATAAAACCATTTAAACATTTAAAAACAAATAAGATACGGTGCTTTCTGCGTCTCTCTGATAAGGAACCCCAGCCAAGTTCTTCCAAGGCCTCTGAAGCAGAGGAGTGCTTGGACTTATCTAAAATTAGCTTTGCTGCTCTGTTTTGCAGAAGTCGAAGGGATTTCATCAGAGTAGTATTGCTTTTGTCCCCCCAAACAATGTCGCCATAATCTAAGATTGGTAAGATCATTGTGTTGCTAAAACGTTCTCTAACAGAAGCGGGAAGTAAGTACTTGATCCTGGTTAGTATCCCTAATATTTGTTTAACCTTGCTGTTGACGTAATCGACATGGTCATTCCAGGTAAGGGTTTCATTTATGACGACGCCCAAGTACTTGAATGAATATACTCTATCAAGATCTTTGTCGTAGATTTGTACACTAATCGTGTCAAGGGATTTCAACCTCTGTGAACTTCCAATAAGCATAAACTTAGATTTTGCGGTGTTCAAAGTTAGCTTGTGATTGTAAAGCCACTGTGCTACGTTCTTTATGTCTTCATTAAGCATAAACTCTAAGTCCTTAACTGAATTGGAAGAACAGTACATGGCTGTATCGTCGGCAAATAATGTTACCGAAGTATGCCTAAGACAATTGGGCAAATCGTTAATGTAAATAGAGAATAATAAGGGGCCAAGGATGGAACTGTGAGGAACCACAACAGACACTTTCCGAATACTTGATGAAACTTGTCCGATAATTGTTCCACGCCAAACTCGTTCCGCAGTTCCGCAACTTTCAACTTATGGAGTAAAACTGTGTGATCGACTGTGTCAAACGCCTTTTTTAAATCGATGTAGATCACACCGTTTAACAAGCCATTGTCCATAATGGTGAGCATTTCGTCAGTAAATCGAGTTAGTAAATCGACAGTCAGTAGCTTATGAAGATCTAAGAAGCCATAAAGTTGTACGTGAACTGCTCACCTTACTCACGGTCGGGAGAATGGATATTGGTCCTATCTCCCTGCTTGAATAGTGCGATAACCTTTGCACATTTCCACGACAAAGGAAATTGACCTAGCTTTAAGGACAAATTTATAATATAATTCAACGCAGGACCAATAACGTCAGCAGAATCACGAAGAAGGCGGGCACTAATCTTGTCAAGACCGATAGCCTTATTAAACTCTAACTTGAGAAGCTAAAAGAGACAACACATTTTTTATTTGTTTGGACAGACGACGAAGTGGAGCTACTGCTAACAGTTACAATCGAATACAAAGCTGCTAAGACGATGGAAACTGTTGGTTGGGAATCATGTCATACAAAATACTCGGACATTTTGGATCTCTTTGTGGGGCAGTATCCTTCCCCAGCAGATGCTTCGTCCGCCATGTTGAAATTATCTCGCACGTATATTAAAAGACTGGATCCGATACCGTGACGTCAGCGTATTCGAAAATCTCCGTCTTCAGCCGTCCACACGAGTACAGGAAACGGCGTTTTCAAAAATTTCCACTCTGGGGAGCGTTTTCAAAAGGTTGCGGATTCGATACCGTATTCATCGGATACGTGTGGACGGCAGGCCAATCCGCAAAGAAAAAGTTGCGTTTTCAAACATATCCGACTACGTGTGGACGGGGCCCTAGTCCACTTGCCTGTTTGTTGCCCATTTCAGACCACCTGACTTTTTCCTTGAGTAATGCTTTCTTGTTTTCTGTATCCCAAGAGGAAATAAATGTAAACAATTCTCTAATTCGAAAACAAAGAACTGAATCACCTGGGGAGATATCACATGATCTGAATTGGGACAACAAATGTACAAGCTAAATCGGTCAATTGTTAATTAGAACTAATTACCTTTTTAATGTATTCTAACAGTTTGGATCCAGGCGGCCATGGCGTCACTTTACGCTGGGTATTAAAGTCAAACTGCAGCGACATTTCTGTTATACTGTGGCCATCTTTCAGCATTGCGTCAAGAGCAGAGGCCAACGCGAGTACTGAATCGAAACTCTTTCCTCCTGGGGTCTAACGGACAAACAAAGTCCAAGAACTCTTGTCAAGCGTACACGTACAATGTGGTTTAGTACACAACATCTAATTACTCGATCTTTTTTCGCTCTAATATTGGTTTAATCTTTCTTTAACATCACTACCCACGACCGTGTAAAGCAAAAGCCTGGGTCAATTCCTGGGTAGACGTCAGCTCATTAATGCATTATTCTCCATCGCGCCTTTATCACAACAACATCGATTTATAGGGAATATACACAGTTTGTGAGTAGCTATTTAAATTAGTAAAGAAAAAGGTTATTTTAGTCGAAATTTAAAGTATTTCTTAAAATTATTGCAAACACGAATTAATTAGATGACGTCTACCCAGTAATCGACCCAGGCTTTTACTTACGCGGTCATACGTCAGGAAAGGTAAATTTTTCATGATTTCAAACAAGTATAGAACACACAGTATTCTTTGTAAACCAACACTTTCGTTGCAGAATTACTCAAAACGTATATAAATTGCAAGAGGGCTTAGGTCACTTAAAACTATTCGCTACATACCAAACTTTAATTAATTAATCATTGTATTATTTCTATGATAATCGTTAGGAATTATTATTATTATTATGTAGAACGCTCCATGTAAATCACGTGAACGGGTGAACGCACAGTGATCCAGGCATCATTTTTGATATAGCTGTATAAAGTTACTCAGTAACTTGTCATTGTAAATAACGTTCGTGTTTTTACTTACACTTATACTGGTGTGTCCTCTAGCTTTCCATTTGTTCATGAAGCCAGTATACAGTGCTCCTGTACCCAGGGCCGGGCGGGTACCTATTACTCCGAGAAACTCATGAATTGGATAATCACCAGGTATTAAACTCCACTCCTAACAACACAAAATACATGTAATATCACTACAACTTGTATGTGGTTTATCTTTGGTCGTCTCGCCGAGCTGCGGATCGGAAAGGGATTTGTGGTTTGTTTGGTTAGAGTTAGTCGTATTGTTTTGTAAGCATGTTCTTTGTTGTGCTTGGCTACCCTATTGTTCATTCGCCAATGGCGTAGCTCGTTCATAAGCTCGTTCAAAAGGTACTGACCCAGCTGCGAATTTGAATACTGATTGGGTTACCTGTGGTGTTATGAGACAGGTAATCCAAAACCAAGAGTGCGTTCGATTGACCGTATTTTGGAATAATAATACACAAAATGATCACTACAAATCGCTTCTATCGCGTTATTTTAGACACTGGAACACTAAATGTATTCTGAATATCTTATGTCGGCGTTTGTGGCTTAGAAAATGTGCCTGAACCGGTGATTTATAGAGACCATTCCATCTGATTCTTATTCTGGAATGACTGCGAATAAAGGCATTTCATCGTGACACAGCCCTTTAAACACGTTTATACATAAAACCAAAAATGAATAAATTAAGGATAAAAATTGTCAATGATATATAATGGTCCAGATTCGATATATGGTTCACTTGAGGTTCCAAGACAAATCAATTTATTCCATTCTCGAATAAAGTGACATGTTGAGCATATTATCGAAATTGGGCTATTAAACTTAAAGTGTTGCATATGTCTGGAGTCAATGATCAAATCAGTGGCTGTTGAGTCGCATACCCAAAGCTCTTTCGCCACGAGAGAGATCTGTTATCAGCCATTTTCTGGTCTTCACTGATTGGCTGAAATATTAACGCATGCGTAGGAAGCATTTTCTCGAAAACGTTTGTATAATCAGGAGCTAGCTTACATATCTAGTCCTCCATGACATTTAATAGGAATATAACAATTATACAACTGATTGACGTTCGATTTTCCCGCCTGAATGGCAAAAGCTGGTAAATGAGTGAATTTCCATATCCCGTCAAAAACAAACCAATATTTCAATTCCACCGCATAATCCGTGTCCCCGATTAGTAGATACACTCCTTGGTCGCCTAGAAGATTAGACACGTAAATGAATTTGGTTATTTGATTTTATTTAAAATTCAAAAGGACGCAATAAGGGCTATAATGGCCATTTTGTAATTGCAGACGCATAATGCGTCTAGACGCAAAGAAAACTTGGTTCGCCTGGTATAAAAACGGGCACAAGACTCATTATACGACTGGACGCACTATCGAACTTACTTCGTCCAATCTCATAATGCGTCTTGTGACAGTTTTTATTTTAGACGAACTAAGAAGATGCACTAAGTTTTCTTTTCCTAAAAGAACAACAACAAGTAGAACACATTACCTCTTGTAAATATAAAAGGCGCGATTTATCATCAAGTTCGTCTCATACTTCGTCCCGCTACTAATCGCACTAACATGGTGGACGCAGTATGGATCTGGACACATAATGCGTCTGTAGTATAACAACGGCCAATGTCTAGGACGACGCAGCAAACCGTGTATTAATTGCAAAATACAATAGCTGCACATGAGAATGCACGTAGCCGTCGTTTTTTACGTTGTCTGTAAAAACACAACTTGAAAACAATAAATTGTACGCTTATTAGAGAACGCGAATGCAAGAAAGCAAATCAATTTCATTTCTACCGGTGTTTAGAAAAGCCTATTACGCTATAATACGAAAATCTAGGAGAAATAAATAAATAAATAAATATTTATTATTACTATATTAATATATTGTAACAATTAACTTGCCAAAAAGGCGATAACTGAGCGAAGAAAAGGAACAATCAACACGTAATTTCTTGAGAAAACACTGTTTTCATCTCGTCTCGGCTCCATGCGCGCACTTTTCGTATTTACATGACAAGTGCAAATTACCCAATCACACTTGAGTATTTCTATTGCTTCCTACGCATAATTCTCGTGGTAATAGAGCTCTCGATTCTTGACTGCATGGTCCCTCCCTCAACGTTTGATTGAAATGACACGCAATATTTTCCTTGAAGTCTAGATCTACACACAGTTTGTTAATCATTTTTGCAGATTTGCTTTAATTTTAACCATCCCACATAGACTATATCGCAACCTCGCCGTCGCAGTGCACTCTGGGATGGATATCTCAGTTTCCATTGTTAAATCCAAGATGGCCGCCCAACAACAACAATGGAAAACCGAGATATCCATCCCAGAGTGCACTGCGACGGCGGAGTTGCGATATAGTCTATGTGCGCGAGGTTCGAAAATCGCTGAAAATAACTGTGTCCAGCCTGGAAGCGAAAATAAAGGCCTTTCACTCTGACACATCCCCTTTAAAATTAGGTACCATTCCCATATACTGATTATAAAGTGTCTCGTGTGCTTTCTGGAGAATTTGTTTCTGTGCCGTGTTTACAACTGAGCTCTAAGGAATAACAGGCTTACTGTGCTAGTGGCACCATCAGTTACTATCCATATCCAGTTCTTGAGCATTCCTTCCTTCAGCGCCTGCTTTAGGATAACTAGAGTGTACCTCATCAGACTCGTGTTGAGAATCACCAGTCTAACCCCTGTTTGTCGTATTGTTCGTAGTTGCCGCCGGACGTCAAGATCGCTGTAGTTAGCAATAGGTTCGAAGTGCTCATTGGCTCGAATCTTCCAACCACGCTGATTGGCTACGTCCTTCAAGGCCAGCAAGCCGTTAATTCCTAGAAAATATAATAAATATAATGACGGTGGTGACATCTCTAAGAAAGCCCGTTTCGGGAATACAGCCGAAACATTTTTGCGGGGAATCTAAAGAAAATGTCAGGAATCGGGGAATCATTGATAGTACTGAAATTTCTGTAGATTATTAAACACTATTTAATACAAACTTTAGACAGAAATTAAGTAAAGATTACTGTTATAAAATGTCTAGTTTGATTATATATAGTTGATATATAGAGGAAATGTGTGCAGTGGTTAAAGGAGATAAGCTTTCGAGTATAGAAATAATTTGGAACGAACAGAAAATCAATCGGGATAACTTTTTAGAATACTGTTAGGCCCGATTCAAACGTCGAACTTTTCATGCGCCGAACGCAATTGAAACAAAAGATAATTAGGCGGCTTCTTTTGATCTAATTAGGTTCGGCGCATGAAACGTTCGACGTTTGAATCGGGCCTTACTGCTCAAATGTCTGGCAAATTTAGATAACTTCACGTCAGAGCTACAATTTTTTTTACAGCAATTCAATAAATCAAAGCACCAAATTTTCATACTAGGTGATATGAACATTCCACGTTTAATTCACACTCCAAAACTGAAGACTACCTGGATATGTTGTATAGCAACAACCTTCTTCCATTATCACAAAGCCTACAAGGTTAACTGATTATACTTCTACTTTAATTGACAATATATATACCAATACCCCAATCCAGCAGATTACACCTGGCATTGCAATTATGGACATTTCAGATCATCTTCTAATCTTTTGTATTGCTGACACTCAAGTAAAAAAGCAAAACATCAAGAGATATTATAGGGATTACCCTAAATTTGATTAAAACAGCTATCTGAATTATATTAACTCAATCGACTGGGTGAATATCTTAAATGAGAATAATGACCTGCACGCTAAGGCTTACACATTTGTGGAAACGCTCAAAGAAGTGGTTAACAGACATGCACCTATAAAACAAGTACTTAGAAGCAAAATTAAGCAAAACAATTCATAAACCCTGGATAACAAATGTACCGCACACATTTCCTTAGCAATGATGCTAACAAAAAAGACACCTACAAAAAGTTCTCAAACATCCTCAATAAACTAAAACAGCAATGTAAAGCTACATATTACAGGTATCAATTTGAACTGAATAAGAATAACCTGGAAAATGTGTGGAAACTTATAGGCTCTCTTATATAAAGGAAGGCTAAGAGCCTTGGTATATACTAAAAATCGCGTCACCGATGACGTCATCGTGACGTCATCGTTACGTCATCATCACTAAGTGAATCGTGGGAAAATAATACCATACCTGTCCAAGTTTGAACTGTCTGGCATTAGAAATTAGGGAGATATCTGCATGTACTTAATATCACGTGACCGATGACGTCATCACCTCTAAGTGATTGATAGGGACCCATAACCATGTCTGTCCAGGTTTGAGCGGGCTGGCTTTAAAAACGAGGGAGATATGGTCATGTACTTAAAATCACGTGATCGATGACGTCATCGTTACATCATCACCACTAGGTGCTAAATAGGGACCAACTACCATGTCTGTCAGGTTTGAGCGTGCTGGCATTAGAAATTAGGGAGATATAGGCATGTACTTAAAATCACGTGAGCGATGACGTCATCATTACGTCATCATCACTAAGTGCCTTGTGGGGACCCAATACCATGCCTGTCCAAGGTTGAACTGTCTGGCATTAGAAATGAGTGAGATGGGCATTGATAGGGACCCACTACATGTCTGTCCTGGTTTGGAGTGCCTGACATTAGGAATGTTCTTTTTAAATATCAGTTTGGGTTCAGGAAAAATCACTCAACCGAACAAGCAATACTTGAGCTCACTGATCAACTTAAGCTGAATATTGATAATAAGAAGTTAACTTGTGGTATATTCCCTGATTTGTCAAAAGCCTTTGACACTGTCAATCATCACATCCTCCTTAAAAAATATACAGATATGGCATCCGTGGCACCCCACTCCTTTGGTTCACAAGTTACCTGGAAAACAGGTCTCAGTATGTTGAAATTGACAATATAAAATCTAATATGCTCAACATCAAATGTGGAGTACCTCAAAGATCAACACTTGGACCATTGCTTTTTCTCTTGTACGTAAATGATATGCTAAATTGTTCAAAGAAGGCTGATTTTAGAATTTTTGCTGATGATACAACTTTATTTTATTCCTGTGATACTTCAAATGAACTAGAAACTGTTATAAACGGATAATTTCAATGTCTTCTAGATTATTGGGCTGCCAATAAGTTGTCTGTCAATTGTAAAAAAAAATCACTATGTACTCATCTCATCCACTCGTAAAAAAGCTAACGTTGAAATACCTAACACAGAACAAAAAGAACACATTAAATATCTAGGAATATATATTGATAAAAATCTTAACTGTGAACCTCAAATCCAACATATTAACAGTAAAATTTCTAAAACAAAAGCTATCTGAGTTTGCAGATGTTAAAGCAAATGTATTATTCCCTAATATATCCTTATCTTCAGTATGGAATTATGAGCTTGGGCAATACTTACAAAAGCAGACTAACAAAAATCTTCGCTCACAGCAGGGAAAAGGCCACTCCTTATTTTAATCTCCTCGAACTGTTAACCCTAGAGAATATTTTTAAATTAAAAATCTCAATATTTGCTTATAAAATCTCAACTGATAGGACTAATACTCCTGAGATATTTACCCAGTATCTTATAAGGGCATCTGATGTACATTCTTACAATACAGGTATGCAAAAAAATGGAATTTTTATAGGCCCAAGGTGAGAACTGACTATGGTGTATATACATTTAAATTTTCTGTCTCAAAAATCTGGGAAGATATCCCTGTTGATATAAAAAATCTAGGCTATCTGCAGTTTAAAAAGTGTTACAAAATGCTTCTTCTCAAGTCACAGGTCTAAATTTATGTGTGTGCCTTTCACCAATTAATTATTGAATTGCTGTTGTTTTCTCTTCTGCTCTGTTTATGTTATTCTTGCAAAAAAAAAAACTCGCAGCCTTGACGCCGGATAGATTTATCTTTTCAACTTTTCATGTGGCGATGGTCAGCTCGAAAGCTTATTGCTCCTCTGGCCACCGCACACTTCATTATCTAATTTATTTTTCATTCTATTATTGTAATATTACTTGTAAACTATCCTGTATAACCTGCTTCTGAAGTGTAAATAAACTGAAACTGGTTCCTTGCCTTTTGAAATCATGGTTGGCACATTAGCATAACAATTGTAATGTTTATCAACATAAAGTATCGCTATATGGTCAGCAGTTTATCAACTCAGTTTGCACCCCATAAAACATGTCCCTGAAAGATCCGAGGGAGACGAGTCTCCGAAAAAATTCTAGTAAGCGGTATTTATCATCTACGGGCTGGTACTTCATATATGTTAGATCATAGTGTCCTAGTATACCACATATGACATGTCTACCACCATCCTCCATTAGAACTAGTTGTCCGAATTTATGGCGATGAACCGTTTACGGTTGGATTATGTCAGCACCTTCTACTCAGTTATTATTAAGACCCTGAGTGTTGGTCCGGCCAGAGTTTTTAACCCTCGACCTCCCGCACAACAGACCGGAGCTAACCACTGAGCCACACAGCGGCAAAAACGTCACGCGCATGCGTATTTTCCATTTCTTGTCGGTGCGCGGTTGCCCCCAGATTCGCGCGAAAATTTTAAAATTTTAAAATTTCTGATTAAAAGTATCCATTTGTGAACTGTTTTGACAAAAAATAAGAAAACTACTTAAAAGATAAGCCTAAGACTTTAACAGGTTGAAGTTTTCTTAATTTGTAATTCACTTTGAGTTTACTAAGTTATAAAATTATTTACTAAAAAAGTTAAAGCCCTCGGTAATTTGTATTTGATAGCAGAGCCTTCGTTCTTTTGACCAGCGGAGCTGTACCGTTTTGCCGCGGTGTGCCACTGAGTATACGAAGACTATATAACACGTGAAGAGTAGATAAAGATTACCATAATCATCCTTGGATGTGAGTAAAGCCATCTGGGTCCAGTTGTAATACTCAATGAGACCCGCTAGAGCTCGGCACTGCAGAGAATCACTAGGACTGAGTCGCACCAAATATGGGAAATTTACCGGGGTGAAGGCAAATATCGGGTCGGTCGCCACGGGGGCCAGCTGGGGTACATGAAACCCACTGCAATACGGCTGGGTGTATTTAACTGCTGTTGACGTCATAGGTCCAATAATTGCTACAACCCCTCGTCTTAGGAGATATTGCACTATGAAGAAGTGAACATGAGATTATTACTTCACATATGTGCACGCTCTTTACCTTTGATGACTGATCAAGTCATTTACGCATTGCTAGGGGACAAAAGCTGGTCGAGAAAAGATTGGAGACTTTCTCGTAAAATGTTAGCATTTTACAGACATTGTATAGATTTTGTAAAATCTTTGAACAATGTTTGTAAATGTACAAATTTACAACGTATTAACAGCTAGTGTAAAATTCGCTTTTTCACTCTTTTTACCAGTATTTTTTTTCAGATTTTAATGTTTATATTTCACAGACATTTTACGAGCCGGCCTGTACCGCTCGAAACGAGCCACAGCATTGGCTTATCTAACAATACAACACCCTAACCTTTAGAACGTGCAGTACAAAAACAATAGAACTACAGTATAATGAGTACATTCAGAATACAGGTTTCGAGTGGTACTGTATTAATCCATTTTACAGACTCTACAAAGTTATTCAACGTCTGTAAATGGTTGCATTCTTCCTGTGTATATCAGGTTGATTTGGTAGTAATTGGCCATCAGCACCGAGTCATGGGTAGGCTTTCATTTGATTTCATTTTCCGTGAAATGCATCAATGTGCATAATAGTGAAATGTCAAAGCCACAATGTAAGATGTGGATTTAGAAGTTAGCGATAATTCGCTGTCTATAGCTATAGTCTATTTTTTCATTTCATTCGCCACAATAATACATACAAGAAATAACTACATAATAAATTTCAAACAACAAAACAGGGCTTCGCTCCAATTGACATTCTCCCCCAAACAATTTACAACATTAAAATTGTTAAATGACATCAAAACATTTAAAATTAAGGAAAAACCGTAATAAACTAACGATAATATAAACTAGAAATAATAAAGCTAGATGAGAAACTGAGTTGTCTAATGGTGGGCTGGTATGTTGAATTCTGGTTTTCACTAGCGACGCAAGCACAAGAGTCCTTATTTCACAGTGAAAACGAGCTCGACGCAAGCGCAAGCACTGACGCAAGCACAAGCACAAGGATCAGCATATTTCCTTTTCCTTGTGCTTGTGCTTATGCTTGCGTTCGCGTTGTGCTAGTGAAAACGGAAGACAACGCAAGCACAAGGGAGTCTTTGACAGCTAATTACGTTTGACCAATCAAAACACTCGTTCTAGGTCCCTCCTTGTATCCAAACCTGAAGTAGAATTCACGATCTGACAGTCGAAGCTCTTTCACGAGATTGTAGAAATCCCCTTGACTTTTCCTTTCTTTAATATAATGTCGCTCATCCAAAAACGTTTCGTTTTCCTTCTTATTATGCATTGCCTTCTTCGCCTTCTTCGCCTGAGGAGAGTTACTACAAGCAATACTAGTTGTTCGAGCACGATGGCTGCCATATTGGATTATTGGCCGTTACACAAAGAGACAAGTGACCAGCGAGTATTGCGCTTATTGCACGGTTCGTTTTCACTTGACGCATATCTCTTGTGCTTGTGCTTGCTTCGCTAGTGAAAACCAGGCTTTAAACTGACTAATACTACTACTGAATGGATGACGCAGGCTATTCCACAATGGAATGGTTCTCGGGAAAAAAGAGTATCTAAAATAGTTTTGCCTATTAGAAGTCAGAGAGCGATAATTAATAGGATCAAAGTTTCTGGTACTATATGTAGAACTAGTGGGTACAATGTATTTATCGATTTCTGAATTTAAATAAAAAATACCAAGTAATTCTAGTCACGTCTAAATTGTAGGAGCAGCAAGCTAAGTGAGACAAATCGTTCTTTATAAGATAACTGTTGGGGATTAGTTCAGTATAAACTTTGAAGCACATACGGCGTTGAACATTTTCGATAAGACGTCGTGTTTAGCCGTGTAAGGAGACCAGACGTTGGAGCACTATTCAAGGCGGGGCCTATTTGTTGCAATAGTTATTAGCTATAGTTATTAGCAATAGCTATAGTCTATTTGTTGCTTAAAATAAATTGCGGTGCTTATTATTTTCTAAAAATCCGCTTTTGAAAAAGTTCATTTTTTTATATTTTTCATTTATTTCTTAAAAGGGTTTTATTAGTAAATTTTCATATAGTACAGTAATTACATCAAAGTTTACTGCATATTTTAAACAAATTGGAGATGGAATCATATTAGTTATTTTTTTCGCCTGGCGTATGATAAACAATTTATTACACGAAAAGTTGTGTAATACGGCTGGGAATTTTTACTTTGTCAATTTATTTTTCTCGCCTTTCAGGCTCCGAAAAATAAAACTGATTCGTAAAAATACCCAAACGTATTCACAACTGTTCGTGCCAAATAATCTCTCTTTATGATAACAAAAGCTGCAACTGTTGATTGCCGTAATAATTACTTTCCCAGCTATAAGTCGAATAGAAATTAACAATACACTTTTTCATAGTAATATTCTGCAGCTTGGAAGAGAATCTAATTAATGAAACGATATCCTAGCAACAAAGAAGTTAAATGACTCTATACATTACAAATGTAATCTGATAAGATATAAGGGAGAGAAATATAGCAGAGAGCACAAGAAAACTCATTGACACGAAACTGGGTAAGCCGGGTAGCGCCCTTGGGTAGCGCCGTGATTAAGCGCTGCGACTCTCTCATCTCTGTGGCGCGGGTTCAATCTCCGCACGCGGCGTCATAAAAACCAACACCTAAATTCCTATTCAATCTGTGGATTTGATCAGCCCCTATGGTTGTTTCAGGTCCGTTATAAAGTCAGAGTTTTTAAATATAGAAATTGTAATTTTACTACTATGGAGCGTTGAAGCCGATTAGGACTAATCTTATTCTGAACGAATAATAATAATATTTTATCAGGAAGCTCTCTCACGGAGGTGATTTCAGAGAGGTCCTGAAAATATAGACAGAAACAACAGTCAGACAAGGAAGTGACAATGACTAATTATTCATGCTAGCAGCAAGTTGCTAAAGACCCTTTTATTTGTTATGCCCATCTCAAATACTTTGGGAAAAAGGTTATTTCTTCAAGAAATTTCCATATCATGCGTTAACGAGAAATAAAGGGAACGATACACGTGATCTGCTAATAGAAAAGGGTCAGCTGTCTGATTTTGTGAGAATGAAAGCCTGACGTGAAATCTGCTTGTGTAGATGTTTCAAGCGTTCGCCTTACGCCAGGGAAAAAGACGAAAGACAAAGGACTAATGCTCAAGATACGAGCAACACGCGAACTGAAAAAAAGAGAGAAAGAAACAGCGTGCATGCAGCTATGATAAAAGTATCATTGAAGTTAGAGCCCATACAACACGGAAAACACAAACCTTAAGTTAACTTTGTTTTGAAATACTGAAAACAATTAAAAAGCTATTAAGTGACAATAAAAGAACGATGAAAAGAAGGCGACCAAGCTTTATGTAAGGGAAGCGTGATATCTCAATTTTTCCACGAGAAACGTCCAGCGAAGCGAGTTTCTTTTTCACCTCCCCCCCCCCCCCCCCCAAATAAACGTCAGAACGATTTATCGATTTTTCTCAAAAGTCATACACTACCTCTTTCCATTCATGTCGGACTATCTATTCCAACTTAAACAACTTGTCACAGCCTCTGGGTCCCATTTGGTGGGAATGGATTGTTGAATTCATCGTAAAACCTTTGAATTCACTGCTATCAGAAGTCCATTATAGACATCTGCTGCATGAGCATTATCTATGTCGGTGAGTTCTCAAAAGTTTAGGAAATTAGATGCGATAGCTGTGGGACAACCGCAATCTGCCATTTCTCTTCAGGAGTCTTTACATATGGGATGTTTCTGAAAACTATCGATTTTTCCACGGAGAAACATCACAGGTCAACCCCCCCCCAACTTCGCTGGACGTTTCTCGTGGAAAAATCGATATGTGACGCTTCCCTAACTTGAAGTGTGGTCTTAACACTTGGGAAGTTTTCGGAGTATATTCGCAAACATCGCGGTTTCCATTTTATAAAGAGAACAAGCAATAGACAATAAACCACTACATCCATTATATATAAACATGACATTAATAGTACCGAAACCCTGTAAACCAAGTGCCAACAAATGTATGTAAATATTACAGTAACTGTTTGTTTTTTCTTAGATACTATTAAACTAACCCACTCGGTTACCTGTTTTTATGTTGTCAAACGTGCCATACGACTCCGTTGTGTTTATGACTGCTATCAAACTGGTGTTCGGTAAAATGGATGTGTTCTTATTCACTTCTTCGATGGCAAATCGAAAAGCTTGTTCATAATCCATCTGCTGAACGGCAGGAAATACAGCACCTTCAAATAAAGCGATAGAAACAGAGGATTTAGAACTTTCATATAAACTGAGACTTTATTTTTCCAGTCGACAACAGGCCGCTTGAAAAGAGAATCTCAATCTTTTGCTGGATTGGAGCTTAATCTAGAAAGGAGTGAATGAAGTTAAGTAACAGTGTACTGAACCCCGTATACAATAGAAATATGTCTGATAGAGACACTTCACAAAATCAGTTTGTATTTCTGCATGACCAACATTGCCGTCCAGTTATGAAAAACGGCTTCTTGAATAGCGGGTTAAATAGCTTTTACACCAAACTGTTACATTTTCGCTATAAAGTTAGATAATTTCTGATTTGACCAACGTTGACCGAAGGAGATCACACTGACCTCAAAAATTATGCAAACGCCATTCGAATAAATTCGAAACTCTTAGCGGTGCTTTCGGATGTGTCAGAAAGTAGTCTAAAGTGTACGACTCTACCCGGTCAAATCAGTTAGGAGCCTTGGCGAACAGTGAAAGTAACTGTTACTTCACAGATGCTTTCATTGTAAAGGAAGTTGTACTCATGTGTATTTTGTATCTGTGCAATAAAACAAGTTAGTAATAAATTGTGGTAGGGGTGTATCTGATAACGCTACACTTACCAACATATAACTGACTTCGTCTGATTTGTCCATAAATACCTGAAACGTTGAAACACAAGATAAAGAAACGAAAATACAAGCCGGGAAAGTTGGCTTTCGCCATATTGAACCGCTACATAATCAACAGAGCAGTTGCAGTTATAACTCTCAAACATAATTGAACTTCATAGGGAAGCAATCGTCATTAAAAATGCATCGAATTTCATTATTTATCCGACAACCAGCTGGGCGAGGGGCTTAAAACAGACAATGTGTCTTTGCACTTATGACGCAAAGTCGAACATTAATATAAAAATACAGTGTTCTAGGTGGCTCAGTAACAATGTCTTCAGCTTCCCCGCTGAACTTAAACCACGGGATATTTTCCAGTAGCAACGAATTGCCATTTAAAACAGTACTACTTTCTGCCATAAATTATTTCTCCTTGGATTTTTTCCCAGGCTTTTTTCCGGTTAACTGCATTTTCAGTTATGTTTAACATGTTTGGTAAACCACAGGCAGCCCAGCCCACAGGCAACTGCATCTTGAAAGCACCGCATGAATACAGCAAGTGATAAATATCACGTACAAATCATGCTATTTTTGTTTATAATGACCTAAGAAATATACTGAAAAAGACAATCACATGTTCTCATGAGTAGAGTTTGTTTACTTTGAGTTTAAGCTCATGCGTGGGCATGGCAACTGCATCTTGAAAGCATCGCCTGCGATGTCTACCGCTAATTTGTGGACCGATCAATCTGCAGATCGTATACCGATAAGAAATATTTTGAATTCGGAATTTATTTTCCAAGCCATTTTCACGTCGTTTGGCCTGAAACGTGGATGAGAAGTGCTTACACATCTCTGAATTTGTGTGCCGAAAGCAGAGGTGAAATTGATTTAAATTTCTTGTCGAATTTCGGCGGCGAGTGTACCCTGCGAGCAGAGGTTCAGTCTCATCTGCCTTTCCTGTCGCCGACAGGAAAGGCAGAGAGATGAGAAACCTCTGCTCGCAGGGTAGTAGACACGCGACCAACCGTCAAAACCTCGAGCCCTAATAAAATGAAGTCTCCAAATCACCCCAAAACCACTCACAAAACTTCATTAAGTATCAATCTATTATTATTGAAGATTTATTTCGTAGGAATCGGAAAAGACAGGAGCCCATTACCAGGAGCGTCCATCTCCCATACTAGGTCTGTGGGTCAACGTATGACCGGATTGAGCTATATTTAGAACAGATCTCACAGGAGTTCACGTGCCCACACTTTGGGAATCCAATCAAACCATATAGTCAGGACAATGCAGCGTTAGTAAAATCACTTTCAAAAAACACTAGATCATTCTTAATCTTGATAATTACGGCAAGCATATGCGCGATCGCAGCAGAGTCAGAAACAGTTACCCGGGAAACGTGTTCTAAAAATAGCTCAAACCGGTCATACGTTGCCTCACGGGTATAGTAAATATGGACGCTCCTGGTAATGGGCTCCTGGAAAAGAGTATTCACAAGGAGAAATTATGTAAACTCTTCCGAGATCGCTTATGAAACATACCACAGGTAACCCAAAAAGCGGGAAATATATGTCGAGTCTGGGCTGCCTGTGGGTAAACACACTGTGGGTAAATACTGCACTTAAGCGTGTTCACCACCCTATGGCTACGGTAGAAGAGGTAACAAATCGCCTTTCCGGTGCAAATAGTTTTACCACCTTAGATGCATGTAGTGGTTTCTGGCAGCTGCTTGTAGATGAAGAGAGTTCCAAGCTACTCGCTTTCAATACACCCTGGGGTAGATACCGTTTCACAAGATTACCTTTTGGTATTGCTCCAGCTCCCGAAATTTACCAACGAGAAATGGACAGACTGTTTGAAGGGATTCCTGTGGAGATAATAGCTGAAAATGGCGCAAGAGAGAAGCCGTGAAGTGGGACTGAAGCTTAACCCTGACAAACTTAAACTCCGAGTAGCAGAAGTGAAGTATGTCGGCCATCAATTCACATCTGAAGGGCAATCAGGAACATGCCAGCCCCAACTGACAAGGAGGGTGTGCTCCGTTTGCTAGGAACTGTCAACTACTTAGACAAGTTCATTGAGCATAAAGCTGATGTACAAGGACCCATTTCACAATTCACCCAGAAGGATGCAGCATTTGTCTGGGACACACCTCAGCAAGAGGCATTTGATAAGCTGAAATTAGCCATCACTGAGGCGCCAGTCCTGGCATTCTCTGATAACAACCAGAAGACAGTGCTGAATGTGGATGCAAGCAGTACTGGGCTTGGTGCAGTGATATTGCAGGGAGGCAGACCTGTTGCATATGGGTCAAGTAGATTAACTAGCTGTGAACAGCGATATGCCAACATTGAGAGGGAATTGCTAGCTATCCTATGGGGAGCACAAAAGTTCCAAAACTATGTTTATGGTAGGCGAGTCCTTGTGGAGACAGACCACAAGCCACTGGAGGCAATATTTAAGAAACCTCTCAACAGTGCACCTCCTAGGCTACAGAGAATGCTGCTGCAGCTTACCAAGTACGATTTGGATGTGACATATGTTCCAGGGAAACTACAGGTCATTTCAGACTGTCTAAGTCGTGCACCGCTTAGTGACACTGAACCTGTATCGGAGTCAATCTTATCGAGTAACTTGGGCTAGAGAATAATGCGTTGCAGAAATTCAGATTGGCATCACATGATGATGAAACCTCTAAAATAGTAATGGAGTATGTTGTTAGTGGATGGCCAGCTTGCAGGGATCAAGTTGATGAGCTGGCTAGGGCGTACTGGCATTTCAGAGAAGACTTGAGTTTAGAAGATGGCTTGCTGTTCAAATCGGACAGAATTGTGGTCCCAAGAGCTTTGAGGGCTGAGGTACTAGATGAGATACATGGGGCACACATGGGAGAAAGCAAGAGTCTGTGCTTGGCACGAGATTATGTTTTCTGGCCCTCTATGACAACCCAAATCAAGGATAAAGTTACTTCGTGCACCATATGTAATTCCTTTCGCAACCGGCAACAGAAGGAGACATTAAGTCCACATGATATCCCTGGTTTACCATGGCAGGTCGTTGGTACCGACTTATTTGAATTTGCTGGTTATACATACGTACTGGTCACTGACTTCTACTCCAAGTACTTTGAGATAGAGCTCCTTCTACAGAGTACTTCCATCTGTCTCATCAACAACCTCAAGAAAATCTTCGCAAGATTTGGTATACCAGACAAGGTTGTGAGTGACAATAGTTCACAATATAGTAACACCATGAATCTGTTTGATAGTACTCACCAGTTCAAGCAGTTTGCTAGTGAATGGGGATTTAAACTTGTAACCAGTTCACCAGAGTATCCTCAATCCAATGGAGCTGCAGAGAAGGCAGTACAGACTGCCAAATGAATCTTGAAAAAAGCTGCTGCAGAAAATAAAGATCCATTTGAGGGTTTACTCAAATACCGGAATACACCATTTGTAGACATTGGTGTATCACCTGAGCAACTGCTAATGGGTAGACGTACCCGGACTATGATTCCAACTCACCGACGCCTGCTACCTCCTCAGACTGTTGAACCTGACCGAGTTATTAAAGCACTCCAACTTCGCCAGAGAACGTCAAAGGAGAACTTTGATAAAGGTGGCAGAGACTTACCTCCACTGGAAGCTGGAGAGGTGCGAATACGCCTGAACCGGGACCAAGAGTGGCGCAAGGCTGAAGTACTGCCCCGATCATATTTAGTAGGAGATAAACAAGGGCGAGTCTACCGGAGAAACAGAAGGCAGATTATTGCTGTTCCAAAAGAGGAAAGGATGGTTCCACAAGTGGCTGCAACTCTGAAACCAGAACAGGAGTCTGTTGGGAAACTCAAACAACCTACAGTAACACCTGAACAACAGCCTATCTCAACACGTCGTTCTGGGAGGGATGTCAAGAGGCCTCAAAGACTAATTGAAAACTGTTAGGAGAGAGATGTTATAATCTTCACTAAGTGTGATTTGGGAACCCTGTGGTGGGCCCTGCGGTTATGAAGGGGACACCCCGAAGAACACGACGAGATTTTACAAGAACTTGTTGTAGTTTGGTTTACTAATGTTTTAGGTCTAGAAAAACTAGTTGCAGACTCATATCATAACATACATTAAATCAGCTTCAATTGCTGAGAAGGAACTCGCTGGAGGAGAGAAGTTGTTGAGAACATTTCGAGGCTGATTTCGTCGGAATCTCTCTACCGTATAAAATGTAAAGGGCAATATATAGCTATCTCGGCTGTCTCTCTCAGTCATTTCCTTTATGATTTATATCCTTGTCACTTCGGTACAATAGCAATCTATTCAATGAAAGTTGCAATTAAAATATGCAGATGCGGTCACGAACTGACTTAAAAATGGATACGATTTTATAACAGTTATCACTTATTTACTGTGTTTACTGGCGCCGAGAGAAACAGAAACAAATTAGGATATGACAGTCATTTTCTACAGTCGCATACATCACTTATAGACTAGAATTAACCCACACAGCGGTCAAACGTCTGCGCATGCGTCAAAAGTCTTGCAGCAACAACAACATATTCCAAAACAAATTCAAAGCGAGCCGGCGGCCGTCACTGTTCACACACCCGTTTTCAAACCTTGAGAACTTTTTTGGTAATTAAATTACGAAAAAATCTGGTGAACCCACAGTTTGAAGTTTGTTTAATTTCCCGTCGACTGTGAAAATAAAAAGCTTAACTTTCACGTATTTTTCTTAAAGTGCCTATAACCCCAAAAAAGTTACGCTTTCAGATCAAACTTAGAAGTATTCTATGCAACTTCCCGAAAAAAATAATGGTTTTAAAGCATTTCTCTTTTTTTTACGGCTTTTCAAAGATGAGAGCCGTGAACTTTTACCGTCATCTTAGCGACTTGGTGGGGTCTGGGACTAGGTACGTCATAGTAGGGAGCCATGTCACGTGATAAAGGCTTCTCTCATGTACTTTTGGTTCATTCTTTCTTATTTGCGTCGTAAGTTCTGTAATTTTCTGCTGGACTTTTTGACAAAATGTCTTCGTCAGGCTCCGAATCTGAAGACAGTTGTTCATCGGACAATTCCGAGCTAAATTTTATCAACTATGCATATGAGCTTGAAGCAGAAGAATCTGCCGGCGCGGATGAGCCACTCGCCGATGAAGAATGGGTTACAAGAGTACAGATGGAGACCTCCAGAATCGGTTCAGTGGAAGGCCTCGAAGCAAGGAAAAGCTGGTGAGTTAAACTGTCCAAAATTAAAATAAGTTATCATAGCCCTTCATGGGATTCCCGTGGCCGTGGTCTCCCAAAAAAACCGGCATTGCAGCAATGCAGGATGCCAAAAGAATCCAGTGATCCTTCCAATCGCAACAATCATATATAGAGATATTATTACATGTTAAGAGCTTGATATCGTTTTTATTCACGAGGTTTTCGTATCGTATCTCGAACGAGCGAGTCCGCGAGCATTAATAATGCTCAATAATGACCAAGGTATGAATTGAAATCAATGAACACAGTTCCATGTTTAGTCTGACCAGGAAAGTGGAAGGTTTATCAGAGTATTTTGATCTATCGTGCATGTTAATTAAAAATAGTAGCTCTCGTAAGCAACCACACTGGGAATCAGGAAAAGGTGCTCATAACTAGTCAGAACTGGAATCAGGAGTAGTTGCTCGCTTATGAGAGCTTGCACACACCACACCCATGGGGATACATATATTTTGCGACTGATATCACAGTATACAATACTGTACTACTCTACTGTAACAGCATGAATGTCAGATATAATAAGAATATTGTTGCAAAATGCTAGTGCATATTTATATTTAGTTGACTCATTGCACAGTCTGGGATCATGTCTCTGGAGTAGTTACTTACAAGAGTTTAAAAACAAAGAAAAATTCCAAAGGTGGTGGTACGCGCGGTGGTCACTTAATTATGAGAGTGGCTGGTTACTACAGAGCACAAGAGTGGTCTCTGAGGGGAGCTGGTCACCTACAACTACACGGGCAGTTTCACAAAGGGCTTCAACTGTATCAAACAATTGGTACTAACATATAAACTTCTTTATTTACAGATTTCTACGAGTTGTCTCATACAGAGAGTACATCCAGTTAGTCTACGGTTATCTGGGCAACAATAGAATTCCTCTACTAGCATGTGCATATGACACAATCAGGACAAAATTCAATGCTGGGAAAGAAACCTTCACTGGATTTGAAGAAGATGAAGATGAAAGTACTTCATAACTTATATAAACTTTAAGGAGAACAACAATGAACAGTCAAACTTTCAGTGCCATTGGCCACTTTTGATATAGGCTTCACTGGTCACATACAAATGATTCAATACACATACAAGGCTCTGGGGAATAATGTGCAGTGATTAATGAAATAACAATAATGAATTTAATTATGCCCCAGAACCTTTGTGTGTGAGAAGTCAAGCATATATCGAATGTGGGCTATTAACCTACATGTATGTCCATATACATGTATGTCCATTCAGGCAACCTGTGAACAGGAATCACTACCCTGACAAGCGAAACTACTAGCCCTGGGCTATTGGAAAGCACTTGCATCGCACCCTGTGTTCCTTTCTATAATTTTACACAAATTTTGAACATAGGATTATAATATTAAAATTTAAATGTTTGAGTAGTAAATTGGAAAACAGTAAAATTAGATGTCTGGGCCGGACACACTCATTATCAGAGATTCTCATATGAACTGACAAACCTCGTGCACGTGTGGGATGGTAAAAATCAAAGCAAATATTCAAAAATGACTAATAAATTGTGTAAATATACATTATTCAAGTAAAATAATGAACATACTTTCAATCCAGCATTGAAGGAGGGGGTTGAACTGTTTTAACCCACCAATCGAACACTGACTCCATACATGCATAGTACCGTGACATAGCCCCTTTAAGCCTCAAATTCAATTGCCCTATTTAATTATGGTGTCACATGATAGACACAGCTGCCATCTTAGGGGGTCAAAACACTCGTCTTTAACAACAGACATACAAAATAAAGCTGTTCTGCCATAGATTGCCTTCCTTCAAATTGGCTAATTTTCCCAATAAAATAAGAATGGCGGCTTTCATCTATTTGTTTTGATGTCATGCCAATGAAATAGGGCAATCGATTTCACTGAGCTGGTCACAGGAGTGATTAGCCTATGGAAGTTGACAGTATAATATATTGCTACCTAGATTGTCCATTGATAAAATATCAAATCACTGAGATAGCTGGTAGACATTTCTGGTTCACTCTGTACTTATAAGGGGACAAGGGTTGTTCTTTGGACAATCAACAACACCTTTATGCTCTTTAATAGGTTTACACAATACTTTATTTAATGAGGAGGACATACTTAGCTACAAGCTAGTTTACAGAGTTCCACAAATAAATTCAAAAAAAGAAACAATATATAATTTAGAGATTAAGAATTTAATTAATTTTAATTTAATAGGTTTCTTGCACACCGAGCAATGGGGTTTTGCCTTGGTTTTTGTGGGCCTTACAGCAGGTGGAACTGGAATTTCTGGCCTCACAGCAAGTGGAACTGGAACTTCTGGCACTAAAATACAAAAATAACAATTATTATTAAGTTAGTTATGGGTATATATATATATATTGGTTTATGGTAAATAAAGCACTGGTTTCGTTTTAAATACAAACTTACAGCGTAATATTATACGTTTCCAGCTGGTATTTTAATATTTTGTTTAGTCTCGAAAGACTAAACAAGCAGTATACCTTTACATGACATGTCCAACAGTTTGATACATGTAGGTGTGTATGCACTGCTTGAGCAAGAGCTACATGTAGGTGTTATTGGAGGACAAACACAGAAGGTGTGATTAGCACAGACTCGATTTTGTTTCAATATTTTCAGAATTTGAATAGTTTCTTTTGTGCAAAAAAATATTTTATACAAAACAATTTGAATTACCTGGAGCTGAAGGAGGAACATCTATAACAGTCATCCTTTGTTGTCTCTTCTGGGTTGCTTCTGCCCTTGGCTGCTTGTTAAGCATGGTGTCCTGTCCATAGGTGCAGGTGTCATCTAAAGAAAGTTGTCTGATTTATTCACTGTTATTTCCCTCATACTAAAAACATGCACTCTCTTAGTCTAATACACTTGTGGTGAAAACAATGTTCGGTACGTGGAACCCGGTCATAATGAAGTTTTCTTCCTTTCCCTAGGAACTTCTTTATACATGCAGGTTCCACTGTATTGCTAGCCTCCTATAGTAGCCGTTTTGTAGCGCTTCCATTTCACTCCATTCCGGGGAATGGAGTGAACGGAAGCGCTACACAACGGCTGCTATAGGACTAGGAGGCTACTGTATAAATCTGTATTGCCATGCAAACTAAATACAAAAGCACTTACCAAAATCGGAGAATGGCTTAAATCGGTTTCGATGGCATGGACTGATGGAATAGGAACAACACCATATTCAACCGACTTCAGTCTTGGCGTAGAGTCAAGGACTAAAGAAAATCTTATAAAGTCTTCCGGCTTGGAGTGAACCAAACAAACGTTCTTCGTCGGTTCCCACTTCGCTCGCTTTGTTCGCACGAACCTCAACCACTGGCGTCTTCTCTTCTTTGCTTCTGGCCGATCATCGCTTAAAAACGGGACCTTGTGTTAGAGCTATCCTTTTTTGAGTCTGGCTCATTCCTACAGCCCCCAAATACACATCTGTTTGGCATTTCAAATCGAGTTATTCGCTCGGTTCGCCCTGTTTTTACTGTCTTTGTTGTTGGTTGTTCGCTTTCTCTCACTACTATGACGTTGCTTTCCGGTTTCGTTCCCAGTCTACTTCCAGACTCCAGCTGACGGCCATTTGGGACAGGGTGCCCAAATCGGGTTGTTTTACAATGTTTGACCCCAGAAATAAGGTCGAACTCTTACTTTTTTCCTTTTTTTCTCTTCGAATTATTGATAAGAAGGATGTAAAGAATTTATTAAAAATACTTCAAATTTGGGGTTATAGGCACTTTAACTTTTGGGGGTAGAAGTTCACAAGCCCAGTTTTTTTTAAACGCCGGGTTGCTGTAATATGTTTTAAGATAAATTTTGCGCGGGAAATTCGCGCGGCCGCCCACCAGACTGACCATAATACGCACGCGCAGACGTTTGACCGCGTGAAGGCGCTTCGTTGGGCGTTGCGTTGTTAGCATTCCAAATCCACGACAATTGGTCATAACCAAACAAGCCATTGTCCGCCAAATGAACATAAAATTCTAAGTCACTCCAAGGCCGCGTTGACCAAAACTCGAAGACAACAACAATAACTTTATTTACACCTTGAATATTTTTGACCTCCAGAATCTGCACGCAGATGTTAGAAGCCCTTTTCCATTTAACTGATCTGGATATCGCCATCTTAAAGGGAGAAAAAGAGCCAAGACAACGCAGATCGAGAGCACACGTCCGCCCTTCATTAGTGAAAATAGCCCTGATGTAAATGTCGGTCTTTTGTCAAAAATTATCTCGCTTGTTCACTATAAACACCACGATTTCAAAACCGATTGATGAATTTTTGTTAACGTCAGTTGTCCTTAAGATTTGTTAGTATTTTGTATGACCTCCACATTTCAAGTTTATTGAAACATTTTAAAGCTGTCAAACATTAACCTAAAATCAGCAAACGTTTGCGCCGATTTCCTTGTTGGTTGCTTGTTCTTTCATTTGCACCCTTTTGTCTCGAGTTCAAACATCCAGAATATCTGGTATTTTATCGCACTAAATGGCAAATGAATAACACAATAAACTTGCTTTGATGAAGATTATGTTCTTGTGTCTTGAATTTGGGGGTTTGCATGGGGCCGATTTGACGAGTTTCTATAGAAAACCTGGATTCACCCTACCTACAGAATCCAAGGGTATAGTAGTAGAGTAGATTCACTCTACCTAGAGAATCCAGAGGTAGAGTAGTTTCGACTTGTACTACTACTACTACTACTACTAATTATAATCAACATCATATGTATTTGGAGTATCATACGAAGTCTCGATGCTCTTACAGATTTATCCTAAAAAACTGCAATAGTTGTCGTAGAAACTATTTACAATATTGATTACATATCAAGAGCCTAATAAGAATTAAAAAGATAGGTCTTTATAGCTGATTTAAAATTACTTCAAAAACTCATGAATAATTAATGAGCATTTTGTCCAATCAGAGGAAGCAAATCACTCGCGTTCACATTATACCTGATAATATATCGTCAATATAAAAATCCCGGGGAGGGATTTGAATTCTGTCCAAGGGGGAAACGGGGTTAATGATTGAGACAATGGATAAGCACCTTGCAACTCTTGGAATTTCTATTGACGTTTCAGCTTTCTCATTGAATTGCTAATTAGGATGAACGTTATATATAAAGAATACTAATGAACATGAAATTTTATATAAGGTTCATCCAGGAGCCCCTGATAACTAGGAGCGTCCATCCCGCATACTTGGCCTATGTCACAGCGTTTTCACAAGTTAGGTTATTTTTAGAACTGTTTCCCGCTATTGTTAAGTTGCAATTATTCCTAAGGGAATCAAATCACAAAAGCGTAGCAGCCATGTTGTTTGGTATAACAAAAGTAGCTAATGAGGCATCTTTTGTTCCGCCACGGTGCAACCATTAATTGGCGGGGAAAATAATCTAAAAATAGCCTAACTTGTAAAAACGCTGTGACAACTATATAGGACATATGGACGCTCCTGGTTATGGGCACCTGGTTCATCCTAATTAAGAATTCACTGATAAAGACCCAAAGATATCAAAAAGTACACGGAACATAAGGTACCTAGATAATCAATTTTGCACTAAATTTACTAATATCAGCAGACTACCGAGATACACAGATAACATTTTTAAAATGAAGTTATCCAACTACAATTACTTGTTTACCAAGCCACTGTTTAGTCCCAATTATCAAACCAAACTCAAAGTCGTAAAATAATAAAAACGTGCATTAAACTTACAAACATCCTCTTCATATTGTGTGCCGGAGTCAAACATTTAGAGTCGTAATGTCAGTCACAGCGCTATCCAGACTTTCCAAGGCTTGAACTTTATCGATGTCAACCACGACACCAAATCCTTCAAGTGCAAGTTCTTCTTGCTCTAGCTTGTTCTTTGCCACACAATGCTTTCAGCATTGCGAAACATCCGCTTGAAGCCAGCCAAACAAACAACATAGTATGGTAATTTCTTCATGTCATTCCCTTGAGATGTTCGGAATAGCAGGCGGTGATTACTTGAATTTTTGCATGGCGTTGTGAATTACAAAGGTTCGATGGTTGATTAAGTACCGTTATAAGTTTTTGAAGCCGTTTAATAAACTCGCAGCACGTGTTTTTATCAGATCTAAAAACGCTCGGGCTACGCTCGCGTTTTTATATCTGATAAAACACTGCTGATCGTTTATTAATCTGAGTACTTAAAGAATCTGGTCTAATATGGTCCGAGTTCGATAACCCCCTGGCCGGTTATGCTTTTTGAAAGCTTAGACCTTAAAAGGTAGGGGAAAATACCATCATTTTTTTTTGTTGCCATTATTCAGATTAATTTCCGCGCACGTTCGGGGACTGGGACGAGAATGAAACGTGACGTCATCAACAGTACTCATCTCTTCGCGAGTACAAGGAGGATTGGAAGGCCTTCCCACAATCCTTTGCGTACCAACTATATTATCAATTTCCGTTGAATTTCGTGGAGGTCGGACCTCAGCAGCACAAATTTTCACAAAGCATCGTATATCTCAAAACCAAAGTTTTTCCTGGGATTTTGACGTTTGTTTAGGCTAGCTTTGACTTCCCCGTATTTCTTACCATTTTTTTACAATGAAAGCCTACGAAAAATGGGAAAATATGCAGAGAATTACCTCCCGCACTCTAGACCGTGCTCTACCAACTGAGCTAACCAGTGAATAGCTAGCAGTCCCACTAAACAATGGTGGTGTAATGAACAGTCCCACAGAACAATGGGGGGCATAATGAAATTGCAGATGTACGCAATAAAAGAGGTGCCTGAGGGACCACAGTTGAGAATGCCTCTTTAATAATAAAAGTAAGTAACAGCGACAGAAGATAGGAATTCAAAGTAGCTGGTAGTACAAGGTTTGTGATTTGAGTGAAAAGTTTTCAATTTTAGAGGTTCGCGCGCGCTACTGACGCAATCTGATCACACCATTTTCGAACAATGAGCGCGCACTCAAAGCTGCTCTTGTACGAGCGCGCGACTGAATAAACCAAAGTATTACTTATTTATACCCTTTATCTTTTCAGGTAATCATAATTGTTTTTAAGTAAAACGATTAACAAAGAATCGTCTGTTTTTTTGGTATAATTATCAATAAACACCACTCGTACTGTTCGCGAAATGCTTCACGAAAGATCGGCGTGAGTACTGTATATCCAGTGAGCGCGACATTTTGTGAATGGTATCGAAACACCGTAAACAATACGCATTTTCAACGGCTTTGTAAACCTCTTAAACCTGGAGCCCTTTGGAGCCCTTTGCACAAATTAGACACTTAATTTATTTAAGTCACTGCTCATGCTAATTTCCAGGTAAGGTTAGTTGTCTAACTGAGGTTTGTAGTTAATTTCTTTCAGGGTAAGATTTACGACTTGAGTTCGCGGGAAATTTCTCCCAAACAACCTCTCGAGAAAAGTGTCCGATAAATATGCTCAGATTGTATGAAAAGTTCAAAAATTAAAGATGTTTAGCGAGGAGTAAAGTTAGAAAGTGAGAAGTACGTGGCGATGAAACGTTTGAAGCAGCTTCATGGCTTCTAGAAGCAATTTCGTCTAATGATATCTGAACCAACAACTGTAAATTTGAAAAATGTCATTAAACAGATAACGAATGAGCTAAGGTCTCCTATATACCTTAACCAATGAAGCGTGAATACCGTAAATTAACATAATTAACATGTGCTAATTTATTGTGTTTTGAAATCTGCCACTTTTAGGAATGCACTTTTTTATATACCTTGAAATTACCTTAGCGTAACTTTTTTGATTTTGACATTAGTTGCTAAGAATATTGTTATATTGATACTTTTTTTAAATAGTCTGCTTTTTTTAAGACACGCAAGACGTACATTATTTCAAAGACAATTAGCGGAAAAGGAGCTACTGATGTAAATGGTTCTGCCATTTGAACTAGATTGTAAAAACACATTGTCAACAAAGCATATTTGAAGTAAAACAATTCAAACGTTTACCACATATATCGGTCAAGAGCATCAGGCATAGCAGTTTTGGAATGACAGCACATTCGGCGGAATATTATGGTTACGAGCGCAAAGAATTGTGGTTACCGTCGCAGTGGATTGTGATTACCAGTACAAAGGGTTATGGTTACGAGCGCAAAGCATTGTGGTTACCGTCGCAGTGGATTGTGAGTACCAGTACAAAGGGTTATGGTTACGAGCGCAAAGCATTGTGGTTACCGTCGCAGTGGACTGTGATTACCAGTACAAAGGGTTATGGTTACGAGCGCAAAGCATTGTGGTTACCGTCGCAGTGGATTGTGATTACCAGTACAAAGGGTTATGGTTACGAGCGCAAAGCATTGTGGTTACCGTCGCAGTGGATTGTGAGTACCAGTACAAAGAGTTATGGTTACGAGCGCAAAGGATTGTGGTTGCCATCGCAGTGGATTATCTCGCAATCTCTTGTGATCGGTACTAGGTCCACTTCTATTTTTGTTATATGTTAATGATATGTACAAGTGCTCTAATATCCTAGAATTCCATTTATTTGCAGATGATACAAATTTGTTTCTTAGCGATAATAACATTCAAAATTATAGAATCTAATTTTAATATTGAATTGGAGAAAGTGAGTAACTGGTTAAATGCAAATAGATTGTCACTCAATTTAGAGAAAAACTAGTTTTGTGGTATTCCATCCTCCACAAAAAAACAATTCTTCACCATATGAGTCTAAAAATATAAATTGGTTCTTGTTTGTTTTGTACATTGTAATAGCTTTATTACCAACCTGACTTTTGACTAATATAACTTGTAGCCACTCAGCTCGATTAGCTTTTTAGTTATTTCTGAGTGACTTTTACCTGTACCTGTTTTTTTCGTCGTATGAATTGTTAATACTCAGTACGGTTTCATGGTAATAAAGTTCTTGTTGTTATTGTGGTTGTAGTTATCAGAGCAAACGATTGTGGTTATTATATATCTTCCTTACGATTTTGATTACGCTAATCAGTACGCTAATTACTTACATGAGAAATGGGTATGTATGTAAGGCCAAGAGGCTCAAACCCTGATCCTGTTTGACCCAAAATTCGAGCTCCAAAACCCTGATAGAGGTAATCGGCTAACGCTGTTGCCACCCAATTCAGATCATGTGATGTAAACAGTCAGATGCTACTCTGGGGAACTATTCATTTTTCATTCTAATCATAATGCAGTCATGCCTATCTGAATAAAATTAATTTTCAAAGAGTCAATTCTCCAGAGTAATGTGTGCTTACATCACATGATCTGAATTGGGTGGCAACAGTTAGCCGATTACCTCTATTGCCCATTTTTTGGGAAAACACCTAGATGCCTAAAAAATACTGAACACCGACCCTGACTGCACCCAAATTAAACTCAAATCCTGACCCTGATCTGCCCAAATCAGGTCAAAACCCTGATCCTACCTGCCCAAACGGAGCTCAAAACCCTGACCCACCCCAGCGGCACATACATAACACGTCACAAACAGGAGTAACCCCCCCCCCCCCCTCCCCCCCGGGTAAGATACACCATGGAGGCAGGCATTCAGTAACAGCTTTGTTTGGTCACTTTCTGTCCCATGCTAGTAAAACCGGATGCGTGCTAGGAATAAAAGGTTGGACGAAGAGGACGCTGTGCCACCCATTTGAAAAACACTGTGCAAATTACTCGTCAATGTTACACTGTAGACTGACTGCAGAGTTTTACTGGCAAGAATCGGGTTCCTTCCCATTTCGGTGTTTATCTCTCATATACGTGTTTTCTTTCCTTTCAGGATTGCCAAATGGCATCGTTAACTTGTAAGTCAGTTTTCAGTTTTCTCTTTACTCATTTTCCCAACGTTTTTCAAGGCCTCCAGTTGGGCACTTTGGGAATCTTCAACAAACGTGTCGCTGTAGGTAACTTTAAAGCTCTTAAACCCGGGCAAGGAGCTATGTGCAACGCATGGCAGGTTTGATCCAATGTAGCGGTTCAAATCAGTCCTTACATGTGACACCTTTTTTGCCAACTCCAATAGAAAGTCGGTGTGGACGTCCAGAAGAAGATTGTTGGAGGGAATAAAGTAGTGTGGAAGGTTTCCACGCACCAGACAATGAAAGATATCATCAAGCAGACCCAGGAAGCATACAGCAAGGTTAGAATACTCCCAGAACTGAGCGGTATGCCTCTCACAAGCCCAGAGCATTAGAGACTTCAACGAGTAGGAGCTCAAGATCTTTGGGCTCGTTAAATGCTTCTTGAATATTGTCTTCGATATGCGGTAGCACTCAATCTTGCAATTCGCATCAGGAATCATGCTGGGACTTACGATATAGGACAATTCGCAAGCTCTTGGCTCAGGAAAATCTTTCAGAAGCCTTTTCTCTGCCTCTGAGAACGAAATCCTCCACTCCAGCTCCTGGTGGCCTTTTTTCGACGCTTTCGGTACAACGAGAACTCCACCTTCGATGATTTCTGAAATTACTTTTGTATTCGGCCAAGCTCGTACTCTGGAACACCATTCCTTTGCAGGCAACAGCCATTCTGTGCACCTGATAGCGACTACGAAATCGATGCTTAAGGTAGTTTCATTGGAGACGTCTCGGAGGTCCATCACAACTGTTGTCGCAGGTCCATTAATTTCAATTCGAATATCACAGTGGCGACCCTTAACTTGAACTCTAGTAGATCTGACAAAGTTATCGAAGGCCTGTTGTATCAGGTTACAAAATACCTGCACAAGTTTTGTTGCAGAGATATAATAAACTGTCCCAGTTTGGGACTCTGGCACCGAGACCATCGTGACACAGTCACGCCAGGTATCGAGCATTGTCTCCGGCATGCTGACCCAAGCGTGACCTTCAGATATGTCATCACGCGAGTCTAGTCTTGTCAGTATATGCGGAAATCCTCCATCTTCTTGGGAATTTCCCTTTATCTCGAGAGGTTTAAGTACCATTAATAAGTCGTATTCTTGCTCGACTATTTCATCCTGAGAGTGAAGCCTGAAGAGCGAAACGCCTTCCGTCGAACTTCCAGAGTGAATGATTTCGATATCAAATCGATTATCCAGTTCGTAAATTATCCTGGCCAGGTCCTTGCTAACGAATTCGTCAACGCCAAAGGCAACATTGAGAAACTTGTTGCCTACCATATTGCCTTCCGATAGTAACCTGAACGTTTCGCTTGTTCTGTAGAAGCTCCACAAGTTTCTATTTATCTCTGAGAGCTTAAGGCCACTGCGAAAATCGAAATCCATGACTTTGCCTCTTGGTCTCCTAACAAGGAATCTATGAAGTGTATCAATTGACTTACTTTTCAAAACTGAAATACATGTGAACTTGTGCTTTTGAGTATTATTTCACTACGACGTCATTCACGGTATGGATTATATAAAACATAGCTGAACATTGGTGTGTACAACAAGCCCCGGAATATTTGTTACCAGGATTCTAGATGTTCTAGTAAAATGTGTCTTTCTGAAGCTGTACATTTGACCGCAATCCCTTGCGAACCTAACAGACAAACTAACACGTAGAAACCTCTCTTCTCTTCAATGACGGTGTATTGGCAACATAACTTGTATTTGTGTTTTTTTTTAGATTTAAAAACTCTCTACCACTGTTTTATAACGGAATTAAATATTTTCGCGCGCAAAGAATTGTGGGTAAAAGTACAAGCCGTAATAATTTTCTACAAGTACAAGTTAAAATTTCAAACCAGTGTGTACTCTGGATTAGTTTAATCGGTCTTCGAACAACCGGGTCCAGGTATGTAACATGCTTCAGCATGTTATGCACTCGAAAGCCTCTCTTAATCAGTTCAACGTAAAAAAAATATTACGAGCTCAGAATTTCAATAATACAGTTTCGCATACAATAATTACCGCTGGATGCGATGATTACAGACGCATTTACTCAACATTAGCTTCCGGCTTGATGGTAAACATTAATGATACCAGTGGCAAGATAGGTTATTCACAACTCTGTATTGTTGTAGTTTCAACTTCTGCACTTTCTCGCTGTTATTTGTGAATATTTTACATCAGAATAAGACTAATTATAAGTAATACCATGGCATGAGGGGTATTAGTGATAAATTGCCCCGCCAACCGAGGGAGGATTTGTGGAAGTCTTTTACAAATCCTCTGAGGGGCAATTTAATCACTAATACCCCGAATTGTCATGTTATAAGTTTGTAATACTACAATTGCAGAGGAAGGTAACTTTTTATTAGTAGGGTATAGAATGGTCCCTCAAAAAATCGTGAGACCATTCTATACCCCTTAGAGAAGTAAGTCTCGGGCTCGGATTTTGAAACAAGGGTCTCGGCGAGTCTCGGATTTGACCATTCTATCCCCCTATTAGTATATTTAAGTTTAGTTGGCGAGGTCACGGAACAATAGGCACCAGCGACACTTCGCGGTCATGTCTTGAACAAAGAGCAGCAAAAGCTCCAGAGATGCATAGCTCGAAAATAGATGAAAAGCGTTTGAATAAATTTAAACAATATTCGGTTAAGAGCCTTTGTTGATTTCATCACAGGCAGGTCAAGCTAATGATTTTACAAGGAATGTATGGGAATTTTTAGAAAAAATCTAAAACTGTACTAAAATGATCAATAGTCATGAAATCTTACCTGTGTGTTGTGAAGTTGTTCCTCTTCATCACTGATGTGTTTATTTCTGGTTTGAGGCACTTCTGGGCTTTCCTCCCCCCTCCCCTATATAAATATTGAGAAGGCGGGAAACACGAGACGCCATTAGTCCATGTGGCGACTCTTCGAGGCCTCGTAATTCTTCGAAAATGCAAACGTTCAGCATTTTACCTCCAGAAACCCTTTCTCACATTCCTCTAGCTCCATCGCTTATTTCCTCGCTTTGTAAGTAGTCAATTCGACGGTTTCTGCAGCTAACCTAGTATGTACATAACGATCCGGGGTACCGTCAACTTTACCTTGGGCTGCCTGTGCTAGTTGAACGTGGCTTTTCTTCGGGAGCAGTGACGAAAGTGGCGAAGGAATCAGACACTTTTTCGAGGAGATTCGGAGAACGAAGTCATTGTGCTCAATCGACCAATCGCTGAACGGCAAAATCTGCAGGGCAAACCCACGAACTTCAATGCATATCAGCCATTAGAAGAGCGTAATGGGAATCGACAGTTTTACTTTTTATTGAATCGTCGAATACAGTAGCGGAAATGCCACTAGAACACACCACTTTCAGACGCGTTACGGTTTCGTTACTCAACAGGATATTAATAGGGACTTTAAGCAAAACATGACGGCAACGTCTTCGACGACGGCATGATACAATAGCCTTCATTACAAAATACAATAGCTGCACGTGAAAATGCCGACGCAGTCGCCTACATTCCATCGTTCTCTGCAAAAATACAACGTGAAAACCCCAAATTGTACGTTTTAAAGAGAACGCGAACGTATAGGAAAGTAAATTAATCCGTTTTTCGTTCGGCGTAAACGGAACTCTATACTCGGTCATATTTTTCGAAAATCTGGTTGTGAAAAACAATTCAAGGCGAACAAGGGAAATAGTAGACACCAAATTTCGGGAGAAAACAGTTTTCTACGTCCCGTCGTCATTGCCGTCGCCGTCCCGTTTGCTTAAAGTCCCTAATATGTCCTGCTTTGGCAGTTCTAACTGCTCTTTGCTCATCTGTTAGGCTCCAGGAAAGATAAGAGTTAATACGAGTTCTCACCGACCTATTTGTCACACAATATTCTAGCCGCTATACGGACGTATTTTTTCACTCTCATATTGCAGTCAGATTTTCGCATTTTACCTAAAAAGAAGGGGTCGAAAGAAGCACTTATATCACCGAAAAAAATATGTATCTTGGAATTCAGTTTTTTGTTTTCTATTCTTCAATATCAGGAAATATATGGTCCAAAAAAATCTCAAAGTTCGGCTAAAAACTTCGCGCGCTGAAAAGTGCGAATCTTTACGATGCCAATTCGACGTCACGATACCCGCGAGCCACCCTAACGTGCGCTAAGGACACTAGTGGAGATGCACACCGCGGCAAAACGATATGCTCCGCTGGCCAAAAGAACGAAGGCTCTGCTATCAAATACAAATTACCGAGGGTTTCAACTGTTTTAGTAAATAATTTTATAACTTTATAACTCACAGTGAATTACAAATTAAGAAAACTTCAACCTGTTAAAGTCTTAGGCTTAGCTTTTAAGTAGTTTTCTTATTTTTGGACAAAACAGTTCACAAATGGATACTTTTAAGCAGAAATTTAAAAATCACGGGTATGTGCCTGTTGTTTCATTTCAGTTTTCGCGGGAAACTGGGGGCGGCCGCGCGCCGACAAGAAATAGCAAATACGTATTCGCATAACGTTTTGCCGCGGTGTGGTTGAGATGTCCCTTTAAATGCACTCATTCTAATGATTTCAGAGAATGTGTGGTCCAACAAAAATGGAAATAATTTCCTTTATTTCATTGACTTTTACCCTAAGATATGGTCACTTCGTCCAATGGACCAGTTCACGGTTTTTCTCCGACATTTTGAAATGGGTGCAACAAAAGTGTTCGATTCATAAGAAAATATACGAAAATGTTCGCATTCAGTGGGTATTCAACACAAGAACATCAACTTTTCAGTATAATGTATACAAGTGTCAATAAATGGGTGAAATTTGAGCTGGAATGAGTTTCTCTTCCAAACATAAAACAAATATTAGTTTTCTATACATATGCTCTATAATTATGACGACTTAAATTACAAAGAAAGAGGGAATATTTTGAAACGTTCTCATAGAGATCTTGACACAGGAAATTTGAGGTTGTTTGGGTAAATATTAACTAGATGCGCGAGTCCAAAACTCTTCCAAATTTCCAACCTTCTTATAAATCAAACACTTTTACACCTCATCCAAAAATGTTGAAAAAAAACGTGAACTGGTCTATTATTATTTAGTTTACATTAAATGCAACAGTTGCAACTTCACATTGACTTCAATTACTAAATGTACTTCAAGTATTTACAATTTTACACCTTAATTAGAAAGGTGATACTATTTAATGAGAATTAGATATCGTTAAAATAAAATAATGAAAACTAAGTTACTAAATGCAAAAATAAACAATTGAATATTTGTATGAAAGAGTTCAGTAAAACTGAACCTGAATTAGAGTGCGTTTCATCAAACACTTTCTCTTTCATTGTCGCTTGAAAATTCGGGATTATATTTTTTAAAACGCATCCAATTGTACTTAAAGGGGCTATGTCATGGTACTGCGCATGTATCAAGTAATCGCTCGGTTGGTGGCTGTTAATTGGATACAAACAGTTAAACTTCCCTCCCTCAATGCTTGATTGAATGGATTTTCCCAGGACAGTTTACAAATGTATATACACTGTTTGTTAATATTTTGTATATTTGCTTTGATTTTAAGCATCCCACATGGCCGAGAGGTTCGTTAGTTCATATCAAAATCAGTGGAAATAGCTGTTTCCGGCCCGGAACGTAAAGTCTATTATCGTGACACAGCCCCTTTAATGCACTAATACCTGTGCATGGGTCACATCTGATGTGTGGTGTAATCGATGACATTAGAGCAGATTTCGTATGAGTGGGACAAACTACGTGTCGTGACTTTGAAATGGTTTCCATATTGTTTTATCCTGCTGATCCAATCAAATTACAAATTACAGTCAAATTACAATGCCGTTACCGGAAAGGCTACGGACATACCGTAGTTTTGTCCCTCTCATACTAAGTTTGCTCCAGCAGATGCAACAACTAGACACACAACCGGTCAAGGGCCGAAAAAAACTAATACTGATGTTTAGTCTAGCTTTTGTTATCGATAAAAGAGACGAGGATAAGCCCAAATTATTCTCATCATCAATATTGATTCTTCATGAAAAACATATTAAAAGTAAAATATTTCTTGATTTTAGCGTTGCGTCTACTTGTTATAAAAGTTTATATTTCGAATATGGTAACGTTGACGTCACAGGAGGCCGATTCACTGTGATTTCTACAAAATGTTTTTGTACAATAAATGACGTCTCCCATGACATCACATAATTAACATATTGGAAATAGAAACCTTTATAACCCATAAACGCATCACCCAAATCAAGATATATTGTATAATTGTTAAAAAAAAGTGTTAAAAAAAAAGAATTTCTAGGCACATGAAGCCTGATATACGGTTCATCATTATTTTGTTGATCAACTAAAGTTGCGACTGTTGATTAACTGATGCCGAACAGTGTATAAAGTTACGCAAAGAAAAGCCTGTGATACACGGTTCAGCATTTGTTAATTAACACTAACGGTACACTTTTGTTGCTCAACAAATGCTGACCCGTGTATCACAGGCTTTAGAAAACAAACTTACCTAGTGAGCACAGAGTGGGCAAGTTACGTCAATGACTTACAATGGTTATCGTACGGCATGCCGTGACGTTGAAATGGTTTCCCATTGTTTGTGTCCTGCTGATCCAATCAAATTACAGAAATATGGTACAGCACGGTTACGGACATGCCGTAGTTTGTTCCACTCATACGAAATCTGCTCTGCGACTCATGTGGCCACTTTCAAAATGGCAAAACAACAAGCAAAAAAAATCGACATGTTTATTATAGATATAGTCGGTACGTTATATATGCACACAGAGCAGATATCGAGTGGGACAAACTACGGCACTGACTTCGACATGGTTACAGTACGGCATGTCGTGACGTTGAAATGGTTTCCTATTGTTTTTGTCCTACTGATCCAATCAAATTACAGAGTTACGGTACAGTAAGTTTACGGCACGGTTACGGTAAGGCTACGGACATGCCGTAGTTTGTGCCACTCATACGAAATCTACTCTAACAGTATTATCATACAACAACTTTGTACCAATAGCCCACTTTCGATGTCTGTCACATACAAAGGATTCTAAACGAGGCTCAGGGGAACAATGTTGAAAGGAGAATAGTTGCTAGTGCTTTCTTCTAATGTCCAGTCCTCATTGTCGGACTTTAAACATTACTTCAAGCACTGATTATTCTCCGGGGGTAAAATTGAAACCTTTGTACGTGACGAGTGAATCATATATCGAATGTGAGCTATTTACTCGCGAGTCGAGTGATATTTTTCATTGTCCATAAGCCCTTTGATATCGATTGTACATGAAGTGGATAGTCCAACGGTAGAATATTTCTTGATTTGGGTGTTGCATCTAAAAAGGTTTATTTCCAATATGCTAATGATGTTATGTCATCACCGTCATCACCGACATCACTTATTATACCAAAGCATGCTGGTAGAGACAAATTATCTATTTCTAAATTCTAAGTTATATTTGAAGCTTATTGAAGTGATTTTACCACAAAAAAAATCTAAATTAGAAAATAGCTTAATTCACAAGCACAAAGAAATTCAGCAAATGTCGGTGATGACATCACAGCATTAGCATATTGGAAATATGAACCTTTATATCTCGTAGACGCAACACCCAAATCAAGAAATATTCTACCGTTGGACTATCCACTTCATGTACAATCGATATCAAAGATAACTGGCTAGGGCTTATAAGCATTTTAAGACTGTAACACAAACCCTTCCATATCGCGAAAATCAGTTGAGAAACAGGGCTATGAGACGGCGCAGCGCCATATGTGAGTTGAGTTTGTTGGTATCTCGCTCTTGCTCAGAGGGTTTTTCTCCGGTTTCCTCCCTCCACAAAAACCAACACGTTAAATTCCAATTTGATCTGTGGTTTAGCCAGGTCCCGACTTTGATCAGCCCCTGTGGTTGTTTCAGGTTAACTATAATTCAGAGTTTATTTTCTTCTGACTGCGCTCGTAGCCCTGTTTCTCAACTGATTTTCGAGATACGAAAGGGACTATTTTGCAGTCTAATGTGATATACCCTGCACCCGTAGGAGTTATAGTTCAACGGTTAGCAAGGGATTGATATTCTTGACCCCATTTAGATTGCGCACCCTCTTGCAGCCATACAGATGAAGGGTGACAAGCCTGAAACAGCAAACAATTGCATGTTACATCATAATGTTCTGGTCAAATGATTCCAACATCAATACAACATGTTACATCATAATGACCTGGTTAAATGAGTCCAACATCAATGCAACATGTTACATTATAATGCCTTGGTCAAATGAGTCCAACATCAATACAACATGTTACATTATAATGCCTTGGTCAAATGAGTCCAACATCAATACAACATGTTACATTATAATGCCTTGGTCAAATGAGTCCAACATCAATACAACATGGTACATTATAATGCCTTGTTACGCGTTCAAACTCATTAATAATTCATGAAGCAAAAACAAAGGAAATCACCGACTGATAAGTGATCTTTAAATCTGATACAGATTTCGTTCTGATTTACATAAACTTTGGCTTCGATTTTCTCGGCCAAACTAAGTCGTACGCCAAAATAACTGAAAACAAGACTCTACATCTAGACGTTTGATAAGTAAGATAAAGAATTCGTGTCCGATCTTTATCCGATTTACAAACTCTCGCTTTCAGCCAGAGTTTGTAAATCGGATAAAGATCGGCCACTCATTCTTTATCTATTACTTATAATGCCTTGGTCAAATGAGTCCAACATCAATACAACATGTTGGATACAACATGTTAGACTCCGGGGTTAGACTCCTTTGGCCACCATGTTGGTTGATGTTTGACGAACTTTGATTTCTGTCCAACATCGTACAACATTATTTTTGTTCTGAGTTTCATGAGCAATGTTTGCTTCATATTGACTTTATTGATAAAGGAATCAGAGCGAGGCCAGTCGTCCCAGGAATAAAAAGAATCTGCGGAAAATAACGTTAATTACCGACACAAAAGAACACAACAGTGTGGTACGACAGAAACTAAGACATTTCTGACCGGAACCAATTTTGTAACCTGAGAATCAGGCCCAGTGGGGAGGGGGAGGGGAGGGGGAGGAGAGGAAGAATGGGGAGAGGGGAAAAAGAAAGGAAGGCCTGACACAAAACTATTCGTTGCGCCGATTGGATAAAACCAAGACTCGAAACTGGATGTGAACAACTATTTGGTATCTCAATGTCTCTTATATAAATAACAAATGAAAACCGCTTTATAGATCTTCCCAAATATTAGTCTTAAGCCTGCACAAAAACTCTTGAAGGCTTGCTTCTCGAAAGAAAGGATAGTCCTCGGTATGTTGCTGGCGGCATACGGATAATTTTATACCAGTTGTTTCCCAAGATCTTCTCACAGTTCTCGAAACCAAACAACAGGAGAAACAAACATCTTCACCGTCATTGTAGCCGTCAGTCCACTGGAGCTGATAAGAACACAGCACGTTTCTCGGCTTGTAGCGAATCAATAGTATCAAAGCTGTGGCGCATGAATGCTGCGAAATTTTGCCCATTCCTTGTAAGCAGACTTTTATAGCAGAACCACTTTGACAAAACAATTCCCACGGCAACATAATTTAACTCAAAAGCTTCGGGCGAGAGAATTACAAACTTATTATCCTTGAAGGAGCAGCAGAACTCTGTTAGTCGTAGCACAAAAGAAAGAAACATGGATGGAATACAAGTACCGTACTTAGGTCTTAAATTTTCTTCACTGACAGAGATCGAAAAACTTCGATGGCCGACATTTCAAAACTAATTGCTGAGCTCAATCTATGATGACAGTTAATTCAATCTCCGAAAACCGGAAATACATTTCAGTGGTTAAAAAGTGATGCCGAGATAACGTAATGTTTGGGGGCGGAAAGCCTTTCTCCAAGTCTCTGTCAGGCTCTCTTTCTTTTCTCTTCTCGAGAGCCTGTTAGTCAGGTTTGGGAAACTGGCCTCGGTCTGGTACCATTGTTACCAGACTTCTTCCCGCGCGAGATATGAATAAGGTGAATGGAAATTCGACATTGCTGAATTCACGCATGCGCATAAGACTGATCCTGGCCTTTGTGTAAATAGTTACATAAAGGATTTTGAGTAAATTTCGGTCCCAAAATCCTTGAAATCACTGGTGCAAGGAACATTTTGCATTTTGTAAATTACAAACGCTTGTTGACATATGATATTCAGGATACATTTAGCATTCCAGTGGCTAAAAATTCCCGATAAAAGCAATTTGTAGTAACCATTCCGTGTAATCTTATTCCGGAATACGGTCAATCAATCGCACCCTAATTCAGTGCGAGGTAATCCATTGCACTAACCTCTTGCACTGCTTGGCCAGATGGAGCACGGTGTGGTCGGTGATGTCAGCACAAAAACTGAGCTTGAGAATGCGAAGACTTTGGCTGCAGTAGTTAGCGAGTGATATCACACTGCAGAGAAACAAGATGACTCCTAAATGTACACCTTCATGCACTGCCTACAAGTACATTTACTTAACAAATAGAGTCCATTTTGTCGTGCGTCTGTCCTCTTATAGATGCACAGATGACGCCAAAACGTGAAGAGAACAAAGTGCACCACGAAACGCAGTAGAAAGGCATAACTAATGTTCTCTTCACGTTTTGGTGTCATCTGTGCATCTATAAGAAGACAGACGCGTGGCAGAATTAGCCTGTGAACAGGCTCTCTTGGGGGGAGGGGAAGAAGAGAAAGAGGGAGAAATGAGGGGAGGACTGGGGATGATGAGAGAGCCTGTAGTCTAGCCTGCTACACCAAACGTTTGTGTCACTCATAAATTCGAAGAAAAAGTAAAGTCTGCTTACCCGAGCGCTTATTTAGTTTCCAATATGCAAGGTTGATTGTCTTATGAAACAATCAGATTTACCTTCCATATCCTGGAAAGTGACGTATGTTACGTTTAAAAGGTTCAGACAATACATTTACGCATGAGACGCAACTAATTTGTACATTTCATGTTTCATTGTTTTTCATTTCATGTCTCTCGTATGTTTAGCCTCCAAAAGCTCAATTGAAGGGCTGTGTGCAAAAAGGGCAGAAGTGATTTTTGATCACGTTCTAATAAAATTCTCCCTTAGAAAATAAAGTAATTGAAGGTGAATTTAGAATGTGATCAAGAGTCACTAACGCCCTTTTTGCACACAGCTCTTCAATTAATTTCAATCAAAAGCTCTTAAGACAACACCAGAACGGGTTGATTCAAATTTTGGCTTCGGAGAATCTAAAAGCAGACTTCAAAACATTTGCTAACTTTATTGTTTTTATATATTTGCAGCATGGCGCCAACAAGCTGAGCATTCGTGACTGTTGCATGGGGCGGCAATTAAAAAATTCCAACAATAGCTCTCATTGAGCAGAAAAATAAAACAAAAGTGCTGACGTCGTGCTTGCATATTGGAAACTAATTAAGCGCTCGGGTATGGAGACGTTATTTCCCGGGCACCCGCTAGCTTGGATTTTATGACGTCACACAATTGGCCCTATTGTCAGCCTTTTGTGTTGTAACAATAGGGGCGGCGCCTGGGAGATTCAAATGAGTTTTATGGACAGGAAGCTGAATGCAAAAATGCTTGGCGCATGCGCTACATAACAACTTAAAGCCGTGACGGACACGGTACATTATGACCGGAAAACTCCGTTGCAAACAACCTGTGGATACCGTCGAAAATGCAACGGTTTGCCAGCCTTCTGACTGGCTGTATCCTCCATGGCATGGGATAAGTTGTAAGAGGACATACATAATTATAGTTCCTCCTCAGTCAAGGCGAGTGTTAATCATGCTTTCTAGTACAAACTATTGTATCGGGCGACATTCTCCAACTCTTTTACGATTCCTCCTACACAAAAGTGTATAGGTTAGAAGAGGAAGCAGACAATGTCAACAGCGTTTTAGTCCCTGCCCAAGGTTGCCTGTTGGAGTCGAACACACGACTCCACGCATACGAAAAACACTCTAACAGTGAATTAATAAGCCATTTGACGCCCGGAACTAGTGTTGTAATTGATGTCCTTTACAAGTTAATGCACAATGATATGTATAAACAGCACTAGTATCGCAGCTCATTGGCCCTCTGCCCACTCCACCTCTACTATTTGTAGCACTTTTTCTCCGTAATCGATTATGTTGTGATAGCTCATTGAACAGTGTGCGCTCTCAACTTCTCCTCTTTTTTAACCCATAAATTATTTTAGTTAACTCTTTCCTCAATCTGATATTTTTCTCTTTTTCCAAATCATAATTTGGGTAATTTAAAAATATTACTAGTTGCGATCACATATCATTGGAGCTCCGGCCATCCGATTAATTTACATTTTAGCATAAATACACCTATTTACTAAACACACATACATTGTACATGCACATCTACATGTGTACAAATTATCTATGGTTACAAGTGTTAAAGGTAGGAACACATGCTGGAATGGTACATTAACTTAACGTCACTGCTGTAGGGATTGGGATAGATGTCCTGCATTGCCGCCGGCAACGGGAAGGTAACCATGGCAACCAACCCCTGACACCCGTCACACTGAATATCAGTGAATAATACTTACCAGCTTCAACTCTCCCCTGGGTCCACAAACACCAGGGTCGGGTCGGGTGGGGCAGCCAGCAAGCAACTCCCACGAGGATGCAAGCAGCGCCATGTTAAGCTAAACACGCATGCGTACTAGCAACCGCTGCCCAGCCAGTTGCCTGCAGTTAAATATCATTATAACACGGTACATAAATTAAGTTACATGTGCAGAGGAGGGAACACTTGTACCATTGCAGGCAATGCAAAATGTTGCAAATTGTGTCCGCACCTTCTACATACAAACCAAACGAAACATGGTGGAATGCCTTAATACCTTTTATCAGTGACCGCATTTCCAGTTGAACTCAAATCAAGTAACTCCATCTTGTGGCAGCATCTCGCTAGCGCTCTGACTCCTGCATCGCTGACATTACCACATCCACAGATATCCAGTGACCTGAGAATAGTTACATACCAACATGTCTGGTGAGCAACATGCTAATGTAACAATAGGCAATCAACGATTCAACGATTTGAACAAAATACCAAATTCTAATTCATACGCTTTTCATCAAAATTTCAGAACAAAATGTTAAATTTTAGATAGTGTAAGAAGGATAGAAGTAATTTACAGAATTCACTTCTGTGCTGTATCGGATCTTTGTGGCTCAGATCTGTATATGTCAATACAACACAGTCGCTCATTCTGTAAAATATTTAAAAAGGAAATGAATGTGTAATGGCGATTTGTAAATCTGATACAGATTCGTCCTGATTTACATAAACTTTTGCTTTGAAATAGGTTGTATCGCCAAAATAACTGAATTACATGACTCTATACATGTACATCTACACATTTGGTAACTAATAGATAGAGAATGAGTAGCTGTGTTTTATCGGATTTACAAACTCTCACTTCTGGCTAGAGTTCACGATTACTCATACTGCTAGACTCCATGCTTACTTTATTCCTGGTAGGTTGGTTGCAATCTCTGCCAGGGCAACATCTGTTATCAGAGGGCAATTAGCCAGAACAAGACATGTCAGCAGAGGGCAGTAACGCACAATCTTCTTTACAGCTGAATCACGAGCCTGCAAAGAAAGAAAACACCATCCTAATCCCTGGGTACTTTTCCTGGCCAGGGGGAGGGGCACTCCCATATATCCTATACAGGTAATTGTGCTGCCCCAAAGAGTATGGTTTCGAGCTGTTTTAGTCTGAAATAGGGTTATGGATTTTGTCTCTTTAGTCTGAAATAGGGTATGACTTTGACATGGAAGTATGACACAGCACATGTTCACTGATTTCTCTCAGTTTATCTTGTTATTTTGACAATGTTCTTCAAAATTAATAGAGAAAATTACATGCCGAAAAATATCATTGGATTAGATAAATTATGTGATTAAATTATGTGACACTAAAAAAAATTATTTATGAAAAAATAGCTACCTGTCCCAGCCCTTTTGACCAGGACTGTAGCATCACAAAAAACTCAAACTAAAATATATTTTTTAAAGCCTTGAAAATGTGACTTTCTGATTTCCCCCCTAAAAAAGGCGCGAAAAATGATTGACAGCTGCTGTTATTCACTGGGCATGTTATTTCATTCTCACTATCTTGGTAGTAGTCAACTTGTGAGTAAATTTGTCAGCTGGTGTAAAGTTATTAGGACAAACATTGGGTGGAGGAATTTATACTCAAGTTCCAAGAAGTTAGAATCATCGAAGACCGAAAGTCCACAAAGAATCGAGCAATAACGTTTTGTTATCTTCAATCAACCAAACATTTTCAGAGAATTCAATTTGCCAGTTTTGCTTCAGCGTGATGAAATTAGAATGTGACATTTATAAACAGTCTACATGTACATGGTGTGGAGCAATGCTTCAATGGTTTTCCCTGCTCTGATATTGTTTGCTTACTGTGGTGCCATTTTTCTTGACTTCTAAAAGAGTGTTTCTTCTTTGAAATTAAACTGGAATCAGTAAGCTGTATAACTTTCTCTCTTCTAAGTCAAGCCTGTGCTCTGAGCCAGTTCGTCTGAACTTTGTAATCGGCTGAAACACTGAATACAACATGAATTGCTGTCTAGGGGGACTGTCTAGTTAACCGTGAAATGAATCTCAAACCTTTATCGGGCTGTTTTTTTGCCCAAAACAGAACTTTGTTGAAATCCAGCCTCTGCATTTTGTCCACTTTTTTTCAAATTTTCACGAGTCGTAGAAAACAGCCATTTCTCGAATACTGTATGGTGTCGAGGAATTTTGAAATTCTTTTTCGTTCAAGTTTTATGACCTGGTTTGTATAAATATGGGATTAAAAACTACTTTTTCAACTTTGAAGAGAGATAAAATCTGTAATAAGCAACATATCGAAAATTCCCGACACAGTACATTGTATTTGAGACAATTTAGTTGGGATTCGAAAGGGATTATTAAGAAAAAAATTGTTCAAAGCTAAAGGGCTGAACTCTTTCTGTCAGATGGAGTCATTTTGCATTGAAAAATATACAACATCTACGCTTTTAACTTTTGTTCAAAACGTAAAATGGTACATAGTATGTCTCTGTGGCTTTAATTGTGATGCTGAAAGAGTGTTTTTCCAAGATGACACCTTAAACCTTTATTAATACCTTAAGTAAATGCCATACCCAAATTCTATTGTCCCAACTGTTGTGTTAAATCCTAAATGCAATTGATTAGCATGCATATCCATTATGACACAATGCATACTAATCAGTATGTGACATAAAGGCGGTCCAACAACCAATCACTTACCTCCCCTTCCCCAGATGCATACAGACTGTCTCACAAATATGGGACGTGTTTTTAAGCACACATGATGTAAACTATAACATCAAACTCTAATTGATTACAGTTATGCTCAAACTTCAAAAAATATATAATTAAAGCATAAGATACATGTACATTGTAAGTTGGTTAATCAATGGCCACTTGTGTGATAAAGGATTTAACATTGCAAGTAAAGCTTAACAATCATGAGGGCGAATTTACTTATTGCTTCTGCTATCATTGAAGGTATAATAATTATTTATTGATCATAGTTGTACCTGCTTGCAACCTCGCAAATCAAGATTTTCTAGTTCTGGAAGTTGTGACACCAAGGTACCTATTGCTGCATCAGTCATCTGAGAAAATATACATGAAATGCAAAGCTATTAAACACAATTATGCTTTGCAAGGGTGTACAGTAAACACTTAATGACTGGCCCTGAGGGAATCAGTGAGCTTTTATTTCCTGTTATCCTCAATGTTCCCTGAGACGGAGCTGAACATTGAGGATTGAGGGGAAACAAAACTCATTAGAGGCCAGTTATTAAGTGATTTGTTATATACTGTACATGTAGCAACAATTATAAAATTCTTTTGCCTGAGTTTTGGTAAACACATATTTCTTTCCCACCTTTAGCTATTGTAGCCAGTGGTGCACTATGACACATCACACCGTCTTATGTCATGATGTGATCACGTGGCAGGATACATTGGATTTTGAGGACTGCCGCGTGACCCTGGATCAAGCAATGAGAGCGTGTTGTATCTGAAAAACGTATGGCTATGTAACAATAGCTATTCTTATATACATGTACCTTCTGGAATTACTGAAAAACAATATGAAATCTATCAAAGACTATTCTTTTTAAGCTTTCAAGCTCTGAATTTCATATCATTCAACAACAACAACAACAACATACTGTACTTTATTTATACCAGAGGATTTTACAATTAAGAAATGAAGAAAAAACAGATGACTCAAGTGACTGAGCATTGGCTGAGTCGCACAAAGCATAACAGTTGAGAGAGTCTTTTATCAGTGATTGGAGGACAAAAAAACCTAACTGGGTGACTACAACAAGTAATTAAAAGCACAATACCTTGTAGCACTGGCCTAAGTTAAGTGTTCTTAGGTGATTACATTCACTTCCCAACATCTGAATGCCACCTGGAGTGATGTTAAAACAGCCAAACACTTCAAATGTATGTAAGCTGAAAAAGAAAAAGGAAAGTTGTCACCACACAGGAAAATAAATAAAGACATATTGCAATCATTATATAATGATTGTTTCAAGGACTTTACTTCTTTACATATTTCAAAACCTGTTGACCATACATGTACATATTGTGGTTAAATTTTAATACCTGGGTCAAAATATTTTAACCATGCAGCTCCATTTCCCCATTATTTTTTTGAAACTGGTTTAATTTTTTTAACCAGTTATTTTTTTTGGAAAGTTTCATTTTGTTTATTTGTTTGAATCTTCATGCCATGCCAAGAAACAATATCTTACCTTTGTCCATGTTTCTTGGCCACACAGATCAAGGATTTGTCCGTGATTGCTTGACAACCATTAAGACACAGGCATTCAAGTCTGTGGCAAAGAATACAATCATATATAAAGAGGATTGAATTATATATTATCAAAAGTTTTAAAGCTTGATGCAGAAGATAGCTGCCAACTTTGTACAATATATACTGTGGATCCAGGATTAGTTGTTAATGGTGCACATTTTTTTTATTTGTTGCAAGGGTTCATCGGTGACGTTTCTAGACAATATTTGCATGTTGCTAATATACATGTACTAAATTGCCATTTGTTGGCACTTGGCTTTGTACAAGATGGTGGTCACATGAGTTTATGCAAAAAGGATTTGATGTTGAACAATAACTTTATTAACATTTTACTATCTCTCTCTCCATTAAAAAAAAGTGAAATTATTTGGGCCTACATGTACATGTATAGACCTGAATCTCAATTTAAGACAGATGGAACAAAATGAAACACACAGTACTTTATTTCATGTTAAGAAATAAACATACATGTATCATTCCTTGTCTACAACCATGTCAGACCAATCAACCCTTGCAACAACCCTCACCACCCTTCCAGTTAGCTCAGTGGTGATGAGCTCCGGTCTGTCGTGTGGGAGGTCGCAGGTTCAAACTCCAGCTGGATCAACACTCAGTATCTTTAAATAATTGAGTAGAAGGTGCTGCCTTTTTGAAACAATCTCGTTCTTGAACTGCAAATGGTTTGACCTTCACATCTTCTTGGATAAGGATGTAAAATCATAGGTCCCACATCAGCCTCAAGTTTACCAGTCTCAACAGACTGTCATGAGTTACCAACGTAACTAAAGTTGCTTTACTTTACTTTTAATTGAACTCTGACACCATTAAATGCTCAGCCTGAATTGCTCAAAACTCAACCACAATGTATTTGACTGTACAAATAACAAAATGTTGAGATCAATTTATTCTGCATGACATCACATCTTGAATGTGTTGCCTTTTAATTCAAACGGCCAAAATCTTCCATTTTCCCAAACAATTCAGGGCTCAAATTTAACAGTATCCCATTAACCAATGGTAACTAGTTTTCAATGTCTGGTTACTAAAACATTTCTTTGGGTAAAATATCCAGAGCAAGTCCCCCACTAATGGCACATTCTTTTGGGACTATTCTGCTTTTCCTATTCTGGTATAGGAATAACAGAATATGCAGAATACTAATTCCCAAAAGAGCACAAACACATATTCCAAAAATGGAATTATCTTGATGGAGGTGACCTGGGAACTAACAACAACTCTGCAGGACATGTATATGCCAGATAAATGTCCTGCCAAAAAAATCCCACAAGTCCATTTTGCCTCTTCTGAGTAAACAACATTCTGTTCATTCTATGCGAGCAGCAACACTAATCTTGACGTACAACACAGGGTGACCACACGCATACCTTTTTGCACTAGCATACCATTTCCTAGAATTTATGGTCACCGGCCAGTGATTGCCTCGCTTTGACGCGCTGGGTCTCAAAGGATATATCCCGGATGTAACAAACGGTATCCATATTTTCTCAACACAACTTGCAAGTACCATTTTATCAAATTATCATGTCAAACTCTGCTTTATTCATAGCAGGAAGTATTCATCAGGGACAACGTTCTTTTACAAGTTTTTCAGCGCTGTCGTGTGCCAAATCTGACCAGTTCAGCAGTGGACCTCTGACACAATCGATACAAATTATCCTTATCGAAGGAGACCGACTGTATCTCGTTTCGCTTGGCAATCAACTCAACCCAGATGCAGAGATGATATTGCTGAACTATCTGCCCCTTGAGACATGTTGATATATGGAGACTAACACTAACAAATCGTCCTTCGGGACAACAAACGAACCCTTCCGAGTACGGTAGCAAACAAATCACCCAATGGCAACGTGGAACAAAATAAATGAAAAATCGTCTCTGTCAAGTATCAGGTTTACCCATATAATCGAGGTAATAGGCTAACTCCGTTGCCACCCAATTCAGATCATGTGATGTAAACATACATTACTAGATGGAGAATTGACTCTTTGAAAATTAATTTTATTCAGATAGGCATGACTGCGTAGCATCTGTTTACATCACATGATCTTAATTGGGTGGCAACAGAGTTAGCCGATTACCTCTATTCCTCTTGCTTTTAACCTTTTACATTTTTCTAGGACATTTTTTGTAAAGAGTCGAGTGTATACATAACATTGTTATTGTTTTGTAGCATTGGCATGTTAAAAAGTGCATCACTTGGACACAAATATTATTAACTTTGAGTTGATGTTATTGTTGATGTGGATTAATGTTAGAGTTTATGATTGTCAGTTATACATTTCAATAAAATACCTATACTTTACTCGTTGTCTATATTTCCGTTATCGATGTTGTGTCAGTTATTTTCTGTCCAAAATGCACATTGTCTAATAACCCAGTTTGAGCAAAGTACGATTTGCAAGTTAGAGCCATAGCTAGAGAGAGATTTTTAGTTTGCCCAACTCACTCAAACTAATATCACAGACAGTAGCTCTATGCATCCCCTTGCAGCACTTCACTTTCTGTTAGAAACTTCTAGTTTATTCTGCTATCGGAAGCAGAATGAACACAGAATAATGGTCCCAAAAGAATCTAATCTGGCTAAAAAAAGTTTTCTTATTCCAGAATAACCCGAAAGGAATGTGCCCCATAGTAAGTACCGGTATTCTTGGACAGTTGAGTGTCACCTTGCTTAAATAGTTTTTCTCCAGGTTCTCTGATTTTCTTCCCTCCACAAAAAACCAACATTCCAATTTGATCTGTGGATTAGCCAGGTTCTAACTTTGATCAGCCCCTATGGTTGTTTCAGGTCAGAGTTTTTAAATGATCATTAACTCACCTTAGAACATTTTCCACCAGAGCTTGTACTCCATTATCACCGACGTTAGTCCAGCTGACATCAACAGACACCACACTTGAACACCGAGCAGCAATATGGAGTAATATAGACTCTCCCATTAGTTCCCCTCCACTGCAGCCACTAAAATCCAGCTCCTACAATAGGTTTTAAATCACAAACATAAATTCAAACTTCTTTTTTGTAATTTAATGTAATTTTGTAAAAATTAAAAACTATTGAAAACAAAACTCACTATAAACAATAAAATGTGAAAAATAAGTGTTTGCCAGTACATGCATGTACACAATTATAGATCTGGGTCTGGTTGTTCGAAACGAGGGTACAATGTAGCTTTATTCCTAGAATACTGCTAAATCTGTATTGTAATCTGTACAGTTTATCCTTGGGTTAGCAATTTAACCACAGAGGTAGTGCTTACCCTTGCTTTGAACAACCAAGCCATACACAGTATTGCAAAACCTTTATCAGGTATATAAACTCAAGATGCATGTACATTTGTAAGAATACATGTAAAATAAAAGAGGTTTATTTAATAGTCAGCTATTAACTAGCTAATAAGTCATGTGTATTTTAACAAGCCTTTAGTCAAGCCAAAATGTGCTTGATGAGTAAAAATTACAGCTGTACATGTATTACAATGTAGCTGGTTAGCAGACTAATAAATTGTTTATGCAAATCTGCAAAACACAAACTGCAGCTGGGAAGCCATTTTAAAGTTACTATCCCAGCTGAATGTGGTCTAACATTTCTTGGTTCATGTTGCTGCATTCTTTGCAGATTTAAACCCCACGGCATGGCACCCCAAATTTTGCACTATTGCCAATAAAGTTGGAACATGGCACCCTTAATTTTGAATGTGTAAACAAACCAATCCCAAATGTATTAAGGCTGCACCAGTGCCTTAAATTTTTGGGGTGCCAAGATCACCAATAGGAGGTCCATAAAATAAGGATATGCTGTGCCCATAAATTTGTATTTGTAAATGCATTGAAATGCAGTGCTTGTCAGTGGAGTAACAGTTTAAAACTCTGTGCATGCACTTTTGGAAAAGAAAACTGTCATACAGAACAACACATCATCAGAAAAAACCTGAAGAAGAACCATCATGGTACCAACTGGAGCTATGAAGATGTACAAACTCTATTACAGCTCTGAGCTGAGGAAACTATTCTGGACAATGTTCATTGTAGTGACAAACAACTACATGTTGCTCTTTTCTCGTTTAATTTGTTATTTTGCATCAATTGACAGTCTTCCTTCTTTAGACCTAAGAATTGCTGGCTATATATTTTGCCTTTTTTGATTTCAGAAGCAATACACACTTATTGGGCTGTTTCTTGCCATCTTTGCCAAGAAAAAAGCCCACATTTTGAGGTTCCAGTGTAATTATAGGGACTGTGCCTGCATGGCTTGTCATGATTGGTCATGCATGTAAAAGGAAAGTGCCATGCTGAAAAACGATCAGTACTGGACCAAACTTTGGAGTGCTGTGCCATCCTTTTTTGTGTGGGGTTTTATAACACAATGATAAAGTTTATTTTGTGTTTTTAGTTGTCTAATTCTTATTTTTAATACAATTAACAGAGTTCATGAAATAATGTAAACTAGAATACCAACCTCTAGTGTATCACTACAACTTCTGAACATGTTTCGCAGCCCATTAGCAGAAACATTGTTACCATGGCACTGGGAGATTGTCAAGCTAGAGGGTTGTCGCTTGCCAATGTTTAAAAGCCACTCATCACAAATGCTCTCTTTCTTATGCAGAACAATAACTTTCCCTGTTAAATGAATCACAAGAATTTCATTTCATTTACAGTATACAATTACACTGTAAGTAACTACACATTCTCATTGATATAGTGATGATAGTACTGGCTAGAGTGGAAGAAAATTTAGTATTGAACTATAACAACAAATAGTATTTTTTGTCTTGGGACTATCATCAGATGGTTTCCCTTGGAAATGTGATGTTCTTAAAACTAGCATGTACATGTACAATGTTAAACCGAAACTTCATCCTCACTCTAATATTTGTTTAAATTACGAACATCCCATTTCTGCAGGGAACTACATGCATGTACATGTATCAGCCAATAGTCCTCAACAAAAACACTATTAACTTTTGTTAAATAGTCATAAATTTCCAAGAACAATTAGCACCAGAGACAAAATTAATAATATCATCAAGAAAACTGCTTATTTTGTAAGGTTTTTGTACAGGTTTCCTCGATATTAATATTATAATTATTAATTAATAGCTAAGCTTTAATGAATCATAGCTTGGTTATGGTAAAATTAAATTATTATTAATACAGACTTTTCACTGTTGCTTTCTCAAAACTGTTGGTTTCTCAGAGTTTCATAAAAACCCATTATGACATGTTTTGACAAAGTATAGATGTTGTAGTTCAAATTTTGTCTCAGATCAAACATTTTCTGAACTAGAGAAACACATTTTTAACTACAATTTTTTTTTGAACTATGAAATTCTTTTGGGAACTAGGGAATTTTGTGTACCAAAAATAAATCCACCAGCCCTCCCCCTCTGTTTTTCTACCCCCTTATCACTCAACCCTTCCCCTACCCCTCTCCCTGTCTTCTTACAGTGCTACACTATACCCATATAATCATGTCATTTACTATATAAGATGGTGCTACTAGTACCCAGTCCCCCACAATCTAGTCCAAATTTGTTATTTACCCTAGTTCAAAAAATATTCCCTAGTTCAAAAACATTATAAACTGAGATAAAATTTTAACATACATGTAATTTACTACAACATAGACAGCTCTAGAAAAGTGAAAAGAAATATAACTCCAAAACTCCAAAGGAGAAACTAATGTTCAATGGCATGAAAATGCATACGAAACAGTGGGATAAAACGAATGGGCAGAACCAACCAAAGGAGTACAGCTGTTTACTGAATTATAATTTTGTTTACAGTTAAAGATACAAATACCATACATTGTACATGTACATCCCAGCCACTTTTTGGACAAATTTGATAGGAAATGTAGGCTGTGCAAGTTCTAAATATAGGAAAATATAGGATTTTTTCCCAAAATATAGGCACTTTATAGGAGCTAAAATAGCTTTCAAACAATAAATAGTAAACAATAAACACACAATTTTTAAAACATGTGAACTTTTAATGTGTTTGATCAAACCTGTTTTTTTTTTTGATAGGAAAGAATTTTGCTTTTGTTAATTCACAACAAAAATGCTAAAAAGTGCAAAATATAAATGTATCACTCAGCATACATCCTATTTATAGGAAATATAGGCTCTTTATAGGATCCTATAGAAATTATAGGATATATAGGAAATATAGGAGGTCTGGGATGCCTGAAATACACACATGCATAATAATGGCTGTGGTCGCACCAGAGGGTAACACAGATGTTTACACCCAAACAAATTGGTGTTTCCATTGTTTTGTATGTGACCGCATTCTTCAGTGATTTTAGTGTTGTGTTTGTTGCTTGGGTTATGCAGCTATGTGTATTTCAAAGAAACTTTACTGCAGTCAGCCACCTCCAAAAGAATAGTATGATGCTGTTTGCAGCAGTGTTAACAGCAGTAAAACACCAGGTAAAAAATTTTTTTGTCAGAGTTGTCACTAAGGGCCGTAATACCCGTGACACTTGTCACAGCTGAGCTTACTGGATGTTACAGGTGCTGTTATGGCCCCTCCGAACATGGCCTTACATGGCTATAATTTATGGTATGGGTGCACTTACAAAAACTTAATGACAGCCCTGATTGTTACACCAGTGTTACCCTCTAGTGGGATCACAGCCATTATTATGATTAATGTGCATCATAACAATGCTACGTGTATCCTTACAGAGTGTTTCATCCATTGCAATCCTGTAGAACTGCCAACAGACTCTTGCACAAGACACAAGGTCCCGATGATGAAGACTGGAAAATATCTTCAGCAGAAGTTCATCAGGGAGGTATAGATATGGTGTGGGGTCACTCTCTCGCTGAGAACGAATCTACATGGGTTGATGAAAACAACAATAATTAATAGAAATCGTCAGTATTGAAATTATCAGCACAACTTATTTCTTAATGCATTAGGATAATACCAATATTCAATAAGCTCTGACTAAGTATTAAAATGCAGTCTTGTTCTAATTTTAGTCTTATGAACCCAGTTGAGTCTGGCCTGGAGCTTGCAAAGGATAATTTGCCAATGCCAACAGTTCCTATTGAAGGTGTTAGTTGGCCATATATCTACACATAGATCCTCTGTAGATCACTCAAAGTGATTTTTTTATTCAAATAGTAAATACGAACAATGTTGAAATTTGTGGAAACTGAAACTGATAAATGGTACTGGCAATCTGACAGATCTAAACAACACTGATTAGCTAAATCAGACTGGAAGCATATATACATGTACATGTAGGAAGAAAATCAGTTGAATGGACAACAAACACTGCTCAACATATATACAATGTACATGTACATGTACTGGCTAAAAGTGATGGTGCAAGTGCCACAGCAATCTGTAGGCAGTTTTGAATTCAACCGAATTCTCATATCTATACTTGTTAGACCTTTATATGTGTACAAATAATTCTCCAGTCAAATGGATGCATCAGGGTCACATGCCAGCTTCAATATTTTACCATATTTTACCTACTTTGTATTGGACATTTCACATGCACTAGTGAGTTCTTCCTTCACTCATTTGTTGTGTTTTAATTATTGATTAGAGGATTATTTGTTTGGTATAATAAAACACTTAGTATAGGATTCATCCTCTCCCAAATGGCCAATATGGCAAGTATTTAAGTATTGACCTTTGGTCTCGTCCAAGTCTGAGCTTAAATATTTTGCCATATACATGTAGGTAGCAAATATTCAAATGAAAGCTTTGATTAGACTGAAGTGGAGAAAGGTTCCATGTGAACAGCAGTTGGACAGGGGTTAGTCAATCCTAAGAGACACAGGTTCCGTTACACGAACATGTACAATGTGCATGCATGATGAGCAATGTTGACATGTACATGATTGTATACTTTAAGGTACAATCTTCTACAATCACTTGAGCACCAACTTAACAATATATTTTGATTAGGAAATCATGTCACACAAACTAGCATTTGGAGAATGTTATGAGAATTTCATTTACAGTATGACACTCACCAGTGTTAACATTCGATCATAGTCACCAACATCTGAAATACAGTAAGCCAAGCAGTGAGCAGAACTGTCTATACATTCAAACAATACGACATGACAAATACATACATTGTACATGATTACAGTAACTATAATCACAAAAATAGAGCAGATTTCAAATGAGTGGGGCAAACTACATGTACACTGTATGGCAATGACACACCTTACTGTGCAGCATGCTGTGGCATTGTATTGGTTTCCCTATTGTTTTTACCAGGACTACTGATCTAATCAAATTACAGAGATATGGTTATAGCACAGTTATACACTGTAGTATGGTTATGGTAAGGCTACAGACATGCCGTAATTTGCCCCACTCAAATGAAATCTGCTCTAACTATAAAAACTGCAACAAAAGTGATTTTACATGTATTCACAGGTTTCCCATACACTGTATGTCACAGACAAATGAGGTGTGTGAAAGCTTGTGATATAAACAGCTGAACAAAGGCTGCCTTCTCCATGCTGTAATCTGATTATTGATCAAATTTTGGCTAGACATACATGTATGTTACAGGGGGGGAGGGAGGGGGGGGGGGGGGGGGAGGGAGGTAGGAAGACAGAGGGAGATAGTGGATTTATTTTTTGTTCACAAAAACTCCCTAGTTCAAAAAAAAATATCCCCAGTTCAAAAAAAAAGATTCCTTAGTTTAAAAACAATTGAACTGAGAATTTGAACTACATGTACATGTGGTTAGTCAACATTCCTGTATCCTGTAATAACCATATGCGTACATTGTAAGACCAAGACATTAGTTTGCTTACCATTCAAGTTGAGAGGTGGAACAACAGAAGTTGATCTTTTGATTGGAGACTTTGAATCATCTACTCTGGAATGTGCCCTTGAAGCCTTAAAAGGAAAAAAAGGCAATCACCTCACATCAATAAATTATTATCGTATTATTTGTAAAATGAATGAATGAATGAATGATCTTTAATATACAAAATGTACTATGAACAGCCCCAACAACACAATACACAGAACTACCGGTACATGTACATACATGTATGTATGTTGCAGATAACATTTATTTAACCTTAATTAGCTACATGTACATTGTACAATGTGGTTAATTTCTTTCAACATGTCTGGGTTAAATTAATTTCACTGACTGGATGTAATTTTAAACCAGGATAACAATGTTTTCAAAATAATTTATATTTTAAAATAAAAGTACTGTCATAAAAACAGTGAAGTTTGTATAACAGTAGAACTTTATTAACATAAGTGTGCACATCATTAGATGGAGAGGGGGCAGCTGGGCATGGTGGGACGGATGTGGTGGGGGAACAGATAGAACTTACTGGTACATTATTTTGTAGATCACAACTTTTCATACAATGTACATGTACCAAAAACTAAACTCCAATTTTATTTATGACTACCCAAAAAGAATGGATCCTTTTTAACTCGTGGATGCGCCCAAGCGCAGAACACGAGTATTGGGGTTAGTGGTCCAAGCTAATTACTCGGGCTGCCTGTGGCAGCGCCGAGTCTTAAAATGCAAGTCGTTTTTTTTTTTAAAAAATCCATGTCAGACGGCTTCTGCGCATGCGTTAAAGGTCAACTTCAAACCAATCAGATTGCACTGTGCTGGTCACGCAACAATCGCCAGGTTAATGTATTTACATAAGTGAATACAGTAAATCAAAATGGTCGACCCGCGAGGGCGAAAGCCTTCCAACAGGCTCAGGATATTTCAACTGGCGCTCTTGTTGACCATAAAAATACATGAACAACCAGGAGCCGTAATACATTCGATCAGCGCTGTTTGGACAGATCCAATGTACATTTAGAAACGTAAGCGAAATACAATATCCAAACACGTTTGGATATCAACGGGTATCGAATTATAATCAAAGGTTAGATCTCGTCAGGCGCGCTCAGATAAGAAAGTTCAAAGCTCTCAGACAAGGCGAGACAAGGAAACCCTCAATTGAGCCAAGTGGAATATTTACATGATCCGCTAAGATTGTTACAAATCTTAGTTAAGGTTACCGGATACCTTCAAAACGAAAAAGTTGGAATTTTTTTTTTTTCACATAGAAATGTAGTTTTAGTAGTAGTGTCTCATATACCAAAAACTCCGTTAAAAAAAAAAAAAATATTGACGGAGAAATACCAAAAGGAAGTTTTTGGTTCTTTTTGATTGACAGCAGATCAATAAACACATGACAAGTGCTCACTCGCCCGTAACGACGGTGTGGGAAATCATTTAATATACCAATGTTTACGTTTATTGAGAAATGTTTTTCCACACACAATTCCACAATTCCATCGGATGTTGGCCTTATATCTTACAAAAAGCAAGCAGGATGCCCTAACCCTAAACCCTTAGCTTGAAAAAGAAAGAAAAAAGAAAAGCAAAACGAGGCCAAACAATGCATACGACTACAATTACAAAGCCAAATAAGAGTCCTCGCAAAACCCGACAAGCATTCGTATTTTCACTTTCAGACAGTGCCGATTGGTCCACATCTGAACATAAAGTAGAATTGATAAGAGCCAGCCGAGGGAATATTTGTTTCCAAGAAAGCTTAGATGGAAACGTAGTTTGGCGGTGACCCTGAATCGGTTGAACCACGCTCTCGCTATTGTCGTGCTGTTTCAGACGCCTGCAAAACGCTGTCTCCTCTACTAACTATGATGGCATTCAAGGCGTCTCTATAGGTGTTCACCTTGGCTTTGCCCCTCGAGGTCTTTTTGTCTTTCCCATTTTTCTAGCCTGGGAAACCATCTGACTCTTACCGCTACCATTTTTCAAGTCACACAAAAAAGAACAAACATCGGTGCGTTGCTTTGATCGGAAATCAACATTGGCGGGAAATCTTGACAGATAGTTGAACTGTGATGAGAAATGATTGGCCAAGAGCTTGCTAATTGTTGGAGAGGCGGGGCTTCAGATTCACGCACGACAGACGGGTATATTTTTTGAAGTGCTATTTTCTCGCTTTCGATTTTCAATCAAAATAGAGTTTAAAAAAAGTTCCCACTCAAGAGGAATTTATTCGATTTGTGCGAAATTTTCACAAAATGTCAATTGATATCTCAGCTGCAAAACCGTGTCGGGGAATTGGGAAATTCTTAAAAGAGAGCTCTTGACGACGTTTCCCGCATATCTACTCGGATTATTTTTCGCCTTTTCACGGAAAGCATGATAACTTTTGAACTAAATCGAATTTTGAAATTCCCCGACACGGTTTTGTAATACGATTCCTCTGAAATGCGACAAAGCAAACAGATTTTTAAACTTTAAAATATTTTCGGAGTCGGAACTTCTGAAAGCCATCTCACTAGATCGGAGAAACGGGATGGCGGAAAATTCGAGATTTTCAAAGAACTCAAAACTTTTTATGTATTCTTGTAGTCAATTTTATAAGCTTTAAAATGATACATGGATGATTTATCTACGATGTTTTCTCGAGGCGCTACATAATTTAGACTGGAAACGCACCCTGAAGGTATCCGGTAACCTTAAGCAGATGTTTTCAGTGTATGCCAACTGAAATGCGGCAACTACACGAACAAGAAGCATGAACTGCCAGCAACGAGAGAGGAAAAAGTATTTGAAATGCACAGCGCTAGCTGAAATAGGGCATATATATAATATCGGAGACGTTAAATTACGTTACTGTGAAGAGGATCAAAATTCAAGTTTTGTAGCTTGAGACTGTCTTCTGCCGTGACTTGTGAGAGAAATTGGAAAAGATCTAGCTGTTTCATTCAGACACTGGCAAATTTATTGAAAGCTACGGGCTTACTTTATGAGATTATTATTCATTGTGGAATGAAAGGAAACAGGTTAGCTGAAAGTTAAGTTCGAGGTAGGCTTCGACTTTCATTCCGATTCAGTGCATATGTGCACGAAGGTGGGTGCACTACCAAAAGATCCAAAACGAAAGTTCAGTTACGTAAGTACTGTAAGTAAACTCTTTTTGATTTGAATAAAATTCCTCAGTTTGTCTGTTAATGTACTTTTCCTTCTAATTATCGCTTTATTTAACATCTGTGATTTAGAGTATGCGTACCTCAGAATAAATTATTTGAAAGGTCAACTGAATTCTTGTGTCGATAAGCGCAAATGTTTTTTGTGAAACAGTCTGTGTATATGAGAAGCGGCTTAATAGAAGAGCTTTCTCATTTATAGGAATTACAATTGTTTTTCTTGCTATGAAATTTATGTTTCATTTCACATTTATTCATACAGTTTTAGCCGGACATTTCCCCGAGTTTTTGATCTATTTTCAATCAAATTCAAAGTCTGAATATGTCATTGTATTGCATTTATACACTTGAATTGCCAGTATTCTGTTGTTCGAATCCTGCGTTATCATAGTCATGCCATAAAAGCGATTAATAGACCAGTCTGTTTTTTTGACGTTCTCACTGGCGAATTAAAGCACGACTTGATACTAAGAGGATTTCAAATGAAAGTGTATTTCATCTTCAATCTCATGTGGCCCGAGTGAAAGCCCAGATGGGCTCTTGTTTATTCATCGTTTTATGGTGTGTAGATCACTTTTTTCTGTGTACATCGGGGACTCTCTGTTGGCTGTCTGAATAGTCCGTATAGTGTTCGATTTTCCGAAGATATATTGACGGAGTTTTATGGTACGCGTCCAAATTTGGTCACGCTGGAGAAGTTGTATTGACGGTGCCCTTCTAATGCCAGACACTTCAAACCTGGACAGACATGGTAGTGGGTCCCTATCAATTACTTAGTGGTGATGACGTAACGATGACGTCATCTGTCACATGATTTTAGGTACATGCCCATGCATATCTCCCTCATTTCTAATGCCAGACAGTTCAAACTTGGACAGGCAAATTGGGTCCCCACAAATCACTTAGTGGTGATGACGTAATGATGATGTCATCGGTCAAGTGATTTTAAGTACATGCCCATACATGTATCTCCCTTGTTTCTAATGCCAGCCGGCTCAAACCTGACAGACATGGTAGTGGGTCCCTATCAAGCACCCAGTGGTGATGACGTAACGATGACATCATCGGTCACGTGATTTTAGGTACATGCCCATGCATATCTCCCTCATTTATAATGTCAGCACGCTCAAACCTGACAGACATGGTAGTGGGTCCCTATCAAGCACCCAGTGGTGATGACATAACGATGACATCATCTGTCACATGATTTTAGGTACATGCCCATGCATATCTCCCTCATTTATAATGCCAGCATGCTCAAACCTGACAGACATGGTAGTGGGTCCCTATCAATCACTTAGAGGCGATGATGTAACGATGACGTCATCTGTCACGTGATATTAAGTACATGTCAATATCTCCCTCATTTCTAATGCCAGACAGTTTAAATTTGGACAGGCATGGTATTGGGTTCCCACAAATCACTTAGTGGCGACCAAATAACGATGACGTCATCGGTCACATGATTTTAGGTACATGCCCATATATCTCCCTGATATCTAACGCCAACCTGCTCAAACCTGGACAGACATAGTAGTGGGTCCCTATCAATCACCTAGTGGTGGTGATGCAACGATGATGTCATCGTCACATGATTTTAAGTACATGCCCATATCTCCCTCATTTCTAATGCCAGACAGTTCAAACCTGGAAAGACATTAGTAGTGGGTCCCCACCTAGTGGTGATGACGTAACGATGACGTCATCGGTCACATGATTGTAAGTATATGCCCATGTCTCCCTCATTTCTAATTCTAATGCCAGACAGTTAAAACTTGGACATGCATTGGGTCCCCACAAATCACTTTGTGGCGATGACGTAACGATGACATCATCGTTCACGTCATATTAAGTACATGCAGGAGCCCAGTACATGCCCATATCGCCCTAATTTCTTATTGATTAATATTTTCCATATACATTAGTTCCTATATTATGTGTATATAATCATTGTATATAGTTTATATAGATATAAAATTAGTTAATTATATATTTAATTGTAATTATCTCTGAAAAGCCCAATGGGGGAGTGGATAATAAAAGTATGCATGTATGTATTTCTAATGCCAGACAGTTCAAACTTGGACAGGCATGGTATTCGGTCCCCACAAATCACTTACATGTAGTGGCGATGACGTAATGATGACGTCATCGGTCACGTGATTTGTAGTACAGTCCCTGTCAAAAGTTTTTCACACCGTACGAACCACATGTGGTAGCATGTGGCACATGTGCCACATGTGTTTACCACTTTCGGTAAAATGAAAGTGGCGAAATGTGGCGAAGCGAAATCGGTAACTGAACCACTTTCGTTAAAACACAATCGGTGACCGAACCACTTTCGTTAAAACACAATCGGTGACCGAACCACTTTCGTTAAAACACAATCGGTGACCGAACCACTTTCAGTAAAACGAAATCGGTGACTTCAGTACCACCTTCGGTAAAACGAATTCGGTGATTCGACCACCTTCGGTAAAATGAATTCGAATAGTCATCATGGAGCAGAATGTAATCAGTATGTGTAAATCGGCGTTCTACTATCTTAGAAATATCGGGCGAATAAGGAAGTACATAAGCTTACAAACAGCGGAAATTCTAATGCATGCGTTCGTCACATCAAGACTTGATTTCTGCAACTCTCTTCTCTACGGACTACCTAAACACGTTACCAAGCGGCTACAGAGCGTACAGAATGCAGCAGCAAGAATTGTTACTTTAAGTAGAAAATCTGAACATATTACCCCTGTTTTATATAACTTACATTGGCTTCCTATCGAAGAACGGATTGTTTTTAAGATTCTTTTGCTGACATTCAAGTCCCTTCATGGTTTGGCACCTCCGTATATTGCTGATTTGGTCACTCGATATGTACCTACGCGTTCTTTGAGATCTGCCACCAGCGATAGGCTGGTTCAGGTGCCATATAAATTAAGTTCATATGGTTGTAGGGCATTTTCAACTGCTGCACCTGCCCTATGGAACGGCCTTCCACAAGACATTAGAAATTGTTTAACAATAAATGAATTTAAGAGTAAAGTAAAAACTTACCTTTTCAGGAAGGCTTATTCAGGACATTTTTAATTTTTCGTAGTACTTTTTATCACATATTTTTAGATCAGATTTAAGGATAGTTTTAATTTCTCTTAATGCTTTTTATCATATACATATTTATTCGCTATGATATTTTCGTTCTTTTAATATTAGATATGTGTATTTAAACCTATTGTAAAGCGCCATTGGACAGAGATGGAAATGGCGCTATATAAGAACTGTATATTATTATTATTATATGTTATGTAAATATGGCGCTACGTACGTGATCAATTCTAGTTTAGTTGTAGCAAAGTTCGGCGTTTTTATTCATCTGATAAACTTTACAGACTTCTGTACTTTCATACTTTAATCTATCCCTCAATCCCTTCACGATTCTTTAAAAGTCGTTGCGTACGCTGTATGTTTTCAATTCAACAGATTCAAGAGCTTTTCGGTGCTTACATGTGCTTTCAGCCGTGGAAACTAATTGTCTGGTTTTTGACACAACAAGAATCGATCTTATTGCAGAATGCAGAGTTAAATAATGCGGGAAAGTTTCTCAACTTTTAATACTGGCAAGTGATAAACGTCTACCAAATAGAATATTCTGGAATTCTTTTTATTTAACGTGGGATCCGTCATTTTGCTCAAATTGCTCGAACAGAAGTGTGACATTTTTGAATAATCAATGAGCTCTGACAGCAGCAGTGTTTGTTTTGCTTTGAGATCACACCAAAAATCATCTTGATATCTTCCTACTGAATCAAATGCTTTCAAAGTTTTGTATTTTATTTACGGTCTGAACAGTTTTCAAATAAAAACACCCAGGTGAATACATTTTGGATAGTTTAATTCATTATTGGTTATTTTGCCGTGAGATCGCACCGAATCTTCTGGAGTTTCAATTACAGATTTTTTACTTCATCATTTCGTCAATTTGCGGTTTATAATTGCTGTGAGACTGGACTGCAGCGATTGGTCCGATGTCAGATGTGAAACAAACAAGTCTCAGGTCCTCGATCAATCAAACATAGGACCTGTCAAAACTCAGACTGACAGGTTCACGCGTGACTGATTGCAATTGCACAATCTTGATATTTTAATTTCGAAAACATGCCTTTCCAGAATCCGCAAACATTTGCAATGCTTTTGGTCGGAACCTTGAACAACGCAGGAATCTCTCGTAAATGTTAAACTACGGAAGCTAAAGTTCGTTTGTTGATTATTGTTTATTGGCGGGGTCCGCTTTAAAAGTTTGCCGCTAGATTATGAACGAACGGCGGTTGTTAGTTTGTGGCGTAAGTTTAAGGTTATATATTCACAGCAGTTCCTTTTTTTTCAGTACAGTTTATCAGTGAGGTTATCAGAAGAAATAGGAAGGAGAGAAATGCTCTTAGACACTTAGCGGCTTTCTCGGTACAAATCACGATCAAAACAAATAAGTTTTTCGATGATCGCACCAGGACACCGACCTCACGCTTCGCCGACAATTTGATATATCGTTTCAAAGAAGACAAAACGAGATATCATTTTTGAAATCTAAACTTCAGCATTTTCAGTTTTAACGTTGTAAAAATCACTTTAGTCGCAAGCAGTGAACTACATGTACAAGTAACAACTTGTAGACTGTCTTGACCTGCAATGTTTGGTGAAGCGAAATCGGTGACTGAACCACTTTCGGTAAAACGAAATCGGTGACTGAACCACTTTCGTTAAAACACAATCGGTGACCGAACCACTTTCGCTAAAACACAATCGGTGACCGAACCACTTTCGTTAAAACACAATCGGTGACCGAACCACTTTCAGTAAAACGAAATCGGTGACTCTACCACTTTCAGTAAAACGAATTCGGTCTTAAAACGAATGGAGTTTACCGAACGAAATCTACCACATATGGTTACCGAATCTTCGTTTTACCGAAGCACATACGGTACCGTATACGGTTGAAAAACTTTTGACAGGGACTGTATATGCCAAAATAGCTCACCGACCTTTCACAAGTTGCCCTATGTTTAGGATGTTTTATATCTCTGATACAAATAACCTACCAATTCGGTTGGAAAAAAGTTACCTACATGTATGTACATGTTAAACTAGGTTAAAATAACCTTATTTGTTTTACCTAGTACTGTACATGACTGTACACCGTAAAAGAGTATTCTGTAGTTTTGATTTACTTACAGAGTATTATAAGTGTATTGATCATATTGTTGTCAATGGTATTATTGCTACAAATTGTACCTGTGGAACTGCAATCTCTGTCCACAGTCTTGGCAACTGGCTGTCACAGCTCTTACTGATCGACTGTCCAGGAGCTCTTGCCTTAGCACTACCAGTCCTCTTTTTCTGTGGTGTCACCTTATTGCCACGATTGGTAGATTGTGGTGTTGCACTCTGAGGTCTCACTTTGTTAGGTAACTTTGGTAAAGACTTCCTTACATCTACATTGTCAGATGAATATGTTGGATATGATCCTCTGCTATGGTGTCCATTCCTGCTCCAATTTTTCCTTTCCCCCTTATCACCTGACAGATCACTTGATGAGCAAGTTTTCTTTACACCAACAGAATCAATCTGAACACTGTTTACTTTGCCCTTTTGCTTCTTGATAGAAGGAGGCTTAGAGAGTTCTCTGGGTTCAAAACTACTCCATGCTAAACTAGACTTATGCCAGCGTCTCTTGTAATTAGACAACTGGTTACAGACATAGCTTTCATCACTAAAATCTGCAGTTGAACCAACTTCTTTCATTAAATTTGAAACATCTTGGAACAAACTTTTGTCACTCTTATTTGCTGATGGACCATAAGTCAGTACATTGGGCATAGATTTTACAGATTTGAGTGCTTCTGCCATTAGACTCTTTGTTTCTTTGCACTGCTGTTCATAGCATTGTTGCTGTTCTGGTGACAGTAAAGCTGGCTTGTTCTTAACCAAAGCACTGCCACATTCAATGCACCAGTTTGCAGCCTTACTATTAATTTCACTGCAATTGTGACAAACCTTTGCCATTATGGTCACATCTTCAGCAACAATTTCAGTTTTATCAAGAACATAACTTTCATGCTTTGCAGATTCCTGTGGCAATTTTGATTCTAAAGGTGGAGAACAACTGGGCGTAGTTGGGTACTCATTAGAATTACAAGATGTATCATTGGTAAGATATTTATTTATGCCATTAGCAGTGAAACTATTCCCACATTTCTTGCCACTGCTTGCTTTTAGCTTGACATTGTATGTGCTTGTATCTTGTGAAGAATCACAATGATTCAGAACAGTGCTACTAGACGATTGGCCAGATTTCTTCGCAGCATGTTTCCCCTGCTTTCCTCTTCTATCAGAATCCAAGTATTCTGTCAGTTCATTTAATATCTTCTGCTTTCCTTTGCCTGTCCTTGAACTTCTTCCAGGCACAGTCTCTTTTGGTGTCAATGATTTATCAGACTTTGAGAACCTGTGAACCAAATTAATGGATCTTACACTGCCTTCAGAATCTGAAGTTTCAAAGCCACTGTATAATGCACCCTGGATCTGAGGCCAGGGGGGTCCCATGCTAGCATATGTGGGGGGTGGTGAGGGAAGGTGTTTACTACCCCCCTCTCTGTGAGTTTCATGATTCTCACAAAGGTGTTTAACTGTGTTGTCATAAAAATTATCAACCCTGTTTCTGGCACTGCTTCCACTTCTGGGTGAAACCTGAGAACTCTGGGGTGACAGCCTCTGAGAATGTCTGGGGGAGTTATATTTTCCTTTGTTTGTGGGATGCCTGTCTGACTCGTTAAACCCATTTTGTTGCACTTTGCTGGCATTATGAGACTTGGCTTCAAAATCAAAATTGGAAATATTTTCATTAACATCTAAACTTGGCTTTGAAGATGTAGAATGATTACCACTTTGATTGAAATTGTTAGAATCCCTGGTTCTGTAGGAGAACTGAGAAATTAGATCTCTCTCAGAACATGTGGTGGTTTTATTCTTGGAAAAGGATCCAAGGTACGATTGGATATCGAGTTGACCAGATTCGACTGCACCCCTCAATCCCCAAAGCTCAAGCCTAAGGTTATCATCATCATCGTCTAGTCTGTTGTTTCCCAGATCACAACTTGACCTTAAACGTGAACTCCACGCTTTCTCATCAAAACGGTCAGTGTCCAGTGAAGGGGAGAAGGCCTCGCATTGTAACATATCCTTGACTTCTTCCTGGTCAGACCTTGAAGATGTCAGAGAGAGATTAGAAAGACGTTCTATCTCATCCAGTTTCTGATAGTTGGACTGTTTACTGCTCGAAGGATAAGATGGATTTATAACCTGAAAATGTTCAAGTCGCTTTTGACGTACGAGTTCTAAGTCAACTCTGGGGCTACTAGAGCTAGCAGCAGCTGTTAGTGACTGGGAACCACAAAGTATGTCGATGATAGGACTCTTGTTGGGGAGAATGTTGGAAGTTGAATCTTTGAAGCCAGAAACATCCCTTGATCGACAGAAACTTTCCTTCGTGGATATTGCACTTAACTCATCTCTTAATTCGTCCTGTGGCTCGGTCTTAGCAATGTCTATAAATTCAGCAGCTTTGGCATCACATCCAAATCTACCACTGACGGAATCCCTTTCACTAAAATGGCGGTTCGTGTCACTACCACTGCCACTGGTCTCGGAGACCTTAGCGAGGAGTGACGCCTCTAGCTGTCGTATCCACTCACTCGCAATACTTTGAGCTTCATCCTCACCAACGGCTTCCATTGCCGAATTCTGGCACTCATCGATAGCAAATAATACTGAAGAATTCCTACTCGATATTTGAAGGTTTACATCGAACTTACTCATAACAACCAGTTTCGAACACGAACCGAACACGAAGAACAGAAAAATTGCTTATGTGGAACATTTTAATAATACGCTTTATGATTGGTTTAATTTAAAATAAGTGTCTCAGTTTTAGTTAAAAGCCAATGAAAAGTAAGTTTCTATGTTGTTTCTAATCCTCCTACCGATCAGTAATTGTCCGCTGGCTGAAATTGAGCCTGCGTTACTGAGAGGGACATAATCTGGACTTTCCCCCCCGATTTTGCTATTAATTATAAAGCTTTCCACATCTAAAGGTATCACAAATGGAGCCAAGAAGAAACACTTCTCGCTGGACATGCTATTTATTTCCATGGTCAGTCGTGCATGTGAAATATTCACCGCCAGAAAGCCCAAAAAGCCTTTCATGTAACCGCGAGGATAAATTTATTCATTCACGAGGGCACACTGCGATTCTTCACGAACAACAACAAAAGAAGGACCAACAAACAGAGCATAACTGGTTGCTTCAAGCAGTTTCTCTGTTCATCAGGCAAGGTTGATGTCAATATTGGACCTTTGAACTCTTCACAATATCCAAGAAATGAGTACATTATATGTCCCAAAAGAGAATTTTTCTCGCAGAAGTTCAGTCACCTCGAGCTTGGGATCCGATAAAGTCGTTGACGAGGTGGAGCTGGAGGCACTAATCAGGCACGAAGATCCACAAGATACAGATATACTAGACGAGGATGAGCTCAGCATCAACTTGGAGGAAGGATTTGGTGATCCAGCGATGTCGGGATCAATGGTGAGCTCAGATTTCATGCATCACATTGCTTCGCGCTTTTACAGTAATCTCAGTAATCATAGCCTGCGTAGCAAGCCTCCTTCCCCATTCCCCCTGGGCGTGCTACGCAGGCTACAGTAATCACGACTCCATAAGTTTACTGTAAAAGCGCGAAGCGCGCGGACATGCAGTAAACATAGAGGGATTCATATCTAACTTATGGTATGGACCGAGCGGTATAGACGGAATTGCGGTCGTTTCGCCCACGAGTCGTTTCGCCCACTGTCAGTTCGCCCACGTCTCGAGTCGTTTCGCCCACGTCTCGAGTCGTTTCGCCCACGGCTCGAGTCGTTTAACCTACGTTTGAATTGAAGTTGATTGAACATCGATTGATATAATTTTTCTTCACAGATCAACATTTTAGCGATGCCTTTTGAAGAGGGAAATTTTGTGTGGGCATGTTTTTCGCGGCGATCAATTTTTAGTTGATCATACTTGAAGTCAACATTTTGCCGATTTATTAACTTATTAAGACAGAGTTTTTACCAAAGACAACACATTTTGTAGATCTGTAATATTTATTAAGTATTGTTTGCAAGCTAACAAGATATAATCTATACAATTTTGCCTAATACCCTAGTCGAATTATATAAAACGGTCATATAAAACTCTACTCGGCGCGAGCTGGGCCGTTCAGACGTGAACAAGCCTTGAGAAGCTGTGTTGCTGTTCTCTCTCGGTTGTTGTATTTCTCCCAGTGCTGGAAGAGTTTGGCCTGCAGCTGCCGGTACTTCTTACGCTGGATACGCTTTAACTTTCTATCTGAAACGAGCCTGATGTTAATGGCTGCCAACTTCGCCTCTCTGTGCAGCAGCTGGATGAGTGTGTAGAAGGGAAGGTGGCAGCGTCCCGTTGCTCGGCGGTTGAGACTGTTGTGCCATCCTTCAATGTGACGCGGGAGGGTTCTAATTTATTAAAACATGCAAAAAATTTGATCCGCGTGTACCCAAGCTCGTGATCTGAGAATTTCGATCCCATTTTAACTCAAGTTCGTGATTGAGGTCGGTGTCATAACAACGGTTCATAACAACCGGCTGTTTTCAGGGTGCTAATAAATCATTATATCGTAATAATATCGTGTTCTTTTCATGTTCAATTATGAACTTCACTGATGGTGGTGATAAGCCGCTATCAATCAACTTTATTTGCCTTTTAGTTGATTATAATCAATAAAATTAGTGTTTTCTTCACCGCCGACACAGTTTTTACGGTAGCCGCTACGGTAGCCGCTCGGCACCTACAATGTAACAACGGTTGTAGTAGAATTAATCACGTAGTTCGGCTTCGGCGTCATAACTATTATTCTCTAGTAAATTATTCTCTGCATCGCTATAATGTTTTAAAAGTGAAAGTATGCATTAAAAGCTTTCAAATGATATAAGTTACGGGGTATTTTGTAGTCTAGAACTCGGATAAGTTGTAAAGTGAAAATTAATCACGTAGTTCGGCTTCGGCGTCATAACAACCGAGACGCCATTCCGAGTTGAAGTAAATTATTCTCTGCATCGTTATAATGTTTTAAAAGTGAAAGTATGCATTAAAAGCTTTCAAATGATATAAGTTACGGGGTATTTTGTAGTCTAGAACTCGGATAAGTTGTAAAGTGAAAATTTATCACGTAGTTCGGCTTCGGCGTCATAACAACCGAGACGCCATTCCGAGTTGAAGTAAATTATTCTCTGATTTTAGATGCTCTCTTCAAAACGCATCGCTATAATGTTTTAAAAGTGAAAGTATGCATTAAAAGCTTTCAAATGATATACAGTCCCGCTCAAAAACTTTGCAACCGTCAGCGCCACTAGCGCCGCTAATTTTTTAGCGGCTGGGCGTTAGTGGTTTGGTGGCACTAACGGTAAAAACTGGTGGCTAGCCGTCGACGCCACTAGACGTTTGGTGGCTAGCCGTCGACGGCGCTAGACGTTTAGTGGCTAGCCGTCAACGGCTCAAGACATTTGGCGGCTAGCCGTTAGCAGTGCACGATTGAAAAAGTTTTCACTGCACTGTGCTGCGGTGTGAGTGAATGTAAACAAACTGAAGTCGAAAATTAGCATATTAACAATAATTGTAGTCGCATCGTGTCTGACAGAATCGAAGACATTTTTTTGGGAACTTCACAGATTTTCCCTGGAATAACTAAAGAAAATCACTTCAAAACCGTTCAGTAAAACTCGAACAGCGAACAGCTAACTTCCTGTTTCATTCTTCACGTGTTGCTTGAAACCGCTATGCGCAGACATTGTCTGGTTTTTGACACAACACTGGAGTGTCACGCCGTGAAGTTCGCGGGAAGTGCGACTGTAGTTTAATTCACCACACAACTACATGGAGTCAACCTTTATGGAAAATGAAAAAGATGTACAATAAAATATTCTGGAGTTCTTTTATTAATGTGGATGCGTTTCTCAAAGGTCTCAAGAATTCTACGACACGGCCGTCACAGAAGCGTGACATTTTCCACGAACTGATTTGAATAATCATCGTATTTATAGGCCGTCAGTGTTTGGCTTTAAAATCGCCTGGATCGCACCGGACATTTTATACCTTCAGAATAAAATGTTTTGTAAGTTTTTATTTCATTTTCGTTTCATGTCTGAAGAGTTTCACCTGATGCGGGAAATGCTTTGAGTCGATCTCTGCATGCCTAACAGTGAGAAGTTTTGGCTGTTTTCCAATTTGTTGTCAAATGAATGTTAATTGCCGTGAGATCACACTTTATCAAATCTTCTGGAGTTTTTAACTTCATCACTTTGTGATGAGTAAATAAAATACCCCACCTGCAAAAATATATTTTTTCGGCAACCTGTAATGGGACGGTAAAGTTAGTTGAAGTTCAGTGGACTTCTACATTCAGTGGGCCATGCGCTGTGACTCGTGAGAGTCGATGAATCGAACTAATATACGTCTGACTAGTAGACGTTAACCGTTTCAAAATTAACTACTCAAAACTCGGCTGCTGACACTAGATGGTAAATTTATTTTAGTTGAATACTTATTCCTTCAGTACTGCCACGGAAACCGATGAACTGACTAATAAAACGAACGTTTCAAAAGAAATTTCTCAAAACTCGGCCTTGACGAACATTTCAAAATCATTAAACTTCTCAAAATACAAAATACTTCAAGTCAGCGCATAAAAGGCTTCAAAATAAACTTCTTGAAACGTCGGCGGCTCAACGATTTAGTGGCTAGCCGTTGGTGGCTCAGAGGTTTTGGTGGCTAGCCGTTGGTGGCTCAGAACTTTTGGTGGCTAGCCGTCGACGGCGCTAGACGTTTGGTGGCTAGCCGTCGACGGCGCTAGACGTTTAGTGGTTTGGTGCCACTAACGGTAAAAGTTAGTGGCACTAGCGCCGCTAAAAACCGTTAGCGCCGTTTGGCGTTTAGTGGTGGTTGCAAACTTTTTGAGCGGGACTGTAAGTTACGGGGTATTTTGTAGTCTAGAACTCGGATAAGTTGTAAAGTGAAAATTTATCACGTAGTTCGGCTTCGGCGTCATAACAACCGAGACGCCATTCCGAGTTGAAGTAAATTATTCTCTGATTTTAGATGCTCTCTTCAAAACGCATCGCTATAATGTTTTAAAAGTGAAAGTATGCATTAAAAGCTTTCAAATCATATAAGTTATGGGGTATTTTTTAGTCTAGAAGTTGTAGTCACGGCTTCAGCGTCATAACGACCTGTTCAATAAACTTCAATTCAAGCGTGGGCTAAACGACTATACATAGCCATGTGTTGAACTAGTTGCAGTACATCGAGGGATTCGCATCGGAATGAATCGCAATATTCATATGAACGTGAAAGTATGCATTAAAAGCTTTCAAATCAAATAAGTTACGGGGTATTTTTTAGTCTAGAAGTTGTAGTCATGGCTTCAGCGTCATAACGTTGAACTTGAACTAGTTGCAGTACATCGAGGGAGCATCGAATCAATCACAATATTCATATGAAGTTGTTTTAGTCTTTATTCCATTTACTATATATAAATCGAGTACATGTAACAAGTCGAAATACCAAACCATTACGAACTGTCGCGATCTGTGAAGAAAATACTACCATGTCCATTTCATGTTCAATCAACTTCAATTCAGACGTGGGCGAAACGACTCGTGGGCGAAACGACCGGATACCGTATAGACGAGTTGGATCCGACCAGTTTAATAAGATCAACATCTTACAGTTAATATTATAACATTGAGTATTCTGCTGGCTAAAAAGTACCAATGCTTGTATAAGTGATTTGTAGTTATTATTCTGTGTTTTCTTATTCTGGGCGGGGTTGTTCAAAGCCTGATTAGTGTTAATCCTGGATTAGCTCTGCACAGAACTTATTGGTTGTCATGGAAATTAACCCTGGATTAGCACTAATCGGGCTTTGAACAACCTGGCCCTGGAAGTTATATGGTCAATCAAATGCACCGTAAGACTGACTTGAGGAATTAGATGTAATTCGTCCCCTAGCTAGCCTGTTCACGCGGCAAACATGATTCAATATCATAACTACATACATGTATACATATATATATAATCGGCGTGACCCCATATAATGCACCAATATATACCCATGATTGCTCTCATCTTACTTGATAGCTCAGTTGGTAGAGCGGCAGACATGTAACCTGGAGGTTGTTGGGTTCGAGTCCCACTTGGGTCAGAGATTTTTTCTCTTTCCCTCGTAGGGCGTGCACACTTAGCACTACAGCTTACCACTTTATATCTTTACACTTACTAGTGCTACGCGGCAAACATGATTCAATATCATAACTACATATACATATATATTCGCCGTGACCCCATATAACGCACCAATACCCATGATTGCTCTCATCTGACTTGATAGCTGAGTTGGTAGAGCGCCAGACATGTAACCTGGAGGTCGTTGGGTTTGAGTCCCACTTGGGTCAGATATTTTTTCTCTTTCTCTCGTAGGGCGTGCACACTTAGCACTACAGCTTACCACTTTATATCTTTACACTTCACAGGCTCTAGATACTGGGGAAAATGACGAAAATAAAACGTGGCGAAAACAAAATGGCAGGTGGAAAGAAGAGGGGGACTGGGGAGAGGGGGAGGGAAAGAGAGCCTGTGGACATTCTATTCCGAAACCTCTTCCGCCCACTTGTCAAGCTGTCACCGAATTGCGATTTCAAGCTGTCTATCAAATTTCAGTTTATAGCGCGGGATGGGATGTAAACATACCGCGGCATGTCAAAGCGGACCTATAGCTATATAATTTGCCTGTTCACAGGCTCTTGATACTGGGAAAAAAGACGCACAGTTTAAAGCCTGCATAGCTAAAGAAAGCTAGAGCTATAAATGTTAATTTTCAAAAGAAATAAAATCAAGTTTACTGTGAATTCCATTCCAGGTAGAGTAGATCGATATAGAGATTACTTAATGGGAAGTGCTGGCGTAGGGTATTTACGCACGTACCTCGCTCGTTCGTTTTGTGAAAACAAACAAGTGTGTAAATTATACCATACAAAAGCACTTTCCATCTTGTAATTTGTTTATGATATACATACTGAGATTTTTCTCCAATATCAAACAGGTTTTATTTAGGTCTTTGTCATTGAACACGTACATTTGTAGCTTTCAATTTTTGTTTTGCATTTCGTATCCGACTCAACGTAGACTAAAATTTATGCTCGATACAATCAAAATGGAAAGAAAAATCTTACTTTCTAAACTGACATCAGCCTTGAAATAGTTTTCAACATCAATATGAAACTGTCTTTGATTCAACAAATAAAGTTTACAAGTTTACATCGTCAATAGATTACAGTCCCTGTCAAAAGTTTTTTAACCGTATACGGTACCGTATGTGCTTCGGTAAAACGAAGATTCGGTAACCACATGTGGTAGATTTCGTTCGGTAGACTCCATTCGTTTTAAGACCAAATTCGTTTTACTGAAAGTGGTAGAGTCACCGATTTCGTTTTACTGAAAGTGGTTCGGTCACCGATTGTGTTTTAACGAAAGTGGTTCAGTCACCGATTTCGCTTCACCAAACATTGCAGGTCAAGACAGTCTACAAGTTGTTACTTGTACATGTAGTTCACTGCTTGCGACTAAAGTGATTTTTACAACGTTATAACTGAAAATGCTGAAGTTTAGATTTCAAAAATGATATCTCGTTTTGTCTTCTTTGAAATGATATATCGGCAAACTTTTAAAGCGGGCCCCGCCAGTAAGCAACAAACAAACTTTAGCTTCCGTAGTTTAACATTTACGAGAGATTCCTGCATTGTTCAAGGTTCCGACCAAAAGCATTGCAAATGTTTGCGGATTCTGGAAAGGCATGTTTTCAAAATTAAAATATCAAGATTGTGCAATTGCAATCAGTCACGTGTGAACCTGTCAGTCTGAGTTTTGACAGGTCCTATGTTTGATCGATCAAGGACCTGAGACTTGTTTGTTTCACATCTGACATCAGACCAATCGCTGCAGACCGGTCTCACAGCAATTATAAACCGCAATGCCAATCACAAATTGACGAAGTGATGAAGTAAAAAAAGCTGAAATTGAAACTCCAGAAGATTTGGTGCGATCTCACGGCAAAATAACCAATAACGAATTAAAATACCCAAAATGTATTCACCTGGGTGTTTTTATTTGACAGAATGGACTCAAACCAGTTTTCGCATTAGGTGAAAACTGTTCAGACCGTAAATAAAATACAAAACTTTGTAAGCATTTGATTCAGTAGGAAGATATCAAGATAATTTTTGGTGTGATCTCAAAGCAAAACAAACACTGCTGTCAGAGCTCATTGATTATTCAAAAATCACACTTCTGTTCGAGCAATTTGAGCAAAAATCCCACGTTAAATAGAAAGAATTCCAGAATATTCTATTTGGTAGACGTTTATCACTTGCCAGTATTAAAAGTTGAAAAACTTTCCCGCATTATTTAACTCTGCATTCTGCAATAAGATCACATGTTCCGCGAAGTTCGCGACATTCTTGTTGTGTCAAAAACCAGACAATTAGTTTCCACGGCTGAAAGCACATGTAAGCACCGAAAAGCTCTTGAATCTGTTGAATTGAAAACATACAGCATACGCAACGACTTTTAAAGAATCGTGAAGGGATTGAGGGATAGATTAAAGTCTGAAAGTACAGAAGTCTGTAAAGTTTATCAGATGAATAAAAACGCCGAACTTTGCTACAACTAAACTAGAATTGATCGCGTACGTAGCGCCATATTTACATAACATGATGACTATCCAAATTCATTTTACCGAAGGTGGTCGAGTCACCGAATTTGTTTTACCGAAGGTGGTAGAGTCACCGATTTCGTTTTACTGAAAGTGGTTCGGTCACCGATTGCGTTTTACCGAAAGTGGTTCAGTCACCGATTGTGTTTTACCGAAAGTGGTTCAGTTACCGATTTCGCTTCGCCACATTTCGCCACATTCATTTTACCGAAAGTGGTAAACACATGTGGCACATGTGCCACATGCTACCACATGTGGTTCGTACGGTGTGAAAAACTTTTGACAGGGACTGTAGTATACCTGCTTTTGTCCAAGTTGTTTGCTACGAGTTTTCAGACATCTCCACGGCTTGTAGGTTTTCTCTGCTCACAGAATATTTACGATTTTCTATGGAAGTTGAAATCACTCCACGAAGGATTGAAAGCTCGTAATCTTCGCCGTATTTTCTTTTGACACTAAGAATGATTTCACATAGAATATCTCTGTTGAGTTCTTTCGGTAGAATTTCGCTTCTTCTTTGTCGCTTTAAGTCACTTTACATCTGTTACTCTAAGTTTTTGGTCTTGCGATTTTGTTTTCTTGGTCGATAATATACTCTTCAATTGACTTGGAAGTTTTAACATCGTTTAAGTTGGCTGTTTACAGTTCAATATTACATAAAAAAAAATCAACTCCAACTTTCGTAGTGAATGAAAGTGGCGCTTCCGATTAATACGACAGACAGCTCGTGCAGCCGCTCGTGCAGCAACAGTTCAAAATATCTTACAGTTCTTTTCGTATTCTTCTTGTCTCTGTTACACAAACACATCTGCCACTCGCCAGGTTTTCAAAACACTCTTCGTCGAAGTGATTTCACGTTTGGGAAATTCGAAGGCCGGGCTCATCTGATTTTAGACATGACAGATAGGTGTTGACGTGAACTGTCAAAATTGACCAATCAGAAGGTATACCAGGAGCTGGTATACCGGAACAAGGTTCTGAATAGAATGTCCACAGGCCCTCTTTCCCTTTTCCTTCCCCCTTCTTTCATGTCCGAATTTTTCCCTCTTTCTCTCCCCATTCCCCGTTCCTTCATGTCCGTTTTTTTAGTATCCAGGGCCTGTGAACAGGCTATTCGTCCCCAGGCATCTTACTGTCCATGAGTGCAAAGATTGAGTGCAAAGAGTGTATACACATAATAAACAACCCTCTGGCTCACTCTGTGAAACATGGGTATAAAATAAATTACTACTACTACTATACTACTAAGGGAGGGAAAGAGGAAGCACCTGGCAGATCTCGGATTCACTATGGCAGGCCAGAATATTGTCAAACCCGTTCACAAATGAGGGGGCATAAGACTAAGGGTTTGCGATGATACGGTTTTGCGTTATTTTTTGTGCAGTTTTGCGAAAATTTTATTTTTTACCTGCTGTGTTGCGGTTTTACAAGACTAAGCGGTTCACGGTTATTATTAATTTTAGGACACATTCTAAATTCTCCCTTCGAAAAAAAAGAAATTGAAGGAGAATTTAGAATGTGATCAGGAGTCACTTATGCCCTTTTTGCACACAGCCCTTCAATAATTGAAGGGTTGAGCATGAAAATGGCCTATGTGACTTTTTAGTGATTTTTTTCAAATCGTCATTCGCCTGAAAACTTCTATACAACCAGTTAAACAACTGTTTATTACTGTTTTGGCATTTACATGTATATCGCGATTACACCGGTAAAAACCTAAAAGTCTTCACATAGAAACGGTCAATGTTTGCTTGACAACGATGCTTTCATCTCCCCATGGGACTGTAAAATTATGGCTATCTAGTACTGGTTCGTATTTGGTTGAGCAGTTAGACTGTTATTCTCCTGTTTATAGGGATTTTCACTTTCTCTTGATCGAAGACAACTTGATCTTGTTCCGTAATTAAAATGCGTCTGTGCTGTAGAGTTTTAGTTTATGGCTGGACTTTGTCACTTTGAAGTAGGCAGATTTCATGTTTAAAAACTATTCCACAGAAAAACAAAAGATCGTTCACAGCTGTGATAATCACATTAATAGAAACGCTCAACCGAACATGAACTAGTACTAGATATGCATAATTTTATAGTCATTTCTATGTGAATAATTTTAGGTTTTTACCAGTGTAATCGCGATATAAATGCCAAAACCTGTAATAAACAGTTGTTAAACTGGTAGTATGTAAGTTTTCAGGCGAATTTGACGATTTTGAAAAAAAATCACTAAAAAATCACATACACGTACATGTAGGTCGTTTTCATACTCGCCCCTTCAATTATGGGATGTTGTCCAAAATATATTTTCCGATTGGCCTGAGCCCCAAGACATGAAAAATGTATTTTGACCGCAGTGATACGATAAGAAATATATCTCAAGTATATATTTGTTTATTTTAGGACGGTAATGAACAAATCTATATTTAATATATATTTCCTGATATGCCATTCTTGTTAAAACATATTCTTTCAGAACTCCTTGGGGCCAGGCCAATCAGAAAATATATTTTGGACAACATCCCATTATTGAAAGTATTGATATTAGCATTATTCCACGAAAAGGTACTTACAGTATATACTTATATTAGCATGTTTGTCAAGGACAACCTTTTTGGCATTGACTGTATATACATGTATAATTATAGCATTAGGCACATATATATAAGGAAGTATCTCTGTCAAGAGAGTACTGAAACATTAGTTCACACCTTTATTACAAACAGATTAGATTACAGCAATAGCCTCTTACATGGGCTGAATGCCAAATCTGAAAGCTGCAGCAAGTTCAGAATGTGTGCGCGCTGTTAGTCTGTTGACCTCTAAATTCTGCCATATAACATGTCCTTTTCTACATTAGTTACACTGGTTGCACTACATTAGAACACAAGTGAATACGACTTCAAATAAGCTGGGTACCCTGGGATAACACAGGTAGCCCAAAAATACTAGGATCCAAATACTAGGAGGATCTGATCTAAAACTATACACAAGTCAGAACATGAGTGCACTGTGTATCACTTCATACAATTAATATAATATTACTGTACATTTAACTGTTTAGATTAAAATTTACTGTATCTTTTCATAGCTGACTGTTCCTATTTTCTGTTCTCAAAAGGTAGTGGTCAACCCGAAAGCTAAATGTATGCTTCTTTGACCACTGCACACCAATCTATCAATCAACGCAACTGTCACTTTCTAAAATTATCCTTATGTTCTATTCGTTGTACAATTAATTATTATCTTTGTATGTAAAATGATCAGTGTATAAATAAACGAAAAACTGAAACTGAAACTTTCAGTTTCAAAATTTATTTAATTAACAAAAAATGATAACAAAATAAAAATAAAAATTGTTATAGTCTTAGTTGTTCCGGGTTACCTCTGTTATCAGTGTGGTACCCTCTCTTTGTATTTTCGAGCTACCTGTGTTATCCTAGGATACCCTGGCTTAGTTCAGTTTCGGTTACCTGCCCTCTGTATTTTTGGTCTACCTGTGTTTGGCTTAGTTATTTCGGGTTATCTGTGTTATCAGTGCGGTACCCACTATGTATTTCGGGCTACCTGTGTTATCCTTATGCAAACAAAACAACTATGCCAGGGTACCTTATTTTAAGCTTAGCTTCAAACTAAACATGAGTGTTGATTGCTGAAGAGATAGATTGCCACTACATGTACATGGCAATTAAAAACAGTAGAAAACCTTATGAGTTTGCTGAACCTTTATTAGTTTTTTATCAATGGCTGCATAAATAAAAGCCTAGGTTTTAGTCGAACTAAAATGCTCTTGATTGTTTATTAGTTTCATAAAAGAAGTACACATGTATTTTGGGTAATGAATTTTCATAATTTCTACCAGATTAAAAACAATCGAACCCATGAATTTCCCCCAGATGCTTCGAATATGATTTGATCTTGGCAGGAAGCCAGTTATACAGTATGCCTTCAGATTCGAATTTGGTTTACGAGTGAAACTTTTCACAATCCACAAGGAAACAAGTACTCTTGGTAGTTTGAAATGTACTCGATATCACAGACACAGAGACTTTAAAATAGAGCGATAATTAGGACAAAAAGCACATTAACAGACAAACTGAGGGGAATTTAAATCAGAGTTTATTTACATATAATCTTAGCCTCCTCTGCAGGCATCTCAGTCTGTATTTTAATTCATTTTTTTTGTGTTATGGGTTATTTTTCTGTGTTTTAACGTTCGACCCGGAAGGACTAGGGCAGAGCTTCCCCTTTTCCTCTTCCCAATCCCTCACTTCTGGCTTACTACCACAGGAAGCCCACCCCGAGCGAGTTTGAGAAAACCCCAAATTAAAATACGGAGAGATTCCTGTGGAGGAGGCTATTACATGTATAATCTTTCATTTTGGATCTTTTGGTCCTCGAAGTAAGAAGCTAATGTTGAGAGAGCAAAAGATAACTGCAGATCTAAGCTCATGCACTGGAATGAATGAAACACAAAGCGTTTATCTCAAAGCAGAGCAAAGTACTCTGTATTCAGTTTACATCCAACTTTCAGATAGTAGTTTGTAGTAATATTTTATTCATACATATAAACACATGATGAGCACAAGGCTCATTAAAACGCATACATGTTAAAGTTGCAGAGTAAGATATGTAAGAAGCAGCATTACATGGAATAGTAAATCCTACGATAATACTAAATGTCTATAACTAATGCGTAATAATCTTACATGTAAATCCTAAGATAACACTAAAAGTTTACAAATAATAAATGATAAATCCTAAGATAACTATAAATAATAGATAATAAAAGCACCTGAAGCTACAGTGTAAACTAATATGAATCATACATGTACATTCTGTATTTGTGAGCGACCTTCGCACTCAGTTATGATAAAGCTCTTGAAGTTGAAAGCAAATTTCTTTTACAGTCTCAAAAGTTAATTTCATTAGAGAATTACATTTACCTGTACAGATGAGTCTTGATTATATCATCATTGTCACTTTCTGTACTGTATTCTTTCATTCCACAATGAATAACGCATGAATTGTAGTGCACATTTGAACATTGACTTTTTATGAAATTTGCATAAAATAAGTTACAAAATAATGTTGAATATTATTGAATTAAAAGCCTTAAGTACTAAAAATGGCTGTACAGTGAAGAAACTCTTATTATATGCCTTCAACAATTCTCTGATCTTCTATCCAGACAGGTACTTCATGTACTGTTTAAAACATGAACAGCAGTGTTTTATCAAGTTCAAAAATTTGAGGGCGAAGGCCGAGAATTTTTAGACTTGATAAAACACGTGCTGTGAGTGTTTTAAACGGCTTCAAAAACGCTTTAAGAATGCAATGAAAGAAAGACGCACATCTCAAGGGAATGACATAAAGAAAATAATTTTTAGAGGGATGAAATTTTATATAAAGTTTCATCCTAATTAGATATTCACTGATAAAGGCCCAAAATTTGCTGCGAGTTTATTAAACGACTTCAAAAACATTCACATGTAAAGAGGGTAAAGATACCTTTTTCAGTTATTTTGGCGATACGACTTATTTTGGCCGAGAAAATCAAAGCTAAAAGTTTATGTAAATTTAAAGGATGAAATTTTATCAGGTACAAAATGTCTTCACAGTCATTGATTTCCTTTGTTTTTGCTTCATTAATTATTCATCAGTTTTTGAAGAACATTTCATTTATTCTGAGATGTCTGTCTAATGAATATTTATGCTTCTAGATTGTCTGCCTTGGCCATATCATTCTGTCAGCATTGAAATATATGCAGCACAGTTCTTGCTAAATCTGATGGTTTGAACTGAAATATGTGTACATGTATCACTACCTAACTGTTCTACATAACATAATAAACCATTCCTGTCCACTTTGAATAATAAGGAACAAATATAAAGCAATATTTATAGCTATTTATAGAAACTGAACTTTTTGTCAAGAAACCGAACATGATCTAGCTGCCAGGTGTCTCTCTTCCTCTCTGCTCCCTCACCATGATTCCTCATGCCTGCTTGTCGCAGGTGCTTCACTCCACAGTTTTCAGATGCCTGGGAACAAGGCAGTGCAATACCTCAATCTGCTGATTGCCTGACTAGTGCTCTATTACATTGTACATGTACATACACAACATGTACATGTAGCTAGCATGTCATTCACTTACCCTTTCTGTGCAAAGGTCTAGGAGACTGTTGTGCTCATTGTATCACTAGTACATGTTATTTATAAGAATTACATTTCATAATTAGATTAGCAAACAACCTGTGCAAAAAATATTATTAGTATATCAGCATATCATAAACAACAAGAGCCCATCTGGGCTTTCACTCGGGCCACATGAGATTGAAGATGAAATACACTTTCATTTGAAATCCTCTTAGTAATAACCGAAGGGAAGAATTATTAGCTGAATTTAGCAGTCTTTAGGAGTGGCCGGTAGCGCGGTGACATTCATTCTCTGCTCTCCTAGTATATATTATATGTAATTTAATATTTTTGTTTTTCTCGTATGTGTAAATTAAAGAAGTTGACCTCTACTTATTCATGTAATGCACGCTTACAATTTAGTCTGCTGTTCTCCAGGTTCAGAGTACTAATAGATGAGTGTCTCAAATGTATGTTTATATTTGTCCCATATTATAAGTTGTATCCTGTCCACTGTTCTTTCTACCCTGCGGCTCTTTATCGCAGCTCGCTGATCGCGTCCATATTGGTATTTATTAACCGAAATGCCTGTTGGTTATCTATATTTAAAAGCTTTTTACCCTACATGTACTTCCCAAAACTGCAGTCTGCTCATTATATTACAGAACTATAAAGGGAACTGTTGGAAGCCTTTAATTTCTCGAACCAAAACCTTGGCCATGAGAGGATTCTTGTTTAAGTTTACCTTGAGAGTTGAATATTGCTTCGCTGCTCATAAATTATTCTGTGCTGAGTGTTTATTTTTCCGGGGTATTTCTGGCTTCGTGTTGGCGAGCGACAGCCAAAAACACGCTCAAAATTATTTTAGTGTTGGCCTACAGATCACAGTGTTTGCGCTGGTATGTATTATGACCGAGAGTAAAATGAAATGTGGCATAAAACCTACGAAACGTACCTCAAACAAGAATACCATCCGATGGCGAAATCTATCAGTGCCACGAGGTCAATCAATGCATAATTTAATGTGTGTGCATAAATTTTGCTGCACGGAACAAAAAAAATAACGGCCTGTAGATTAAGACTCGGTGCTGCCACAGGCAGCCCGAGTAACAAGCCCTCCTTCCTAGCCTGAATTCCAGCTGTTTCTGGTTCGTACCTCCCAAGAGAGATGTCTGAATCCAATAGCCGATAATGCCGTCCAGTGACATCACTACCAGAAAACCTGGTAGTGATCTTTGATTGGTTCATATTCTATAATTTTGCATAATTATCATAATTATCAGCCGAGAAGACGGCAGGTTTCACTTTGGACTCGCGATTGTTGATCGTTGAGTTTCAGTGGAGTGATTATCTTTGGCAAAGACCTTGAATTTGTAAGGAAAACATCTGGAAATGGATTGAAAGTGTCCTGCACAATAACCGGCCGACTGTCCTGTAAACATGTACATTTTATCGCGTCATGTCCGCGGGGTTGTTGATAATCGATTATTTGTTCACACACGCAGTGGTAAAGAATGTTACTACTCCTCTCTTCAAGGAACTGTTCTTTCTTTGTATTTCTTCGAAAATTCTTCATTATCCTTTCATGTTTTTCTACTTTTCTGTTGCATCATTTACATAGGTAATATCTTGTAGCTGTTTCGATTCGAATGGCAGATCGGGAGACATATACAAAGATCAACGGAAAGACAAAGATCAACATACTGTACTTTGCCTCCAAATACATGTATTTGTTGCTTCAAAAAGGTTTTCACAACATAAAGAGGCACTTGAGAAGCAAATGGGATGGAGATATATATATTTATAGGCTTTTATTTTGGGCGGCATAATTTCAAATATTTTCTCAAGGCAAGCGATGGCTTTGTTTTTGTGACCCACAAACTCTTACTACCGCCATGACAGTTTTATTTGCATAAATTAAATTGTTAATCCGCCTTGACGTCACTGGACGGCATTATTGGCTATTGGATTCAGACGTCTCTCTCGGGAGGAACGAACCAGAGGAGACAGCTGAAATTCAGGCTACCTCCTTCCAACAAATACATTTGTTTTTGTTTTTCAATTTTATTGTTATTATAGTTACGAGACAAAAACACTTTGTTGTTATTGTTCAACTATAACAATAGTATCCATCGAGGGACTATTGCTTGATAGTTGCCAGTGGAAATTTGAATATGTTCTTAAAACAAACTTACTGGTACACTGTACGTAAGAAAATATTTCCTACTCAATATATAAAGTTCTACTTTGGGAATGTTAGCTTGATGCTTTTTTATTTAGCCTGTACAATGTAGGTTCCAAACCTACATGTACAAGCCTTTCTATCTTAAAAAAACATTAAAAAATTCGAACGCTGTGTGCATTAGGTTCCAAACCTACATGTACAAGTATTTTTTTCTTTAAAACAAAATTTAAAATTTGAATGCTATGCGCACACTTTTTTTGTAGAACAGGGATGTACAGAAGAAGTTGCAATTATTTTGTTCCAGTTTAGGGGTTGATTTGTACAGAGAAAAATGTATAGGTAAAGCAACCTATATAACATTGGTAGCTTGTAACAGTCTTGAAAGACTGACTAACTTGAGGCAGATGGGAGACCTACGATTTAACATCCGTATCTGAGAAAATGTGAAGGTCTAACCATAATATTATGCAGTTTGAGAATGAGATTGTTTGACAAAAGCAACACATACCTTCTACTCGGTAATTTTAAGACCCTGATGGAGTGTTGGTCCAGCCGGGGTTTGAACCCTTGACCTCATGCACAACAGACCAGCACTTACAAATTTAACCACGGAGCTACAATGATATGTACATGTAAGCGGGAGGTTAGAAAGTGACAACAACAAAGACACTGTTTACACCAATATGAATTACAATAATAAAGAGAATGTGATAATGTTTCACCTAAGTTATTTTGGGCCTTTACCCTATTTTGGGTAGCACAATGTTAAATAATTGTAGAAATGTATAACAACAGGTGTGAATATTTCATTGTAGGCTATATTACCAGGGAGCATGTCTCATGGCCAGCAAAAGACACTCCATCATGCAGCATTCTGTGGTGATCTTGATGCCTTGACGCATTTGTACAAAGATGGAGCAGGTATATTTAAGTGGCTGTCATCATGTTAATGTTTAATTGACAAAGTGTTGATTTAAGGCCCATAAAGATAATGATTAATGGCTTAATCAATGCTAGAAGGATTTAAGGATCAAGGTCAGCATGTACATTTGTATTTCTAGACTGTGAACAGCTTATTTTCCTAACTACAGTACAGACCAGAACTTAGCTCCAGTTAAATGTTCGCTCAGGTTCGTTTTAGGGAACGCAAAGTGAACACAGGGTTCGCTTGAAGCGAACCCTGATATGGTTCACTCGGGTTCGCTGGGTTCGCTAGCATTCACTCAAGCGAACCCTGGAATCTCTAAGCGACCCCTGCAAACTCTGAGCGAACCCGAGCGAACCCTGCAAACTCTGAGCGCGAACCAGTGAATGTATATTTTAGTGAACATGAAACCTAGTGAATGCAACTAATCTTAGGAATATTTTGAAAGGAGTAATGTAGAGCATGTTTAGATGAGAAAAACTTATTACCCACAGAAATGGCTGATAATTATAATAATGTTCACTTCATTCAGGCTGTTTGAGAATTTATCAACAGGCCAAAGTGGCCAATTTAGTGGGCTTTATTTCAATCATAAAAGTGTATATTTTATGAAAACCAACTTCTGCAAAATTAAAAACAAATTACCATCAAAGATCTGTTTCTTGAATCAAACAGCACAGCGATGATCAGAGTAAAATTTTAATTAGTCTGAGAAGTAAACATGGCCATTTCAGTTCCCGCAAATGTTTATAATGCTGCTCAAGAACAGCTTGCAGACACTATTTTCACCGATGAGAGCATAGTTGAACCTCACTGCTACACGATGAAGAAATTTAGAGACATTGAACGAAAACATCCTTTGAAGAAAGCCAACCTGGGAACGGAAGTCACAATCACAGCATGAAAGTGAGGCTGAACATGACAAGTCTTTGCAAGGTCGGTAAATTATTTGAGTTTATACTTGAGTAATACATTACCGCTTGAGACCTGTATTCTGATTGGACCATTATACTGTAGCTCTATTGTTTTTGTGCTGCTTGTTCTAATACAGTACAGTTGTACATGTACATGTAGTTGGGGTATTGTTGTATTGTTGTATTGTTGTATTGTTGGGTAAGCCAATGCTGTGGCTTGTTTCAAGTGGTACTGTCTGTGGCTTGTTTACTTTAATGAAACATGCTGTCAACCAGGTGAATGCTGAACGCTTACATGTATCTGTCCTGATCACATTCTAAATTTTCCTTCAATTTCGTTGTTTTCTAAGGGAGTATTTACAGGGTCTGAAATTAACTTTTTCACGTAGGCAGCAACTGATTTTACTTAGAACATCGTGTGACTTCTGTGTTGTTACACATGTATGTCGAGAGATATATTGATCACTGTTTTTATTTAACAAGACAGACACGCTTCAGCTCAAGTCGGCCATCTTTAATTCTCCCCATTCTCATAATAAGTATGCACCAAGTAACAAGCATGCATCACGCAACATAATAGTGTGACACAACAAACAGTAAAGTCTGATCACACAACGACTTCGGAACATTGTGAAGACTTTAGGTAAGTCACCAGCTGGCGACTAACTCTGAAAGTTTGGTCACCAACACTAAAAATGTAGTCACAATTTCTTACCTTGATTTAGAACGCGATCAAAGAGTTAGTTACACCCTTTTTGCACACAGCCCTTCAATTGAAACATCTGAGCTTACAAAGAAAAGTATCAAAGTATGGGTTTAACTTTCTGACTAAGGTAGACTGCTGTATTTGTTATCTTATATACAGATATAAACACCAAAGATAATTATGGCCAGACACCTCTGCACTGTGCAATCTTGGGTAAACAGCTGGATGCTGCTCGTTTTCTACTTAATCACAAAGCCAAGCTGCATGTTGTGGATGACAAACAGGATGCACCAATTCATGTGGCTGTTCGCACAGGAGATTTGGATATGCTGAAGGTAAAACTTGCTGCAAAAACTTTGTAATGTGATAAATAAATATGTGTTTGGAATACTTGATTTTTAATTCAATACCAGACAGCTTAAAAGATTTAGGTAAAACTAGTTTCAAAAGCAATCTAAAAAATATATGTCATACAATCCTTACTAAAGAAGATACATTGTATCTATATGAACGTCACTCAAATTATACAGAAAGTCTTGGAATACTCCACCTAATTTGTTTTACCTTTAATTACCATTAATCTTGTCTTATAAGTCTTACCATTAAGTCTTACCATTTTCTCCTTTCCTTTCCATACTGGCTACACCACAGATAGCTCTGTGTGTGTGTTTAACGTTAAATATTTATATACATGTATACATCATTATGAAAAAAAATTATACTTCTTTTTCTGCTGTGTTCTTTTCCGATATACCCAGGCTCGACTAGCCATTGCTACCTGTACATGCTGGTTTGTGTGTGTACAACATATACAAGCACTATACCTGATTTATAGGCACTGAGTGATATTTTGAAAGTTCTGATAAAGGCTCATGCAATTTGAGAACTTTCAAAATATCACTCAGTGCCTAAAATCATGTATAGCATGAGCAGTTCATGTGATTTCTTGATTATATATATATATATATATACTGAGCAAACATTTGCTGAGAGAGTGCAACTGTGCACTCTATAACCTTTTTATGCACTCGTTATTTGACCAATCAGAATCTAGTTATTTTGTCGAGTATATTATAAGTTCATGTTATTTATTGTAATGATCAACTGAAAATGTAGAATAATGTTTCTGTGTCCATATTGTGTTAGAGTTTGATTTACTACATTGTACACTTGATTCCAATTCTTGGCCAGTACTTACGGTCCTGTGGTTTGTTGAAATGCAGTACAACAAATCTTTTGTTTATTTCCAGGAATTGCTGGTTGATCCTCGAGCTGATGTAAATTTCAAGGGAAAAGAATGTGTCTGTGCTCTTCATGTGGCTGTACAGATGGAACACAGTACTGTGAAAGAGATTTGTCAGATGTTGGTAAGTTCAAGCTTTATAAAATTGCAATCACTGCACATGTACATTTTTTGTACATGTACCAATGTCCATATCACAATTAGACTGTGGTTGACTGTTATAATATATGTTAATAATTAATTGTACATGTATACCAAATGTCATAGATGTGTGGGTGTGAAATTCCAACCTCAAAAACAAAAGTGATTTTTCCCTATATTTCTTGAAAGTGATTTTTCCCTATAATTATAAACTTGAAAGTGATTTTCCTCTATATTTATTGAAAGTGATTTTTCCCTACCGGTATATTTCTTGAAAGTGATTTTCCCCTATATGTCTTGAAGCAAAAGCAGTTAACATTAGCTACTGTATATCACAGTGACTGTAATACATTTACACCCTTGCAATTAGCATTAAGTGGTCCACAGATCAAGGGTCTTGTATAAAAAGTTACAGTTTAAAGATTGACATGCTTGAGGGTGGCATGCAGTGGTGCTTTGCCATTTGCCAAAAGAACCAGTTATTTTGGCTGGAGACTTACATTTGTACTTTAGGAACATACATGTATGCAAAGTACCACTGCTGGACCCTCAAGCATGGTATAAAGACAGATAATGATATTTATTGCAGTGTGATTGGTAAAAAATCTGTCAACATCAAGCATAAAAAAGTCAGAGCTGTCATTAAAGAATATAGACCAACCATCATGCTTTGCATGCTATGGCCACCATTTTCTCACAGTTGAAAAGTTGGTTTTGTACGAGTTGTCTTCCAAAATCATTGCAATCATGTTATTTTGTATCAATAATAATGACAGTTTCAGTTTGAATCTCTTTTTGGAAAGTTTCTTTAATTTGTAGTTTTCCTATTTAGTTTGTCTATTTCATGAAGCAGACGTTAAAAAAAGGTTGCAAAGCATCATGGTTGGGCCATATTCTTTAAGTAATCAACTGGACAACTGTGAAAAATACCTTTTTTTTGGGGGGGGGGGGGGGGGGTAAGCTACATGTACAACTCGGGCTTTAAGTTTTACATTAAGTTACTGGCATCATAGTTGCTGGTGATATTATCGCTGGCAGCCAGCTTCTAATGAGAGCCCTGACAAGTACAGATGGATTGTCCAGCAAGGACTTACACTGTAGCTTGTACATTTGTTGTCCCAATTCAGATCACCTGACGTTTCCCTTGAGTAATGTTTCCTTGTTTTTCTGTATCCCAAGAGGAAATGTACAAAGCACTGTATCCTCTGGAGAGCTGTCACATGATCTGGACTGGGACAGCAAATGTACAAGCTAAATCAGTCTATTGTGTTTTGGTGAAGACATCAAAAGCACCTTAAAGTTTGTACTGCCTCAGAGGTTGGCAACATTTTCTCTGTTTAATTATTTTGTTTTACAAGTGACACACTGCTGACAACTTGCCATATCCCTCTGCTAAAGGAAGTACAGACATGCAAACCTAACCTTGTTGGCCTTGTGATTTAAACTGCTTGCCTTTATTATTTGTACTGCAATTCAAATGATCTATGCTAAACATGGCTGTCTGTCTGTTATTGTTTTCCATTTTATTCAAACCAGTAACTAAATCGCTTAAACCTCTGTCAGTAGATTCAAGAAATATACATGTAACAGTTTGTTCTAGTCAGTGTGGATGGCAAAGTTGAAACTACAGATAATGCTTTGCTTAACCCAAAAATGTGCACCAAAAATTGGATTTTAGAAAAAAATGCAGATCAGCCTTAGTTAACATATAAACAACCTTGTATAATTATTATAACTGCGTTATAATATTTCATTAAGCAGAAAATAAATATAATTTGTTTGAAAATGTCTTTCATATATACAGTACATTGTAGATTAATTCAGTGCTAAACAAATATTATGTGGGTTTGTAATTAATGCCATATTCAAAAGTACATGTAGTCTTTTTTGTTATTTTTGCTTTTAGCTTCTTGCAGGTGCTGACCTCACAGCAAAAGACATTAACAACCGAACTCCACTGTGTCTGGCTGTCATGAAGGGTGCTCATGATGTAGTGGATTGCCTATTTCGCCATGGTGGGTATGAGAATTAATGCTTAAGTTAAAGGGCATTGCCAACCCCCAAATGATGAACTTTCCCATATGACAAAAGATCAAAATAACTAAGTACTCAGATTGGCAGAGTATGATGTTCAGGTGTACTGGAGAAAATTTGAGACAATTTTGATGAAGGGTGGCAAAGATTGAACTGGAAGCAAAATACTGCTTTTAAGAGAAATTTAAAGCATCTTGACATCAGTTCACTGTATTAAACTGAAATCAATTTGATACTAGAATAAGCTTTTGTAATCCACATAAATTTTTGCCATCCTCTATCAAAACGGTTTGAAAAACACATCAGGACATTTCACATGGTATTTCTCTTGTGTATCAGGGTGTATATTTTTAGTTTTGTTTTAAAGAAACCTGAAGGTTCAATTCGATTGACAGCTAGCAGTTCCCCTCTAAAATATAGGCACTTTGTACTATGACATTGGTTGACTACAACTACCAGAAACCTTAATTTTTTGAATTATATGTCTTATTCAGATTTTAAAATCAATAATTATTAATAATAATAGACTTTATTTGAGCATCAAATGTATTTAGCCTGGTGTTGCTAAAACTGGGGATACTGTTTTAATAAACTCTATATCCACTGAGGTGGTCACTGCCAGGGATTTGTTTGCATTCTCAGTGGGGGCCTATGATTTAATGTCATGATCTGAGAAGATGATCTGAGTAAAGGCAGCACTTTCTCCCTGTTATTTTAAGACCCTTAGTGGTGGTCCGGCCAGGGTTTTAACCCACGACCTCCCGCATGACGGAGCGGTTCTTAACCATTGAGCTCCTGAGAATACAAAGACAATAATTAGAAGAACAAAAGAAAAAATGCAAAGAATTATAATAGTTATAATAATGTAAATGGCATATTGTGACAAGGTACATTGTATATTGTACACAACCTACATGTACATGTATCTGTCATATTTCCTGGGTCCAATTCGATAAGACCTTTACACAAGTCATGTAGAAGTGTGGCTATTATTTTCCAGCACTGAAACAATAGCCTACTTGTAAAGAACATGTGTAAAAGTTTTACTGATTTGGCTACAGGATTCCTGACTGTTAAAAGCTGTTAATAGTTGCATGTTGCCTAATAGTATATTAATTTTGCATGTCTTTTTTTATCTTAAGAAAGAGATGCAATGTTTAAGTTGCTCTGTGCAGGAAATATCACTTGTTTTACATGTATGTGATTCCATCTCATGCCAAGTAAAATTTCTTTGCAGCTCGTTGTGACAAGAAGTGTAAGATAGAATACTTTCTGTATGATGCTGATCATAATGGCAGCACCCTTTTGCACTTAGCTGTTGATGCTGGACAACCAAAGGTAATACAAGTATTGTTAGTAGTGATTTGAAGATATTACGCTGGTCAGGGTTAAAAATTCATCGTCAATTAAAATGCGAGATGGTTTTTAAAAATTGCAAGTAGAGAACATAACCAACTTGCTTTTTCTTTGAGTTGGCATTTACTGCAGAGTATTATGCAATACATTGTACATGTTTTAAAGTTTGAACATCGATTTCCAAATTGATTGACATGGTGCTACTAACTGTAGTATGCTCAGGGTTGTAAGTAGGAATTGAAACAAGAGGCTACACAGTGTTTTATAGGTGGCTACATGTACAAGTCAGAATACATGTGTAGGTTCAAATGCAATAAATGAAGGGAAATTTGGGCAAAACAGTCATGTGGTTAATATTGATGCAAACGTTCCCAAACTCAGTAAACATACTAGTTTTGATGTGATGTTCCCTGTGGTAGGGTTTATTATTTTAATTAGATTAAATGTACATACTCAGTCCCAGTCCTTTTTTCATTTATGAAATGGCTATTAAAATAATGTATAAGAGAGTTCAGTATATGGTTTGGGGGGACGGCCATTATCTCAAACCATACTGAATTCTCTTAGTTTAATTTGTAATTTTCAAAAGTTTGCTATTCAGTTTTTATTATACTCAAACATCTTCAAACTCTGTAAATATACTACCGGTAATTTTTCTTGTGATGGGGTTCATTAAAAAAACTTTTTAATCATTAAATGTACACACAATGTCCCATGGCCAGCCCATTTTTCATTTACTAAATGGCTAATAGATTGGTTAGGGATGTTAAAAAACTTGCTATATCGTTTGTGAAACAGGGCCCAGTTGTTCGAAGCAAGGGTATAAAGTGCTATACAGGGCTAAATCGCAAACCATTCTGGTGGGGGCAGCCTTCACCTCCTCGGAACCTGGAATAGTACTGGCTATCCAAACAATAGCTAGGCTCGGTTGGGGTGTCATTTCTCCAAAGCCTCCCTCCACTAATGGCTGGGCGCACGGTCAACACACCGTGTCCGTGACGTCAGCTGATTAAAATTCAATATTATTAAATTTGCGTGTTTACATGTATATGACAAGAAAAGCCATTTACCCTTTCACGACTGTAGCATAGGCCCTAAACTTTCAAAACACACTGGAACTCTAAACTAAAACTCCAAGTGTGAAATGAATTCTCAAGAACAAATGTCATTTAAAATTATTGAGAAACTAGGCTGCATTATTTGTTACTCTGTAATATTAGTGCCGCTCAAGACACCTCGCTGACAGAAATTAAAAGCCGAAATACGGGGATAAAGTTCAGATATTATCTCGGAACTATTCTGAGCTAGAGGTGAGTAAACGTGGCCTCAGTCAGACATGATTTCCTCTCTTATAACTCTTTTAATATGGAGTTGTCCATCTTTTCTTCTCCGATAAAGGCAACACTAATTTTCTTTGAAGTAAGAATGGCTACCTGGTCTTGCATAGGCAAAGAAATGACTGAACATTACGGGTTTCATGACCTTCGAGCTTGGTACAAGTGACGGTTTCCCAAGTGACTTTCCAAACCCGGTGCATACTGACACAGTGTCTTCACCCCAAACTAACTCTCTTACTGCTTCCTTGTTTGAATCCTTGAATTATTCGAAAGCAAACCTTTCCAAAGCAAATTTAAACGCATTTTGGAACAGCAATCCAAAGCTTCTGGTCCAGCTTTGAAAAGTTTACAATATAAATTATGCAAATACATTCAGCAACAGGATTTTAGTGGCAAGTTTTTGATTGGCTAAAAATCGACAATGCCTCAGCTCACGCGCCTAGCCATGAGTGGGGAGAGGATCGCTGGCTCACCGAATCCCCCACGGCTGGAAACCGAGCCTAAACAATAGCCTACCCTGAAACAATACAAACCCTATCCCTAAAACAATGGAATTCTTTGTCAGTGCAGTCCAAATGGGGTCCAATAAAATGCCAGGTTTTGAGAGGTGAAGGCCTCCTGTTCTGGTGAACTGTAGTGTAAAGCAGTGTGTATCTCACAGGACTTTAATTTGATTACAATATTGTACATGGATATACATATAAACTATTGTATTATTTGCCCAATATATTTTTTAATGTCAGAGTGAGTTTTTTCAATAAATGTATATTTCCTAGTGTGTAATCCAAAACAAGTTGTTGTTAATATGTTGTTATGATATACAGATTGTTGAACTTTGCCTTCAGTATGGTGCAAGAGTGGATTTGATTAAGGTAATAATTTTGGTTCTCCCTTCATGTAGGCAGACATGAATTACTACCAAATTGTATTGTGTATTGTGTTCTATTGTATTGTGTATTTTGTTCTATTGTTTTGTGTTAATTCTATTGTATTTTGATAGCAATTCATGTGTTGCCTACATGAAGGGACCACCAGAATTTCAATATCAGTTCATGACCATCCAACCAGTAAAATGTTAACACTTAACACAGGACCCCACTGAAAATCATGTTTGTGACATTGGTACCCTGTTTAAACATTGTCATTGTTAGTATTATTCTTTGCTTTTTTTTTTTTTTTTTTGCAGTGTGTTGAGATCAGTTTGAACTTTTAGAAACCATTTGGACCTGTTTAATTGTGTGAATTCTACCACTGACTGATGTGTGAGAATTTCTGTAGATCTGTTGACCCTCCCCTAAGATTCAAACCCTAAGAACTACATTGTAATTGCTGTTATTTTCTACAGGAGTCTGATGGCACCACACCTGTGCACATGGCATGTACTTATGGATCATTTGACACCCTGAAGTTACTGCTACAATCTGTATCCTTCATCTATTCCTACTCTCTTCCTGACAAACAAGGCCTAACGTGCCTGCACAGGTGACTTTACAGTTTGTTTGTTTAAAGCGGTTTTCAATTGGGTGCATTTGCTTAGCTTTTCTATTGGCTGTGAAAAAATGTTTTGTAATTATCAGAGTTCTAAACTAAAGCCAAACATTATTTTGGTCTGTTACACAATCAATTTTCGTTTTTAGCGAGAGTTATCCACAATTGCATTCACTTTTCCTTGTGACTGGTTGAAGTAAAACCAATCATGAATTACTTATTGGCTTTGTGATTACTTTGGTTTTGGTTAAATTACAACACTCAATCGAAAATCAGGAAAAAAACAGTCAGGAAAAAAACGAAAAGAAATCAAGGTCAGGGAACTTAGGATTTGGTCAATGAAAAGTCAGGGAATTCTTATCATACTTCTTTAGGCTGTTTTGGGCTTATCTGTTCAATGTTTATGTCTCAAAATAATGATGGAATATTTGGGGAAAATATGAGCATGTACTGGACTTGATTCACAGGTCAGCGAAAAATACCTTTTGGTCAGTGAAATGTCAGGGCAAAGTCAGGGAATTTTTTCCAGCAAATGTGTGGTAACCCTGATTTAGTTAACACAGTTATTTTGGTCATCCACTTTTTCGTATTCTCAAATTTTGAGGAAGTGACCTGGGGTGGGGGAATGTTTCGTTAGGAATAGCAGCACACTCTTAACCCCTCCCCCCTAAAATAATCAGTCCCCTCTCATAACTTCAGATACTTTTAGGGTAACATGTACTTATCTTATCACTAGCAGCAGAGTTTTAAGATGACCATTCCATTTTGTTATTATCTTTCAGGGCGGCAATGTACGATCATACTAACATAGTGAAGTTCCTTCTCAGTCAGGTATTTGCTCTTTTGTAATAATTTTCAATGTAAAAAAGAGAGTTACAAGTGGGAGAGCTGCTAAGGGACTGATCAGAAATTATTGTAGCAGGGGAGGGGGGGGGAGGGAGGTTGAAATAAAAAAATTCAAAACATATATAACCCTCCCCTGACAATAAGTATGAAATATTTTTGCTCTTTTCCCCTATAACTAACCCTCTTTCAGCTGCCCATTTTTTTATGACCCTCCATTTTTGGGGGTTCAAGAAATTATGACAGCTGTGTTTGTGTCCTGTTTATTGTACACAGACATCATTTATGGACCGATTTTCCTGTCCATATAACTTATTTGAATTTGATGGGTACCACCGTCTTGGATATTGTGATGTCACATGGTTGCCCCTATTGTTACACAACAAAAGAGATTATTGACCTGGAAATAAACGTTTTATGCTGCCCCTCAATTAACATATCATTTTAACTGCTCATCACATGTGGCAGAGATATCAATAGGGGGGTAGTCCCTTTCAATAAAATGTTAACCCCATCTAGGCAATGACCTGCACACCACGGCCATGTGCTCTCAGTCGGCCTCAATTGAATTCTGTAATCTACAGGTGGTCAAGACTGTCTTTTTAACCTACCTCCTCCCCTTATCCTTGCCACATGTTATACTTTATAGCTAGTTTATTGGAGTATTGCCATCACCTTTGCTGGGCATTGGGCCTTTGTTTGCCATATATTTTGTAATAAAATCATAAATGTAAATAACATTATTAAAAGCGGCTATGTGTTCAGGCACATAGCCAAAATTTTATCCAACACTTTGTGTTAGTGTAATGACTTTTGTCCCAGCAAACGGAGCTTGCCCTGACAATATTTTATTATTATAAACTATAAAATGCAGGGGGGCAGCATAAAAGAGCTATTGTTACACAACAAAGAGATATTGTTACACAACAAAAGAGCATTGTTATACAACAAAACAGCTATTGTTATACAACAAAACAGCTATTGTTATACAACAAAACAGCTATTGTTACACAAGAAAACAGCTAGTGTTAAACAACAATAGCTTTCGTTACACAACAAAAGAGCTATTGTTGCAACAAAAGAGCTATTGTTACACAACAAAAGATACTGATACACGACAAATGACCCATTGCTGTACAACAAAATAGCTATAATATTATACAACAAAAGAGCTGTTGTTTTCTGAAAAGAAAAAAAAACGCAACAATAAATTAAGCATCCATAAGAAACATTTGAGAGCAAACATTGTTAATCAGCCAAGGTTCCTTTAAGAAATATCTTTGTGGATACGCATGCAGTCAACCAGATCACTCCTCCCCAGCTACTTATCATCTGTGTAGCTTTAGCAGCTATGCACCAACAATTGCACACAAAATTGTTGAGACTATCAACAAAAATCACTCTTATATAACAACAAGAAATACCGGACACAAAGTTAAAACAGCTGAAGCTTCCCAAGACCCCTCCCCCCATTCAATGTTGGTCTTGACTGTATTCCAGTCTGATTGAACATGCACCTAAAACAACATTGAAGGGGGAGAGGGCTTTATTTATAGAATGGCCTCTAAAAGCGACCAGTATTCCAAATCATTTTGTCTGTGATTGTAGATTATTGAATTTGGGGCATACAATTTAACATATTGCCCAAGGATGCGGTGGTAGAAATGATGAGGGCAGGCTGGTGTACCGACTAACAATCCGCTTTTGTATAGCACAACAGGTTATTTAACGTTCCCCATTTATGTGGAGAGAAAGTGTTTGGAGACAAGGCCAACATTTTTTTATGTCCCTTCTTAAGGACACGGCCAGGATTTGAACCAATGACTTCTCGCATTCATGACCTGCTCTCTACCACCCGAGCTATTCCTCCATCTAACAATCTCACCTCTTTTCCAGGGCATAGAAATGAATGATCTGGATAATGACCAGCGTACCCCATTACTACTTGCCGCATCAAGAGGGTGCACGTGCACAGTAGAAGTGCTCATTGATAACGGTGCAGACTATAGAATGAAGGACTCAAAGAATAGGACTCTGTTACACTCAGTCGTTGGTCACTCGGACACCTTGGTGGCTCTGCTCAAGGTTTGTTTAGTTAACAATCTTTGACCACAATCAGTTGCAAACCTAACCCAGTCAAAATAATACATAGAAATCCTCTATTCGGTCGATTGGCAACTTATTTAGTTTCTGTAAAACTAGTGTTGGTCTGCGTTGACAGGGAAGATAAACACTGGCATAATCAACTAAAAGTTGATCAAGGTAGCAGCTGACATTTCAAGCATGGGGTGGATTTAGGGGGGCTGAGGGGACCGCAGCCACCCCTTTTGTTGGCATGCTCCCACACCCCCTAGCTAATCGTGCCTATCTGGTGTGAGGTTTGGCTTATGCCACACTTTTATGGCCACCTCTTTCTTTATGGCCACCTCTTTCTGCATTTCCTGGATCCACCCCTGATTAGCCATTTGTCAAAATGAAAGACGAAGGGCTAATGCTCGAAATGTCAGCTGCTACCCCTTCCCAGGCGTTTAGCAACCTTGATGGACTTTTAGTTGATTTATACCAGTGTTTAGTTAACAGTCACATTACTAAACTGAACACAACTTACAAAAACAAAAAAGCATTTTTCTGCATTGTATAATTCTGTTTACGACAATTCAAATCGTGAGAATTAACTGTACCATTGAAATTTGGAAAGTTTTGTAGAGTGAAATGTTGCATTGGAAGTGCTGCTTTACTGTTGTTTATTCAATAAACAGCGCAAGATGTGCACTGATTAGTCAATAGCCATGTGTGTTATTATAGTACAGATGACGTAACGTGTGGGACAAAATTATGTTGTATCTTTTTTCTCACTAATAGGCCATTTGCATCAACTGGTCACATGACCTTGTTAATCAGAAATACAGTAGTTGCGCTAGCACGAAATGGATACCAGAAATGGAAAGAGCGAGCCAAAATTAGTAACTGATGCAAGTTTCATATTAATATATCTAAAATTGTAGCAATTAATTGTTTTTTTATCTCTAAATTTAACAGAGTTTGTGTGCTGTCCAACCTCATAAACACTGTTAATTTTTGAGATTTCAACAAATTATAATTGCTTCAATTTTAGATATACAGTGTATAGCCCAATTTGATGATGTTGGACATGCATCAGAGAACAATACCGATAGATGTAGCCTGCCAAATAGTCTGTGTGGTTGTTATTCAGATTTTATGTGCATTGTTCTAGTTGCGTGCACAACACCGTCAAATTGGGTTATTACGATGAAACTTGCATCAGTTGCTAATGTTGGCACGCTATTTCCATTTCTGTCTTCCATTTTGGAGCCGGGTCAGTAATACATGTACGTATTCCATATATGGTGATTACTGGGCAAGCAGATAGTGGTCCGTAACAAGCGAACAGCAGACAGACAGACAGACATTCTTTATTTATACACGGTTAAAAAACATCAGTACAAAGCTATATACAATTTAAAAACAGTACATAACTCAATGAAAACTGGTTTACGTGTTTGCCGTGTGGGAGTCCGGTGATGAGAATAGTGCGTCAACGCCCCTCTTGAAACATGAGAGGGACGTTAGTGTTCTCAGTTCATTGGGAAGCCCGTTCCATAAGGCAGCTCCAGAATAACTAAAGCTGCGTTTTAGGTAGTCAGTTTTTGGCTTTGGTAGAAGTAATTTGTTGTTAGAGTCTCTCATGTCGTAACTTGAGTGTCGATAGGAAAACATCTCTTGCAAATATGCTGGAGTGCGATTGTTTAAGGTTCTATACATGTGCTTTCTGCTTTGTTCGTGCAACTGCAATTTTATCCCAACCAAGCATATTGAGTAATGGGTCTGAGCTGGTGTCATAGCTAGATATTGTTACTGCCCTAGCCGCACGATTTTGCAATTTTTGCAACTTATCACTTAGTTTTAGACTAAGCCCGTCCCATACAGCACTGCAATATTCAAAGTGAGGTTCAATCAACGCTTTGTATATTTTGATTGCAGTATCCTCCGTAATAAAAGGTCTGACACGCTTTAGAGCGCCAATACCAGAGGATATCTTTTTTGAGATCATATCAATGTGCCTGGTCCAGGACAGTGTCTCATCGATATTTAGTCCGAGGGATTTGCTCGAATGGACTTTACTAATTTCTTTTCCCTCAATATGCACACTGACGTCACAGTTAGCTTGTGTTTTGAGCCTCTGTCGTGAACCGATGACCATAAACTCTGTCTTGGCTACATTTAGACTGAGCTTATTGGCCCTCAACCAGTAGTTGACATTTAGTAATTCTTTATTGATTATTTTTTCAAGTTCAGCGTTAGTAGGAGCAGCAAAGCTTATGCTAGTGTCGTCAGCGTACATACGAGGGTAGCCATCATTTAAGCAGTTTGGAAGGTCGTTTATGTATATTAGAAAAAGTAACGGGCCAATTAAGGATCCTTGCGGGACGCCACAGGTTATTGAACTTGGTGTCGATAAATGGCCGTTAACACTACATAGCTGACTTCTATGAGATAGGTATGATTCGAACCAGTTTAATGAATTATGGTCTAATCCGTATTTTGCTAGCTTTTGGATAATGATGGTGTGATCAATAGTGTCAAAGGCCTTCTTTAAGTCAATAAAGATCACACCATTAAGAAAGCCTTTGTCAATATTGACACACCAATCATTTGTCGCCTCGAGCATTGCAGTGAGAGTGCTGTGTAGTGATCGAAATCCAGATTGACTATTTGTAAGCATGTTATTTTCATTAAAATATTGGTATAACTGGTCGTGTATAACTTTTTCGAATATCTTAGCAGGCCTTAACAAGCGAACAGCAGGCCTTAACAAGCGATAGCAATCCCAAGTCTCACTTCCAGACACGAGGCTTTGAAATAATCAAACGTTTAAAATCTACAAGAAATGCTAACCCATACCACAGATAATAAATGGCCAGCCCCTAAGTTCCCAGGTAAACGACGAGAGTTTTAGGGCTGATTTATGGCTAGGGTTCACAGGTAAACAAGAAGAGGAGATAAATGAGAGGGGAAAAAATGTCGGTTATACTGGGATTTGAACCCATGACCTTTTGCATTTAAGGCGAATGTCACTACAGTAAACAACCATTCATGCTCGGTTTGTGACAATTTTTATTACATAACCTGTCAGTCAAAATTGGAGCCACTCTTCGCTTGTCAGGTTCCTCTCTTCGCTTGTCAGGGACCGCTATCTGCTTGTCTAAGTCACCATAATTATATGGAAAACGTATTACAACCCTAGCTGCCAATTTGAGTTAGCGCCAATATTTGTGATTGACAAAGTCAAGTGACCGTTGATGCAAATAACCTATTATTATAAGTAATAGCATGACATGAGGGAAATTAGCGATTCAATTTCCCCGAGAGCCGAGGGAGGATTTGTGGAAGTCTTGACGTTGCATGCGGAGGGACTTTTACAGATGCCCCAAGGCTCGAGGGGAAATTGAATCATTAATTTCCCAAAATGTCATGATATCACTTTGTAATACTATTATCACCGAGGAACGGAACAAATCTCTGAGAAGTTTAGTTGTCTCTGCCTAAAGACGTCGCAGTTGAGTTGCTTTCGAAAACGTTTTGTTATTGATGCTTGATTGAGCGCCATTGATTGAATGACCCTGGCTTCCCCTGGGGATAAGCGAATAACACTAAAATACAATGTAATTGTGGGTTTGAGAAATGAAGAGAAGAACTTTCTTGAGCCATAAGACAGCAAGGGTACAGTCATAACCCGGTGTGCCAAGGGACAGTTCACTGTTCCCTCATCAGCGTGCATGGCCTTCTAATTTTCCCTCTTGCATGTCAATGAGGGAAAATTAGAACAAGTATGCATGCTGATGAGGGACTTTAGAGATTACATGTCCCTGAAGAAACAAACAAAACCGAGGGGTTAACAAATATATGTCATTTTGTCGCGGGTCTGTCTTATAGATGCACAGATGACGTTAAGACGTGACGAGTAGAAAGAAGTGTGCCACGAGACGAAGTCGAGCAGCATGACTGTTGTTATCGTCACGTTTTGACTTCATCTGTACATTATAAGAGGGCAGACCCATATATTTAAAGAATGGCTGACAGCGTGTTTTTGGGGGGACATTTCGGGTATTCCGAAAAAGGATACCCCAAAAAAACAATGTTATTTACATTAGCAAACACAAATTTTCCCCAAAGTACATTTTAAATATCGACTACTTTCTACATTTCGGAGAACGGATATCTGCAGGATTTCAATTTGAGGTACTCAAATTTCGGAATAGCTGGAATAAGTTCCCCCAAAACGCAAATTACAGTTGTCTCGTATTAACTCTTCTTCTTTACCTTCTTAATACTCTTGTAGCATGTCAGCATAAGGCAGATGCTGACTGCAGTCGATCAGCACGGGGCGACAGCCTTGCACTACGCTGCACAGGGAGGCTTCCTCAAGGTACATACAGCTGTTCTTATCAACAACTTATTTCTAAGTGTTCCCATAGACCACACGCAAAACGCATTGTTTATAACGGAGATACGATGTAGCACAAAGGCAATAGAACATGGTACAAGAAACATGGGACAATCCAAGAGCAAAATGGATTATAGAATATATAGCCTGCGTAGCGGTGCAGCGGAGGGGAGGGGGAGCGAAGTAAATCTTTGGACGTAGTACAAATGATATGCGACGTTACAAGAGCGAAATGTATTATGATTATAGAGCGGATTTCAATTGAGTGTCGGAAGTGTTTTTGTTTTGCGTTTACTAAGCTCTCCTATTGGCTGAGAAAGTAAACCAACCAATCAGAATCCAAAGTAAAACCAAACGCAAATTAGTTTTACCTTTGCTTTGGTTTGTCATTGGCTCACAGGGAAGCCATTTATGAGTTACGTATGATTACTCGCTCCTATGATTGGCTGGCTACTGGTATTTTGCGTTTGGTTTTACTACACTCATATTTACCAGACTGTTCATCAACAACTACTGCTAACCCCGTGACAACCTTTTTCGAAATAGGTGTATGGCACTCGGATGTTAAAACGTTGATTTGGAAACACCGCTGTGTGGTTCACCTGTACTTCCTCTCTTAAGAGGAAGATGTCATAACCTGTTGAATGAATCCTAACATGTGTCTTGTCATCTTATTCTCAGAATGTGTCGCTGCTATTAAGACGATGGACGCGCCAGTCCACAGATATCTTCGTTGCTACCAGAATCCGTAATCACAAAGGCGAACTGCCCCTACATCTGGCTGCTAGGTATTGATTATTCTCTTCAGGGAACGATAGGCCTTTTGCAGGGAACAGTCACGTATATATCACTTCAATAATGAATCAATTGCGCTCGTGATCCCATGGGAAAGGCTTTACTGGATGGCAAACAATCTTCAAAAACGCTGTTTTATAAAGATCGACAACCGATTGGAGTTATAAAAAAAACATATACAAACAGGTTTTGGCAATAACACTATCGATCTCGTATAAACGAAGTCAGATATATTTTGTCGTCCAGTACAACCACGGCATTATATCCTGCAAAAGGTCCATTGGCACCGAAAAAAAGTGGTCAATATGTGGTCAGCCAACCACTTACAGACCCCTTGTTACCACACAGCGGTCAAACGTCTGCGCATGCGTCAAAAGTCTTGCAACAACAACGTATTCCAAAACAAATTCAAAGCGACCCGGCGGCCGTCACTGTTCACACACCCGTTTTCAAACCTTGAGAACTTTTTTGGTAAATTACGAAAAAGTTTGGTAAACTCACAGTTTGAAGTTTGTTCAATTTCCCGTCGACTGTGAAAATAAAAAGCTTAACTTTCACGTATTTTTCTTAACTTTTTGGGGTAGAAGTTCACTGTAATACGTTTTAAGGTAAATTTTGCGCGGGAAATTCGCGCGGCCGCCCACCAGACTGACCGTAATACGCACGCGCAGACGTTTGACCGCTGTGTGCCTTGTTACAGTGTCCATTGTTCACTATAGCCACATGTGCATCGACCAGCGTTACATTTCTATACAGTCGTCATCGCTCCGTGTGAGTGGTAATATTTAGTGTGTTTTTAATGTTGTAGTCACGGCTGGCTTGACGTTGTCTTAAAGCTGCTTGAGGTTCGGGATTTTCGTCAACTGGATGCAGTGGATGACTTCGAGCGGACGCCATTACATCGTACTGCAGAAGAAGGCCATAGCAATGTTGTGTCGGTTTTACTGGAGAATGGTGCGAATATTACAAAGTATGTGACCTGTGCATTCTATGATCTTATAGGCGATTTTGACGATGTTGCGCACGCATCACTAGAACAATAGACGCGAGCTGCTATGACTCGTTCTGGTTCACCAGCCTTTTGTTATTTAAAACAGATAGCATTGTTCTAGCTGCGCACGCAATATCGTCAAAGTGGCGGTACGACAGAAATGGAGAGTGCGTTCTATTGACCGTATTTCAGAATAGGAATAGATGGAATAGTCTCTAAATTACTGGTTCAGGCACATTTTGCACTATAAGCTACAAACTCTTGCTGGCATATGATATTCGGGATACATTCACAGGGATTTACCGGACACGAAATCCTGCGTCCTATACGCAAGTAAATTGAAATCGGACAAAAACAAAAGATTGCGTCCAAGGGGACGCAGAAAATACCTTCAGAGGTGTTGGAGGGAATGAGCACATCTAAGTTGTTCAAGTCAGTCGAAGCAACACAGACACAAACTGTTAAATTTAAGCTTACGTGTGGGTAATACCATAATGATATTTCGAGTGCTGGTATTTTCCTTTTTGTCAAACTTATTAAAACTCAGAAGAAATTGTGCAAAACAAAACGATTTTCGAAGAAACACGTTCTCGTCCGCCATCTTGGATTTGGTAACAAAAATACCTGTGCAAATTGTATCACAGGTAGCCCGTAACCCCATTCCCAGTCTCCCCAAACTCATTTTCATTTTCAGGGATTAACCTGAGACTCAAATGTTTTAGTTTGGGACTTCTAAAATACAAGGGGTATGAGTCCAATGGACCTCCAAATCAACTGACCCAGGTAACTCCCTGCATTGAGTGTTCCAGTGTCTACAAAATCTACAATATAAGCGATTTGGAGTGATAATAAGCAATTATTGGATGAGGTTGCCGAAGCCGAAGGCTGAGGCTGATAACACAGACCGAGGTCTTGATAATTTTCGCTATCATGCGAAAATCGAATTCAATAATTGTTTTATTATGCATTTTTGATCTCAAGTTTTAGCAAAAGAGAAAGCTATCGTAAACGAAGCTAAATGAAACGCCGCATAAAATTGGTTTGTTTACGATTGGATTTCTGATTCAAGATGTTTTCTTTCATATTCGAGCTAAAAATTGCATTTATTTTACGAGTTTAGGAGAAAAGAATGAAAAGAAACATAGCTGAGCACGTATTTCGTTATTTTGAGCCATTTTGGCGACCTGCTTTCTCGGGTAAAATTGTCCTATTTGCTTACCATCGAGCGCTAAGTATTATCTGCTAGCAGATGTTGTACGCATGCGCACTTAGTGCTATAGCTAGCTATGGAGAATTCGTCGCGTGTTCTCAGCCAATCAGAATCGAGATGTGAGTAAAATGTATAATAATTTAGTTTATTACATACTTGGGATCGATATCAGTGTGATAAAGCCGTGAATAAAATCCGTATCAACAGTGAAGTGATATTGCCCAATCAAATTTCCCGTAATAGATTACTTAGACCAATCAAATTGCTTGTATTATTTTTTTGCTGAATGCTGACGCCAGTTTCCCGCCAAGACAGACTTGACGTGCGTGTCCGCCTCGCTTTGCTGTTTTCTGAAAGAAAAGTTTGATTAAGAAGAAATTACACGGTATCTTCAACAAAATGAAAAACACCGCCGGAAAGACTAACCAAAACTTGGCGTAATTCAAGACTTTTTTTAATCCAAAAAAAAAACAAGAAGGAACCTGAAGAATTATCGCCACAACAATTGGATGCTTGCTTAAAAGAATAGACCGCCTCGAAGTTTTTGCCGCTATTTAGAAAGGTACGTATGCAAGATCTCCTGGCGCGGTTACTCAGTCCCCATACAAACCTTTGTAATTCGGATACGCTTCGTCAAAGCGCTCTGAAGAAAATTGTAATTACGGCAAAAGTCATCCTACTGGGTTCAAATTCACAAATGATATTTGTTCTTAACTTACTTTGATTCTGTTGTCTGTTCTTGTAGAATTATTAGGTCAGCTTAATTGCCGTATTACAAAGGTTTGTATGGGGACTGAGTAACCACGCCAGGAAATCTTGCATACCTTTCAAAATGGCGGCGAATCTATTGATACTTGGCGTGCGTAAATAAGGGGTTGAGGTGAGCCTTTATTGTGCTGTAAATGTTGTATCGAGTGATATCGACCCGCTCGAAGACTCGCTCGTTCGCAATATGGCATTCAAAACTCGTCAATAAAAATTATATCAAGCTCTTAACATGTGGACCGCGTCAGGCAAAAAGGGCCCGGACGACATTCAAGTTAAATAATTCCTACAATGGTGTTCCTAATAACAGGTTGAAGATTGTATTCTTGACGAGAAGCGCTACATTTCATAACAATAAATATCAGTTTCAAGAAATTGACAACAAAAATCAGGGGTGAAATTTACGTGATTTTGATGCAAATATGACAACAAAAATTAGGAAACGTGTCAGAGGGGATGATTTTGATGTATGACATGATGAACAAGATGATAACTTTTTGGCCAAAACATTCTTTTCTGCAGTCATTCTACTCCCCGTAGCTCATAATATGATTTTAGCAATAGTACAAGTTACACCTTGAAACAATGGTCTGATGATAAGGAATCATTTGCGCTTGCTAAAATTGTGATCACACCCTCGTGTAAAAATATCGTAAATTTCGTCTTCGATTTCACTGGTCAATTTCGTGAAATCGACGCTATTTGTTAGTAGCACAATGTGGCGCTCGCGATGCGTATTGTTATCGCACCCCAAGTATGAGAAAAATACGTTTACGTATTATGTCGTCCGGGCCCTTTTTGCCTGACGCGGCCCATGTAATACTCTCTGTATTTTGTTTTCGGAATACGGTCAAGCAAACGCACCCTAAGGCATTTCTGACTAGCTCCAATTTTGCGATCTTTGGGATAATTGGCCTCGCTCTGGTACCATTGTTACCAGACTTCCTGCACGGGCATGAGATTGGTCATGTCGAGTATTTCAGTTGAATAAATCTTTCATCGTAATTATTACAAATAATTTTGACAGAGACACAGATGGTAGGACGGCACTTCATGTTGCAGCGTCGAAAGGATCTCTAAAATGTGTCGCACACCTTATACGAAACAAGCCACACTCCATTAACGACCAGGACAAAGAACAAGTGAGTACCATTACAGTACGACTACTGTAACCGATGCCATTAGACAACAACTAATCACATTGCAGAACGAAAACAAAGCAATCCCAACTTACGGTTATTTGAGTCAATCAATGTCAAGTAGAAGTCTTGCTCGAGCTTCGATCCGGAAAAAGGTAAATTTCGTGGAGTCGAAGTCTTTTGAATGAAGAAAATAACGTGGATATGATAGGATTAGTATGCTGGAATGCTTTATATGCTTAGTTCTCGTTGCCTAAGTTGCCCAGGTTACAGTAGTCGCACTGTAAAAGACGAAGTTCATTGATGAAGTGCACTCGGCTGATTTGGTGCTTATAGGCACCTCAAGTGGTGACCTAGAGCAGATTTCGTATGAGTGAGACAAACTATGGCACTGACTACGGCACGGTTACTGTACGGCGTGCCGTGACATTGAAATGGTTTCCCTATTGTTTTTGTCTTGATGATCCAATCAAATTACAGATACAGTACAGCACGGTTACGGTAAGGCTACGGACATGCCGTAGTTTGTCCCACTCATACGAAATCTGCTCTTTTAGATATGGTACCTACGTATTAAACCAATTTAGACGTTAAGTAGGTATGGGGCTGGTTGCATAAACGTTAACGCTGACTCTCTCATTTAACGTCAGATGTTAGCAGTTAGGCCCGACGTTAACATTCATGAAAGCGGTGCATGGTACCTATACTCATCCCAAGTCCTTGCTTTTTGTTTGCATTTATATTCTCACGTTATCCTCCATAGAACACCGCCCTTCATTTAGCAGCCCAAGGAGGCCACGCCCACATCGTGAGATACCTGCTGTCAATCAGCAATCAGAAGGTGACCCTTAACGCATACAACCAGAACGTGCTGGACGTGGCAGTTGGCATGGAACAGGCTGAAGTCACTATGGCTCTCGCAGAACACAAAAGGTCATTAATAGCCGGGAAAGGGGGTGGGGGTGAGGGGACATACTGTATCTAAGAAGGCCAGTTTCAGGAGAACAGCAAAAAACTTACGAAAATCTAAAGAAATTTTGGGAATCGGAAGACACAGGAAATTTACTGAAATTTCTGTGGCAAATGCACAATTTATTTAGAATTGTATAAAAAGAATTTGGGACGAACTGGCATTTAAGTGGTGAGACATTTTGAGAACTGCATGTCACTGCTCAAACAAGCTTTGTTAGATCTGTCACCCCTGTATTAATAATTTGATGAGTAACACAGTTTAGTTATGATCTTGTTAACTTGAAAAGGGAAAGGCTGACAAATTCAAAAAGCACGTTTGACCTAACGATCCAATCAGCTGGTAAAGTATATTGTTACCAGACTCGTGCAGAAACAGCTTCTCAGCACAAGCCTCTCGTTTATCCCATTGATCGTTTTGGTTAAACTAATCACAATAGAAAACTTGTTAACCTCAACTCTTCCAGTACCCAGCTTTCATTAATTGATTGATTGATTAATTTTTCTTCTTCCCTTATAATAATGCAAGGATTCAAAACTGCATTGCATAAAGTTGTAATATATATATCTAAGGCCGTAGAGTTGATTTATGAGTTGTTTATGCCTTTCTTGGTGTGCTAGGTGGCATGAGGTGTTACGTCGAGCTGCGCGTGCATCACATGCACAAATCGAGCTCATGGTCAAGACATTGCCCCACGTAGCAGAGGTTAGTAGAAATAATCGTTACTCCTGTCCCTAACCCTGTAGATTTTGACTCTGTTTAAAGGGGCTGTCATTGTGTTGCACATGCATGGAATCAATGATCGATTGGTGGTTGTTAATTGGCTTCAAACAGTGAAAGGCCCCCTCCTTCAATGCCTGATTGAAAGACTAGATCTATGCACAGTTTGTTAGTCATTTTTGATTATTTCCTTTGATTTCAACCATTCCACACGTGTGCTAGGATCGTCAGTTTATATGAAAATTACTGAAAATAAAATTTTGTTCCAGCCCAGAACAGAAATACAGGCCCCTCACCCGCTGATGCTATTCCTTTCTTTTCTTCAGCGATTTCTTGATAAGTGCGTCACAACTCATGGCACTCCCGACAGTCCTGACTACAAGGTAACTCTTGTGGCAACCCTGTTCTTCATTGCCTACAGGCTATTCCCCTTCATGTATATATTTGGTTTGTAGCTTCGAATCACAGCAGTTTCAGTGCTAAGTACAGTATAGACTTAGTCCAGTTCCGTCCTCCCGTCCGACCACTCCGTAGACTGAAGGTTTGAGTATGCGCATGCAAAAACGATGGGAGTCAATATTCCTGAGACCTTCAAGTACATATGAGCCCAATTTTTGTCATTAAAATCGATTCTACGTCAATAGTAACATATTTCTTGATTTGAATGTTGCATCTGTTAGTTATAAAGAGTTATATTTCAAGTATGCTAATAACGTGATGACAAACAGGGAATAATTTATTATACAAATATAAATGACCTTTGCAGGGCTCGAAATTAAGAAAAAAAAGGAGGCGTAATTTTACGCCCAGCTTAAAAATTTTAGGCGTAATTCTCCGGCGTAAATGTCAAAGTTTGACAGCTCCTATCTATAGGTTTTGTCATGCAAAACAACTTGTTTAGCGCGGGAAAATAGCTTACATTACAGGAGCTGTCAAACTTTGACATTTTGCAGTTAAAAGTTCAGACTTCACACGCCAAACGTCGCCGCGTAATTAGTAAACTATGCATTTCAAACTTGAAACAACAGACAAAAAAGTTTACACTAAACGCTTGCTTGCAAATGGTAGTAATTTTTTCAAAAAAATCAGATCGTTTTAGAGATTTGGAAATAAGACTTGTCTTCCAATAATTTTTACCTTTGTAAGAGGATCTAGGCGTAATTTGACGCCTAGGTGTAAAACGTTAGGCGTAAAACGAAAAAATGTAGGCGTATTTACGCCCGTATCGGGCGCAATTTTGAGCCCTGCTTTGATGAACGTGTATGTTATATTTGAAGCTTAGTGATTTGTCTAAGTAACTTTCATTCGCAAGGAGAATGAAATGACAGTAAATTCCCTATTTGACGTCACGTCATTAGCATAATATAAACCTTTAAGACTCAGACGCAACACTCAAATCAAGAAATATTTTGCTATTCAACTAATTACTTGATGTATAATCGGTTTTAATGATAAGAAATTGGGCTCATATGCACTTCCAGTCTATGAAGTGGTCGAAAGGGATGCCGGGAATGGACTAAGTGTGTAGACATTAAGACAGCATCACTGGCTATAAATGACAACAACCCACACCCTGAATAAAGGCAAGACAATAGATTCAACAGAACACGTCAGTACTGTAACGTTTAACCAGCCAATTGTAAACGTACATTGTGGTGTTTACCTAGGTACGCATGCGTAAAATGTTTGACTGCTGTGAGTACTTAACTGTTCCTGTTTATTACTCAGTAATGCTTGTTGCATGCAGACCGAGTTGGTGGTCAGGGCCAATACGAAATTAAATATTGGACTATTGCATTAATTTTTTGTAATTCCCAGTTGAGGGCCTGAAATGAAGTTTACCCCGAAGGAAATCCAAAATTAGGTGATACCCCTTAAGAAATCCCATATAAATGGTATAGGCCCCCAGGAAAACACTAAAACACCTCAAGAAACACTTATTACTGTGCACCCCCCTCCCCCCCTCACCAAGGATTTCTAGCTTTGAAAGAAGACACCCCCTAAGAAATCCAGCATCTCTTAGTTGTGATACCCCCAGGATTTCTGACATCCTCAACCGTCTGAGGAGGGTACACAAATTAAATGCAATGGCCTAGTATAGTTAATTCAATTATTACAAGTTATGAAATAGACATCACAGAAATAAATTGTTTAAGTAGGTGTGGTATGCCCTAATAGACACTGTCCATTTATATGTTCTCTAATAATGAAGTTACAAGTAAGTGCTGGGTTAAATTAACAGCTAGGTATTTCTCATTGAGAGAGAAAGTGCTTCTAGTTAATTAATTTTTGTTTTGATCAACGATTATTTGGTAGAAATAAATTTTAGATAAATAAATCAATAGTTCAACTACCTTTGCGTTCCTATAGATTACGTATGACTTTCGCCTTCTGCAAGGGATGCCTGAGGAAAGTGATTCCCCTCATGGCTCATTGGACGCTCTAGAGGTACTGTAACCACAAGACTGATTGGGAAAGCTTTTTTAAGTAAAAGAGAACGAGAGCATACAGCACAGTACTGGTTGGTAACAGCAATAGTGTGTTGTGCGAGAAAACGGCTAGGGCAAGTTAGTGTGATGGGCGGAATACCAGTGTTTCTACTTTAATTTACTTTTGTTTTCTTTGATATTATCTACATGTATGTCGGGGGGGGGGGGGGGGCTCTAGCTAGCAGTAGTAGTAGAGGAGTGAAACTCCCCATGCACTCTTAGCACTAGGGCTTATTCTTCATTGTTTTGTAATCCCTCGGACTGTTTTGCATATCGATAACAATGCTGTTGGTCCTAGCACTAGGGCTATCTTCATTGTATTGTAATCCCTCGGGACTGTTTTACATATCGATAACAATGCTGTTGGTCCTAGCACTAGGGCTATCTTCATTGTATTGTAATCCCTCGAGACTGTTTTGCATATCAACAACAATGCTGTTGGTCCTAGCACTAGGGCTATCTTCATTGTATTGTAATCCCTCGGACTGTTTTGCATATCGATAACAATGCTGTTGGTCCTAGCACTAGGGCTATCTTCATTGTATTGTAATCCCTTGGGACTGTTACATATTGACAACAATGCTGCTGGTCCTGCGAAGCTGTGCATATTTAAAGCCTGCTTTTCACAAGCGGCACAAGCAAAAGCAACATATACAGCTGCAGTAATGCACTGATCATTAGCGGCGCTTGTTCTTGTCTCAAGAACAAGTACTGCTAATAATAAATACGGCACTGCGTCTGCGTCTGCGTATTTTGCTTGTGCTTATAACGCTAGTGAATGTATTATTGTACATTAGAACAGTGTTATATTGTTTAACAAAAAGTTGGTTAACTTTGTAATTGGGGAAGCAAGAAAGGTTATAGTATATTTACCTTTACCATATTTCGTGCCCCTCTACTTTCTATTAAAAATGGATTCGCTTGTTGATTTCAACAAATTCCAGCACCACAACAAAGAAACAGCCCATAAAGTCAATTTCAGTGTATTTTCCTGTTTCACTTTGTATTAACATGTTGCATTTGTTTGCCTTATTATTGCAGACTATGGTAAAGCACAAGCGACTGGGTTGCCTCACGCATCCACTCTGTCAGGCATTCCTTAACATCAAGTGGTATGGACCTGTAATGTTACTGATATCACCCTTTTAACTTGTGGATGCGTGCAAGCACATGAACGAGTTATTGGGGTTATGGGAAATGGTGTCACACACTCACTCACTCACTCAGGTGTTAGCACGCCAAAGAGCCTGGAGAGGAGCTCGTTACAATTTCTTACCACGCATGCTTGATGAAGATATATTTTGCATGACTTGAAATGAGGAAACATTGTTGTGGAAACATTAATGAATTTCAGTGTTTCCCAAAATGTTTCTTATTCGCCCTCTCGCGAAACATGCCACGGAAGCAAAATGTTGCTTTGCTTCCCGCTCATTTGCTCACCCAAGAAACAGCAACAATGGTTACTAGTTTAACAAAAAAGAATTTGAAAAGATTCAGGAAGTTGTAGTACGATAGGCCATTGTATATATCGCCAATTAATTGGAACATTGGGCTAACAAATGAAATATTACATCTACAGTGCACCATAGATTGTTTCGGTTTTGCTAGTCTACGTACTGTGTGTACTAACTGATAGAGGCCAACCTTTGTTTACAATGACAAAATATACTGAAGTAGAGGCTGCTATGTTTGAGTCGATAACATTCTGTTTTATTACCTTTCAGGCGCAAGGTTGGTTTAAACGAGATCATCCCGCAGTCCGTGTTGTTCTTCACGTACATCATCTCCCTCGGCTGCTTCATTCTCTACCAGCCGTGCGCTATATCTGAGCGACGACCAAAGGTCAGTTCATCATAACGTCCTTCCCAGGCAATTCTACTCTTTCCTCTACTTTTCAGGATTGGGTTACCTGTGGCGATGAGGAGAGAGACTGTGGCGAGTCGGCCCAGTGCTCTCCCTCCCATGTCGGGTTACAGTAATTTACGTTAGCCACTGGCAGAAGAGATCACTTTCTTACCCTGTGCGACTTATACATGTGGATTTTTCGCTCTCGTTCGAGTGATAGTAAATCTAAAATTGTTATTGCTTGAATTTCAGCAGACAAACTATACCTGTATAGAAGGAAACATATTGTTATACGGTACTTGGGTAAGTAATAACGACATGCTGATGTACATGCCCCATAATACTGAGCTTGAATTCTAGCAGGATACAGGGCTTAAAATTAAATACTGATCCACTAGTAACAACAGATAGCCACAACAAATAGTCCAGCAACAGTTGTGAGTTGTCACGAGATTTTACGTGCATCTCTAAAAATCTACTCGCAAATTTGCAAGTGCGCAAGCCTAATTGCGAGTCCTGGAATATTCCTAAAAATGTAGGATAGATGTTATGTTGAACCCTTCACCAAAGGTAACAGAAGGGCAGGAGACTTGTGATCCTTTGGTGTGACTTGACTTCGGTAAAAACCTTTTTTTTCTCGTGTTATTTTAGCCGTTTGAGCTACGCAATGACAAGTTGACTCGCCTACGGGTGATGTACTGGATTTGCGTTGTCATCTGCTGTCTACGTGTTCCTAAGGAGATCTCAGTCATGAGACAGGTAAGATGATGTGTCAATGAGTTGATCAACAAATGTTGTAACTGTCATTCAACAAATATTAAACCGTGTATCATCAGAAACATATAAGGGAGTTGAAACGTGCAACAGCGGCCCCATGCTCTGGATTATTCAGTCAATAAAAAGTACCATGTTTGGAAAATACAGTCTAGTCTAGTGTGACAATCTAGTCTAGTCACAGAACCCGGCTGTCATTTTATTCCATATATGGTCATTTGCATTTGCATGGCACTAAAGCGAAGTTTGGGCGTTGCACGCTTCAACTCCCTTATATATTTCTGGTAGCATACATGTTGAACCAAATTTACCCTTCTACATAACGGCCATGATGGCTACACACCGCCACCCGGTTAGCTTTTTGTTTTACAAACATAGCCTGGAACTAAGCAGTTTCAGAACAAGGTTAGACTAGCGAAAACAAAGGTATTTTATCCTTCTGGAACTCAGCATGGCCGCAATGCAAGAAGAGTCAATACAGCCGGACAAGTTGTTGCACTTGTTGAACGATATCAACCAATCATATTGTCGCTTGTGAACATGTGACTTTATCGTGCATATTGATCATTCGATATGGCGGCCGCCATGGAGTTGAACTATGAAACAATATCAGAACTTATAACACTAAGCAAACGCAAAACCAAAGCAATCACCGAATTACTTTTGATACTTAACCGCTGTAAATAATAACAAGAAACTAATTTAAAGTGCATGTAAATCCTAGCCCACACCGCGGCAAAACGGTATGCTCCGCTGGCCAAAATACAAATTACCGAGGTTTTTTTTGTAAATAATTTTATAACTTAGTAAACTCACAGTGAATTACAAATTAAGAAAACTTCAACCTGTTAAAGTCTTAGGCTTAGCTTTCAAGTAATTTTCTTATTTTTTGACAAAACAGTTCACAAATGGATACTTTTAAGCAGAAATATTAAAATCACGGGTATGTGCCTGTTGTTTCATTTCAGTTTTCGCGGGAAACTGGGGGCGGCCGCGCGCCGACAAGAAATAGCAAATACGCATGCGCGTAACGTTTTGCCGCGGTGTGATCCTAGCCAGTTATCATTGATTTAAAGGTCGAACTGGAAATCAAACTGACCGACATAGGAAAAGCGATTATTAGCATCTGCCATTTTCGTTTATTAAGGAATCAAATTTCAGTGACGTCATTTAAGTCCTAATCCAATTCTAGTTCTTTTGCTCTTTTTTATGTCAACTTCACTTATTGAAATATTGTTCCCAAAGATTGCAAGGATCAATGTCTGACGCCTGAGAAACAACTGAAAAATAAACAAAGTTCAATGTTATGACTCAATTAATGTGAAGCTGCAATCCTTGTTACTTAGTTACAATTCAAGTGTCTTGGTCAGTGTTTGAGCTAACTGGAGCGATCTTGATCTGGTGCTTCATTGGGTATCGAGATTCATCTGCCTGACCAAAATGGGATGACCCGATTGGCTTTTGATCTCATTAATTATTCATGAGTTGGAGAATAGGGTGCACCCAAATCAACGATTTCTGGCTAAGGCTTAGGGAGCTGGTCAAAACACCAGACACAGCTGTCACCGCAGGGTACCACCCCCATCCCCCATTTTTGACCATCTATTTTCCATTCTGGGGGGCCTAGTGGTAATTTTAACACAGAAAATGAAATGATAACGTAGACACAACATGCAGTGCATTTGTTTCTAGATTATGCCTTTTAGTTTTGACGATATTTAAGAACACATTATTTTTATTATTGAATTTTCTCTCCAGAGGAGATGGCTGGCAGCAGCAGCCCCCCCCCCCCCCCCCCCCCCCAAAAAAAAATGGGTCCGTCGAGAGGAGCATGTGTTTTGACGTGCTCCCTTATAGGCACTTTGAAACTCACCTCAACGAGCAATCTGCAGCATGATGTTCCTGTTGTTATCTTTCAGGGTCTTCTAAGATACCTGTATGACGTCGAGAATGTATTCAACTTCATCGTGATGATCTGTACGTTTGTGTTCTTTCTGTACGTCATACCCTACGGACGACCAACCAGCAGTGGTGAATCCACTGGCTACGTGATAACAGTACTGACGGTTATATTCAGTGGAATTATCTACATCAAGCATTTGAGAAGGTATGGAGTTCAAACGGAATTCAAGTGTCGTCAGTAACTTCATGTTTGGCAGGAATCTCCAGCTCCGTACGTAGAGGAAATCGTGTGAACTGCTCGTGCTATACCTAATTTATGGGCACTGAGTATATTTGAAAGTTCTGATAATAGCACGAGCCTTTAGGCGAATGCAATTTGAGAACTTTCAAAATATCACTCAGTGGCCATAAATAACGTATAGCATGAGCAGTTGATGCGACTTTTTGTTTTTAATATACCGAGCAAACATTTGCTGAGAGCATGTGACTGTGCACTCTATATAGAGATTATTGACCAAGCGTGAGTTCCTGATTTTTTTTTGGGGGGGGGGGGGAGTGGGGGGGGGGGGGGGGGGGGGTATTGGTCGAGTTCTTTTTTGTGTGTATGGACCGAGCTCGAAGTGCAAGGTCCATTCACACAAAAAAGAACGAGACCAATATTCCCCCATCCGGACCGAACAAACTTGCTGAATAAATGTTTTATTATATGGCTTTTGCTGAACAAAGCTGTGCTTCAGTTCTTTTTTTTCCAACAATACATGTACCACTGCAATGGTTTCTTTCGCAGGCTACAGTAGCATTGTGTCTAATCGGTCAGCTCAATGAGAGGCCATTTCTGATTGGCCGAGGGTAAGATTGAATCCGTTCAATGTTAGTTAGATTTGGTGTAAGAAAGTAAAATTCAGTTACGGGAGTTCACCTCGATTTATCCTGAAAAACAAAACAGCAAAGAAAATTCGGCTAAATGTGTAGTACCAAACTCTTCAACTCGTCAAACGTAATACTAGGGATTGTTTACTTGTCATTGTCATCGCTTAGGACAATCTGGCGCATCGCTTAGGACAATCTGGCGCCATTTCTTGTGAAGATCTTCAACATTTTGCGAAACATGGTTTTGGTTCCGTGTTGACTTCAGTGCTGAACGGACGGTTTTCAAATTTAGCTGACGTTCCTTGCCGTACTGAACGGAAAGTTCCTATCGTTTGGAGTTCTAAAGACTTCTAAAGAGAATTGGAATTCGCCTCCTTTCATGATATTTGTTGTGAAGCCTTGGTTCGTGAAGTAATGTTTCAAAGTCTACAATTTCTATTTTTTTTATTTTTTTTATTTGCGCTTTGCCACACATAGAATACATACATTAACAATATATATATATATATAAAGAATTGAAGTTCATGAATACATGATACAATTGATATAGTGGCGAGGAGGCCTCCTCGAGATAGTATGAAAAGTTAAATAAAAGGACAGCGTAGGCGCGTCATGACCGATTCAGTATGTAACAACAGAAAAAAAATATAACTATCTTTGTAGAAAATTGAACAGTCCTTTTTTGAAGCAAATTAAGGTAGTGGAATTTGTGACAGAAGAGAGCAGCGAGTTATATACTTTTGGGCCTTGGTATAAAATAGTAAATTGCTTAATATTGGTACGACATGCATGAGGTCGATAATTAGATGCCAATCTGGTGTTATAGTTGTGCACTTGATCATTTGTTGCAAACAAATGATGAAAAGACTGAGGCAACAGTTGATGGTGGTATGAGAACATAAATTTACCGGTTTGAAATGAGTTAAGTTTAAAGATGTCAAGTATATTCAAACGGGCGAATAAAGGAGCAGTATGCGCCCGAAATTCAGAATTGGTCAGGGCCCGCACAGCGCGTTTCTGCAAAGGAAATATCCTGTTCAGGTTTGTAACATAAGTTGAGGACCATACTGTGTTGCAGTAACTTAGGTAAGGGTAAATTAAAGTGTAATATAGAGAAAGTTTAGTTTTAGTGGATAAGTAAAATCGTGACCTATAAATTATTCCAACAGACTTAGATACTTTTTACATACATGGCTAATGTGATCCTTCCAAGTCAGACTTTCGTCGATATATACTCCTAGAAATTTGGCTACATGTACCTGTTTGAGCAATTGGTTATTGAATAAAAGAGTCACATTAGCGTTGATGGTCTTTTGTTTTGATTTAAAAATTACATAGTAAGTCTTCTTAATATTAACAGATAATGTATTACTTTTCATCCAGGTGTCAATATGTTGCATCTCGTCATTTAACACAGAAACTAACTGGTTAACATCTGAATGAGAATAGAATACGCTGGTATCATCAGCAAAAAGCAAAGATTCTGACAATTTTGCAGCATTTGGCAGGTCATTTATATATAAAATAAAAAACAATGGTCCATTTTACTGTTTGGCTGGCGGAACAGACATCGTTAAACTGTACAAATTGTTTGCGATCTAAGAAGTAGCTTTTGATCCAATGTAAGGCCAAACCACGAATGCCGTAGTGTTCTAGTTTGGAAAACAAAATGTGATGGTCAAGGGTATCGAAAGCTTTTGAGAGATCTAAAAAAACGCCAACAGTAATTTCGTTACGGTCAATGGAGGATGCAATTTTGTTGATGAGATGAATGAGTGAAAGTGAGGTCGAATGATTTTTACGGAATCCAAATTGGAGGCAATACAAAATTTCAAGACGTTCGAAAAATGCAATTAAACGGTTGTGTATGACCTTTTCGAAAAATTTAGAGAAACAAGGTAGAAGAGAAATAGGTCGGTAATTACTAAAAAGATGCGGATCATCAGCTTAAAAAATTGGGATAAGTTTGGCAATTTTAAATTTTCCAGGAAACATTCCTTGTGTTAACGAAAGATTGATATTAAACTTTAAGGGTTCTGAAATGAGATCAAAAGATTTTTAATAACATGCATGGAGACATTATCATATCCAGGGGCTTTCCCTGGTTTGAACAGCTTACAGATTTCTTCTAATTCAGCTACATTGACAGGCTTTAGGATGATAGATTCGTTGACATTGTTGGCTAAAAAGGAGCGAAAAGAATGTCTAACCGTAGGAATTTTACTGGCTAAATTAGGTCCAATATTAGTGAAATACTTGCAGAATTTGTCAGCAATATCAGTTGGGTCGGATATTTCTTTATCATCGCAATTGAAGGATGAAGGCAGCGAGGTCTTTTTTCTACGATTGTTAATGACTTCGTTTATTAGTTTCCAAGTTTCTTCGAGGTCATTTTTTTGCCTTATCAAATCTGTTGTCGGAGTTCAACAAACCTTTCGTAATCAAGGAGTACTGTTTGGCCTTGTGTCACGCTTCCGCTTAGTTACTTTTAAAAGAAAGCACAAGCCATAGATTCTGGAATATTCTGATAAGAAAGTATTATAAGATATGTTAGGGTCTTGGTCAGATAAAGTATCAGCCCAATTAACGTGGGAAAGATAGGAACGGAATTTTGTCATGTTAGTTTCACTGAAGTCGCGCATAGCTGTGTTCTCCTGACGATTACAGGGGTAAGCCGGCTCATCAGAAACATAAGCAAATACAGGCAGGTGATCAGATATATCATTAATAACAATACCATTGAAAATGTTGGGTGTGAGATAATTAGTAAATATATTATCAATAAGCGTTGCGGTATTAGAAGTGAGGCGCGTGGGCCTAGTTATTAGTGGATAGAAAAAGCGCGAAAACGAAGTTAACTATCAACAAATTCTTGCGTGGGCTGATGGTGATCATAATGGAGCAAATCTAGATTATAGTCACCCATTACATAACAATGTTTGTTGTCTTTGGAGATTTTGGAAAGAATATCATTGAATTTTTCTATGAATAACATGACGTTTTGATTGGGCGGCCGGTAGACAGCTCCAACAATTAGGTTTTTCCCGTGAGAAACAGAAATTTCAACAAACAGGGACCTCGAATGTTTTTTTTTGCGGGAGCCCTTGCGCGCGCTACGCCCATCGGGGGTATATTCGGTGATGCCTGTTGTCTGGCGGAGAGCAAATATCGGGTCACGTGACCCATTCCACCAATCATGCGCTAGAGAAAGTATTTGATATCGACCAGACGAGACACCTGTATCTTCGAGCATGATATCAATGACGTTAAATGTGCAAGTACACGAGCATGTGCTCCATGTTTACCGTATAGCGTATTGACACACCAGTACACGAGCATGTGCTCCATGTTTACCGTATGGCATATTGACACACCAGTACACGAGCATGTGCTCCATGTTTACCGTATGGCGTATTAACACACCAGTACACGAGCATGTGCTCCATGTTTACCGTATGGCATATTGACACACCAGTACACGAGCATGTGCTCCATGTTTACCGTATGGCGTATTGACACACCAGTACATGAGCATGTGCTCCATGTTTACCGTATGACGTATTGACACACCAGTACACGAGCATGTGCTCCATGTTTACCGTATGGCGTATTGACACACCAGTACACGAGCACGTGCTCCATGTTTACCGTATGGCATATTGACACACCAGTACATGAGCATGTGCTCCATGTTTACCGTATGGCGTATTGACACACCAGTACATGAGCATGTGCTCCATGTTTACCGTATGGCGTATTGACACACCAGTACATGAGCATGTGCTCCATGTTTACCGTATGGCGTATTGACACACCAGTACATGAGCATGTGCTCCATGTTTACCGTATGGCGTATTGACACACCAGTACATGAGCATGTGCTCCATGTTTACCGTATGGCGTATTGACACACCAGTACACGAGCATGTGCTCCATGTTTACCGTATGGCATATCGACACACCAGTACATGAGCAGGTGCTCCATGTTTACCGTATGGCATATTGACACACCAGTACATGAACATGTGCTCCATGTTAACAGTATGGCATATTAACACGCTAATCCTCCTCGTCCTTGTATTTCAGCTACAAAGTGTTTGGATTGTATATAACGATGGTATTGACAATCATCAAGACCTTTTTCAGGGTAAGTTTATTTAGAGTCAGAAATATACCAAATCTAGGAGATACGATACTCTACTGGTGTTCTTTACCAATTGCATCATTAAACAATATCGCAAACATTTAGAATATTGGACTCTTCAGCCAATCAGAAACGAGATTGTGACTTCAATGCATAATAAACTCAATTCCCGTTTTGCACTATTACGTCAGTTGAATACAGCCACTAGATCCTTTAGGAATTCTTTTCCTTCAGATTTTTAAACTCCTTTTTTACCTCCAAGACAATGGTCCAAATTAGAAGAAAAGAGTCAGCGCAAAGGTTTGTGGTAGTTGTGTTCGACTGACTTATAGTACAAACCGCCTATTGCAGAACTGCAGGTAATATCGCGTGACGTCATATCCGGTGTGCGTGTGGCGTTTTGCAAAAGGCGGGAAACAAACGGCTGTGAAAATGGCTTCCGAAGTAGAGTTTGCTTTCCTCCTAGGCCCAGTTCGTCAAAGCCCGATTAAGCTAATCCATAATCTAAAACCAAAGCACCAAGTTCCAACTATAGGCCTGCTTTCCAGTTCGGTTTTCGCAAACTAACTTGCTTTGTAGCCTCCAGTTCGCGTACAATACATGCTAAATGTTTCCGATCTCAAGGCTTTCTTTTCCACTCAGACAGTACCCCCATAAAGACTAGGCTAGTTAAGTTGTTCTTTTTGTAATTTTTGTATAGTTATCCCCGATTAGTTTCTTTCTGCTCGCCTGAGTTCCTTGAAATCCGATTAGCGGTAATCCTGGATTACATTATATTGAGGTTGTTCTTTTTTCTCCGATGTAGGATTACAAGTAAAACTTGTTCCACATCAAACAATACGTTTTTAATCTCAAATCAGTAGTCCATTAGTTAACAAATTGAACTAAAGATGACCATTCAACCCATGTCTTCCTTGACTAAAAGAAAAGGAGTTTGAAGAAGTCAGCTCAGTGTGCGGTGCCAAGCAAGGAAGGGTTAGTGGCGAAAATCGAGCACAAGTCACAAGCAATGTTGTCAAAAAAAGACGTGAAAGAAAACTAATTGCAAAGCTCAAGAGTGACGTGTTTACTAAGTAGAATCCAAACACCCTTCAGAATAACTGTTTGGGAGAATGCACTTCTTCTGTTGTCGTAGCAGTCAGTTATTTACAGTTTAGTGTTGTAGTACTTAGCTTCGGTAGAAAAGATTGGATTCAGTTTTCGCATGATATATCAAATTGTCAAGACCTCGGTCTGTGTTATCAGCCTCGGCCAAAGATAACTTGACAATTTCAGATATCACGCTCACTGCAATCCAATAATTGTTTATTAATTTACTAAAAACAATCAATATGCTTGCCAATTCTTCAATGGCCTCATGTAGCGTAGTTTCATTTATGACAAGGTCCATTTTACAATGACTCGTCTGCGTGACGTTTTGTGCGGTTCCAATAAGCATATGAAACTGATCAATGTGTTCTGCTGAAAAAGGAAGGGCTCGCCAAAACAGAGCACAAACGGCCAATCGTTGATGAAGCCAAAAAAAGCTCCATTAAATTGGCGTTTTTAGAACTGAAAACCCAAGCTCCCCCCAAAAGAACAAGATATTCTTCGACATTATGCTCTTCTTCTGCCGCCACGTCAGACAAAATCTACAATGCTCAAGAAGAATTAGCCGTTTCAGTGTGATGTCCAAGGGAAACGGTTTGTCAAGAAAAGAACCGACGAACAACAGGAAAATGGAATCATGTTTGCGAACGAAGGACCCTGGTACAATGTAGCATCATTTGAGCAGTACCTGGAAAACGTGTTCCCACAACTCTATGTAAACACAACTACCCTTCGGTATTAAATGAATGGTATTTTGTCCTTCAGGTTATTTGTCTGCTGATAATGTTCATCGTAGCGTTCGCCTTCTCTTTCTACATGATTAACGTTGATAAGAATCAGGTTAGTAACCTTACACCCACATATATTGTCCCATCGTCCATTTTAATCACGTGACTATCTTGAGAAATGGAGAATATTATCACGTGACCGGCTTTAAAGGGGAACGGTGCCCTAAATCAACCCAACATCCATACGAAGATGAATTGGAAAGAAATAAGTTCTGCATGCTATTTTATTTCTGTGTTGCGCGTCTAGAAGAGAAAATTAGTTCGAAAAATAACAGATTCTCTGCTGATAAATCTAGCTTATGTGGCAGCTCAATTCAGTCTAAGGGAAAACAACCAGCAAAAAGAAAATACAATGGTGCACGATTAGGAGCCGTTAGTCCGTCTTTTCAATGCCAGGGACAGCATAGCAAAACTAATTTTATTCCCCATACGTGACGTCACAAATTACAAGACGTTTGTCGTCTGTACATAGCGGAGGTTGTGAGGTAGGTTTCAGATATTCTTTTCTCCTACGCGGAAGAGTAAATTTAATTATAATCTAAGGCTATTACTAATCTATTATAAACCATCAATCTATTACTAATATATTATTAATCTATCATCAATCTATTACTAAACTATTATAAATCCCATCAATCTATTACTAAACTATTATAAATCCCATCATCAATCTATTACTAGTCTATTATTAATCTATCATTAATCTATCATTAGTCTATTATAAATCCATTATCAATCTATTATCAGTCTATTACTAATCTATTATCAATCCATCATTAATCTATTAATCTTTTATCCAGCTTGCATTTCGCAGTTTGTTGCAGTCGACATTCACGTCGTTTGTGTGGATGCTGGGCGAGTTTGATTACAAGGACACGTTTGTTGACAACCCACCCACCTACCTCCCTGGACTTTACTATTTCTTCTTCATCATGTACGGCGTCTGTGTGCCTATCATTTTCTTGAATCTTTTGGTAAGTAGTTTGACACGTTTACCTTCTGTCGTCTGTCTTCAATTGTGTTGTTAATGGCAACCACTGGTAAAACTAAAATGTAGTTTTTTTTCCCCAGTTTTTCGTTCATATCAATCAATGTTAGGTATCAACCATTACACGCAAAGTTTCGGTATAAAAAGCGGGAGCCCATGGGTTTGTCACCCTTCAGTTGTCACCCTTCCATTGTGGAGTGAACACCTCCATAATGCTCCGCTTGAGTGCTCTCTACTGATTGCTTATCGCGCGAAATCGAAATCTAACACTTCAAAGTAAGGGGTAACACAATTACTGTATTCATATACATCTTTCCATCTTTACTGATGTACAGAACACTCCAACCTCGACGTTAGACGACTTTTATTTACAGCCGTTCTCAATCGAGACGGACTAGCGCGTTTCAAACAACAAAATCAATAAAACATCTCTGTATTTCACCTTCTATTGACCGTATTCGTAAAGGCATCAAAGCGAGGCCAGTTGTCACAGGAAGAGAAATATCAATAGACCCTTTGCACGTGACGTCATAGCCACCATGTTGGTGTACAGTTAACAATAGATTCTTCGTTAGCTTCTTTTGTTCTGTACACCAACATGGCCGCCATGCCCTTTGTCATTTGAATCTCTGGGGATTGAGTGCAAACCATCTATTGTCGATGTCGGAAAATAACGTAACGTTCCTTATGACACAAAAGAACACAGTGCGGTATGACAGAACTAATTTTGCGATCTTTGGGATAACTGGCCTCGTTCTGATACCATTGTTACCAGACTTCTTCCCGCGCGGGCATGAGATACGAATAAGGTGTATCGAAGATGTAATACAGGGGCCAATTCGATACAACTTTTACACTTGTACTTTACAACTCTCGACATTGTTTATTTGGCATTTAGAAAATGGCCAAACGTGTAAAGGTTTATTGAATTGGACTTGAATTAACTTGTCAACTCAAGAATCCTCACTTACAGCGTCTATCACCTCGTGACAAGTGAAGCATATATCGAAAGTGGGATGTTACTCTCATTTCACAGGATTACTTATGTTTTTGCATATCCTTTTAGGTGATTTAGGTTGATTTTCTCATGTGATCATTGCTTACCAATACAAAATCAGTCTTCATTCTGTCCGGGTTTGCATGTACCATGTGGTTGTGCTATTTGCGTGTATCGTATGTGGAGCTATCGATTCATCAACGCATGCATGGCGCGTTTGGTTGACCGTATTCCGGAATAAGAATACAGAGAATGAACATTACAAATCGCTTATATAGAGATTTGTAGCACTGGAATACTAAGTGTATCCTGAATATCATATGTCAGCAAGCGTTTGTAGCTTACAGTGCAAAATGTGCCTGAATCAGTGTTTTCCAGAAACTATTCTATATATTGTTATTCCGGAATACGGTCAATCGAACGCGCCATTAATCAACAATAGGGACTTTAAGAAACCAGGGCGGTGACGGCAGTGACGACGGCACGTAGAAATTTGGTATTTACTATTTCATTTATTCGCCTGTAATTACTTTTCACACCCACATCTTCAAAAACTTAATAAGCATAGAGTTCCCTTCATGCCAACGAAAGACGGAGTAATTTACTTTTTGACATTCGCGTTCCCTATGTGTTTTTCAGTACAGACGGTCGAAATGTAAATGACTCCGTGCATTTTTACGTGTAGTTATTGTATTTTGTAATAAAGGCTATTGTTTTATGCCGTCGCCCTAGACGTTCCCGTCGTGGTTTCTTAACCTCCCTAATGTCAATCACAGATCGACGAAAGGCGGCATCATACTGAGTTATCGCATTTCTTTGGCTCCTGTGTTTAGATAGGCTTGGCTGTTGGTGATATTGGTAGAATCCAGGCCAGCGCTGAACTCGAAGTTCATGCCAGACAGGTATTCATAAATGCGTATTTCTGTTTCAATAGTTTATCCACAGAAACGTTATTATTACGATGTGAAAAAGCATATCAACATTAGTGATGTTGTTGAATTCTGGTGCAGTAGCTCAAATTAAAGAGATTTTATATGAGAAAAACAAAGCCTCGCTTTCAGGTTTCTTCTGCATTTAAAATGCTTAGAACTCAACGGCAATTCTCCACATTGCTCCAAACTTTCTAATATTAAGTAACATGTAAAAACTAAGTAGGCATGTAAAAACTAGGCAACATTCTATTGTTCAGTGGCAATACGCTTTTGGTGCGGTATAATTTTCTGGTTTCCTTACAGAATACACATCAACCATTAACTAAGACATTTCTGAAATCAAATCCATCCATCCCTTTTGTGCAAAACCATTTCGTCCAATCAAACGAGCTCAAAATAATAACCAAGAAAGCTTTCAATCCACATATAATTATGAGAGCTTTCACTACTGACAATTCAAATCTGTAAAAAAACTGGGAGAAAATAATGTTCTTGTAAACGTTTTCGTAGATTTTGCTGTCTAAGCCAATGAGGTGGACAAATGAAACAATACGCAATTAGCACCTTTCTGCATTCCTTTGCCGTTGGATAGACGAACCTTTACTTAATATTCCAAATTATGCAATACCAGACCTTAAAGTGCAAGTGACACGACTTTTTCCTCAAAATTTTACAACATCAGGGGGACATGGCCCTTAAATGATTTTAATGATTGTTTTGCGCACAAAAACCTTTTTAGAGTGTATTTTCTCACCACAGGAAGCCCGGTTATTTCCCTCAACTATGCTTGTGGTGGCTTGTGACGTCACACCCAGAACACGAGTTCTCTCTCAACATGACCGGATGTGGACTGAAAGTGAAGCGCAGTCAAGCGACCTTTCCTTTATATTTTGTTAGTGAACAAGTCTCTAGTTTAGGATTTGATGGTTAAAATCCAATTCGATATTACCCTGTTGTGACACATTTCGAAACGGAGGCGACGAAATGCAGATTGAAATCGTGTACACAGTAGAAGAGGCAATCTATTCTAGAATGGTACGTGCATGTTTTTTTTTACCAAAACTAAGTTTAGTATTAGTATCTGGTTAAGCAGATGTTTTCAGTGTATACCAAATGTGCTCGTTTTCTGGTTGAAGAAATAAACTCAAGGAGACTCTTTAAAGAAGTATATCGATCCGTAATAATTAATTACATAGTGTTGTTGATACTGAATTGAACCGAACTGAGCTGCCGAACAAACACAAACTTTTATACTGCATCAGCTATGTTTTCCCTTATTGGACTTGTCATCTAACTATATCATATGTTTAGTTTAGTTTATGTGTTCTAGTAAAAATTGTGAGCGAATCGACACGGAACTAGAGAAGTTAGCTACCGAATGAATGTGAAATTAAACTGACACCAATTTATCTACTATGAGTTTCTGATAATTCTACCTGGTTATTTGAGACACGTATAGGCTTTGGTCTCTTAGCAAAATGTTTATTATCTCATTCATTTAAAATCTTGTGTCGCTTCAAGTATTACGGGAATAAAGGGGGGACTTGTTTGTTTGTGAGTTCTAAGATATAGTTTAGCTCCCACCTACGATTTGTTTCTATTCACGCACTCTCTCCATAGCCAGGTTTTAATAGTGATAGAGCCTTCCCAGCCTTCAGAAACCCCATTATCTAGGAAGAAGCTAAGAGACCAAAGCCTATACGAGACTCAAACTTAGTAGAATTGTCAGAAACTCAACAGATAAATCGGTGTCAGTTTATTAAACTTAGTTTTGGTAAAAAAAAAACATGCACTTACCATTCTAGAATAGATTGTCTTTTCTACTGTGTACACGATTTTCATCTGCATTTCCTTGCCTCCTTTGGCCTCTGAAGTTTCGAAATGTGTCACAAAAGGGTAACATCGAATTGGATTTTAACCATCAAATCCTAAACTAGAGACTTGTTCACTAAATATAAAGGAAACGTCGCTAGACTGCGCTTCACTTTGTGTATCGCAATCAAATCCGGCCATGTTGAGACTGGGTGTGACGTCACAGTATTAATTGTCGCAAACTTTGACCGGGCTTTCTGTGGTAAGACAAACCCTCGCAATTCGCAATAAAATGTTGAAAACGTGTCACTTGCACCTTAACCCTAACTCTTGGGACCTTAATCATCTCCTCGATCATTCTTTAGGTGGAAAGACTAATCCAGATTGAAAGGGGATTTCCCAAGCTGCTTCTTAATCGAACCAAAGTAATTGAATACGTCGAGTACCCTAACGTCAAGCGATCCTTTGGCGAAAAGGTAAAATCTGTAATAAGTTACTTTTAAATTAGGCTGAAATAACCAGTTGCAGAAGGAATGGAGTTTTGAAATCTGAAAGTGCATGTGGCAAACTCGATTCCACTCTTGAAACATTGCAGACACTTTAATAATTCAGGAAAAGTCACGGGTACATTAGTCCAATTCGTAGTTCTTGACCGCCACTTGAAAGGTAACCAAGCCTTTGCGTGACATCGAGGCTGGAGTTGAATCAGCTTAGTTGGAGGCTTGTACTTACTAGTTAGCATAATAAAAAAATTATCCATATTAATAAAAAGAGTGCAGGGTAAACTGGAATATTACTCATTTCCATGTTATCGCTCTACTAATTTAACATTCGGTAATGGGTTTATCAGCTAGTGCAGTAACGTTTCTACAGTAATCCTTTTATTTTATTTTATGTTTTTTTAATACAGCTTCAGCATGGCTTTATTCTCAGTTTTTAAACTAGAAGTTGTTAAGGATGCAGCTAACGTTAAGAGCGCTAGCAGGGTTGTAGCCAGAGGGTCAAATCAAGGAGGGTCCACGCCCCAGGGTTCCCACGGTCAGGGACACAATATAAAATCAAAGTCACGGAATTATCAGGGAATTTGTATTTTCAGGTTTCGCTTACTAATTGTTTTCAATTGGGCTGTTCTGTTCAATATTTCTGTCTTAAAATAACGATGGAGGTCAGTGAAAAATCTGGGAATGTTTTCCCTGTAAATGTATGGGAACCTGCGCCCCTCACCCCACCCCACCCCACCCCACCCCACTCCCTTCACTCTCACATCGTAATCAAGTCCCGATTCAATTTAGCCACTGGATGTCACTCACTGGGTTACTTGAAAAACCTTATGTTTTCTGATTTTTCCTGCCCTTACCACCAAATCCTGCCACAACCCTGGTTTCGCTTCACTGCCATACCCTATATCTAAGACTAGTTATCCATTGGTAGAGGGGATGTCTCATATTAGCAGCGATTTTCATATGAACTGGCAAACGTCGTGCACATGTGGGATGGTTAAAATCACAGCAAATAGGCCAAAAACTAACAGACTGTGTACAGACAGTCTTCAAGGAAAATGTTCATATAACTTTAGGGAACAATCTGTTTGTAGCCAATAGGCGATTTTCATCATGGCGTCATTATACTTTGGTTTTGCGACACTCAGTCGAAAACAGCTCTTACAGACACCAATCGTACATCGACTCTAACATGCGCAACGCCATGCCATACCCCCTTTAACTATCGATGGACTGCATACGTATCAATCATCCCTCAACATCCATTCTTTAGAGTCCAGGTGCCATATTCCCCAAAATAACTAATTTTGAAATATTTTGCTGGACCTCAGGTTGTAAATTTGTTAGTAAGTCTTGTGACGCAAACTAGAGAAGATGACAAGAAAGAAGACAGCCTGAAGCAAAGACTGGACGACCAGGAAGAGAGGTAACCTGGTGTTAGTGCCATGACTCAAAATATCATGTAATTTAAATTGAACAAGATGCCCGTTGGGCATTATACTCGGGCTTTCAGTTAGGGAGAAGGCAAAATTTTCTAAAACAATTCATGTAAAGAATTGATGACTTTGTGAAAACATTAAAAATGGCACTTGACATTAAATGCATGTGTTACGTTTCCAAACTTTAAGACAGGAAATCGTCAATACAATGTTCTAATAATTTTTGTACAGCAGAGAATTGTTATTAAACATGTAGTAGAAATAAAAAAATGGTGCCATTTGAAGAATTATTCTTAATGTCAAAAGAGCATAACGAATAAATACAACCTTAACTTGGGCCACTTTTAATTAATACATGGAGTTCTAGCATATTTTTGTGTCATACATGGTTTGTGCTAGGGGAGCAGGATAATTGATTCACTACTCATGCTTGTGATAATTTACATTGCAATCACATATGGGAGCTTCTAATTACAAAGTTTTACTGATAATTAAATTGAGGCTTCATGAGGGTTGTCACTGAAGGGACTGGTCAGAAATTAGCATGGGGAGGAGGTTGAGATTTTTTTGAATCCCCAAAAATGGAGGGTCATAAATCATGGGAACTGAAAAAAGGGGTGATAATAGGGGAGAAAGGGGCAAAAGATTTCATACTCATTGTCCATGGAAGGTCACCGTATATATTGTTTAGACTTTTTGATTGCATTCTCAACACCCCAACAAGTAAGATTTGTGTGCGTATATAATTATAAACACAAATATTTCAACCTCACCAGTTCTGATTTCCGTTCGCGTTCAAAGACAAGGGTCAATCACTATTCACTTCCAGGTTTTGTGACTCTTGAATTGAAGTCTTAGTGAAGTGGTAGTGGTTGACTGGTTTAGTCAAGACTTCCCAGTTGTATAATCTCGACTCGAGAGTATTTCATTTTCAGGAGAGGACTTAGCTTCGCAGTAAACAATTGTACAGCCAACATTGCAAACAATCAAAATCCCTCATTTGACCTCCTGACAGTGTGTGATGGTAGAGCATTTCAACAATTAATCAACAACGCAACACTGCAATCGTATGGCACTTAGATGCAGCAGTACAGGCATTTTCTTTCAGTTTCCGTGGATTATTGGACGAAAACCATCACTCATCCGGCCGGCAGTAGAAGACGTAGCTTGCTCAGTTGCTGTGCGATATTTGGATCGCCACATCCCTTTCGTAAATGTGAGAATTTTCCATTGAAAGCCCCTAAAAGTCCTGTCAGCCCTAGAATAACTGAACATGACAACGGAGGAAGGGAGGAAAGTTAACCACTTGGTATTTCATTCGAAGAAACCTTTGGTTTCAGCAAAATAATGGTTAATCTTCGCTCCATTGCTGACTTGGCAGCAGACCACAACCAAGATCGGGCGGGTGTCGAATCTGATTGGTTGATCATGTCACGTGTTGGGAATCGAACAATGGGATCCTGTGTAATCTGATTGGTTGCTGGCGCATTTCAGCGACACAAAAAATAACAAATAATAAAACACTTGCGATTTCTGACTCGTGCCTCGGCCGAAGGCCTGGCCCGAGTAATCAGATTAGTTAGAAGACATTTCAATGTGTTTCTGTCACGTGGTCCATTGCCTTATTTGAATCAGATATGCTAAATATGTATTCTGTGATGATATATGGTATTAACACCTACTATAGGACAGAACGAATTCCCTGGCACGTATGTAGACAAATAAATATCACGCCTGTCCGAGATTCGATACTGGCCCTATCGTCTTGTTTCTTGACTCAGTGGGATTCAGTAAAATGAAAGACAGCTAAATGCAACGAAGCAACAGCAACGCTTATTCCCGCCACGCTTGCCCGAAATGAAATACATTTTTAAAGGTTTTCCCATGACTACAAAGCGCAAGTACATCGAATGATCGATATCTTAAGTCGATTTTCAGGGAGAATATTGAATTTCGAAAGGAATCGAGTTATTGCAAACATCACAACTATTAAAGATCACGAAGGAAGAATAATATTGCCAATAGCCCTCTAGCGATCAAAATAAACTATCCGATAGGTGTTAATAATACCTTAAACTTGTGTTCTAATGCGGCTGATAAAATAACACAATAATCACGAACTCTGATTTAGTGAACGCCGTGTTTTATTTTTGCGTATTCCCATCAATGCTTGTGAAACGGTTTGGGAGAACTCGAAATCGAAATAACGCTTCGGACTCGTGTTCCCACAGCTATTTATCGTTCTCTCAAACTTCCACTCATCGTGTTTCTGTAACCCTACGAAAACACGAGCAAAATTTCTATTTCTTAAGGGGGAAGGGGCAGCAATGTAAGTAGTGATCTGGGAACCAGTTTGCGGGGGGTGTGGAGGACTAGTTCAAACATTTTCGCGAATAACTCGAGCTTTTAATGGATTTCGATGTACTACACGTCAAAACAACGGCCTCTTCCAGTACTTTAAGACTAGCGTGCCAGTTTTGCCGTATTTGGAGTAGAAAACCCGAAAATGTGTTTTTTGTAAGCTAACCTTAATCTCTCAAAGTTACTTGTGTACCCTAAAATCTTCAAAGTGGCGCCATTTATCGAGCTTTTAATGATTTCGATGCACTATACGGCAATACAACGTTCTCTTAATGTAGATTGCGTTTAATTGATGGAAGTTTGCTGTATTTTGAGTAACAATACCAGAAAATGGCCTTTTTCTAACCTAAGCATAACCTCTAGGTCTCAAATATAGAAATTATGGGATGGATCTAAGTCAAGTCAATTATGGGATAGAAAGGCCAGAAAAGTCTTCAACTGTCATTTGCCCTTTCAAGAAAACGGCAAAAACACGAGTTACTGGCTTTTAAAGCTTAAAGGCACACAAGATCTAGCATGTTTCACAAAAGGGGGTGTTAGGTTCCAAGGCTCCTTTTGTGAAAACATGCTAGATATACATGATGACGTCACATACTACAACTACCAGAACTCTGCGCGAATCCTTTTGGTTCTAATTTGGACCATTGTCTTAGAATTCTCAAAGGAGTTTTAAAATCTGAATGAGAAAGAGAATTTTAAAAGATTCTGATAGTTGTAGTAAAATGACGCCATAATGAAAATGTCCTATTTACGTCACACATTAGCATAATGGCAATAGAAACCTCTATAACTCTTGGATGCATCGCGCAAATCAAGAAATAGTCACTTCATGCAGAATCAACATTAATGATAAAAATGTTAGACCTGATATACGCTTTAATTGTTTACTCTGTTAGCGACAGGGTACAAACCATGGCTACTAAACTGAAATTGGTTTTCTTTTCTCTGCTGATTTATATTTTCAGGATCAATGGAATTAACGCAGTGCTACGCAAACAGAAGCAGCAGTTTGTGCAGGTGCTGCAGTCCATGAGGCACATCGAAGAGTTTCTAAGCAGCCCTCCCTCTTTTTCGTTGGAAACAACATCCATGACGTCACTTGGATAAATCCCGCGCCGCTCAGGACACTGGGACGCTAATTCACAGTTCCACGCCTAGTTTGGTTAACACTTATCCAACCCTTGAACAACCAGGCCCTGTCAATTGAAAACAGTTCAGAACGCAGGGATGTTCCTTCCACCGCCATCTTGCCCCACAAGCTCTTCCGTAGGAGATGAACACAAACTTGATTTCTTCACAACGATTTAAGAAATTCAGCGATGCATCTCGGGCTTGTGGGATAACAGTCGGCTTATTATGTATGAATACTCCAGGATTTTGTACAAGCAAAATAAGCCATGATTTACTGCCGGTTAGAGTATCACTTACTGACACAAAATAAAAACATCGAAACGCAATCTTTTTTGTTGTTAATGACGTGATTAAAAAACATACAAACTTGAGAACAAATAGATGTTTCAGCGTACTTGTCTTACCACATTGGTTACAAACACCTTACACAACATATAATGGTCCAGATAAGAACTGTAGTAGAATTAGGCTTTAACACATTATTCCGGAATAATTTTGGGAATTTTAGAGACCAAAAAGAATTTTAGAAAATCTCAGGAATTTAGAAGAAAATAAAAAAAATTGAGAATTTTAGAGGAATTTTGACTTTTCAGGCGTCACTTTTACATATAAATATCTAAATTTGGCCTCAAAACACAACAGCAGCCAGTACAATACAATAAATCTCCAATAAATCTGTTGTTTGCTACAACACGTGAGTCTACTGTACAACTAGTCAGCGGTTATTACTACAAAAGATACTGCAGTACAATTAGTCAGCGGTTGCCCGAGTTCGTGGTTCACATCTGACATCTGCAGTGTTTTCGGTTGTTGGAAGCCATGGATGAGCCATACTATGCAATTTTTTGAGAATTTTTGGAAATTTTAGGGGAAAAGTCGAGAATTTTAGACTTTCTTGGAAGAATTTTAGAGCTTTTTTGGAGAAGTTCCGGAAAGAATTTTAGGCCATTTTTCGGGAATAATGTGTTAAAGCCTAAGTAGAATCCATTGTTCTGCGATTTTGCTTGAATATGCCTAAGTGCTTTAGGAGGTGTCTACAGTCCAAAATACATCTCGAAAATAAAGAATTTTTTATGCTATTGGCTCTTTTTTCTGTGAAAACTCGGAAAAAGTCCCCATCCAACCAATCGGATATAGAGAAAACAAAAGATTTTTCAATCGCAAATTTGATAACTTTCCCCACACACTTAAAGTATACTTAGTTTGATCAAAAATAAATTCAAACCACAAAAAAAATATCGAATGAAAAAGCGTTATTTAGATTTAGATTTTGAATTTATAAGTATCAACCAATGAAATTACGAAAAGAATAACAGAAAATTAACATGCACATTTTAACATTCCTTGCCGTGGAGCACTGCAGTTCTTATCTGGACCATTTACTTAAGTGCTACTACGATCAATTTTTTGCGTATTTCTAAAGTAAAGTTGCTCTATTTCCTGCCCAAACCGTTTTTGATATCACGAAGGGAAGTCTTATTTATTGGGATCGGAATCTTAAGATTTCATGTCCGCCATTACCCAAACCCATGTTTATACACGAAGTTTTAAATGGAAATATGCATTTACGAAAGCAAACCGGAATGGCGAAAATCATATTTTAATTTGGTCCTTTGGTAATATTTTCACTGGTTTGGATATTTTCGACACTGTGTCATTTTGGAAGACATTAGTCTAGTATATTAAATCACTTTTATAACATTTATTTTTTGGAAAGTGAGGGCAATATGTTGCAAGATTCCCCCCAAATAAAGAAAACCGAGCGATGTGAAAACTAAAACCTGCTAAATCACCTGATGTATGACACCTCCATGATTCGTTGCTTTTTTGCAAAATGTGAGCTAGTTATGACGTACGTAAGAAAAGCCAATAAAATCACGAACTGGGGACGAGTTGATACAAAATCCAGAAACTTACCTTACTCACCTTACCTCTCCTATAAATCGCAGGTATTGGGAGTAGACTTTCTCAAAGTCCCTTGTTTGAAATTAATCTTGTTCAATTGTGATTGCGTGACGTGCGCCGTCCGAGAGGGACTGAGGACTGTTTAGCGAGAATGTAAGATGATCCGAACACGTGGACTGTAGAGAGTGAGTTTAGCGTCGAGTGAGAGATGAAGCTGTGTATTCATTCATGAGTAGAAAATTGGAATTAAATCGGTGAATTAAAGTTAAAACAAGTGAGTATATATTGCTGTGGGAAGCATCCACAACAATTGGCACCCCCGACGGGACGAAGGACCCGAGAGAAGAGAAACAAGCGAGAAAATCGCCGAGAGAGGTCACGATTCATAAACAAGTATGGACGAATCCGTAGCGAATTTGGAGAAAGGTTTGGTTGCCAAACTAAAGAACCTAAACCTCGTGAAAGGTCAGGCCGCCAAGGTGAAGGAAAAAGGAAATCTCGGAGGGATAACCCGTCAGATAGAAATGCTCCAAACTAAGGTCAGTGAAGTCGAGTCTTTCAAAATAAGAATTCAAGAAGTCAAATTCCTGGCAGAGGAAACCGAAGCTCGCATTGCTGAATGGAGCGAAGGTGTCGATGAACAAATAGCTGTGATTGAGAACGCTATCGAAGAGCTCACAGGCCTAGAAAAGGATGGAAAGGCCAGAATAAAGGAGATAGGGTTTGAAGCAGAAATGCTACATGAAAAAGAAAAATTAGAACAGAAATTCGCGTTCGAACAAAACGCCGCCGAGAGCAAATGTGCTAGTAGTCGTAAGTCAGCACAAGGTCAAGCAAAAGTACCAAAACTGGAAATTACGAAATTCGCAGGCTCAGTTCTAGATTTCAACAGATTCTATGGGCTATTTGAAGCAGAAATAAACCAATCAAATTTAGCGCCTGTGGCCAAGTTTTCGTACCTAAAAGAGCTAGTAGTGCCCAAAGAGCACTAATTGATGGGCTGCCATTTAATAGTGAGGGATATGAACGTGCCAAACATATCTTGCAAACAAAATACGGGAAACCCAGCGAAATTACGAATGCCCATATGCAAGGGATCATATCCATCCCTGCAATCCAAGGATCCCTGCCAGCTAAAATTAAGGAATTTTATGAAAAACTGTTGACTCATGTTCAAGCACTAGACACAATGGGAAAGTTAAATGAGGTCAATGGGTATTTGAGAGTAACTTTAGATAAGCTTCCGGACATAAGAGCAGATTTGGTCACATTGGATGACAATTGCTGGTTTTCACTTGACGTTGGTGCCCTTAAACAATAGATTGCTCGTTAGCTTCTTTTGTTGGGGCACCAACATGGCCGCCATGCCCTTTGTCATTTGAATCTCTGGGGATTGAGTGAAAACCAGCAATTGGCAAGACTGGAAATTCTTCCATCTTTTGGAAGCGCTCAGGAAATGGTGTGAAAGAAATCCCGCCCCTTTTAAGGACCAACAATTCCCTTTCATGAGCAATCCTTACAAACGCAAATGCTGTGTCGATTGTGGCTCTGATCAACATAGGGCCGCTGACTGTGACCAGGTTAAGGGGGTGGTTGCGCGGCGCAAGATCCTAAGCGAAGCGAAGCTATGCTACAATTGTACCGAGGCCAAGCACCGAGCAGAACAGTGCCGCAGTAAAACAAACTGTCAACATTGCTCTGGTCGTCACCATACGTCTATCTGTGATAAAAGTAGAAAAACCACAACTAATGAAATGATGCTTGCTTCCCTGGGGCAGGGGGGTCCTATGCATCTAGTCAGCTGATCGAGCGATTGGGCAAGAAACCGAGCAAAACTGAGTACAAGCAAATAGACATGATGTTAACTACTGTTACAAGGGAAATTACAGTTTATGAGATTGGGTGTTGGAGAGCCTAGATGGGGATTTTACACTCAATGTGAACGTAAACCGGGTAGAGAGAGACAATCTAATGAAATTACCCAACCCCCACTACCAGGAAATGATAAAGAGGTATACACACATGAAGGGAGTTGAGATGGGGGATGATGACAAGAAAGATGAGTTACCAGTACACTTGATTCTTGGGGCAAGTGAGGTCGCCAAGATCAAGACCCAGACCAAACCCCGGGAATTAGGAGAACCGGTTGCGGAGCTCACTAAGTATGGATGGGTAGTCATGTCCCCAGGGATTGAGGCTGACACCAGCACACTGAACTTTGCTAGAACTTCCACTGAAGATTACGAACGGTTGTGCAGCCTGGATGTACTAGGATAAACTGGGGGGAGATCAAGAAGTAGTTTATGAAGATTTCAAGCAGCAGTTAGTCAGAACGGATGATGGATGGTACGAAACAGGGTTACTATGGAAACCAGAAAACCAGTATTTTCCTAACAACAAAGCAGACAGCCTAGCAAGATTGAGTAACCTATTGAAGAAGTTAGAGAAGAAACCAGAGCTGTTCACTGAGTATAAGAAGATTATTCGAGAACAAGAAGAGGAAGGCATAATCGAGAGGGCATCGGATGAGGCGCGCGGTATATAATTCTATCTCCCTCATAAAGCCGTCGTGAGAGAATCAGCGCAGTCGACCAAGGTGCGCATAGTTTATGACGCGTCGGCAAGGGCAACCGATAACTCACCATCACTCAATGATTGTCTAGAAACGGGACCCCCCTTCAGAATCTCATATTTGACATAACAGCGCGCAATCGATTCAGACCAGTAACACTATCAGGAGACTTGGGCAAAGCTTTTCTATCTGTGAGAATCAAGGAGGCTGACCGTGATGCATTGCGCTTTCACTTTATTGAAGATGATAATCACAACAAGATTACTACGTATCGTTTTACAAGGGCTCTATTTGGCTTGAACCAATCCCCTTTCTTATTGGGGGGGGGGGACACTTGAACAACATCTGAACGGTTACAAAGAGGAGTACCCACTTGAAGTTGAGGAGATTAAGCGTAGTATCTATGTAGATGATATACTTCTGGGGGGGACAACAAGGAATGAAGTTCAGTCTCTTAAGAACACCGCTGTACACATTTTCCAGTCAGCTGATTTTCACCTTCATAAATGGCACTCTAATGACCCTTATTTAGAACTGTCGGAACCCGTAGATGCCACAAAAGGGGTGAGTTTCACTAAGCAGCAGTTGAATGTAAAGAGTGATGAAACAACAGTCCTAGGCTTGCCATGGAACAAGGCAAAGGATAGTCTAGCTGTAACATTTCCTAAGAGATCAGAGGAAGATACAAAGAGAAAGGTACTGAGTAACCTCGCAGCAGTGTATGACCCGCTTGGCCTAGCATCCCCAATCACTCTGCTAGGCAAAATGATTTATCGTGACGTCTGTGACCGTGGTCTTAAGTGGGATGAGGAACTTCCAGTCGATCTAAAGCAGCGCTGGCACGCATGGAGTACCAAATTACCCGAGAAAATCGAAGTTCCTAGAAGCATAGCGGGCCACAAAGAAACCATTCAAGCTATCGACCTACATGGGTTCGGAGACGCGAGCGGAAACGGAACAGCAGCAGCTGTGTACGCGGTCGTCCACCAAGAATCAGGGACAAGCCAGGGTCTCGTAGCAGCAAAGGGTAGGCTCGCGAAGAAGGGACTGACTATTCCCAGACTTGAGCTTGTATCTGGACAGATGGTAGCTAGGATGACCGAGAATGTGCGAGTAACACTAGAAGGTATGCCAGTGAGAAACGTTTACGGTTGGCTCGACAGCACAGTCACCTTATATTGGATTAGTGGCCAAGGCCGTTACAAGCAGTTCGTAAACAACCGTGTTGAAGACATCAAGAGCAAAAGCTACATCAAATGGGGATGTCGGAAGTCGAGGTTGCTATGGCAACAAGCTGCCACAAGAATGGGTCGACGGTCCGAACTGGTTGAGTGAGCCGGACAAATGGCCGAAACAGGACAAGCTCGAGCCGAGCAAGGATTCCGAGAGTGAAGCAAAACCTGTCAAACAGGAGCAGTACAAGGGAGCAGCAGTGAAGCAGGAAGACACCTTTGACAAGTTGCTGGCTAAGCATGAGTTTTGGAAGACGATGAGGATCACTGCGTGGGTAAGACGGTTTGTGAACAATGCGAAATCCAAGAAGCGTGACCGAAAGAGGGGAGTGCTGAAGACGGAGGAATTTCAAGACCAAGTAAGATTGTGGGTGAAATGCATTCAACAACGCCACAAAGATTCCGACAATGTGAAAGAAGATGTTCTTCGTCTCAACTTTTTTTTTTATATTATTACATATATATTTACAGACAGGATTAGCATGAAAAAAACAACAAACGAGTGCTTCTCCTGTACGGTAATTTTACATGATTTTCGGACGGCACTAGCATAACAATATGAAGATAAAGCCGACAAAAGAATATACAAAACAAACAAACGAAGAGACGGAACAAGACAGAGAATACAAGCAAAACGAAAAAATACAATACAATAAAAAAAAAAAACGCGTCAAATAGTATTATATACGATAATTGAAAATTGGAAAAGCTGTGTAAGATGAGAAAGAAGTTGGCAAACATTTCATTAAGATACGGAGCATTAACAAACGTCAAATCAAGTCAGAACGTCACGAGAGAAAAGAAACCGTTTGGTGGACACAATAAAATTCATACTTTCATTAAGGAGTTCAATATTATTTTCCAAATTTAATAATTGTGAGCCACAGATAAAAAGCTCCACGAAGCGTTTATCTGTTAAGTTAATAAGATCGGTTTCGTTTTGGGAAACAGCGCTGAAGGCAGCCATGAGCTGAGTACGTGGTTGGGCATGAAGTGGGCAGTGCAAGAAAAAATGAACAAGGTTTTCACATGCAGCTCCACATACGCATCCTGGGCTCTCCACAATATTACGTTTGTACAAAAAATAATTGAGAGCACAAAACCTTAGTCTCATGCGGGTGAGCAAAATAAGTGGATACCGGGGACCAACTTTGTAGTACTTGGGTGGCATGGGTCGGACACGCTTGATTAACTTTGATTTAAAAATTTCTAAAGACGGCGATAATTGAATTAGCTGAGGGAGCTCGTTCCATAATTTGATTGTGGAAGGGAAAAAACTATTAGAATATCTATTTGTCCTACACTGTAAAGTTGACAGATCGGTTGCATTACGAAGAGGATAATTGGTTCTTTGATTTACAGCTATAGGAAGTAATGAACATAAATAATTAGGTACGGAGTTGTGGACCATTTTGTAAAATAAGCATAAGTTGTGAATATCCCTCCTGCGTTTAACATGTTCCCAACTCTCAACTTAGTGGAAACGAGAAAGGTCTGCTTGAATGCCGAAGACGAATCGAAGGAGATTATCCGATGTACATACCGCCGAACACCTTGTTGGCAGAAAGGTTCGTAACTGATGCGCACACCAGCGCCCTGCATGGGGGAGTTGGTTTCACCACGACAGCCGTGAGAGAGAAGTACTGGATACCCCGCTTAAGAAACCTAACGAAGAGAATGATAAAGAGATGTCATGGCTGCAGCAGATTTCAAGCGATGCCATTCCCGAAACCTCCGGTCGGAAGTCTTCCTAAAGACCGAACAATGGGATCGCGACCATTTTAAGTGGTAGGTGTGGATTACGCAGGCCCTATTATGTACAAGCATCATGGCAGCAAGGAAGCCAAAGCTTATATGCTGATCATAGCTGTACACCTGGAGATATTGCCAGATCTCTCAGTGAAGAGATTCAAGCAAGGCTTTAAGTGGTTCATGGCAAGACGAGGGCGCCCTGAGACCACCTATTCAGATAAAGCGAAGACATTCTGTGCAGCAGCTAAGTGGATCAAGAAGATCGAACGAGATGAAGAACTTAGCGACTACCTAACAAGGCTCAACATCACCTGGAAGTTTAACTTGAGCAGAGCTCCATGGTGGGGCGGTCAATATGAGAGGCTTATCGGAGTCGTGAAGCGATCACTCTACAAGGTATTCGGGAAGGCGATGCTGAGATGGAAGGAGCTGCAGGAAGTTATGCTTGATGTAGAGGTATGCGTCAACAGTCGACCATTGTCATACGTTGAAGATGACGTACAGCTCCCAGTGCTAACACCAAACATGATGATCACTGGGCAACACTATCCCTATCCCGAAGAAGAAGAAGAGAGTACGGACGAAATAGACCTCCAAAAGCGAGCAAAGCACCTTAAGCGTTGCAAGGATAGACTCTGGAAGCGTTGGACGGGGGAGTACGTCAGAGGGCTGAGAGAACGCCACAACATGAAGCATAATCTGAAGGAAATGTCGCCAAAGTTGGGAGATGTGGTCCTGATACATGGGGAGGAGAAACATCGAGGCAAGTGGAACATGGGCGTGGTCCAGAAGTTGTACCAGGAACGTGACGGTGCAATCAGAGGAGTAGAGCTTAAGACGTCCAAGCGGACGATCGAGCGTGCCGTTCAACACCTGTATCCACTAGAGCTAAGTGATGTTGCTACACCAGCCGAGGAAACGCTGAATCCACAAGCACAGGTGTTCCGACCAAGGCGGAGGGCAGCACAAGTCGCAAAGGACAACATTAGTCAGATTCTGGACTTTCAATCGAACATGCATGTTTAAACACTTTAATACGTATATTCTGGTCGATAGTTTTATTATCAGCTTGTTATTAGCAACAGTTGCACTCCGATGACTCACATTTGAGCACTCAAGGCGAGTCTCAAATGGGGGAGTGTGTTTGAAATGAATCTTGATCAATTGTGACTGCGTGACGTGCGCCGTCCGAGAGGGACTGAGGACTGTTTAGCGAGAATGTTGGATGATCCGAACACGAGGACTGTAGAGAGTGAGTTTAGCGTCGAGTGAGAGATGAAGCTGTGTATTCATTCATGAGTAGAAAATTGGAATTAAATCAGTGCATTAAAGTTAAAACAAGTGAGTATATATTGCTGTGGGAAGCATCCACAACAAAGTCCCTTAAAACGAGAATCTTTCGAAGCGAGACATGACTGTTTGTAAATAAAGGTTTACGGGCCGGACGCGCACGTGCATATCGCATACATTGTATGTCAATCAACTTTCGCGCCAGAATATTTAATTAGATTCGAATCCTCACAAAGTGAAACAAGTCGATCTCTCGCGACTTCGTCGCTCGCTTCAACTCGCGCATCGCGCTCGTTCTAAGAGGCTCAGAGGAAAAGAGGTCGACTTGTAGCAAGTCCAGTATTGGAGAGGTAGATAAGAAAACCTCACTTTCTCTAAGAAACAAGTACATTTTATCCCCTGACTCTATCCCAGTCGTTCCCTGCTAAGCCAAAGACAGACAGGACCGCGTACATTCCTTTACCGGTTATAGTTTGTCGGCAAGAGTTTATTTGAGTAGTATTTTATCCGTGACTTTAGTACTGTTGTTTTGGCCTTTTTACCGCTGTTGTTCAATCTGTTTGGATATTGTTGGCATTTTAAGCAATGCTCAGACTAGGAGTGTTAGCGTGAAGGGCAAATAAATGTAAAATGTGTTTATTTTATATTCTTCTTTCTCATAATTTTATTGGTTTATGTTATTTAATTCTATAAAACCCATCATTTATAGTGCATTTTCGTTCGTGCGGAACTGCGCATGTGCAGCACGTTAAAATTATAATGGCCAGGTAATATTCGGTTTTCGAGGTTTGTTCATGGTCATTATTGATAGACTCTTTTGCTTTCAGAATCTAAGTATGTAGTCTGTAATTATTTGCTTGACCACTCTTAGTTTTGCCACAGATAACGTTTTATACATCATGTTTTGGTTGGTCTGTCTTGTGTGTAGCGTACCCCGTTTTAAATACAACCACACTACGCAAATATGCGCTCCGTACCGTACCGTTTAAGGTTCCTTGATGCGGTAGGATATATTTCGTTATTTATTTATTATTGACATTTTTTACGTAGGGGTTGCAACCTTCTCGAAGCGTATACAGGCGCTTGGCGATTCACAATACCGTTTATAATGGTTAATCATATCCACAAAATTTCTCGATTCTGATTGGCTGAAAGCAGTGCAATTAATCCCAAATTGCGCCGTTTGGTTGTAATTTCACTGAAAATCAGGAACTTGACAATCTATAAATCGAAAGCAACAGCTCCAGAATGAAATCGAAGTACACAAAGTTGTTCACAGTCATGTTTTGGGAAAGGATTCTCTCCGATGATTTTCCGAACATTTCCGAATGCTTAAAACTCACTTGTTCAAATTTATCCCGAATTGCACTCGAAACCATATGATTTCCTATACTTATAACTCAGGGGCATTAAGGCATGGGTCTCAAACTATTTCAATATGGCCGCCGCAAATCAAGAGGGGTGGTCTATCTCTTCCTGCTTGTTAGATATAGTCTCGGCACTTTTACAGATTCCATAAAGTCACAACCTTAATACCTTGTATCTGTACAACAAGATGAACCTTGATGGACTCCGTCAGGATGTAGAGGTTTCCTCGAGGGAATTCTTTGCATCCAGTCCTGCATGACAGATCAGTGGAAGAAAACTGGTCCTTTTTTAAGAACAGTTTGCAAACTGCAGTAAACACTCACATTCCTTCAAAAATGTCAAAATCTAAAGCTTTGCTCCCTTGGTTGACCAGGGCAATCAAGCGCCAGATGAGAAAACGCGATCGCTTGCTCTCCAAAGCTAAGCACAGTAGAGATAAAAAATCTACAGCTTGGGTCGCCTACAGACTCCAAAGGAACAAAGTTGTAAAGGCTTTGAAATCATCCTACAATAATTACCTGAACAATGTCATTGGAAGCAGCCTACAGTCAAACCCGAAGAAATTCTGGAGTCATATTAAACACTCTAGAACTGAAAATATTGGTATTCCCACATTACGTCAGGGTGATTCAGTGTTCATCTCAGATAAGGACAAGGCAGAAACTCTCAACACCCAGTTTCAAAGTGTGTTCACCAAAGATGATGGACAACTTCCTGAACTTAGCTCCACTACACGTATTTGTACTCCTATGGAAGATATAATGTTTACTGAGCCCGGTATACGTAAACAACTTGATAACATTAATACATCCAAGGCTTCTGGGCCTGATGGTCTATCGGGTCGTGTTTTACATGACTTATCTGCTGAAATATCGGGCATGCTCACCTTCATTTTCCAACAAAGTTACAATTCTGGAGCTCTCCCAAGAGACTGGTCAAGTGCTATGGTTGTACCCGTCTTCAAGAAATCTAGTAAAGAAAACCCTGCCAACTATCGTCCTATATCACTTACCTGTTTGTCCTGCAAGATAATGGAACATGTGGTTCTTAGCCACCTAAATAAACACTTATCAGCTAATAACATTCTCTCTGACCTACAACACGGATTCCGTTCTGGACTCTCTTGTGAAACCCAACTCGTTCTTACAGTTCACGACTGGGCCAGCATCATCAACAAGCATGGCCAAGCTGATGCCTTGCTTCTCGATCTAAGCAAGGCGTTTGATAAAGTATCCCACGAGAAGCTATTACACAAGCTCTTGCACTATGGCATCCACGGAAGGTCTCTCTTGTGGATTTCTAGCTTTCTCTCCAATCGCTCTCAATTTGTGACTGTGAATGGCACCCACTCAAGTAGCATTGCTGTTACCTCAGGCGTACCACAAGGATCAGTCCTGGGTCCAACATTGTTCTTGCTGTTTATCAATGATATTGCAAATAGGGCTAATTCACAACTGCGTCTGTTTGCGGATGATGCAGTAGTATACCGGGACATCAAGTCTCCAACCGCTCATCAGCTGCTACAAGATGACCTCATCAATCTATCCAAATGGGCTTCAGATTGGCAAATGGAATTTAACATATCCAAATGCCATCTCCTTTCAGTAACAAACAAGCACAAGCCGTACATGTCCACCTACTCGGCCAACTCGCAGGATCTATCTCAAGTCCCCTACTATGATTATCTGGGTGTACGTTGCTGTAAAACCCTAAGATGGGGGCCCCATTGCTGCAAAATTGCTAGTAAGGCGAACAAAACCCTTGGGCTGATAAGACGATCCCTCAAACCCTGTAATATCGCAGTTAAAGAAAGAGCCTACCAGTCTCTTGTCAGGCCTATCCTGGAATATGCTGCTCCTGTATGGAATCCCCACACAGACACTGACGTAAATCGCCTTGAACAAGTTCAAAAAAACGCTGCCAGATTTGTTTCGAACAATTATAATCCTACTGTAAGCACATCTAATTTAGTCAGGTCATTAGGTTGGGACACTCTAGAACAAAGACGCCTCCTTAATCAATCAGTGCTGTTTTTAAAAATTAGAAATGGGCTGGTAAACATCCCTTTCCCTGAGTGTGTTACTACTTCCTCCAGATCTAGTAGACGCCATCAGTTTAAGTACACACAACTTCCAGTTAATGTATTAGCATATAGCTATTCTTTTTTCCCTAGGGCTATAAGAGTATGGAACCTGCTTCCGTATGAAGCAGTTTCTGCTAACAGTCTAGCCAGTTTCAAGTCAGCCGCCCTGCCTGCCATTCGATCTATGCAGGTGCCTAGCCACCTGCGCAGGCTATAGATCGCTCGTATATATGTTTAGTTATTATTCTTATCTATTTAATATTTACTTAATATTTTGGTATGTGTCACGATTTAAATCGCGTAGTTTATTATTATTATTATTAGTAGTATTATTATTATTATTGGTAGTAGTAGTAGTAGTAGTATTATTATCATTACTATTATGTTACTTAGTTTATTATTATTATTCTAATTTATATATTATTTAAACTCCCAGTATTAGTGAAAACTATCCCAGGGAGTATAACCATCTAAGTATCTAAGTATCTAAGTGTTGTGGCAGTTCCCATGGAAACGTGTTTTGTGACCTTTGAACTCTAATTTTAAGGAAAATTGGGAAAAGCCTCCTGGAGGTCAGTAAAAGTTGTTAATATAGTCGGTATTTTTATGCAAGTGAATCAAGGTTAGTGCACACGTTCCTGCTCCAATTTGAAAAGTTGGTTATTTTAAGGGGAAGGCAATTTAAGGCAAATATGAAATTTTATATCCTCAACTTTCCACCGAATTAACAAACATTCCAATAACACGATTGAGAAGAATACGTTTGCTATTTCTACAACAGCCAGAATTGTCCGTTTCAACCCAACAGCTTTCCATAACTACAAAACAATGCGCGTTGAAGTCTATGGTGTGAAACTTAAAGGTTAGTAACTTAAAAAAACAGTTTGTTTAACCACGAAACAGACGACAGGACCTAATTACCCTAAAGTTAAATAACATTTTTTTTATCCAAAATCCAATTCCATCAAAAACATATATACATGAGCATCTTTAGGCCGGGCTTTTATTTACTCAGGAAAATTCAAATAGGCTACGTGTTTCCCGCATTAATGTTTATGTCATATTTTAACGCGTGTAATCATAGCCTTTCTTTCCAATGTCCACGTCACCGATTGCTTCTTAATGAACCCTTTCATCTTGCATCTTGTACCTCGACGTGATTCTTATCTTCAAAGCTCTTCTCGTTTGTATTAGTTTCATTTCATCTTTCATTTCACCTTGACTGTTTTCCTTTGACCTAATGTATACACTTTCGAGGTATTGAAAAGTTTCTGAGTCTCCATTATTTAAAGGTTACAGACTGGCGAGAAGTAAGAGAACGCGTACACTGTACGAGGCATGAATGAAAAAAAAACGAAGGCCAAACGTTGTATGAAGAAATGTCGAGTCTGGAAATGGATTGAAAGTGTCCTGCACAATAACCGGCCGACTGTCCTGTAAACATGTACATTTTATCCCGTCGCATCCGCGGGGTTGTTGATAATCCGATTATTTGTTCACACTCGCAGTGGTAAAGAATGTCGCTACTCTCTTCATGGAACTGTTCTTTCCCGTAAAAGAGTCTTCGTTTTTCTTCGAAAATTCTCCATTATCCTTTCATGTTTTTCTACTTTTCTGTTGTATCATTTACATTGGTAATATCTCGTAGCTGTGTCGATTCGAACGGCAGATCGCGACAAAGATCAACGGAAAGACAAAGACCAACTGTACTTCGCCTCCAAATATAATATAACGATTTGTTACTTCGAAAAGGTTTTCACAACTAAGAGGCACTTGGGAAGCAAATGGGATGGAGATATATATATATATATAGGTAAGGCTTTTATTTTGGCCGGCATGATCTCAAATAATTTCTCAAGGCGAGCGATGGCTTTGTTTTTGTGACCCACGAATTCTTACTAGCTACATATTTGCATAAATTAAATTGTTAACCGATTTGACGTCACTGGACGGCATTATCGGCTATTGGATTCAGACGTCTCTCTCGGGAGGAACGAACCAGAAGAGACGGCTGAAATTCAGGCTAACCTTGTCAGTTTTGCGTTTGTTGGCTTAGCATTGCTTTACAATGAAATATCCATTCAGCGTATTCTACACTTCATAAGCTTTACAGAGGTATATAGGTTTCTATAGTTTTCTTTAAAACGCGCGTACAAAATTATTAACGAGAGACCCGCGAAGGTATCCGTTAACCTTAACTTTAACCCTAGGTTAGCGCTACATCTGTAATTGTAATCTGTACAGTTAGCGATTTAACCCTGGGTTAGCGCTTAACCTTGCTTCGAACAATCGGGCCCTGGTGTATTAAGCGAGTGGAAAGTGACAACACAACGACGAGACAATTGACGATAACTGTAATACGCCTGTTTTATGCTGAAACCTGAACAGTGAATTGCGAAGAATACAATGGAATTTCTCTGGTTTCATGTAGAAATTCGTTTGAGAGGTGCCTGAATGTTCCTGAATGAAAAACGGGCGATAAATTTTGCAAAGAACCCAGAATTAAGTCAGAGATCATCATTCGTGTATGGAGGACATGCCAACGAAGAGAGCCTCGTAAGCTACGCAACACGGCCATCGGAGCAGCAGTTTAATACAACGCTGTTCCTTGGGATAAAGAAAATCATCCTTCTTCAGACCACAAAATCAGTAATCAGTGTCAACTATGCAGTTGTTGTGGAAAAAATAGTGTTACAGCCCTCCTTCAGGATCTAGGATGGAACAGTCTCAAGTCACGTAGAGCTATAAGTAGGCTTACAATTTTCTATAAAATTATTAATAACCAGATTGCAATCGAATTGCCATCTGAACTCGTTAAACATACTAAGAGATCTAGAAACCTCCGCGAACATACTTTTATTCCCCCACAACCTCGTATTGATTGTTATAAGTATAGCTTTTCCCCAAGAACTGTTAAAGAATGGAACTCACTACCTGAATATGTTGTATCATCAAATAGTGTCAAAGTGTTTAAACAGTCAGCTTCGGAGTTTCTGGCCCTTAACTAACAATTAAGGAATTTACATATTAATATGTATTTATTTACTTAAATTTAATGACTTATGAATTATTTATCTATTAATTAATTAATTAATTAATTTATTTATTATTGTAACGGCTGACCATGCTAACCATGCATGGCTCCCTTCACTAGATGCTGTAAGGCTTTGTGAAGAATAAAAGTAGATAGATGTAGTCGGCAATCCTCAACTCACGTGTCCAATTCAACTGCCGCTAATTCGCTAACGCTTTCTCTGTGAATGATTTTCCATCAGGCATTTTCAACCCTTGCACTATCACAATGTGCAGGTTAACCTCTCCTGTGCTGACCATGCAGAAATTGTAAAAAGAAAGCACTTTGTTTCCTGCAACAGTTTTGACCAGATGATATTTCTATGATGCTTTCCTATGATATTTTCGTTCTTTTAATATTAGATATGTGTATTTAAACCTATTGTAAAGCGCCATTGGACAGAGATGGAAATGGCGCTATATAAGAACTGTATATTATTATTATTATTATTAACCCATTTCATTTGCCGGGTCTTTCACTTTTATCGATTGACACGTTCTATTCTTATTAGGTTACTTCATCCAATAAGAAACGAGCTTTCAGATAGTAAATGTCAAGCTGTCAAAACTGAACCAATCAGCGACAAAAAATGTTGTAAACAAGTCAAGTTTGCTTTTAGATATTTTTACGCGGGTTCTTAGAATGATAGCTTACTTTCCTTCGTCTACATTGGAATTTATATTATAAAACAAATAAAGGATGGTTCTCCTTGTTCTATAACAAAATAATGCACTTTCGAGGTCTTGAAAAGCTGCTAAAATGCACTCGCGTTCCGGTCGTGCATCCGCAGTTTTTTAAGACCTCGAGCGTGCATTATTTTCTTATATAACAAGGAGAACCATCTTTTATTTGTTAATTGTCACTTGGCCACTTACGGCTTGAGAAGAAATAATTATTTCGACAAGTATAAGGCTCTGTCGATGGCGGACGATTTGGTGGCTTACGCAAAAGACCTATTATTCTTGGTCGCGGCCACTCAAGCTCTTAGAGTTCGAATCGATAAACCATCGGAGCAGTTCCAGGCATATTTCTTGGCTCTCTTTGCGGCGGGTGTAAAGTACAGGTCACAGGTCAGGTCATGTCGAAATGATTTATTTTTTATTAAACTCATTTTTCCGTAATAAGACAAATTTTGCCGTTCAAAAAACGGAGGCACACACTACCGAATGTTTTCTTCGTCATTAAAAAAGGTTTTCCCTCAGTCGCAACAATACTTTGTTTCCTTTTCTGAGTTTAACTACCGTTCTATGTTCATTTTTTTCACTTCGAAAACGGCATAAGGCATAAGCCATTAAAACACGATTCTGATGAAGAGAAGGCCCTGGGGACGAGGTTGTATGACCAAATGGCCGATAAAATGGCAGATTGTGAGGTAAGATTTGTCTATTTCTAAACACCCTTGCCATGCAAGGTCAAAACAGTTTGTATGGACCTGTTTATAAGGCTTAACAAAATAAACGGGTTAGTGCATATCAAATAAATCTTGCGGTGAGATGACTCGAGTTCAATGGCCTTAAAGCTTTTAAGCTGGAAGCCATTAGAGTTTAGAAGACATTTTCATCGATGTACCTTTGTCTTCAAGTCTTTAAAAGACTCTGTTGACTTACGTTTAATAATAGGTTTGACACTGATGTACATTGTTATAACACTAGAAATAGGAACATGTATAGACTTCCTGCATCACGTACTAAATGGGGACAACAGAGAACTGGCTACCATTTTATTAAAGATTGGACTAATTTACCTTCTATAATTACTCAAGCTAACACATTAGCTCAATTTAAACTTGGTTTTTGGAATTTTTATGCATCGTTATATTTCATTAGCAAGTCTTTTTTATGTTTTTTTAGTATTCTTAAAGTAGTTTCTATTATAGTTTTTCAGTGTTTTTTTTAAAGTATACTTGTTTTTAATATTATGTTTACTTAGCGTAGAGGGCCCTCATGAAAAACACCTTCGGGTGATTGTGGCACCCTCTGTAAATATTTGTATTATTATTATTATTATTATTATTAATCGTACGCATTCCCGATTTAAAGTGAACTAAACCAATGCCCAATTCCCTGATTGCGATTCAGACATTTCTTACACTTTGCGTTTTACTTGGTTAAATTAGGTGAAGACAATAACTGTTTGTTCTGGGTACCAGTTTAATACTAAACTTTGTTTCCCTTTTTTTGCTCCTGTTTATAGGTTCTTTGTATTGTTGGATATTGTTTTGTTGTAGTTCATTGTTTTGAGTTTTTAGTGTTTTGTACACCAGTAGATATTGTAAAGCGCTTTTGGATTTTTAGTAGAATTAGCGCTATACAAATAAATTATTATTATTATTATGATTGAGTTTTTTGTCCTATTTGTTTTATATCATTTGTGTTCTCGTACACGAAGTAAGAGCCCTTTTTTCGGTAACCCCGTTTAATAACAATAAGATAATAACTGCATAAAAGTTCTATTATATGTAATTGAAATTATAAAAGGGAAGGTCTATTTGAAATTTGATAAGTCAGGTACTCTTCCCCACTTAAGGGATGTTCTATTATTTCTTTATTTCATAATTATTTTGACAACCCAGTACAATATATTTGTATAATGTTGGTATGTTTATGAGGAGAAAAAAAAAATATTTTCTGGGTCCTCAGGCGGATTGATTGTACTTGATATGATCTGGTGCAAAATTGTGGCAAACCAACTTCGTCTTATCAACCTTTATGAGAATAATAAAATACCAAACTTAGCTTGGAAATATGAAATGTTGTCAACATGAGGGGTACTCATAAAACAATGAGGTCTATTGAATTAAAGTTTTGATGTGTAAAGTTGAATAAATTATGTTCATTCATTTACTACACTTGTTTATTGCTTTGCATTCAATAAAGTTTTGTTAAGAGTGAAAGGGTGTCCAAAAGCTTCAAGCCTTTAGAGAAATGCTTGGAAGAAACCTTTCTAAAGAGCAGTAATTAAATTTGAATGCCAATGTACAATAATGGTTTCAAAGTAATTTTATAAATTACTCCACTTTTGTCTGCATGGGTGTTGATGTAATTGATATTAAATTTGAATTTACTGCTTTTTGTGTGTAGGAGTCTGGTAGTGATTTGGAATTTACAGATGAAGAGGAGGATCATGTATTCTCTTGGTAATGTTGTGACGTTTCAATTCTAATTACATGTTAAACTGTATTTAGGAAGTTTGGTTGAAGTTAAAATGCATAGAAGATTGAGAAACGTTAAACCATTTGGAGATGTGTATTATGTTTTCTTCCTCAGTTGATTGGAAATGGTAAATCTCATATCTTATTACTTTTATTTACTATTTAGAGTTGGTATTTAAAAAATCCCTTAAATCCTGTTTAGGGAGGAACCCTCGTTCTATGGAGATGATTGTTCTTATCTGTATAACTGCATACAAGAATTAACCTTCGAGGAGAGGTTCCAATTGTTAGTCACAAATGTGGATCCTCATAAAATATGTAGGAAGCAGCCCTTGCGTGTCCAGGAAAACTGTGGATTTGTCATTAATAGGTCAGCCTTACGTGATCGAGGAGATTGGCTTGTAACAGATATTGGTTCATTTGATAACAAGGGTCAGTCCGTAATGGTTATCCAAATTGACGGTAAAACGATACCAAGAAGCCGAAGATGGCCAAGACGGCTAGAAGACAGATTTAAACTGGGGAAGAATGAGTATCTCGTTTTAAGTACTTACTGAAAACATTCCAAATACCCTGACTTTTCAAGGATTACAACAACTGTCTTTGCCAAGCTAAGGATGATACATAGCTTGAATTGGGCCTTGTTCAGTATCATTTCCAGGGAGAGGAACACCACGTCAGCCCTAAGAAATATCTTAGAACGAGGAAACCGTTTATTCCCACGGCTTCCAGTACTAGAAAGTCGATCATGAGTAAAGTAAAAAAGCCCCTTGGATCATCTACAATATATAATTAAGTAATTTAGGAGGTTGGTAGAGTTCTTGAAGTTGAAGCTGTTGCACATTCACCTCGTAACATCCAGCAAATAAAGAACGTTAGAAAAACGTTACGCAAAGAATCCAATGATGACGATGAATTTTGCTCACTTCTCGCTTTAGGAAAACTGATGGGAGGATCCTGTCTTAGAGGTCTCCAGTGGACTCCATCGCCACGGGTAGTGTTCGTTCAAGAGGAGCAGATGGCCGAAATTGTTGAAAATTGTTGTAAGGCTGATTCCACCACTGTACTATCAATAGATACGACATTTAATGTTGGACAATATTACGTAACTTCTACCAGCTACCAAAACCCAAAATAAATTAACCAACGCACAGGAAAGTGTGTAAGCCTTCCAGGTCCAGCTTTATTCCATGTTCGTCAGGATGAAAATCAGTTTCTTTTCTTTAGCAGCACTTTCTTAGAAGTAAATTACGAATTCGAGAAAGCAAGATATGTTGGAGGAGACCGTGACAAGGGGCAGAAGGGTTTCCTCAAACCTTTGAAAGGAGTTTCCTACTTGCCATGTAAGAAGCACATTGAAGACAACATGAAGGGGAAAATGGCGAGTCTTCAAGCTAGATGAATCACAGAAGATTCTTCACAATGTCTTTGGATGTGAGGAAACAAGGCAGAAAGGCTTGGTAGATTGCAATTCACCAGAGGAATTTGAAAGCGTTATGAACGATGTTACAGCAACGTGGAATGAAGATTCACTTCATATTTCAAAGTACATGCTGCAGAAGACATTAAGAAAAGTATGTCACCAAGAATACGAAGGGAACTAAATCTAAAAGATGACTTCTATAACAACGCTTTGGAATGTCAGAACTTTCGGTACAAACTTAAGATCAAAGAGGATCAAGCGACTAATGCCACAGCAGGCTGTGCACTTGGGTGGAAGGAATCACAACGTACAAACGAATGGTAGATGTGTGCAGGAATAACATCCAGAGAGCATTTATTGGACAAGGTCCATTTCGGCTGGCTCCGGAATTTGAGGATCTTGAGGTGACTGGATGGTCAAGACACCCGAAGAAAGGAGAAGACACATGGCAAGGAATGATCCATTTTCGAAGGAGATTTCTGCATCTTTTACAGCAGCAAGTCGTGCACTTAACATTGAAACTAGGGGAATCCTCCAAAGGAGCGAAAGTGACCAGGATTGTTCTATTAAGAAGGCTACTCTTCTTCCTAAGGAAACATCTTCCAAATCAACATTGGACAACAGCTTTGACGAATCTGGTATGCCGATGACTCTGAAAGGCTCGTGGTGCAATGTAAAAAAGATCCTGGCTCTGGATGGAGTGGGATCATTTCCAGGTAACGACACGAAAAGGACAGTGATGTCATTAACACGTGGGATCTGCCATGCTGTTGCTTGTAGTGGAGCACACAACAAGCCAGTATCCTGCGATGACCAGTGTCAAGGGTTTGCCTCATAGGGCATTTGTGCTCACACTCTAGCAGTTGCATCGCATAACAACTGCCTTGAAGCGTACTTGTGTTCATACAAACCTCAGCTTTCTACATTGGTAAGAAGCACCATTCCAGCCTACACAGGGAAGAAAGACCATCAAAAGCGACGCAGGAAAAGGAAAGAGAAGGAGCTGAGAGATGTCTCACAATACAACCCTGGAACCTCAGAAGGTACTAAAGCCGATCAAAATGACGGCAATGATGACCTTGAGGTAGTTTTTATCTGTGACACTTCAGCTTTCAGGTGCTATGGTTGCAATGGTGCAGTGCGCTCGAAACCATCTGAAGATCCGCCGCTAGCTCCATATGAGTAGGGAGGAATATAGGAATATATAGAGTGTACAGAAAAAAAGGCTCGACAAAGATGTTCATCGCAAAGACCAAGGAATATGTGTACTATCACCCTCTAAAGGTGTGTCACGCAACAGATTACACGCGACAACCTGATGATTTCATTACGCACTAGGAGCCTCCTTTTGGATAGCCACCGACAGCAGTTTTGGAGGGAGTTTGGGATTACTTTGTAACAGCTATATCATTACAGATATGCAATCCAATATAGCACAACAGTTTTATTATAGCTATTTATGACATTTAGTTTATAATGCCTATAATGTTATTTTTATAACATTAATATCGCGCGATTCTAAATAGAGTGAATTGGGTTAACAGTGGGATATTTCTTCATTAGATTGTTGCGTCTGAGATAATGGCTTATATTTCTTTGACGTCATACATTAGTCATTACAGTATTCATAGATGCAACGCTTAAGGTCCTGTTACACGAGGCAATTTTTCTTGCAACTTGCAACGCAACGCCATTGCGAGACAAGTTACAGAAGAAATTGCGCGTGTAACACCCCACTTTGCAACTCGTCTCGCAAAGAAAAATTGCGAGACAAGTTGCAGGGAAAGTAGAACGATCTTCTACTTTTCGCAGCGCTGCACGAGCGGTTGCACCGTGTAACACCCCTCTTTCCAACTTGTGTCGCAATTTTGGCAAATCAGCCAATCACAATTCTCATAGCTAGCCCAAGGCAACTCCCCAAGGGGAGAGATTCGCACCGCGATCCAAGATGGCGGATTTGTTTACGTTTTGCGGTGAAGAGGAAGAAAAGGAAAACAGTGGTGTCGCCGAGAATTCCGTAAATAGAAAGTTGACGGACGCAGATAAAGTTGACCTATTGAATGAGTTGAACAATCGTCCATGTCTTTGGAAAAGTAGTGGCAACTGGAAGAGGAAAGACAAGAGTGACGCTCTTGAAGAAATGTGCGAAAGGTTTAACCTGACGCATGATGGATTCAAGAAAGTCGTGCATTCCCTCCGCACTTCTATGATTCGAGAAGTGAAAAGATGTCAAGAGCAGCAAAACCATGTTAGCTCCTGGAAGTTCTATCAGCATATGAAGTTCTTGCAAGATGAGATAATAAAGAGTTTACAGCAAGAGCCCGAGTGGACGGAGGATGAAACCACGACAGTCATCGATTTCTACAAAGAGAATCCAGTTCTGTGGAATCACTGCCTTGCAGAGTATAAGGACCGCAACCTAAAGAAGTTGGCACTGGACAAGTTAAAAGCTTGCTTGAAAGACCACTCAGAGGATGAGATAAAAATATACTGGCATTCCCTAAAGACCGTGTTCGACAGAGAAAATAAGAGGCAGCAGGCCAGCAAAAAGACAGACTCCGGTGCGTCAGATATCTATAAATCAAACTGGAAATACTTTGATCTGTTAATCTTCACAAAGGATTGTGCTGATGTTGACGATTCGCAATCTACTATGAGTCTTGTTTCAGGTAAGCCTAGTAGTTTAGAACTAATAGACGTGAAAATATAGGTACAACTGCATTAAAATAACACTGTAAAAAATGTTGTTCAGCTTCGACAAAAAATCTAAAACATGAGTTTAGTTTATTTGACTCAATATACACAAAGTTACGTGATAGTTTTACAATTATAGAAAGAAGTAACAAAAAGTAATTGTATATATAGAGACAAATAGCATAGAAATTACAATGAGTACGGGACATCCTATCCCGGAGGGGGTACTCCCATATACCCTATAAGCTATATATGGGTATGTGCCGCCCAAAAGGGTATGGTTTTCGAGCTGAAATAGTCTGAAATAGGGCAATGTTGAGTTTTTAGTCTGGAATATATATAGGGTATGATATTGACAGGGACGTATGAGATCGCATATTTTCGTTTATTTCTCTTGTTATGAAAGAGAGTACAGGTCTCAGAAAAGGTCAGCTAGGTTTTGAGACCCGGGCGGCACACTAGCTCCCACCTGAAATTCTCCCCCAGGCATCCCATACAAATTCTTTGAGAGAAGTCTAGTTTTTATTTAAAATTATCTGTGACTTGTCCAAAAGTATTTTTATTTGCCTGTAAATAAAACAAAAATAGTATATTATATATTTGTGCAAAGTAAATTCATACACAGACACATGCAGCTACATGTACAGGGGCTGTGAATGGAAACTTTTCATATGATCAAATGAATTTAAGTGATAAGTGAATGGATTATACCAAATTGAAAATGAAATAAACTCAAAGAAAATGGAAAAAAGGACAGCAAATTATTATTTTTATACTGGTATTATGGTTGTATTTAATTATCTTCATCACTACATAAATATTATTTAATTTGTTTATGTATTTATTACAGGAACACCTGAAGGAGATGATGAGCCTCCTTTTAAAATTAACAAGAGACAAAAAGGAAAAACACAAAGAGAAATGGAGTCCATACGTTTCGAGCTCTATAGAAGTGCGATAGAAGCCCTGAAGACTTCATGCAATAACACAGAGTCCAGTGCAACTATTAACTTATCGGAAGAGGAAACATTTGGCAGAACTGTAGCTAATGCCCTGGTTCGGTTCAATGCAAGGCAAAAAGCCATTGCACGCAAAAAGATCAGTGATGTCCTTTTTGAAGTGGAAATGGGAGCAATGGAAAATATGCAGCCAAGTTCTGCAATTCCTGGTTTTTCCGTTGTTTATAGCCCACCCCATTACCAGCAGAATGTGATCAGTTCCAAACAGCCAAATCTCCAGCAGACCTTTTCAAGTACACAGTTTCCTTTTAATCAGCCCGAACAATCTCCATCACATTACACATTTTAATTACAGATCACAAAAATGTAAGGAATGTGTGCAAAAAGGGCATAAGTGACTCCTGATCACATTCTAAATTCTCCTTCAATTTCTTAATTGTTTTCTAAGGGAGAATGTGACCAAGAGTCACTTACATCCTTTTTGCACACAGCCCTTCAAAAAATTATTATAGATTGGATTTTTTTTATCAACAATTTTACCACCCATAATTAGGTGCTTTCTTTTTACTTAAGCAAATGAGATGGTTTTTGTTTCCAGTTGGAAGATATTTGTTTTCAATTAATATATTCAAACTGATTTTGACCACAGCAGTTTTATCTACATTTACCCTGCAGCCTCCTAATGTGCTGGGTGATTTAAGTATACAATATACTGCAGCAAAAAAAAATTTTTGGCCGGGATGGCCTAGCTGATATATTTGGCAAAAGATATCAAAAATGACCTATTGCAAACAGTAATTTTGGGTGCACCAAAAAAACTAATGTGTGTACATTTACATATATATATATATCACATAAAATTCTGTACCCAAATCTTGTTTGAGGTTTCTATTCCAGAATTCAAAGATTTTCAGATAAAAATAATAACAGAACTTATTTATACACAGCGCATTTAACTGCAGCATAAGTTGATGTGGAGTATGAATCCAGTCGACGAGGAGACAAATCGACTGGTTATTTACAAATTTGGTCGAGCGCATGGGGAATCAAACTCAGGGTTCCTGGATTTCAAGTCCGCCATGTTAAACGCTCGGCCCCACTGCCTCCTCAATAATAAATTATTTATTGCATGTTATCAATAATTTCAAAAAATACTTTAATTTATTATGCTGGTATAATATTACATGTTTAAGGGTGCGTTTACCAATTTCGTCGCTAAGCAGCGACGTTGCTATGAAGGGTCGGCGCGCGCGCGCGCTCATGCAATGGCGGGAAAAACTTACTTCCGGTTTAGTGAGAAAGCAACGCGCGCGCTTTGCAATGCTCCACTCCTTCAGTTTTGTTTACATTTCGTAAAAGTTACAATGAAGTTGTTTTTGCTACTTGAACCCGTTTTTGTTTTACTTTCCATGCTTCAAGTTTACTTAATATAATGCCGAAAAAGATCGAGAAAACCATTCTAGCTGCGGAGGATCGCTGGACGAGAGAAAATTCCGATGTCAGTACGTGGAATTCGGGTGTCAACTAGTCAAGTGCAAACTAATTTTCGTTCGGATTTCGACAAAGAAAGTTTGGAAAGTGCTCGGAAAGAGCTTGTTGATAACGAGGGGAGTCTGGGGAGTCAGAATGTACTTACAAGTGAGCAGCTACACGCGAGAGGAGTCTTCGAAGAGTTTGGTTTTGAGCCACTTTCACAAGAAAGTAGCGAAGAAAAATACAGTGCCAACGAAAGAGAAATCAACTCCATTTTTACGGCGGCTCGTCACGATACTAGGGACTTGACTGGAAGTAATCGGTTAATAATGACCAAAACGTTTTCATATATTGATACCAGAGTGTTCTGATACCCTGGACACTACTTCTAACTATAAAGAAGCAAAGACTGGTAGAACGTAGATTGTCGTTCACTGTTGCTTGCTTGAACAATTCGTCAACTATTACTAAGGCCGGAAATGTCTGTGAAAAATGCGAAAGTTAAACATAAATACGGAAACGAACGATGGCAAGTTCCTATTAACTTGCGACCATTCCTTTAGGGCGAACAAAGCCTAAGGCCTACTTGCCGAATTTTGTAATTATTTCTTTATTGATCAATGGAGAATATTATAAGGATTACGAACATGTGCGAATGATATTACACATTATAGCAAGATATTCCTCTAGAATTGACATATTTAGCAGTGTTTTTGATTGCTATAGGATAGAAAACTGAGTCAGATTTTGATGTAAGCTTACCGTAAGTTGAATCGGGTTGTTTCTCCTCGACGCGACGTAAAGTATATAAGTGAGTGACTTTATTTTAGTGTCAATGTACTATAATTTAGCTTTGCAGCTAATTGGGGACACGTCACTAGTCCTACGATTTTTATACGTCCTTATCCGAGAAGACGCGAAGGTCTAACCGTTTACTGTATTATGTAAAGGCAACACCTTCTACTCAGTTATTTTAAGACCCTGAGTGTTGGTCCGGCCGGGGTTTGAACCTGCAACCTCCCGCTCGACAGACCGGCGCTTATTACAACCGGAAGGCGGTTAGACATGTGACTGATTATGGTGCAAATCGACTTCTTTGCGTGAATAAACCACTGGAATTAGATGTCTGATAATGCAGCTCTGTTTCAATTTCACTGATTTCATTTTCTTGTCCAATGCCTTTAGCTTTGCCCTCGCAAATTCCATCGGTACACGAGAATCGATGCATGTATGTAAAGATAATTGCTTTGTAACCACCCAAACGCGCCCGCGCCCCGTAGACCGCCCCGTGGGCCCTGGTAACGATATTATACTTCCGGTTTCACAAAAAATGAAACTGGGTTCGTGAAACAAAGAAAAGTCAATCCTTTTTCACATAAAAATTGTCCTGAAGTCGCATTGCATTGCACAGAGCCAAGCATGGGTTTAGCGAAAAAAATTAAAACACGGAAGTTATGACCATCTTACTGTTAAAATTCAAGGGGAAAAATTCTAAAACGATCAATTTTCTGTATATCGTAAAACGCATGCTACACCTTTTGTGCCTAACCCAGACCAATCATATATGCAAATATGAAAGCACTATCCCAAAGCAATCATGAGTTGATTGAATTTTTCTGCCTTGATGACGTAATAATGACGTCATACAATGACGTCATCAAAATAAAAAGGTCCGTCTCCCAGGAGTTCCTGAGTGACTTATTAATTATTTTACTCAAATTGTTGGCGTTTTATGGCGTTTTAAATTCTACTTAGCAACGGCCCAAAACAATTGGTAAACGCACCCTTAATGCATGCCATATGACTGATCGGTTATAATGTGTCAATAACATAACTGACTGTGGGAATCAATCATTTGTAATGGTCATTTACTATAAAAGGTATTTAAAATCTTAAATACCAAATACCAATTTGGTTTGACTTGCTTTCTACAGAAAATATTTGTATTTTCATAAATGAGAGGGACTGATGATCGAGCCCTCAATGGAGATGGCTCATGCAGGGAATTGCATTTGTTAAATAAGCATAATTAACAAAAGAGTACTTGAGTAAGTACTCTTCAGCCATCCTTGGCTTAATGAGTCCTCGGGCTCTCGAGTAATACAGTACTGCTTGAGACTTGTGTTTTGATTGCACCATTATACTGTAGCTCTATTGTTTTTGTACCGACTCATTCTAAAGGTTAGGGTGTTATAATTGTTGGGAAAGCCAATACTTTGGCCCATTTCGAGCAGCACTGCTCAGGCTCTCCAGTGGTTTATTCAAAATCCTAAACAAGCAAGCTTCGTAAACCATGCTAACCAACACTGTTAAACACTTGCTGAAGGGCATACTGGAGATACTCAAATCCCTTTCTATATACAGTCAACTCTCTCTTAAGCGACCACCCTTGGTGCACGGACAAAGTGGTCGCTTACGGGAGGTGGTCGCTTACGGGAGGTGGTCGCTTACGGGAGGTGGTCGCTAACGGGAAAAAGCAACACGGGTAGCCCAAGTGATTGCTAACCGGATCAGACTTCTAACACAGCTCTAGCGCGCTGTCACCATAACATCAAAGCTAAGCACGGGAGTTCTAGCTCAAGTTTTTCCAATCTTTTTTAGTTTCTTATCTGTCAGCGCCATTAAAAATTGAACTTTGTGGTATCTGAGTAATGATTTTCTAAAAATACAGTTCAATCTACTTTGGTGGTCGCTTATCGGAAACAAAAAACAATAGAAAACCAAAAAGTGGTTGCGGTCGGTTACGAGAGAGTTTTTACAACAGAATTTGACTGAGAAAAAAACGGTTCTTTGGTATAAAAGTGGTCGCTTATGGGAGGTGGTCGCTTACGGGAAGTGGTCGCAGGATAGAGTTGACTGTATATAGTGCTTAGCGGATTAAACCTGACTATGGTCATCTAAACTAGGTTTAGAGAGGGGGTCCTTCAAAAGTAAAGTATACACTAGTCAAAGGGTTTAACGGGGGGGGGGGGGGGGGGGGGGGGGGGGGGTACGGTACTCAACAAAGTTTATATGGGGAGGCTCTGCCCCAAGATCCAAACATTTACCCTTTTATATACCATTTTTGACAAAAAAGGTAACCCATAAAAAATGGTACCCCTTAGCTTTCACATACCCACAGTAGAAACACTGCATCCTGTTAGGTGCATCTGTTTTTAAATACCTAAATGACAGTTCTCCCTACCCTTTTCTATATTTCAACTCGTGAAATCCCTACCCTTTTATGTACCTCCAGTCTGGAAAGGTACCCCTTTCGGGCGGAGCCTCCCTGTATAGTCCCCTCCCCCCCCAGAAATAAAGAAGTTGAAATGTGTGATACCATGTCAACGCTATGTATTATTCAACAAATAAAAAGTTTCATATTTGGAAAATAAATGATTTGAATAAATGATATGAATAATCTGGAGCATGGAACTAGAGCAAAGTATGGCCATTACACGTTTCAACTCCCTTATCTGTTTCTGGTTAAACTCATACTGTTTGCAACTGGTTGAGTCACTCCAATCCACATTGTTTCCATTGCCATGGGACAGCTGACCTTCATTATTGAAGAAGTCCTTGTACTCCTCCCTGACTGATTTGGCTTCAGATAAATGATTGTTACTGCATCTTGGAGTGAAGTCCAGCCATGAGCCATGGGTAAATTCTTCCCTCTCTAGAACTTCTGTACTGACATACTGGCCAAAGCTTTCTGTCTGACTCAGCAAGTAATTGTGTAGAGTAATAGCTGCCAATGTTACTTGTGTAACCTTTTCAGGCTGAAGAATCATTGGTGCTCGGAAGACCCTCCAGCGATTGGCAATGATCCCAAATGCATTCTCTGAAATCCTCCTCATTCGTGACAATTAACCTGTAATTGAAAAGCCTTTGCTCTGTGGTAAGGCCTGTTTGGGAGTATGGTTTCATCAGGTATGTTGCAAAGACCAAAGGCATCGTCCCCTGTTATAACATATGGCACTGGTTGGGTTCTTCCAGATAGAGGCGCTGCTGGTGATATATTTAAAGGTTTTCTTTCATTGCTCAGGGATGCCTTGAAGTCGGATTTCTGCCAAATTGTGCCATCTGATGCCCTTCCATTTGTACCCATATCTGCCCACAGAACTTCATATCTTGGTCCTATCACCGCCAGCAAAATTACACTGTTGTTGCCCTTGTAATCAAAGTAATGGGATCCTGAATTCGGCGGTTGTTGAATGCTTATCCTTTTATCATCAATAGCTCCAATACCATTCGGAAAGTTCCAGCGAGTTGCGAAAATCTCAGATATTTCAAGCCACTCTTGTGTGGTGCATGGGGTCTTCAAATACTGTGGCCCAAGAACACTGGTAATAGCCAAACAAGCTTCCATGACGATTTCTGAGATGGCAGTGCGACTGACACGGAACTGATACTGGAGAGACTGAAAAGATTCTCCGGTGGCCAAGTACCTCAGCGTTATGGCAAGTCGCTCATCAGGTTTGATGCTATATATCCCTCATAGCGGTGTCCTGCTTTCGTATGCAGGGTCCAATGCTTCAACGACAAAGCGAAATTGGCTTTTATCCATGCGGAAAAAATCCCTGTAGGAAGCCTCATCTTCAAGAGCAAGCTGGGCAACTAGCTGGAATAACGACCAACAAAATATATTGATCATATATGCAGTTTCCCAAACGAAACACGCGAGATACCTTTTTCCTCACGTCGAGCAGCCCACGGCTTTACCCACATCGTCCTACGTCTCTTATTATTGTTTTCTTCTTCATGATTTAACTCTAACAACATTAAAATACACATCGCTTTCCTACGGCGATCCGCGGCCATTTTTGTGTTTATTTTCTTGGGGATTCCCGCTGAAAAGTGTATCGCATTGCAAGTTGCAAAGAATGTTGCGAACGTCTGACATCTCACAGCAACTTGCAATGATTTTCGATCGTCAACATTGCGTTGCAAGTTGCAAGAAAAATTGCCTCGTGTAACAGGACCTTTAAATCAAGACATATTCTACTATTTCCCTAGTCACTTGATGTAGAATCAACATTAAATTAATGATGTAAAAAATTGATATTTTTCCTTGCAAAGTAGAAACACTAGTATGCAGGCCCTATAGGCGAATCCTTGCTGACGTCATTGTTTACATTTTTGCCTCATTAGCATAAATTAAACTTCAAGCTACAAACAAACGGACTATATCAGTTGAAAGAGAATTTTAAACTGAGTAACCACCGAAAATTTGAGATTGATATGTTAAATATTTACGGAGAAATTGACTTTTCAAAACTATAAAATGGACTGGGGGGAAAGAGTTGCTGACAGCCATACATTCATTGTAAATTTTGAGCTTTTTAAACGCTCATTCCTCAAAATATATTTATCATATCACTCTCAAATTTTCGGTGATTATCAAGTGTGACAATCTCTTTCGATTTATGGACTCTGTTTGTTTGTATGTACGTCGCTTGAAGTTTGATGTATGCTAATGAGGAAAAAACGTAAACAAGGATTCGCCTATAGTTTGTGATCATCATGGATTAAGTCATTACTTACAGTGAAATATTTTGAAATTACTTTACATGTACCCTTGTTGAGGATCGATCATGATTTTTTTTATATAAAGAGACTGAGGGTGAAGGGAATGGCTCAGTAAGCTCCTTCATTTCCAAAGATAACCCTCCTAAAAAGGGTAATGCCATGCAATAGGATTCTTTACATATTGCTTCATTATTTTGTCACCCGGCACAAAGGTTTCAATGATTTTATGGGGCTCCAGGGCAAATAAGAAATTTAATTTCGCTATATAGCCTCATATTGAAAGTATTGTGCATGACAAGTGAAGAAGTCTATCTGAGAAGAAGTCTATCTGAGACCCCACTATCAGTGCCACATATATGTATAACTTTGACATTCAATGTTTCCTGAATAACAAACTACTTCTTGTTTTAGAGAGAGGTTGTGTAAGCACTTTGTTGTCAATATATATACAGTAGTTCTAATTCAGTCGCAAACAGTCTGCGATGCATGGAGCTTAAGGTTTGTACGTGTATTTTCATTATTCTTTTGCAAATATATCATTTGCACTGTATGTGCAGATTAATCGCAAATGGCTATACAATAGAATATGACTCTAAATTTACAATCGACACGTCACGTAATGCATTGTAAATAAACACTTTGCACTACCTAACAGTTTTCGATCGCTTTATTGCAGATTATATACGACTGATTAGTTAATAAATTCAAAGGAAACTATTTTTGTGCTACTTTACCCTACTCTCCATTTAGCAACGCTAAACGACCATCTTGGACTTGGTAACCGTTCATAACTTTTTGTATGATTTAACCATGGCAAATTTGCCTTATTGCGTAAAAAGGGGTTTTAAGAAATCTCGTGACCTGACCTGTGACCTGTAATTTACACCCACCGCTCTCTTTTCGGACAAAGACTATGGCAAGGTTCTTGATTCGTTGGCCCACAGGCAGCCCAAGCTCTAAATATCTAGCTAATATACTCCCGGAGCAGAGAAAATGAAAACTCACTAAAATCGCTTCATATCAACCCTGTTACCCCACAGACAGCAAGTAATACACTATGGAAGCAAGGTAAGGCATTTTATTCATTAATTCTTCGTATTTCTAGCTCGTTGAAATTCTCCTACACACGCTGTTAGTATATTAGCTAGATATTTAGAGCTTGGGCTGCCTGTGGTTGGCCAAGGTAGATAATGTCCTGCGAGTTAAAGCCGCTGGAGAAAGCATTCACTGCCCGGCCCACTGCAACGCCAAGTAATTCAGGCCGATGGTGTGCTTTTATTGTGGTGTGCCAGGGCACATATCTTCCTTCTGTTACAAGAAGAGGGTGCAAGCGCGTAGGGGGCGTTTCTCCAAGCTTTATCCGCAGAGGGACCGCGAAAGGGGAACTTTCTTGTAATCTCCCATGTATGACTGAAGTGTAATAAATAGTCATGTACACTCCTTACTTAAGCGTTTTGGTTTGGTTTTCTGATTTTGCGCTTTCCCGGCTTTGATTTTCTTCTGTAACTTTGGCAATCGCTTCCGCGTATTTTGCTATTCCCTTCCCCCGCTCAGGGTTGACAGTTTTATAAGGCAGCCCAATTCCCTGTCGGTTTACTGACGCATAATCCTGTCAGCCCTTGGGCCGCATCCCCCATAACGCGTCCTGCACCTTCGTATTTTTCGGCGACCGGCTAGGCGTATTAGATGTGATCTCTTCCCTTCCCAGCGGGACTCAGTACAACGGTATGGCCTTGTTGCCTTAATTATATCTGCTGGGTGCAGTCAGACGGAAAACCGCTTGCGGCTCAAGGGTTGATAGCGGAGAACCTTCACATCTCGGTCGAGTTTGTACTATCGGTTTTAAGCGGTCAGGCTCTTGTTGACGTCTCTATGCTAGCTTTCAGGGATCCTAATTCCTTTGTGGCCGGCGGCCCATTCCCATCCGGCGGCCTGGGAGCGTGTGGCAAGGGCGGTTCCTTGTGAACTAGCTACTGCTGTGTTGCCTTGGATTAAGGGTTGGTGTTCATGTTCCATATTTCCTGCAGCCTTTTAAGGGTCATTACAAAGGCGAACTTTTCAACTATAACACCCCTCCATCTCGTGTGTTTCATAACAACCCTTCCTGCCAGGCGTATTGTCTATGCTTCCGCACTACGTTTCCGAGGGCTCTTTTCAAACTATTTGCGATGACAAATCGGGATACCATCACAACCCCCTCTCTAGCTCCTGGCAGTTTTTTCGGCTTTCAATGGTCTGGCTATTGTTATGTTAGTCACGATTCCCTTTGGATGGAAATCCTCAGCGTTCATTTACCATTCCACTGGCCTACTAGCATCTCACTACTTCCGGTCTACTGCTATCCCATGCCTGCTGTATATTGATGACCGTCACACTGGGGAAGAACTCCTTGTGGCCAGTGACTCCCCCGCCTACACAGCTTTGTCGTCTGACCAGGAGAGCTCTCGAGCAAGAGCCGACTGCTGTTTTTGTGGTGTGCTTCACCATTATATCACTGGGCTATTTTATTGGGATCAGTAAGTCAACCTTGGTGCCGGCACAGTGTGTTCGCTATCTAGGATTCATTGTTAACTCGGTTCACCAGTCCTTTCGGCTGCTAGACGAAAAAAGACGTAAGTTTGTCGCGCTTACCGAGCCTTTATTGACCTCCAAGCAAAGTGACATCAAAACGCTGCAGCGCCTCGCGGGAAAGGCTGTTTCTTATTATTTGGCAGTCCGTGGCGCCCGTTTGTTTATAAACGAGATCAATATGGCGATATCGAGGGGAATGTAGTTGTCGTGCCCTATTCTTGTCACCGGTCCTCTGAGGAGCGAGATTCTTCACTGGACGTTCTTGAAGTATTGGCGTGGTCATATTCTACGTCCAGATAAAGCTAATCTCAGACGCCTCGTATTTTGCATGGGCCGGGTGGCGTTCTCAATCCGGGGGCAAATCCGGTGGTTATCCGCAACTACCAGCTGCACTGGAACATCATATAAATATCAAGGAAACCCTCGCTTTGGTTAATGTTTTAGAGGTCTTCTCTGCGATAGCCAAAAAACCCAGTGGGTCGACGTCTACACCGACAGTCAAGTACTTATCAAAGTCTGGAAAAGGCAAGGATCCAAGTCTCACCAGCTATCTAAAGCTCTCAAGGACCTCTTTTGGACCTCTGCTAGGCATAATATGCATCTAAACCTCCTTTATGTTCCGTCGGATGGCAACGTTCTCGCGTCCTTTCTCTTCAAGACGATAAGTGTCGCCCTAATCCCCTGGTTTGCCCAGTAATAGCCATTTAAAGTAACAACGGCCTCGATTTTTATTTTTATTATTATTGTGCAATGATGAGAAAGAATATCATTAACCTCGTAATTACATAAAATCCTATGAAAGTATCGAACACTACAGTTTTAATAGATGAACGTACTTTACATGCGATCATTTGAATCAATCAAAATCCGTGAAAATTAAGTGATACATGAATTTGCTTAATTATAAACGCAAACAATAAAAGGAAACAGCGAGATATCCCAACTTTCCTTTTCTACGCAGCAGGCTTTCCTTCTAGCGCTCTTGTGATGAACATGTCATTAAAGTAACCAGAAAAGTAACTTGTATCATGTTGCATGGGTTTTATTCTTCGTGATGATATAATTTCTTTCTAATCATGACCGTGTTGGAGATTGAGAGCCAATGCAAAACAAAGTTTTAGTGTGGAAGACGGCTCTAATAGCTTCAAATAGAGGAAAAGATTAAATAAAACTGAGAAAGGAGAAACATAATTTTTTTTTTTTGTTACTGGCTGGTGTGGGAATCGAACTCCAAATCATTGGATTCGAAGCGCGCTCTCTACACCACTTTGCCATAGAGCCGATTCACTTGTAGACCAGTTTCAAAATAAGGTATATATGTATACGTTCTGAGCCCGTGAACTTTGGGAACTAGCCATCGTCAAGCGTTGTCAACTTGTTTGAAATTGTAGCCACGTGATTGGCTACTCAGTACGTGGGGAGAGAGCAAAGTATTGACTGTCCCTCTTCCGGAAAGAGGAATTTTGTCAGCAGACCAGGCTACAAAGCCGATTTTGCAACGGTCATGTCCGAAACGATGCAAACTCGTAGTTTCTGATGAAGAATGAGAGGGCTTTTCCAAAGAAATGAGTTCATTTGGAAGAGTTAGGATAATGATTTCTCAAGTCTGAAAACTTCTGGGGTAAGAAAAACTATCTACCTTTCACCTGACGGAGGAAATTACGCCTATCGGACGGGTTTTCGTGAGAAAAATCGGTCTCAAGTGAATCGTGGTTTGAATTTGAGTGTGCAGAGAAGAGAGAAAAACTCAAAGTGAGAGAAATGCCCCATAACCGCCATTTCTAGACCCCAGAGAAACAACAGGACAACAACAAACTCTCAAAGTAAGTTTATTTATTATCTGAGAATTTTGTAAAATAATAGTCACACAGTGCAAATACAGAGCTTGGGCTGCCTGTGGTACCACTAATGATGAATTGCAAGAAAGATAATGAAGAACTGATTAGTACAAATGTACCACATGCTATTCAGGAAAACGCAACGTTTTTGTTGGACATTGATAAGCTTCTTAACAGGAAGGATGTGTTTTGTGATGACAATGGAGCATGGTTGATGAAAGGAAGCCGAGGCAAGTTTTACACTTTTGAAAAAGACACAGAGGGTCAGGTTGTTTCTCTGAGCAAAAGCCAAAGTCGGGAGAATGTTGACATTGTTTTTTGCAAGTCTTCCCCAGAGTACCACAAAACGATCATATCCATTGATTATGGAAAAGAGCTTGACAAATAGTACCCGATTGTACTCCTCCATTATTATTTTGATGGGGAATCGAAACAGTTCACTGTTGCCCCCCCCCCCCCCCCCCCAATGGCAGTCGCAAACCCAATTCGACACAAGCATATGTTAAGACCAAAGAAAGTACCAAAAACAAACTGGCAAATAATCTTGCTGGTGTTAAGTATAATACCAAGAGAGCACTGTTCAAAACAATTAAAGATGTTGGAGATGTTGTTAGTGGGGCAGCCAGTGCTAGTTCCCTTCCACGATATTATATCCAGGCCCAAAACATTAAACAAAAGTTAGGCCTGACACCTGGATCAGACAATAAAAGTGCTAGTGACCCGTTGCATGCAGTGCTAGAACTTCAGAAAAGCAGTTTCCTGGTTTCATAAGGGAAGTCGTTTGCAATGATCTCCCCACCATAATGCTGTATACAGATTGGCAAATGGACAACATTGTCAAGTTCTGCTGCCATAAAAAAGCCAACCTGGTTTCTGAACTGGGCATAGATGTTACCTTCCAGCTAGGTCCCTTTTATGTTGTTGTCACCACATACAAGAATACACTTCTTACGGTAAAGGATGAAAGTCATTCCCTTCCTATTTAGGCCCAATGATGATTTGCATGACAAAGGAGGAATCCACCTACCTATCATTCATCCATTCTCTGTTGGGGAAGTATGCCATGGCAATTCCCATCGCAAAGCAACTAATAACGCAAAGCTATGTTAAGCCAAGCCATGATCAGGGGTTAAACTACAACGCTATAAAAAGGAACGATATTGAATGCAACAAAGATATTACTTTTATTTTTGCCAACAATGTAAGCCCAAAGGATGGTGCTAACAATGTCAGCCCAAACAGTGGTGTCAACAATGTCAGCCCAAAGGGTGGTGCCAACAATACAGCTGAAAGTGACAGTGACCTTGATGAGTCATTCTTATTGTGTAAACTATATCAATAACTTCTATGAGTAGCATGTTATTCAGTAATAATTATCGTAAGGTATGTTTTTGCCCATACAGCGCAGACCTGAAGTCTGCTTGCTACCATGTTATTATTTCGTTTGAAATTAAAAGTAAACTCTAATGCTCTAATGGTTTGCCAAAGTTGATCTTCATTTCCTTAATTTAATTAATTGGTAAATTAAGTAATAAATCATTTTGTTTTTAAGTTCATATCCCATAACTCACAGTGAATATATTTATTTCCCAGAGTTGGTAAATTGTTCTAATCTACCAACACTGGAATAGCAAAGATGAGAACTACACTATGATTCCAAAGAATTTCGTAGTTTCCCAAAGATGGTACATTTTTCCAATATACCAATATTGGAAAAACAAAGCTTGAATTACCACTGTTACACCAGATAATATCTTTGTTTTCCCAAGTTGGTAAATTGTTTTAATATATGCCAACACAGGTATTTATATTGACTAAAATACCACTGTTTCTCCAAAGACTTAACTTCTTTCCCAATGTTGGTAAAATATTATTATGTACCAAGACTAAACAAAAACAGAAATATAAATACCACTGTTATTCCAATAGTTTCCATTGCTGTTTTTCCCCCTGTGTATCATAATTAATACATCTATCAGTCACAAACCTCGTAAAAATATCAATTTAGTGAACCTCAGGGTCTTATATTTCGCGTTTACTTGGTAAAAATCTTTATCCGGGTTAAAGCTCGATACGTAAATACACCCGGTATGAACGCTATACTCGGTATCCACTCTTGCAAAGGAAAGAAGTTAATCATAGGTTAATTGATTCAGTCCATATCCGCTGTGTACGCTATACTCGGTATACGCCTTGGTGACCTGTACAAATTTAACTATTAATTTTAACTGAATCACTTTCTATCCACAGTAAGAGTGGATACCGAGTATAGCGTTCATAGCGGTTGTAGACTGAATCAATTAACCTTTGATTAATTCCTTTCCATGGCAACAGTGGATACCGAGTATAGCGTTCATAGCGGGTGTAGACTGAATCAATTAACCAGTGATGAACTTTCAATTTATTCATAATAGAGAGAGAGACAGAGAGAGAGAATATCATTTGAATATCATTTGAATATCGTTTGAATATCATTTGCATATGATTTGCATATGATTTGCATATGATTTGCATATGATTTGAATATGTTTTGCATATGATTTGAATATGATTTGATTACGTCAAACACTGACGTAGCAGATGACTGACATCTCTTTTGTAATATCTCATAACTCTTAGCTTTTTAACGAGTTAAAGACTTAAAGTTGTCAGTTAGGGCTATATGGCGGGTGTAGACTGAATCAATTAACATAAAGTACTAATTACGATTTTTCGTTGTGTTATAACAGTAATTGAAAGGAAATTAAATCAAATGAAATAAATTAAATAAAATGATAACAAGTACTACATATAGTACTGTTCTTTTTTAGTAACGCAATGACGATGTCATTAACGTTAACTACACGTTATGTACATAATCCTTAGTCACTATGTACGTCGATCTCTTCCTCGATTTTGATACAGTTACATATAACGTTGCACTGTTCTTTATTCATTTCTCAATTTAAAATACTAGCAAAAAAATCGTATAACGAAAAGCCGATCTTTTATTAATTGTATGGGTTTCATGTTCAATTTCAAATATTAAAATAATACTTCCATGATGGTAATCTCCGTTTACTTATTTCTCTAATGATATCATTCTTCTATTCTTTCACTCACATCCTTTACAGTAGAGAACACCAGTGCAATCTTTGTAGTGGTGTCATCTCTGAATTGATCGTTATCTAAAATAATATACAACGTTACAAATTCTCTTTCACAATAGTATGTACTGAACATAGTACCATTTAGTACTATATATATACTGTATGAAGTTTTATTTCATGATCGAACAAGTCTCCACCTTCAACTAGTTCTAAAACAATATAACAGGTTGAATAATGTACAAAATTGTGCAATAATATTCATAATGTGTCTTTGTAAAACAGAAAATATATTCTATTACAGTTTCTAATGATTACCACGGAAAACTTTGAGTGAGCTTATTTCTGAGACATTCACATCTAAGGTTCAACTATTTTTTCGTCATTTATTAATTTTAAATACAGAAAGAAAAATAATTACAAAAAGTATTGATCTTTTATTAATTCTAAGGATTTTATGTTCCATTTGAAATATTAAAACGATAGTTCAATGATGGTAATCTCCGTTGCGTTATTTCTCGAACAATACCATTCTTCTTTTCTTTCACTGACATCATTTACACTTTCACTGATATTATTTACATTAGAGAACACTAGTGTGATCTCTTAACTAGTGTCATCTTTTATTTTGTCCTTATCTGAAATAAATTACCATAGTGTACAAAATGTATTTTTAAATTCTAGCTACATAGATCAAAATATTCGAATAGTTGACTATGTTCAATAACTTTTCAAATAGAAAAATGTAACTTATGTGATCAATGACAAGTTACAAAATTATCTTATGTTGTAATCAACAATATCATCGTTTCCACGATGTTCCACGTTGTCCAAGAAAATTTTCAATTTGTAGTCTTAAAAAATGAAATACATTTCAATTACAGTTTATAATGATAACAACATGAAACTGCGACGTTTATTCTAAAAATATTTGTTTATAATACAATAATTATAGTAACTATATATTATGTACTACAAACCGTATTGATGATCAATATTTTTTATTGGTACCAATTGACACATTACAAAGTAAAAGTTTAACATGCTTCTTGTGAGATTCATCTGTACTTTTTGTTGAACGATAACGATTTGTCTGCACTGTTTTATCTTGTTTTGAAGTTAATAGAGTTATGTTGCCCATTGCTTATAATGATAACGATATGGGAATTCTTAATTTGTTAATGTCTACATTTAAATAAATACAAATAACGAAATGTATTATTAAAAAACAGATCGTAGTTACATATTTACAAAAATATTATATGTACTAATTAAAAACAATAATACAAATGTATTAATTCAAAAATGAAAATATTATTGTAATAAACAATCGTTGTTTATTAGTAAAAATTAAAGTTTTCATGTTCAAATAATTTAAATATTGTAGCGTTTATTGAAACATAAGTATAGATTCATTGACTGTAGTACCAAATAATAATTCTTTTGGCAATATAGTAAATAAATCAAATTTAAAATATAAAAAATTAAATAGAGAACGTAATGATTTGTGACATTATATTGTTACTATCGAATACTAAAAAAATACCATTTCAGAAATAATATCATTTACAATGAGTTGACTTTTATCATTTTATTAAAATAACGTTTAAATATAGTCAATTGTATTTCATTGCTCTTTCTCATTGTTACAGATGAATACCACCTAACAAGTCCGATGCATCTATCAAATATCTAAATCACTTCCCCAAATATTTCCTGCGTCAATATGGTCCAATCGAGGAAGAGATGACCCCCGATTTGATTCAGCATCGTCTATCGCATCTCAATTGCGAATGGTTAATTCGGCCTAAAGTGGCAGCCTCAATTATGGCTGAAACTCTTCATCGCAATTGGGGACTGCTCTCAGAAAGCGATCTCGTCGATCAATCCTCAATGCAGAAAATATCGACTAAATTCACACCATTCTTAAAGGCTTGCGAGGCTCTTGATACTAAATGTACGAACGTCAACGCCACCGAAGCTCATCTGAATACCATCGAGAAAGCGATGAAGTCAGAATTGACCACAACGGTCTTTAAAGATCTGTACCGTACAGGGCATTGTATGATGCTCATGGCCACGCACTTCAACGTTGCACAGCATTTATTTGCTAATCCAACGTATTTCGCAGACAACCTACACACTTCTCCAACGGGATTAGAGACCATTTTTAAAAAAGATCCTAATCAAACGTCAATGCACCAGTATCTGGTATCCACTCTTGTTCCAGCTTCGAATACTACGTCAAGTTCAAGTACTCCAACAAAAGGAAAACGTAGCCTTCTAGTTATGTTAGATGAATCGGATACTTCATCTTCCGATGAGGAAATCGCAAGTCCTAAAAAAGGTAAAGGAAAAGGAAAAGGGAAGAAATTGAAACACGTCAAAGATCTCATTCATGAATTGGGAGGCGATGCTGTTGAAGAAAGTGCCACTCACGAACTTGTGTACATGAAAGACAAAAAAAGAAAAAAATGATTAATTATTTCAATAATATTATCCTTAACTTTCATCTTTACAATTCTAATGTGCTTCAATTAATTTTACATAAAAAATCATGATAAGTCACTTTTGTTATTTAATTAATTGCATAATGAATCCACAGTTCTGTAATCATTAACATAAACAACGATTATAAATAAGAAACTAATTATTGTTATTTGACGGGGAAAAAAAGCAGATCGATAGTACACAAAAAGAGCTATCTGTAGTGACCTAAAAAGAAATATATTTTGAAAGAGTTACCGTTATGATACTATCATTATAGTTTTTAAATAAACGTGAAATGTAGCTCACTTCTTTGACAAAAATTCAACTGATTCATGAACAGTGTTTCGAGAAAGTTACGTTTATATTAGCAACTGTGTCATACTTTGACAAGGCTCTTCATACAAAATGTACCAATGTTACTGTTATAGAAACTCACGTTAACCTCCTCGAGAGAATGATAAAAGCTGATTTCATAATTAACATTTTTCGATGTCTTTATGGAACAGAGTATTGCATAATGCCAATAGCCACTTATTTGTCAATATTGTGCAACATCCGTTTCTCGATTAGTCATATTTTGTTGACAATCTTCGTACTTAACCAACAATGTTAGATATTGTTTTGAAAAAGTATCCAAATCAATGCACAGTGCATCAGTATCTTGTCTGAACTCTTGTTTCTGCTTGGAACACTACCACAACTTTGAGTACACCACAGAAAGTGAAACGTAACTTTCTAGCTATGTTAGAATAATCAGATAGTTCATCTTTCGATGACGAAATCATGTGTGCTAAAAAAATCTAAAGGAAAAAGCAAAGACAAAAAATTGAAACACGTCAAAGATCTCATTCATGAATTGGGAGGCGATGCTGTTGAAGAAAGTGCCAGTCACGAACTTGTGTACATGAAAGACAAAAAAAGAAAGAAAAACAAATTATTTCAATAATATTATCCTTAACTTTCATCTTTACAATTCTAATATGCTTCAATTAATTTTACATAAAAAATCATGATAAGTCACTTTTGTTATTTAATTAATTGCATAATGAATCCACAGTTCTGTAATCATTAACATAAACAACGATTATAAATAAGAAACTAATTATTGTTATTTGACGGGAAAAAAAAGCAGATCGATAGTACACAAAAAGAGCTATCTGTAGTGACCTAAAAAGAAATATATTTTGAAAGAGTTACCGTTATGATACTATCGTTATACTTTTTAAATAAACGTAAAATGTAGCTCACTTCTTTGTCAAAAATTCAACTGATTAATGAACAGTGTTTCGAGAAAGTTACGTTTATATTAGCAACGGTGTCATACTTTGACAAGGCTCTTCATACAAAATGTACCAATGTTACTGTCATAGAAACTCACGTTAACCTCCTCGAGAGAATGATAAAAGCTGATTTCATAATTAACATTTTTCGATGTCTTTATGGAACAGAGTATTGCATAATGCCAATAGCCACTCATTTGTCAATATCGTGCAACATCCGGTTCTCGATTAGTCATATTTTGTTGACAATCTTCGTACTTAACCAACAATGTTAGATATTGTTTTGAAAAAGTATCCAAATCAATGCACAGTGCATCAGTATCTTGTCTGAACTCTTGTTTCTGCTTGGAACACTACTACAACTTTGAGTACACCACAGAAAGTGAAACGTAACTTTCTAGCTATGTTAGAAGAATCAGATACTTCATCTTTCGATGACGAAATCATGTGTGCTAAAAAATCTAAAGGAAAAAGCAAAGACAAAAAATTGAAACACATCGAAAATCTCATTGATCACTTGAGAAACGATGCTATTCAGGCAACTGCCACTCACAAATTTGGTTTTTAAAGGACCAAAAATTTTTTTTTTAATAACTTACAATTAATCATATTATCCTTCTTTTTCATGTTTACAATTTTAATGTGCTTGAATTAATTTTAGATAAGAAATAATGATAATTATATAAAAAAGGAAAACAGCGATACAGTGACATAATATGATGTATCCATTTCTAAATTACTCATCTTCATAATATCCTTTTAGTTCAGATGTATACTACTGAAATACGTTTATAATCAGTAGCACGAAAGATACAGAAATATTTTCGATATATCAGTTATTATATGCAAAGTAATATACTCTTAATAAAAGGTATAATATGAGAATGTAAAAATTTCTATAGTTGTGTTTTTCTCTTACAAATTATTCTTAACTTTTTCTTATATCAAAAAACAGTTATGTAAAAAAAAAAAGACAGTAATATTGTATTAACTATAAATCGTAAAGTAGTACATCCATTAACATGTACTATTTAGATATCCTCAGAACGAAACGATTGTCCTAAGTAGTTAACGATTTTTGGATAATGTACTATCTATACATTCTATATTTTAAAATTTAAAAGAATAACAATACATTACATGTAAAACTCATTCCGTAATGAAAGATATTTGTACTATATGTGCAAGTGATTATGAAATTATTGAAATATACTTGGACAATTTCAATTTGTGTTATGTTCTCTTTGAATAACATTAACATTATTTCTGCTCATTTCGGTTACACTATGATAATGTTGAAATACAGAAATAATGATCTCGTTCTAATGTAACTGTTTCATAGCAATTTATAACAATTTACTTATAACATTATTTGTGCTTATTTCCGTTACACAATGATAACGTTGAAATCCACAAACAATGGTGTTGTTATAACGTAACTATTTCATAGTAGTTAATGACACTTTAATCGTAACATTATTTCTGCTCATTTCCGTTACACCATGATAACGTTGAAATACAGAAATAATGATCTCGTTCTAACGTAACTATTAATGATAATATCTAACCCTAACATTATTTCTGCTCATTTCCGTTACACCATGATAACGTTGAAATACAGAAGTAATGATCTCGTTCTAACGTAACTTTAATATTCATTGATAATACTTAACTCATAACATTATTTCTGCTCATTTCCGTTACACCATGATAACGTTGAAATACAGAAATAATGATCTCGTTCTAACGTAACTATTAATGATAATATCTAACCCTAACATTATTTCTGCTCATTTCCGTTACACCATGATAACGTTGAAATACAGAAATAATGATCTCGTTCTAACGTAACTATTAATGATAATATCTAACCCTAACATTATTTCTGCTCATTTCCGTTACACCATGATAACGTTGAAATACAGAAATAATGATCTCGTTCTAACGTAACTATTAATGATAATATCTAACCCTAACATTATTTCTGCTCATTTCCGTTACACCATGATAACGTTGAAATACAGAAATAATGATCTCGTTCTAACGTAACTATTAATGATAATATCTAACCCTAACATTATTTCTGCTCATTTCCGTTACACCATGATAACGTTGAAATACAGAAATAATGATCTCGTTCTAACGTAACTATTAATGATAATATCTAACCCTAACATTATTTCTGCTCATTTCCGTTACACCATGATAACGTTGAAATACAGAAATAATGATCTCGTTCTAACCAGTGACGAACTATCAATTTATTCATAATAGATAAAGAGAGAGATGTATATGTGTGGTGAAGCTGACATTAATATTAATACATGTTAAGTTATTAATGACCTTCCCATACACGGACAGTACCGACCTATACTTGAGAACTAAGCTATCAAAACAAGCTGATAGTGATGCAAATCAAGTTGTGTGTTATGTAGTTCCTACTCGCTGCTAACAAAGCAGCGGAATGCATGTTACGTAACCGCATGTTATGCAACGTTCTTGCCTACACACGAGACAGAACAGGCCAATAAAATCGATTCTTACTGGTATGACTGGTTTCGAAACCTGTTATAATGATTAAACTATTCATAAAGAGCAGCTATAAAGCATTTGCAAAATCGAAAAGTAAGTCATAGGGATGACAGCACCGAAGAAGCAAGACGAGCAAGCCTCGTTCCCAGCTTAACAGCAAACTAATAAGAGATGCCGCAGAATGCCACGTTATATAGGAACTATGCAAAAGCAGTGCTCGGTTGTAGCATTCAAATGCATTTGGAGAGTTGGCGTGGAGGAAATAGATCGAGCATGGCGGTAGATCTGTGATGAAAGAGATGAATGCGACTTAAAACTATCTCTGTTGAGCGACGTAGTATTTTTGTTCTCGGCCATAAGTACTTCAACATTGGAGTCTACAAAGAAATCGCAGGAGCCGAAGGAAGGCGAGGTGGCCAACGACGAGACCTGTGGAGCACATCCCAACTTTCTTCACCGGGCAAACAGATATATCCTGCTATTTCCTACTGGGTGGCTTGTCAGACCCCAAATGGTCCTCCCATTAATCCACTGGTAGTTCAGCGAGCCCTTGTATCCTGTAACGTGGAAGTCTACATGTCTAGGACATCAAACAAACGGGGGTGCAACCTACTCAACCAACACTGCCAAGTACTTAAAGATCACAAAAATCCCTGTTTAATGGACTTAGTGGCATCGTCTTATCAACATTGCCTAAGGTAAGCAAAGCATTTTGTTTTTACTCTGTTATGCTATGAATACAGGTATTGTTTGAACTTTATGTTGCGTATAATTGTCAATTATTAGTTGTTTAATTTTTTATTGGTATTTCTTTATGACAGGACCCTCCAAGACGAAATTTTGTTGATACCCAGTCTGAGATATCTGCAACGGAAAATGTGGTACGCCTGAGAGTGGTGCAACAAAAGATGAAACCAACGCTGGTAACCCCTGTTCTAGAGCTGCGCAGGGCAGGACTGTTAGTGGACTGTTTTGGCCTTGAGGCGACCCAGGTTAGTTCCACACGGAACTGCTTTCCTGACCCTAACAAGCCACTTTGTTGCCCAATCACTGTGTTGTGCAATGACATCCAGCTGGTTTTGAAAAAAAACTTCAGTTTGCTGTGTATGAAGGAGAGGTGCTTAAGAGAAACGAACATGCAATGTACAGCTATGACCGTTTGTGCCCAATGAAAGCCTTTCTCCATAGTCTTATGGGAAACGAAGTGTTTAAAGATCGCCTCATTCAGCACTTTCCACGCGTGCTTCCCATATTGAGTGACCCAGAGAGCCGTATAACACCACAGCTAAAGATAGACAGAGACCTGGTTGAAGTAAACGATGGGTGGTTCTGGTCGTTCTCGGCCCAGTCATTTCTGAACGGCATCATCCCAGACACTCAGGTGAGCGGTTGTTCTCCTCTGGCGATCATTTATTTTAGGTGATTCCCTTGTTTTACAATGCGCATATCTAGTGCGCATGTTGGTGAAATCTAAAATCACAGGTAGAAATATCTGTGTTTGGGTGTATTTCCGAATCTTACATATTTCAACACTTATTTAACGTCGTCAATGACGAATACGTTCATTTGAGCGATTTAAGACAACTTTTACGAAATTCGCTCCAGTCCTTCCTTGGAAAAAGTCTATTTTGGAGCTAAATTTGCGATATTGTAAAAAATATCTCCGAAACGAAAATGGTGACCCCCCTTTTTTCTTCCATATATTTAGTCACAGCAAGGTTGGCCAGCAGATACCAAAGTATAAATAATTTTTAATTTCTGGATATTCTTATGCAAATACTGCAAGTAGCTATTTTTACGCTCGTTTAGGGTTACTAGCAAAACAAAATAATTTCGTCGTATTCTGCTATAGTTAGACCTAGCAGTTAATGGCGCTGTTTACTCATGCTGACACTTCGCATATTTCTGCTGTATAGGACCTCTAAATTACTATACAATACAGCTACTTCATGCAAAAAAAGAGAATGGTGACTCCCTATTTTTAGAGAGACCTCGCTTGGGCTAACAACTGGACAACGTTTAAAAAACGTTAATTTCAGCTTCTTTTTCAATGGAATTACCTCAACGTCTACGCCCCATTAAATGCCTTTATTGGGTATTGTTTTGCAAATAAAAAGGTAATTGTCTAGGTTTCTGAGTCAGTCAACCTTTTTAAATGATGTAAATACTCCATATAAATTGGTTATATTAGCCAGACATTTTCCAAAATCATATAGCGCAACGTGAATCTATTTGGAAACGCTATCCCCCCCCCCCGTTCTAGAAGAATTGTATTTTTTCGCTCAAAACCAAAGACCAACATTTATGTGCATTTTGGTTGACTTTTTTGTAGAAAGGACTGACATCGCCTCGAGCCTTTGTCGAGTACAACATATAGAAAGAGCCAGAGCCAGGCTACTTCAAAGACATACTCAAGAACAGCCTCGCGGAGGACAAGATAAAACAGTTCTGCCGCGACTTCTTGGCTTTGTTTCGCCCAAAGGGACACAATGAGTCAGTGCCGTGTGCAATTGGAGCGTCGGACAGCGGGAAGACCAGCTTATTTGCTCCGGTGTTCCAAATAATACCCCTAGATAAGATTTCTCGCGTGACAAAACAGAGGGGGTTTAATATATCTATGATTGACAGCTCGACAGAGATAATATTCCTAGACGAGGCCTACCCCAAGCTGTTAGACATCGATGATTGGAAAATACTCTGCGAAGTGTAAGAGTGCTCGTGGCTTTCATTGCCAGGCAACCATGTACAGAGATGAATTTAGGGCAAGAACACAATCCCGCCATGGACAGACGTCTCAACAAATATCACTTCAAAATCCTCCAGCAAGTACCAGAAGCACATAAATGGCTTCGAGAAAATGCATTGGAATGTATCGTGTGGGCCTCGGGGGAACAAGGCTTGCTCATCTTGCTTCTTCGGTGCTGTTATCCCTGTGACTTACTTTGCGATTTTGCAAATTACTATTGTTTTCATTGAAGAGCTAGTGACTGTAGAAAATACACTAAACCTGAGTGTTCAGCGTGTAATATTTAGGAATTGCATATAAACATGTGTACAGAAAAAAATAGCATCGTTAGTAAACTGTCGTTATAACCGATGTACGATTAAAGTGTGACACAAATATACGACTTCAATATTTGCACTGAACACACCAGCACGCCAGTTGCAAGTTAGAGAAATCCCGGCACACGTTCTTCTCTGCCTGTAGAAACTAGAAATATAGTTACTTCTTCAATAAGTATTTTATTCAAGAAGATATTTGTGGTCAAAAATCTAGATTTTGCCAAAATAGGTGGCGGGTTCCGGGTACAACCCCCCTTCCATCAAAATTGGGTTCCGCCAGAGTACCATTGTTTTGACCTCTTCCCTTAGGAATTGCCAAAAACTACTCCCAAAACACCTGGAGGTGTGTTTTTCAAATTTCAAATTCAATAGGGAATTTGTTGTCATCACCAGCGATGTGGGGTGGTTTGGACAAATACAGTCAACTAGCTGAAAACAATAGTAATTTGCAAAATCGCAAAGTAAGTCACAGGGATAACAGCACCGAAGAAGCAAGATGAGCAAGCCTTGTTCCCCCGAGGCCCACACGATACATTCCAACTAGCTAGGTTTATTTGCTAACACGAAAATAATGATTATTTTGCTCAAGTCTGCATATAAACATGTAACAGAAAAAAAACTAGCATCGTTAGTAAACTGTCGTTATAACCGATGTACGATTAAAGTGTGACACAAATATACGACATGGCTCATTGACTTTCCTGAAATCGCCTAATTCTGCAATGGCGTCCAAATATCCTAAGCGTCCCGCATGACCAAGCTTTCATTCGTCTTGCAATGCATCAACAAATTTAAAAAGAAGACTAGGTGAGCATAAGCTAAAGTCGACGATATCGTTGGTCAGTTCCTCCTCGTCTTCGCAACAAAATTTGAGAAACTTCAGGCTCTTGCTGACAGTTTGTCGAGCTTGGCGTTCGCTTTTGTACCCTCCACCGCTTCTAGTTAGCCAGGCTATAAAGTCTTTAGCAATTTTACTCGAAATGTCAAAAGAAGGTAACGCTCTGCTTGTCCGAGGAGTTTTCTCTAGTTTCGTTTCATAATTGCTTGGAACTGCTACAATATTGTGGTTTTCTGGCTTTTCGTCAAAGTAATAAAACCAACGGTGCTTGTTCTTTACGTGTTTTCGGCATCCTCGTTGAGTGGTAAATCCATCGTGATCGCATACTTGTACTGGACAGTAAATGAGACCATCGCAATCATCTTCTTCTAAGTGAAGTCTTTTTGGCTTTGGTGAAGCATCAGCTAACTTTGACCAGTCGATTTCATGACCTCGCTTACTCATTTGTAGCACACAGCAGGATCGAGAATGAGCACAAGCTTGTTATACTTTGCTTTTTAAATACATTTCCTTACATCCCCAGAGATCTAATGTGAGTTTTGACCAATCTAAAACGCAATTCGGGTCCCCTGCCTTAACTTGTACAAACTTGTCCATAAATCATTTGTTCTCTGTTCCACTGCTAACAATGAAAGATTAAGCATGCCTGGTAAGACCATTTTCGCCCATACCTGCCTGCTGTTGTTCAGCTATTCCCAAGAGAGTTGATATTAACAGCAGCCAGTAGAGAAAGAGAACCCTCGTTAGCTCGCCCAAGCTTGCATGGTCTTGTCCTCGACCCTTTGTTTTCGTATCAGATATGCCCTTGCATGCCTCAGTCTGCCCTAAACTGTTTGGACCTGTTTTAAGCTAACTCGTATAAATAATTCCTGTATAGGTCTATGAATGAACTCAGTTCTTGTGCAAAAGTCTTTATTTCAGTGTTCAAGTACATTAAACTTAAATATGTTTATTTTCTGAGATATAATTCCAGAAGCAATAATCACCCATCCTCTAGAATGGATCGGTTCCTAAGTGTGAAACACTAAATTGAAACATCTGTTCCTTTTAACCATAGAAAGGAACTGTTTTTAGTCCTTAAATGGGAATTTAATTTTGAACGGTGCTTTGCATAACGTCCCTTTATTTGCCTTCTTCCGAATCTTCTAATTCTCTGAAGTTTCTCATCGGTCGCCAGTCTAATGCTTTAAGCACCCGGAACTCCTCTTCTACGATTTCTTCTCTAGTCGCGCGGTTGAACGATGCGCGAGACAACATTTCGTTGTGTTTTCCGGATTGTTATCCTCGCACTTGAACGCAATTGAGAGGCACGCAAGCACCACCACCTGCGTCTTGTTTAGGTATCTCCATATTAGGCTCTCGGCGTGTGTAGTGACGTTCTGGGGGTAATTGTCTTCACAGAGCATGAAAATAAATTTCTCCGTCCGGACCATAAGATCTCTTGATAACTCTGGATGTCTTTGAAGTACCTGGTTCATCTTTCTCTGTCTGGAGATTCGTCAAGACTGATACCAAAACTTTGCATGCAGTGACTACTTTTATAGCTGAGCCTGAAATGCTTCCCGGCAATCCATGCGAACTACGAACCAATGGCATAGAAAGGAACTGTTTGTAGTGCTTAAATGGGAACACGGGTTCCTTTTTACCATAGAAAGGAACTGTTTGTAGTGCTTAAATGGGAACAATTGTTCCTTTTATCCATACATTTGTTCCTGTTCAAGGAAAAAGGGAACGATTTGCAGCGCATTAAAGGAACAAAGTGTTCCTAATTTTGTTAAAAGGGGAACAAAATTAGGAACAATACTGTTTTTTGATTTGATTTGATTTGATTTGAGTTTATTTTACACCATGATTTACAAATTTATACAATATAACATTAAACAGACAATAAAATACACACATACTACACTTCAATAGAAGGCTATTGAAGGGTAAATATTTTTTACACTTAATGAGAACATTAATGTTTTTACTAAGTTTATCATTTAAATATTCAATATGTTCTGACCAAGTAAGGTGGGCGTCAATGTAAAAACCTAAATATTTGATACTGTGACAGTTTTTTATAAGGTTTATTGGCTATTTTTAAAGGAGGATATATATTATATGTTTGTTTTTGTCGAGGTTGAAATATTAAATAATTAGTTTTTTTCAAGGTTCAAAGTGAGTTTGTTGGCACATAACCAGTTATACAAATCACTTACGTTGCTATTTATATTGGGTATAATTAAATCTAAATCAGGTCCAGCAACAGTAACCGATGTATCATCAGCAAACATACGGACAGAAAAATAAGTTGTCGACGCTGGAAAGTCATTTACATATAACAGAAAAAGTAAAGGGCCTAGAACTGAACCTTGTGGTACACCAAAGGATAAGGTTAATTGATCAGAAAATACTCCATTTACAAAAACTCTTTGTTGTCTAGATTGCAGATATGATCTAAACCAGTTATGGGATGTACCTTTGATACCGTAATTATTTAGCTTAGATAGTAATACTGTTCCTTTAAAGCATACTTTTCCTATTAGATGTAAAGGAGAACGCTGAGTAGCGCTCATTAGGAACGAACTGTTCCTTGTTTTATTAAAGGGAACATTTAACAGGGACAATTGTTCCTATTAAGGGGAGCGAGGAACGCTATGCAGCGTTGAATAGGAACAAACTGTTCCTTGTTGTATTAAAGGGAACATTTAATAGGAACTGTTGTTCCTATTAAAGGTTGCGAGGAACGCTATGCAGCATTGAATAGGAACAAAATGTTCCTTGTTGTGCAAAATAGGCATTCCAGATAGGAACAGCTGTTCTCTTTGAATAGAAAAGAGAACGCACAGCCTACATAGGAACATTGCAGTTAGGACCATTTGTTCCTAAAACACCTAGATCGGAACAACTTCTTCCCTTAAGTATTAGTGATTAGGACCATTTGTTCCTAAAACACCTAGATCGGAACAACTTGTTCCCTTAACTATTAGTGATTAGGACCAATTTGTTCTCCTTTTCTACAAAAGGAACCCTTTGTTCCGAATAGACTTCTACTTTTGTTCCGATTTGCACTTTGTTGTTCCTGAATACACCAAATCAATCAGTTCCTAAATTGCTAAAGGAACGCATGTAGAAAACTCGCGGGACACTTGAATTTGAATAAAAGTGCTCTGCGATGCGTTAAACTTGTTTTGAGCATCTTTCAATGAAACCACAGTATTATGAACTTGGTTACTAACGTGTACACACAATATGAAGCGGTATTATGTTTTTGATGGGAAGTTATGCATTCTCACGACTTTTGGGGAACGTTGATGATTATCTTCAAAAATGCGTTTACTGAAGTTACGATACACAGATTTTTCGAAGCCTCGAGCAATAACTGGAGTGGCATTGATGCTCAAATCTGTAAACTCTAAAGGAGCATCTACTTTGGGAAGCGGTTTTATATTCGCCTATATTACTACTGATAAAAGACACAAAAGAACAGTAAGAAGACAATTGACATAATTTGTCATCTTTTTAAAAGGTCCCTCGACAATCAAGCCGCCAAATATTGATGATGGATGTGAATCTCACCAAACAGATTCTAGGCGAAAACTGCACGTACGTATCGATTATTGGTGAGTTATTATCGTCATGCAAATGCTTTGTAAACAATGGTATGTAATCAACTAAAGTCGATTGAGGTATGCTAACCGCCGTGGAAAGCGAGTAGCAGCTGACGTTTCGAGCGCTAGCCCTTCGTCAGAGCAAAAGAGGGAATTGTGGGTGGGGAAATGGTTTATAAGTGTCGAGTGCATGCTTACCGCTGAGGAAACATGTACTCGGATCAATTGGGATCAAAGGAAATTGCGCCAATGCATGATTACCGCTAAGGAAACATGTGCTCGGATCAATTGTGATCAAAGAAAAGTGCGCCAACAATAGAAATGCTAATAGTTGAAACAGCAAGTGTTGATGAGTAAACTAAGGAAACATGCTGATCTAAGTGTGAGTGAATACATGAATTCTGAAATTAAATGAACGAAAAGCGTTCATTAATACCGTGAGGTGACAAAGTTCCTAATTTGAAAATAAAGTTCTGTTCTTTGCGTTTACGAGTGTCGGTAGTACCTTGATGCAGAGAAATGCCGCATACAGTGATGTGATCAATGCAATGACCAGGAAGGTTAAAGTGACGAGCTACAGGTTTGGCGAGATCCTTGCTGTTAGTTCTAACATCTAGCAAGTGTTCGCGGAATCGATCTCCTAATCTTCGCCCTGTTTCTCCGATGTAGAGTTTGTTACAAAGTGTGCAGGTGATGCAATAAATGACATTACTGGAAGTACAATCAAAATGATCACTGACTTTAAGAGAGCTTTTCGGTCCTGAAATAGTTGTCGTAGGTTTAGTGTAAGCACAGGTATTGCATCGTGTCCTAGAACATTTAAAAGTGCCTGGTTGAAGATCAGGTTGTAGTGATCCTTTGACTAGGGAATCACGGAGATTCTTGTCACGTTTGAAAGTAATGAGAGGAGGCTGCGGGAAAATAGAGGCGGTCTCTGGATCACTCTGTAAAATCTTAAAGTTCCTCTGGATAATTTTCTTGATAGACAGATTAGACGGATGGTAAGTTAATGGAAACGGAATCCTATCTTCAGTCTTAGGTTTGGACAGAGCCGTGCTTCTGTCGATGTCACGGGCGCGGTTCAATGCAGTTGTCACAACAGCGTTAGGATAACCGCGCTCGACAAAGAACTGGTGCATCTCCTCGGACTTTGAATTGAAGTCGGATTCATCGCTGCACAAACGGCGAAGCCTAAGGAATTGAGAATATGGGATAGAGGTTTTAACATGTGTAGGATGAGAAGATGAAAACAATAAATAACTGTGCGAATCAGTTGGCTTGTAATGAACAGTAGTGGTTAGACTATTGCCGCTAACAGAAACATTGACATCCAAAAAAGTGATAGAAACATCTGAAATCTCCCATGTGAAGTCGAGAGCCGGATGAAAGTTGTTAACAAAATCAATAAACCGTTCTAGATCCCGTTTACTAGAAGAAGTTGCACCGATGCAGTCATCGATGTAACGACCGAAAAAATCAGGCGTAGGACCGTCGTACTGATCAAAAATTTGTTCCTCTACATAACCAACAAAAAGGTTAGCATAACTGGGGCCCATTTTAGTGCCCATAGCTACGCCGTTAGTCTGCTTGTAAAATAAACCAGAAAATGAAAAGCAATTGAGAGTAAGAACGAGCTCGGCTAAACGAATTAGAGTTTCGGTGCTAGGTTCCAGGTTAGTTCGGCGGTCAAAGAAGTGTTTAAGTGCTTTAAGTCCCTCGTCATTGGGTATGACAGTGTACAGAGACTTAACGTCCATTGTGAATAGGAACTTATTGTCGGTATGAAATGTAAACTGGTCAAAAATCTGGAGTGCATGGTTAGTGTCCTTAATGTAGGAAGGTAAAGATCGTACGAAAGGAGCCATCTGCTTATCCAGGTAACTAGAAATTAATTCAGTAGGGCAACTACAAGCAGAAACAATAGGGCGGCCGGGATTGTTAGCTTTGTGGATCTTAGGCAAAAAGTATATGTGTGAAGTTCTAGGAGTAGTAACGATAAGGTTACTAGCAGTATGCGGGAGTTCCTGTTTAGAAATTAAACCATTAACGGTCTCCTTGACGAGCTTTTGATTAGCCGAAGTGAGATCTGTTTGTAAAGATCGGTGCGCCAAACAACTACGGCACCGCCTTTGTCGGCTGGTTTGATTACCACATCTTTACGATTGCGAAGAGTTTTAAGTGATAGGCGTTCCTTTGTAGTCAAGTTAGAAAACTTAATGTCCTTTTCTAACGAAAAGGTCTACTGAAGCGAATTGGCCTTCAGGAGGTATCCAATTAGATTTACGAGTATTGAGCGATTCGAATTCGTCTCTGTCAGGTAGGCTAGAACTGTCTTGCTGGTCGTAAAAAAAAGCCTTAAGTTGAACGCGACGGAGAAACCTCTCAGAATCCTGTTTAGCAGCAAATTCGTCGGGTTTTTTAGCGATAGGTACAAAGTTTAAGCCCTTGCTGAGAATCGATTTCTCAGCATCAGAAAGAGGTAAATTGTCAGGAATAGTGACAACTGTGTTACGTGGAACTTCTGGTTGCACAGTAACGGATGCAGGGCCGACAAGTTGATTGAGTTTCTGAGTCTTAGTTTCTGCTAAATAGTAAAAGAGCCTAGAGTTAAGTTCCTGAATCTTAACGCGTATAGAATTAACTAAAACAGTAGGGCAGTTACTTACGAGTTCAGAGCGGCAACTTAGAATATCGCGGTCAAGTTCCTGGCGTTTAGACGACATAGCTCTAATGGTAGATCTCATAATACTTCTAGAAAATGTTACACAAGCGCGATTAACTTCCTCTATATAACGATCACTAGTGCTAGAAAAAATGGACGGGTGAAAAGACGAGCGAAAGCCCTTAGGAATAACTTTAAAGTTAAGACAACGACCTATGAAATTAATGTGGCTACAAAATCTAGTCTTAGTAAAAACAAGTACGGCTAAGCGAAATGCTAAATTACTACTAATAGAAGGAAAAGGTTGAAGGTAACTTACGATTTCCTGGCGCAACTCCTTGATGAGTTTCTTGAGGCTCGGCATCTTGGGATCCTGGTGGTCGCAGTAGGTTGTAGATATGATAGGCAACTAGTTCCTGTAAAAACTAGTTTTGGTCTGCGTCGGTGGGGAAGATAAACAATGGTATGTAATCAACTAAAGTCGATTGAGGTATGCTAACCGCCGTGGAAAGCGAGTAGCCGCGGTGATAATTAAAATTCTTAATAAAAAGGGAATATTGTAGCATGTTTCCGTATCAAGTTTAAATGTTTTTTTAGATTACACGGAATTGCGGATCTACGGATTATTGTCAGACTGCATATAATATTTTTTTTAAATGTATTTATTTATTCATTCATGCTTATAAATTGAATGGAACTGTAATCCGTTTATCAGTCAATCCATCTGTTTGAAAATAAAACTCATTTCGCAGATATAGGGAATATTGTAGCATGTCTCCGTATGAAGTTTAAATGTTTTTTTTTAGATTACACGGAATTGGCGGATCTATGGATTATTGTCAGACTGCATATATTTATTTATTTATGCATTTATGCCAAGCTCGTTCTTACTCTCAATTGCTTTTCATTTTCTGGTGAATTTTACAAGCAGACTTAAAGGCGTAGCTATAGGCACGAAAATGGGCCCCAGTTATGCTAACCTTTTTGTTGGTTATGTAGAGGAACAAAGTTTTGATCAGTACGACAGTCCTACGCCTGATTTTTTCGTTCGTTACATCGATGACTGCATCGGTGCAACATCTTCTAGTAAACGGGATCTAGAACGTTTTATTGATTTTGTTAACAACTTTCATCCGGCTCTCGAGTTTACATGGGAGATTTCAGATGTATCTATCACTTTTTTGGATGTCAATGTTTCTGTTAGCGACAATAGTCTAACCACTACTGTTCATTACAAGCCAACTGATTCGCACAGTTATTTATTGTTTTCATCTTCTCATCCTACACATGTTAAAACCTCTATCCCGTACCCTCAATTCCTTAGGCTTCGCCTTTTGTGCAGCGATGAATCCGACTTCAATTCAAAGTCAGAGGCGATGCACCAGTTCTTTGTCGAGCGCGGTTATCCTAACGCTGTTGTGACAACTGCATTGGACCGCGCCCATGACATCGACAAACGAACGGCTCTGCTACCGTCCAAACCGAAGACCGAAGATAGGATTCCGTTTCCATTGACTTACCATCCGTCTAATCTGGCTATCAAGAAAATTATCCAGAGGAACTTTAAGATTTTACAGAGTGATCCGGAGACCACCTCTATTTTCCCGCAGCCTCCTCTCATTTCTTTCAAACGTGACAAGAATCTCTGTGATTCCCTAGTCAAAGGATCAGCACAGCCTGATCTTCAACCAGGCACTTTTAAATGTTCTAGGACACGATGCAATACCTGTGCTTACACTAAACCCACGACATTTATTTCAGGACCTAAAGGCTCTCTTAAAGTCACTGATCATTTTGATTGTAATTCCAGTAATGTTATTTATTGTATCACCTGCACACTTTGTAACAAACTATACATCGGAGAAACAAGGCGAAGATTAGGAGATCGATTCCGCGAACGCTTTGCTAGATGTTAGAACTAACGGCAAGGATCTCGCCAAACCTGTAGCTCGTCACTTTAACCTTCCTGGTCATTGCATTAATCACATCACTGTATGCGGCATTTCTCTGCATCAAGGTACTGCCGACAGGCAAAGAACAGAACTTTATTTTTAAATTAGGCACTTTGGCACCTCACGGTATTAATGAACACTTTTCGTTCATTTAATTTCAGAATTCACGCGTTCACTCACACTTAGATCAACATATTTCCTTAGTTTACTCATCAACACTTGCTGTTACACCTATTAGCATTTCTATTGTTGGCGCAATTTTCTTTGATCCCAATTGATCCGAGTACATGTTTCCTCAGCGGTAACCATGCACTCCACACTATATAAACCGTTTCCCCACCCACAATTCGCTCTTTTGCTCTGACGAAGGGCTAGCGCTCGAAACGTCAGCTGCTACTCGCTTTCCACGGCGGTTAGCATACCTCAATCGACTTTAGTTGATTATATACCAGTGTTTATCAGAGACGCTGCGTCTCGTTACGTTTCTCCACTGATAAGGAATCGTCTCTCCATTGTAACGGCAACGTGTGTGTGGAGAGTCAGACGGACCGACCTTTCAGAGGCATGGAAATTGGTGTGCCGCAAAAGAGATTAGTGTAATAATGCACTGTTCAGTCTAAATGGCGTGGAGTTTTTCTTCTCGGCAATCGGTGTTGAAGAAACGCCAAAAAAAGCTAAATCTCAAGAACAAACCGTACACAAGCCCAGTGCGAGGAAGAAGAAGAAGACGAAGACGTGAATGAGACAAGCGGGACTGAAAACTGCTCACAATTCTCGGAGGTATTTGCCTATGACAGACTATTTGTAAAAGCAGCAGAGCAAAAGCGATATCCATCGTTTCTCTTTTGGATTGCAATTTACAGTGAAACAGGAGCTCCCGTATCAACTCTACCAGTTAAACAAGCATTGTTGGCCTGCGATTTATAAATCGATGTCCGTATCGAAAAGAATGCGGACCACTCAGTCAAGGTATTGTATCCAGTTCTTAAAGATCACAGCTCTACTTATATGATCGATTTGGTTGAAGTGTCTTACAGAGCTTCCATGGACGAAGTTGCAGAACAGTTATCATGCAATCGAAAACCAACACAGAGGGGGTGAGAACTATTCATGATGCCCTCAAGAATGCGGGTTTGCGCTTGGACGTTGTTGGCTATGATGATATCGAAGCATCCCTGGGGACAAACATGATATGCATAACTACGGATCAAAATATCTTACTGTATGGAGACAAAGTGATGGAACAGCTTGGGTATCGGCTTTTTCGTGGTACCATATACAGGAAAGTTCCAAACTCCAAGTTCACCTACCAAGTGTGACGTGGTTGACTGGGTGGGAGCCCTAGAGGGTAATGAACATTTCCGAGATCGACTGACAAAGTATGGAGACACGGTCAGAGAACGGTTATCGCGACCAGAGAGCCAGGTTATAAGGCAACTTGTTGTCAACTTCGATCTCATTGAAGTGTCCGGTGGGTGGTTTTTCGCTGTTGGTCAGGAGAAGTTCCTTGAAAGTGCTATTAGCGAAGAAGACATCGGAAAAATCACGCCACGAGCTTTCGTCGTCTACGATCACGACTCCCCCAGATCCCAAGTACTTCAAAGGGATATTGGAAAACAGCCTGAATGCGGAAGAAATTGTAAGCTTTTGCCGGGACTTTATGAACCTCCTGATGTACAACCAGAAAAGTCATAAGCAAAAGCAGGAGCCCATTACCAGGAGCGTCCATATATACTATACCCGTGAGTGAGCGTATGACCGGTTTGAGCTATTTTTAGAACATGTTTCCCGGGTAACCGCCTTCTGACTCTGCTGTGATCGTGCATATGCTTGTCGTAATTATCGAGATTAAGAATGATCTATTGTTCTTTGAGGTGATTTTACTAACGCTGCATTGTCCTAGCCTGTACACAGACCTCCGTAATCCCTTCAAAGGAAGGAAAAGGTGGTCTGTACTACGGATGAGTTAATCGTGTTCCGACATAATTTTGCATAAATTACATATCGATTTCCATTGGCCGAGAAACACTAGACGGTACACATTGTAGATTTCAGATTGTTCATTTCCTATTGTTAACGGCAATGCAAGGACGCGCTGGGAAGCGTGGGAAATAAAATAAATTCCCTTCTTCGATAGCCTATATACACAGACCTTCGTAATCCATTCAAAGGAAGGGATTTGGAGATCTTTCTATCCTCGAGGAAGTGGAAGATTGGATGGATTCGTGAGTTTGAGAACCACGTGAACTCGAGGTTTGAGAAGTCGCGCTCGTAAGCAACTCGCCTGACCGCCGAGGCTATTGATATTGCTTCTGGTTGATCGTCTCCCACAGCCATTCGCTTTGCAAAAAGAGCTCTTGAACATGGACTTTCTTTTCGTTTTGAATAACTAGACGATATCTGAAGAAGAATTTCGTTCGTTCCCTGCAAATTCTTTCAAACTTCCTAGCTAGGCACTTTCTGCATATATGTTGAGGCCGACTTTTTACTTGAAATTCGAGAGAAATAATTTCTTCCCAGACTTGAAATGCAGCAGTTCCAGTTTCTTATCATTTTTTTCTCGATATTAACCGAGTACTGGACACAAAATGACATAGCAATTCGTCTTAATACAATTCCAAACTAGAGTGAATCGAGCTCGGATTTTCCCACGGAGCCAGAACTAAGGTCAACATAACCGCTAAGCCAATCAGCACCCGCTATGAGGCACCAGCCAATCAGCGACTGGTTACAGCATTCCTGTAACTATCCACGTGACCTAGAACACGATTAACTCATCCGTAGTACAGACCACCTTTTCCTTCATTTGAAGGGATTACGGAGGTCTGTTTACAGGCTACATTGTCCTGACTATGGTTTGATTGGATTCCCAAAGTGTGGGTACGTGAACTCCCGTGAGATCTGTTCTAAATATAGCTCAATCCCGTCATACGCTGACTCACAGACCTAGTATGCGAGATGGACGCTCCTGGTAATGGGCGCCTGGAAAAAGGTAATGATGTATTTTCTTAACGTGCTTCTAATGCTGTTTGCCTCGTTACCATGGCAACTTCACAATGTGTGCGGAAACACGTTCACTTACACATTAAAGAAACTCTCACTGAAGACTACTTTTATGTTAAGGAAAATCACGTTCATAAGCCTAGAGGCAATACTACTCGTTATAGGAACGCCTTTTCCGTTAGATGAGGGTTTTTTTAAATTGGACATGGCCGAATTCTTTATCAATCAATAACTAACGTATTTCTATGCCTGATAGGAAGTGCGGAAAACGGGAAAAGGAGTCTCTTCGCCCCAATTAGAGGGATCGTGCCAATTTCTAGAATTGGAAAGATAACAAAACAGCGTCAGTTCAACAAGGCGATGATGACCAGAGACTGCGAGGTGATGTTTGTGGAGGAGGCATGCGTCGAGCTGATGGAAGATTGTCACTCAAGGTGGCTGGACGGCCAACGACGCTAAATACAAATATGATGCCTCTGACGTGCTGACAGTTTGTTTATTTGTTTATTTGTTTATTTGTTTATTTATTTATTTATTTACTCTGTTCTTTTGTTTGTAGCCACAAGAATTTTGGAAGGATGACCACCAGATCCCTACTTTTGAAAGGAGTAACGACGAAAGTTACAAAATTTGCAAAGGCGGTTAATGTATTGCTTAAAGAGAGCCAAGGGAAAGCAAAGTGCTCCGTCCATCCTCTGAATGTGAGAGACAATGCTTCCTTTATTGTCACAAATGCTGGGAGGATATGAAATCGGACATGAATGGTGTCTACAATGGAGTTCTACGTTGCGGCGTATGGACTGTGGAAGTGTCTGACGAGAGCATCGGTGGAATTGAGGATGTCGAGTTGGATATAGTTGCGAAAAAAATAATTCCTCTTCAATCCAAAACCACATGATCATGAATTCTAAGAAGAACAAGGGTAATCCCTCCTTGGTTCGGTCGTTATTCCTCCTTAAGGATCAAGACGGGAATGTAGTTAACAATATTTGTTTAATACAATACCATGTGATGGGAGGAAAGGCCAAGGCTGGATTATTAACAATCAGTCAGCATGGGAATTCAAAGTCCTCAAAGCCCTTCTATCCAACAAGCAAAAGCATACTCAAATCTCTTAAGGATGAAATCAAGAAAAATCCATCCAGAAAGGTATACGATGAAGTGAGAAACAATGCCGGAGGTGCAAGTGGGGCTCGAACACCAAGCCATTTGCCAATATCTAGGGATCAAATTTATAATTTGAAGCCTAAAGTATGTAATGTTGGAAGCAAAGATCCAATGCATGACATGATGGTATATGCCAAGAATAAAGAAGATCATGTAGTCATGATGCACGTTGATTACCCGAATGATACATGGGTACTTGGCACTAAAGTGATGTCTTCAGATCTTAAGCGGTTTACAATATCTGAGATAATCGTCGTCCCTTCAGTGTAGACCCAACCTTTAACATGGGACAATTTGAAGTCACGCCTATACACGCATTTCATAAGTTTTACTTCCGGTCACGAAAACGAGACTCCAGATGGTTTGAAATCCAAGATGGCGGACAACTGCTCAGTCTCAGCTAGAATGTACCTCCGAAAAGGACCCGAAAAGTGTGTTATTTAGTAGATCGTACCTGGATTTGGCTTTAGAATCACTGTATTTATGTTCATGTATATTAACTTTTGTTGAAAATCTCCACAGATCAGTACCACAAAAAGCACACGCCGTATGAAATACTGCATTGCTGTGTACACTATGTACTGGAACTCATGAGACGTGATTTGTAGTGTAAGCCCAAAACCGAGAAAGAGTATGGCTGATATGGTTGCTTGAAATATGTTTGTTCAGTTAACGTATAACTTTGAGGAAAGTGGGGGTTTCTTGGTGTTACAGATCACCACATATGTAATACAACGAAAACTATTGTCTTCTAAAGTTAAACAATACCCTGAAATACAAAGAACCCTATCCCCAGAAACAATGAATCAAACGATGAATCTGCTTCACCAAGAAGCACCCAGAAAAGTGATATTTGAAGTATGCGGGCATCAGGCGTCGTATTAGGCACAGGCATTCCCGGGAAAATATGTTCCCTTGGTATCAACGTAACTCAAGAGAAGAGAAATCTTCAAGGATATATAATTCTGGCTCTTGGAAACAATGATAGCTACAGCTACCAGAATGAAGAAAATACTGTTGATGATATTCAATCAATGGGCATTAGTCAAACGATGAAAATACAGATTCAACCGACCGCCATTGAAAAACCTGCTCGTTTTTCTTCTTCAAGGAAATAACAAATATTATTAGTTTCTACACAGGATTCTCCTCTTATAAAATATTTCAGGTCTAGTATGATTTTTTATAATGTTTTAGAGAAGGGAGAAATATCATTTACAGAAGGTTTGGGATAAGGTGAAGCAAAATCAGAAATGAGAAAAACAATAAAAAAGGGAAATTATGAGTAGTGAATGTATTCGAGTGAGAGCTGCTAAATAAACAATAACTGATATAACAATGTGGTGGCCTGATGATATGAGAGTGAAGGGAGTGGGGGAAGTTGCTTGGGGAAAGGAGGGCATTGGCACCCTGCCCCATCTTCCCTTATTTGACTGGCTAAAACCCTAGATAGGGTGAGCTAATATACCACACAGAGCATGCAATGGAACGGTCATTTGAACAGATCCAAGATGAACTATTGAAATTAGAATATGATTCAAAGAGAAAAGGGCGGAGTAAACAAAGTGGAGTTGTGAGTGTAAACAGTCAATGGCAGGCCCAGGGGGTGGGGCGGGTACCCCGGTCCAATACCGAAGACCCTGTGTTGAAGATGTTAAAAGAAATGAGGGTTGGAATAAAGGCTGAGATATCCAAGGTTGAGGCTTAATGTGATGCGCAGCGAAAACCCAGGATCCATGACCGTATTGTGGCGAGGACTCTAGACGGGATGCTGTTTCGAGTGAAACTGGATAGGCCGCTCCCAGCTGACAGAAACAGACCAGATGTAATACAGAAAAGGGTTGACTACGCCAACTGGTTCATGGGTCATGGGTCATGGCGTGGTGCACCATTGTATCGTTGTAGACGAGTGAGGATATAACATCTGAACCGCAAGAAGTCACGGCAGAGCCAGACGCGGAGAGAGGGCATATCGGCAAGTATGTGGCCAGCGAGGGAGAAACGTAACGGTCACCATGGCTATCTCACCGATCAATGGCCTTGTCTTTTACTCGGCAATTGTTGGAGGCATGAATGCACAAAGATTTAACGACTTTTTAGTTCAGGCGAGGCTAAACCTAGACCCTGACGAGCAGGTGGTCTTTATTTATGACGGAGCACCAGCCCACCGCAACCCTGCTGGCCCCGGACTAAACACATAGCTCAAAATGTTACCTCCCTACAGCCCATTCTTAAACATAGTTGAGCAGGCAATAAGTGCACTTAAGGCAGCCATTAAAGCAGATATTTCAAGGCCTGAGGTGCAAGCACAGATGGATGATAGACGAGAGACAATACGCCAAGGAATTGCTCTAGGAGACTATCGCACGCAGTTACTGCTGAAAGCATTACAGCGCAATATCGGTACTATCACGGGAGCTAAATGAACACAATGGTATCGCTTTATGCAGACATATTTACTGCGATGCTTAAATGGTGAGGCTATTGAAGGCTAGACTACAGTACACCTTTTGCTGTTCATTAGCAGAAAATATGCATACATTTGCGCGAACAGTTAGACCAATAACGCGAAAATACTTTTAATTACTTCCAAAGGACATTCATTTTAGTGTAATTGAAATTCATTAACGATTTTTCTATAAACACTAACATTCAATTGCATGAACAGGCAATCGTTTGCTTCTTTTGCCATTCATTTGAGGAAAATGTACTTTCATTTGAACAGTAATCAATTTCAATAACAAGAACCATCCAATAAGTGTGCGAATTGACAATCATTTTAGTGTAATTGAAATTCATTAACGATTTTTCCATAAACACTAACATTCAATTGCATTTACAGACAACCATTAACACGGAAGCGACATTCTTTAGTGCGATCATACAAACATTAACACGTTTTAAACACACTATAAGGAAATACAAATTTTCAATAACGTAATAGTCATTCCACGGGATATTGCCAAAAGCGTTCATGAGAAACTTTCGCATTCAGTATAAGAGAGATTATGTAACCACTTAAGTCCTCTATTGTACATTTGTCAACACAGAAGCGACATTTTTTAGTGCGATCATACAAACATACGTCGTTATACAATATTCAACAAAAACCTAAATTCAACTGCGCATTTTATTTCATTTCACTCTGTGTTATACTGTAGTTTAGCCTTCAATAGCCTCACCATTTAAGCATCGCGATAAATATGTCTGCATAAAGCGATACCATTGTGCGCATTTAGCTCCCGTGATAGTACCGATATTGCGCTGTAATGCTTGCAGCAGTAACTACGTGCGATAGTCTCCTAGAGCAATTCCTTGACGTATTGCCTCTCCTCTGTCATCCATCTGTGCTTGCACCTCAGGCCTTGAAATATCTGCTTTAATGGCTGCCTTAAGTGCACTTATTGCCTGCTCAACTATGTTTAAGAATGGGCTGTAGGGGGGCCCAGCAGGGTTGCGGTGGGCTGGTGCTCCGTCATAAATAAAGACCACCTGCTCGTCAGGGTCTAGGTTTAGCCTCGCCTGAACTAAAAAGTCGTTAAATCTTTGTGCATTCATGCCTCCAACAATTGCCGAGTAAAAGACAAGGCCATTGATCGGTGAGATAGCCATGGTGACCGTTACGTTTCTCCCTCGCTGGCCACATACTTGCCGATATGCCCTCTCTCCGCGTCTGGCTCTGCCGTGACTTCTTGCGGTCCAGATGTTATATCCGCACTCGTCTACAAAGATACGATGGTGCACCACACCATGACCCATGAACCAGTTGGCGTAGTCAACCCTTTTCTGTATTACATCTGGTCTGTTTCTGTCAGCTGGGAGCGGCCTGACCAGTTTCACTCGAAACAGCATCCCGTCTAGAGTCCTCGCCACCGTACGGTCATGGATCCTGGGTTTCCGAGGGAGGCGCGCCCTAAGCTCGCGGTTTATCTGTGATAATTAACGTTAGAAGGCAATTCTCGTTTACAATTTCATGGAGATAGTCCCTCATCTCGTTATCAACTCTGACGTTGTTCCTACCACCTCGTGGTCTTTCTTCGATTCTTCCATCTCGCATGTATCTAGCCACAATACTTCTTGCAGTAGACCTGTTGACCCCTAATGTGTCCGCCACCAGTAAATAATCTTCTGTTGCATCTTCAAACGCCCTGATGATTCTTTCACGGTGTTCGAGCGGTATCCTGTTTCTCTGGGGCATATCGCAAACTTCGATAAGTACAGTGTTGTACAGTACAGTACGTAGTTGCTTGTACGCCTACATTTTTCTACATCTCTGTGTGGACAAATGTACAATAGAGGACTTAAGTAGTTACATAATCTCTCTGGTACTGAATGCGAAAGTTTCGAATTCTCATGAACGCTTTTGGTAATATCCCGTGGAATGACTATTACGTTACTGAAAATTTGTATTTCCTTATAGTGTGTTTAAAACGTGTTAATGTTTGCATGATCGCACTAAAGAATGTCGCTTCCGTGTTAATGGTTGTCTGTAAATGCAATTGAATGTTAGTGTTTATGGAGAAATCGTTAATGAATTTCAATTACGCTAAAATGAATGTCATTTGGAAGTAATTGAAAGTATTTTCGCGTTATTGGTGTAACTGTTCGCGCAAATGTATGCATATTTTCTGCTAATGAACAGCAAAAGGTGTAGTACACCCTGCACAGACAATTAGTAGATATTACTAAGAACACAGTTAGTTAGATATAAAGATACATTAATAGCTTTGTTAAGTTTAGATGTCGTGACAGACATCTCCTCAACAGTGGGAGTGTGGCCGGCGTTACGCCGTGACAGCATTCCATAACGTTTGCGTTACTTTTATTATGCGCGCAGGTGTTTATGGGTCTCAGCGACCACGAGGTCATTGACACTCGTGTAATTGCTGTGATTTCAGGTATGTTTTATTCCGCTTTTGTTTGTGTTTTTCTCGCTTTTATATTATTGCAGCCGAACTATAAATCATCATACACAACCCAATGTCCTCCTTTGTAATAGCTGACCGCTTTATTAGAGATTTTAGCTTGTAAATTTTACGATTTAGAGCTTGTCTTTGACACTCGTGTGATTTGTGTGATTTCGACTTTCAAATAACTTAATAAAGTTAGTCATCGTCGAGATCCTGGGCCACACATGTATCAGAACAAGGACATTTGGCAATCCAGTAGTGTAGAATTTTGTTTTTTGATCATTGCCACGAAATCCATAAATGTTCATCTGTACATTTAGCAGTTTTTCCTTTTGGTCACTCAGCTCTAATGTTGTATTTTGCATAAACATGCAACTCCTGCTTTTCCAAGTCCTTCATATTCAGAGTTGTCTGACAGCCTATTTCTCTGCTACTAATAGATGTTTGACATCCCTTCTCATTTTCATCGTCAACTAGGAATGTTGGAACTGTGAAATGGAAAATACATTTTGTAGATTGACTAGATAATATGCTGGATGTAGCAAATATATGTTACTGCCAAAATTAGAAAATGTTGTATCCAAATTATATTCTAATTATATCCCTGGCTACATTTCTTTATAATGACTGGAATATGAAAAAAAAAAAAAATTAACCAAAAGTAAACTTTTACCAAGGACATATATTTTAATTCCTTACTATGAATCTTCCATACTTCACCCGCTGTTTTATACGTTGAACTTGCATGTTGGGCGACTATGAACTAGAAATAGAAGGACAAGTCTATTAAATAGACTACCTTTAGAACTAAGCTTTTTTAATTTTCATCTGATTCTGAAACTTCTATAAGTGGAACGTTTAATACAAAAGCTTGAATGAATTATCAATATTTCTCCTGCGTTTTTTAATTCACTACATTTACTTTCAGCTCTTTGAATTTATATCTTGTTCCCACAAGAACTCCAATATAGAAACAGGTGCATAACTTTATTCATTATGGAACTGAACTAAATTTACCAAGCTTAAAGGGGCTCTGTCATGAATAACAGGCCTGGTTACTAAGCCGCCCAAAACTTGAAATCGTTCGCCAACGCTTTCACGTTTGAAAAGCAAATATATCCCGAGGAGCTCACAACATTGATTCAATCCGTCTACATCGCAGCCATTTCTCATTTTAGTATATAGTAGTTTATCTTTCATATTTAGTTGTTCAAGTTTTATATTTACCAGAAATGTTCGTATTCAGATGTAGTTGTAATGAGATGTTGGGATGGCATCGACAAGAAATTCGGCGGCTCAACTGCCAACTGGCCGTGATGGACGAAGAAAACAAATCTGGCCGCAGAAAGATTTTGAAGAGCCTGAAAGAACACTGGAGAACGTGTCAGGAAAGCCCACAAGAGTATAGTCCTTGTCTGGAACATTTACGAAGCCTGAAACGATTTCAAACACCGCTTTTGAGATGCGAGTTTCGTGTTTACAGTGCCCGGGTTTCGGCGGCCAGTGAAATTACGCTTCGGTTGTTCATTCCTGCTTGCATTCGTCCCCTTTAATACGTTTCTGACTACAAGAACTCATGCATTTGTAAGTAATTTTATCTCCCTGAAAGTTGGAGAGAGAATAGATGAGTACATTTTGTAGGTTCTCATCGAGAAAGCACAACTCGCATACCTAGAAATGTAGTTTACGGTAAAATACGGTAAATTCGACATCCGGTCACTGAAACTCGCCAGAACGTGTTTCTCTTCAGCCTGAATCTCCATTGCAGCAGTGATAACAATACAAAGATGTTTTTCTAACTGAATGCCTTCGAGCAAGAGCCAGTTTGTATTATAATATAACTTAGTGTCGTTGTATCGCGATCGCAAGGAACTGAAACTCATTACAATTTTTCAAGTGTTATGCATATCATTAAATTGCTTGAAACCTGTTCATGCGCATCTCATGACCGAGCCCCTTTAATAAAGAATATAAATAAATTCCATACAAAATAAAATATACAAATTGGAAGAGGAAACATTTTGCGAATATCAATGTACCTAAACTTGGTTTTCGGGAGGGATTTCTCCAGCATTCTCGTCATTCTCTAACTACAATAAACCACCACTAGTACATGTACATGTAAAAGGGACAGCTTCCGCATGCTCAGCCTCGTGCAGTGCCATTTTCTCAGCTTCTCTCTGTTTATTCTTTGTTCGTTTCTGTGCTCTGATACCTCGGGCAACAGCTTTCGAAGGATCCTGGGTGCTTGGTCAATGTTAAAAAGCTTTGATGTTTGCTAAAGACGGGAAACAGCTTGCACATAATTTAACATCGGGTCATTGCTGCCGGCCAATTTACTAGGAAAACTAGCGCAACTGTATGATCGCTAAAACATTGACCGGGCTCCTATAGTTAATATGGGACATTCCAATATAAAGGACCAAGCACATTTTATACAATGATACAACAGTACCTGAAATGAAATGGGCGCTACAAACACGGTTCCTTCGATCTTTCCTTCGGTAAGATCATCCTTCGCTCTGTAAATGGTCTTATCCACTCTTTCTTTCGGAACTTAATATTTGTGTTTGTTCTCCTTGATGAGTATTAACCTTAGGAATTCTGTAGAAGCTGTATTCCTGATCACGGATATTAGTATGACCGAATACAGTACATAGAGTTGGCATGACAAAAAGAGCAAAAAGAGAGCACTAGAACAAAGAGAGATATAAATACTACAACTTCATTTCAATCGTGACTGCAGCTAGCGACCTTTGTATATCTTCCAACGTGGCCGACTGCCGGTATGTTAATTAATACTCCAGAGGAAGTGACGTCAAGTGCAAACGAAGAATTATCTTTCAGCATGACTGCTTTGTCCGACTACTATTTTGTTATTTAATTTTAACTGTTGAACATTACGCATTTAACATTGAACCACTTTATTGCTCTTGGCGAAGAAACGTTTTTGCAACACAAATACGAAATTAAAACTGAAAGCTTTATTCTCATTGACAACTAGACATATGAGAACGTTCGTAACGTCTGTTTTCTCAACCACAGCTTTTGTATAAATAAACAACCGTGTATCGGCTCCAGATTGGGTGGTGACACTCGACCGGGATGCGGAGAAATTGTGCAGACATTTAGTTCCACTGTAAGTCAGTCCATCCAAGAGCATGGAAATTCTGGATTTACTGGTCAGTCTGGTTATGTTCAATATACAGCAATCCAAGGCAAATGTAATCAACTTTCGTAACCCTGCGCAGAACAAGACCTTTTCGATGCAGACCTATGCATGTATGCATAAGCGAAAATTGTTGCTTGACGCTTTTAGCTTCTATACGTATCCATTTCTGCGTTGTTACTTCCAGTTATTTGTTACTGTTAAACCTAATGTGGCCACGTGGATGTCGACATGTGCAGCAGCACTGTCTTGGATGGACTGACATATTTCAAACGGTGAGCCTGCTTACAAGCACCTATCACTGTATCACCGTCTCATTGTATCTTGTAAAACTTTATATACCAAGCCCGCGTTCGACAAGTTTGTAGTTGCTGGAGGTTTAGTGTGCGAAAATGTCATGCAGTAATGTACCCGCTCTACAACGTCAGGGGACATCAAAAGATGGTGTAGTAGTGCTCGGCTTGAGAAAGTTTGAATGGGAGTGTGAAGCAGAAACGGGAGCTTGGGGAAGGCAGTTTTGGGGCGGTTTTTACCGGACAGCGACTCGATGTTTAACTCGATGGCAGCAAAATGAAAGAGAAAGACGGCTGTTCGTGAAATAAGTCTTAATTCTAAACGAACTTAGAAGTAAGTATGTTGTGGAAGTCCAAGGTTTCTGCCGGGATCCAGTGGCAGTAATGTTGGAGTATGTGTATTTCGACTTCAAGCCACTGGTGTTCAATGTTCAATGGTGACCAAGTTACGTCACTGCTAGAATATTTGGAATTTATAGTCGATGGAAATTTCGTAAAAGAGCTATCCTCTCTACAAACCAAGATCGCGGAGGATGTCATCTTGGCCACTGGCTATCTGCATCAAAATAACATAGTTCACAGGGACTTAAAACCAGTAAATATTTTAGTGTACAAAACGCACTACTGCTACTTAAATGACAGGGAGCTGGTTGAGCAGGCGTGGATGAAGGAAGGCATAATATGCAAACTGGCTGACTTTGGCGAGAAACATCTTACACTTAAACCAGACCGTAGCGGTGCATCACACGCGTACCACGAACGGGAAACACACCAGAAATATTAACAGCTAAGCATGGGCATTCTGAATTCTCTTTTGACGACCTAAAAAGAGCTGATCTTTGGTATCTAAGAATGCTTATGTTTATTCTTCTTAATCACGACTTGGAGTTTCCGTATACGATGGAGATGGAACAGCATAAAGTCCACAAGCTAGAGAAGAGCTGTATCGGCGAATGCAGCAAAAAATAACACGTATTCAGCAAAATACAGTTCCTTGCAAGCGGTGAATTGGAGCAGCATCGAAAGGATTTATGAAGCTTGTACATAATTTATTCCTGCTGATAGAGTCACACCAGAAGCAGCACTGAAGATACTGCGTCATGATCCAAGCAGTCGATGCCAAAATATCCCTTTAAAGTGAGGCAAAGCAGTGCAGATATCCGATGGTAGAAAAGGAGTGTCTACCACTTAGGATGACGCAACTAACAGTTGCGCGTTTTTGTCTGTCATCATCTCTAATCTTCTACTGGAACAAACACGAAAGGATAATTTGCCATCACATGACCAGGATGAATGGAGGAATGTGGCAAATTTGGTTGAAAATGTGATTCTTTCGTGTCCTAGTCGATTCAATTACCTGGGGGATGTTATCAAAATGTATGACGTGCAAGAGGCCTATTACATTCTTCGAAAAGGTGGTATTGTCCCGTCAGTCTATGACCTAGGAGAGGGAACTGATAGAGCCGCAGCATGCAGTGTAATCTCACGAGGAAAGACAATCTCTGGTTCAAGAAGTCAGAACGTTGGCCGACGGTCCCACTACATGTATGGCAATTTACTGTTGCGGAAAGTATATATTCACCATTGGTTACCAATCAGGCCACTTCATTGTTATTGATACCCACCCTTTGGTGAAAGAGTTAGGCGGTGATGATGGCAGACGACCCTGACTCTCCCTCGCTTGTGTGTGCCTGGATATGGAAACGACTGCAACTGAGTGGAGTTAAGGCAAATGAAATGCAGTCGTTCATCTTGTTGCACTTTGTTTCAAGGTACGTTCTTATTTATTCAATCGTTTCTTCAATTTTGTTTATTTCCTAATTAATATTTTTATTTCGTTATAGATTATACAACTTTAATTGGCACTTTCACTCTCGGTTAGCTGTTAAATGGTTTCCCAGCGCACACAAAAAAAACAGATCCGGAATAAAATTGTCGACGCGCGAGCTTTCTTGATATTTTAGAAAACAAACAAATAAACAAACAACAAGCGCAAAACAAACATTTGTGGTGGTGGGCTGCCTGTGCCATTTTTGCACGTACACGCGGCCACATTTTTATTTCTTCATCCGGCATTACTGTAATAACAAAAAATAGATTGGGACAGCTTTTATCATGTCGCACGCCCTATTCAGGTTTTATCATATTGTAGCTTCCTTGTCTAAAACCAGGCCTGTCGACAATGGAAGTTTGAGGGTTCAAACGAACCCCCCCTCCCCCCGTAACGTCCTTTTGTCTGCTGACGCATGGAATCGAGGTTGGTGTGTTTTCCCGCTTTCGTCATGTATCTTCGACGCGACTCACTGAAAACGAATCCCCCCCCCTTCTGCGTTCTGTAGACGGGCCTTAAAACGTATGATCTCTCGGTCCCACCAATTATTCTATACTTATAAGTTTCAATCGTTTTGATTTTCAAAGAGATTAAACAACATTGGCATAAGCAAGACTTTATCCTACATGACACAAACTATATCTAAATTAACTTTGTTCGATAAAACTACATGCGGCATTTTTCTTGCTGGCTATTTTAAGCGTGATCATACGCCAAGTAAAATAGTGTGATATTGCGTGACTTGTTCGACAACTGTCCAATTTTATGTAGCGGGGTAGTCATTTTAGGTAGGCTACTGGTTCCGGCTTTTTGTGAAACAATATCATCTTCAATTACGGACATGGGAAACGGGCGAACCCAGTCAGCCAGCCCCTGCGGCTAGTGTCGAACTGGGAAAAATGCTTTCTTTATTTCTTCTTGTATATATATGTACATGTCATTGAAACTTGTAGGAGATTTCTTTATACATGTCGAAACCTTTAAATCTGTTTCTTATTTTCGGTTAAACGGCGATAAAAAATAATTGGATTGCCAAAAATGAGATCATTCGGATGAGATTTGGGGTCATTTTTTTATTTAATCGAATTTCAGGGTTTTAGACAGCAGGCAAGACAGTACAATAGTGAACAAAGAAATTCAACAGTACCGGGACATTTATCTGAACCATATAATGGAGGTATGTGACTGCCGAAACATCACTAACCGTGTTTGCAGTGTACTGGCTGGTAGAATTGATAGTATAGAGGAATGTCTACCGACTGCTTATATATATATATTTTTTTATTCCCATCTAAAGTTGGGTCTGGCTACGTATAACAAAATATTTTATGTTTGTATCCAACACTCCATACCAGACAATACGATTCAATTGCCATGGACCAGGAAAGCTACCATGATGGAGATGAGCCTGTCGGAGATGCCCCATTTGAATAGCCTGTGTACAGCCGTCCGTCGGATTACGGAGGTTTGTGTACAGGCTACATTTGAAGCGCGCTTGCCATTAGAAAAGGTCACAAACCATAGTTTCGGAGATTCCGCTTGAACTGATGTAAATTGTCATGCATTCTGTACACAAAATGAATTTACAATAGACAGTTTCGAGCAGTTAAAGCATGTATAATTCACATAGCGAGTTTTTCTCATTAAATACTACCACCTTTCTCCCCATTCCATCTCAATGCATCTGTGAGATTATCACTATGTGAACACTATTCTGAATTTTCGGGGTATTTTGTTATTTACAGGACAGTTTTGACTATATTCGTAAATTTTAGTGATAGCAGGAGCCAACTACGTGGGCATTAAAACACTGGGGCGAATATCAAAAATAGCATACCCGGCATGGGCCGATACCAAAACAGGTTCCAGTACACCGGCCGAACACGCAAAAGCTTTGCGTAAAGTACCAGTAGGAATTATAACCAGAACACAGAAATCCAGCATGGTTCGATGAAGATTGCCGCATAGAAAAGGGGAACCTAAAATCACTAGGACAAAAGTTTGTAATACACCTGGCGATATTAAACTAAGACAATAACTTTTTATAAAGAAAAAGAAATTTAAAAACTTATGTAAACGCAAGAAATTCCATAACAGAATCTAGATTTCAAAGACGCCAAAAAGCTCTGGGGAATACTGAAAAATCGTTTTAACTTAGGTAAAAATAAAGCTCAGCAAGTATGCCCAGTTTAAATAGATGATTTCCATGCACACTTCAAGAAATGAAACGTCACCACAGAGGCAGACCCAGTCATGCCCAGAAATAATAACACAACTCATGGCCATATCCACAGAGGAAGTACAGACCGCGGCTATTGGAAAACTAAAAAATATGGGCATGACAATATTCTTAATGAACTATTAAAGTATGTCAAAGACAGCATACTTTCCGATTTAACTAGGCTGTTTAATATATTTTTTATGTCAGAGTGGAATTAGGCTTATAATACCTATATTAAAAAAAGGAGAGCGCACAGAAGCCAACAACTACAGAGGAATTACTCTCTCGTCATGTTTAAGTAAACTCAGTGCTTAATGCGAGATTATACGACTATTTAGTTTAGAACGGACATTTTAAAAAGGAGCAAGGAGGTTTTAGGAAAAAACATTCAACAATAGATAGTATGTTTGTCTTAAAATATATTATTGATAGGTTAGTTAAAAGCAAACCCAAGAAAAGTAACATGCTTTTCACCTGTTTTGTTGTCTTTCAAAAAGCCTTTCACAGTATACCTAGGGTAAGTTGTTTACAAAAATACAACAAGCCGGAATTAATGGTCGCTTCTATGAAGTACTTCACATCCCCCAGAATGGGCTTTGTTAGAGGGACACTTTGAGATTTTGGAATACATTAAGGTCAGCTAATTATATTATTGATGAGTTAGAGGATTGCCCTACGATTGGCTTAAATAAATTAGCTTTGGGAGTTGCTTGTCCCTAGCCGATCTCAAATGGAACGAGCTTTGGGAATTGCTAGTCCCAAGCCAAGTCAATTCGATGGAATGAAAGAGCGAAACAACAGTTTATCCACATGCAAAACGACGAAGCCCTTCGGCTTAAACCTCATGCTCTCATTTTTTTCACAGCGTGTTTACATCGCATCACAAATAAGTCTAAATACAGATTCTAGGAAGCTGTAGCTTTAAAATGAGATGTTATTCAAGCTTATCCGTGTCCTAGAAGTCAAACAAAATCGGACCCACAAAATCACCCACAAAGAAACTGAGCTAGTTGCCGAAGCGCTAAAAAAGCCGATCGAGCAAAACGGCTAACAGTGTTCCAAGCCGTTCTCCATTTTCTCCCAGTCGTTTTCAAATGGCATCGAAATAAGTCTGAATACAGATTCTTGGAAGATGTAGCTTTAAAATAAGATGTTATTCAAGCTTATCCAAACAAAATCACCCAATGAATCTGAACTGAGTATAGTTGTGTTCAACTCAGTCAACTCGCGTCGAAGCGGTAAAAAAACCGGTCGGCAATTACAACTCGTTCTCAATTTTCTCCCAATCGTGTTCAAATCAAATCTGTACTACACAATATTATTACACAGTAATGAATAGAAGTCCGGGTACGGGTTCTGTTCAACTGGTATCCAAGCAACTGAAAAACATTTCCGATTCATGACCTTTGGCTGCTTTAAAACTCCCGCTCGCTTCGCTTCACAACACTTCCCACGCGACTCAACACGCTGTTCATTGCTCGATAATTGTCTACTTTGAAAATCCCGCTCGCTTCGCTCCGCTTGTTCGTTAAACACCCCCAAGGGACTCAACACTCTAATACTCAATTGAAGAGTTCAATAGCTGTTATTACGGCTGAGCCAAATACATGAAACGGTCAGCGGTTTCACCCATCTGATCGGGTCATCGACTCGTTTCATGCTGTTTCAGCTTTGAGCTTGTTTGAGTGAAATTTTCTTTGAAATGTCCTCGTTTTACTCTGCTTTATCATTCCTGTCGCTTCATTCGATGTACTAGTAGCGATTGTAAGACGCTGAGTGGCCTAAGGATGGACTAACCGATTTCATAAGGCTGAATGCGAAGAGGAGTTTGTTGACTTTACGGACCCAAGAAGCTTCTGAAGACAAGGCTTGAAATCCGTCAAATCGCTCCAGTGGCCAAGGACAGACACCGCTTAACCCTTTAAGCCCCCAAGAGTGCCATATGGCACTATTATTGGTTACTTGCTTTGAGGGTATACATCTGACTAAGTTCAAAGAGCAATGCCCTGAGATTCCCACACACCTTAATGTATAGACCAATGATCCTATTGAACTGCATTAGGCATATTAAAAATGAATAATTTCATCTAAATCCCCCTTTCTTTGCATAAGTTAACTATAGTTGACATTATTTCACTTCAGAAAAAGGGACTAAAATGACAGTTACAGAAAAAAATATTTCCCCTCAGATTTTCAATTTTCTCACAAAAATGCATATTTCACATAAAATTTAGAGTTTCATGTTTGCACTAACCTCACTTTCTGTCCCCCAACACCTAAACTGGCCCAGAACCAAGCCATTCTGTCCACAAGCACTTTACAGCAAGCTAAATTCATCCATAATGACCGCAAAGCATGCCGGGAAATCCTACCAAATAGCGACATGGCCCTTCCCCCATCTTCATTCTTCAAAATATAAAAGAAGTCTAAAGCCATTTCGACCTAATACCTTCATATTGGAATCAATGGTAAGTAAATGTTGTCCAATATTCCAAAAAAGCTATGATAGGTGGCTCCAGACCTCCATTTATAAAGCTCACGCTAAAGTGACAGAAGACGTCCTGGCCCATTCACGAGTGGAAAATGAGGCTCTTTCTCTATCACAATGGCAGGCACAGACTCAGTTCTTCGAGAAAGTGCTGATTCAAGCTCTCATCAGACTTAAATGATGTCCTCTAGCACTCCAAAAATGAAAAAAAAAGGCTTTAAAAAGCCTTAAATTCTGTTTTCCCCCAAACAAACTTCCCTCCAGCTCCATAGCAATGCGACGTCAACGTATCCAAAATGGCCGACAAAAAACTTTGAGCCCCCAGTATTGTTGGTCAGATGAAGATTCCATGGTAACAGTGACTCGAACTATTAAACTGGAAACCACTATACCTTCGACGGCGCTATCATCGCTGTATTACTATCTTCAAATGCTTAAATAGCATGGTGGACTTCAACTTTAAATTAAAGAAGAATCACGACTTTCATACATATAATACACGCCGTCAGCACAATCTACATTTGCCATTCGCACGTAGGAATTGGGGACAACAGAAGTTTACCTACCATGCACTATTAGACTGGAACTCTTTAGACTCTGAAGTTATACAATCAACTACATTATCAATTTTTAAATCTTACTGGCACATAACTTAATTTCATAATAATCCTTGTTCTATTTCTATTTTATTTCAACCATTTATCTTTTCTGTTTTCCATATATTAGTGAAATATATATTTTTAATACAGGACCTCCCTGAAAATCACAAATTGTGAGTGGAGCTTTCCTGTCAAAATATTATTATAATTATTATTATTATTATTACAGTTTTCTTAGGGGGGAGGGTTTGTTGCAGTCTAGAATGAGCCAAAAATCAGTTAAAAGCCCACGGGGCTTAAAGGGTTAACATTTATTCTTGCTTTTCTTTAGAAAATATTCCCTTGGGCATCATCTTCTTGGTTATCTCCGTTCAACGTGACTCCATCTCTCTACCATTTTGAAATGGTTTACCAGAAAGCCTCGTTTTCATGAGGGCTGATGGGTGAACCGCTGACCATTTGGCTCAGCCGTAATAACAGCTATTCATCTGGTGGCCAGAAAATGTATTTCCCATGGGTGACACAATTTCGCTGGTATGTTGGGTATTGTCACCTCTAGGACATATAAACCACTCCTTAATTGGTCTCACCACTTGACGCCACCCAGTTTCTCTCAGTTTTTTGCTCGGGGTTCTTTTTTCCTATTTGTAATGTTGTTCTTTAAAAGTATATGAATAGGATATTTTTACCTTTTGACTCCAGAGGTAGAGGTTAATTTGCACTGGTTTGGAGAATACGTTTCCGGGTTTTTCCTCAACTGGGAGGTTTTTATCCCGGTTTTTCGTATCCGGCAATTTACCATCTAAAATCTAGCTTGGCATTGTACCATAATTGTACTGGGCTATTGTTATAAATATCTAACGAAGTTAAACTTTGAGAACTCTGTTTCGAAATAATCAAGCTTAGATCCTTGAGCGTTTGCTGAGCTGGGTGTCTATGTATTATTAATAGCAGCTATTGTAATTGACTATATAGTCCCATTAAAGATTACTGGTCGGCTCCCTCCAGTCGTGTTTGTGTTTTATATGGGAAATGTTTTCTATTCGGCTGAACGTAGTGAAAGAGAATAGAATACCGAATTATTTAACTTTTTCAAGTTTTTTATCCAAGGTACATGGTTTTTTGTGCCGTTTGGAGAGATTGAGATCTCATTTTAAAGTTAAATTTAAGGGCTACACGAAGCCGCGTGTAAGCCATTTCTGCGTCTTATATTTATAGTTGAAATCGACCATGAATATTGTCCCGAGCAACTTTCCATACAACTGATTCGCTCAAAACTCGCCAAGATTCAGAAGGCTAAGGTACAGGGTTTTTTGAAAGATACAACTAAAACAAATAGCCGAGCTGTTTTGTTTTATATTATCCGCACGATTTATCGATAGTGCGCGTACGCATAATGCGGTTTCAAGTATCATTATTCGCAGATCTTCGTCATGACTTAGGTTCCGTTTATCACTTGTGTATAGTGATTTTTCTTTACCAGACATCAGGAATAAGTTTTCATGTACAATCTTCGCGACAAAGCAAGGGTGAACTATCAGTTATTGAATACCGGAGTAAGTTGCACGATGAGTGGTTTGGAGATAACAGAAACCGAACATACCGAATCAGAGGTTCTCTCAGAACTCGAGGACGCGGCGATCCCAAGTGAAAGAGAGCTTGAAGAATTAGAGGCTCTTGTGGCTCTCGAGGAGAGTAAACGAGACGAGGTTGCAAAGCAGGAGAAGAAACAAAATACGTAGCGTTACAACAACAACAACAACAACAACAACAACAACAACTTTATTCGTACTCTTATAGCAATGATTTACATGTAAATATATAGACAAATTAAATAGCAAGAGTACTGGGACACCTGAAATAGTAATACAAACTAATCAAGTCAGGCATCCCAGGAATGTATAGATTAAAATTGTTGAATTGGGTCAAGCACACATACACAGAGCACTACATATGATGCATACATTACAAGTACAATATACAGAATAATCGGTGTAAGAGACGAGTCCTAGAGGCTAGATATAGAAAAAACGAAAAAATCAATATTTTGAAATAAGTTTTTGTTTAATGAAAGAAGAAGCTGGCGTCCTTGAAGCGGGATCAACTTCGAGTCAAATCGAAGGAGAATGCATGCAGTTCGCGCACGCCGAGCAAGGAAAAGGGGGCGGTGCCGTCAGCTCAGGACTTACGGAACTTTGCTGAGTTATCGAACGAGGTCGAGAAGCGACTGGCAAAAATGGGGATGCCTGCTCAAGCCATTGCAGCCAGCCAGGATGATTCCACTTCGAGTTCCGCGGATGAGGAGGGCAATGGCTGGACCTCGAGGCGTTCTCAGAAAGCACGAGGTAAGAAGAGTTTGAAGTCCAGAAAGACGGCAAAAATCGAGACGCGGATTGTTCGGCGGGAGATTTGGCCGCAAAGCGAATTAAGTTTGGGGTACGTGAGTAAGGCTATTGGATACGATGAGCTGTCGATTGAGGAGTTTGTTGCGGGGTACAGTTCTATTTTGTTACTACCGGAGATTTCTCGGCTCGAGCGGCGTTGTCGCAAGGAGCATTTGGTGATGTACCTTGCGACGATTTACGAATGGCCAGCAGTTCGTAATTTTCATTCGGCGGTCATTATTGAGATAGAGAGAGGTCGGTCAAACTGGGGCGATTCGTTTATTCATCTGGAAAACCGAATTCTGGCCGGATTTCATAAGAAGTCGAAGGCAGATAAGCGCCCATCTCACAACGTTAATTCAGTGTTATTCTGCCGAGAATATCAAAAAAGGTTCATGTTCTCATTCCAAAGATCACTATTTGACGGTTAAAGGAGAAAAGAAATGGCTTTGTTATATTTGCGCGGCATGTTGGATTAAGGACAAAGTCAAGAAGGTGCATTCCGAGTATTCGGAGGAATGCCTTAACAAGCCGGATCGAAAGAATAACTGACTACGGCCGGATTTACAGCGTGACGTTGACAGGACACTTAGTCAGGAAGTTACCGAGACAATTCAGGATTTTGGCGAGACAATTCAAACCGCACTTCAGAACTTGGAAGTGACAGCTATTGGGGGCGATTATCGCAGGAATAATAACATTGACAGGACACATATGCAGGAATTTAGCGAGATATTTCAGGACTTTAGCGAGACAATTCAGGACTTTAACAGGATAACTATTCAAGATTTCAATGGGATAATAGTTCAAGATTATTGCGAGGGTACTCCGCAAGACATAGGGATTACGGATGCTCAGGACGCAAGACAAACTACCCTTCATGAGTTGCCGAGTACTCAGCAGGATGCCAGCAGTAACAGGACTCCACAGGAATTAGTTGCAAATGATAGGGAGACGGCGGTTAACTTCTCTTCGTCGATGGTCTCGCTACACGAGATTATTCGGACGTCAGGACTACCAAATTATAGGGGTCTCAGAATTCCTCTAGAGTCAATTGTGAACGTTTAAATTGTGGAAACAGGTCTCTCTTTGGTTTCGAAGGGCGGAATTTGGGCTTTTAGACAGTGATTTTCCCGAGATTTTCGGATTAACCGGGTTGATCATTTGAAGTTTATTTGACAAACAAAGCCGCCGAGACTGCATGATAATAATTTCCTATTCACGCGAGCTGTTATTCGTTCACTGTTCTCTCTTGAAGTGGTTCTCTGTCAGCAGCAAGGAGATTACCTGCTAGCAGATCTCTCTCTCTCTGTCTGCAAGTAAAAATAAAACCGAGGAGAGAAACCCCAGAGAAACCTCTCGCTTTCATAATTATTAGTATTACTCGGAGAGTGTGTTCTCTGTTTAGAGCAGCGACGGATGAGCGGTAAATGTTATAGTACAGCCAAGTACTGCTGTATAACACTTTGTTGACTTCACATTCAACTTGTAAGGTACTATTAGTTTCACCAAGGTCATCCATGTTCAAATCACCAACATGAAGAATACACTTAGTTCGCGAGGTTCCCGCCGTGAACAAGGGTCCTCAAACTCATTAATAATTCATGAGATAGTCATCCAATGGAGGAACTCTGCATTTGGTCACATGCATGGGTCTTGATACCGGGTGAAACCCTTGTTCGAAGCTTCGTCAGGTGGATGCATCTTGACATCCAATGAAACACCAGTTCCAAACGCACTAGTGTTTTATCATATTTCCAACCCTAGTGATCAATATTTCTTAATCATCATATTCATGAACCACTAACTAATTACATACTGATAAACTACAAGTAAGGAGTGAAGAAGTAAAGAAATAAAGAATGACATAGAAATAAAAAGTCTGCCTCCACTGGAGTTCGAACCACGACCCTTTCGACTGCTTGTACTAACTCTTGTCCACTACTCTACTAGTACGCTAGTTGAAATCACTGCCATCAAAAAAAGAATAATAAGCCATCTATTGAATAATTAGATACAACAGTCAAACGGTAAACAATACTTGCTAATGAAGCTTGAAAAGAAACGTATGTAAATTGTCGGTTTTGCATTCGCATGAGAAGACATGTCAAACACTCATTGTTCGTCTTTCATCAGGGGATTCCAAATATTTGGAAAACAATAAAACCCTCGAGGCTACCCCTCTCGGGTTTCATTTGTTTTCTCAATATTGGAACCCCTGATGAAAGACTCCAATTCGTGTTTGACATAGTACGTCAAAGTCCCGGATATAAACAACAACAAAAGCACGCTAAGCACTGTGGGTGAGACGGCCCCTTTAAGGCATTAAAGCACAATCATCACCGAGCTAACATTACGTTAGAGTTTAAGCGTGACATTCGTTGGTGGATCGAATTGATCTCCTTGTGCAATGGTGTTTCCATCATTCCGACCTCGTTGTGGTCAAATCCGGTGGGTTATTCTCAACTGATGCGTGTCTTACGGGCTGCGGAGGAGTTTACGGTGATCGGGTTTTCCATTCTCCCTTCCCAGCGTGCATGGGTTTGCAGTCAGTTTGCGGCCATTCATCAGTTAGAAGTTTTTGCAATATTAGTGGCGATTCGGTTGTGGGGCGCTGGTTGGTCGGGTATGCGGATACTAGTGTACTGTGATAATGAAGCAGTTGTGACCGTCATCAATTCGGGAAATAATGGGTAGTCTGTTACAGAACGCTTGGCTATGCGTTTCCAGGATGGAGTGTGAGCTCAGAGCGGTCCATTTAGCGGGCGTAGAAAACAGACTAGCTGATTATTTGTCCAGATGGCACTTGAATCCAACTCATTACTCACGTCTTTTCACATCTAACTGTTATTTCGCTCCTCGCGCAGTAGAGGAGATGATAACTGATAATTTATTCATACTGAACACTGATTTGTAAACCTCATTTACATTATAGATGCGGATCGCTTGGTCCTCGAAGCAGAGTTACGCAACTCTCGGATTAATGCGTATGTCCCAGGAACTAACAGGAATCATCATTCGCAATGGAAGAGTTATATAGCGTTTTGTTTGTATTATAACATTACACCCGATCCCGCAGACGCGCACGTAATTTCTTTGTATAGTCAATTTCTTAGTCGTTCTCTCACTCCACAGTCTATTCGTAATTATCTAAGTGGGGTGAAGTTATTGCATCTTATGTCGGGATACGAGTTTCCGTTTCTCCAATCGTTTGAGGTGCGGCTTACTTTAAAAGGCATCGAGCGCCTCGCTAAGCATACACCTAATAGGCCCCCCTATTACGCCGGGTATCCTTTTAAAGCTGGTTTCTGTCATTGATATGGACAATGGTAAGGAAGTGACTTTCATGTGTGCCTTTCTTTTCCCGTTTTTCCTCATCGCCCGTCCATCTAACATCCTTCCTTCCTCTGTTAATAGCTTTGACAGATCCCAGCATCTTTGTCGGGGGATATTTTCCCTGGTCATGCTGTCTTTTGGTTTTGTTCAAATGGACCAAAACGATTCAATGTAACGAGCGTAGACTCTTGCTTCCTTTAGTGCGTTTAGCAGAGAGTCCACTGTGTCCCGTAGCTATGTATTCACGTATGTGTAGTTTTTATCCGGCCGGAGATTCTGCTCCTGCCTTCACTTACAGACAGAATGAGAAATCTAGGTTTCTTTCTATCTCTAAGTGTCAATTTATTACCCTTTTACGAGCCAACTTAGAGCTTGCAGGGGTGTCTCACCCTCGTCTTTATCGCGGGCATTCCTTTCGTAGAGGAGCGGCCTCATTCGCCTTTCATTGCGGTGTACCAGGTGAACATATTCAGGTATTCGGGGATTGGGCATCGGATGCATATAAGGTATATTTAGAGTTCTCGTTGTCAGCTAAACTTAGGGTTGCAGAGGAGATGAAGCTTCGCATTCTCCAGCTTTAATATGTGCAATTGACATTTTCTTTTAACTTACACAAGACAGCACTTTATTTTCTTTGGGGGTACCCGTTGGTGGGCTGAAGTTTATTGCCTTTGTTAGAGTTCACGAATTGTATCATTTATTGCTTTAATTTCTGGAAATAAACTTCCTTTCCCAAATTATAAATATGTTGTTGCCTTGTATTCGTCTTCAGGTCCGATAGAATTACGTAGAATTGTTTTATTTTTAGCCTCGGTTAAACATACTTAATTCGAGTTATGGCTTAAGTTATTGATTTACTTGTAGTTTGTTATTGTATTTGTTGAAATCTGATAGGTTTAGTGTAGTTGATCCGCACGATTTAACTATAGTGCGCGTGACAGAGCGGAAAAACGGAGCGCATGCGCACTAGCCACTTCATTAAAAGTGAATCAAGATGGCCGCCGAGCAGGAGTAGATTGTAGCTCTTTTTCAGGGACCTCTCACAGCTCAAGAAATACCACGATTACTTTATTACTTCACACCGTGGACTGATATTCTTCAGTGACTTCTCTGAGCCCAAATAACACATAATCCAGTTCACTAAAAGGACGCTACAATTGCTCGTTCAACTCTGTGTTAAAGAAAAACGAACCATTTCGAAATGTTCAATATGCGACTGGAAAAACGGCAAAAATAAGAAAACTTGTGAATATATAAGGTTTATACTTCGGTAGAGAACTAAGAAGGTAATGGTTTTCAACATATAAAATACCATATTCGAGATTTTCATACCATTTTTCAAACGAAGCATTTGAAGTTACAGTAGTAACTAGACTGTCTACAGCAGTAGAAATCCTGGAACGGCGATCATCACCAAAGACTGTAAGTAAATCTACAGAGCTATTATCAGGAAATTATACAATATTTCACTTGATTTGGTTATTATGGTATTACATATCGGCATTTTGACGAATTAGTTGACTGAGTTACCAATGCAAAGAAAACAAATTTTCATTTTTTTTTTATTAAGTGTTGTACATGTATATACATGTAAAAAAATTATATATTATAATTGTTCTGTTTTCAGAAAGCCAACAATAAAACATAGTTGTAATCGAATGCCTTTGGCAAAGTAGTTTTGTGTTCATTTAATTTTGTTCATGTTAGAAGTGGGTTGACTCTAATTATGTTGTGTGGTATTTTTGTGTGGTTTTGTAAGAGAGGTGCATATCAAGAGCCTAGACCTGCATGTGGACTTTCACCTAAGCTTTGCATAAAAATGCTTTTATACACATTTTATGCAGATCAAGCAAAGAAGCAGTACCTCTGGTCTTGTTTATTTTCCTGTAAAATATTAAAACTTGAGTCTCTTCCCAATTCACTCAGTGTTTGTTTGCTGTTTTGGAATATCTGGACTGAAATAGTAAAGGAGCACCTGGTTATATACAGATTACTTGTTTTGAAATACAGACTTCAAACACCATTATTTATGATTTTCAGCACAAAAATGTATGATTTTCTCCACAAAAACAAGAACACTTATGTATCTATGAAACATTAAAAATAAGTTATTCTCTTAAAATATGCAAAAACTATTTATGAATCATGTATGTGTTGGTGTTGTAACTCAAATTTTGAATGAGGAAGGGTAACATTGTAAGTGTTGATTGAAAGAATGTGATAGTTGATTCAGTTTAATATGTGGATTTGATAATGTATTTGGGAAAGGAAAATCATGATGGCTATGGAGGTTAATGAGGTTTCATTCATGATACTAACATTAACAATCAGATACATGTGCAAAACATGACATATAACTAATTGACTAATTATTATCAATACTAAGAATCTCTGCTCACACGTACATTGCATGTTCATGTTAATTCAAATTACAAGGGTTTTTAATTTTTTAAAGTTAAATTTTTGACAAAATAATATTTGTAGCTATCCAAATACTAATATTATAATAAATTACATATTTATGTATGTTGTATCTGAACCTTAAATTCAGAAAGAGTTTACCATCAGAGCATCCCTGAGCTTTAGGTTATAGCAGCCATTTTAAAAGGGTCTGCCTAATACAGAATGCACACTTGGCATTTTAAAACTTATGTTTAAAAATGTTGATTTTAAATGAACATGCATGATCATAAGCAGAGATTCTTAGCATCAATATCATTATAATAGAACTATTATTAATTAATTATTTCTTTACTAATACACACTGTCTGATTGTTATTATTGTTGTTATTATTATTATAACATGGAAGCCATTGGAAACTAGAAACATGTTCTTCATTCCAACATATTTCCCCTCATTGCTTTCCTTTCCCAAATTAATTGTGCTTATTATACAGACTGGACTATCTCATTCATTCACTGGGTACCTAACCCTTCCCCCTCCTTCCTCAAAGTTACCCAATAAAAAGCTGACCCTCTTCCTGCCTTGATATGATTCATTAGGTACTGCATTAGCAATTCAAACATATACACATGATTCACCTCTGAAATAAGTTCACATAAAATAATATATATGCACTGTAAGCACTTAACAAAGACACAATTCACAGTTAACCTTTAAAATAATTTCACATAATAGACCCTTTGCACGTGACATCATAGCCGCCATGTTGGTGTACAGTTAACAATAGATTCTTCGTTAGCTTCTTTTGTTCTGTACACCAACATGGCCGCCATGCCCTTTGTCATTTGAATCTCTGGGGATTGAGTGCAAACCATCTATTCATACAAATTTCATTTAAAAAATCAAGTTAAGAACATGTTCACTTATTATTATTGACATGTTTCTTAGATTAGCCCTTCACATAATTTCAGAAAGTAATCTTCACTTAATGTTCACACACTTCATAAAATAAGTATACTACAGGTGTACAGAAAATGGGACATACAGGAAATGGTCACACAGGGGTTTCAAAATAACCTGGCTACAGCCAGTGCTCCAGAACTAGCATGTATCTACATTGCACTTATATTTGTTCTATGTTGGTCAAGTCCAAAGTGACTTTATTACACAATACAGTGACGTCATTAGGACGTCATCATACGACAATACAACATCCCCCTTCAAGATCAACACGGGGTGTAACAAACTTAAACTATGAAATGAGATATACTATAATCAGTAATAACTGTTGATCTACTCTATCGATGCCAATGATAAACTACTCAGTAATATAGCATGTCAGGTTGCTGGTTATTTTTAACTAACCGACTAGATCTCCGTACAGGAGGAGCAGGGTTGGGGGACGTAGTGATAGGCTGCTCAGGCGAGTCTTGCTCTAGCTGTGGGGTCACGGCTGTGACTTGCTCTTCTGCGGCAGTGCTGCTTTTCTCACCAGTATGGACGAGGTAGCGTCTATTTCGTCGCAAGACTGAGCCTGCTTCTGTGGAGACCCGGTAGGATCGCGGCGTCTCCAGCTTCTCCTCAACTTCCCCATACCTGCCTTGATCTGTGATGAACACTTTGTCCCCCTTTTCCAAGACTGGTAGTTTCACCACTCGGTGGTGTGAGTTGTAGTTTCTGGCATAGCTCTCTCTATACTTATCCTCCTTGGCTTGAAGTTCTCTGTAGTCTACCAGCTTCGGCTGGAGGGTCTGTGGAGCTGTTGGAAGTCTTGTCTTCAGCTTTCTCCCCATCAGTATCTCACTTGGGGCCAGACCGTTGTGTAATGGGGCTGATCTGTATGCCAGGAGGCCTAGAAACGTGTTGGTGTTCTTCCTCAGAATATTCTTCGCTGTTTGGACTGCTCTTTCTATCTCGCCGTTGCACTGTGCATGAAGCGGAGACGAAGTGACATGGGTGAATCCCCAGTCCTGCGCAAACTCAATGAACTCTTGGCAGGCGTACTGGGGACCGTTGTCTGAGATGATAGTTTCGGGGATGCCGTGTGTTGCGAACATCTCTGACAGGACACGGATTACTGCACCGGATGTGGTTGTGTGCAGTAGTTTGATTTCAAACCACCTGCTGGCGTAGTCGACGACCACAAGGTAGGTTTTCCTCTCTAGCTCGAACAAGTCGGTCCCGAGTCTAGACCACGGTCTGCCTGGAAATGAGAGAGCCATCAGTGGTTCTCTTGCTGCTGGGCGCAGTTTGGCACAGACGTGGCACCTGTTGACCATAGTCTCTATCTGCTTCGAGATTTGGGGCCACCAGACTGAATAGCTAGCTCGACCCCGACACTTTGTTATGCCCAGGTGTCCCTCATGGATCCTGTCAAGCATGTCCAGCTGCATAGACGTAGGGATTACCAATCTGTCGCCATACATCAACAGGTCGCGTGTCACGGTTAGCTGCTGTTTTTGCTCCCAGTACGGTTTGAGCAGTGGTTGGGATGGCATTATTGGCGGCCATCCCCCTGAGCAGTACGTCTTCACTTGTTTGCAGATGGCGTCGTTTTCCTGGGCGATGCGAATGCTTTCAAGGCGCTGTTCCGTAGCCGGAAGTGTATCGAGGAGGGACTCGACATGTTCTTCCACCGCCTCTATGGACCTGATGTCTTCCTGAGTAGGTTTGCTTGTGGGTGCCCGCGACAATGCATCGGCCGTGTTTTGGTGTACACCCTGGACATACTTGATCTCTGAAGAAAACCTTCCCATCCTCAATCGGAATCTGAGGATTCTTGGTGGGAGCTTGGAAAGGTCGGTACTTGAAAGAAGTGGTACAAGTGGACGGTGGTCCGTCTCCAGGCTGAAGGTTGTACCCAGGATGTAATCTGAAAACTTTTCACATGCCCATGTGGCAGCTAGGGCCTCTTTCTCAATGACGGCATATCTCTGTTCTGTCTCAGTGAGAGAGCGAGAAGCATAGGCAATAGGACGACGGTTACCTGATGCATCTTCTTGTAGCAACACCGCTCCAAACCCATTCTGGCACGCATCCGCAGCGACGGTGCTCTTGTTGTTCGGATTATAGTGGGCCAGGACATCCAGCGAGGTTAGCTTCCCCTTGATGTCTTGAAATGCTTTCTCCTGGGGTTGGTCCCATAGCCATTGCTGATCCTTCCTGAGAAGTTGTCGTTGCGGCTCGTTTAGGGAAGCGAGATATGGTAAGAACTTTGCCAGCTGGTTTACCATCCCGTTGAAGCGCTGGAGTTCAGTGACCGTTGTCGGCCTGGGGAATTCCCGGATGGCCTTGGTCTTCTCTGGATCTACTTCAATCCCTGCGGTGGAGATGATGTGGCCAAGGAACTTCATCCGTTTTTTTGAAAACTCACACTTGTCATTAAGTGTGACGCCAGCACTTTGAAGTCGATTAAGGACTAGTCGCACGCGAGAGTCGTGAACATCCTGTGTTTGCCCATGGATTAGAATGTCGTCCATGTGACAGATGACGCCTTCAAGCCCCTCCAGTGTTGTCGACATCGTACGCTGGAACACTTCTGGGGCGGAGCTTATGCCGAAAGGCAGACGATTAAAGCTGTACCGCCCGAATGGTGTGACAAAGGTCGTGAGTAATCTTGATTCTTCGTCTAGTGGAATCTGCCAGAAACCAGAGTTTGCGTCCAGCTTTGAGAAGATTTTGCTGTCTTTCAGCTTTGCCAGGTTCTCATCAACGCTAGCCATCGGATGGACTTCTCTCTTCACTGCCTTGTTCAGATTGGTCAGGTCTACGCATATCCTTACATCTCCGTTTCGTTTTGGGACGATGACCATACCCGAGCACCAGTCGGTGGGCTCGGTCACTCGGGATATTACTTTCTGACGTACCATGGACTCAAACTTCTCTTTCACCTTGGGTAGGAGAGGGTGTGGTACCCGTCGTGGGGCGTAAAGGCAGACAGGCACAGAACCTACCTTCAGTGGAATTTTATACTTGTCCTTCATCAGGCCTAGACCTGTGAAGAGCTTTGGGTACTCTGTTCTGAAGTTTGGCACTGTCTCAACACTGTAAACTTCCTGGGCTGGAATCAGCAGCTGAAGTGCCTGTATGGCAGATTTGGACAGCAGGTTGTGCGTTTGGTTGGTCATAACGTAGACCGTTTCCTTGTGCGTCTTCCCAGCGACCTGGAGTACGGCGTTTGTTAGGCGTCCCTTGATCAGGTGCGAAAGCCGGCGGCCTCCCGGGCCATAGAATTCACTGCTCACTTTGTCTAGCTGAAGACCTTTGAGCCACGGTGTTTTGTCTCCGACCACGGTCACCTTGGAGCCACTGTCGAGCTTGAAGTCACATGGCATCTTGTTGACCTGGACTTCTGCTGACCAGAAGTTGTCGTTCACAGATTTGACTTCCCCCATCGAGTAATATGACTCCTGAAGGTCTTCACACTCTTCCTCGTCTAGCTCCTGGACCTCGCCAGAGGATCTGCACACCCGGGCGTAGTGTCCGGTTAGGGAGCACTTGTTGCATATGACGGACCTTGCCGGACACTCTTTCCGGGTGTGTTTCACCGGGTTCTGTCCGCACCAGTTGCAAGCTTTGGCTGTATCGTGGTGTCCAGGTCGGTTCTGGTTTGGCTTCTGATTGCCTCTCTGGGAATGATTCCCTCTGCCGCCCTTGCCTTTCCTTTGGTTCTGAGGGCGTTTGTCAGTGTAGTTCACAACTGAATCCGGTGGCTCTTGTTTTCCGGACATGACCTCTCGGTGGGTTTTTGAGATTTCAGCGGCTTTCAAGCTTTGGATAGCTTTTCCAAGGTCAGGGACGGGTCTTTCTCCGAGTAGTCGTTCCCGCCCTCTTTCGTCGGTGGTGCCGATCACTACTCTGTCTCGAATAAGGGAGCTCTTCAGTGTCTCAAACTCGCAGGAATCTGCCAGCTGTCGGACTACAAACTCGACTATCGTCTCGCCGGGTTTTTGCACCGCTGAGTTAAAGACAAACCTCTCATACAGGACATTTTTTTGCGGCGTAAAATGCTTCCTGAGCTCTTCTATAATCCTGCTGGGGTCTTTTTTGTCTTCGTCAGAGAGATCTGGGAGGGAGTTCATGACTTTCTTACAGTCGGCCCCCAAAACGGTGCAGAGTGTTGCAGCAACAACCAGTTTCCCGGCTGTAGAGTCGAGTTTCGATTGCAGGTCCGTTGCGATAATATAGTACCCCCAGGAGTTTTCAAACTCCTTCCAATTGTCCACTACGTCCCCCTTCCAAGACACAGGAGTTGGTGCGGGAATTTGAAAAGTAGCCATTACTGTAAACAAATTCACACAGTAACAAAGACAGAGTGATAATTTTTAGAAATGTATAACGCTTAAAAATATCTGAAAAATATGCGTGAAAAAACGTCGCGAAACGCGAAAAATATCGAATTAGAAAATACTGGCGTGCGCGGTATACCTGTGTTACGGGCCCAGGCCTCGCGCGGTCAAATACGTCGAGGGCACGTTTCTACTTTCGTGAATGAGACTTTCAAAATAATCGCCGAGTTCCCTTTGAAAACGGCTCGAAACCCATGGAAATCGGTACTTTTATCTACTCTAGCTCACTACATAAATTAGAGTCCTGTCTAAATACGGCAAGAGTCCATAGATACTTGTCTTGAGATGGAAGTCCTCGCCTCTAGGGTTGGAATTAATGTGATGAATCCGCCGGCTTGTCGTAGTTTCCAACACCAACGGTAAGCTTGTAAGCTTATTTATCGACGGAAAATACTTTCTGACTAAATAAACTCAGCTGTTAAAAGTCAACGTAGATCGTACTTCCCTGTGTGTGGTAGCTGTCCGTATTTTTGTTGTGTTTCCTTCCAGCTCAATGGAGTTCAATTCCTTTGAAATCAAGTTTTCGCTTCGGTGTGTTGTCCCTCGATACTCGCCAAGACGTTACGTTTTGCTGCAGAAAGTGTCGAACAGATCGTGTCTCTCGCAGTCTTTTCCCCTGTTTTTCTTCGGTTATTCCAACGTGATGTACCAAGATAAAAGGGCTGACTTGTTCACTTGAATAAGGCTGTTTAAAACTGATTTTTAGCGGGTCTACATCGCCGCCACCATGTTCTATGTTGGTCAAGTCCAAAGTGACTTTATTACACAATACAGTGACGTCATTAGGACGTCATCATACGACAATACAACAATATTAGCCTGAAATAGCTGTATATATACATGTATAGCCAGCTACACATACAATATTTGTATTTTAACATACATTTATTACTGAAGGCATATTCACAGAGCTCTACACTGAAAATTAATGAACTTCTGCATTAATTAATTATGCTAAAGGCTCATGAAAGAGGGAGCTACCTAGTTTTTCAAAGAAATTAACAATGAATTTTATTATATGTAATTGCTTATAGATTCCTGTACAAATATTATTTTGTATTAGTAACCATTAGGCAAATGAAAAAAGAGAGATCTACATACACACAGTTTCGACTGTTTTAAGGCTTAACCTTTGTGGAAAGTTATTGCATCCTGTATTATGTCACCAGTTGGTTGGATATAAACTCAGCAAGATAGTAGAGAATTCTGCTGAATGTTAAAAACATTAAACCAAAAACCTTTTAAAAATCTGTGTAGTCCTTCCTCTGTTAAGTTGTACCATATATGTTACAATTATAAACAGTGCATGTAGTTTGCTATGGAGGCTATTTATATCTCTTTCAATTATCCTACACATGTATTTGTTTCACTTTGCTTGTGCTTGGGGACAACAAGAAGTACTGTTTCGTGTAAAGCAAACACAAACCTTGGGTGAGAAAGTCCACATGGAGACTCTTGATTTCATACACCAACCATGCACCTCCTCCTTTATACACAACCGCACAAAAGTCCCACACAACATAATTAGTGTCACCCACTTCTAACATGAACACAATTAAATGAACACAAAACTATTTTATACTCGGTTACAACTATGTTTTATTGTTGGCTTTCTGAAAACAGAACAAATATATATAACATATTAAGTTTTTTTACATGTATATACCATTATACAACACTTAATTTTAAAACAAAATGAAAATTTGTTTTCTTTGCATTGGTAAATCAGTCAACTAATTCGTCAAAATGCCGATATGTAATACCATAATAACCAAATCAAGTGAAATATTGTATAATTTCCTGATAATAGCTCTGTAGATTTACTTACAGTCTTTGGTGATGATCGCCGTTCCAGGATTTCTACTGCTGTAGACAGTCTAGTCACTACTGTAACTTCAAATGCTTCGTTTGAAAAATGGTATGAAAATCTCGAATATGGTATTTTATATGTTGAAAACCATTACCTTCTTAGTTCTCTACCGAAGTATAAACCTTATATATTCACAAGTTTTCTTATTTTTGCCGTGTTTCCAGTCGCATATGAACATTTCGAAATGGTTCGTTTTTCTTGAACACAGAGTTGATCGAACGAGCAATTGTAGCGTCCTTTTAGTGAACTGTATTATGTGTTATTTGGGCTCAGAGAAGTCACTGAAGAATATCAGTTCATCGTGTTAAGTACTAAGGTAATCGTGGTATTTCTTGAGCTGCGAGAGGTCCCTGAAAAAGAGCTCCAATTCACTCCTGTTCGGCGGCCATCTTGATTCACTTTTAATGAAGTGGCTAGTGCGCATGCGCTCCGTTTTTCCGCTCTGTCAGTGCGCGTACGCATAATGCGGTTTCAAGTATCATTATTCGCAGATCTTCGTCATGACTTAGGTTACGTTTATCACTTGTGTATAGTGAATTTTTCTTTCCCTTCCCTCCCACCCTATGTGGGCTGAAGTTTACTTCCTTTGTTAGAGTTCACGAATTGTATCATTTATTTCTGGAAATAAACTTCCTTTCCCAAATTATAAATATGGTGTTGTCTTGTATTCGTCTTCAGGTCCGATATAATTGCGTAGAATTATGTGACCCTTAGCTATAATAAGCCGCGTGTAAGCCATTTTTCTGTCCAAAAACCATAATATGAGAGTGCTTCAAATGTATGCTGGTGAAGAGGTTTTCGCCGTTTTATCTGTATTCGAATCTCCCGCTGCCTCATTAACCAGCAATGGTTCAATGATTTTCGGGCCTCTAATGATTCAGGGATGAATATGTCCATTGATTCTGGGCGATGACTCTATGTACACGAATGACAGATCTACAGTTAAGATAGGCAACACAATAACGGAGAGCTTTAGCTGTGCTGTCGTCGTTAAACAGGAGTGCATAATTAGCCCAACACTCTTTAATCTTTTTTTTAAGTGATTTACCCGAAACCCTAGCGAATTCGGCCTCAGGGCACAAAATAAGTAACATAAAGGCCAACTGCCCTTTATACGCGGATGATTTAGTGCTGTTTTCTGAAACTAGTGTAGTGGTCTCCAAGATCTTCTTAAAAGCAGGCTAGAGGATTATTCCAGCGAAAATAAGCTAACAGTTAATGTCTCAAAAACGAAGGTGATGATATTTAACAATAGCGGTAAGACGATGAATAATTACAATTTTTTCTTGGATAGCATTTAGTTACAAAACACTAAAATGTACAAGTATGTCGGGCCCACATTTAGTCCGGTTGGAAATTTTACCATCGCTGAAAGCGTTATTCAAATGAAAATGAGATCTCGGTGCCCACTTCAGATCAGATATTAATCTCTCCCTGAAACTCTTTGACGCGCTTATTAAACCCATACTGCTTTAATTTATGGCAGTGAAATTTGGGGTGCAGATAACAAATATAGATCAAACGATAACGACCCCTTAGAATGTGTGCATCTCAAATTTTGCAAAATGCTGCTTGGTACTAGTAAAACATCAGTTAATAATGCGTGTAGAGCCGAACTCGGAAGGTATCCCGTTAAACTTGACTCAACTTTTAGAAGCATTAAATACTGGACAAGATTACTCGTAAAGGATAATACTACATTACCCAAACTCGTATTTATAGAATGTATAAATAACCCAAAACCCGCATACTGGTCTGAGAAAATAAGACATTTTTTTTAGCCTATGATTCGGCTTCATTTGGTTATCTCAAAGTGAATCAATAGACTTTTTTAAGTGATTGTAAATTAAGACTTCAGGACATTAAATATCAGAACTGGCTTAGTGATATTTTTAATGATAACAAAAAAAAACCAATCAGGAAATAATAAACTGAGGACATTTAGATTATTTAAAACAAATTATGAGCTTGTAAAATATCTCGAAGCCGTTACAGGCATAGATCACAGAATTATCATGACACGACTTAGAATAAGTAATCACAGTTTGCAGATTTAAAAAGGTATACAAGGCCTTACACAAAAGCAGAAGAGATAATTTGTCCAACATGCAAAAAAGATGTGGAGGATGACTTCCACATTATTGTTACATGTGAAACATTTAAAGACATGATAAAATTTTTTCAAGAAACATTTTTTCAAGCTCTTAATACACAAAATATATTAAAACCTATCAATATGTCTCAAACCGAATTTTTTAATTTCGTTATAAATCCTCCTGTGAAGGTAGCACTGGTGGCTGCAAAATACATATGCGACTGTTTTAGCGAAGATCCACAAAAATGAACAGATAAACTGTTAGAAACTACGTCTACTATATAAATTATTAATTAGACACACGTTTTATTATCTTTTCATTTTAACACTTATTGGAACAACACAAATATAGAGTAAAACGTAAATATAAATTACTCTTCTACAATTTGACTACAAAACTAAAAGGATATCCACCTTCTTGCAAAAACTGTTTTTGGGAAACCTTTATAATTGAGGTACACAGAATACTCCCCCGCACAGTTCCTTTCGCCATTATGAGCGGGAGTATTAAAATACAATGCAAAGAGTTGTGAATAGGCCACCTTCTCGCTGGCATTTCTGAATGTTTAACTTCATGAGCTAATGCTGCTAAAACTGAGCAAATGCGTCTGTAGTAATCGCGTACAGCGGTAGTTTAGGAATTTGAAACTGGTCTAATTAAGTAGTGCTCACGATAACAATGGCTGCATTTTGTGAATACTAAAAGCACGTCCTAAGGGGAAAGCGTCTCACTTCCACTTAAACTAGTCTAGTCACACATGCACTAACAGTCTCATCAACGATGAAGGCAAATTGGCAAATCACCCAATATATTTCCAAAAGGTTTAGTTAGAATCCGCGTTCTGCTGTATGAAAACAACAATTAATTGCCGAAAAGGCAGTTACCAAAAGGACAGCAGCAATGATAATGGTAGCATGGTGGACACTGGGTTTGAATGTTGTCCAACACTTTAGAGTAACACACGTCGTCCCTGACTTTCTTCTCAATGGATAGCAGACTCTCGAATCCAGCTGTGAAAACATGCTTATCGTCGGTCGCTAAACTTTTCAGATCTGACTTTCTGTAGCTGTCGCCGATACCAACGGTAAATATCTCCACTTTATCATCCTTCAATGCTTTAGCTGGTGCAGTGACGTCATCTGAAGACCGGCCGTCCGTCAACACGACGAGTACCTAATATGGTATAAGTATGGTATGAGTAACCAACATGATGAGCACCTAATATGGTAAAAGTAGCCAATATGATGAGGACCTAACATGGTATGAGTACCCAACGTGATGAGTATCTAATATGGTATAAGTAGCTAATGTGGTATAAGTATCCACTATGAGGAGTACCTAATATGGTATGAGTACCTGATATCGTATAAGTACCAATATGCTGAGGACCTAATATGGCAGTAACTTTGTCGCTTTGCTCAAATTCGCCAAAAACTGAGCAAAGGTTTAACTATGACAGTATTAACCAATCTGTGTAGACCCCGAAGTTTTTAAAGTGCCTATAACCCCAACAAATTATTATTTTACATCGATTCTGTATAGTGCCCTGACTAAGAATTCGAAAACATTAAAAAAAAACTTCGACGATTTTAGTGGCGAAAACATACGTTTTGGGCTTCCTGTTTCCAGTTGGAAGTCAGCGCGAGTCTTGCTGAGGGCCTGGAATTATTATAATAATGAGAATTTCTATAGCGATAACTCCCTATAGTCCATTAGCGCTTTACAATAGTAAAATAGATAAAATCTTAAAATTACACTCCTAAATTTACAAATATTAAACAAATATAAAATTCTAAAATACACTATAGAAATTTGGGAATAATAAGGTCCTATTATTAAAAATCCTAAAATAATAAACATTATTTATAAGCTTCCCTAAAAAGATATGTCTTGAGGTGCTTCTTAAAACTCTCCAGTGGTTGCCTATAGTCTCTGATAGTGTCAGGAAAAACATTCCAAAGTCTTGGTACATGTACAGAAAACGCCCTAAGGCCATAACCTTCTAAATTATTAGGCAAGACCTCTACAATTTTTTTCGATGCAGATCTAAGATTGCGCATTGCCACATGGGGACGAATTTGGTCTATCAGATATGATGGGGCATTATTGTTCAGATATTTATACGTTAATAAATGGATCTTAAATCTAATGTTCGACTGGTAGCCAATGTAATTCCATTAAAATGGGCGTAATATGGTCATATTTGTGTCTCAGGCTTATTAATCTGGCTGCAGAGTTTTGGACGCTCTGAAGTTTTTAGATCAGCTGTTTCGGCAGACCATAGAGTAATGAATTGCAAGAGTCAATCCTTGAGGTGACGAATGCGTGTATCACAGTTTCAGCAGACTGCATCGAAATGAATTTTCGTATCCGACTCAAGTTTCGTAAATGAAAAAACGCTGACTTCCATATAGCAATAGCCTCTCATTTTTGCTTTAAGTTCTAAATAATAGTTTAAAGTTTCAATTAAAAAAATATATTCTTGGGGGTTATAGGCACTTTAAGGGCATGTAAACCACTCTTGGGTCCCTATAAATCACTTAGCGGTTTTCAGTTGAGTGTAGTGAAACCAAACGCAAATTACACACAGCCAGCCAATCATAGCAGCGAGTAATCACAAGTAACTCATAAATGGCTTCCCTGTGAGCCAATGACAAACCAAAGCAAAACCAAAACCAATTTTACGTTTGGTTTTACTTTGGATTCTGATTGGTTGGTTTACTTTCTCAGCCAATAGGAGAGCTTAGTAAACGCAAAACCAAAACACTTCCGACACTCAATTGAAATCCGCTCTATCGTAACGATGACGTCGTCGGTGACGCAGTTTTACAGGCTACACAGGTAACAGAAAAAATAACTCAAACTTTGAACATTTCGACATGTTTACCCTTGAGAACATACTAAAATACACTTCACATCCACGAGTTCACCATTGCGAACTAATGCGGTAAAATCTCGGATCCATGGTCACGAAATAGCGTCTGGCGGCCATGACCGCGATTCTTCTTTATCGAAAGACTGCAGGCAAAGGGAATTAGAGTTTACATACAATGTACAGTGTAGTGCATTGTAGTTAGGTGCTACATTTACTATAGGAACTTCCGGTTCTGTGTGTTTCACGTGTGACGTCACATATCCAAGATTGCATATTTAAAAAACTCGTATTTTTAAAATAATTGGATCTATTCCGTGCTCATTTCGACACCAAATCTATTTTTGGGGGTTATCAAACACAAACTCCAAGAATTCGTTAAAAAGGGCCACTTTAGGGGTTTTCACGCCATTTCAGTAACAACATAGCACCGCAATCGCGACCTCGTGGATGTAAAGTGATTTATAGGGACCCAAACCCATTCCTGTCAAAGTTCGAGCCGCCTGCCATTAGAAATGAGGAAGATATGGGCATGTATTTAAAGTCACATGACCGATGACGCATCGTTACGACATCACCACCAAGTGATTCATGGGATAACACAACTGCTTGTGAAAGTACATAAATACACTTGCGGTAACTATACAGTTAGTAGCAAGATGGGAACCGGTGATGAGGACTTGATCAACGTCAATTCCAACAGCAATTAATTTTCCACATCGATATTCAACTATTAACTACATACAATATCGATTACTATTATCAATTTTCACTCCAAGCATTCCATTCTGCAAACACCTTAGTGAGTGAGCGAGTGAGTAAGCGAGCGAGTGAGTGACACGATTCCTTCAAATATCCCGATAACTCGTTCCTGCGCTTGCGCACCAATACCATGTCTGTCAAAGCCACCTGGCATTATAAGTGAGGGTGATACGAGCATGCTCTTAAAATCACGTGACCAATGACGTCATCGTTACAACATCACCCAATACCATGTCTGTCAAAGTTTCAGCTGCCTGGCATTTGAAACGTGGAGATACTGGCATGTACTTAAAATCACGTGATCGATGGCGTCATCGTTATGACATCATCACTAAGTGATTTATGGGGATGCAATACCATGTCTGTCAAACTTCGAGCCACCTGCCATTAATATTAAGCGAGTTAGGCATGAAAACGTACAAGAGTTTTACGTCACTATCGGCAGCAATCTGGTAAGCGCGGCTGAATGAGTATATGGATAACACAGTTGCTCGCGCAGGTATATAAATAAGCTCGCCTTCACATTACAGTTAGTAGCAAGAGGGGAACCGGTGATGAGGACTTGATCAACGTCAATTCCAACAGCAACTACTGTTCCACATCGATCTTCAATCATTAATTAAATCAAATATCATCAAGTTTTACTCCAAGCGTTCCATTCTGATAACAGCTTAGTGAGTGAGCGAGTGAGTGCTCAAGCCTGTTAACGCTGGCTTTAACATCAAATCTAGGGTAAAGCTATTTTTAACTCTTGGATACGCGCAAGCGCAGAAACGAGCTATCTGAATGGTTGGGGAAATCGGGTTATCCCTTCATGTAGGCAGACATGAATTACTACCAAATTGTATTGTGTATTGTATTGTATTGTGTATTGTGTTCTATTGCATTGTGTATTTCATTCTATTGTTTTCTATTGTGTTAATTCTAGTGCAATTCATGTGTTGCCTACATGAAGGGACCACCCGAAATCGTGTCACTCACTCGCTCTTTCACTAATCTGTTAGCAAAATGGTAGGCTTGGAATGCAACTGGAAAATAAAATAATCGATATTTGATTTAATTAATAATTGAAGATCGATGTGGAACATTAATTGCTGTTGCCCAAGTCCTCGTCGCCGGTTCCCCTCTTGCTACTAACTGTAAAGTGAAGGCAAGCATATTTATATACTTGAGCGAGCAACTGTGTTATCCATGTGAGAGATGCATGTACTCATTTAGTCACGTTTGTACATTTTCATGCTCGCCTAAGTAATAATATAAACCTTTATATCTCGTAGACATAACACCCAAATCATGAAATATTCTACCGTTGGGCTATCCACTTTATGTACAATCGATATCATATATAACTAGTGAGGGATTATATGCACTTTAAAAAATAATCTTTCATGTTATTATCTTGAAACACACAGAATTAATTAGCTTGTACATTTGTTGTCCCAAATCAGATCATGTGACAGTTCTCCAGAGGATTCAGTGCTTTGTTTTCCAATTAGGGAAATTTGTACATTTCTTCTTGGGATAGAGAAAAAACAAGAAAACATTAATTGAGGGGAAAGTCAGGTGGTCTGAATGTCAAGATAAATCGGTCAATTTGCATCTAAGGTTTGAAGTTTACTTCAAGTGTTTTGTGAGCCGGAGCCCATAACCAGGAGTGTCCATATCTCCCCTCTTACTAAAGGAACTAAAGATTACATATATTATTAATAATTAAGTAAGTATTATGATAGATCAATTATTAATCTACGCCTATAGTATATGGAACTATTCGAATATGTATTTTCCTATGGGAGGCTAATTAGCTGAATTCCTGCGTTTGTATGAAAATTCATACAAACAATGACATAATAGGCGTGTATGTTACGTAATAGCTGTTCTTTGTTAGTTGTTATAAAAGACTCCTGTTAAGGAGTTTTTCATCCAGGTATCAGTACGGAGCAAGGTTCAAACGACGGTTTATCGCATAAATATTGTGAAATGAGTGATAGCGATCAAGAAAATAAGGGTGAAGATAATGTCGGAGAGTCAGTATGAGTTTCCAAAGAGTCATCCAGTACGGTTAAGTCGGCGTCGGAAGGATTTAAATCCTACTTAGACACAAGACTGTCGGCATTTTCAGCCACAAGTGTACGGGAAGTTTCCACCGACACAAGAAAGCTGGAAAGAGAGATAGCAGCAAATAAACTCAAAAAGAAAGGCAACATAAAGCAGTTTCTGTTTAATGCTGAGGTGCACGATGAGTTAACTGCGATAACGGAAGATTTGGCATCAAGCAAAGTTAAATCTGCATTGAAAACTGCGAAACGTGCTTGCAAGCTCGTCGAAAAAAGACAGAAGCTAATAAAATTAGCAGACAAAAGCGAAGCGGGTTGGCTCGCAGTAGAAGAATATGAGAGTGACGAGTTGGCGGAAGATTAGGCCGACGAGAGACGCATTAAAAAGGCCCAAGAAAAAGCATCTCGAAAAAAGAAGCAGGGTCAGCATGGACCGGGAAGTCGTGCTACTGGTACTAATGTTAGTAGTTTTCGGACAAGAGCTGACGACAAACAGCTTTTTCAAGGTTCGTAATCGCATTCTTTCTTTGTGATGTTCCAGGTTGTATATTGCTCATGATACAACCTACCATTGTAGTTGTGTATTGTGGTTTATTCAGTGATTAGCGGGACTAGGAAAATTATTTTCATTCGGACAAGTTGGGAGGGAGAATGAATTTTTTTTTTTTATATTGTTACATTTTTAATTTTTAGACAGTTTATGATTTATAAATGATTTAGCCACCTTTTTAATGTATATATTTATGTTACACACGACTCCACAAGCGGCGACGCTTTAATGTATATCGTGTTTAAATAAAAGTTATTGTATTGTTGTATAGAAATGTCACGGCGTTTTCACAAGTTCGACTATTTCTAGGTTATATATGTTTCCCGCCAATAGGCCCTTTGCAGCTAACAAATCAAGTGTTGTACAGGAGAGCAAAAAATATCTGACTTCATTTATTTAAAGGCCTTGTACGAGATCGGTAGTGTTATTAGGAAAACCTGTTTGTAAATGCTATTTTCCACCTCCAATCGATTGACGATCTTTCTAAAACTGCGCTTTTGAAGATAGCTTGCTCTCCAGTATTCATGGCAACGCCTTTCCCATGAGGATCACGAGCTCGAGCTGCAAAGGGCCTATTGGTGAGTTGCACCAGTGCCGTAACAAAAGATGCCTCATTAGCTACTTTTGTTATACCAACCAACATGGCTGCTACGCGTTTGTAATTTTATTGGCCTTGAAATTCCAATGACGTCATTTGAGTCACATGCCAATTCTAGTTCCTTTTGCTCTGTTTTTATGTCGTCTCCACTTATTAAAATATATTTCAAAAAGATTGCAAGGATCAAATGTCTGACGCCTGAAAAACAACTGAAAAAATAAACATTCAATGCTAGGACTCAATTCATGTTCAACTCATTAGCATAATGTTCCCGAAATGACGTCATTTCGTGGATTTCGTGGATTTGTAATGCATTTTAAAGTATTATTATATGACAAGAGCTACTTCAGGTCCAAGCACGCGTTCTGATTGGCTCTTTAGCGGTCGAGATCTCCCCGTAATGCCCACGGGCATTATGAGATATGTTAATGCCCGGCAAACTTTAATAGCCCTAAAAATAGCTGAACTGTCATAATTTTAGAGAAAAATTGGGAAAAGTACAAAATGAGTGAGGAAGACTCCTAATGAAACAGAAGGCAACTCAGTGAATGAAAACAACATCGAAAATAACGGAGGTAAATGAACAGAAAAGTGCCAACACGGTGAAGAAAACAACTAGTGATATAAATACGTTCCTTCGGTACCTGGAGTCGACAAACATAGACTATATCGCAACCCCGCCGTCGCAGTGCACTCTGGGATGGATATCTCAGTTTTCCATTGTTGTTGTTGGGCGGCCATCTTGGATTTAACAATGGAAACTGAGATATCCATCCCAGAGTGCACTGCGACGGCGGAGTTGCGATATAGTCTATGGTTAATGTAACAATAGTCCAGTTTCGTATTCGAAAATTACCGCTGAATCCAATGATTACAGACGCATGTACGCAGGGTTAACCTCATTCTGAAGTTAAACATTCATAAATACCAGCGAGAAGGTGGGGCTATTCACAACACTGTGTATTGTTGTAGTTTCGCGTTTTGCACCTCGCTGGTATTTATGAATGTTTAACTTCAGAATGAGGCTACGCCTGCGTACATGCGTCTGTAGTCATTGCATTCAGCGGTAATTTTCGAATACGAAACTGGACTATTGAGACCTTACCTCTAGCTGACCTTGACCACCTGTTATGCAAGTTCTTCATCGACATTCGTAAAGTTAGCGGCGACGAATACGAGCCTTTCTGGTTTTCAAAGGGGTATTCACAGATCCCTATCCGATGAAAATTCCACAGTCAATATCCTTAGGGATAAGAAGTCGGAAAAGTCAAGTCAAGTCGTCGCTGCAAAGCGAATTTTTTTTGTAAAATTTGGCTCAACGAACGAGGAACAAAAACCCGGAAAGGACAGGAAAACGGCCAACAGCGACAATTGCAGCCAAACATCTACGCCACTGCTTCGGAGACATGCCCTGTTAAGTTCTACAAGCTGTTTAGAAGTCACCGACCGGCTGATATGAATGTACCAGACGCCCCATTGTTCTTGGCTGTAAGACATGGCAAACGACAACAAACATACAAAGTATTCAGTGTTATATAACTGCTAGCAAAGAACACCAACGCCAGACGTCGTACATATTGAGGAGACAATAGTCCACGTCCTTAGCTCCAAATCAGATTAATCCACATCCTTCTGGCTGACTACTGAGTCGATCCAAGCAGCATCACATTTCCTCGCTGTGAACCACGGCAGTCCATTTCCTGTTACATCTGATGCAAACAGCCAAGCGATTTTTGCTGGTGCAAACATTGCCAGTGTTTCGGGATGCAACTTTCAGATTTTCCATGGCCAGGTGAAAATTGTTTAAAGTTCGCAAGAGGCGGCGAGTGTTGATTGAGAGCGACGACGAAGACTAACTTGACTTTGAGCACATGGCGTGGCAGTCGGTTTTGATAGAAACAGATTTGACTTTCACGACGTTTTGTCTGCATGTGTCCCTTTAGAATTCCGCCTCAATTCATCAACAAAGAACAATCTTTCCTTATATTAAATTTTGTTCCAATCATATGTGAACAAAATGGCGCGAAATCTACAAAAGATGCGACGCGCGCGCCAACCGTATATAAGGTCAACTTCCGGTTAGATATTTCTGTTTTTCGAATGAAAAGGAGACATTATCTTTAAAAAAAAAGTGCCATATAATAAACATCTTATTAACCTCGTCCGCTCTGTCTTTACGCGAAATATCAAACCTCGGTCTTTTATGTACGATCGCTCGGTCCATACTGTCAAAACTTCGGTCTGATATTTTCCCGTAAAGACCTCGCTCTCGGTTAATAAGAATTTAATATTACGACCATGAATCGCCCAAAAATGGTTGAACACGATTTAAAACACTTTACTAATAACACACATCAATGATTTTTGCTATGGCTTATAAGCACTTTAACAGATCAGTATAACTTACCTTTCTTGTGTTTTTGCGATCTGAAGGAAACAGCTGGGCCTTTACTAGCTCCAGGGCGTGTCCTGTCCGGGTTCCTCTATCTGGGTAATTAAATCCCTTGATGCCCTTCAGTACACCATTCAAATCTTTGTGAGCCCTGATGTCCATCACAACCGATGCAAATGTCGAGTACACCACTGCCCCTACTCGAGTGAGCAATGGGGAGATTTCAAATCCAGACGCAATACGTTGAACAAAATCAAGACATCGTTGGTAGTTTCCACTGTCTGCCGCGTTGATGCTGTGGGACCCGTCAATGAGAAAGCCCAGATCGATCTCTGCATAGCACCCTGATAACAAAATATAGTAAAAATATTTGTGTCAGCAATTACCGTCCTATTTCTATACACTCAATTTTTAATAGGCTGTTAGAGAAACTAATGTACAAAAGACTTATTAATTACATAGAAACAAGTATTGTTGTACCAAGAGTTCTACCATTTACCTGAGGAAAACAGACGATTAAAATGCTATCCGCATACAGAAGTTGGAGGACCTCGACCCATTAAAAGAAGGAGAGAATGGATCGTAATTTGCCTATAGACACAACACTCTCAACCGGTAAACTGCGATTCATTATAATTGGGAATTGCTGGATCCAGGCTGTTACACAATTCAAGTCAAGTTACTGGTCTGGATTAACTAACTGATTTAAGATAAGTCACAATTTAAAATTGTAGCTATATTATGTTTATGCATGCTAAGCCATGAAAAGAGACAAAGAAAAATCTAGGGCTATTAAACTCCTTCTTAAACAGCTTCCATATTATGGAAATGATATTTTAATACTCATGGTCAATTCAATGCCTCATTACCAACAAATTGCCTTCCCTCTAAAACTTACTTAGATAAGTTGCATAGTGTTCATGACCTTGATTGATTTAATCTCAATATTGCACAAAATCCTGATATCAATCCAGATTCACAATCTTATAATAATCCCATACGTACCAATTATTATTCCCCTTACAGCTTTAATACACTAAAAAGAACCATCACTAACTCAAAAATCGAATCCAGTTTTTCAGTTTTTCATAACAATGTGAGAAGTTTGCAACTAAACCTTGAAAATCTTGAATCTCATCTATTAAACGAACTAGATTATGAATTTGATATAATAGGTATTACTGAAACTAAAATTACAGATTCAGTCACACCAATCTTGAATTTGGACATTGAAGGCTATACATTTGAATATGTTCCCACACCTCTTGCTTCAGGAGGGGTTGGAATGTATATAAATAACAACTTAAATTATTCCATTATAGAAAAAACATCAACACCTTTTGTACAAGCATTAAGGATCGAAATAAACTTCTCACACAATAAAAATATTATCTGTGGAATTATCTATAGACAGCATAATTCCCCTGAGGCATTCTTGTCCTACTTTGATGATATTATGGAAAAATATAGCTCAAGTGGGAAACCAACCTATATTCTTGGTGACTTCAACATTGACCTTCTCAAATCTGAAACATGTAACTTTTCTCACAACTTTCTACTTTCCTTACAGAGCTGCTATTTTATTCCAACAATTGATAAGCCCACAAGAGTATATCAAAATTCTGCCACCCTTATTGACAACATCTTTACTAATAATCCCGAAAAAGTAATTTATAGTGGAAATATAGTCTCTGACATTAGTGGCCATTTCTCTCAGTTTTGCATAACCTCATTTGTTAAAGATAAAACTAAAACTTTTTCGCCTAACAAATTTAATCTTAAACAGTCTTGGAAATAGTAATTATAGTGATATTAATCAAATATTTTCTACATTTTATAGGAAGCTAAACAGACTTATTAATAAATTTGCACCTATTAAAACTATATCACACCGCAAATGTAAGCAATTTCATAAACCATGGATAACATATGGACTTAGGAAATCCATAAGGGTTAAAAATAAACTTCTCCTATCTGGTGATAATGATAAATACAAATATTACATAAACCGAATATCATATTTAATACGTATTAGTAAAAAGTTGTACTTTCACTCCTATTTTGAAAATAATATGAATAATATTAAGAAAACCTGGAAGGGAATAAACAGTTTAATAAACAACAACAAGAAGAATTTAAAACCTATTTCTGCTCTTAAAGACCCTCGAAACAACATGATTATTACTGAACCTTCGAAGATACCTAATATAATGAACAGACATTTTGCTTCAATTGGACAGAAACTAGCAAACCAAGTTCCAAATCACAGTAAGCACCCCTTAGACTATTTAAGTGATATCAGACAAAAGGATTCATTTTTCTTTACCCCTATAACAAAAGCTGAAGTGGAATACGAAATTTTGTCGATACCAAACAATAAATCATATGGTCTATATTCCTGTCCAATTGCCATGTTAAAAAGTTCAAGGCATATACTTAGTTCACCATTAGCAAATATATTAAACACTTCTGTACAACTTGGAACATATCCATCTAAGTTAAAGATCTCAAAAATAGTACCAATATTCAAATCTGAAGATGAATTGGATGCAAAAAACTATAGACCAATATCTTTACTGTCCATTTTTAACAGAATCTTTGAAAAACTTATGTATAATCGTTTGGCATGTTTCATAGAAAAGAATGAGCTGTTATATAATGCTCAATATGGTTTTAGGACAAAACATTCAACTCAACATGCTATCCAAGATATAATAAACACAATACAAACAAATATGGATAACAAAATTTTCACCTGTGCTGTGTTTATTGATTTAAAAAAGGCTTTTGATACCGTAAATCACAGTATATTATTAAGAAAACTATATCATTATGGAGTAAGAGGTATATTGTACGATTGGTTTGAGTCTTACCTGCATGGTAGAACCCAAACAACCCAAATAGCATCTCACATATCTAATAAAGAGAATAATAATTATGGTGTTCCCCAGAGCTCTGTCCTTGGTCCTCTACTCTTCCTAATCTTCATAAACGATATATATAAAGCCTCTGATAAACTCAATTTTTTCCTTTTTGCAGACGATACTAACTTACTATATGCTCACAAAAATCAAAAATCTCTTGAATCAATTGTAAATAAAGAATTAAAGAAATTATGTGATTGGCTTAATGTAAATAAGCTAACTTTGAATCTCAAAAAATCAAACTTTGTTATTTTTCATCCCTACCAAAGAAAACTTACTTACCAATTTAACATTAAAGCTTATAGTAACTTACTTAATAGATATGTTCCTCTTGAAAGTAAAGATTATGTAAAATACCTAGGATTGTTAATTGATAGTAATCTTTCATGGAAATTCCATATAAATTTTATTAGTAATAAGATAAGTAAAACAGTTGGCCTGATTGCTAAATTAAGACATTTTGTTCCCCAGGATACCTTATTAACTTTATACCGATCTTTAATACAACCATATCTTAACTATGGCTTAAGTGCCTGGGGCCAAGCCCCTAAATTATATCTAACAAAGCTATTAATTCTACAAAAACGGGCCCTCAGATTTATTTATTTTCTGATAGGGAAGCAAGTGCTATTCCTCTTTTTCTTACGGCAAATATTTCTCCTATTAATGTTCTTTATCTCGAATCAATTGCAAACTTAATGCATGATGTTGTTAATAAGAAGGCTCCTATTAATTTATGTAAATTATTTTCTTATATAAGTGATATGCATTCATATAGTACTAGATCATCTGTGTGTCAGAACTTATACACTCAATATTCAAGACTAACCATTCAAAATAAATCATTCTCTAGAATAGGTGTAAGATTGTGGAATAAAATTCCAATTCAAATTAGAAATCTACCAAAAAAAGCTTTCAAAAAAGAAATTAAAGAAAGTAAGAAAGACTACATGCAGTGCTACAAAATGAAGGTTTTTATGTTGATGCTCAAACTCTACTTCAAAATATGCCATAATAAATCTGATCAACACATTAAATTAATTGAATTAATTTAAAATAATTGAATTTTAGTCAATGATTGCTGTATGCCATTGTATTAGTAACTTGTAAAAGAATACCTGAAGCATTTTAACTGTAAATACTGTTAAACTCGTTCCTCTAATTTGTATTATCATGTTTCTGTCAATAGTTATCTGAATGTTACTTATCTACGAAAAACATTTCTCATTTTCCTTACAATTACATGTACTGTTGTTATATATATATATATTTATTTTGTGAACATTATATATTGCTATTTTGTTCCCACTTAACCCGCCTCGATTAGCTATGCTACTTGCGGGTTAGTGTATTATTTTGTAAAATTTGTTGTTAAACTTAATAAAGTCAAAGTCAAAGTCAAAAGGATTTAATACGAATTTAATACGAAGGACAGTTCGGTTTCAGGTCTAACCACTCAATGGTACAAGCAGTTCTATTAATTATTGACAAAATCCAAAGAGCAATAGATAATGTGTTTTTTTTCATGTGGTATTTGTTTAAACTTAAGTAAAGTTTTCGACACAGTAAGCCATGAAATTTTAATTAGGAAACTTGACCACTATGGCATTCGTGGCATAGCAAAGGACTGGTTCATCTCATACTTAAACAATAGAAGGCAATTTGTGTCTATTCATGCATTATATAAAAAAATAAATTCCTTCTTCTTTTGATAGTTTTTTCAAACATATAAGAAACGTCAGTACACAATTACAACACTAGGCTAGCCTAGCCTTTTATATTAATTCAGCTAGAACAAACTATGGTAATTGTGGCCTTCGGTTTCAAGGCCCTAAGACCTGGAACTCTATTGATGATGACCTAAAAAATCAGAGGAAATTTAATATCCAAAAACAAAATCAAAATAAGTATAATTAATGACTATTAGACTGTTTCTAATGCTTTCCCCCTTACTAGTTTTTTTTCAGACAAGCCTTGTGTAAATGTAATTGTATGTATTTCACTAACAAGTACTCTTTTTTGTGTGTGTTTAGTTTTTGTATGTGTGTGTCAAAAATCTTTTTGACCTATTATTATTTACTACATATTTGAATGGTTATCGGACTCGTTTGGCGTAAGCTATTTCCGTTAACCTGTAACATAATTTTAGTATCTTTCTTTACCTATTGTAATAATCTTATCTGTACTGGTGCAAATAAACGTTGTTGTTGTTGTTGTAAAATCAGGTGACGGCTGCTTCCATGTACGATTTATATCATTTATATGATAAACAAGGAGTTCATAATGGTATACTAACCGCGTGTTAAAGGTAAATCAACCTTATTTAACGTCGGTATTATAAACTCGTGACAGTCTGGTGAGACTAATAAACTTGAGGCCGACGTGAGACCTACGTCCTTTACGTCCTTATCCGAGAAGACGTGAAGGTCTAACCATTTGCAGTTCGTGAACGAGATTGTTTCACAAAGGCAGCTCTTTAATTCAGTTATTTTAAGACCAGGGTTTGGTCGACCTCCCGCACGACAGACCGCAGTTTAACCACTGACCCAACTGCGAGGTTAGTTGATCATACTAGTATTTATCTTTCTCGCTGACGCAGACATACACTAGTTTTTTTAACAGGAACTTGTCTTCCATAACCCAGTTTCACGATCATGCGCAGTCGTACAAATCATTTGTTTATTTGGCGGGTTGATGATAACCATGGTAACCCGCAGGCGCATGCTCATCATATAATTTTAATATCATTGTTAATGGTCATTTCATAGTTATAGCTATTTGTTTTGTACATTATAAGATTCATTAATAATTCATAAGGGTGTTGACCAATCTAACCGTAGCATTCAAGTCACAAGGACACCCATGTAAACCCGACACAAAATTGAAGCTAGCTCTATTGGTATTCTGTATCAAAAGATAGAGAATACTAGCTAAACCAATTACAATTATGTATCAGTTACAGAATACTAATTACGCTAGCGTTAGTATGAAAGAGGTCTCACAATCGGTCACTGACGTACCCGGTCCGGGTAAAGTGACAAGGTCGAACTCCTGTCTTGGTACATACAGACCGTCCCTCCCATGTGGGACCTGATTTTGTGCACGCTGCGCATGTCCGTGACGCAAACTATATCGCCGGACTATTATTTCACGGTTTTCATCACAATTTCAGAAAATTGTTCAATAGACCCGTTTCGCATTCAAGATTACTGCTGAATGCGATGACTACAGACGTATTTAATCATTCTGATGTAAAATATTCACAAATACCAGCGAGAAGGTACAGAAGTTAAATCTACAACAATACATAGAGTTGTGAATAAACCCTTCATTTCTATACTCCGCAAATGCCGGCACAAAAAATGTAAAACACATAATATATATAAAACACACAAAGACTCCGTGGAGTGTGACAGTGCCGGATGCCCGGTGGACAGTAGCAAACAATGCTAGAAATACAAAGACTAATGAGTTATCACTTAAAGTGACAAAATAGCTACAAGCCGAAACGAAGACACTTTCCGACTACACGTCGTTACGTCGGAAAGCATCTAATCTTGCTGCTGGTATTTATGAATATTTAACATCAGAATGAGACTAACGTTGAGTAAATGCGTCTGTAGTCATCGCATCCAGCGGTAATTCTTGAATGCAGAACTAGACTATTTTATATAGTTCATTTCATAAGTACATTACAATATTCACGTCCGAATTGCATCGGGTATACAGTGAAACAGCTGGCCATTGTATATCAGATACAATTCGGTCGCTCATACTGTAACTAGTACATATTAATAGCATAGCACAGATCGAATGAATTAATATGCTAATTAATAGCACATGTATTTCTCGCAAACCCAACTAGTTTAATTAACAAGAGTGATTTTACTTAACCAGTGAAACATACACATATAGATTTTATTTATGTTCGCAATCGCAATCTCCTTTCTGATTGGCTGACAAGAGTCCAAGAATTATCATATATCACGTTGAAACTCATGCTCACTCTTATGCAATAATCGTTTAATAGATAACTAAATAAATACGTAAATTAGGTAAATATATTATATCAAACTCATTAATATTTTTTTAACAAAACTGTAGGTATATCACTGCCAAACTTAGGCATTTTGTTCTTTTACAAACACGATCCTTAATTTTGCCATACTTAGCTTATGGCGACAAACAGCTAAATTACACCGATGACTAAACTTCATATCCTTCAGAAACATGCACTCAGGCTAATGTAGTTTGTAAACAGAAAAGGACGCCGTTCCCCTATTTACGGCATCTAATATTATGCCAGAAAATATGATTTACTATGAAGCAATGTTTCAAAGGGAAATGCACCAACAAGAAATAAAGCGCTGTTATGGCCCAAACGAAAACGAGAAGCGGAAGAGAAGTAACAGTGCCTCAGAGATACCGCTAGCTGATTGGATGAATTCTTGACAATAGAGTTAACTATTGTAGATTTCCAGACTGATTGTTGAGTTAAATTGTTTTTCGACCGAAGTAGGTTACTATAATTATGACTTGTATGGACTGAAATTATCGAACTGGAACAGCGCTACTTATAAAATCAACTGAAGCTCATAACTACAACACTCTAGCTGAGGTTATCCTCTGGCAGCAAGTACTATTTACGAAATAAGCGGCCGTGTTGTGTCTATTATTTATAAAATTCATTAATAATTAAAAGCAAAAGCAAAACCAAAATAAATGAATGTTTAATGAGTGTTTATAAATGTGATATAGATACGCTCTCATTTACATAACCTTTAAGATTTTCTCAGCCAAAATAAGTCGTATCGCCAAAATAACTGAAAACATGTTTCTAGAAAGTGCTTGTTTCATTCCATTTTAATGAGGAAATACTTTTCCAACCAATAGGACTTGTTACGTACTAGTCCCGTGACAGTTGTCACGCCATGTTAATTTATGTATGACATCACAGGCACGTGATGTGCTCATAACTAGTACAAATAAAAGTCGTTCATAACATGGCGCCCGATAAGGGGCAGTGGCAGTTTTAGTCCGTATTTAAGTCGTTTCTCGTCGTCATTTGGTCTCAATTCCGTTGAAGAATCATGTCAGAAGATCAAAAGAAATTGGATCGTCTTCGGGCCCAGAGAAGGGGGCATCGGGGAGTTGTGACAAAATACAGTAGAGAAGTGAGAGAGCTGATCGACAACATGGAGCCTTTGGAGGGTAACTCCTCGAGTCGACTGAAGATTATCGGGCAATCGCTGGATGAAAAGTTGCAGCTGTTGAAAGGTTTCGATGAGCAAATCATGGAAATTTGTGTCGTGGAAGATATAGTGGAGGAGATTGCCGAAGCAGAAGAGGTTAATACGAGAATTTTAGAGATAAAGAGTGAAATTTCGTCGTTTGACAACCGAGCACGTGCTCCAAGTCCAGAGCCCCGGGAGGAAACGCGTTCACCTTCGGGTCGAGATAACGTGCTCAGTCAGCAGGTAAACTGGCCAGAAATTCGTGATTCACCGCAGAGTCGTCGAGAGTTCTCAGTTGAGTCGACAGGAAGAGCAAAACCAAGGCTTCCGAAGTTGGTACTACCGAAGTTTAACGGTGAGATTACTAAATTTATAGCGTTTTGGGATAGCTTTGATAGTGCCGTGCACAAGAATGTCAACCTTTCATCCGTTGATAAGTTTAATTATCTGCAAGCATTATTAGAAGGTCCAGCAGCGAGAGCCATACAAGGGCTAACATTGTCAGAAGCAAATTATGTGGCTGCTTTGGACATTTTGCGTGATCGTTTTGGCAAAACGCAACAGATAATATCTGCACACATGGATGACCTTCTAAAATTACCAAATTGTACCGGAGAGAGGCCTCATCAACTGAGGGTAGTTTATGACAAGGTCAAAGTCAATGTAAGAGGCTTAGAGTCCCTAGGAGTGAAGAGTGAGCAGTATGGTAGTTTCCTTATACCAGTTATAATGTCTAAACTACCAGTAGAAGTGCGTTTACAGATTGCTCGAGTTTCAACCAGAGATGTGTGGGACATAGATGAGCTTTTGCATGTTATTAAGAGGGAAGTTGAAGCCAGAGAGATGAGTGACACTATGAAGGTCCAGGACAGAAGGTCAGCAGAACCCACTCATAGTTTTAGGAGAGCAGCACCACAGTCAACAGCATCATCATTAGTAACAAGCCATGAAGGCGTGTGTTGTGTATACTGTAAGGGTGGGCATTATTCGTCAGCATGTGAAGCAGTAAGGGAGGCCAAGGCACGAAAGGATATCTTGTTAAGGGAGAGGCATTGTTTCTTGTGCTTATCAAGGGGTCACCGTGCAGGGCAGTGTTCTAGTACAAGGAGGTGCAGGAAGTGTAATGGTAAACACCATCAGTCAATTTGTGAACCTAACCAGAGACAAACTCGTGCAGCAGGAGCACCTGCCACAGGTTCAATTAGTGAAATTACATCAAGTGCAGCACAACCAACTCCAAGTGTTGAGCAACCACGACCTAGTACCACAACAACATCCACAGCACAGAACAAGGTTAAGGTACTGTTACAAACTGCTAGAACATATGCATATACTAGTGACAGTGATGAATTAGTGAGCGTTCGTGTACTGCTAGACAGTGGTAGTCAAGGGTCATACATCACAAATGAATTGAAGAAGCGTCTAGGTTTGAAACCTATTAAATCGGAAACATTGAACTTGAACACATTCGGCCATGAGAAGCATGTGAAAAGGGAATGTGAGCTAGTGAAATTGAAATTGCAGGGAAGAAATGGAGAAGACCTAGAGGTGTCTGCATTAGGGTTTAATGCTATTTGTTCTCCATTACCTACTAAAGTTAACATTGATCAGCATCCACAGTTGCTAGGATTGGATCTAGCAGACCATGGTTCAGACAGAGACCATAGTGATACCATTGATATACTGATAGGCTCAGACCAATACTGGGATATTGTAACTGGAGATGTTAAACGAGGGAAGGGTAGTCTTGTAGCGATCAGTAGCAAGTTTGGATGGCTTGTGTCTGGTTCTGTTGGGAGTACCAAAAATACATGTAATGAAAGTTACAGCTCATCAAATCTAATCATACAAGCACCTGGGGATTTCGTAGATGGCCAAGATCAGGCTACAGAGCTGGAGGACAGTTTGCGTCGTTTCTGGGACATTGAATCAATTGGAATTATGGAGAATCGAGGGGAACTGGATACTGGTGGTGAGCAGTTCTTACAAGACATCAAGTATGACAAGGCCCAAGGGAGATACGAGGTAGGCCTTCCTTGGAAGGACGTAGGTTTATCACAAGATACTAACATTGGTTTATGTGTCTCAAGGCTTAACCGTTTAAGATCTCGTTTGAAAGGGGATGAGAACTTATTTAAGGATTATGATAACGTTTTCAAGGCCCAGGTAGACTCTGGAATAATTGAAAGGGTTCCAAGGTCAGAAGAAAACTTACCTGGTGCTCATTTTCTACCACATCATGGTGTTTTGAAGGCTGATAAAACAACTAAGTTGCGTGTAGTATTTGACGGTTCAGCAAAGACAGATCAGAGTCAGTATTCCATTAATGAGTGTCTCGAAAAGGGACCCAACTTGACCCCTCGCATATTCGACGTCCTAACCAAGTTCAGAAGTCATCCGGTGGGACTTACAGCAGATATTGAAAGGGCATTTCACCAAATCTCTATTGACCCAGTTGACCGAGACAAGTTGAGATTTCTCTGGTTTGGCAACATATGTGATGAGAGACCAGAGATTGTGCAATACAGATTCTGTAGGTTAGTGTTCGGGCTAACTTCAAGTCCTGCAATCCTAAGTGGAACAATTCAGCATCATTTATCACAGTACAAGCAGTCAGAACCGGAAGTAACTGAACTGTTGACTAATTCATTGTATGTAGATGATTTTGCAGGGGGAGCTAAGGATGCTGCTACAGCATATGAGGTTTTTCAGAAGGCAAGGTCAGTTATGCAAGGGGGAGGCTTCAACCTCCGTAAGTGGATCACAAGTTCAAGTGTTTTGCAACACAGAATAGATATGGAAACAGGTCAGGAAGTAAAAAACCCTGATGTAAAGATCTTGGGGTTGAACTGGGACACTAATAAGGATGAGTTCCACTTTGAATTTACTGAAATCAGTGAATATGTGAAATCATTACCACCCACTAAGAGATCTGTACTGAAGGCTTCAGCAAAGGTTTTTGATCCATTAGGGTTAATCAGTCCATTTACTGTAAACTTGAAGGTGTGGTTCCAGACCCTGTGCTCAGGCAAGGTTAATTGGGATGATCCTCTAGATGGAGAATTGTTAAGGAAATGGAATCTCCTTACCGATGAATTCTGTGAACTAACCAAGATTAGAGTTCCTAGATGTTACTTTTCAGGTAACAGGAAACCTGTTAGTCATGAGATACACGGATTCAGTGATGCGTCAGAGATGGCATATGCAGCAGTTGTGTACCTGCGTACAGTATATGAAGATGGAGGTATTGACATCCGTCTTATTGCGTCTAAGACAAGGGTTGCCCCCTTGAAGAAGCAGTCTATTCCTCGATTGGAACTTTTAGGAGCGTTCATCCTAGCAAGGCTAGTGGATACCATCCGGTCTGCGTTCAGGTCAGTTGCATTAAACGTAGAGACATATTACTGGGTAGATTCTTCCACCACATTGTGCTGGATAAAGAACAACAAACCATGGAAACAGTATATCCGGCATAGGGTTGATGAAATCCGAAGGCTGTCAGACAAGCAAAGTTGGAGGTTCTGTCCAGGGATCCTGAATCCTGCAGATATCCCATCGCGCACGTGTTCGGGGAAGCAGCTTGTTGATAACAAGTTATGGTGGAATGGTCCAACCTTTCTAAGAAGGGCTATAGAACTGTGGCCAGATCTGCCGACCACCTTCGAAACTGCAAGGGCAGAGGAAGAATTGGTGAAACATCCCCCAGTGATCACACATTCGTTGACAAGTGTATCTATCAGTCAGGCACCCCTAAGCCTGGATAACATAGTCAACATAGATCGATACAGCTCTAAGCTTAAGCTGTTGAGAGTGACTGGTTACGTATTGAAGTTTGTACGATTGCTAAGACGAGATAGCAAGGTTGTCAAGAGTAAGGAACTGAATGTGGAAGACTTAAACCTGGCCGAGCTTACTTGGGTCAAGAGTGTGCAAGCAGGCTCATTCACAGCGGAATGCCAAGCCCTTTCCACGGGGGCTGATGGGAGTCAGTGTATGAAGCAATTCAGTTTGTATTTAGATGATAAAGGGATCATTCGTTGCAAGGGTAGGGTTAGCAATGCCATGCTGCCAGAGAACAGCAAGAATCCCGTGTTGCTGCCACCGCACCATAGATATACAGAACTATTGATTAGAGAAAGACATGAACATGTTCATCATAACGGGATAAGAGATACCCTAAATTCTATCAGAGAATCGCACTGGATTTTGAGAGGTAGAGAGGCAGTGAAGAGGCTAATTAGATCATGTGTCATATGCAAGAGATATGAAGGGAAACCGTTTCCACCTGCGCCTGCACCAGACTTACCTGTTGACCGTGTGAGTGACGGACCACCGTTCATGTTCACTGGCGTAGACTTCGCGGGTCCATTATACGTTAAGAGAGGGTCATCAGACACAACAAGTAAGGCTTATTGTTGTTTGTTTACTTGTGCCTCTACACGTGCTATCCATCTCGAGATAACAGAGAATTTGACAGTTGCATCATTTTTGCAAGCGTTTAGACGATTTACTAGCCGTAGAGGATTACCGGCCAAAATGTTGTCCGACAACGCTAAGACTTTTAAGTCAGCATCGGTTGAAGTCAAGAAGATTGTGAGGTCAAGTGAAGTGCTGCAGTACTTAACCAACAAGCAGGTTGCGTGGGAATTTATTATGGAGCGTGCACCCTGGTGGGGTGGATTTTGGGAGCGGTTAGTACGGAGTGTTAAGCGATGTTTGAAGAAGTCTGTTGGACGATCGTCGTTAAGCTTTGAGGAGTTGCGCACCCTGATCGTGGAAATTGAATCGACGTTGAACAATAGACCGTTGACCTACATCTATGATGATGAGAATGGGCTTTCATACCCATTGACTCCAGCTGACCTAGTTTACGGACGTCAGACCGCGACCACGCCGGGTCAACGACAGCACAACGTCATCAGTACATTCCAGACATTGACTAAGAGAGCGAGGTATCATTTTAGACTGCTTGAAGGCTTCACGAAGCAGTGGCGTAATGAGTATCTTCTGAGTTTACGGGAAACTCAGCGTAAGCAACCAGGTAGCGCTAGAGGTGTGCAACCAATCGCTACAGACGACATTGTGCTATTAAAGGACGAGACGTCGGCGCGTTGTTCGTGGAAGTTAGCACGTGTTACGGAGTTACTGAAGAGTAAAGACAACGTAGTGAGAGCTGCAAGGGTTCGTGTGCTGAATGCGGATGCCCGTAGAGGAGGTACTAGCTTGCGCCGTGCGATTCAACACCTCATACCGCTTGAGGTCCGAGTAAAGGACACTGTTTAGAACTATCATTTAGGATTCAAGGAAGAGACACTTAAGGTTGAACTATCGAGTTTATTACTTAGTTTCAGGATAGAAGTGTAACACACAGAACTTGTTTCTAGAGTGACTATTGAACATTGTAGGTGGTTACCAGTCCATTCACAACAGTTTTAGTTATTAACAGTTTACATTTAAATATTTGATTACCTGTGAGGTAATCAACCCCGGGAGTGTTACGTACTAGTCCCGTGACAGTTGTCACGCCATGTTAATTTATGTATGACATCACAGGCACGTGATGTGCTCATAACTAGTACAAATAAAAGTCGTTCATAACAGGACTTGCCGAATACAAAAGCTAAGAAACTGGCACAATTTCCTTTATAAACGACATATGGGACTACCATGTAAAACATATCATCAAACTTTAATAAAATCAGAGAAAATGATACTTCTCTCTTACTTTTTGGACGACTTTTATGTTTAAACCAATAAAATCAAGAGTTTTAACAATACACAATTCAACACCTAACTGCATTCTTTTGCCATTGGTGCTATCGTTCTTACATGAAACATTACTTAATCATCAGTTCTGTATTCAACAAACACTATGCTAGTGTCTGTTGAGGAGAGGTCTCACGACTGATCGTTGACTTCCCCTATCCCAGCTGGGTGAAATTTCAAGGTCAATTCTTCTCTATTGATGCATGGAGACCGTATAATCAATGTGGGACCTGTTTTTGTACATGACCATTAAGTAAACTATAGCGCTGAACTATATTTTTACGTCTTCCATAAACGAAATAACATATTATTTAACATTATATAGTTTAATTTTACAAGTAGTTTACAACATTCGCGTGAGTGTTGCAAACACTACGTAAACCGGTGTGAAAGCCGCACATACCAACGTACCCATGGGAAATACATGTATCGACACACACCCAAATATACATATATCATAAAAATAGAACAGCTGGGTTTGCTGTGTTCTGCATGGTACTCTGACAAAAAAACACGACTGGAGCTGTAGAAGTATACTAGGTCTTGGCCCAACACTTTACGGAATAATCTATTTCTAGAAAACGATTCTCACTAAATCGATAGCCCAGCGTATTGCACCTAATTGCACCAGCAACTCTGATTGGTTCAAAACATAAAAGCCATTGTTGTAATCAGAGAAGAAACATGGCTGCCATTGTTGTCGCCACGAAAGTAGTTTGACCGCCGTTCTAAAAGTAAATTACATCGTAAACTGATGGGCCGCATTTCATTGTTTATCCAGACTTCTGGTTATGGACTTCAGGTAATACCTAAAACAGTGGGAGCTGTTTTGCATACGATTGCACTTAAACTACGATCCCGAAGTTTCTATGTAACAAATAGTGTGTTTCTATCAAGAGACTAAGGCCATGTACAAACCATAACGGATAGGTTTTGTGCCGACACGAAAACCATAATGATAGGTCTCCTGTTCATACATGAAATACTTTCTTCGGCGCAATTTTTGTACCGGAGCGATGTTGCGCCGTTCCGGTCTTGAAAGTGATATACTTTATAGTGGATAGGTTTTTGTGCCGACTTGTTCAGTGCCTGTTCGCACCATATCGTGGCATGAACACAGCCTAACTGTCGAGGGACTATCGCTGGCTGATAGTTGTCCGCGGAAATTTGATGTTGTCAAACAAACATTAGCTCGAGAAACCGGGTAAAGCTCCTCGTCAACTATCTGTCACGGAAACTAAGAGCGAGTAGTTGTTGTTTTAATAGAAACCAACTAGTTTTTTCAAACGTTTTGGTATTTTGACGAATTGGTTGCCATTGCTTTGTTTTGTATTTTTCGCTATTTGCTACCCATCACACAATAGATAGTGAATAGCTTAGCCAATCAGATCACTACCTACAGTGAGACGAGGTTGAATGCCGAGGCGAAGCCGAAGGTTTTTTTAACTCATCTCACAGTATATAGAAACTGCTCTTAAGTAATGTTTTATTTGGCTTCTCGACTACCAGTTTCATGAAAAGTTCGACACTGTAACGGGCCTGAGTGTTAAAATGCGAGCTGTATTTGAAAATGATTATTAATGAGCTGAGAGCCCTCCCTGGTTTGACCATAGTTAATAGAGTGGAATGGTTAGGAAACCCGGCAAACTTCAAAAGGGCTAACAAAGGTGCTGCGATTTATGTTGGAAGGGGTAAGACAAAAGATTGTGCACGATCATAGTTCATTAGCGTTCCCTGAACGACTGAACTCACACGTTTCTATTGGCTGATTGATTAACATGTTGGAATTTCTATTGTGTTTTGTGCACGGTAGTGGTTGAAAAAAGCTAACAAAGACATATAACAAAGAAGGTCCCTGAGTTTCCTAACCACTCCACTCTATTAACTATGGTTTGACAATATGAAAAGCCGTGTGCTCTATTGAACAGATGTTTACTTGAGCAAAGCACAAGCCATAATATATCCTTCTTGCTGTCGAGGGCAGAGAATCGCTCGTTTCAGTTTCACTTTTTTCAGTCCCCCTAAGACAGCATCGTAAACTAAGTGTGTTATTCTTTTTGTTTTATCTTAAAAACAATCGGAAAAGCGCAGTTCAAAATTGGGCATTCCCTCCATTTTTTGTTTTGAAATATTATAGAAACATAAATACGACGAATTTTCGTGATCCACACTCACAGAATACTAGCTTTCGACCAATCAGAATGCGCACGAGTATCTATTAGAATGTATATTAGTCAAAACAAAAGAAAAATAAATACCACAACTGCTAATAATAATATTTAAAGAGACTATATCACCAGTATTTTTCTCTTTTCTTTTCATGAAATAGGACAACTACCAACCAGACCACGTGCCGTACATTAACCGGCACTCACGAAGAGTTCAACTACACTTCTCAATCTTATTGTTTTCTCGGTGTTTGGAACCCATGATCAAACACTGAAATGAGTGTTTGAAATAGTACTTTAAAGTCCGGAGACATTTGAAATTTCACGCGGATTTTGAAAGCCCCGTCGAACCGGTGACGAGTATACGAAACATTGCATCTATAATTTTCTGATTACACGAAAGAGTTTATATCGAGAACCGAGGTTCTAAGCCCATGTTTAGGGATTAGAACCGAAGGTTCGAGGTATGAAACTGACTTATATCACATTTGGCGAGTTTCTCTCAAATAGAAAGGTTTAAAACTGAGTTATAAACCTCCCTGTAACAGTTTTAAACCTCAGATTTATGATTTAATTAGGCTATTGTTGAACGGGTTTATACCAGAGTTTCATCCCTATATGAAGAACAAACAAAACCGTGTTAAGTGTGCTATAAGAGTCCTTGAAGACTAACTAATCCAGTAATACAAAGTGGTGTTTTTTTAAAGAGAGACCATGTTAGGTTAATGGCTCATTGATACATTGCTGTTGTTATGCAACACCGTCTCTACGCCTGAGCAGACGCGATTTTGACTTCTGGTTTTACCGCTCCCGCTTAGCTCAGTGCTTAATGTCCGGTCTGTTGTGCGGGCGGTCGCGGGTTCAAATCCCGGCCGGACCAGGGTCTTAAAATAACTTAATAGAATAGCGTGAAATTCAAACCAAACAACTCCCGGTATTACGGACTAGTCATCTTGGTCTTTTTTCTCCTTCATTTTCTTTCACGTTTCTACCTGCTTATAGTCGTTTGATGGTCAATATTTAGTAACGACTATAGATTGTTGATATAACAAATACGGTAAGTTGATAAAAAACTTTATCCTAACCAGGCAACCACCTGTAACATAAGGAATACAAACTTGAAGACTTATGTGGACCTAACTAAAATTACATTTCTAAAAGATTTATATATAAAAAGCTTCTAAACACCGTCTTTTTGATTAAAGATTATGTCTGAGGTAAATATAAAGGTGACGTTATATTTTGATTTTAAGAACCATTTTAGGGAATTACAATATGTGAAAAAATATAATTTCTATTTTACAACGTGGACTGTCACAATATTCACTGCAGAAATAACACCAAATTGAAGTGAAAAAGTATCGATGATTTAAAAAGAAATAGAAGGTTAGTTATTCGAAGAGACCGATAACCATTAGGAGTTTATTGTGAGCGTAAATATTAACAGGACAATCGTCCATTCTGTTTGGACAAAGAAAACTTAAATCATCATAAAGTTAAAATATTTCAATATAACACTTAGCGAGTTGTATAATAAGAACAGACGTTTTAAATTAAAAAAAGAGTATCTGTAGTTCAGGGATATAATGGCTAGCAATAACTAGTGCACTTAAATGTCCTATACTTACGATTATATGGCTTCACTAGCTTAACTCCCCAAGTTGCACCAACACAAAACGAAGCGAGAGTCAAAAACGATAACATAAGAGTCTTCATTGTAACTGGCAACTCTTAACGTTATTGTTCCCAGACGTTGGGGCTTTCACGATTTGTTCTTGAGTATCAAAGAACTGATGTTGCTTTTAGGATCGACAAATTATTTCGTAGAAATTACGAATTAAGGTTTCTCTTTGCCTCGAAGGTAAAATAAAAGGTTTATAAAACAAAAAATAAAACATGTTTTCGCATTGGTTGAAAGAGCTTTTATTTCCTTCTTATAACATGTGGTAAGAAAACTAATAAACATCACAAAAAAAACATTCCAGTTTTGGAGTCAAAATATTTCATATCTTGAAATTAGGCCACTACGCTTCGAATTTTAGTTTCGCTACTTAGAGAGGGGAGGGGTATTTTCTCAACATGTTCATTTATCAAGTTGGCTGTTGTCCACAATGGTCCGGTTGTTCAAAGGTGAATCTCAACGCTATCCACTGGATAAATCCCTATCCAGTGGATAAGTATTAACCAAACTAGCTTATTTTATCAACTGGATAGGAGTTTATCCGGTGGATAGCATTATCAACCCTTTGAACAACCAGAGCCATGTTTGGACAGTTCAAACCCCGACCAGTGACATCTGCCGTACGGATGAAATCGTAGTCACAATAATATCAAACTCTGTCCATCTAACTTGGTCTGAAACTGTTTAACTAGACTAATTCACTAGACTAGCCTGATCTCGTCTAAAATGATATATATAACGAAAAATCCTATTAAGGTGGCTCGCGGATATCGCGACAGCCGAATTGGCATCATAAAGATTTCCACTTTCAGCGGGATATTTTAGATCGTTGATATTTTTTGGGCCATGTATTTCCTCATATCGAAGAATATTAAACACAAAACATAATTCTAAGATACATAATGTTTTCGGAGATATAAGTGTCTCGATCCCTTGTTGTTACGTAAAATGCGAAAATCTTCAAAACGACACGATAGATATTTAATAAATTGCTGTTATGGATTAACTAACACATGAGCTTTGTCGAGAACGGGTTTTATTAAAATCGATGGAATGGAAACTTCTACAGTAAAAGAGATATAAATGTTCCAGTAAAATATTATGTTCGCCAATTTCTTGCAAAAAGGTAAGCAAATATGATTGCTGATTCCAATGTTCCCCTGTAATCTATAAGTTTAATACCATGAGAAAGTACTGTGTTAACTACAAGAAGCGGGACGGAGTATATCACAGATAAATGACGAATGGTCGATTGTGAATATTTGGTGCCAAAGCGCCACTTTAGCGTTGATGTAAATATTAAAATCTAAACGAAAACTTTGGCCTCATTCACGAGTATGTTGTAGGACAACATGTTTTATGATACCATATGCAATTTCATTTCATGAATACGTTTTTCCGCACTGAGGTCGGTTAGGGTTAGCTTCTCATAGAAGCTTCCGACTACAAGATAGTGTCACTTGGTGTTCTTTCACTAGTCCTCCTACCTAAGAAGAGTAGACAATTAAGAAATATAGGACATGCTTTTATTCTGCTGGCAGCGAAGACTGAGCGTTTCAAACGCATTTTTATCAATATATGTCTTTTTAAATATATATAGTTTTCTTCATAGTAGTAACTAATTATGCCATATTAAGGGTCCCTTTACACATTCTATATTTTAGTTTTAGCTCTTACATTTTAGCTTTACGGTATTTTATTAACTGAGTTTTTCAACATGTAATCCACAACGTTTGTTTTTTGGAATTAATAAAGAGCCATTATTATTAATGTAGAGTATACAATATGCTAATGTATACTTTAGTTTTCGTCGTGAATGCGTAACTGAATATACGCGAGGTATTTGAAAGCACACTGATGAAATGTTAGCCTGCTATGCACACGTATTTTTTCACTCTCGTAAATTCGAAGAAAAAAGTAACGTCTGCTTACCCGAGCGCTAAATTAGTTTCCATTATGCACACCTCATTGTGTTAAGGACCAATCAGATTTTACCTTCCATATCCTGGAAAGTGAGGAAATGTTGCATTTAAAAGGAATTCAGACAATACATTTGCCATTGACCAATCAAAGGAGAGTGTTCACTGGCGCGCCAATTCACTAAAATTCTAACAATCGCTTTGATTGGGCAGAAAAATAAAAGAAACCTGCTGACGTCATGCTTGCATATTGGAAACTAATTAAGCGCTCGGTTAAGCAGACGTAACTTTCTTCGAATTTATGAGAGTGAAAAAATACGTCTGTATAGCAGGCTAATGAAATGTAAGATTTTGCGCATAATTAGAAAGCTCGGATGAGGAAAGGTTTGAGTGATTTTGAAGGTTTCATCCAGCTACATTCCGAACCTCATGCGCAAAAACGTATTCATGAAACGAAATGAATTTGCACATATTGTCACAAAATATGTTTTATTACATACATACTGAGATTTACGAATGGAATCATTCATGCGAAAACCCACTTCACAATTTTCTTTAGCCAATCAGAATCGCGAAACGAATTTTTCACACGTGCTAAAAGCGTTTCGTCCAATCAGAAAACACCTGCCAAAACATATCGGGATATCGGGATCGGGGGCACCACTTTCATTCACTACGAAAGTTGGAGGTTTTGACTTTTTTAAAAATAATATAATATTGATCTGTAAACAGCCAACTAACGATGTTAAAACTTCCAAGTCAATTGAGGAGTATATTATCGACCAAGAAAACAAAATCACAAGAGCAAAAACTTAGAGAAACAGACGTAAAGTTACTTAAAGAGACAAAGAAGAAGCAAAATTCTACCGAAATAACTCAACAGATATTGAGATAATCTATGTGAAATCATTCTTAGTGTCAAAAGAAAATACAGCGAAGATTACGAGCTTTCAATCCTTCGTGGAGTGATTTCAACTTCCATAGACCATCGACATTTGAAAAATCGTAAATATTCTGTGAGCAGAGAAAACCTACAAACCGTGGAGACGTCTGGAAACTCGTAGCAAACAACTTGGAAAAAGCAGGTATACTAATCTATTGACGATGTAAACTTGTAAACTTTATTTGTTGAATCAAAGAGAGTTTCATATTGATGTTAAAAAACTCAAGGCTGATGTCAGTTTAGAAAGTAAGATTTTCTTTCCATTTTGATTGTATCGAGCATAGATTTTAGTCTACGTTGAGTCGGATACGAAATGCAAAACAACAAATTGAAAGCTACAAATGTACGTGTTCAATGACAAAATCTAAATAAAACCTGTTTGATATTGGAGAAAAATCTCAGTATGTATGTAATAAATAAATTACAAGATGGAAAGTGCTTTTGTATTGTATTTACACACTTGTTTGTTTTCCAAAACTCACTCGCTCGTACCTCGCTCGTTCGTTTTGTAAAAACAAACTCGTGCGTAAATACCATACGCCAACACTTCCCATTAAGTAATCTCTATGTCCTACAACATACTCGCGGACGAGGCCAAATATTTCGTTTATATTTTTTTATATTTAGGTAAATTCAAAATTGCCACTTTTCACCAAATATTCACAATTAGCCTTACCTCCTTCATCTAGTGACACATTCCATCCCGCTTTCCCAATTATCTTGTAGTTGAAAACAGTACTTTTCCATGGTGTTAAACTATAGATTACTGGGTAGAATTGGAAGTGGTGACCATAGTTGCCTGACGTTTTGCAAGAAATTGGCAAACAATATTATGCGGTAACTTTTATATCTCTTTTGCTGTAGAAGTTTTAAACTCGTTACTAACAAAGCTCAAGGGTTAGTTAATCTATAACAGCATTAATAAAAAATATATCGTGTCGCTTTGAAGATATTCGCATTTTACTTACAAACAAGGAGTCGAAAGAATCACTTATATCTTCGAAATATTATGTATCTTGGAATTCTGTTTTGTGTTTACTATCCCTCAATATCAGGAAATATATGCTACAAAAGAACTCAATGATTGTCAAAAACCTCTCGCTGAAAAGCGTGAATCTTTACGATACCCATTCGGCTGTCACAATACCCGCGAGCCACTTTAAGCCAATATTACATACTGTAAATATCGCCCATGTGTAAAGTAACAATAACTTGTCATATAATTACTTCGAACTGTATAATTATCAGTCCCACTCTTTCTCCTACTTAACAATTAGACCCGCAGCCCGAATGGCCTACGAGTCAATAGCCCATGAGGCTCAGCCGAATGGGCTATTTAACTCGTAGCCCATGAGGGCGAGAGGTCTAATTGTTTTAGTGTAAACTAACTAGTCGGACTGTAGAAAATAATAGAAAGAAACAAATTGAAGTTGAATTTTTTTTATTATTTCGTAAAAATGGGCTATCACAAATAGACCTATAGTAGCGTAGCCAATCAGAACGCATAATTTGTAATAGGCCACTAGTTGGTTTATACTACTTACTTTTAGACAGTCCTATGTGTAACTCATTGTTTTGTTATTACCTATCTCTACTCGGGCCTGGCCTTTGGCCGCCCGAGTCAAGTTTCGCAAGTGTTATGTTTTATTGAGGCTATTTACTATGTAAATATGCCTCTATGTCATCGTATTGTGGGTCTGTGGGCCAGATTGGATCATGTGGATCAACGCATCCTCGCTCTAGAATTACCAATAATCAGTAAATGGGAAACACGCTTGAAAATTAATTAGTTTACCGCGGGCTCAATAATAAGTGCTTTACCATATAGTCAAGATGGCTGATGCATCTGATGTATCTGTATCAGGTGAGACCGAGTCGATGAATGAGGTACATTTTAAAATTTAGTAAAGTTTGTCTGTAATATGTCTTCATGACAATTCCTCAGCGCTTATTTACGTCCGATTTATGTCGGTAATAATGGCTCAACGCATCCCGCCAAAAACTTGGGTCTATTTGTTGCTTGATTACTGTTCTCTCGGTCAAAACAATCACCGCCTCATAAGCTGTCTTAAAACCCTTAAAGGAGAACTGAACCCTAAATCAATCCTACGACTATACAAACTTGTATTCAAGAGAAATAAATTATATTTCTTTGTGGTGCAGGTCTAAAAAGAGGAAATACGTTTTGAAGGTCGAAAAATAGCCGATTCTCCGCTGATAAAGCTAGTAGACCAAATAATAATAATAATAACGTATTAGGAGCATCCTACAGAGTCTCGATGCTCTTACATATTATACCTAATCGAAATAAAATTACATGAATATATAAAATGTATCGAGTAACTAGCTAATAGCATCTAAAAAGGAATGTCTTCAAACTTGATTTAAACTTCGTTAATGTATCAATACTTCGAATATAACCCGGAAGAGAGTTCCACAGTTTAGCTGCAGCGACATAGAATGGTCTGTCGCCATAGGTTACAGTATTACAACAAGGAACTGACAGTAAATTATGTGAACTCGATCTGAGTGAACGAGAAGGTCTGTAACGTCTGAGTAATTTGCTTATATATTTGGGAGCTTGGCCATGGAGAGCCTTAAAAGTAATTAAAATTATTTTAAAAGTGATTCTATATCTAACTGGCAGCCAGTGAAGTTTATATAAGATAGGGGAAATATGGTCAAACTTCCCAGCTCGAGTTACAAGTCTCGCAGCCGTATTCTGCACACGCTGTAGTTTATCAAGTTCACATGCCGGTAAACCATACAAAATGCTGTTACATGAGTCAAGTTTAGATGTAATGAAGGCATGAACTAATCTTTCACAATCATCCTGGGCCAAGTGCTTTCGAATCCTTCCAATATTCCTAATAGCCAAATACGCAGACTTGCAAATATTGTTTACGTGCTTCGTCAGTTGGAGATGGGAATCAACAGTAACACCGAGGTCGCGTGCAGCCAGCTTTGGAGCAATGACAACATCATCAATAGTGATTCCCGAGATCAGATCACATCGTTTGGCATAACGAGACGTGAGATGGACAACATCAGTTTTGTTAGGGTTGCACGCAAGGCCATTGGAAGTGCACCAAATTAGAATATCTTTGACACATAGTTCGAGCCTGGACAACACAACTGAACGATCAGAACAGGGATTGATAGACACATAAAGTTGTGTGTCGTCTGCATACATCATGCAATTCAGGCCATGGGCAGAGATCACATCTTCTAGTGGTGCAAAGAAAAGTGAGAACAAAAGAGGTCCAAGCACGGAAATTTGAGGGACACCATATAACAGCTGTCTGTCATCTCTAACCATCACCACCTGAGTTCGGTCAGTAAGGTATGAGTGAAACCATTTCAACACGGTTCCATTAATCCCATACCGGTACCGGAGTCTTTCAAACATTAGAGTATGGTCAATAGTGTCGAAAGCTGACGACAAGTCCAAAATTACCAGAACCATTTCTTGGTGTCTATCAATTGCATATAAGATGTCATTAAACGCTCGTAACAGGGCTGTTTCAGTACTATGAAAGCGCCTATACGCGGATTGCAGCTTAGCTAAAAGATCGTTAGCAACAATGTAGTTCATAGTCTGTGTAGCAACTACTCGTTCGAGAGTCTTGGAAAGGAAAGCAACGTTCGTGATAGGACGGTAACTTGGGAACTCATTGTGATCTAGGGTTTGCTTCTTGATAGATAGATGTAGGACCCCTTTCTTGAGGGACGTAGGAAACACATCAGAACTCAGTGATGTGTTAATTGCGTTCGACGAAGGAGAACGCATCCTAATCTTGCGTTGGGCTTCCTGTGGTCATGTGTGGGTTACCTGTGCTTTCCCAGGCTAAAGAAATCGAGATTTTTGGTGTCCTGGCGTGGCACACTTTCGGAATAAATTATCTCGGCCGGGAAACTGGTAACTACACGTACACGATGCGAGCGGCCATTTTGGTGAATGCCAGCATGGCTTCTGTTTTGTTTCGCGATCGGTTAGTTACTTGCCTTATTTTCCGACAATCCAATGCAATGATGTTTCAAAGGTTCGCAAGTACAATTGAGCAAAGCCTGAGGAAAGTGTGTAGTACATCTGGAGGACCTTGAACATTCAACTCGGCCATAATTATTTATTTATGCTGAACCCGAGACCGAGTGAATGTGCAATCGAAAAAAATATGCTGTTGGAGTGTTGGCTTGCTCGCTGCATTGAATTGTGCTGTTCGGTTTGCCGATACCAAAACTGCAAATGGTCAAGATAAAATAAATCACACCTGAAGGCTGAATACATGGATATTAATATTTCAGTGTGAGTTGTCAAGAAGCTTTTTAAATACTACACATGTGTGCATCGTGGTGGTTTAAGTCAAACATGGTCTGTTTTGTCGGCGCGGTGACGACATCAGCGAAGTTGAACAGAGAACCGAGTCAAATCAACATAATTTGTAAACAACCGAGTGAATTCTGTTGGCTTGCTCGCTGTACTGGATTCTGCTTTTCGCTGTACATACAGATACCGAAACTACAAACAGTAAGATGACCTGGCTGAAGAGAAACAAGGTCTGAGTTTTCTAGATACCCGTAATCGCCGTATCTTGTGTGAGTTGCGACACTGTGTACATCTTGGTTATACAAATTAACGGATTCAAATTAACACTACATTCAGACAGAGAGTTAATCTATACCGACACTTTGATATGCCAAGGAACTGGAATACCAACACAGTACAAGGTGAGGGAAATTTAAAGTACTGACTTCATTGCTGTTCAATAATCTACACTGAATTTCTAACAGACCTGAAACAAGGCTGATCAAAGCGATCAAAGCCAGGACCCGGCTACCAATATTGACCATAAATTATTCTGGAACTAACAATGGCGCTCAATATTTTACAGCCAACCTTGTTCTCACTTGAAAAATACCCGGGAAACATAATGTGAATGATCTGAATCGAATGAACTGCATGGGCTGTACTTTATACACATGCATATATAGTTTATGTTCTAGGAACTGGAATTCAGTTTATACACATCTGAATAGTAATATTTATTTATACGTACTTTTTATGAATCCCTTTATATATCCTGTAATATGCTGTATTTTATATATCCTGTAATATAGTGTCCCCAATTAGCTTTACAGCTAAATACTATTGACACTCAAATAAAGTTCATGTATGTATGTAAATGTATGTAGCTATAGCCTGGGCTGATTTGTGTTTTACACTAACTTCAATTATTGCTTTACACTGTATACCACACAGCAAAATGTGCTACTAATTCTCAAATCAATGCCATAACCATATAAAGCACACATGTATACATATAGCCCCATAAACATTGCATCCAATGATTTAATGTTACACAAAGATAATTACAGTTTTATATAATGTTACACAAAGATAATTACAATTTTATACCCAGATGCATCCCCTTGTATATTAACATATAAGTCAAGACATCAAAATTTTCACATTAGTTAAAAAACAAGCACTTTTGATCAGGATTACGTACACTGTTACCACAGTCCTTTCTCTTTCAAAAGATATGTCGAACGCACTTTCATAATCTATGATTACTTCTAGTAATATTGGTAAGTGGATAAATTAGAACATCAGCGGATTGTTTTAAAAGATGGGTTGATACTGGATCAAGAATGCAGGATTTGGGTTTCGAGTGTTCCACAACTTCACGGATATAACTTTCAGATACCTCAGCGAATTCACTAAATGAGCATTGACATGGAGTGGAATTTATAGCTACAGACATGTCCATAGACGCCAAACTTGACGTACGCAGATTGTCTCTCAGTTTTTGTATCTTTGTTGAGAAAAACTCACTGAAGTCCTCTGCCAGAGAATGAAGGGGCAAATGGGACGGTAATGCACCTATCAATTGAAACCCCACCCCGGGACAAGGTCGGGGAATGTGGGGGATTTGATCGCATTTGAAAGCAAGTTTTGCCCAAGGAGGTAGGGAATTTTTCAGGATTTGCATGGCAAATTTTACCGTGTCGGGTACTGAGGTGGGGATTTGACTCGTGCCCAGTTTCTTGGCGGGCTTCTGCACGTGGACGCCATTTTGACGCTCGTCGTGTTCCAGCTTCAAATCAGGGCTTTGAAGGTATGTTTACTCATGTTAATGTGCTTATCTATAGTTTATCTAATCCTTTTAGATCATCCTTTTGCATTTTCCTTTGTTTTTACGGTTCATTGAATACAAAATGTCAAGTATTTTAGATTGTTTTCCTTTGAATTATTTTGATCACTCACCAATCTACCCAACCGTAGTTCCGTGTCCGTCAAACTATTTTCAGATTCTCGTTCCTACTGTTCTTGTTCTTACTATATAATGTTGTAAAAAAATGTAGGTCATGATCTATAAAACAAAATGTGTTGAAATTTGTGTTGCAAATTGTGGACTGCCATATCGGGAATTAAATTGTGCCCATGTCACCGTCCGAAGCACAGTTAAACTTAATATTTTAATAGTGAATCGATCCAATGTTTTTGACTGGCCTGTTTATATGGATAAAAGAAAACAATAATTATATAATATGATAGTATCAAGAAGAGCTATAATAGGTTATAATAAATCATTCTAGCCACTTCTAGATTGACTTCTAGCCACTGAACCTGTACACCATATAAACTCTGAAAGACTGATGAACCTTCTGTTCAGAATCCATGTAGTAAGAATATTGCCAAAGTGACTCTTGGATTACACAATGTGGAGCAACAAGGTTGGCCATCTAAGGGGCTTTCAAACGATAATTGTGATTATCAGAGGGGGGTGGGGAGATATTATACTTTCTGAAATTACACAATGAGATGGCAAAATTCAGAACTTCCAAACACTAACTTCCTAGGGGGGTACTCCAGATCTAAAGTGATGGGGAGGTGCGAATGGGACTATAAATTTAAACCCCCAAAAACTCTCAGGTTGAAGCGAAACCCAAAAAACTTAAAATTAATAAATATTAAGATTTAAGTACTTGTACTATCAATCTAGCCTACAATTGAATTTGAATCTTCTCATTTTTAACACCCCAAAAAATGCCTGGTGAAATAAAACTATCCCAAAAATACTAAGCAAAATTTTCTTACCCAAACAAAACCAAATCGTCAATTTCAAACCGTCCCCGTCTCTTCAGATCTGGAGTACCCCCCCTGGGTCTAACTTCGCATCTTTTTATCAGATTACTCTCTAATTTGAAATGAGTATTTTGCTTATAGCTATATCGATTTCAGAAGCCCGAAATCCAGCACAAACACCTATGCTGATTCTTGACAATAGTGACCCCCAAGTGTGTGCAAGCTCTACTATAAACACTGAATGTCTATCAACAGCAAGGCAAATGAGCTCAAGTAAAGTTGTAAATAAAAAGGAAAGCTCGAAAAGAAACAAGTCAAATAGGCAGGGGGAAGGAATTGTCAGATAAAGTACAGAGGCTTCAAAATAGAGCTGCCAGAATTGTCACCGGTTATGACTATGAAGTTAGATCTAAGGATATTCTGACAGAGCTAGGTTGGGAAAACCTTAATGAAGACGTCAAAACCAGCTGACTAGTCTCATGTTCAAAACTCCAGCCACATACTCCAGCCTATCTCTTTGATCTAAAAATAAAACGAGCGATGTACATGCATATAACCTGCGTCGCTCTGATCATAGTATGCTTCTCCCTAGACCAAACACGCAAGCCCTATGGAAAGGTTTTTCCTATAGAGGGGCTTACCTGTGGAACAATCTTTCAAATAACCAATGCTCAATCACAAATTTTAGAAATATTATTAATCATTTATAAAATATAGAAACATATTTTTCATCGTAGTGGTGTTATTTTGTATTTAATTCATATTCTAAATTCTGTATTAGTTTTAATATAGGCCCATGGACCTTTTGGAATGAAGTTACTTTTCTGCCAATCTTGTATTTAATTCATATTATAAATTACAAATTTAGTTTAGGGTGTTTAGAGCAAGTCACTAAATAACAGAGACTGTAATCTTCTTCAATGGTCCTGCATGAGAACTAATCCAAATCCTAACACTACATTTAAAAATACCCTAACCGTCAACAACGGGTTCTTGCTAGTTTAGGGTGTTTAATTAGAGCTAGTCACTAAATAACAGAGACTGTAATCCTTCTTCAATAGTCCTGCATGAGAACAAATACAAATCCTAACCCTACATTTAAAAACACCCTAACCGTCAACAACGGGTGCTTGCTAGTTTAGGGTGTTTAATTAGATCTAGTCACTAAATAATAGAGACGGTAATCCTTCTTCAATAATCCTGCATGAGAACAAATCCTAACCCTACATTTAAAAAAATACCCTAACCCATCAGTAAACATAAGTTCCCGGGTAAGCCAAACCAAACCACTAAAGAAATGAACAACACAGACAAGGTAAGTTACATGTATTTTTATTAGAAAATATTTCTGACAGTAGAACGTGTTATCTCCAATATACCGGGAAATCCAGCGCCTAGCCATTCAACAGCTAGTCCTGTGACTGGTGGCCCTTCACCTGGCCCTTCGAGTGCGAATTCTAGCTGTTCAAATGTCGAACCCACAAACACTACTTTGGGCACCGAGATATGCAAGATGAGCCAAAGAAACTTGAGGTTGGTTTTTCTTTCTATGTGTTTTAATAACGGTCCGGTGTAGTTGGAAGTTATTGCTCGCTACCTCGTGAGACGTAATTTATGCGTCTTTGTTGTGGATTCCCGACAAATCTCTGTATGTCATTATGGTTCTTTGTTCTCTGTGAGTGGGAGTTGTCCTGTTAACGCGTAATTAACACTAGCGTCTTTGTAGTTTATTGCAATAAAACGGTTTTCGTTGTGCATTTTTCGTTTCGTAGTTATAATTACGCATCATTTAATGTATCACGGTTACCAGTCGATTTTTCCTACGACGGGATGTATCTGCCGATGAGGACACTCCTGAACCAGTTGAGCAGTTTCAGTGGGGTCATATAAATACGGATGAGGGCCAACAAAATGTGTAATTGTCTACGCCAATACTGATAGGCTATTTCCCATTTTGAGTTATTTTATTTTAGGACCCAGCTGCTATGATAAAGTCGATGCAGTCGCAAATAGAAGACCTCAAAAATCTCTCAGATAAGAACGCGGTTGACACGGCATTGGCGGCCCTTAGACAATTGATTTCGAGACCCGCTGGAATGTTCGATCCTTTTGCAGCCCTTGCAGCATTGGAGCATGTTGCTGTCGTGGCGACGGACAAGGCAGATTTGAGATCCGAGAAATTCGGGATAATTTTTCGTCAGTGTCGCGCCCTGGTGGGTAAACCGGCGCTTCAGGAAATCCTAGTCAAGCTTAAGCTTATGGCCTCCAAGGACGAATCTGAAGTGGCCAAGGTGATCTCCAAGGCAATATCGGGAAAGGAGCCTCAACTATAATATTTAAGGGTGAATAGCAAAATACGTCGGCAAATGTTATTGTATTGACCCCAGATACTTAGGTAAGTAGACTTATTTAGCAGTGTTACTAGAAGCAATATTATAATTGTGGAAAGTTTATTCTACCTCTAACTATCCCAGAGTCTTAGGAAAATGGTATCACATAAGCTTGGAATTCATAATCAATGTCTATTAAATAACAGGAAACAATCCGTACAATACTGGCCAGGATCATCAGAAGATACGTCAACACGGGAGCCAACCAATATCTGCGTGACTTTAGGATGGCACAAAGACTAAACAAGACTACAGAGCTGAGTAAGAGAGTTATAAAAAAAAAAAAAGAAACAGAAACATAAATCAGACAGTGTCCCATATCAGGTACTTATTAAAATCAAGTATAATATTTTCAGTCAACAATATTATGAAAGCAACACTGTTTCATGACAAGAAAGGAAATAACACCTGCATGACACACTGCTGTCATGTGATTTAGCAATATTTCGTATCATTCCAGACCAAATTTCATTTCATTAAATTAGTTTTGTTCTAATGGTTCTATTTTTCATATCATATTTTTTTACTGGCTTAAAGTATTAATTTGAGATATGATCTCGTAATTGATTATTACTCATATTGAATATAACGTTTTATATACCATGTGGGTTTATCTTGTCATTTAGATGCGAGTTGTCTTGATACCAGACTCACGTGAATGTCAAAAAATGTCATTCCATTTCAAATTTATTTTCATAAAAATTATTAGGAGACTCGGCAGACTGCTTAACGTAATTAAGCACCACCAGTCCCAAGTACTTGTTGGAGTGTACAAAAAGCAACAACTGACAAAGCTGTGCGAGGCCTATGGAGTTCCAGCCAGCACCAGGCTCAACCAGACCTCCTTTGCAAGGAGGCTATCTGCAGCTGTCTTAATAGGGAAGGGGGTGCAAGCACATGTTGCTGTGGATTCTAGGCAGTACAGGGTTCTATAGACAAATTCAGATCTCCAAACAGGACGGGTGGTGATGCTACTAGGAAGCTCAAGGGGTAATCCGTACAATAATGTCGAGAATTATATACCTAATTCAAAAAGGTTGCTTGTTCAGATTTCACGATTGATTATAATTAAGATCCCATGCAGTCATGTAAAGGCACCGAGAGTTCCCTTGGAATTCAAAGACCTTCGGGGGCCCCGACATTCAAGGGAATGTTTGAAGATGAAAGCTTTGCAATGTTGGGGTCGCGTCTCACATTGTAGGCGGGAGTCGGATTCATGCGCCGTGGTCTAGGGGAGTTTTTTTAACAGCATTATTCAGTTTTGAACCGCATATACATACATTTCATATCTAGGCAATACAATACAATAACCTTTATTTAAACTCGTATTGAAAAGTAGCAAATACATGATAACGTCTTCGAGACGGAATGGCTCAAAACAACAACTGGCTACACCGGGTTACTCCGATGTCTGAAGTTTTACTGGGTACAGTCAGCCCACCTAAACGTACGCTGGTTCGAGATATTTTCTAGAGAGAACAGCCGCGGAAAAGGAGCCGCGAAGTGGCGATCAGCGAGCACGTAGCCTGCGTAGCAAGCGTTTCTGTTTTTGTCCCCCCCCCCCCCCGCTTTTTTGGCCCCGCGAGAAAAGGGCGAGCGCAAAAAATATTCTCGCGCGGCCAAAAAGCGAAAACTCAAGAAGAAAAACCCAGAAACGCTTGCTACGCAGGCTAGCGAGCTCGCTGATCACCGCTTCGCGGCTCCAGTTTCTTCCTCTTACTAGAAAACCTCCGGGAACCAGGGTAGCCTAAACGCTGTCCAAAATTCAAATAACTCGTAAAAGTATACATCCGTATTAGCTGCTTAGGCAACTAATATCCTCTTTTATTGCCAGTCATAAAATATGGACGAATTCTAGCCGTTTTTACAATAAGTTTTCGCCCACTGTACTCATGTCGAACTATAGGCGAAGTTGGAAAATAATGAGAGTCTGGGACACCTGTGGTTTGTGTGGGATGGATCGTATTGCATTGTGGTACATATTGTCTCCGCCATTTTGTCATCACGATGAATTAATTGCTGTTAGTTCGAAGTACTTGCAATATCTGTGTAGATGAATTCAAGGAGTTCAAGGCCAAACCAAAACAGACTCCAAACAACTCCGAACATCAGAAGAATATCCAGGTAAGATTATATACGAATTTGAAGGTCCAATTTATGGGGTATAGCCGGAAAATATTAAATAATTTTACTCTAGCTAGAAATTATTACGCCTTCGCCCCACCTCAACCATCATGTTGTTTACTATGCTCAGCGGTCGCACCCAAGCGCCTATAAAAGCCGAGTGAGCAGATCAGCATTGTGCCACTTCGAACCAGATTTCGTGCAGTGCAGAACAACGCTTTCACTAGCAGTAAGGATGGCAGAGAACGAGCAGGTTCCGCAGGCACCGGCAATTCCAATTGGAGATGTTGTACTCCCAGTCAACCAAGAGCAAGCACAGCGGGAAATTCAACCTATAAACGACGACAATTTAGAGGTATTTTATCTTTCCTTTCGTTTATTTCATCCATTCTTCGGTGCCCCGCGTTCGCTCCTGCTACACGTGCTCGTTCCTTCAGCCCTGTTCTCGTTTTACGGTCCCTCTTTTTTCTTTTACTCTTGTTTTACGTTGTGCGCTCCATATATTTAGCTACATTAAACGTTGTCCGTTTGTATTCATTACATATTGGGTATTTTATTCCCTTCATTACTTTATGTTTGGTGCACTTTATGGTTTTTAGCATCGCACAAAATGTTGTCCGCTTGTAGCCAGGAGATAGTTGGCACTTCTATTTTGTTCCTGACTCTTTGTTTGTGCACGTTTATTTTTAGCGGCGCACAAAATGTTGTCCGCTTGTAGTCAGGAGATAATTGGCACTTCTATTTTGTTCCTGACTCTTTGTTTGTGCACGTCATTTTTAGCGGCGCACAAAATGTTGTCCGCTTGTAGTCATGACATAATTGGCATTTCTATTTTGTATATGACTCTTTGTTTGTGCACGTTTATTTTTAGCGGCGCACAAAATGTTGTCCGCTTATAGTCAGGAGATAATTGGCACTTCTATTTCGTTCCTGACTCTTTGTTGGGGCGCATTGGTTTTTAGCGGGAAGTTAAGTGTTGTCCGCTTGTTGTCATGGAATAATTGACATTTCTACTTTGTTCATGCATGACTCTTTGTTTGTGCACATTGTTTTCAGCGGCACCCAAAATGTTGTCCGCTTATAGTCAGGAGATAATTGGCACTTCTATTTCGTTCCTGACTCTTTGTTGGGGCGCATTGGTTTTTAGCGGGAAGTTAAGTGTTGTCCGCTTGTTGTCATGGAATAATTGACATTTCTACTTTGTTCATGCATGACTCTTTGTTTGTGCACATTGTTTTCAGCGGCACCCAAATGCTGTCCGCTTTTAGTCATTAGATAATTGCCATTTCTATTTTGTTCATAAAGTTTTGTTTGTGTACGGTTTTTAGCGACACACAAGAGTGTTATCCGCTTATATTCATGTTATAATTGGCGTTTTTAGTTTACGCACATTAGTTATGGCGGCACACACACCGCTGTCCGTTTGTACACATGAGATAATTGGCATTTCTATCTTGTCCATGGTTCTTGGTTCATTTTTTTTTAGCAGCGCACAACCGCTCTCCGTTTATAGTCCTGAGATAATTATATTTATATGTGGTTCATTACTCTTTGTTTTGTTAATTTTGTTAGCGGCACACACACCGCTGTCCGCTTGTGGTCATGAGGTACTTGACTTTTCTATTTTGCTCATTACTCTTTGTTTGTTGCACACAAACCACTGTCCGTTTATAGTGGGCTATTTTTTTATTCATTGTTTCTAGCGGCACACAAATCCGCTTGTAGTCATTAGATAATTGGATTTCTATTATGTTCGCGAGTGTTCACGGCTATAAATTAGCGGCTTTTTGTTTACGATCAAATTTATGGCGTTAGGGACTTTTCCGACATTTTATGATCGTCCCGTTTATAGGCCATTATCTATATTTAAAATCCACTCGTTAATAGTATTTGTAAATACGATTGGTGTTGTTATATCACAATAGGTGCTTAAATTTCTTATCCCGCCGTGGATCGCATGTATTTTAGCAGTCACTTGCCATTCAGAATTAACCACCGGCCTTTATTTTGCCAGGTGGCTGCCCTGTCGCATCGAGGCTTTGGAAAGTATGACGTCTTCAAGTGTTGATAATGGGTTGGCTCGTCTGGGAACGTATGGCCTTAGGCGTAGGGGCGACTTCGATAAATACACAGCTCTGGCCGTGGCTGATGATCTAGTCTCTGCGTCCAGGGATTCCAAGCATAGCAGGAGATCTTTCCTGGCAGCAGCTGTTCAAGCGCTAAGGGACCGCCTAGATAAGCCTATTGAACAATTTCAAGCCTACTTTTTGGCCTTGTTTTCGGACAAGGATTATGTTAAGGTGTTGGATTCAATTGCTAAAGTCGACAAAGCGCTCCGTGTCGCAGCTCCAGCTCCCCAGTCCTCCTGCGCGACCGCTGGTATCCCCCCAGCCTAATCCCAACCTCTGCGGGGTACCAGGTTACACGGCACCATATTGCTACAGGAAGCGGGCTCAATCCCGCAGAGGGAGGTACAATCCCTATCCACGAGGAGGCCGTGGAAGAGGGAGCTTTAGCACCTAACTAGACGCTCCACATATGTACCGGTGATATGTTTATGTTATATTTCGTGACTACACGTAACACCTTACGTCAATAAACTTCAGGTTAACCTGTAATTTATCCCGCGTCATTTCTGTTTGCCCCTATTCCTCCCGCGATGCTCTCCTTTCCCCGCTCTGGGCTGGCAGTTTTATAAGGGATCCTTAATCCCTCTGGGAGTACTGAGGCATAAAACTGTCATCACTTGAGCCGCACGCCACACACCTTACGCGTATCTCTTTCTTATTATATCTTCCAGCGATCAGCTAAACGCCTTAGGCGCGATTACCAGGGTCCCAGCCGGGGCGTCCCCCAGCACCTCGTCCGTTGGGTGCATTCAGACGGAAGCCAGCTTAGTGCGGCTCAAGGAGTGGCAGCGGAGAACTCTCACACCTCCCAAGCCTTCTTGCAATCGGTTTTATGTGTACACGCTTTGGCAGATGTCTCTATGTTGGCGTTTAGAGATCCCGAATCCTTTGTCGCAGGAAATCTCCACGCACACGGAGAGTCCTGGGAAGCCTTAGCCAGTGCCATACCTTGTGATTTGGCAACTTTGGTTTTAGGTTGGATTAAGAACTACGTCAGTGTTTTTGATTTCTTACAATCCTTTACGGGCCAGCCTTCCCCCACCTAGGATATTCGCAAACAGCCATTCATGCCAGCCATTCGTACAGTTCATCAATGACACAATCGCCAGTGGACTCCGTCTGGGGTAAGGTTGGGGATATTCCCCATTTAGTTATGCCCCTCACCATCGAACCCTCAAAGCCCCGGCTTTGTCATGATAATCGGTTTCTCAATTTATGGACCAAGGATACGCCTTTTAAACTTGACAACCTGTCTATGCTCCCGCGTTACGTCTCCCGCGATTCCTTTCAAACCGTTTGTGATGACAAGTCTGGTAATCACCATATCCTCCTCTCGCCTAGCAGTCGGCAGTTCTTCGGATTTCAGTGGGATGAATATTTCTATGTCAATAACGCTCTTCCTTTTGGATGGAAGTTGGGGTGCTCAACCCGGACACGAAACCTGTAATCATCCGAGACTATTGGTCTTCGCCGGTCCTCAGGCAGCATATAAACGTTAAGGAGACCCTCGCTTTAGTGAATGTCTTGGGAGGCCTTCAATGGTGCAACACCGGTGGGTTGACATCTACACTGACAGTCTGGTGCTCGTTAAAGTCTGGGATCGACAGGGATCTAAGTCCCATCACATGTATGAAGCCCTCAAACAACATTTTTGGTCAACTACTGCGCATAACATCCACCTCAACCTTATTCATATTCCTACAATGGACAATCCCGCCGATCTCCCTTCCCGTAGCCTTTCCCTCCAGGATGCTACACTTTCTAAGGTCGCTTGGAGCAGAGTTCAATCTACGTTTGGTCCCCACTCGGCTGATTTGATGGCCCTGCCCTCTAACGCCCAGGATGCCCTTGACGGTTCCCGCCTGCCATTTTTCTCTCCATACCCAATCCCAGGATCCGCGGGAGTAAACCTGTTCGCACAATCTCCCTCTCTACATCCCTCGCCTTCGCCAATCCGTATGTTTTTCCCCCGATTGTCCTTATCCCTCAGGTGCACAGATTTCTACAGGAATCTGCAGTTCCGTATACCATCTGTATCCCGGATAACCATCCCAGGCCGTTCTGGTGGCCCTGTATTAAGGCCAAAGCCTCCGCATCTCTTCTTCTCAGGTATAAAGGCCAAAGAGGCGTAGTCCTAGCACCCACCGTAGTAGGATTTTCTTCAAGCTGGCCGCTCCCATGGGACTTATGGCTTTTTCACTTCTCACGACGTTGCCTGATCGATACATGCACCTCGCTGGGTCGTTAATTGGTATTTGTTAACTTCTCAAATAAAGTTAATCAGCAGTACCTGATGTCTTTGTTGCTTCACCAATATTTTCTCCCTTCTTTTAGGACCTCCCGCGAGTCGCCCGGCTTCTTTCCCCAGCCGTCAGATGCCCTGTTTGCCTATACGCAAATGATCATATATTCCGTTTTTGCCAGAAAAAGCGAGCTGGAGAGCTTTCTGTGGTCCGTCCCTGGCCGGAAAACTCTTGCTTCCGCTGAACCTCTCGACGTATGCCGTTTTTTGGTTTACAAAGATTCTAAGGGTAAGACTAAAGTCCATTCGCACGGATGCCCATACTTAGGCCAGAAGGGAACCACTAGTTGGCAATGCCAACTCAGGCTATGCTATAACACGGTCGACTCCTATATAGGGAAGCTTCGCTCTATTTTTAATGAGATGGCCCGGCAAGGGGATTGGAATCGCACACTAGTAATCGGTAATCCAGCATCCGACCTAGTTGTCAAACAGTATCTGAAGGCGGTGACAGCGGAGCAACTGCAGGCTAGGATCACCCCCAAGCAAGCTCTCCCACATCCTCAAGAGGCATATGCTTTCATCCTCCCTTTCGCCAACCGAGCTATACTTAGTTGCTAGGGACTAGGCTTTTCTCAAAACTTTATTTTTTAGTGGAGACAGTGGAAGTGACTTAGGTCGCATCAAGACGGCGGAGATCGCTCGTTTTCCAGCTGACAACGGTTTTTTATTTAATCACGTCTGGGGCAAAACCTTAAGGGATGGCAGCACCAACCTTTTTGGCATGCGCCGGCATCCTAACCCTCTTATTTGTCCTGTTAGGGCCATTGAGAATTATATCACAATTTCTCAGAACATTGGCATAGACCTGTTCCGCCCTACTAACCCGCAAGTCCTGGACAAGCCCCTGCTGCATCCCACCGCTGAAGCACGCCTGAAGTTGTACCTCCGGCAGGGCAAAATTGACGAGGGAGAAACACTGCAGTTTCAGAACTGGATGTGCCTTTAGTTAACACTCGCCTTTTCAGGCTCCCCCCTCGCTGACGCAATGTCCCACATCGGTTGGCGAAACTCATACTACATGAAGTTGGCAGAGGTGCTGCGGGCTGGGGCTCCAGCAGATATGCTTACCGCGTCTTCGCCTGCGATTGCAAAGTCATCTCAACTTTATGAGGACTATAGCTATCTCAAGGATTTTGTTTTGGCGTTTCCTATTTCAGAACGTGCACAGCTAAAGCGTCCCCTTTCCAGTCCGTCTGACCCTACAGCACTACCCCCTCAGTATACCGATTTCCTTTTTCCTTTCTCGAGTCTTGAGACTGGTTTTTTCCCCAGATTGGTTTTGAGTACGGGGGTTTTGGGTTAGGGTTTGGTCCGTTCACGTATCTCGCATATCCTCGCCGTAGAGGCAGAACGCCCATAGCTCAACAGGTGCAGGGAGACCGGTAAGTATAGTATACTATGCTCAGCGGTCGCACCCAAGCGCCTATAAAAGCCGAGTGAGCAGATCAGCATTGTGCCACTTCGAACCAGATTTCGCGATAGTGCATATATAGCATGAGCCTCTATTCCATACTATGCTTACCGGCCTTCCTCCGTCCATACGCGGTCGTTTTAGGTATAATATATATTTCTTTGGTTTTCCCTCCCTCTTCCTCCCTAAAGGTCACTACCTTTTCGCATATCATAGCCTCAAGGCGACCGGCAGAACGCCCATAGCTCAACAGGTGCAGGGAGATCGGTGAGTATAGTATACTAAGAAGACTAAGTTTCAATGCGGAATCTTTCATATAAAAAAACAATGCTTTATCCGTTATAGTTAATGAATCATTAGTGGATTTTTGGCGAGTATATTTAGAGTGATTCGGCCCTGTAATACTGCATATGCATACAAATTGGACCGACAAAGCACGTTTCAAACGCCAACAGAGCTTCTTGGATTAAAGTTTAAAACAAAACTACATCAATAATACCGTAAGATGGAAGAGAAATACTATGTGAATGTCCTAGTATGCTTTTTAAACGTTTTCGATAGAGGATGGCAAAGATTAAAGTGCATTACAAAGCATATTCTATAAAACTGATTTCAATTGCAGTGAACAGAATGATTTTTATCCACTCGAATCACAGGAAGCCCAATGTCGCGGGAGGGTGGTAATTATTGTAGAACTTTGTAATGGCAAACTGATTTTGTGTAAACTATCTCGAAAATGTAATATCTTTTTAAAATAATGTATTTCGACGGTAAAAGTATACTCTTATTAAATCCCCTGACGAGTGGGCAACCACGAAACAGGCTTGTAAGGATGAACTTGTAGTTTATTTGTCTTTTTTCTTCACCATATACTTCGCTCTACTCCCATGTATTGAGCACTGTTTTACGGAAATCAATCCTACACTTTATTCCCGCTCCAAGTTCAGACTTGTCGAGCACTCTACGATACTCCGCAATGGAAAAATTCAACATCGGCTACTCAACCAAGAATATTCCTTTACCATCACATAATGACTACCTCCAACGACTCATCGAAAAGACCGAACAATTTCTACGCAGAATCCGCTGGAAAGCCCACTTCTTCCTCAACCCCAATACCACCAAGAACCCCCCTCCGATCGAAGAACTGAAAGATTTCGAAGATGACATGCTTAAGATGATCCAGTCCGTAAAATTCAAGCAAGTAAACAACACCTTCCTTAACAAGCTGAAAGATGACACAGACCTAATCCGTAACGAACCCAAACTACTAATCGCCGCCGACAAAACAACGGAATAAATCCTACAAGAAAGCACAACCTGAAGCTACACGCGCCATCCACAAAGAAAGCAAAGACATTGCTGCGAAACTCGACATTGACGACAGAGTGGACACTACAGCCTACAAAGACGCCTTCATAACACTCAAGGACCACAAGCCTAACTTCGCTAACAAACCAACCTGCAGACTAATCAACCCGACGAAACCCGAAATAGGCAAAGTAAGCAAAAAGATCCTTGACCGCATCAACAGTAACATCGCCCGCAAATGCAGCTTCAATCAATGGAAAAACATCTGTAATCGACTGGTTTAACGCTACCAAGGAAAAACAGCAATCCAGCTTCATCTGTTTTGCCATCGAAGAATTTTATCCATCCATTAGTCAAGACCTTCTCAACAAAGCACTCGACTTCGCCTCCGCCCACGTCAACATCACGGCCGACGAAAGAAACATAATAACCCACACAAAAAACTCCATCCTAATTCACAAGCAGCAACCCTGGCAAAAGAAAGGCAACATAGGAAGCTTTCTTCTCTCGCAGCTCCAGCACCTTAACATAAATGTAGGACTTTACCGAGACGACGGACTAGCCATCACTAACGCTACACCTAGAGACACAGAAAACATCAAGAAGGAAATATGCCGCATCTTTAACAACAACGGACTACGCATCACCATAGAAGCCAACAAACAGACCATCAACTTCCTAGACATTACATTCAACCTTAACCAAAGCACTTATCAGCCTTTCACGAAGCCTAATACTACACTGCTATACGTTCACCGTGAAAGTAACCATCCGCCCGTCACTACAAAAAAAACATTCCCGCCGGCATCAACAAACGACTTTCATCCCTGTCTTCAAACAAAGCGTCCTTCGACCAAGCCGCCCCTCCATACCAGAAGGCTCTCAACGAAAGCGAATATAACTACACCCTTCAGTACGAACCCGCCACACCTAACAAACGAAAAAACCGCCAACGCAACAACATACTCTGGTACAACCCTCCCTTTAGCAAGAACGTCAGCACTAACATCGGGCACAAATTCCTCGCTTTAGTAGATAAACACTTCCCCAAAGATCGCAACCTTCACAAAATCTTCAACCGCAACACTATCAAGATTAGCTACAGCTGCATGAGCAACACCAAACAGATTATCGATAAACATAACAAGAGTATACTATCGCCTTCACAAGCCAATGATACCGCCACCGCAACTACAACTGAAGTAAACAAGACATGCAACTGCCGGCAAAAGAACGCCTGCCCGCTCAACGGAAACTGCCTACAATCATCAGTCATTTACCAAGCAACAATAACGCATAAAGACAACAACAAGACAGAAACATATATCGGACATACGGAAAACGAATTCAAAACAAGATACAGGAACCACACCGCATCATTCCGCCACGCTAAACACAAAAACTCTACCGAACTCAGCAAATACACTTGGAATCTGAAAGACAACAACATTGATCACTTTATTTCCTGGCGCATTCTCTCGTCGCACTCGCCGTACAGTAAGTAGCTCCAGTAAAAGATGTAACTTATGCCTCAAAGAAAAAAATCTAATCATCTGCCGACCTGAACTGTCCACACTAAACAAACGTAATGAACTCGTGTCTTCCTGCCGACACAGAAACAAAGCCCTCCTACGTAATAATTGAACTGTTAATTCCGCGCTGCATATATTAGGCTAGTTTGATTAGGTCATCAATACTATTGTTATGTAAATCATTCTGTATATAAGCGACGGTAAAAGTATACTCTTATTAAATCCCCTGACGAGTGGGCAACCACGAAACAGGCTTGTAAGGATGAACTTGTAGTTTATTTGTCTTTTTTCTTCACCATATACTTCGCTCTACTCCCATGTATTGAGCACTGTTTTACGGAAATCAATCCTACACTTTATATATATATATATATATATATATATATATATATATATATATATATATATATACATGTACTTCACTGATTTTGACTGTGTTTGCGATAATTTGGGGCTATTTTAGGCCTTTCAAAAACTGATTACTCACCATAGTACAGTAAAAATGACATGCTCTGCGACCAGCTGTGAGTTTCCCTAAAATAATCACACTTCCCAGATTTCTTTAATCTTTTAAATGCCATTTCCCTAGAGACACATTATCAGGCAACAAGTGAACTCTAAATTATTACATGTACATGTACTACTCTAAATATAACTACTCTTTGGGACGATTTAAAACCGTCAACATTTTAGGTTTCTGTTTGACTCCCGACACTACAGTGTGGCAGGCATACAGCAAAAATAATTATAAAAGTCCTCTCATCCCCTCCCCAGAAAAATCACAATTCCAACCGGAAGCAAGAGTTAGCCAATCATACAATGTATTTATACGATGAAGCGGTGTCAGGACAAATTTACATTGAGGGAGGGAAGAGTAAGTGGACTTTTTCCATATTTTTGGCATGTGCCTGCCACACCATAGTGTTGGGAGTCAAACAGAAAGCTGAAATGTAGTTTTAAATCACCCAAAAGGGTAATTTTATTTAGAGTGGTACTTCAATTTTTTTAGTTCACTTGTTGCCTGATAATGTGTCTCTAGGAAAATGGTGTTTAAAAGATGAAATATGTCTGGGAAGTGTAATTTTTTTTAGGGAAACTCGTGACCAGTCGGTTGACTTTCACTCCTTGTCGTTGTTGCTGTACTATGGTGGACTTTGGTGAGGAATCGGTTTTTGAAAGGCTTTAAATAGCCCCAAATCATCGCAAACAGAGTATAAAACAAAAACACAGGGTCAGTGAAGTGTATATTTTTCATAGTAAGACATTCTTTTAAAACGATACTACTATTCGATCCAGTAAACTGTGACACCCCACGTTTTTTTATGGCCCACATGATGCGAATGTTCTGGACCATATGATCACTGTTTGGCATGCTGCTGGGTAGAGATTGTGTGTGGCGGCGTGAGAAAAGCAACATGTTGCTCTCATTCTAGACAATAGAATGCCACATTGTAGACAAGTTCGACATTTCAAAACATTTTATTAGTAATAAACTCCCAGGGATTTATAGACTTTGAAATCAACAAGGCTCTTGCTGCCACTGATAAAAAAAATACCTGGTGGTATCCAGACAGTAATCGCATGGTACAGAACATTCACATCACATGGGCCGTAAAAAACATTGGGGTGTCGCAGTTTACTGGGAAGAGTAGTATGACATTTTCGAGATGTTTACACACAAAAATCAGTTTGTCATAACAAAGTCCTATAATAATAATAATTACCACCCTCCGTGGCTTTGGGCATCCTGTGCTCGAATCTTTGACTTTGCGATCCTTCATCAAAATTGTCACACATTTTCTCCAGTATACCTGGAAAGCATACTCTGCTAATCTGAGTAGTTATTTTTGTCTTTCATCATGAGAAAGTTTGTCATTTGGGCCAATTGGAGGTTGACAGTAGGGTCTCACTATATTGTGTGGTTTCAGAAAATATCCATACTCCTACATGTACCACAGAGGGAATTGGAAATTCCGGCGGGGTGGGGGTTAAAGCCCCTGGGAATTCTGGAGTGTGGGGTATCAGGTTAAACAAAATTCCAGAGGGTTTGTTCGAGCAGTATTGACGTATTTAATTATTACCAGCAGTTCGATTTCGTGAATTGCTTAAAGTGCACCTAACGTTTATTTTGTTATCATAAATATTGATTCTACATCAAGTTTTGAGTACTTCTGTGAAGAAGGTTTTGGCTTATATATTTTGCTTCCATCCATTCTATTTTTGTATAAATGTTGTATTTTTTTATGTTACGATACTCGATGTCAACGATAAATGATGAATCCTCCGATCAGATATAAATATTATAAAGCGTAATTAATGCCTCACTAAATTTGTTGTACTGAACTTTTCCAGATGTGGGTGGGGATACATTTTATATCTCTGGAATTTCCAGTGGGGTGGGGGTCAACCTCGGTAAGATAAAAAGGAAATTACAGGGGTGGGGGTAAGTAACATTCCCTCTGTGGTGGGGTTATGGATATTTTCTGGAACCACATTCCAGGCAGAGGTGGACCCTTAGAGTGGGGCTTGGGAATCACATATTATGTCAGCAGTGTATTGTTTCCTACATGTATTTGCTGTCAATTTCTCTAGTGGACACCGCAATTCGAAGACCATTAGGGTGATGTTCACCATAAACTTATCAATCTTTGACCTGAAAGGATTGAAGACAATGACTTCTGATACAAGTGGTCTAGCATGCTCGTTATAGATTTAATCTACAAAGTATTAGCTGTAGATTTTTTTATTATATATATTCAATTAAAGATCATATACATATATATGCTTCGTGTTTATATTCTGTCTTATGTGGAATATCAATGTATGGACATGTATTTGCAGTATCGTGGGATTTTGGCTATGGGGAATAAATGAAGTACTGCCCGGTATCGAGGGATTTTAAATGTGGAAATTACATGGTACACGATAACATGTCGCGGAGTAACACACGCATGGCACACGACTTGTCACGTAATATTGTACACCATAAACTACATGGCACACAACGTGTCACGGAATATTGTACACCAGAAACTACATGGCACACAACGTGTCACGGAATATTGTATACTAGAAACTACATGGCACACAACGTGTCACGGAATATTGTACACTAGAAATTACTTGGCACACAACGTGTCACGGAATATTGTACACCAGAAACTACATGGCACACAACGTGTCACGGAATATTGTACACCAGAAACTACATGGCACAACGTGTCACGGAATATTGTACACCAGAAACTACATGGCACAACGTGTCACGGAATATTGCACATCGAAACTACACGACACTTGACGTGTACGTATCATACGCACATGAAACTTTGAAAATCGGGCAGACCGCGACAATAAAAATACTATAATGGTGCAATCTAGAATCCCATCCAACCAACTTTAAGATCATATTTAAAAAAAATTCGCATGGACACGTACGTATTTTTCGCGTGTCTGTAAGAATAACGGCGATTTCGGGACTTGACACGGCATTTCAATGCCGAATCCAAACACCGGATATTTCCTGACACGGACAAAGTCCGAATCGGGAAGAATACAGGTCCTGTATCAACCTGACACTTCGCGTGGCCGATACCAGACACTACGACATTCACCCGTATTCTCGGAGAATCTGAGTACGTATCGCTTAGTTTCGGGACCATGACATGTGGCTTTTTAAGTAGTGTAACCCGTGAGGGATATATTCTGATCCTTATATGACTTATATTCCTTTTTGTGTCTACATGAACAATTGAACTAAATATTTCATGCATTCGCTTGCCTTAATTGTGTACCTCCAATGTATTGACATCGTCCATATGATTGTTTGCTGCAGTTCGAATAATAGCAGCAAATTGATGTTTTCACGGTTCACGGAACGTGTGACAGTTCCGTTGTTATGGAGATTATGTGACGTAGATGATTTGGTGGAATAACGGCGGGAATTCGTTGAAGGAATTCATTCTAGACTGGCACCGCTGCTAACGAGTTACGTTTATTTTAACTCTCGATAACCTTGAAAGTCGAAGCCCAGCAGATATCAGAACGAGTAGAACAACCATAAAAGTACAGAAAAATACTTTTGCCAACACAACAGAGCTATGGACGAAACTGTTCAAGCGGAGATTGAACGCCAGCAAGGTCGTTTGCTAGATAAGTTGGCGACCATCATGGACAACAAGATGGATCAAATGAAGCGAGAGCTAGAAGACGTCGCGAGCAAATCCCACGAATCACAGATGCATGAAATAAAGCGAATGAAGTTCACCGAACCTCGGTCATTCAAGAAAAAAGGCCATGAACAACAGTATAAGCACAACGAACAAGTGAAAGCTACGGTCGCGGAAGCTAAAGAGGCCGCCCAAGCGCGAAAGTACGATGCCTGCATCACGAAGCTAGACGAAGGTACTGACATTATTGAGCAAAGACAAAAGCTCATCCTAATGGCAGATCGGTCTGAGTATGGATGGAAAACAGTCGGAGAGTATCTCGACAACGAGTTGGCATATAATGATGAAGATGCAAAGATGAAAAAGGCAGAAAAAGAAGCACAGAGAAAATTAGCTGATGCACGCGTTAACAAAGCGGCGAGGAGCCGCAATACGTGGTTCAAACGGAATTCGAGAATAAGCACGGCTGTCCCAGTACATAGTCAATATGCTCCGTCGACGGGAAACAGCATTCCTCAGCTCACTTTACCTGCCAACACTAACCGAGGCATTTACCCAGGAAGCTACACAAGGAAAAGCGGGTTGTACTTTGGTTGTGGAAAACCAGGACATTGGAGGAATGAATGCCCGTTATTGGATGGCGAACAGACACAGGGAGGAAAGAGGTTAAGTACTCCCAGTATTCAATTAGCTGAGACAGAATTAGTAGAGAACGCTGAGGTAGATATCGAGGGGTTTGGGGGCGAGTTGGCCGATATACATGTAAATATCCCCGAAAAAGGGGAAATATTTCTTTAAGGTGAATCTAGACAAATTAGAGGCAGGCTTAAAAACAAGATTTCTGAATGGGAGGCAATAAACCCCACAGAACATAAACTAAGCACAATCAAGGAGAGTTATAAGCTACCATTATTTACATTACCAGAATCAAAAGAGATGAATAATAATAAATCAGCTCTAGATAATGAATGCTTTGTCACAGAAGCCATAGCTGATCTGTTAGTTAATCAAAGTATTAGTATTGTTGACAAACAACCATTGGTTGTGAATCCGTTAACAGTATCATCCCAAGAGAATGGTAAGAAGCGGTTGGTATTAGACTTACGGCATGTAAATCCTCACCTTTATAAATACAAATTTAGGTGTGAAGACGTAGAAACAGCAAAACTTATTCTAGGACCAGGGTAGTTTCTTTACACTTTTGATATTGAAATCTTTGAGGATCATCGAACATATTTAGGTTTCCAGTGGCTGTATAATGGCACACAGAAATATTTTGTTTTCAATGTTTTGCCCTTTGGTCTTTCTACGGCTCCATATCTATTCACCAAGCTTTTGAAGACTGTAGTAAGTCATTGGAGAAACTCAGGTAGGAAGGTATGCATGTTTCTCGATGATGGCTTAGGTGGAAGTCACTCATTAGAGTCAGCATCAGTAGATTCTAAAGCTGTAGAGCAATATCTCCTCAAGCTAGGTTTCCTGCTTAGCAATAACAAATGCAACTGGGAACCAGCTTTAATCCAAACCTGGCTCGGTCATGTTTTGGATATGTCAGAGAATCGATTGTATGTCACTGCAATTAGGGTGAATAAGCTCAAATAATCTATTTCAGATTTATTAGCAAGCCCCGACACAGTGTCAGCCAAACGCATGGCACAAGTAGTTGGCCAAATAATTTCCATGGCGAAAGCAATTTGTCCAAGTGTTTACTTACATACACGGCACATGTATTATGCAATAGAAACCAGGGCATTTTGGTTGTCAACAATCTTTCTCACACCACAGTTGATGGAAGAGTTACGTTTTTGGGACAAAAATGTAAACCATCTGAATGGCAAGAAGTTATTTAAGAGCCTCAAGAATTTGACACTGTGGTATATTCTGATGCCTCAGATCGGGGTTATGGGGGTTATGCAATTTCGAACAAGCAGAATTTAGTTTGTCAGGGACACTGGTCAGAACCTGAGAAAGCCAAGAGCTCTACCTGGCGAGAGCTTAAAGCAGTAAGTAACATGATATTGGCTATCGGAAGTAAGTTACAAGGGCATAAGGTCCAGTGGTATACTGACAATCAGAATGTTGTAAGAATAATGGACAGGGGGTAGCATGAAAACAGACATACAGGAAACCGTGGAAGAGGTTGTGCACTTGTGTACTACATACTCAATTATAATTACTCCAGTTTGGGTTCCACGAGAAGAGAATCAGTTAGCAGACTATATAAGTAAGCTTACAGATGTAGATGACTGGGGTATACACACATCCATTTATGACTGGATTAGTACCATGTGGGGAGACCCGTCACTATAGACCGATTCGCAACTTGGTATAATACCAAATGTAGTCGATTCAATTCCCGCTTTTGGAACCTGGGTAGTGAGGGTGTAGATGCCTTTGCACTTACTTGGCGAGGGGAAAACAACTGGGTTGTACCCCCTCCAAGCCAAATCATTAGGGCGTGGAGACATTTTCAGATTTGCAAAGCAAGAGGTGCTATGATTATCCCTTTGTGGAAAGGAGCTGTATTTTGGCCATGTTTATGTCCAGACGGGGTTCATCTGGCAAAATGTATCACAGACTTGGTGGGTATCCCAGAATACAATTGTGCAGCCACTGTAGTAGGTAGAACTTACAATACTCTATTCAAAGGAGCATAACTAACATTTAAACTAGTACCAGTATATGTAAACTGCCAACATCGCCAAGAGAGAAAGGTAAATAGAGGATTCTGCATGTCTCCTGAAGGCATGTGCAACAATTGCATTTAGTATCATAATTGCCCACAGTTAGCTAATAACAGAGGGCTCACAGGTAGCCTATAACAGTACCCACAGGTGGTGTATATTAAAGTGCTAACATGGAAGTTGAATAATACTGCATAATTAAGTACGATTGGAGACAGTTGCAGATAATGTACAATTTTACAGATTAAGGCTTTTTATATTTTCTGCAGGCATGAACCTTTTTGGTCAAGGTCACTGGATTGAGGTATAAGAACGAGCACAAGCTACTGGAGATGCAAGTTTGATACATCTGGTTGGCATCTTAAAAAGACAGCCTTTATGGCAAAGGCCGATGGAGCTGTTGTGAACTGTACTAATTCTTTAAAGCGTTGGATTCAATTTTCGAAAGACAAAGGTTTAGTTGTATTTCCAGCTTCCGTTGTAGACGTTGCTTTGTTTATTAGTCATTTGTCAGTTAGTTATACATCCGCATCAGTTATTGCAACTATGCTTACTGTGCTTTGAAATGGGTGCATGACATTGCTGGAGTTGTCAATCCAATGATCAATCCATTTGTTAAAAACGTTGTTGAAGGAGCCAAAAGGCAACATGCCAAACTCCTCCCACCTCCCCGTCTGATGGACTTTGGCAGAAACCGTGTTCCTGACGTCATTTCATTTCGACCAATCAGAGCGAAGGTTTTATTTTTAGAGAATGGAGGTATGCGTGGAATGTCCAGTGGAGCCTGCATGAAGGACAAGCCAAATGGCGGATGATACAAACGGACTTGATATGGCTTTGGAGGGCGTGCGAAACTTTCGGCATTTCTGAATTATTTCCCGAACAGCGAAAGGCAATATTACCCCTCGTTTCCCGGAAGGACCTTGGCCATCACAGCTGCATCTATAGGCGACGACCAGATAGAGAATCGAGAGAGGAGAAATTATGTAGCCTTCTAGTACAGCTCGCCAGAATCACCCACTTTCCTGCACTGCAGAATTCTTATGTTTTACAGCTTCAAACTTATGTCGATTTGTCAAAATCAAGACTGTTCAAAATTCTGATAACATAAATATTTAGGCAACTTTAATCCAACTTAAGGCGAAAAAGCTAAGGTATTTCAGCTTTCAGGATAACAAAATTGAGTTAAAAATTTTGCAAACATAAATAATTGCCCAAATGTCGTGAAACTATTACCATGATGTGTGTGTGTTCACTGCGTATGTGTGTTCACTGCTGTAAAAAAATCATTACATTTCATTAAATATTTGGTCTTCTAAATGCCAACATTCTAGGAGACATTACATTTTAATACGGCATACAAAGCGGTCGAGGAAGATTAATGATTTTCCAAAGCCCGTAGCTAGTAGATTCATAAACATCGCGATATCGATAGCGCTTCCTATCAGATTTTCCCGGTACACGTCTGAGGACAACATGTTTCTCCACGTTCTGTTTCTAGTAGTTTGAAGCTGTAGAACATATTCTGCAGTGCATGAAAGAGCCGTGATTCTGACGATCTGTAGAAGTTGTAGAAGACTACATAATTTCTCCTCTTTCGATTCTCGACCTGGTCGGCGCCTTATAGATGCAGCAAAGGTCCTTCCGGGAAACGAAGTATAATAATGCCTTTCTCTGTTCGGGAAATAATTCAGAAATGTCGAAAGTTTCGCACGCTTTCTCCAAAGCCATATCAAGTCCGTTTGTATCGTCCGCCATTTGGCTTCACCTTCATGCAGGCTGCACTAGACATTCCACGCATACCTCAGTTCTCTAAAAATGAAACCTTCGCTCTGATTGGTCGAAATGAAACAATGACCAGAACACGGTTTCTGTCAAAGTCCATTAGACGGAGAGGTGGGAGGAAGTGAGCGGACGACCTCGACCGTCTGAAAATCAGGCTAACAGCCCACGTACAGTGTAATAGCTTAAACAATAAATGATCATGTGATACAATAATATAAAGGTAACACGACTATCCAATCCAAACGTCTCTTATATAAACACTCTTTCATTTTGTCCAATCAGAAGCTTCGATATAACAATTAATTGAAATCAAATATGGCGGCAGTCATCAGTGCAGAACGTTAATTCCGGGTAAAAGTTAAACTCTGGGAATTCTATTTAAGATGAACTGATCTTCCGGGTCTTTAGTACCTGCCTATTGCCTTCTGTGGGAGATTGGTTGAAACCGTGGTTAAGCATTGTTTTATTCTAACCCAGCATTCGAGTTGTTTTCTACCCGCAGTCAAAATTATATTTATGATAATGCCTTAAATAGTCAAGTTTCGTAATCGAAAATTACCGCTGAATGCAATGACTACAGACGCAAGGTTAGCCTCATTCTGAAGTTAAATATTCATAAATACCAGCGAGAAGGTGGGCTATTCACTACACTGTGTATTGTTGTAGTTTCACGTTACTCACCTTCTCGCTGGTATTTAAGAATGTTTAACTTCAGAATGAGGCTAACCCTGCGTATATGCGTCTGTAGTCATTACATTCAGCGTTAATTTTTGAATACGAAACTGGACTATTGGGACATTCCTATAATTTTCCGTACCCTCTATGGAAGGTATATTTTGGGATATCTTTGAGATCTTTGTCAGGAAGTGAATTTGACCTATAGGAATCTTAATTTTTGGGCCATAAACAATAGCTAAATGAAGAAAAAGGGCTCCTTTTGGCTCTGTAGGAAAGCAATTTTACAAGTTTTTGAACCTGTCGGACATTTAGCTTCCATAGGGGGGTGCGGATAATTAATGGAACGTCCCAATAGTAGGGTACTCAAATCTATCTTTTGGAAGCTGGCTTGAACAAAGAGCATGATGATGCAAATGACTGAGGTAGTTCCTCTCCTCTTTCTGCTAATTACAGTCTGTTCGAATCGAATTCTGTGTGGTTATTTTGTCCATTGCTTGCCCTGACTTGGCAAAAATGAATTTCACACAGTCTGTATGGCTGGTTTGCCTACTGAATGTGTAAATTTCTTTAGCTTAATGTGGATGAGTGATTGGAAACCTAGACACATGGATTGGATGTCGAAGCACAGCTTACTTGAAACAAACTTCGCACTGTCATTTCCACACTCTCCATCCCAAGCATGCATAAATTGTAGAATGACTGCAGGCTTTTCAATCTTCTGTTTGGCTGATGTTGCACTTGTCATTGAAGAGTTCCACAATATTCGCTGTGTGCCCTAGCAATTTAATTAGAGAATCCAAATAGGAGCCACTTCTCTCCTCACTTCCGGTGTTCTATCTGTGATTACGGTAACTCAAAGAGAATAACCCATGAAGCAAGTAGGTAACAAGTGAGTGACGGCAGTGCTGACTCTCCTGCAATTAATATTTTATTACTTCTTTCAACTGTAATAATTTTTTTGCTACAGTGTAATTAATTAATACTTTAAGATTACGTTAATCCACAATTTATAAGAACGACCGTTGATATAGGGTCTATTTATTTCAAGTATTTCCGCTTTCCTAATAGACTCCTCATCACAATTTTATTGTTTCACTATATTATATTGTAATCCTTGTTAAACTTGTGATGGAAGTAATAAAGTTGACAGTTGACTCTGAAAGAGAATAGCGCATGACATTTTTAATGAAGCAAATCTAGAGAGTTAGTGCTTTTTTGAATTCGAAGCTTTTTATATGTGGATAAATGAAATTTAGGCAAAGTTAGGCATTGCTGGTAAGCGGTTTCACCCTTGACTGTGGGGGGCACCCCCTAAGCTTAGCAGGCTTGGCGTACATGTGCACAACGTTGCAGATCGTTGCGGATCTATTCCTCGCTGCATTACGCAAATTTGCTTGCTTAAAACACGCTAACATAGCTGATAAGTCATGGCTGGCCAGACACGAACTAGTTTGAATGCTTCGCTCTTTCCTGTGGCATCCGTGACAACTTAGGATGTAGCCAGTGCGTCTACATCCCTCAGTGCTGGGATCACAACATCCAGCTCGGTTTTCCCTTCAACTTCTTCGCCGAGTGTGCAGTTGTCACCGGAGGTTTAGTGTAAGTCTCAAATCCGGCTCTAACGGCAACTCCGTCGGTTTCATCAAGCTCTTTCCCGTCGAGCGCCCCTTCCACGTATGTCTCGCAAAGGGCGAGCCTCAACTCCAGAACCACAGATCTGTTGTTGTCGGGTTGACTGGGTTTGTGGCTCCTCAATCTTCTACAGCGCCCTCTGGTGTGCTAGGTAGGTCTTCGAGTGTTGTGCCGTCCTTTGTGAACAGTTTTTCATTGCCACTAGCCTCCTCTGTGCCGTCGTTGGGTAGCACTTTGCCTCAAACGAGTTTCACATTTGGTTCGAGCGTTCCAAGCATTCTTGAGCTTCCTGCCCCCATTCTTGATCAGCCTTTCGTGGTGGGCCCTGGGTTTTCCCCCATCCCGGCCAAGCTTGTGGCCCAAATTAGTGCCGGAACGTACATCGATTTAAGCGATTTAATGTCTGCCAATTTTGTGCTGATTGACGCTGAACCGCAATTGCTGTTCGATGTCTCCAAAAAAGCAGCGCCGCCGGATCTAGGACATCTTAAGTTGGGTGGAGGCTTTCACTCTGTTTACCCTGGTTATGACCTCCTATTTTCCCCACCGTTGGAGTGATTTGACAGCTTACAAGCTACTGATCTTGCGCACTTATCGCCAGTTCGGTGGGTGCGTGTGGCTCCCTTATGATCAAGCTTTCCGCGAACATCCGGCTGCGATCAAACTTACCGATTGGTCATCCATCAATGTACATCTGTACAACTTTCATGCAGCAGGAGCATCAGCTGTTCGCTCCCTGGGAAAGTGTTTCCCGAGTCTTCTGAAGCCGTTGGTTCCACTTCTTCCGACATTGTGTGCAGGTGGTGGAATCGTGGGAGGTGCTCTGCTCCTTACACGTATTGCAAGTATGCGCATAGTTGCGGTGGCTGTGCAGGCGCTCATAGGGCACAGGTCTGATCAGGCTCATCTAAGTCTGAGAACAGACATAGAACTCGCTCTCCAGTGTCATCTCGGGATGGGTCTAAGGCCAAAAGACTGTCATCATGTCCTGTAAGCCTGGTTAGTTTGTACTCAGAGGTTTCCATATAGTTTAATTTGTGAGGCTACATGTATGCCCAGACAAGTGGTATAATTGTCCTTAGTACTTGTATACCTTAAGGGTTATCTGTATTAAAGCCTATCTTTGGTTTAGTTAGTATTTATGTTGGGGTTTCTCTTTTCCTGCAGCTGCCGGCCTTCCCCCAGTAGTTAGGGTCAGCCGCCTTTTAGTGGAGCAGTTCGCTATGGAGCTTAGGAATCATCCAGACCGTGACCGTGTTTCTTATGTGCTAGAGGGGCTGCGTAATGGCTTCAGGCTAGGTTTTGATCAACATTGAAAACTTAAACCGGCCAACTTAAACTTAAACCGGAACAATGTGCTAGAGTAATTGACAACTATCTGGCTAATGAAGTCTCTTTGGGGAGGGTAGCAGGCCCATTTTCTGCATGTTAGCAGCTTTGGGGTCATTCCCAAAAAGGCACAGCCTGGGAAATGGAGGCTCATTGTAGATTTGTCTTCTCTGGGGGGCATTAGTGTCAATGATGGCATTGATCCTAATCAATATACACTGCAACACATTAGGATAGACAAGATTATTCGCGTGGTAGCCAAACATGGTCAAGGTGCTCTTATGGCTAAATTCGATGTAGAGGCAGCCTATCGCAATATTCCAGTCCACCCAGAAGATCGTTTTCTTCTAGGTCTAAAATGGCGTGGTCATTTTTTTGTTGACTTAACTCTCCCCTTCGGGTTGCGCTCGGCCCCATTTATTTTCGACTCAGTGGCAACCATGGTTGAATGGATTCTTGTGAACAATTACACGGTATCGGACTTAGTTCATTACCTTGATGATTTTATCTCGGATGGTCCTCCGGGCTCTTTAGTCTGTCCCCAGAATCTTTCCATTGCTTTAGAGCTATGCAAACAGCTGGACCTACCTCTTCACCCCAGCAAGTGTGAAGGTCTCTCTACGTCTCTGGTAGTACTTGGCATCCAACTTGATTCTGTCAAATAGACAGCTCGCCTCCCGTCTGACAAATTAATTGCTCTGCAGGCACTAATTGAATCATGGGCTGTGAGGCGCTGGTGTGGCACGGGGTGAACTTTTGGCTGTTTCCAGGAATGGTCCTCAAGTCTGATTTGGAAGTAACGTCAGATGCTGCAGGGGCAATTGGGTTTGGGGCCTTCTATGGTGATCAATGGTTCTATGGTTCTTGGTCAAATAGTCAAAAGCCCTTGTCAATCGCTTACGAGGAGCTATTTCCAGTGGTTACTACTGTACGAGTTGGGGGGGGGGGGGGCAGGCTGGTCTAAGAAGCATGTCTTGTTCCGGTCGGACAATGAGGCAGTGGTTGCCATTTTAAACGACAAGACTTCTAAGGTTCCGAGCATTATGCATCTCGTACGCCATTTACTTATGTCATCAGCCCGATCCGACTTCACCTTGGCGGCCCAACATATTCCAGGTGTTAATAATTATGTTGCTGATGCTCTCTCTCGCTTAAATTGGCTCAACGCCTTCCTGTCCTGATTACATCATGTCTATTATTATCAAGTCATTGGATTTGAGCTGTTATGACCATTGTATGCTTTGGGCAGCATGTACACTTCGGTACTTTGAGTTTTTGAGAGCGGCAGAATTCACGGTTCCTAATTTAGCGAGTTTTTCTCCTGCCTTTCATTTGATGGTGGGATATTGCAGTGAACTCAGTGTCGAATCCTTCTTGTTTACGTGTTCGGATCAAGGTCTCCAAGTCGGATCCATTTCGCAAATGCTGTTTTGTCCATATTGGTCGAGCTAGTCCACCTTTGTGTGCAGTAGAGGCAGTGCTAGCTTATTTGGCTTTGAGAGGCAATACTCCAGGTCCTTTATTCTTACTGCAATCTGGTCAGCCATTATCTCGCTCCCTTCTAACTAGCTGGCTGAGACGCATCTTGGAGGGAGCTGGTGTTCCTGGTAACTATTCGAGTCACAACTTCCGCATAGGCGCTGCTACAGTAGCTGCAAGGAACGGTGTTCCAGATCATCTGATTCAGACACAAGGGCGATGGGCCAGCAGTGCTCTCCAGCTCTATATACGAACTCCGTCTGAGGTATTGGCTAACCTTTCCCATCACTTGGTTTGACTGTATCAGGTATGTGTAATTTCTTATGTTGGCTATATTATAGAAGTTACATATAGGCTTGCGTCAATGCTTGTCAGTGGCTCTCACACAAGCAGCCCACGCTTGTTGAGTTGATCGTTGCGGATCAACTAGAATTCCTGGAGCAGATCGTTGCGGATCTAACAGTTGCATGAAGAGCACTTCTGCTGTGGTTGGGCCAGTGCTTGCGCTTGTTGAGTTGATCGTTGCGGATCTAACAGTTACATGTGGAGCACTTCTGCTGTGTTTGGGCCGGTGCTTGGGATTGTTAGGAGTCGGAGGTTCCTTGGTGCCCCCTTCCAGTCCCTCCGGTTTCCAAGCACCGGTAGTGGTTTGGTGGTGGACTGTAGTAGGGGTTACCATGGTTACCTCCTTGTCGTGTGTGGACATGCGCATCCATCATGACTATCTCTAGGCACCTAATCCCAAGCTCATCTTATGTCGATGAGTTTAACACTGACATAATTTTAAATGTGGAATGAAAATGGCATCAATGTTTTGACTTGCCCTGCAACTTAATTATTTTCAATTGTCTAACTTAAGGTATCTGCACTGGCAAAATTTGACCAACTTAGAAACATTTGATATTTAACAGAATATTAGAATAAGTGTCCTAATTTTGAGAAATAGCTTTCCCCCCCGAGTTTTCCTTTTTCAAAGCAGCGTAATGGTGGGTTAAAAATCGCTGGTTTAACCGGAACCGGATATAACTGGCTACATTTCGTTTCCAAGGAAGTCTGCAATTTGAGAACCACGTTATCTTCACACTGCTGTATGGCGTATAACATGACATGTATCTAAAAATTACAAATATACGGCCATCTACAAAGTCAATACGTTATGAACCAAGCCCGGTTACAATTTAAAATTATAGTGTCTTTTGGTTTAGATTGAGAGTTACTTGTGACAATTCCTAACAAGTAACATGCTGTGAAACAGGAAACAGCGTGTAACAAACAGTGAATACTGGCCGTTTAGAATTATCATAATAATTATGGATGAAACATCTAACTTCAGAATCAACCATTACTGTTACGTACTAGTCCCGCGACAGTTGTCACGCCATGTTAATTTATGTATGACATCACAGGCACGTGATGTGCTCATAACTAGTACAAATAAAAGTCGTTCATAACATGGCGCCCGATGAGGGGCAGTGGCAGTTTTAGTCCGTATTTAAGTCGTTTCTCGTCGTCATTTGGTCTCAATTCCGTTGAAGAATCATGTCAGAAGATCAAAAGAAATTGGATCGTCTTCGGGCCCAGAGAAGGGGGCATCGGGGAGTTGTGACAAAATACAGTAGAGAAGTGAGAGAGCTGATCGACAACATGGAGCCTTTGGAGGGTAACTCCTCGAGTCGACTGAAGATTATCGGGCAATCGCTGGATGAAAAGTTGCAGCTGTTGAAAGGTTTCGATGAGCAAATCGTGGAAATTTGTGTCGTGGAAGATATAGTGGAGGAGATTGCCGAAGCAGAAGAGGTTAATACGAGAATTTTAGAGATAAAGAGTGAAATTTCGTCGTTTGACAACCGAGCACGTGCTCCAAGTCCAGAGCCCCGGGAGGAAACGCGTTCACCTTCGGGTCGAGATAACGTGCTCAGTCAGCAGGTAAACTGGCCAGAAATTCGTGATTCACCGCAGAGTCGTCGAGAGTTCTCAGTTGAGTCGACAGGAAGAGCAAAACCAAGGCTTCCGAAGTTGGTACTACCGAAGTTTAACGGTGAGATTACTAAATTTATAGCGTTTTGGGATAGCTTTGATAGTGCCGTGCACAAGAATGTCAACCTTTCATCCGTTGATAAGTTTAATTATCTGCAAGCATTATTAGAAGGTCCAGCAGCGAGAGCCATACAAGGGCTAACATTGTCAGAAGCAAATTATGTGGCTGCTTTGGACATTTTGCGTGATCGTTTTGGCAAAACGCAACAGATAATATCTGCACACATGGATGACCTTCTAAAATTACCAAATTGTACCGAAGAGAGGCCTCATCAACTGAGGGTAGTTTATGACAAGGTCAAAGTCAATGTAAGAGGCTTAGAGTCCCTAGGAGTGAAGAGTGAGCAGTATGGTAGTTTCCTTATACCAGTTATAATGTCTAAACTACCAGTAGAAGTGCGTTTACAGATTGCTCGAGTTTCAACCAGAGATGTGTGGGACATAGATGAGCTTTTGCATGTTATTAAGAGGGAAATTGAAGCCAGAGAGATGAGTGACACTATGAAGGTCCAGGACAGAAGGTCAGCAGAACCCACTCATAGTTTTAGGAGAGCAGCACCACAGTCAACAGCATCATCATTAGTAACAAGCCATGAAGGCGTGTGTTGTGTATACTGTAAGAGTGGGCATTATTCGTCAGCATGTGAAGCAGTAAGGGAGGCCAAGGCACGAAAGGATATCTTGTTAAGGGAGAGGCGTTGTGTCTTGTGCTTATCAAGGGGTCACCGTGCAGGGCAGTGTTCTAGTACAAGGAGGTGCAGGAAGTGTAATGGTAAACACCATCAGTCAATTTGTGAACCTAACCAGAGACAAACTCATGCAGCAGGAGCACCTGCCACAGGTTCAATTAGTGAAATTACATCAAGTGCGGCACAACCAACTCCAAGTGTTGAGCAACCACGACCTAGTACCACAACAACATCCACAGCACAGAACAAGGTTAAGGTACTGTTACAAACTGCTAGAACATATGCATATACTAGTGACAGTGATGAATTAGTGAGCGTTCGTGTACTGCTAGACAGTGGTAGTCAAGGGTCATACATCACAAATGAATTGAAGAAGCGTCTAGGTTTGAAACCTATTAAATCGGAAACATTGAACTTGAACACATTCGGCCATGAGAAGCATGTGAAAAGGGAATGTGAGCTGGTGAAATTGAAATTGCAGGGAAGAAATGGAGAAGACCTAGAGGTGTCTGCATTAGGGTTTAATGCTATTTGTTCTCCATTACCTACTAAAGTTAACATTGATCAGCATCCACAGTTGCTAGGATTGGATCTAGCAGACCATGGTTCAGACAGAGACCATAGTGATACCATTGATATACTGATAGGCTCAGACCAATACTGGGATATTGTAACTGGAGATGTTAAACGAGGGAATGGTAATCTTGTGGCGATCAGTAGCAAGTTTGGATGGCTTGTGTCTGGTTCTATTGGGAGTACCAAAAATACATGTAATGAAAGTTACAGCTCATCAAATCTAATCATACAAGCACCTGGGGATTTCGTAGATGGCCAAGATCAGGCTACAGAGCTGGAGGACAGTTTGCGTCGTTTCTGGGACATTGAATCAATTGGAATTATGGAGAATCGAGGGGAACTGGATACTGGTGGTGAGCAGTTCTTACAAGACATCAAGTATGACAAGGCCCAAGGGAGATACGAGGTAGGCCTTCCTTGGAAGGACGTAGGTTTATCACAAGATACTAACATTGGTTTATGTGTCTCAAGGCTTAACCGTTTAAGATCTCGTTTGAAAGGGGATGAGAACTTATTTAAGGATTATGATAACGTTTTCAAGGCCCAGGTAGACTCTGGAATAATTGAAAGGGTTCCAAGGTCAGAAGAAAACTTACCTGGTGCTCATTTTCTACCACATCATGGTGTTTTGAATGCTGATAAAACAACTAAGTTGCGTGTAGTATTTGACGGTTCAGCAAAGACAGATCAGAGTCAGTATTCCATTAATGAGTGTCTCGAAAAGGGACCCAACTTGACCCCTCGCATATTCGACGTCCTAAGCAAGTTCAGAAGTCATCCGGTGGGACTTACAGCAGATATTGAAAGGGCATTTCACCAAATCTCTATTGACCCAGTTGACCGAGACAAGTTGAGATTTCTCTGGTTTGGCAACATATGTGATGAGAGACCAGAGATTGTGCAATACAGATTCTGTAGGTTAGTGTTCGGGCTAACTTCAAGTCCTGCAATCCTAAGTGGAACAATTCAGCATCATTTATCACAGTACAAGCAGTCAGAACCGGAAGTAACTGAACTGTTGACTAATTCATTGTATGTAGATGATTTTGCAGGGGGAGCTAAGGATGCTGCTACAGCATATGAGGTTTTTCAGAAGGCAAGGTCAGTTATGCAAGGGGGAGGGTTCAACCTCCGTAAGTGGATCACAAGTTCAAGTGTTTTGCAACACAGAATAGATATGGAAACAGGTCAGGAAGTAAAAAACCCTGATGTAAAGATCTTGGGGTTGAACTGGGACACTATAATAATAATAATAATAATAATAATATTTTAACAGGGTGCCCATGTCACCAAGGTGTTTTTCAATGGGGCCCTGTATAAAATTTAAAAACAAATAACAAGATAAAAGATAAAAATGCAATGGAAACGCTAATTAAAAACATAGTAAAAAGTCATGAGGCAAATCTAATATTAGCTAAGAAGGATAATTATAAGTAATCTTTAAGCTTACTTTTAAAACATGATAAAGAGCTAATACTACGAATCTCTAAAGGTATACTGTTCCAATCCGTTATGGCGTGATAAGTGAACCGCTGCTTCCCCCAGTTTCTCTTGGGTTTGTGCAGATGTATGTCATCTGTTCTTCGGGTATTATAATTATGTACTTCTCTATTTGTTATAAAATTAAAATCGTAGTCAATTTGGCCATTACGTAATTTATGTACCGTGGTACATCGATGGAATTTACGACGTACCTTGAGCATTTTCCAACCTAGCTGATCTAAAGCTTCTCTCGAAGAAGAGAAGACTGGTAAACCTAATATTACTTTGGCGGCCTTATTCTGAATAACCTGAAGGTAGTCCATAAGTGTAATGTTATTTTTATCTCCCCAAACTATATCTGCATAATCTAAAATGGGTAAAATAAGCGCATTATAAAAAGTTAAACGAGCATGCAACGGTAAAAGATGTCTTATGCGCCTCAACAGGCCAATGCGCTGATTTGCCTTAGAAATAACATTATCTATATGATCGCACCACGTCATGGTTTGGTTTATAGTCACACCTAAGTACTTAAATGAATCAGCGCGCGTAAGAGAAGAACTATTGATAGTAAGTGATACGTCATTACATGCCTTTAACTTATGTGAGCTACCAACTAGAATAAAATTAGATTTACTAATGTTCAGCGTCAAAAGGTTATCATTGAACCAATTAGCAACATTTGCTAGATCACTGTTGAGTGTCTGTTCAACAATACGCAGGGATGACGAAGAGAAGTAAATGACTGTGTCGTCAGCATAAATAGATATCTCACAGGATTCCAGACAATTTGGAAGATTGTTAATGTATATTAGGAAGAGCAGGGGACCAAGAATACTTCCCTGAGGCACTCCAACAGGTACATATTGAGTAGAGGAGTACTGGTTGTCTATTACAGTTACTTGAGATCTGTTACAAAGGTAAGAGTTAAACCAATCAACTACGTGAGCTGAGACTCCGATGGAGACCATCTTTGATAAAAGGAGATTATGATCGACCGTGTCGAAGGCTTTCGATAGATCGAGGAAGGCTGCACCAGTTATTAGTCCCTCGTCCATATTCGCTAGAACATTGTCTGTAAAATGCGCCAGAGCGATGCCAGTGGAAAGTTTTGGTCTAAAACCAAATTGTTTTGGGGTCAGAATATTCTCTTTGCAAAGAAAGTCATAGAGCTGACCATGCACTGCCCTTTCAAGAATCTTGCTAATTGTAGGCAGGACTGTGATCGGTCTGTAGTTGTTCACATCGGATCGATTGCCGCTCTTGAATAGCGCTGCGACTTTACCCATCTTCCAAATTGTAGGAAATGATCCTGACTGTAAAGAACGGTTGAATAATCGAGTGAGAGAGGTGCTTAGAACAGCAGAGGAATCTTTCAAAAGTCTAGCGCTTATCTGATCTAAGCCAATGGCCTTGTTTGTTTTCAGGGTTCTGAGCTGATTTCTAACAAATTGTTCATCAATCGACCGAAAAACGAATTTGGTCTCTTGTTCTTGATCAGGCGCTGGACCACGACGAACGGAGCTGGAAATATTAAAATTCGCCTTTAATTGATTAGCCAGTTTTGTCCCAATAGACGTAAAATGTACATTAAGAGTTTCTGCGATTGATTGAGGCTCAGTAATAGTCACACCCTCTGAAATAAGACAAGTAGTGCGAGGGGACGATTTGCGGCCTGCAACGTCATTTATTATCTTCCATAGATTGCTTGGGTGTGCTTTATTCTTTTCAATAAGCTCATGGTAGTACGTAGACTTGCATATTCGTACTTGCTTGTTTACATAGACTTTTAATTTCTTGTACATTCTCCATTGATAAGGCGACTTTGATTTGACGGCTTTGCGAAGGTGGTAGTCGCGGTCACGCATGGCCTGACTAAGTTCAGACGTCATCCAGGGAACTTGAATTCCCTTGACACGGGTTCTTTTAACTGGCGCGTGCCGGTTTGCCACACCCGCGAAAAGATTGTTCCAGGTTTCCACAGCTAAATTAATATCTTCTATGTGTTCCACAGCACTCCAATCTATCTCTTGTAGTTCTTCAACGAAAGTGTTTTTATCGTAACCACGATACGAACGGTACTCAATTGTTTTTGGTGGAGCTCTGGGAACACCGGATTTCATCGTGCAATATACAAGTGAATGATCGCTAATCGCAGAGGGAATCACACCGGATTCAACAATGCGATGATTGTTATTGACAAATAGCAAGTCAATAGCTGTTCTGGTTTGGTCAGATATTCTAGTTGGAGTATTAATTAACTGTTCCAAGTTGTGTACATTAGCAAAACGTTGAAATGTTTGCTTTAATTTAAATGCAGGATCACTTCTCGACGACAAAAAGTCAATATTAAAGTCTCCCAATACGACAATTTCAGAATCAGCAGGTAGTTTAGCTAAAGATTCGTTTAGCCCATCGATGAGTAAATCACAGCAAAAGTTTGGAGGTCTATACGTGCAGCAAACAAATTGTTTCTTACATTTGGGTCGACTTAGTTCAATCCAGCATGTTTCAGTGTTTGTAGAGAGATCCGAGCGATGTACGTAGGGAATGCCATCTAATATAAATATTGCTGTGCCGCCACCACGCTTGTTACTACGATCATGTCTTACTAAAGTATAGCCTAAGATGCTAACTTCAGAGTCCAATATGGAAGGGGTTAACCAGGTCTCTGATACCGTAAAGATATCAAAGGGTTTATCACGAATTAGAAGCCGAATAGCGTCCATCTTGTTAATCATACTCCGTACGTTGAGATGGGCAACTTTGAAGCCACGGGCTCTTGTAAACTTATCCAGGTCAACAGCACTGTCATTTGCTGGACCTGGCTGGACTTCAATGTCGTTTGCTAAGCGAATAAGCAGGACTGAAATAGATGCATAAGCCATAAAACGACAACCAAGGACTACACGGGCCGAGTCCGGAATAAGTTTCTTGAGCGTCGCCACGCTAGATTTGGTTGACGGGGCGAAACTTCCATAAATTCGGGGACTTGAAACTTCTGTCGCTGTGTAGAACAGATGACTTTGATTAAACTTTGAATCTCTAACATTGAAGCCGGATATACATAAGTAGAAATAGAGAAATACGAGGACATCACGGAGACCCCTAAAAGCGTGACCGGCCGCCATTACTAATAAGGATGAGTTCCACTTTGAATTTACTGAAATCAGTGAATATGTGAAATCATTACCACCCACTAAGAAAACTGTACTGAAGGCTTCAGCAAAGGTTTTTGATCCATTAGGGTTAATCAGTCCATTTACTGTAAACTTGAAGGTGTGGTTCCAGACCCTGTGCTCAGGCAAGGTTAATTGGGATGATCCTCTAGATGGAGAATTGTTAAGGAAATGGAATCTCCTTACCGATGAATTCTGTGAACTAACCAAGATTAGAGTTCCTAGATGTTACTTTTCAGGTAACAGGAAACCTGTTGGTCATGAGATACACGGATTCAGTGATGCGTCAGAGATGGCATATGCAGCAGTTGTGTACCTGCGTACAGTATATGAAGATGGAGGTATTGACATCCGTCTTATTGCGTCTAAGACAAGGGTTTCCCCCTTGAAGAAGCAGTCTATTCCTCGATTGGAACTTTTAGGAGCGTTCATCCTAGCAAGGCTAGTGGATACCATCCGGTCTGCGTTCAGGTCAGTTGCATTGAACGTAGAGACATATTACTGGGTAGATTCTTCCACCACATTGTGCTGGATAAAGAACAACAAACCATGGAAACAGTATATCCGGCATAGGGTTGATGAAATCCGAAGGCTGTCAGACAAGCAAAGTTGGAGGTTCTGTCCAGGGATCCTGAATCCTGCAGATATCCCATCGCGCACGTGTTCGGGGAAGCAGCTTGTTGATAACAAGTTATGGTGGAATGGTCCAACCTTTCTAAGAAGGGCTATAGAACTGTGGCCAGATCTGCCGACCACCTTCGAAACTGTAAGGGCAGAGGAAGAATTGGTGAAACATCCCCCAGTGATCACACATTCGTTGACAAGTGTATCTATCAGTCAGGCACCCCTAAGCCTGGATAACATAGTCAACATAGATCGATACAGCTCTAAGCTTAAGCTGTTGAGAGTGACTGGTTACGTATTGAAGTTTGTACGATTGCTAAGACGAGATAGCAAGGTTGTCAAGAGTAAGGAACTGAATGTGGAAGACTTAAACCTGGCCGAGCTTACTTGGGTCAAGAGTGTGCAAGCAGGCTCATTCACAGCGGAATGCCAAGCCCTTTCCACGGGGGCTGATGGGAGTCAGTGTATGAAACAATTCAGTTTGTATTTAGATGATAAAGGGATCATTCGTTGCAAGGGTAGGGTTAGCAATGCCATTCTGCCAGAGAACAGCAAGAATCCCGTGTTGCTGCCACCGCACCATAGATATACAGAACTATTGATTAGAGAAAGACATGAACATGTTCATCATAACGGGATAAGAGATACCCTAAATTCTATCAGAGAATCGCACTGGATTTTGAGAGGTAGAGAGGCAGTGAAGAGGCTAATTAGATCATGTGTCATATGCAAGAGATATGAAGGGAAACCGTTTCCACCTGCGCCAGACTTACCTGTTGATCGTGTGAGTGAAGGACCACCGTTCATGTTCACTGGCGTAGACTTCGCGGGTCCATTATACGTTAAGAGAGGGTCATCAGACACAACAAGTAAGGCTTATTGTTGTTTGTTTACTTGTGCCTCTACACGTGCTATCCATCTCGAGATAACAGAGAATTTGACAGTTGCATCATTTTTGCAAGCGTTTAGACGATTTACTAGCCGTAGAGGATTACCGGCCAAAATGTTGTCCGACAACGCTAAGACTTTTAAGTCAGCATCGGTTGAAGTCAAGAAGATTGTGAGGTCAAGTGAAGTGCTGCAGTACTTAACCAACAAGCAGGTTGCGTGGGAATTTATTATGGAGCGTGCACCCTGGTGGGGTGGATTTTGGGAGCGGTTAGTACGGAGTGTTAAGCGATGTTTGAAGAAGTCTGTTGGACGATCGTCGTTAAGCTTTGAGGAGTTGCGCACCCTGATCGTGGAAATTGAATCGACGTTGAACAATAGACCGTTGACCTACATCTATGATGATGAGAATGGGCTTTCATACCCATTGACTCCAGCTGACCTAGTTTACGGACGTCAGACCGCGACCACGCCGGGTCAACGACAGCACAACGTCATCAGTACATTCCAGACATTGAGTAAGAGAGCGAGGTATCATTTTAGACTGCTTGAAGGTTTCACGAAGCAGTGGCGTAATGAGTATCTTCTGAGTTTACGGGAAACTCAGCGTAAGCAACCAGGTAGCGCTAGAGGTGTGCAACCAATCGCTACAGACGACATTGTGCTATTAAAGGACGAGACGTCAGCGCGTTGTTCGTGGAAGTTAGCACGTGTTACGGAGTTACTGAAGAGTAAAGACAACGTAGTGAGAGCTGCAAGGGTTCGTGTGCTGAATGCGGATGCCCGTAGAGGAGGTACTAGCTTGCGCCGTGCGATTCAACACCTCATACCGCTTGAGGTCCGAGTAAAGGACACTGTTTAGAACTATCATTTAGGATTCAAGGAAGAGACACTTAAGGTTGAACTATCGAGTTTATTACTTAGTTACAGGATAGAAGTGTAACACACAGAACTTGTTTCTAGAGTGACTATTGAACATTGTAGGTGGTTACCAGTCCATTCACAACAGTTTTAGTTATTAACAGTTTACATTTAAGTATTTGATTACCTGTGAGGTAATCAACCCCGGGAGTGTTACGTACTAGTCCCGCGACAGTTGTCACGCCATGTTAATTTATGTATGACATCACAGGCACGTGATGTGCTCATAACTAGTACAAATAAAAGTCGTTCATAACAATTACAACCAGGCATAGAGCACTTAGAAGTGGCATTTATTTGCTGAACGAAGTCGACCAGTTAAGACTTGCACACAAACATATTATGCTCAATTTCCAGGTCTCCTTGCATTTGTTTATCGACTTCATCGACTGTAGCGACTTCAGCGACTTTACTTCACAATCAGACTCATAAGTTAGACTAAAATTAGGGTCTTCATCCGTGTTGTCTTCTGCTGAACTAGCTGATTGCTCAGGAAAGCAGTCTGTGAGGTTATTTGACACAACCTTTCTTTGTACGGTAAACTCAAACTGTCTTTCCTAGGCTTACAAATCTCCCTATGCCTATGGTCTAGGCTCTTAAAGTGCCCCTACGATCAAATTTTGACATATCAATGTTTTTGCATATTCATAAAGTAGAGTTCATATATTATTACCAGTTCAAATTGTTTTTCGATACAACGACAGGAAGTCTTATTTTTTTAGCTCCGAATATTGAATCTACACGTCCGCCATTACTGGAAGCCGTGCCCTTTGTTCAGCTTTAAACAAAGGTTTATTCACCGGAAATGATATCATACACTTAACGCTCGCCTGCAGAACACAACGCCTGGAGGCATATTTCTACTAAAAACGTCTTCACGTACATAAGAAGAAAGTTATATTTATCTTTGCGAGGTTGGCTACTTTTTTATGCACGCTATTTCGCGCCACGAGGTTGTCGTGTTAAGTGTATGACATCACTTCCGGTGAATAAACCTTTGTTTAAAGCTGAACAAAGGGCACGGCTTCCAGCAATGGCGGACAGGATTTTACCGGTTTGAGCATCAACATAAAAACCTTCATTTTGTAGCACTGCATGTAGTCTTTCTTTAATTTCTTTTTTGAAAGCTTTTTTTGGTAGATTTCTAATTTGAATTGGAATTTTATTCCACAATCTTACACCTATTCTAGAGAATGATTTATTTTGAATGGTTAGTCTTGAATATTGAGTGTATAAATTCTGACACACAGATGATCTAGTACTATATGAATGCGTATCACTTATATAAGAAAATAATTTACATAAATTAATAGGAGCCTTCTTATTAACAACATCATGCATTAAGTTTGCAATTGATTCGAGATAAAGAACATTAATAGGAGAAATATTTGCCTTAAGAAAAAGAGGAATAGCACTTGCTTTCCTATCAGAAAAAAATTTAATCTGAGGGCCCGTTTTTGTAGAATTAATCGCTGTTAGATATAATTTAGGGGCTTGGCCCCAGGCACTTAAGCCATAGTTAAGATATGGTTGTATTAAAGATCGGTATAAAGTTAATAAGGTATCCTGGGGAACAAAATGTCTTAATTTAGCAATCAGGCCAACTGTTTTACTTATCTTATTACTAATAAAATTTATATGGAATTTCCATGAAAGATTACTATCAATTAACAATCCTAGGTATTTTACATAATCTTTACTTTCAAGAGGAACATATCTATTAAGTAAGTTACTATAAGCTTTAATGTTAAATTGGTAAGTAAGTTTTCTTTGGTAGGGATGAAAAATAACAAAGTTTGATTTTTTGAGATTCAAAGTTAGCTTATTTACAGTAAGCCAATCACATAATTTCTTTAATTCTTTATTTACAATTGATTCAAGAGATTTTTGATTTTTGTGAGCATATAGTAAGTTAGTATCGTCTGCAAAAAGGAAAAAATTGAGTTTATCAGAGGCTTTATATATATCGTTTATGAAGATTAGGAAGAGTAGTGGACCAAGGACAGAGCACTGGGGAACACCATAATTATTATTCTCTTTATTAGATATGTGAGATGCTATTTGGGTTGTTTGGGTTCTACCATGCAGGTAAGACTCAAACCAATCCTACAATATACCTCTTACTCCATAATGATATAGTTTTTTTAATAATATACTGTGATTTACGGTATCAAAAGCCTTTTTTAAATCAATAAACATAGCACAGGTGAACATTTTGTTATCCATATTTGTTTGTATTGTGTTTATTATATCTTGGATAGCATGTTGAGTTGAATGTTTTGTCCTAAAACCATATTGAGCATTATATAACAGCTCATTCTTTTCTATGAAACATGCCAAACGATTATACATAAGTTTTTCAAAGATTCTGTTAAAAATGGACAGTAAAGATATTGGTCTATAGTTGTTAGGATCCAATTCATCTTCAGATTTGAATATTGGTACTATTTTTGAGATCTTTAACTTAGATGGATATGTTCCAAGTTGTACAGAAGTGTTTAATATATTTTCTAATGGTGAACTAAGTATATGCCTTGAACATTTTAACATGGCAATTGGACAGGAATATAGACCATATGATTTATTGTTTGGTATCGACAAAATTTCGTATTCCACTTCAGCTTTTGTTATAGGGGTAAACAAAAATGAATCCTTTTGTCTGATATCACTTAAATAGTCTAAGGGGTGCTTACTGTGATTTGGAACTTGGTTTGCTAGTTTCTGTCCAATTGAAGCAAAATGTCTGTTCATTATATTAGGTATCTTCGAAGGTTCAGTAATAATCATGTTGTTTCGAGGATCTTTAAGAGCAGAAATAGGTTTTAAATTCTTCTTGTTGTTGTTTATTAAACTGTTTATTCCTTTCCAGGTTTTCTTAATATTATTCATATTATTTTCAAAATAGGAGTGAAAGTACAACTTTTTACTAATACGTATTAAATATGATATTCGGTTTCTGTAATATTTGTATTTATCATTATCACCAGATAGGAGAAGTTTATTTTTAACTCTTATGGATTTCCTAAGGTTTACGAAATTGCTTACATTTGCGGTGTGATATAGTTTTAATATGTGCAAATTTATTAATAAGTCTGTTTAGCTTCCTATAAAATGTAGAAAATATTTGATTAATATCACTATAATTACTATTTCCAAGACTGTTTAAGGAAAAGTCTATATTTGACAATTCAAGATTAAATTTGTTAGGCGAAAAATTTGAAAAGTCTCTCATTTTCTTCTTTATAGTTTTAGTTTTATCTTTAACAAATGAGGTTATGCAAAACTGAGAGAAATGGTCACTAATGTCAGAGACTATATTTACTCGGGCCAGGCCTTCGGCCGAGGCACGAGTCAGAAAATGCAAGCCGTTTAATCATTATTATTTTTTATTTTTTATTTTTTTGTGTCGCTGTTTGGCGCCAGTTACCAATCAGATTACACAGGAGCCCATTGTTCGATTCCCAACACGTGACAGGATCAACCAATCAGATCCGACACCCGCCAGATCGCTCGGCAAAGCCAGGTTTGGGTTCATTCTGAACTATTATTTTGCTGAAACCAAAGGTTTCTTCGAATGAAATATCAAGATATTCAGTTATTCTAGGGCTGACAGGACTTTTAGGGGCTTTCGATGGAAAATTCTCACATTTACGAAAGGGATGTGGCGATCCAAATATCGCACAGTAAGCTAGTCTAGCCGGCCGGAGGAGTGATGGTTTTGGTCCAATAATCCACGGAAACTGAAAGAAAATGCCTGTACTGCTGCATCTAACTTCTAAGTGCCATACGATTGCAGTGTTGCGTTGTTGATATTGTTGAAATACTCTTCATTACCATCACACACTGTGAGGAGGTCAAATCAGTGAGGGATTGATTGTTTGCAATGTTGGCTGTAATTGTTTACTGCGAAGTCCTCTCTTGAAAATGAAATACTCTTGAGATTATACAACTGGGAAGTCTTGACTAAACCAGTCAAACAATGCCGAACTTTACTAAGACTTCAATTCAAGAGTCGCAAAAGCTGGAAGTGAACAGTGATTGACCCTTGGCTTTGAACGCGAACGGAAATCAGAACTGGTGAAGTTGAAATTATGTGTTTATATATGCGCACACAAATCTTACTTGTTCCCTACTTTTAAAATTTTATTAAGTGTAATGGTGACTGTAATTCGAACTGGAAATGAAATCGTCCGTAAGTTGAACTGTATGTGACTTTATAGAGACCAAGAAGGAAAAAGTTAAAATCGATCGTCAAAACAATAACAGAACTCGGAAGATACAGAGAGGCATTCGAATTTACTACGAATTATACCCATAAACAGAACTGGATATGACTTACAAACCGAGAATACCGAATTAAAATTGAATTGAATGTGAAACTGTCAAAAGAAGAGCAGGATTTGTTGTGTAAAGCCATACTGGAGAGTACAATTATATAAGTTATGGCTCCATCAATTCCAAACCTGCCCCTCCCCCCCCCCCTGGATATTTGTAGAGCATCGAATGCCCCACTGTGGAGTCAAGTGCTCCACGGTGGGGCTTTGGTACGGGTGAAAATCTCTTATCAAATTCGCTATTTTGACTCTTTCTACAAATGAATTCCTCACCCTGCCAACTTTTGTTTGCTCCAAAATGTCTCACCCCTGGGACAAAAACTCAGTCAAATGCCCCCCATCCTTGGGGGATGGCCAGGTTTGGAATTGGCAGAGCTATACACAGATACTGGAACTGATTAGAACAATCATAAATAGAATTGGGTGTGGATATTTATTTACCAAGCGAACACTGTTGCCCTGAAAAATATGTTGAAAAAGTCAACTTGAAATACTGAAGAAAGAAGATAACGAATTGAAGTGATATATAATTTATATGCTTTCACTTGTATACTGATATTATTATTACAGTCATGAACAGACAATATTTAGCTTAATTAGTGACATATTTTAATTGATATTAATCTAAATCATGTTCTACATTTGTTTCGAATATTTAATTACAAGGAGGGCCACGCATTTCTTAGCCTCCCCGCAGTCGTTTTTAGGGGCTCATACCTAGCCCCTAAAAACGACTGTGGTGGAGGCTACGCATTTCTATGTGTGTACTAGTTGGTGTTACCCTCTTTAAATAAAGTTAATTTTCAATGCACACAATATTTTATTAAACATTAGGGACTGGTCAAAAATTAGCAGGGGAGATGCAAAGGGGGTGGGGTGGAGATAAAAAAGTCTAAAAATGTATAGTATGTATTAGTATGAAATATTTTGACCCTTTCTCCCCTATAATGCACCTATCAATGTCTTGCCCCAACGGGGGGAGGGCGGGCATACACGGGCTATTGACATCGAAGCGTTGCCCGTGACAGGGGTTGTTGAGCTTTTATTGACACAGAGCTCCCCCCAGGGTCGGGCTGTTTGACATTTTTAGCCGAGAAGGACTGGGAGAGAGAATAGGCCAAAGCGATCCAAAATGGCGGCGTTGCCGGATAGCGTGGACGGCAAGTCAAAAAAGGTAAATAATTTGCTCAATATCCATGCTGAAAACATGCCACTTGCCTCTTTATTTAGGTTTTTTGCAAAACAAACACATGACCTTTGCTTTTGTTTCATTTTTTAATTTCTTCATGAAAAATGAATCGAATGAGTTTAGCTTGTCAAACCGAAGAACACGTGCATTTAATATTATGCTGACAAAGCTGAACCTGTATGTTCTTGAAACATTTATTCGATAGGTCCTTGTTCAGTATCAAGAAAGAAGAAAGATACTGATGGTAACGTGTTTGGAAGATCTGAAGAAAAAAACAAATGAGCTATTCCTCCAGCTGGAATCAGCAACATTTATAATCTTCCAAAGATATGACAAAGACTTCAGCGAATTCGTTGATATTGAGAATTACACTGACATCTCCAGTGGTGACAAACTGAACCTGGTTATTGTACAAAATGATGTTTTATTAAAAGAACAAGATGGCCCAAATGTACAGGTATGAGTTTGTCTGTGTTGTATTTCTATCTTTCAGAGATGCCAACTCTCCCGGTTTTGCCAGGAGATTTTTGGCCTCATCTCCTGGGCTCCCAGTTATTAAATACAGTCCAAAATCTCCCTGGTAATAGCAAATCAAACAATTATATATGTTGTCATTTTATTTGCATTGCTGTTTAATATCTGTTCTGTTAATCCCATTGGCCATGTTGAATGATTCGATTGGAAAAATAGAAAAATATTAATAATTATATCAATTATATAAAACATGATCATGCAGGTTTATTGTATGCAAGAAATGTTGAAACATGCCTACCTGTAGAAGCATGGATGGCTTAATGGTTTATCACACTGACCCCTCACTGTTATAGTACTGTGACTGGGGTTTGAGTTGTGAAAATGTAAAATTTAAATTTATCTTTTATTTACTTAATTTGTAACCCAATAAGCATGTGAAGAAAACTCAAAGAAGATTATGTTTCAAAGAAGGCAGTATGGGGTTGACAGAGGCTATGGAGGATGAAGTGAGTAAAAGCTGGTTTTGATCAACATTAATTAATACTTTTCCTTACATAAAATCCATTAGACATTTTACTTGTAAATTGGAACTCCCTCGCCCTGTTTACAGTCCACTGTTAATTTTGCCCTAAAACCTGGTACATGTATAATGGTTTTGCTTACCAGCACAATTTGAAACAAATAATTTACCAATTGAATAAGCTATGCAATTGTCTTCAAAACAATGATATGTTACACCAATAGACCATTATAGTAAGAGAGGGAATTTACAATTCAAACATGTGTGAAATGATAAAATCCGTTCAAATCTATTTTTAGTAAAACAAATAATATTTGTTCTTCAAGTGGCCTAAAAATGGGCATGATTTTCATGGGCCAGTTTCAATAGCAATGTCTAATAGAAGATTATGTTGATGGCAACCATACATCATACAAAAGATTGATTGTTTTGACTTTAATTAATATTTTTTTAATTGTAGAATTCTGGTACATGTAGTGCTGACAATGAGCTACGACTTAAGTCGAGAATTTATGGAAAGGACAGAGATAGTGCTAATCGAACAGAGTACCAGAAAGCAGTTAATGAAGCTGCTTACAATATAGCAAAGGACAATTATGCTATTTTGGTAAACAGAAAAGAACTAATGACACAAGCTCAGAAATGTGTACGGGATACATATCCTTTCAGAAAGGGCTTCTCTAGATCAGGATCTGCTGATAATAGCCGCCAGAAAGAAACAGAGGGCAAAAAAGAAAAGACATAAAGAGGAAAGGGCCATTAGACATATGGAGTTGACAGAAAGAATAAAGGAAACCAAAAACATGATCAGATATAAAACGTTAAGAAGAGACAAGTGTTCTTCAGTTAAAGAATGGAAAGCTTGTGAGACATTGAGCAGTGAAATCAGGAAATTGTTGTCAGAGAAAGGTCAACTGGAAAGAGAACTTGCATTACTTGACCGGAAACAGAAGAAATCCAACTGGCATGAGAACAGAGCTTCATCAGAAACAACTACAAACGGAAAAAAAAAACTCTTCAACATCATCGACTACTACAAGTAACAAGTAAACATGCCAAACAGTCATCATTTGACATCAGAAGTGCATTTGGTGTTGATAACAAAATCAGTGTAGGCACTACAAGTACTGTTGTTGTGACAGCTGCAGTCACAACAACAGCCACAACTGCCAGTAAAAGATGTGTTGTTTCGAGTGAAGGTTCTCAGAATTACCATGCTGATATTGTTGATGGTGGCAATGCAAGTAAGAAGTATACACAGGCCAAAGCAAATGTTACAAGTGAAAGTGCTTGCAAAGTGATGCCATCTACAACAAAAGGACATTTAGTTCCACCTATAAAATGTAGTACGGCAACAACTACATGTATAAACTTTGACAAGCAAAGTGAAGGTCAGGTTGATGATAAAATTGCTAGTACTTGATCATCAAGTCAAGGTCCAGATGTCACCATGAAAGAGAGTACAGAGGAGGATTTTTGAAAAAGCCCTCCTTTTGCAATGATGACACTGTTGAGGGAGGGCATTTAGTCGAACTTTATAAGTTGCAAGAAAGTAACAGGAAGTTATCGGATTATATAGTTCATGGTCAGTTGGCCATTTCACGTTTTGAGGGTATGACCCTTTCACAATATGTCAAAGTCCGAAAACATATCTGTAAAACTAAACACACAAACTGTAAAGTTTGTCCATCAATGATCCATGTTGCAAATACTATTAATAACTATGGATTTTGGAAATTGAAATCGGCATATGTTTGTAGCATTGACCATGTACAACCATGTCAGATATGCATAGAACGTATACATTCAGCACCAGGGGAACCTCCAGTAATCAATGCATCATCGGCTAGAAACTACACAACAGCACATGCAAAAAGGAAATTCCTTCGCATGCCTCTGGCCTGTGTTACAGTACCTGTTGGACCCAAGGAATCTGTGAACTTCTTGATTGATAAAGACAGCAATTACTCCTTAATGACAAGTATTATTACGCAAATCAATGAAAAGAAACCCCCTGAAAGAACACTAAGTAAAGACTGTGCCTTGAATCTCATGAAATCGTGTACCTCTTACTCTGAAAGGGAGCGTTTACGATATGCCATAGCTGAGACAAGTAATTTGTCCAAACGAGAGTTAAGAAGACAGTTTGGATTTGAAGACAGTGGCACACGGAAAGAAGAAGTGGAGTCTGCTTTAAGGAAGCAAGCGGAAATCAGAGAATCTGTGTACAGACTTGCCAGTATCAAAGAAAAGGCTGTCCTGCTCTCTCTTGGCGTGGAAGTGTCCGATTCAAGTGAGGAATCTTCATCAGAAATTGAATCTGATGATGAAAGCTGCAGTGAAAATGAGCAGGAAAGAGTCAACAAGATCAGACACATCTCAGGAACATTCATTGGAACATGAAACAAAGAGTGTCAGTGATCAGAGGCTTGATGTTAATGTGACCTGTAATACTACTGCACAGCATTTGCTAGATCAGGAAACGCAAGCAAAGAATGAAAACAATCAAGACCAGCTTCAGCCTGGATTTAGGGACAAGTACGAATTGCCTCTCAGTAAACAACAATCAAGTAATGGAGATACTTTCATGAGTACTAATCAACTGTTAGATTTGTTAAAAGCCTGCATACTAAATTGGATTGCTTTTGTTGAGTCGCTCAAGGATGAAATTCCAAATTTAACACCAGAGGCATTGGATCAACTTCTTCTTGACTTTGCATCACAGCTACCCTATCTCGATTTACAGCTTAATGAAGAGCAGTTGATAGAACAGAGTAGACAAGTATACTTGGAAAATAGAAGAATTGATGAGATGAATAAAGAAGTAGAAACAGATGGTGGTCTCTGAATCGGATGAGAGTGATATAGATCCGGAAGAGTGGGTTACTGTTAATGATGCATTAGGACCAAAAGCAAAAGAATTGATTTTGAGGAAAGTAAAAAGTCTGCGGAAACAAGCAGCAAGGAAGGCTGCTAAGAAGATAGAAGTGGAGAGATTTCTGAAAAGGAAACGGAGTAAACAGATTGGTACCATTTTGAGAAAGTATCCTAACATTGGAAATGACATTGAGAACTTCGTTAAATCTCGAGGTGTTGGTGCTGAAGCGTGGAGGAGAACCGGGGTTTTAACTTTCGATGGGAACAGGAAAGTACAACAAAAAGTGACCTTTTCCTGAATCAAGGATAACTTAGAAGAGAAATATGAAAGGAAGTTTTCGTATGGAACAGTTGTTCAGATGTGCGTTGCACGAAATCGTAGAAGGAAAGCATCAGCTAATTACAAAGGTGTAGCACAGGTAACATGCAGAAGAGCTCGAAAGGGGTTTGAAATAAAGTATAATCCTGACTGCCACTGGTCAAATGCATTCTACAAGGGACTAGATGTAGTCCAGTACACTGATGGTAGAGATAAACTGCTCCTTAATAGGGATGATCTGTCAGCATTTCGCTTGGACACTATGTTCACAAGTGACAAGGCTCCAACACATTGCATCAAAGGTAAACCATCACTTACAACCAAGACAGACTATCAAGCATCATATCCGAACACGTTAAAAACTACCTCATACAATTTTACTGCCTCTCAGATAAATATTACTGCATTGAAATGTGCTAATCTTTTCCCATGGGAGGGGCCATTTGTCATGTCTGTTTAGCCTTTGGGTGGGGATTATTGACATTTTGCTTTCGAAAATGTCAATAGCCCCTGGGTATGCCCGCCCTCCCCCAGTTGGGGCAAGACATTGATAGGTGCATAACTCGATACTGCTTGCGTATATTTTGTGTCTAGTAGAATCCTAACACTTTCTCAGTTATTTTCACTTGAGAATATTAAGATACTGCGGTTGAAATTATGTTTTGATTCATATGTTTGACGATATAGGTACCTTCGTGACTAAAAGGTGCGAAATGTCAACACAAGTCACAATGCCATGTGCTCAAGTGACGCTACCACAGGGAGCCCATTCCACACTTTGCTTGATACTTTTATGCATAATCATAATATGATTGTCTTTCTAAAGATGTAGAAGCAAAGTTGTAGTACAACTTTCCTTCTACATCTTTATCTATCTATTAGTGCTACGCGGCCACTCCTTGTTCTATTCTGATTGTATTTCTGCTTTTGTTATAGAAATCATTCAGGACGTGTTACACTGCACTGCTGCAAAAAGATGACTTTAAGGGATTTGCTGTGAATAAAAGGTATATTTATTATTAGATTTGTTTTATTATATAATTTGCTGTTTTCATAGTGGATTAAAAGTTTTGCCCTGTTTACATGAGAATAGGACACTATCATAAATTTAGCATTCTTATTGGCTGAGCGCGTGCTTGATGAGAACACAGTGCACATGCATTTGTAGCCTTTTATAAAGAGTATTTTATAAAATAAATAGAAACCTTGTCCGCTGTGCATTGTGCATGTGCAGTTTAGAGCACTTGGGGATCGACGGAACACTCGAGAAGTGTTGAGAAGCACTCCGCTTCGCATCATGCTTCTCCTAACACTTCTCTCGTGTTCTGCCAATCCCCGCGTGCTCTATAAGTGCACAGGCGCACGTTTTCTATTTCTTCACTCTAGTGCTAGGATCGTCCTGGCAGGCAAGTCAACCTTCAGGTGTCCCCTAATTTCTCTATTTAGAAAATTTTGTGCCAAACTATTATTGAAAGTTTGAGAGTGTTATTGTAGGTTGGTTTCATTGTAGACAACAAACATGTTTCATCAGCCTAGAATTTGTTTTTATAATTTTTACATAGCTTTCAGGCATTGTTATCCATTCTCAGGGTCAGATAAATTACTTATAATCCATCAGACCCTGAAGATGGGCAATGCCCGAAAGCTAGGTAAAATAATAATAAATTCTATGTTCGAAACAAATTTATTGTCTATTATTGAAAGTGTTTTAAACCTTATTTATAATATTATTATTATAATATAAAATAACTATCATAAAACTAGCACTCTGATTGGCTGAGGCGCATCATGCTTCTAACACTTATCCCTGAGCACATGCACACGTTTTCTATTTCTTCAATAATAATAATAATTTTTATGTTTATGTATTCAGTTTATTGATACTATTACTAATCATTTTCCTTGCTTTTCTCTTTTCCATAGTTTTGGGTCCGATGTAAACCAAGCTACTTGTCAAGAAGTAGCTCATTCCGTTGTTCAAGAGCATGGAGGGCAAGGGAAGTGTCCATGGACGAATGCACAATTAACAGGTATATCTAATTTTATAGCATGTTTCACAACACAAATTTCAACAAGGTATAATTAATGTTCGAATAACTTTAGAATAGCCGACCACAAAAAAATCCCATCTAGCCACGACCTCTGAGCCATTTTAATAATAATGATCACAGTACTATTTTAATTGCCCTATAACATTATGATGTCATGGCTTGTTTATGAGGGGGACAGAATCGTCAATAACAATAGAAATTTGAACTAAATCTGCTCTGCTGATGTGTGCTTGATTTCAAATTGGCTAGTTTCCAGATATTGTAATCATTGATTCTTTTATCCCCCTCTCTCAACCATGATCCTTAGCGTTTAAACAATAGATTGTTTTGAAGTGACGTCATAATGTTAGATCAATAGACCTTTTTCGAGATGCGATGACCGATGTCAAAATATCGCGGGCGGACATCATAGCGAGGCAATTTCGGGCAGTGCGCGCGGGAAATCAGCGTTATTTTTAAAAATCTTCCGTGCGCACTGCTCAAAAAAGGCAGATTTTTGAAAATAATGCCAATTTCCGCACGCTCCCCGAAATTGCCTCGCTATGATGTCCGCCCACTATACTATTGAAAGCGGTTATCGCATCTCGAAAAAGGTCTATTAAAATATTGGAATGTACATTTCCCTTCCTATTCGGTTTCATTTCCTATTATGATGTATCACTCAGGAATCATTCTCATTCTTTTATCTAATTTAAGGTGCTGGTGCTACCTACTTCAAGACAAAATGCGATGAACAACATCGCAAAGTAACGAAGGCCACAGAGGCACATAAGACCACTTGTAGGAGACAAGGGAGATCAAGAGATGTAAGTTCAATTAAACACTTAAAATTGTACATACAAGGGCAGTATCACTTGGACCTGATAAATAATCAGAGTTTGAGGTTTCTATAACTTGCAATAGTTTGGCTACATTGTCTGGTGTTGAAGGAAACCTACATGTAATCAGGACCAGTGATTGTCCCTGTTTAGCCTCCCTCAATGTTGTTTCATTGTTTCAGACCATCTGATCATCCCCTTGTGTATAATTATTCATTGTATTTATTTTTTGATGAAATGGGAAAACATTGAGACAAGCTACATGCTAATGCATTTTACTATTAGCCATTTTGGAGTTGAGTGAGGGACTGGAGCTGATTGTAAATTTCAGTCTTTTCAAAAAACTAGTCCCACAACAAGAAAGATTACCTCAAAATTAGTACCAAGTGTCAGATCATTTGGACAAATACTAAAACCATACATTCTATTTTATTTTTACGTGCATTACAATCATTATCATTAAAGTGTGACCCTGAAAATTACAATGCTTTCAGATAAACTTGATCTAGGCTAGACGGCCGTCAATCAAAATAAATTAGCCAGGATTGGTTAAAGGCTGCACATGCCTAGATTGTCTGATTGACATCCGATTATTTTCCAACCAGACAAGATGTTTTGAAGGTCGCATTATTCAACGATATAAAATTGTTGCTGTTCGGCTATTATTTTTGTCCAAACAAACATTCTGAAACTTGGAAAATTTACTAATTTTTGTGTTTTCTATCTTATGGTGGGGTTTTGTTTCTTGATAAGATTAATATTTATTGATTCGGTCCCAGTCTCTTCCTCAACCCTAAACTCAGCGGTGTAAGAAATGGGAGGTTGGTGCCTAGAACCAGCAAGCAAGCAGGCAAGTGGCAAAGCTGTCACAGGCAACCTAGGCAACTATCCAACGGATAAAATGATGCAGTTATCCAATAAATATTATCCATTGGATAGGACTTATCCGTTGGATAGCACTATTTACCACCTTTCGTGCAACCGGGGCCTAGTCTACACCCGTCTGAGTTTAACCTTGCCTGAATTACATACATTTGGCCTCGTTAAATCCTCCATGTTGATTGGCTTTGTGTTAGTTTTTAGTTAAATACTATCAATGAAGTGCAATGGTTGTTCTTGTGGTTATTAATTAATAAATATTAATTGTGTAAACTGTAAAATAATGAAAGGTTCTTTCCTTTATAGAAGCTGCAAAGAAGACTGGAAATGTTGCCATTAATGAAGGCTGATCTAAAGGTCCAAGATGCAGTCAGAAAGGTGCTCACCCCCGAATACACTAGCTCTGATGAGAGCAACTTATCTGAGAATGAGGATGGAAATACCCACCTGAAGGGATATCTCACAAAGATATTGGCCTGGGAGAGGACACGACTAAGAAAAGTCAAGGAAGAACTAGATGCTGAATATCTCAAGAAGGAGCTTTCTCCCCAGAAGGAATCACACAAGTCCTTCAAACAGGGGGTTGCCAAATGTTGTTGTTAACTGGGCTGTACGCCAACCTTCCCAGACGTCACTTTCCTTAGTAGAGCCAAGGGCCCATTCAACACCCAAAAATAGAGCGCAGGAAAAATGAATATTTTTTTGGAAAATGTATTTAGTCTTGAGTCATGTGGTATAAGATTTTTTTATTTATCATATGGTATTATTTTTCTGTTCAAATTTTGCAATACATTCTTTGCATGAACTATTAACTTTATTGGGCAAGCTAACAATATTTGTGGCAATTTTAAGAAATTTTACTAGGACACAATTAAAAATACACCTTATTGGTGAACTTCATTGAGAGGAAAATCAGAATGTTAATGTTTTTTGCCAGAAAATTTATATACATATATATACATTGTACAGTAATCTATTTTAAAATTTGTTACCTTTGAGATTACATGTAACTTTGAATGCAATAAAATCATTCAAATAAAAGAACTGCAGTGGTTTATTGTTCACGGTGGTTTATGGTAGATAATATTATTTAAATATTATTATTATAAAATATAAAGATGATTTCACGTGCAAATAGTCAGGATAAATACAATGCAAATGATTATTATTCAATATTTCAGTCCATGGGTTTACGCAAGGTTTAAGTAATATTTATCATTTATTCTTACCTTAAAGTGATCTTTATAGACCTTTAAGTAAACCTTTTGGAGTATTTAAGCTGTGTTTAAACGAACTTTAAGCCACCTTTACGCATGGAAATATTGGCTTAAAGATAGTGTTTCATTAAGTGAGGTTTACGTCAATGCGTAAAGTTCACTTAAAGTTCAACTTTACGAACAGTAAAGGTTGTGTAAAGGAGCTTAAACCCTTGATTTAAGTCACCTTTACGGTACCTTTAACCTTGATTAAATCTCGTTTTTCGTGCTGTATTAGTAGAGATGCCGTTCATAAAGTGCTAAAGATACTCGATCCAGAGGGAGTGGAAGCCAGGTCAAGACACAGGTTGCGCAGGCAAAACTACAAAACAGATAAACGGCTATGATAAATTGAAGCTTTTCGGGTTTTGTATACATGGCGCTATAGATGGCTACAGCCGCAAGATCCTTTGGCTTGAAGTATCTAGCTCAAATAACGACCCGAGAATCATAGCCAAGTATTATCTAGACTATGTTAGACAGTTAGGCGGAACGTCACGCATCATTCGTGGAGATCTAGGAAGTGAAAATGGAAACGTTGCAGTCATACAACGTTTTTTCCGGAGGTCCGCAGGAGTTGACTTTGGTGGCGAAAAAAGTTTCATGTATGGCCGATCAACTGCAAACCAAATAATTGAGGCTTGGTGGAGTATTCTACGAAAGCAATGTACAGATTGGTGGATCAAATATTTTAAGGACCTGAGGGATAGCAGTGTATTCTGTGATGATGATATCATTCACAGAGAATGCTTGAAGTTTTGTTTTATGGACCTTCTTCAGGCTGATCTTCACAGAGTAGCGAGACACTGGAATACGCACAGAATTAGGCCCTCTGCAAATCGAGAGTCTCCTGCTGGTCGTCCAGACATCTTATATTTTATCCCTCAATCAACTAATACCTGTGATTATTTAACTGACGTAAATATGGACGAGATTGATATTGCTGAAGGCCACTTTTGTGAAGAACCGCCTTCACAGGGATGTTCGCCTTATTTCAACCAATTAGCAAGCATGAGTATGGAAGATGAACGCCTACAGATGCCTAATACAGTGGAAGAAGCTCAGAATTTGGTCCTTACTATATTGCGCTTGATAAATGGCTTATAATTGATATAAACGTAACCAACAGGACATTTAAGACTCGTTGTGTTCCTGAATTCGTTGAAAAGTGTTCGAATCGAAAGAGTCTGTTTTTACTATTCGTGCCATGTAAACGGCCGGATTGATAATAGAAGCCAGGCTTGATTAGATAATGAACAGTCGAACCTCCGCTACCGGACACCCCCTGATGTCCCGATCGCTTCGCTGACACATTACTACATCAGTTTCTTTAACCAGGCAGGGGCATAGACAGGATTCTAGTCAAGGGGGCCCGGCGCAACATGTGGTTCACGCACGATTCTGTCAAGGAAGGTCACGTTGTAGTCATAACGAGCCAGAGATCATCGGAAGTTCGGAAATGCGTGCGGGCCGGTTGCTACGGAGTGACGTCATAGTCGTGGCAGATATCAATCACTATTGTGATATGCAGTTTTCGCTAGATCGCTTTGGTAATTACTTTATGTCAGATCCTGCGTTATATCAGGGGCTGTACTTCAGTGCCAGTGGCATTTTGACATGAGCGGCAAATACAGTATTATGAAATTAAGGTAAAGGACTGCTTCGCACACTCGACTCGTGCTTCGACTTATGGACGTATCCGCTTTGCGCCGTGTTTTTCTCGCTGAATCGAGCGGCAAATTCTCCGCAGCACTGGCATCTTCTGAATTCGGAAAATTGCGGCGTGAAATTTTGTAAGTTCCTGTCAAACAGCCTGGTTGCACGATCCCTTCGCAGTTTTCTTTGCCACTAGCAGACAGTGTCCAAATAGAAAATAGCGGGCTTTGGGATTTGGATGAATGGCCGCAGGATTGTCGATGGAAAGGTGGGTGTCTCGCTACGACAATCGTCGTTTTGGCGGCAATTATGCGTCAAAATCAGAAGAATTTCATCTTAGAGAATTACCAGTGGCTAAAAACAATTGAAAAGAACAAACCACTCGCAATCGCTTCTCGGTCAGGACGAAACACCAACCCGCCAGCGACCACGCCAGCCTCTTAGGAGGAGATCCAAAGCTTAAAAGTGTCTCTGGCGAGAGCAAACGAGAAAATTACATCCCTGAAAACAGAACGAAGGAAATCGAGTAACGAACACGTATGTATATATAAAGTAGAAGGAAATTATATGGCAGCGAAAATGGCGGGAAGTCCCCAAAGTTCAAGGTCCATAAGAGCTTCAAAGGCACACATTTGGAGCATGATCAGCGATATTTGTGAGAAATATAAAGTCCACTCTGGTGTCCAGAATTCTGATGTGCAGTCAATGCTAAACCAAATCGCCGAAGAAGTGACCAAGAATAAAGGGGAAAGTAAAGCATCTGACGTGATGCTTGGGGAAAGTGCACAAAATATCTACAGTCCCAGGTTGAAGACTTAGCACTTCGGGATATTGAACACAAGCCCCACAAGGGATGTACGGCCAAAAACAAAGGTTTTGGAGTTGTTCGCTATCCCAGCTGGTTTATACCCAGGTTGAAGTCCATGTCACTGCACTAGTATGCCTGAGCACTTCGGGATATTGAACACAAGCTCAAAAAAAAAATTCCAAACAAAATGTATTTTTTAAGGTGTTCGGTATCCCAGGTTGAAGTCCATGGCACTACAGTATGCCTGAGCACTTCGGGATATTGAACACAAGCCTAAAAGATATGTACGCCAAACAAAATAGCCGTTACCCATCGCGAAATTTGCCGGTCGCGAACTGCAGCTACCGACTACAAACAACAAGACACGAGAAACCTGCTGCCAGGGTAACATCTCTTACATCTCGATATCTCATCCGCTTTATTTTGAGAATCCGCGATAAATAATAAGCGAAGTCTGTGACGTTTCCAACAGTAATTGGCAAGCGTGTAAGTCGCATTTTCGTCTCATTAAAGTAAATTCCACATCGTTCCCGACTTATGAAATAATAAAAAGATCATGTGTTGTTGATTTTGAGAAATTATCTGAAAGTCGGTTAGGCACATACGGCAAACCAGATAAATCGTCGACCTCGATCGAAACTGAAAATCGGGCTATGAATGACTAGATTTCGTGCACTACTACGGGCAGTCGACTGATGAAAGGTGAAATGCAAAAGTATTGACACCTACGGATTACGATATCTAGGCGCTAAAGTAGGCACTTTTAGGTGACGTGAGCCTGGACTTAATTAAATGGAATGCTCCTGCTACCTAGAGAACCCCCAGGTGATAGGGGACCTGGTCCCCTATCACCAGGGGGTAGCTTGGTTGCTAAGAGTGTCTGGCTCGTTATGTATCTTGGCAACTTGAATATTCTATTAAATCTTTGTCTTCACACGCAAAATGTTGGTTCGGCTATAGCCTGCATAGCAAGCGCAAGGGGTTTGGAGAGGGGGAGGAAATGCAAAGGGACAGTACTAGGAGCGCTTCCACTGAACATGAATAATGCTAGTGCTAAATGAAGTAGTATATAAACTGCCGGTCCTGGCCCACCTTGAACGTTGTATTGTTGCAATCCTTGCTCGATGACTCCCGAAACACATCTAATTGTTCGACTGCAGCGTTCGAACAATTAGCTGTGGTTCGGGAGTCATCGAACAGGATTGCAACAATACAACATCAAGGTTTTCCAGGACCGGCAGTTTATATACTACTATAGACAATAGTCCGCCTCAACGGACCGACATTTTGGACAACTTAAGTATCTATTAGAGGAGTGATTAGTATACAGTATATCCACCCATGGTACTAACGTATATTCTTTATTTCACGATATTAACGTACGTTGTTACCTTAGTACACATTAATACCGCACAGATTAGACGGATTCCTGCTATACAGATTAGACAAGCGAACGCGATTGAAGAACCTAAACGTAGACGCCACGACTAAGTATCACACGATGACCGAGACAATAGTAACTTGCGATTGGTTGATGCGAGGAAAGAACGTGAAATGCATAAGGAAGATTTCGAAGACATCGAAGTACTGCTCTCAACACAACTTTCAAATATCAAAAGGTGTCACCCAATTCGTTCCATGTTCGAAGTGCGGTAAAGGATGTCGTACGAGTTACGGGCTTTGCTCAGGATGTGGTGCACCTCAACGTCGTCTCATTCTCAATAAGAAGAACCTTGATATAAAACGTGCTCAGGAGGTGGCTGACCTTGCAGATTCAAATGTCACGCGACCCTCTTTATTTTTTTAAATTTTATTTTTTTCAATTAGATGATAGCCTATAGTATATGCAGCTATATTATGGACGAGCTCATTAGATTGTTTGGTTCGGGAATTTGTGCAAGCCTGCATATCAAACCGCAGTTGCATATTAACACCGGCGAAACTGAATGTCTCTGCCCAATGGAAATACAAGGAACGGAATTCATATGTCTCACATGTGGTCTTGTTTCCGAGGCTGAACAATGTGAAGAGACGATCGATGTTACTACTACTAGGTTGCGTATAGTAGGTCCGGATAGCTTTCGGTATCAACATGATCTAGACCGTACGTACCCTAAGCAAAGCGACAACGAAGAATTGCAACGACGAACGATACTACGAGAGCTGTTGGCGTACAATACTGTTTATAAACAAAATTACGACCTCTCGTTCCCTACAAACGTATTAGGAATCGTAGCATTCATCCAAGTAAAGAAAGTTCGTATCAAGCGTAGCTATGTTAAGAGAACTATTGGGTAGGTTGAATAGATCTGTCGAGGCTTTTGGATATTGCATGCTTGGTGCACAAGCAGATCTGAATGAATCCATCGTAGATAGCCATAACGTTAAAGAAAAGTTTAAGAGCTTGGTTGAAGGCGCTATTAAGGTAAACGACTTAAAGTTAAGTTACGATAACTATCTTACCGCTATAACGACAACGCATAAGAGGCTTGATCTAGCAATAGCCGTAGGTGTGCGATTACTACCAAGCAATCTAGTGTACTACCTCGGAAAGAAAGATGGTTATAAAAATCCAACCCCGAAAGCCACGAGAGATATGGTGTTAGGTACGAACGATATCAATACGGAAGTCAAAGAAACCTCCCATGGAAGGACCACCCGATAAGAAGCAAGTACCACCCTATAAGAAACAAATACCACACAAGAAACTAGTACCACACAAGAAAGACGTATCAAAGGCCATCCCACAACATGAGATAAATCTCGCAGTGACATCTATTGCCGCAGCTGGAATCGCATGGACGTTGTTTCGTTAACGCCGTTTGTATTGCTCTATTACGAATACCACTGCTGCTACGATTAACAACCAAATATTATTTGCTAAGACTCCAACGACGTCACCAGCCATACTAAATATGAAACTCACAATTGGTCCAATCATCTTAGGTAAGATCTCCTCTAACTCTTTACCTAATGCTTTTAATGTCTTGGCAGTGGCTTTAGCGGCGGCTTTGAAAGCATATCCAAACCCCTTTGGTATCGCGGGAACTGCCTTCGCTAGATTGGAAACTATTACGCCGATCACTGTACCTGCCGCAGCCATCACGCTAATCATACCAACCCCGTACTTCTTGAAAATCGCCTTGACCCTATCACGAAGGGGCAATAGTTCTCGTAGGGCTTCTTCTCTGCGCTCTAGGATTGCCATTTCCTCACGGGTGGTGGCTATCTCGTTCTTAGCTGCTTCTTTCTGAGACTCGGTCGATGTAGGGTCTTGAAGTATGCCTTCTTGTAGTTTTAAACGCCCATCGAGCTGCTGCTGCGCCTGGATGACTTCCTGTTCCGCCTCTTCCGCCGTAGGACCTAGAGCTTTCTTGAGGCTATCCCTCATTCGCACACGTAATTCTAGGTCCTTCTCATCACCAACGAATAGGCGCGTATATCCTTTCTTGCTTCCAAGCTCTCGAACGTTGATTTCTTCGTTTATTAATTCGATCTCAATAACGCCATCTCTATTCCCCCCCGCATCCGGATAGTTGTCAGTGACGATTTTGGCCAGCATCTCTTTTGCCGATTCTGACATGTCTTGCTCGAAGGTGAATCCTTTATAGTCGCCTTTCGGGGCTAGGAGTTCATCTTCTATGTACTTATCTAATTCGTCGGTGGTAAATGAGGTTTCCTGATTCTTTGGTCGAGCACCTTCTTTAGTATAGTCGCGCCTGGTTTTCATTTGGAGCACTTCGCCTGGTACATTAGTTTTGTCGGATCGAAGTATTGCACCCACCTCCTCCTTATCGTTAGCATCATCATCCTTATAGTTTTCACCTCTTTCGGCTCCACCAGTATTTTCCTTAGCGTCGACATCTCCATCTTCCATATTGAACATAACTATGTATCTATGTATATTCAACATGATAGCATCGAAGTTAGTTCCTGCAAAAGCGCGAAGAGAACCCATCGCCCAGAATGCCGCGACACATCCGGGACATTTCTAAGAACAACAGTGCTAAATTCAAAAGCTACGCAATGATACGTGAAGCAAATAACAGAGAAAATGGCCCAAAACGCTTCAGTGATGTTACGATTTCACTCATTTACGCAGAAAATAACCTTAATAAGAGTTAGGTACCCATGGGCTTTTGTAGAAGAGATATCAATTAAGTATTTGCACCCAAGATTAAATTATTTGCGTGAATATAAGCATTATCGGTTTTGCCTTCAAATTTGGGATTTTTCGAAGCTGCTTGACTGGAAAATGACGAATGGTTGAATTTGAGGTCGATTTTCTCTTCGATTAATTACTTAATTTCTTAGGTACCCACGGCAAAAGTTAGTTCGATATCTTAGTAACTCGTTGCCTCTTTTTCGTCTTATTCTGACGAATATTAGTATTATCGAAATCAAACTTTCTAGAACACATATTGGAAACTCAAATTCGCTTGCCAAATTTGGATTTTCAGAATTCCCGCGAGGCATCTCTTGACTTCTAAGCTCCTCCTATATAGACAATAGAGCGCACGCCGGCTAATGAAGCATTGAAATTGACGAGTCACACGAGCCTTTGTGATTGTAATTTTAGTTGGCTAAGTGTCTTTTTGCGCTGGAAAAATGACTGCGCTGCAAAACTAACAGAACATCGTAAAACTCGATATCGCATCATAAACAAATGTTCAACCAGATTTTGTAAACCTTCAGCTTTAAAATGAGACCTTTTTCGTGTTTCTGTGTGCACTAGAAGTCAACAGCAAAAATAAAGAATCTAGCTGTGGTCTTCCGACTCAGAGAGCGACACTGTAAGCCGCTTTGATTTCCAACCGAAACATTTGAACACCGACTGATCTGAAAAACTAACAGAACAGTATAAAAGTCGATAGCGCATCATAAAGAAATGTTCAAGCGGATTTTGTAAACCCTCAGCTTTAAAATGAGACCTTTTTCGTGTTTATGCGTGCACTAGAAGTCAACAACCAAAATAAATAATCTAGTTGTTGTCTTCACTGACTCAGAACCGGCGTTTGAAAAGTGAAAATGAAAACTAACAGAACAGCGTAGAAAGCTCTGGCGCGTCATAAACTGATGTCAAAACGGATTTTGAATATCTTCAGCTTTAAAATGGGATGTTTCTCATGTTTCCGTTTGCTGTAGAAGTCAAACTAGCAAAGGACGAAACGAATTGCCTTGTCGTCTTTACTCAGATCTAAGCAGCCGTGTGAAGCCGTCGCCTGTTGAATTCAAAGCAAATCCTATTGGAAAGTGAAAGTGGAACCTAAAGAGCACTGGTACCCTAAAACAAAATATTTCTGAAACGATGAAACTGGGCAAAAGGATTGTTCTGTCAAATTACTGCCCAGTTATGACTCTCGTAAGCAGTAAAACAATTGACTACGCGCCAAATCTTTTCGAAAACCGTTCAGTGACAGAAAACTCAAGATCAGGCGTAATGAACAGTCGGTTCAATTGAAGAGGACATCTATTGTTAATAATTAGCGCCATCACGTTATTTCTGGCATTGATTGACGGGTGCCTTATCAGCCTTGGGACATTTGTATTCCCATAACGATTAATGAACAACCAATCAGGTATCGTTAAAGCGAACTGCTCATGCGTTAGATTATAATTATTCCGCTTTGGATTAATTCTTCAATAGTAAGTACATGTCGCGAAGAACAATAGGATTCTGCCCGATGCTCGAGCACTCAAGGCTCCACGAACTCTATATAGAAAAACTTTCGCCCCATCATCTGCCAACCCTGGAGAGACGCTCTATGTGGAAGTACCAACGCTAGGAGAAAACATCGTGTTGGTACCTGGTAGCTTAGCACTATTGGGTGACATCGTATTGTCTGGTGGACATGCCAATAACCGCGCTGTTTCCAATGTTGGGCGTTGCTTGGTTATACATCGAGTTTGTAAAATGGGAACTGAAATAGTAGAAGACATCGCTAGGTCAGATCTACTACAGACATATTCCGATATATACCTATCTACTCAAGAAAGAGAATCTAGAACGCAACAAGGTATCCAATCAGAGAACACAAACAAGTTACGATCGAAAGCTGGCGATGCAGGTACTTCAGATGCTGGAGAAAACGCTCTACTAGCCGCATATGGTTCTAAATATAGAATTCCGTTAGACGTCGATATTCTAACACAACATGGCGTTCTATATCCTCACGCCCTAGAAGACACTATATCGTTTGAGTTGACTCTAGCGCCTGCCATCGAGATAATAGTTGGATCGGATACCAACATACAGTTAGAATATGAAGCAATCAAGAATGAAACTCTAGCTAAGGACGCACTTGGCGCATACGAAAGAGGTACTGCTTTCCTATACAACCATGCTGTCTATTTCAAGACAGTAACTATCGCCAAGGCAACGGATACTTTGATATCTCAGAACATCAATGTTCCACGACGATCGTTCGCTGGACTACTTCTACTATTTATAGATCCACCTACCGCTGGTACGCGAGATAGTGAAGCATTCTCAAATCCTGGTATTTCTAAGATAGAGGTAGATGTCAATGGAGTCCCAAATAGATTCTTTCCAGGAGGTATGCTACCACCAGATTTCTGGGAGGCTGCAAAGGGATGGTTTGCCACATCCAATACTTCTATGACTCCTACCAAATTTCATAATAATAGATTTGCTATCCTAGTCGATTGTCGCACGGCAAAAGATTCTGCTGTTCACGGTGATGGTATGGCGCAAGCAGGTGGTGGGAAAGACATAGATCTCCGTATACATAGATCCGCAAAAGGCAGTGGAAACGTAATCATGCACATCTACGTTCTCGCAGATGCTCAACTCACTATATTGAACAGAGAACTGCAGAGTATAACATACTAATGGATTCCTTGGTAGAGCACATACCATTCAACGCACTCATAGTAGGTCCAACGAACTGTGGAAAGACCGCATTTCTCGTAGAGCAACTTCGTGGAGCATTTCGCGGTAAGTTCGATTATATAGTATTAATATGTCCTAAGCATGCGCACAACAAAACCTATCGTGGATTTGCCAATCGAGATACACACTTCTACGTTATGTCACCATCGCAGGATGCTATCAATACAGCACTAGAGGTTTGCGCAACATTTTGGTCTGGAACCAATAACGCTATTGATTCTAGATGATTGTGCCGCCTCAAAAGATGTAAAACGAAGAACTGACAAGTTAGTAGATCTAGCATTCTCTGCTCGACATATAGGACTATCTATTTGGGTGCTATCCCAACAATTAACGAGTATATGCAAACCTTTCCGCGAGAACGTAGCGGTCGTAGTTGCCTTTCATACCGCATCGATTATAGATGGTAAAAAGATATTTCAAGACTACGGAGGATCGCAAGAATGTAATGAGTTACGAGCAGTACTTCGGTCCCACAAGTTTGCTCGCATATGTTTTTGTTTACGGCATCCTTTTATGGTCATGTTAGAGCTACCCGCACCTATAATGTATCATGATGGACGAGAAAGAAATACTTGAGATGATAGGTGAGGATGTAACAGGTCCGCATCCAAAAATAGATGACGATGCAACGGACAACCGGGAAGCACTTGCCATTTTGGCTGCAACTGGTACAACGAAAGAATACCTAGGAAAGAACCTATCTCTAGGAGACGTTACTAGACTACCCGAAAAAGAAGTAGATAAGTTATATAGAAGATACCAGGCCGTTCTAGCTCAGCAAATAACGGGGAATCTAACCGATGGTATTATGCGTTTAGCTACCCGACTAGTTGCATACCTAATACCTATAGATTCTCAAGAAGCACTGATGCTAGACCTACAAGGAGACCGCATAATCCGCAATGAGATCAGTGCTGCGACTGGCCTGTTATCACTTAAAGCAGGTCGCTTCGTAGCATTAGCTAGCGTCTTATTCCACGTATCTGGTCACATAGTCATTCCTAGTAGCTCCGTTACCACACCTATTGAACCTTCGCATATATCTACTATATCGAAGCAAGATGGAGGAACAGACGGATCGTATAACTGCAGATCCTCCGAAGACTGCACCTGAGAAAAAAGAAAAGAATCCAAAACGCGTTGCTGCTGGAAAAGCATTTGCGGCAAGCGTCAAACTTAGCAAAGAGGCTCTAAAGCGGGAGTTGGAACGCGAAAGTGAATCATGTAAAGAAACCAACGTTACTAGATCACTACCAGATGTGTCTACTAATACTACCCTAACGGCCATTGGCGTAGGTGCTGCATTGGTTGGCGTATACTACCAATATAAAAGATACAGATGCGACGCAAGTACGATACGACCCGCAAGTCCAGTAGAGACTAGGAAGGCGACACTACCAGATATGGAGTAGCATTTAAAGATTAGAATCATAAGTAGTATAACGACAATGGTAGAGAAGACGTTAATGAAAACGGTCACCGACGCCGCAATAATTACTAGACTAGCTACAGGTATTGGGTGGGTCGTAAGAAAAGTGGCGAAAGAACCAATGCTTAACGATCCTTCCATTTCTATCTTGAATAACGTGAAGTGGATAGCGGTATTGGCGGGTAGCCTAGCCGCAAAGAAATATCTCGAGGATCAAAAGTATATACCAACTGATTTGTGAGTGCTCATGGCAACGTTGGCGGGAATTGGAATGGCAATTTTCGGAGCTGTCTTAAATGCGACAGCATTCACCGGTGGCGGCGTACTCGCTAGAATGTTTTCTGGAAAAGACGATACGGCTGATATAGAACGAGAAAGACACGACAGGGCACTAGAGGAAGAAACGGCTGCCATGGTTGCTTACAATAAACAACGTCAAAGACTATACGATCATGCGCAAGAACAGGAAGGTCTGGAACGTAGTGCACACGATTCTCAAAACGACACTAACCGTGCTTTCGTACGATCCGACAAACTACGCAAGCAACTACAACATCTCAAAGAAATGAGAGAACCTCGTTTATCAGACTACTATCAACCATCAAGTTCGCAGAGGACTGGTGAGTTGGTCTATGTTGGAGGTGGAATGCTAGCCGCTGGATATGCCGTTAGTCGTTTGATATGATTATGCTTTTTAAAAAACGAGCTTTTTTACGCTTGGTGAGATTTTTTTACATTAGGTGAGATTACTGGCAATTACTAGGAAGTTACTGGTAAGATTACTGGCAATTACTGGCAATTACTGACAATTACTGGTAAGATTACTGGCAATTACTGACAATTACTGGTAAGATTACTGGCAATTACTGGCAATTACTGACAATTACTGGTAAGATTACTGGCAATTACTGACAATTACTGGTAAGATTACTGGCAATTACTGGCAATTACTAGGAAGTTACTGGTAAGATTACTGGCAATTACTAGGAAGTTACTGGTAAGATTACTGGCAATTACTAGGAAGTTACTGGTAAGATTACTGGCAATTGCTAGGTTCATATTGAAGTCTCGTTGTGGTGCTATATATAATGGACGCTATCTTCTATGGTCCTGAAGGATACTGGAAAGGCTACTCTGCAATTGGTAAACTATCGGTGGCAGCAAAAGTATCGGAAGACGCAGCTAGGAGTTGGTTAGAGAAACAAGCACTATGGCAGATCTATTTACCACCACCACGATATATACCACGACCACATTGGACCGTATCGAAACCAAATGAGGTCCATCAAGCTGATTTGATATTTCTACCTCATGATCGACCTGGACGTGGAAGGAAACTATACAAGTATGCTTTGGTGGTAATCGACGAAGCTTCTAGATATAAAGAGGCTGAACCTTTAGCATCGAAAGATAGTGGTGAAGTGTCTGCTGCCTTTGAACGAATCTACAAGCGTAGTCCACTAGAATGGCCAAAAACTTTACAAGTAGATCCTGGTAGAGAATTCATGGGTCGTATGTCTGAAACCTTAGAACTACGTGGTACGAAAGTTCAACGAGGTGAAGCTGGTAATCATAGGGCACAAAGTTTTGTCGAACGAGCAAATAGAACATTAGCTGAGAGATTGTTTGGATATCAATATGCGCAAGAGATGGTACTAACTTCGGAAGGATCGGATGCGCGTAGTAGAGAATGGGTATTGAGGCTTCCTGAAGTTATCAAAGCCATGAATAATGAAGTTACTCGACTTACTGGTAAAGAGCCTTCGAATTCTGTAGAGGCGCATCAAGTTAACGTAAAGACTCCTACATATTCTCGAACTGTACGAGCTTTTCCACTTTCAAAGATCCGTTGCCTTCGTATAGTTTCTCAAATAAATCGATTTGATAATTTGATAACCAACCTTTATTTACTTGCATTCTCTCGGGAGCTAGTGGATAGTCGTTCTGTAAGTCGTGAAGTTCTTTAGGGTACTCAAGATCGACTTCGAGAATGTATCCCACGTCTGAATCGATTTCGTGTTGAATGATTAGTTCTTCTGTTGGCGTACACCACTCAAACCCTCCTGTTGGTAGATGTTGACTCATAGCCCAGCCATATAGATTGTTTGCGTCTAGGTATATTATATGGCTATTTGGCTTATCTGGATCGAAATCGGGTACGTTTGGGTTGTTTGCTTTTAGCATAACGATGAGATACCATAGATATTCCACCACGTAGACCTTTTTCAATGAATAGATGCATGTCATAGTCAGTTAATAGTTCGAGTTCCACTCCAGTTTTCTTTAACAACGCATCCCACGAAAGTCCTGGGCTAGTGTAATAGTGAGCTGGGTCTAAACCATAATTTTGCATACATGCCGTTCGAAAGTTCTCAAACACATCTGCTAGAAGAAGTACGTCGGTTCGTAGGTAAAGGTCGTGGTAGTCTCCTAACGTTTCACAACTGAATACCTCCCAAACTTTTAGTGCGTGTTCGTAGTCCTTGTCGGAGATGTCCTCTAGAGTTAGTTTACTATAGAATGCGTCTTTTGGTGGAAGAGAAGTCTCTGTAAATCTATCCCAAGAATCCATGTACTCATACGGATAAACTCCTTTGCGTAGCAGCAACTTGTTTTTATCTGGGTCGGGTGTATAATTCGTAGTTTGTTGAAACGTATCTGGTGCTGAACTTGCTACCAATTTATCGAGAGAAGATAGTAGGAATTGTGCGCTATCTATGAACCGTAGGTTGCCGAGTGAGAATGAAATGTATTTCTCCATATTGTTTGGAATACAAGAGATCTTACCTGACGTCTTGGATATGGATTGCATCAATAGGTGAGAATCGTAGCCACGCAAATTGTGGAATACAACTGGGATAGTAGGAAAGATACGTAATTTGAGATTACATGCGTTGTGTGCGGCACCTCGAAACTCTCCTGTGATGTGGCAATGGTCGCGTACTCTATCTTTACCAAGAGGTTTCTGGCAGATATGACAAAGAATTGCTCTATTATAATCTCTCATGCTTTTTGGTGACATACGTAGTGGTTTGGCAACTTGAGATTTTATCTTCGCTTCTTCTTCTTGTATACATCGTAGAAAACGTTCGGTCGTATCCGTACCTCGATATAGTACTGGTGGTTCGCTATGACCATCGGAACGTACAACTATATATGAAAATCCGCAGGGAATATGTTCTTCTGTTTTAAGTGTATTGCTTTTCGTGGGATCTTGGATCTTAGTAGTTAAAGCCTCAAGATCTGCATAGATAACGTAGGAAACTTTTAGCTGTTTGTGAACGTTCTGAAATGAGACTTTGTTGTTCTCATTGGTGGGCATCTCGATTCGAATGGCTCGGTCATTAATTCCGTTACACTCTGGGGTGTGTTTTTCGATGAGAGCTTCGGTACTATATCCATGTAGACATCTCTCGCAGAAGTGCTGTCTATGATCATGTTTCGTTTGATCGAATAGAAGGCGGTTGAAGTCCTTGATACAGCAATAATGTTGTAGACCACTATCTGGGCACTCTATTAGTAATAGGTTGACTCTTTTCGAGAAAGTCTCCTTCGAGATGTGATGTACGATCAAACACTTTTCCTTTGGGTCCCAACCAAACACATTAATAGAGATATTGCTTTGCTTCTCCAAAAGTGGTATTTGTGATATTGGTGTTGGCGAGTCCACCCCCTTGGATTTCACCTTATCTTTTTTATACTTCGATGTCCTTTGGGGATGTTTTGCGACTGGAAACAGTGCTACGCATATCGACCAAAGTGCACAATGGTCATCATAGTTCTTCACATTGATCACGGCTTTCTTATCCGCTATTTCTTTAGGTAGTGGTAAATATGAACCTCCACGTAGTGGTTGATATCGAGCAATGTTCAACCATAGAATGTTGACTTTATCTATGACCCAGTTTGATCCTCGACTGATCCACTTCTCAATGTAGTTATAGATCTGAGCATGTGCTTCTACTATTACTCCACGGGTATCAGAACTGTTGGTCAGAACTGCTTGTGAACTCCGAAATGTGATTGTATCGTATACCGAACCCTCAGATTTGTCGAGACGAAGAGTTATGTTCAAAGCTAATTGAACCTTAATACTATTTAGGGCTCGTAGTTCTTCATCAATCTTTTCGATAGTCTGCTTTCGCACATCGGATAGGAAAGCAACTGGGTCTGCTTCTAGTGGATTACCATCTGGAATGTCCATCTTCCATCCTCGTAAATAGCCCTTAAGACCAGGTCCTTGAATGAATGTTAGTATATGATTAGCCATGGTATATTACTTATATTATCCTTCCTCTAATAGAGCTTCAAGGGCGTTGAGGCGGACTATTGTCTATAGTAGTATATAAACTGCCGGTCCTGGAAAACCTTGATGTTGTATTGTTGCAATCCTGTTCGATGACTCCCGAACCACAGCTAATTGTTCGAACGCTGCAGTCGAACAATTAGATGTGTTTCGGGAGTCATCGAGCAAGGATTGCAACAATACAACGTTCAAGGTGGGCCAGGACCGGCAGTTTATATACTACTCGCCTTAGCTGTGTCTTCATGGACAAGGCAAAACAAAACATATCTCAACATATCTAAGACCAAGACTCTACTTGTAACTTCCTCTCAGAAATTCCGTACGCTACCTTGCTCTACATTAAATGTGGTAGTCGACGGTAACAGTATCGAGCAGGTCGACCACGCCAAAATACTAGGCGTCACTTTAGACAGTTTCATGTTATGGGAACTCCACGTCGACAACATCTGCGCCATCATCAGCAGTAGACTGTCTCCGTCGCATTAAGCCTTTCCTCACCTATGAATGTGCATTGCGCTTCTATAATTCATGCATCCATAACCATTTCATCTATTGTTCTGTTGCTTGGGGCAACTGCTCCCACCTCCACATGCTGCGGCTTCTTCGCCTTCAAAAACGCGCTGCCCGCAATACTCTTGGATGCCGACTTCCGTCAACCCTCTGTTCATCTGTTCTCTCAGCTTCAGTGGATTCCGATCACCGACCTAATTAAATGTAGGAAACTTCTACTTCTCTTCAGCACATTTCTTAATCCTGTTGCACCTACATGTTTTAAGAACATGTTCCATTTCCTCTCTAATACTCGTAGAGCTTCTGGCCGCTGCACCAGAGCCAGCATGCATAACCTCGCCGTACTTTACCCTCGCAGTAATTCTGGCAAGCGCACACTGGCTTATAGCGCTGCTATTCTTTTCAATTCCTTGGATCCCGACTTCAAGCAGCTTGCAACATCTACTACTACGCTCTCTTCTAATACTTTGCCTACCAGGCTGGCTTCTATTAAGCATAAGTTTCGTAACGTTTTTCTTCCGTACATCTCCTCTGTTAACCATCTAGAGGAGCTCCTCTGCTATAAATGTCGCTCCTTGCTTCACTGCTGCTGCATTTCTGGCGCCGCGTCCAGGGCATAGCCCCTTCCATTGCGCATGGTGTTCTAGTAAGGATATTTGTTTTTTATTTTATTTCATATTAATTCTCTTTGCATTGATTCCAATTACTCATTATAACTTGTAATGTTGTAGCTCGTGCGTTAATTTTTTTCCCCATACTTCCTTTCCATTGTTTTATTTGTAACATAGAGGGCCGCATGTTAGATAACTATGTAAGGTTAATGTGTCTTCCCTCTGTAAATAAAGAATATTGTATTGTATTGTATTGATAACAGGAGAGATCTTGCTCTTTGGAAACTGATAGTTGACACGAACAGAGTTCGCCTACACCTCTACACGTCAACAAATTCATTATTACACAAGGATCGCATACACAAAAATGAATTACAGAACGGTTGAACGTAGTTAGCTTCCACCTCGTGTAATGTCACGTGACGATCAGATCCGTGCAAAGAATTGTGGTAAAAAACGACAATATAAGTGATGCATTGGACCCGCTTACAGATTAGAACTGCTGCCTTGCTCGCTCGCTTCAGGCTCGCTCGCTGCGGCAGCAATTAGCTGAGTACGAGATCTTTATCAAAAGTTAATTTACTCATTAATAATTTTATTGGGATTTAGAGTACTGTACATGTGATCTGAATACTGAGCTGGGATTAGTTTGCATCCTCATTAATTATTCATGTATTTTTCAATTCTTGTATAGTCATTTTCTCCTATTTTTGTATTGTGATTTCTAAATCTCAGATATTGATCACTACTTCTCAAGGGATGGTTTAAAACAACACATTTGTCATGTTTGGCTTGCCAATAAAACTGTTTCTTGTCTTTTACACTGCAGGATATTTTTACTTCAGTCAGAAGAGCTTACTCAATATTTTTGGCCAGATTTAAGTAACCCACCCAATCAATGATCGAATGGTCTATCTCTAAGAGGGGCTAGTAAACAGGAAATGCACGTGTCTTTAGTTTCCCTTTGAAGGTAAGGGTATTTGGGATTAAACTTTGGATTTTTCAATGTACTGGAGGTTTTGCTTTTGAAGGAGGGGCAGAATTTGCAGGGTATTACTACCCAGTACACACATCAGGGCATTTTTCCCCATTTCACTCACATTTTGGTCGGCCGAATGTGAAAGACCTTTTTCGCTTGGCTCAACGTTGTCTCATTGCAGATCACGTGACCATCCCCTTGTGTATTGTTTCTTTTATTTATGGTTAATAGTTACATTAAGATGGAAATACTTCGGACAAGGAATATTTCCCCCCAAAGATTTAAAATGGGACAACATTGAGCCAAGCTAAAGAGGTCTATTACGATCCAGAACATTTGAATCTTCCAGGAGTGAGCTATTCATTTCATAGCCTGCTTGCCGTCTCTCCGGTGTGTTTTTCGAAAACAATTTTGGGGTGGATTTGGGTTGCCTGTGGCATGCGGTAATACTGGGATCGAAACAAAATGCGAGAGAAGAGGGGAGGGGAGGGGAGAAAAAGCGGTAAAACTGGGATCGAGACAACATGCGGAAGGGGGAGGGAGAAAGGGGAGAGCTCGTACCACAGGCAACCCAAACCCTAAAAAAAACCCACCCGAGAGCCGGCTAGCAGGCTATTCATTTCATAGCAGCATCTCTTGTTTAAAGGCGCTGTGTCACGGTACTGCGCATATGTGACAGAGCGGTGAAATATCGATTTTTATATCGGCTTCCACCAGTGTTCTTTTTGAACTCATCCTAGCCTCCTTTGGTCATTTATGGAAATGATTTTTGTTTATTCAAAATTAGTCGTTGCAGACTGCAACACAACTAGAACAAGACATAGGGCCCCTAAGAGCAACTCGTGGATGCTCAGTGAGCTAGTTTGGTATATACTAAAAATCACGTTACCGATGACGTCATCGTTACGTCATCACCAGTAAGTGAATCGTGGGAAAATAATACCATACCTGTCCAAGTTTGAAATGTCTGGCATTAGAAATGAGGGAGATATTGGCAGGCACTTAAAATCACGTAATCGATGACGTCATCGTTACGTCATCACCACTAACTGATTGATAGCAACCCAATACGATGCCTGTCCTAGTTTGAACTGTCTGGTATTAGAAACGAGGGAGATATGGGCATGTACTTAAAACACGTAATCGATGACGTCATCGCCACTAAATGATTGACAGCAACCCACTACCATGTCTGTCCAGGTTTGAGCCAGCTGGCATTAGAAATGAGGGAGACATGGGCATGTACTTCAAATCACGTGACCTATGACGTCATCGTTACGTCATCACCACTAAGTGATTTACCACTAAGTGATTTGTGGGAATCCACTACCATGTCTGTCCAAGTTTGAACTGTATGGCATTTGATATGAGGGACATATGGGCATGTACAGTGGAACCCCGCCTAACGGACACCCCGGTATAACGGACAGTTTTACAAGTCCCGGCGGAAAGGTGATACATTTTCTGTTAAAAAGACCCCGTTATAATGGACACCCGTTATAACGGACAACGGACACTTTTTTACAGCCCTAACAGAAAAAAATAATACAAAATCAACCCGTTATAACGGACAGTCCGAGTACAATATTTCGTCACACCATTGCGCTAATGGCTGCACTAATACTGTACGATTAAAAATATCCGTCTGGATATCGTATGTGACAAGAGTTCGCCACAGTGGAGAGACAGAAACGTAAGCTAAGACTACAGTATGTTCAGTGTGCAGTCTTCTTTTTATTTTTCTCTACATTGTCATTTTTGTTTTTTCGCAGCGTCCTTGTCGCTCTTTCTGCCATTGCTCGGCCTCTTGCGGCTTTGTTGTTCTTTCTGTTTCACGGCGGCCTCTCTACGTATAGCAGGATTTGAAGGGACATTGAGAAGTTCTTCTAGTAATGCAGTATTAATAAATTCAATAAAGTGACGTAATCTGTAAGAAACCCCATTATAACGGACACTTTCTTCTGTCCCTTCGGTGTCCGTTATAACGGGGTTCCACTGTACTTAAAATTACGTGACCGATTACGTCATCACCACAAGGTAATCGATAGCGATCCAGGTTTGAAGTGTCTGGCATTAGATGGCACCGCCAATACATCTTCTCCAGCATGACCAAATCTTTTCGAAACCTTGGACAGTCATTCGGAAAGTCAACGGCGAGTCGGCGAGTCACAGAAAAAAAACGATGAATAAATTATCTGGTATCCACCTGAACCCAATAACTCGTTCTGCACATGCGTGCTTCCACGAGTTAAATTACTATTCATAACACCGTAATGTTATGCAAAGTTGAAATACGGTATATCTATAATTCTAAAGCACATATGCACGTGCGCTACGTAGCAGGATGGCAATAAATAGAGGACAAAAGTAGACCTCTCACTTCTTGCTCAGTTCCAGCGGATCAGTAAGGACGGTCACCTCTCTTTGGTTTCTCTTTCGACCCACGCGAATTTATGGCTGAAGTTCAGTTTCCCGAAGCTGCCGTTGCGGTTCCGGATCCAAGAGTTCAAGTTTATTTTGCATAATATATATATAATACATTTAGGTGGAATTTATAAATAAAAGGACATAATAACAGTAATTAAAAGTGAGAAAGAAAAGTTACTACATTTATACAAGTGTGCACAGTAGTCAAAGTAGCGTAAGCTTTCGAGTTGGCTACTGTTTACATGTAGTTTTGGTGATTTAATAGAAAATAAGTTCAAAGTTTGGAAACACTATGGAAAAGGAACTGTGATGAAGTTAATATGAGAAAAAATATATATATATTGTATATGTAATGTACTAAAACTTATAGGATTATTATACTAAAAAGGGATGAGGAGAACAATAACTAACAATGTAAGAACAGCAGAAGCGAAGAAAATATTGGACATTTACACAAGCATATAGCTAATTATTATAATGACATGTTTAAAACGAATTAAGCTGTAGAAGTACCGGCACAAGCACCAGCAACTCAAGAACAACCAGATAATGTGCCTCAACCAGCTGCAAATGAGGCCTGGTACGGCAGCTACATACACGAGGAGGGGTCTTTCATTGCAAGGACCTGGTCCTCGCTGTTTTTACTGCCAAAAAGTCGGGCATTATAGGCTTCAATGCTTACAAAGGAAGAAAGATTGGGAAGAATCAGTGGATAAAAAAGGAGGAAATCACCTACAGCAGGCAAAATAAGAGGCGTAGCCTTGCCTCAGTAAACTGCAATTATTATTTATCCTTATGTAAAACGGTGATTCATTTATGAAAATAAAATAAAATAGGACACTATTGTCTCGATTCTTTCAAGTAAAGTTGCGCTTCACATCGTAGAGTTTTGATAGCTATGAAAAAGGGTATCTAAAATCCCCCCCAGTCTCACTGGGTCACGGCTGTTATCTCTCTGCTGACTTGTAAGAGTTTTCGTTGCCACCCTAGTTTTAATTTATTACAGGCAATGATATCCTGGTCTTCGGAACATGACACAGAATTCGACTCGCAAGTCACCCATGCAACGATGGGGAAAACTGACATTCAATGGGTAGATTCAGTGGGAAACTCCGTCACTGTCAGCAGGGGGATCACAGCGAATTACAATCTTGAGAAATTAGTAGAACAAGTGGAAAGTGGGAAAATCATTGGTGATGTAGGGAAACTAGTCTTCCGGGACCCAAACCATTTTCGCGCCGGCGAATTACATAATAACATGACGTATTGGGAGGAAATTGTAGAGTGAAATCCTTCCAAAAAAAAAAAAAGGCAGTAGTACTGGGGTGGATTAGGGACAAGGTTTCGGTTTTTCCGTACTTCCAGCATTTCAACGGGTCGTTTAAGGGAGAACACTATGACTCTGACCGCCCTCCACAAAAGGCATTCAAGAATAATATGTCGTGCAAACCGTTTATTGAGTTCATCCAACGAACTCTGATTGACCGTTTAGGAACTGGTGCCATCTCTTTGTTAGGGAGAGTGCGTGTAGTCGCACCACCCCATATTGTCCTCCCATTGACTGTTGAACCAACGAAACCACGCCTCTGTCACGATGCTCGGTACCTTAATTTTATGATGCAGAATAAGCCTTTTACGCTAGATCGCTTAGGGGACTTGCCGCGTTATGTTTCCAAAGACCTTATCAGACTGTATTGGACGATAAGTCCGGATATGACCATATCCTAGTAAGCGACGATAGTCGCACTTTCTTTGGTGTTCAGTGGGGAGGGTGGTACTTCACGTATAACACCTTACCGTTTGGATGGAAGATTTCGCCCTACATTTATCGCACTGCAGGACTTCTGGCCACGCATGTTTTCCAGTCTATCAGAATCCCATACCTGTTATACATCGACGATAGACATAACGGCCAACTCCAGACTCCGCTGAATGAAGGTGAATATGCAACCTTAGGGGCCAATGATGAATGCAGATTTGCTGCAGCGAAGTCTGCGATTTTCCTGGTAGCATACCACCTGGTGCGGCTAGGTTATTTCTTGGGTTTGTCAAAGTAGATTCTAATACCAAAGAAGATTCTTCGAATGGATTGTCAGTTAACGCATGAGATGTGGCAGATTGTCCAACGTGAGTTTTGAAGGTTTTGAAGGCCACACCTGTGATCTAATGGCACTGGATTCTAATACGATGAAGGACAATTTGGGCAACTGCCTTCCCCACTTCACGCCATGGCCCTCTCCGGGATCGTCGGGCGTAAACCTCTTCGCACAGGCTCGTGTGCAGCACAGCTCCATTATGCAACGCCCATACGCCTTTCCACCATTGGTATTAGTTGGCCCAGTTCTACGTTTCTTAGAAAGCTATAGGCAACCCTGTACCATGATTGTTCTAGACATCTACCCCTACTTCAGTACTGGGCGAGCAAGTCGCGCCAGATAGCTTCTAAGGGTGACTCTAGCGCTCTCCTCACTCTGCTCGAGACGAGGCTGGGTTCTCCACACGGGGATTCTGGGATACCTATGGGTTTTCTCCGTTGTATTCTAATCATGTATTGCTCCAGCCAGTGCATTGGACTTTAACTTGCCTGCGCCTAGTGACGGCGGAACAATTACAGGCTCGGGTTACGCCCAAACAAGCTACTCCTTTTTTGTAGACAAACTGACTCAGTTATCGTTGAACCTTCAACGTACATTGGAAACCTCTGACACGGCAGTCCAGCGATTCATCGTGGCTCGTGATCAGGCCTTTTTAAAGTTCTTTAGTGGGGACCGACCAGGAGATCTTGGGCGACTCAAGGTGCCCGAGATTCTGTGCTTCCCCAATGATGATGTTTTTTTACTCAATCATGTTTGGGGCAAGACACTGAGGGATGTTGACGAGAATATCTTTGGGATCAGGCGGAACCCGAAACGGCTATATGCCCCATTCGAGGTATTGAGCAATACCTGGATATAGCGCGACAAATACAAATTGGTCTCACACGGTTTTCTATTCCGTCCGACGACCCCTAATGGGGGTATCCAAGACACTCCTTATAGTTCTGCAGCTGCAGAGGCTCGCTTGAAAATCTATCTGAAGGATATGGCTTTAGGTCTGAATGTGCGATCACCCTTGCACTTACTGGTGCTGATTTGTCTGAGATAATGGACGATGTAGATTGGGCACGCCGACACACCGCCCTTTATTACCTACAGTGGGCAAAAGTGTTAAATCCGGCAGGTGCCTCTGCCAAACTTGCTTCGAGTGCAGCGATAGCTGTCACGAATCCTTGGCAGCACATTAACGAACTAAAACGGTTTCTGTGCTTTAATTTTCCCATTGACAATGCGCGTAAACGACCCCAATCAGACTAATAACGCAATACCTTTCTCCTAAAGGCTACTGCTCACTTTATTTTTAGATTTCGATGAGAATTGGGGAGATGTTTATGAGGATTGGGGGTATAATTTTGTTATTTGATAAGGCTTGGGAAAGAGAGTTTGGGTAAAAGAACAAGGGGAGTGACAGATAGACGTAGGCAGCGCTGATCAATATTTTCCCCATACCTTAATTCAGCTGAGCATGAATGCGAGGGTTGTGAAATAGAATACTTTTGTGTGTGGAATAAACGACCTATTCATAGCTTGATCACGTATAGAACCTTCGCTTGATAATGGCTAATTGTGTTGACGCATGCAGTCTAAGTAGTTCTGGAACCTTCCAATCTGAACAAGGATTGTGTGACAAAGTTATTATTTAGTGTAGCTAAATCAAATTGATCTTTAAATTAAAATGCCCCGCTGAACTTTGAAATCACATATCGAAGAGGTTAAACCCGGTCCACATCGGCGCAGAATTGAGTTTTTGTTGGGAATCTAACGCTAGCCAAACTAGCAAACGTTTTATCAAATATAAACAGTGCATAACCCGGAGGTCAACTGGCTGAAAGATCAAAGAAAACACATTTTGTTTTAGGATGGAACCTATGTAAATATATTATGTTATTTCAGTTCATTTTCTTATTCGAGAATTCCGAATACAGAACTTCAAATTCAGGAATACTCATGACTGACTTTAAAACACTTTGCTTATAAACTGGCCATCTCTATCTACACTCACGCCATTCTGTTCAGCTGAGCTAAGCAAAACGCCATCGGAGAGTCCTCGATACACAGAAATAGCACTCAATATTGACCTTAGGTCGGAAGAATTTTGCCGTCTTTTAAGCCCTCTGCGGGCGAGTATTCTTTTCAACTGTCTAATACCCCGTTCACACCAAAGAGTAAAACATGTTTAAAAGGCATTTGATTAAACGAGTTTAAAAAATACCCGTTCACACCGCGCGCGCTCCTGAACTAAACTTGTTTTAAACAGGGTTAACCGCCGAGGTAGTTTAAAACTTGACTAACAAAGATGGCGGAAGAGCGCAAGAGGGGGCGGACATGGGAGAAGGAGGAGACTGCATGTATCTTATTACTGGAGAAATGGGGGGACGATAACATCCAGGAGCGTTTAAAGGAATGCACGAGAAAAACGCCGATATGGCAAGAAATCAGCCAATATTTACAGGCTTCTGGCTACGAGGATAGAGAGGCAGATGTTTGTAAAACAAGAATACATACATTGATTTCAACGTATCGCTTATACAAAGATGAGATATCCCGAACAGGAAATACCAAACCAAAGAAAAAAACCTTTCTTTGAGGAATTGGACATCCTCTAATCGGGCAAGCCCGCTACTCAGCCAGTTTTCGTCATAAACTCTTCGAAAATATCAAATGAAAAAGAAGTAGAGGAAGAGGAGGGGGAAGACGACGACAACTCGAGCGCGTCCAGCGATGTAGACGACGAGCAAGCTCCTAAAAAAACAGCATTATCCTGCCCTGGGATTTCCTTCCTGCCACGGAGATTTCCTTCCTGTTCCGGCGGTAGGCGATTGTTTTGTTTTTGTTCTGCGTCATATATCACATGACGGTTTCTCGTCATGTGACTATTTAATTTTAGCAACAAGATGGCTGCCATCATTGCTCGAATATCGAGTCGAAGTAGCACTGAAAAACCTAACGATGCTTTGGAAGAAATACTCATTTGCTAAAGTAAAAGCTTTTCTTTATGTAGGCAAGGTTTCATGTCAGGCAAGGAGAAATATGGAGCTCGTTTTATGTATTTGTGTGCAGATTTTATAGTAGTCAGGATGCAGTTCACGACACAAGATCTTTGTTTTTGTCAGAAATTTGCTTGCTAGCATAGCCAAACGAAAAGTTGACACGAACATTTCTTTTGACCAGCCCTTTTATCAAATGGACATGGACGATACAGCACAATTTATTTAAGAGATTATTTTAAGGCTTATTATATTAACAAGGCCAAATCTCTGTATTGTTATATAATGTAATAAAACAGTAAAAGTGGCATATTTCCTATAGAAAGTAACAAGAATTTCTATCCTTAGCTCTGCTGTGATAGAATCGTTCAGATATAAATCTCTGAGTTTTACCAGTGATGGTATTACTTTGTGAAAATCTATTACAGAAACCCCATTAGCTGATTACCAACGGAAGGCTGACTCCCTTTTCTTGGAGGCAGAGCGGGAAAGGGAGAGGAAGGAGGAAAAACGTGAGGATAGAAGGAATAGGGATTAATTGGTGTGGTGTGACGTCAAGATGGCGGACGGTCGTTTCTCTATCCAGCATTGATGTACTACGGGACAAACTACTCATTAATGTGTTAGATTCCACTGAAACCATAAATCAGACGACCAATTTTCATAATTCGAAAGGAAATCATCACTCGAAGGCGAACAAGGACTCTGACGAAGCTGAAGAATTCGAGCTGGTGAAAAAAGCAGATTTGCGTGGAAGGGACCTTAAATCTCTTACTGCCCAGGAGTTGAAGAATGCCTTGGAGGAAAGAGGTCTTAGTAAAAAGAGAAAGAAAGCCGAGTTAGCTGAAAGGTTGAACACACACACACATCTTACGAAGCAAAGAGACTAATCAAATTTTCCGCCAAAACCCGAAATTAGATAACACCCCAAAGCAAGGTCAACACTCGGATCCTGAAATAATTGAACTTGATGATCAGTCGAGCAGTCATACTAACGAACAAGCTAGATGTCCATGTTATGATCATTTTAACTACTCGATCGAGGGCTTACGAAAAGAAATTATAAATATAAAGGAGAAATATGCATACCCAAGAAGTTCAAGAAAATCCACCAGCTTATAGTCCAGCGAATTTACGACTGAAAGAGGAGAATGCTGTATTGAGATCGCAATTATCCTCTTTGAGTAAAAAGTATGAGAGAGTTTTGGAAGAAAGAGACTCCCTGACCTTAGCTGTCAAGATTATTTCGAGAGAGGCTTATGCAATATCGATTTCAGAAGCCCGAAATCCAGCACAAACACTTATGCTGATTCTTAACAATAGTGACCCCCAAGTGTATGCAAACTCTACTATAAACACTGAATGTCTATCAACAGCAAGGCAAATGAGCTCAAGTAAAGTTGTAAATAAAAAGGAAAGCTCGAAAAGAAACAAGTCAAATAGGCAGGGGGAAGAGATTATCAGATAAAGTACAGAGGCTTCAAAATAGAGCTGCCAGAATTGTCACCGGTTATGACTATGAAGTTAAATGGCCATACTCCAGCCTATCTCTTTCATCTAAAAAAAAACCGAGCCATGTACATGCATATAACCTGCATCGCTCTGATCGTAGTATGCTTCTCCCTAGACCAAACACGCAAGCCCTATGGAAAAGTTTTTCCTATAGAGCGACTTACCTGTGGAACAATCTTTCAAATAACCAATGCTCAATCACAAATTTTAGAAATTTTATTAATCATTTATAACATATAGAAACATATGTTTCATCGTAGTGGTGTTATTTTGTATTTAATTCATATTCTAAATTGTGTATTAGTTTTAATATAGGCTCATGGACCTTTTGGAATGAGCATATGTATGATGTTACTTTTCTGCCAATCTTGTATTTAATTCATATTATAAATTATAGATTTAGTTTAGGGTGTTTAGAGCAAGTCACTAAATAACAGAGACTGTAATCTTCTTCAATGGTCCTGCATGAGAAATAATCCAAATCCTAACACTACATTTAAAAACACCCTAACCGTCAACAACGGGTTCTTGCTAGTTTAGGGTGTTTAATTAGAGCTAGTCACTAAATATCAGAGACTGTAATCCTTCTTCAATAATCCTGCATGAGAACAAATACAAATCCTAACCCTACATTTCTGTTGCTGATGCTCTCTCTCGCTTCAATTGGCAGGAATTCAGGCGCTTGGCCCCCAGGGCACACTCATCTCCTGTTGCAATCCCTCAATGGCTACTGAACGACTAGACCTCTCCTCTCAAGAGCTCCAGTGCAGGGGTTTTCTCACTCATGGTTTAGCTGCTTCTACGAGACGATTATATGCATCTGGTCAGCGCAAATTCATCAACTTCTGTCAGCAACTTGGCAAGCTACATGCCTCCGGTTCGCCTTGCCCTGCAGACGAATGGACCCTGTGTCTTTTTGCATTTGCGTCCTTGGCGGGCTCTATCCAACATATTTCAATCAAGGTTTATCTTTCTACGGTCAGAGCTCTTCACATCGAACTAGGCTTTTCAGATCCGCTAGCAGATTGTCACTAGGCTACAAAGGGTAGTTAGGGGGATCAAGCGTGTTCAGGGTTGAACCAGAGCTCAACGCCTTCCTGTCCTGATTACATCATGTCTATTATTATCAAGTCATTGGATTTGAGCTGTTATGACCATTGCATGCTTTGGGCAGCATGTACACTTGGGTACTTTGGGTTTTTGAGAGCGGCAGAATTCACGGTTTTTCTCCTGCCTTTCATTTGATGGTGGGTGATATTGCAGTAGACTCAGTGTCGAATCCTTCTTGTTTACGTGTTCGGATCAAGGTCTCCAAGCCGGATCCATTTCACAAAGGCTGTTTTGTCCATATTGGTAGAGCTAGTCCACCTTTGTGTGCAGTAGAGGCAGTGCTAGCTTATTTGGCTTTGAGAGGCAATACTCCAGGTCCTTTATTCTTACTGCAATCTAGTCAGCCATTATCTCGCTCCCTTCTAACTAGCTGGCTGAGACGCATCTTGGAGGGAGCTGGTGTTCCTGGTAACTATTCGAGTCACAGCTTCCGCATAGGCGCTGCTACAGTAGCTGCAAGGAACGGTGTTCGAGATCATCTGATTCAGACACAAGGGCGATGGGCCAGCAGTGCTCTCCAGCTCTATATACGAACTCCGTCTGAGTATTGGCTAACCTTTCCCATCACTTGGTTTGACTGTATCAGGTATGTATAATTTCTTATGTTGGCTATATTATAGAAGTTACATATAGGCTTGCGTCAATGCTTGTCAGTGGCTCTCACACAAGCAGCCCACGCTTGTTGAGTTGATCGTTGCGGATCAACTAGCATTCCTGGAGCAGATCGTTGCGGATCTAACAGTTGCATGAAGAGCACTTCTGCTGTGGTTGGGCCAGTGCTTGAGTTGATCGTTGCGGATCAACTAGCATTTCCTGGAGCAGATCGTTGCGGATCTAACAGTTACATGTGGAGCACTTCTGTTGTGTTTGGGCCGGTGCTTGGGATTGTTTGGAGTCGGAGGTTCCTTGGTGCCCCCTTCCACTGTCCCTCCGGTTTCCAAGCACCGGTAGTAGTTTGGCGGTGGTCTGTGGTAGGGGTTACCATGGTTACCTCCTTGTCGTGTGTGGACATGCGCATCCATCATGACTATCTCTAGGCACCTAATCCCAAGCTCATCTATGCCGATGAGTTTAACACTGACATAATTTTTAATGTGGAATGAAAATGGCAGCAATGTTTTGACTTGCCCTGCAACTTAATTATTTTCAATTGTCTAACTTAAGTCTGTGATTAAAGAAGAACTATTTGTATAAGGCAAGACTCATAAAGACAATCTTATTGCCTTCTACCAATAATATGTATTATATTAATATGTATTATATTGTATTATATTCATTGTACTTGAAGAAGGCTGGTGTAGCCAGCCAAAATATTGTACCTCAAAATTATATGTTGTATTGGTCTTTGCTTCTTTATAGTTATTTTTTATTTGAAAGCCGAGTAGATCACTAGTTTGATCCAACGTACACCAGCAGGATTGTACGGTGGCCCTGAAGTGCCATGTGGAAAGCGCGATACGTTTTTCCGATCTATACTTTTGCAGCGACTTATGCAGCCCACTGTTATCGCGGGATCAAATTACTGGGCCATGTGCTTGTTGTTTCGACAATGGCGACGAACAAGATGTTTCTCGTGGTATTGTTTCTTGTAATTCAATTTGCAATAGTCAAAGCTGTATTGCCCAGCTATTCACCTTTAATAAACCACCAAGCTTTAACACGCGATGAAGCAATTGGGAATTACTTCAAGCTTGGATTTCGTGCCTCAGAAATTCTGAATTTTCTCCTCAACGTCCATGGGATTCATCTCAGTCTACGGCAGTTAAGAAGAATACTTAAAATACGAGGTTGTAGAAGGAGAACCAGCAATTCAGCCGATACGAATGCAATCGTACATGCTATTGAAGATGAACTAAAAGGCAGTGGGAGGATGATTGGGTACAGAGGAATGCATCAAAGTTTATTAAATGATCACCATTTAGTTGTTAGTAGAGGTGCCGTTCGTGAAGAGCTAAAGATATTCTATCCAGAGGGAGTGGAAGCCAGGTCAAGACACAGGTTGCGCAGGCGAAACTACGAAACGAAAGTCCAAATTACCTGTGGCATATAATTGAAGCCTTTCGGGTTTGTATACATGGCGCTATAGATGGCTACAGCCGCAAGATCCTTTGGCTTGAAGTATCTAGCTCAAATAACGACCCGAGAATCATAGCCAAGTATTATCTGGACTATGTTAGACAGTTAGGCGGAACGTCCGCAGGAGATGACTTTGGTGGCGAAAAACGTTTCGTGTATGGCCGATCAACTGCAAACCAAAGAATTGAGGCTTGGTGGAGTATTCTACGAAAGCAATATACAGATTGGTGGATCAAATATTTTAAGGACCTGAGGGATAGCAGTGTGTTCTGTGATGATGATATCATTCACAGAGAATGCTTGAAGTTTTGTTTTATGGAACTTCTTCAGGCTGATCTTCACAGAGTAGCGAGACAATGGAATACGCACAGAATTAGGCCCTCTGCAAATCCAGAGTCTCCTGCTGGTCGTCCAGACATCTTATATTTTATCCCTCAATCAACCAATACCTGTGAGTATTCAACTGACGTAAATATGGACGAGATTGATATTGCTGAAGGCCACTTTTGTGAAGAACCGCCTTCACAGGGATGTTCGCCTTATTTCAACCAATTAGCAAGCATGATTATGGAAGATGAACGCCTACAGATGCCTAATACAGTGGAAGAAGCCCAGGATTTGTTCCTTACTACATTGCGCTTGATAAATGACTTTATACTTGATATAAACGTCACCAACAGGATATTTATGACCAAACGCGCGCTGGAATAGTTATTGAACAATAAAAATTATGGATTCGTTTTGTTCCTGAATTCGTTGAAAAGTGTTCGAATCGAAAGAGTCTGTTTTTACTATTCGTGACATGTAAACGGCCGGATTGATTATAGAAGCCAGGCTTGATTAGATAATCAACACTGAGTCGAACCTCCGCTACCGGACAGCCTCTGATGTCCGGATCGCTTCGCTGACACATTACTGCATCAGTTTCTTTAACCAGGCAGGGGCATAGACAGGATGCTAGTCAAGGAGGCCCGGCGCAACATGTGGTTTACGCACGATTCTGTCAAGGAAGGTCACGTTGTAGTATATCTGGGCAACTTGAATATTCTATTAAACTTTGTCTTCACACGCAAAATGTTGGTTCGGCTATAGCCTGCATAGCAAGCACAAGGGGTTTGGAGAGGGGGGGAGAGGAGAGGGGGGGGGGGGGGGGGGGGGGGAGGAGATGCAAGGGGACAGTACCCGGAGCGCTTCCACTGAACACGCATAACGCTAGTGCTAAATGTAGTACACTAGTGTCGAGGTGAAGAAAAAACGCATTGAACCGTTTATTTTTAAATAACCAACAAGAACCTCAACCAGAGCTGTAGAATATGTAACAGACTCTCGAGTAGTATACAATACGGTATACTACTATTTAACGTCAAAATGATAATTGCAACATGCGAACAACAAGAAAACTCGTAATGGCCAGATTAGTTAACTGCAATGACCTTTAAAAACTATAATTTACCAATACAAATTATCAATTAGACCACTAGGCCTGGATAGTCAACGAAGTGAAGCTGATCCTGTACAAACGAGAACGTATGGTGTAATCGTTTAGAGTCAATTGCCATGGACTATTTCCGTGGACTACTGGTTTAATATTTGGCACTGAAATGTTAAAGAATGCCAATCAGGATTAATGCTTTGCGAGCTTGAACAATGGAAAACCGTTACAATCGCCATTTAAGTACATTTTCGAAAATGGCGATTGTAACTGTTTTCTATTGTTCAAATGTAAACACGGGCATTAATCCTGACTGGCATTCTTTAAAGTCAGATTCAGGCCAAAATGTATCACTTGAAATAAATGCACCTTTCTTGCATTCGTTGAGATTCAAGGATTTACAATAGTCCATGGCAAGGTGATACTTCTTTGTATTATTCTATAACGTTAATCTTATCTGATATTGCTGTCGCCAGATTCATTGACTTTCAAAAAACGGTCATACTTACCTTGTATTATCTTATAACGTTAATGACCTTATGTTGAATGTAATTCAGAAATTCATGATCACATATAGTACTGTTCGACGTCAACTTGCTAAACACTACAAGCGAAAATGACAATTGCTGTGATATACATTGTACTAAAAGCTAAGTCGCTGCAAAAGTCGCTGCAAAGTTGCTGCATAAGTATAGATCGGAAAAAAGTATCGCGCTTTCCACATGGCACTTCAGGGCCACAGTAGGATTGGCGTTTACGGTTGTTTGCTTGATTATATTAATGCACGAGTCAATAATTCCAAGAGCACCCAGTACCGGCGCCACTAACCTAACTACTTGCTATAACAATGTCATAGCATTTGGTTCATGAGACAACGAACCTGTCCATGAATCAGGTCCCAAAATGGGTTTAGGGCTACAAGGATTTGGGTGCAAAAAAGCAGGGCTGAGATGGGCGTTATAATGTTTGACTAAGGGACTGTTCGTTAATTATAAAAATGATATATTTTGATCTTTGGAATTATGGATAAAAAGAATATAATAAATAATTTTTATGTCATCGTCCCGCCCCTTTTTCGATCAAGCCCGCATTTGACCCACAGTGAGTCTTTTAACTACTTTCAATGTACGTGCAATGGTGATCGAACGAAAGTAAAAAGTAAATCGATGACATCTACAATGGCTAGTATGATGCGAAGGATCTAGAATTGCTACGATCATGTGACGGATCCACAATGGCTAGGTATGATAAAATGTATTCTCGTATTTATAGATATACTTTTGTGCTCTCCAGGTTGACATTTGACCAGGCTGAAATTCTGTGCTCAGTGGAAAGTGGACATAACGTATTTATTACAGGACAAGCGGGGACCGGGAAATCTTCTCTTGTAAAGGAAATTTATTGCCGACTAACTAGTAATGGTTTACGAGTTTCAATAGTATACTCTAGTGGGATCGCGGGAACACTGTACGAAGATCTAGGTCCTAATGTCTCAACCGTGCACTCTTACTATAGTCTTCGTACCGCAGATCTCCCATGGAATTTGGTAGATCGTTCAACCTCGGACAATCTGTTACGAGAGAGAGACTTCGAAATATGCAGTGCATAATTTGGGACGAAGCATCCATGTCCAGTAAAAGAATCTAGGAGATCGTAAACCACATTCAGCACGTAGTGGCACCTGCAGTGCGCGAATTGCTTAAGCCCTTTTCGGGGAAACAAGTAATCGTGGCTGGCGAGTTTCTTCAACCACGAAGTTTAAAAAAAGGCTTTTCTCATCGCTATGGAAAGGAAGGGGAGTTTCTCGACTGCCTCAAAGAGGTGCGATTTGGGAAGTGTTGTGAAAATCCAAGGAATTTATTGAGTTTAATCTTTCAAGAAACATTCCTGAGCATTTGGAAAAGAACGCTGCGCATCTGCACAGGTACACAATATGAAGTTATGCGGTGTATGCGAAGTAGTGAAGCTAGAAGCTGATGAGAAAAGGAACACGAAAGGCAACCAGTGCCCAGCAGAAAAAGTAATTTTGCTAAACCTAGGATGGAAAGTGATGCTACTATGGAATAAGTCGGAACGACTTAGGAATAGGACTGCCAGTACATTCATCGAGAAATTAGATGACAGAAAAATCATTGATGAATTTCCTAAAGATGGAAAAGTAACATTTGACACAAAAGGTCTGGAAATGGTGATGCCATCGGTTCGCGAGAGCAATTTTCGGTTGGTTTTGATGTATGCTGTGACATGCCGTAAGTCTCAAGGCTTGACCATTCCCACCGCGGTAGTGCACTGTAGCAAGGAACGTGTCCCTGGACCTATTTATGTATCCTTGTCACGTGTACGTAGTTGCAGTCACCTACAAGTCTTGGGTTTCAGATCCAATCAACTAATTTCACCGTCTCCGGGATGTCTGATGTTTGTGACACACACAAAGAGCTAATTGAAGATTTATCCTTACTGCTTTCGGTAACTTTATTTGTATAGTGTACAGGAGTCTGGTAAATAGTGTGAATAAATTAGTCTACGTTTATCTTACTGTCCCGTTATAAATCCCGCGACATTACAATGGCGACGAGGATTTTCCAGATATGGCGCCTGGGGTGAAAGTTCCTGCTTTTAAAGAGGACGAGGAAGGTTGGGAGAGTTATTAGGAGAGGTTAGAATCGTATTTCAGGCTCAATAAGACGGCAAAAGAGTTGAACGTTGACACGCTCATTGCAGGTCTCAGCGCTGCTCAGTATCAGCCCATGGAAAGCTTAGTTTCGCCAAGTAAACCATTAGAAAAGCAGTTCGATGATTTAATGGAGGTTTTGAAAGGTCACTAAGAGGGCAGCAAAAATCATAGGACGGAGAGATGCAAGTTCAGGGCGTTTCCTATGAATGATAATAAATCCATTCAAAGTTTTGCCGTTCGCTTGAGAGAGGCGGCACGTCATTGTCAATTTGGCGGGAATTTAGAGGAAATGCTTATCGATCAGTTCTTGGCTGAAGTCACCTGAAAGTGTGAATAAAATCTTGGAGAACACGGAGGGCCTTAAATTATCCTTCCAAAGTGCAGTGGTCCAAACTCCAAGTGCTGTCAATGCTCTTTCGAGCAAACGTACACGAGAGATAAGGTCGGAAACCCGGCCAACGTCCCATTCGTCGAATCGCAAGGTTTGTTATCGTTGCAATTCACCGAAACATGTAGCGGATAAATGTAAACACAAGGAGACGGAGTGTCATAAATGTATAAATAGCTTGCCGGAATGGGAAACCAAGGAGTTCAAAGTCTCAAAATACGGTGCAGAAAGCCCAAGAACCACCTGCTAGAACAAGTTAGTACAGTATGTATACAATTGAATAGTTGAGTGAATAATTACTCAATGATGTTGATGTATGTCATCCTAAGCCAGATAAGAAGTTCTTAGTGGCAGTGGTGTTAAATGATAAGGATATTGACTTTGACTTAGACACTGGGGCAGTAGTTTCTTGCGTAGGTGAGAGCACTTACAAGAAATTCCGTATCCCAGGAGTGCAGTTAATCCCTACTGACTTCAAGTTGCAAGATTACAACAAGAAACCTGTAGAAGTAGTAGGAGTAGCATTGGTCAATTTAAAGTATCAATGCCTATTGTTGTTTTTCGTGGAGACCGTACCCCCTTTGTTTGGCAGAAATTGGCTGAGAGAAATACAACTTAACTGGAAGAGCGTGGTTAATCAAAAGCCACACCTGTGTGCTATTTCGAGTAAACTCTCAGCAGAACAGCTGTGTCAGAAATACAAGGAAGTATTTGAGCCAGGCCTAGGGTTAGGGTTTTGAATCTTGCTATAAGTCTATAAGTCTGTGCTAGAAAGATTAGCCAATGCAGGACTTAAACTGAAGAAGGCCAAGTGCTCCTTCATGGAACCCGAGGTCAGCGAATGGAGCAAAATCAGCCGACCTCTTCCACTAAAAGGCGATTTTGTTTCACTTATACATAAACTGTCCTCGATTTATAGGCTGCAAATGCTTCTTTAGATAATAAATATACTTCATACCAAAGCTTGGTGCAATGTATTAAAGGGAAGTGGTGTCCGTTTTTATTTGAAAATAGGGTAGTTTTAGCTAAATCTTGACTGAAACCAAACTTCACACAGTAATTTTAACGTTTTGCATTCGGAATAGTCATGATTTATAACCTGCAAATGGAAGACCTTTTCCAATATTCAGCAATTGCGATGAAACATTCTACGAATTTCAATCATAGATGGGGTCCGTTTTAACTTTTTTGGGGGAATGAGCTAGTTTCAGATTATGCTTCATTAGAATTCAGAAAGACAATAACGCGGCAACGAGCACTCGGCCATGAACTTTCCTTAAACTCCGCCTCCTTACTATCCCCAGGGAGGTTGTTGTACAACAGTATTCCCTAGGGCTGTCTGCTTTTCTAAAGTTAAACTTGAAGCGATTGGCCGAGTCAGTTTAATAAAACAACAGCCGGCTGTGTTCTTCAAGAATAACTGACTCCTTGAATTATTAAACCTTTACAGAGTAATGGGAAGAGTTCCATCCAGTCTATTGTGAGACGGTAAACTTTTTTTAAGTTGAACTAGAAGCGCTTGGCCGAGACGATCAGTATAATCAACCAACAGCCGACTGTGTTCTTCAAGAATAACTGACTCCCTTGGATTATTAAACCTTTACACAGTCTGTTGTGGGACGGTAAAGCTTTTATTAAGTTGAACTAGAAGCGCTTGGCCGAGTCAGTTTAATCAAACAACAGAGTTTTGAATTGAGCGCCGCCGATTGTTTCACTGTGCATTCTTACCGAAACTGATTCTTCTACCAAGAGTTTCGTATTGAGCGCCGTTTGTTTAACTTAGCGTACTGTTAGCGTTAAAATAAAGTAAGTAACTTTATTTAAGTGTCAGATGTATAGTCCAGTCGGGGATACGGGCGGTACAATAGGCTGGGGGGCCACTGGCTGCACCGGTGGTTGCACCAGTGGCTGCACTGCGGGTTGTACTATGGGCTGGGTGGTGGTGGGACTAGTCCAAGCGATGTGCTCAGTGGAAAGTGGACATAACGTATTTATTACAGGACAAGCGGGGACCGGGAAGTCTTTTCTTGTAAAGGAAATTTATCGCTGACTAACTAATAAGGGTTTGCAAGTGGGATCGCGGGAACAGTGTACGAAGATCTAGGTGCTAAGGTCTCAGCCGTGCACTCTTACTATGGTCTTCGTACAGCAGATCTTCCATGGAATTTGGTCGTAGATCGTTCAACCTCGGACAATTTGTTAAGAGAGAGACTTTAAAATATGCAGTGCATAATGTGGTACGAAGCATCCATGTTCAATACAAGAATCTTGGAGATCGTAAACCACATTCACCACGCAGTGGCACCTGCAGAGCGCGAATCGCTTAAGCCCTTTTCGGGAAAACAAGTAATCGTGGTTGGCGTGTTTCTTCAACTACGCCGGGTTCCCAATTATTTTGACGAAGGAAACCTAATGTTTGAATCAGAAGATTTCAAAAACGCTTTTCCTCATCGCTATGAGCTAAAAAGCATAATGCGGCAAGATGAAAAGGAAAGGGAGTTTCTCGACTGCCTCAAAGAGGTGCGATTTGGGAAGTGTTGTGAAAAATGCAAGGAATTTATTTAATTTAATCTTTCAAGAAACCTTCCTGAGCATTTGGAAAAGAACGTTGTGCATATCTACTTTAGGAAAACTTCGACACAGGTACACAATATGACGTTCTGCGGTGTATGCCAGGTAAAGTAGTGAAGTTAGAAACGGATGATAAAGGGAACACGAAAGGCATCCAGTGGCCAGCAGAAAAAGTAATTTTGCTGAAACCAGGAGGCATAGTGATGCTAATATGGAATTAATAACAGCCCAGCATGATTTTTTGGAAATTAAGTCTTGTGTAATTTGATATACATTATTCAGCTATGTGCCCCCCTGGGGGGTGGGGGTAACTCCCATATATAAGCGAAACGACTTTGGACTGCCGGTACTTTCATCAAGAAATCATTGTTGAATTTCCTAAAGAAGGAGATTTGGCACAATAGGTCTAGAAATGGTGATGAGAGAGCAATTTCCGGTTGGTTTGATGTATGCTGTGACATACATTGTACCATAAGTCTCAAGGCTTGACCCTTTCCGCCGCGGTAGTGCACTGTAGCACATAATTTCTCCCTGGACTTATTTATGTATCCTTGTCACGTGTACACGTGTACGTAGGTTGCAGTCACCTACAAGTCTTGGGTTTCAGACCCAATCAACTAATTTCACCTTCTCGGGATGTGTGAATGTTTATGACACATACAGAGTTGTTAATTGAAGATTTATCCAGCTGCTGAAACAACCTTTTATCACAGTATATGCTGGTCGTATCTGACAGTATATATGATGATCCAGGACACCAATATGAAACCTTTCATCCTGATGAGGTTAGTGAAGGCACCAAGAAAGTGGTCAGGAGCTATTTTGAAGGAGGGGACTCAAAAGAGCAAATAATATATCTTGGCACAGTATATTTAATAGTGTCAGATGAGAAGAATAGTGATAAACTCAGAATTCCCCAAGAAAACTTTAATGTCAAAACCACTTTAGAGAAAGTGTATAATCCATTAAGTGAGTTTGAAAAAAAGCAAAAAGCAGCTGGATATGCTAATTGCCATAAATGACCAAACTGAAGAGTTTGGGAAAGTCATGTGGGGTCGTGCTAGCCAAATAATATTGGAGGGCAGTATTTATAATATTAATGAGCTTCAAATTTCTACACAACAGTGGAGCATTGATACCAAGGAACTGTTCAGTCTCATAACCAAATCACCTTGTTATATGAGAGATTTGCTGCTCTTTTATGGAACAGATCATTTGTCTAAAGTGCAGTCTGCAATTGGTGCAGAAATGATGATACTCAAGAGTCAGTGTCTGAGAACTAACTCGTGTGCAGTCTTTTGGAAGAGCATGTATTTGCTAACATCTCAATTTTACAAGAAATGACCAAATATGCTGGAACACTGCCTGTAACCCATATGCTAAAAAGCCCAGCTCAAAATGTCTGTTCTTCAATGTTCAAGCTAATCAAACTTTTTTAGTTACACATAGGCCGGGATGGGGAGGGTACTCGGGTCTCAAAACCATGACCTTATTTCAGGCCAAAAAATATAACATTTTTCATACCCTTTTTCAGACTTCAGAAAAAAACAAGAGAAAAATATGAAATGTGCCATCTCATACTTCCCTGCTGGGTTACCAAGATCATACCCTATTTCAGACTAAAACAGCTTGAAAACTATACCCTTTGGGGAGGCACAGCTTACATATGGGAGTTACCCCCACCCCCAGGAGGGTACATAGCTGAATCATGTATATCAAATTCCACAAGACTTAATTTTCAAAAAATCATGCTGGCTGTGATTAATTTGTATATGTAATTTCGCGACATCGGGCAATTTAGTGAAAAGTTTGAAAACACAAGTGATTAATCCTTAATTTTCGAGGTCCCATGCGACAAAATACAACTGCATTTTCGATTTGTCTTTAATAGTTTATTCGTAAATGTTATAGTTTTTACAAACCGGCGAAAATTCTCCAAGTACATTGAACGCTTAAGACTCAAACTCGACAAAAAATGCAGTGTTTTGAATGAAATTCTTTGAAACTTCTGGATTGTATTAACTTGATAACTATAAGTTGCAATTACAGAGGATGTGAAGGTTTTGGACTAATTTTATCAAACAAACAGAAGTCAAATCAAGGATAAACTGAGTCAACTTTGCAGTGACAAAATACATGACAAATACTACAGTATTCGATCAAAATATCCTTTAGAATGTTTTCAAATAACACTTAACAGATTAGTTGACCTACCTCTGAACTTTCTGTTGTCATGAAATGATTGTAAAATCCTTATTTGTTTGCTTTTTTGGAGTATAGAAGTGCACGCGAGCTGAAAATTCTCTGCAAACTTTGACCAGCGAAAAACCTGTTGCTAAGCAACCAACTTCCAATCACACGCCAGTAATCAGGCTCTTGATTAAGAAAAAATGCCCTAATCGTAAGCCAATCAGAATCCAGTAATCATTATATAGGTGTAATTTATATTGGTATATTTAGATGGTCTATACATGTATGTTAGAGTGGTTACACTTGACCCATGAAACAATATCTAATTCTTGACTTGCACCTAACGTCATGGAAGCCATGTTGGTGGAACGTTAACAATATATGTCTTGTTTATAGCTTCTCTTGTTCCACTAAAATGGCCGCCACGTCTTTGTCATTTGAATCTCAAGTCACCAATAATCAGTATCTAATACTCAAATAGAAACAAAAGAAAACGGTGGAATTAGGGTCTAATTAGTGGCTATTAGTCTAATATCTATTTCACAGGTTATGTGAAATCACTCTGTACCATACCGTAGAATACATATATATATATATAAATGTATCTCTTGTTCTTAATTCTTTGTTCATTTGAAATCATAACATTATTAAAAATAATATTATGTCATATGCACATATGGTGCAAACTCTGCAAAGCCCGTACACCCACATCCCGTAGCGCATCACGGGTTAAACGTTTTCGGACCCGTCACGTATCAAAGGATTCCTCGGTAAAAGGCCATATACATGGATGGCGTCGTTGACTCGGGTGGTGGCTTGCGCACGTTGTCTCAAACATTCCCGCACACACACCATGACGTACGAGCTTTTTGTACAAAGCCTACCCGGCTTTTGTGGTAGTCACCTGTAAATACCGAATGTTCAGTGGGGGTTTATCCCGAGTATCGGACATTACATAGGTTGACCCAGGTTGTTCCAGTTGACCGTGATGCTGTCGGAACGCTTATAGGCGGAGGGGGTGGAGCCTTCGGTGTGACACCAGTCGGGGATACGGGCGGTACAATAGGCTGGGGGGGGGGGGGGGGGGGGGGCACTGGCTGCACCAGTGGTTGCACCAGTGGCTGCACTGTGGGTTGTACTATGGGTGGTGGGACTAGCCCAAGCGATGTGCTCAGTGGAAAGTGGACATAACGTATTTATTACAGGACAAGCGGGGACCGGGAAGTCTTTTCTTGTAAAGGAAATTTATCGCTGACTAACTAATAAGGGTTTGCAAGTGGGATCGCGGGAACAGTGTACGAAGATCTACAATCCCGGTCAAAATTCTTAAGAAAAAGTTCAAAAGCTCGTGTACTGTGGTAATATTTGGCCAACAAGTGACCCTCCCCTCCTATTTGGCTTTGTAATTGTAGCCGTACCCCTCCCCCTCCCCCTCCCCATACAATGTTGAGACGGACTGCCACTTTGCTCTGGGAACACTTGCAAGCATCAACATTGTACCCGGGGGAAAAGGGGGGTAAGTAAAATTGTGTTATTCTTGTTTAAAAGCCAATGTAAGAGAAAAATTGAATAATAAAAATATTTTCTTAAGCATTTTTGTGCGGGGTTGTCTGTAGAGGGGTGAAGGAAAACGTCGAATATATTTCTTTTTATTTTATTTATAACTAGTTATCTTGATAGCTATAAGTATTTGTTTGCTGAACACAGTTGTCATAGCGTTAAATAAAGACTGAAATATCTTTATTTTATTTACGTTGTTTAGTTTATTTGTTTTGCTTATATATAATTCACAATAAATAACAAATGTGTGATCGTGTAGGGCTTTGGGTAGCCTGTGGTAGCATGTTGAGTAACCTGTGGTTTAATGAGTTTGCATTGAATTGTGGGGCGATCGCTTCGCAACTCATTTAGCAGCTTAACTGACATCGGTTACTCGAAGTTATGGAGCTAATTTGCACTAACTACGGGTCAGATTCCGACTGTAATAGCGGAAAAGAGGATACCCTGCATTCCAGAGCAACGAGGATAGTATATTTAGTGACGTATAGTCAGGCGGACATGAACAAATTTCCATCTCATAAGGACTTTGCGAAAGCTGTTGTAGATTCTTTTGAAGATGGCTGGAGTGGAGGGCAAGTTTTGTACTGGTGTTGTAGTCGAGAAGAACACAGAAATACTGGAGGGGGGCACTATCACGTAGCACTGAAGCTGAGCACGGTGAGACGGTGGCTGTCCTCTAAATGTTACCTCCAAGACAGGTATGGTATCAGTGTACCCTTTTCAAATGTGCATATTAACTACTACAGTGCCTGGAAATATGTTACAAAGGAGGACTCCAAATATGTGGAAAGTGAAAGGCACCCGGATTTAAGAAATTGCCAAGAGCCCACCACAACATCTGCTAGTAGAGCTAGAACAACTCATAAAAGGAAATTACATAAGAAATCCGAGAGGTCTGCTCCGACAAAAAAAAAGCGTCTTAGCGCCTTTGACGTTTCCGAAATAATACAAACAAAGGGAATTCAATCGTTAACAGCGTTGCAGGCACTTGCTCAAGCACAAAAGAGACTAGGAAAAACGGACTTAGCAGAATTTCTGGTAAATCGGACCCCAAAGTGATAACGGACGTAATTAAAACAACTTGGGAGCTCATGACTGCTGAGGAGGTTCTAAGTCGCGCGAAGAAAACTCGGATGCAATTACTACAAGTGGCTCTCGACAGTGAATGCATTTGCAATGGGCAGTGGTTGGAATGTGCTGAAGAGGTATTGCATAATAATCACATCGACAAGCATGAATTCACGAGAGCTGTTAATGAGCTTCTCCAAAAGGGACGAGGCAAGTTTAGGAATATCATGATTGTGGGACCCGCAAATTGTGCCAAGTCATTCATGTTTAATCCGTTAACATTGATCTTTAACACCTTCTGTAATCCAGCCACCGGTACCTGTACATCGTTCTGTGGCATCAAGTGTGGTGTACCTCAAAAAGGCAATTCTCGGGCCGCTCCTTTTTCTGGTATACATAAATGACCTCTGTAATGCCACTAACGCTTTTGAACTGGTCTTATTTGCTGATGATACAAATCTATTCTTTTCTCACAAGGATTTACCCCTCTTGATAAATACAATTATATGATTTTTAAACCACGACAAAAAAGGCAAACAATTGACTTACCGATTGAGATTAATAATCATAGCATTGATCATGGTGAGGTGGTATTTCTTGGGGTGGTTTTAGACGAACACATGTCCTGGAAACCTCATATTTCTCAAGTTGCAAGCAAAATATCCAAATCAGTAGGAATAATATATAAATCAAGTTTTTGCCTTTCTAAGCCGGCCCTACGAACACTATACTTTTTCCTAGTGTACCCGTACCTCCATTATTGCGTTACTGTTTGGGGCTCAACGTATCCATCTAACTTACAAGCCTTTGACCCCATACTGACCCAATATTCAAACAACAAAGGATTTTGAGATTTGAAGGTAGTTATTTACTCAATTTGGGAAAATTTATGTATTCGTATCAAAATAATTTACTTCCTCGAGGTTTCAACAACTTATTGTTGAGGAATGATCAAATTCACAGTTACAATACCCGAAATTCTCATTTATTTCATGTTCCTTTGTGTAGAACAAATATAAGACAATTCTCTGTTAGTTTCCAAGGTCCTAAATTTTACAATACTTTGAGTTCAAATATACGTAACGCAATGTGCTTTTCTTCTTTCCAATTCAAACTTAAGAACTATATTTTCTCCCGCAATTAATTATAAAATTAATTGTATTATCTTTCATGTTTGCATTTTAATGTATTTGTTTAGTTTTGCCGCCTCAATCAATTTATTAACCAATATTAATTGTAACGAGGTGGCCCAGAACCTCACAAGCCTTTATGGTTTCTCTTGGGCTACCCCGTCACTTATTTTATTCTTTGTAAGATTTATATTTCTATTTGTGGCAAATAAATTAAACTGAACTGAAACTGAAACTGAAACTGAATAGTTGTGTTCTGTAGCATAATTTTCTTGACACTGGATCTCTTGTGAAACGCCATTTAGGTCGGTATTCGTTGTAGATAGGCTACGCGCTTTAATTGTTTATCATGCAGACTCTGCAATGGTCGTTTGTTCGAGATTTTAAGGCTTTGAGTGGTGTTTTTAATTTTACGGGGAGTTCTCTGCTCCGAAAACATCCCCGGGTCGACGAACTGAATCGCATGCATTTGTATATATTAACTATGCTCTGACTACCCAACTGAAGAAACTTATAATGCGACCCGCACGTGCTATCTCTCTCCTGATTGGTCGATTTATTAATTACTCAGTTGATATGTTTGACAGTTTTCAAAACATGAAAGTGAGATTGAAAGTGAGATACCAGAGGTATCGCTTCGCGGCTGCTTCGCCGCGGCTCTTCTCTCAAGAAAACCTCTGGAACCAGGGTAGTGAGCTGTTATTGTCTCACAAATTTCCGCTGACTAGTTTTAAATGATGTTTCGGCATGTGTCTATGCGTCTACAAAGTATTGATCACTCATTAATTGTCTCTCAATAAAACTTGACACTGCAAATATGCCGGCATTATGGCGGCAAATACTTCCACGCGCTCCGAGGAAGAACTATTGGGAATGAGCTCAATGCCTGTATAGGACTGAAAACCAACAACAACAACAACAACTTTATTCATACCTTCTACATACGTGATTTACAATATAATATGAGAACACTGACTAAGGTAATGGTATAGGACACCTAGAAATACCTAAAAAGCTAATATAGCTAGGTGACACGTAAATGTCTCCCTTTGTAACAAGATGGTCGACGAAACGCAATGACTGCAAGTCTTTCGTCCTAACTGATGTCACTGTATCTGTCACATACAAGCCCAAGAAGATTTACCCAAGCTCTGCAACTAGCTGGGCTAATGATATGGTCGCTGTAAGGCTAACCTTCAGAGAAGAGCATGAAGTATATACATCATTGCTCTTCGAGATTCACTAATGCAATTTCGACTAATGTCCATACCTGGAGATTACAAAAGAGTTTGTGAAGGCGGTGACAAAGGAAGATTGGACATGCTTGTCATGATGCTTTGCGTCAAAAATTCACACTTTCAGTAAACATGGCGGACAGCAATGGCTAGGATGAGCTTCATGGCTGATTTCCAATTTAAACAATCTTCGCAGTTTTTCTGGAAGGTAATTTATCATTATTCCTATTAATCCTGGGTATTTCATGAGTATACAGGGGCCATTGTAAGAGGGATCAATCTCTTTTTAGTTTGCCTTTTGTTATTTTCAAATACACACACTAGGTTTTCAAGAGATCGTTATTTGTTTCATTAGACATGCTCGAGTGCCTAGAATAAATTACTTTTCAAGCGGAGTACAGAAAGGGTAAAAACACTTATTAGTAAATTCAGGAAAATTATGAATATCAAACGATTCCCTAGTTTTTCAATGCATGGTGTAACTCTTCCATGCATACATGTACAATATATTAATAAAATACTAAAATTATGTGAGCCATTCAAAATATTTTCAGGATGGTTATTGTAATAATTATTGTGCACTTGTTCATGCAGGTAGATACATATTATGCTGTAAAAGTTACTGAAACAAAAGTAATAATGATAATAACGTCTATATTTAAAGATGCCTCATTACAATAATACAATACGATTATATAAAATGCTTAATACTAATATACTAATGAAGCTATACATATTATCTATTTAATAAATATATAAGCTAACTATAACAGATACGATGTAAACACCTAAGTCGCCACCCACCCCCCCCCCCCCCCACCCCACCCCCCCCACCCCACCCCATCACTCCCCACCCTCGCAAAAATGTAAATAAGCTAAGCACCCTAGTCTCCACCTCCCCCCAACCAGAGAAATGTATATATAAAAATGCTTAAGTTCTAATGTAAATTCTAAAATCTGAGATATTGCAAACAAAATACATTTTTAAAAGAACGACAAAATGAAATATGTTAAGATCTAAAATGATTTTGAGAAAGCTGCTCATTCAGTAAGTCTTTCTGATAACATTTCTTGAATGAGTAGACATTTGGCAGCTTTCTCAAGTTCAAAGGCAGACTGTTCCATAGCTTGGTCGTACTGACTGAAGTTCTTCCACCTTCTGTCTTGCGTATAAAAGAAGGACAAATAAAGTTTGTGTCTGAGTATCTAGTACGTCTAGAATGTTTGGCTTAAAAAGTTCAGAAATATAGGGAGCTGTAACTCCTTGGAGCTGTAACTCCTTGCAGCCGCTTAAAGGGAGCCAGAGGTTGAAGAAGGATTGAAAAAAAAAGATTATAAAACCTGCTCAGAAAAATACACTTGTGAGGCAGATGTACAGCTCAGTGATGTACCTGACAGACCATTTGTCAATGAGTGAAAGGAATCACATTGCTCTAATGTTGATTCTAAAGTATCCATTTTTAAAGGGAACATTTGGTGTAGGACATGTAAGTAATGTTAACATCATTAATAATATTATAACAATAGACAAAATTCCGACAGCAACATTCCTACCTTCGAGATTGTAACATGACTAGTTTTAAAACGTGTTACATATTGAATCTCTAGAATTATTTTTTATGCAATCATAATAATATTATGCACGAGCCCTAGTTTCATGCAACAAATAGTTATGGTGGTGGGGATTTAAAACTAATGAGAGGATCGAGTCAGCAAGTCTAAAGTAATCACTAGAATGTTATCTAAAAATGTTTGAATAATTTTAATACGTGTACAGCAAATATGGGCTAAAAATGAGGAAAGACTCTGCAATGTTAAGAGGCGAGCTGCACGAAGCATGAAAAAGCAGTTTGAAATTGAGGAAGGTGTAAAGCTACCAAAGGGAAACCTGGGAGGAAGCGAAAACCAAAGAAGGCAACAGCAATCCCTGAAGGTTGAGAGTCAACGACAAGAGTTAAAGGAGCTCTGCAGAAACAAACCAATAAATATGAGGGCTATCAGAGATATCATGAACAACACCTACCCAAAACGAAGGAGGGATGTCTTGACTGAAAATGTTAGGGTGTAGAAGCTGCTTGCAGATTTTCCACCCCTTAAGGAACATAAAGGGAATGAGGCAAGTGTTACGTTACTATTTTTAAAGGGAATGAGGCAAATGTTACGTTATTACTATTTTTTAAAGGGATTGTGGCAAGTGTTACGTTATTACTATTCGATCTGTGCACTACGTTCTGGCGCACAGAAAATGTTTATATTGTATATTCTTCATCAGACGAGACAGTGTAGAGCCGCAAACTAGTTGTGTTTATTGGAAGACCCAAGGTTACAGGTAGCATAACTTACAATGTACATTGTGTACAATGTTATATATATAGACCAGCCGAACGTTAGTGATAAAGGATTTATAGGTATAAGTAACAAGGTAACCGTATTAATATACATTGTTCATGACGAATAATATGGCAATTTTGGACCCGGTAGGTAACAAACAGGTCAAGTTAGAAACTGGTAAGCCTCAAGTGATATGCAAATGCCTTCGCCAAGCTTATATGAGGCGAACAACTGCTAAGGGAGTAACACGAAGCGGTAATTACGAATGCCCGATATAAAGAGGTTATTACACGGAATATGGCTGGGTATTTTTACGAGTAAATTCAATTTTTTCGAGCCTGAAAGGCGAGTAAAAATTCCCAGCCGTATTACACAACTCTTCATGTAATATGTTTTATTTTACGACGGCTAACACAAACAAAAAAGGTTTGTTTTCGCTTACCTTACTGCTCTGTTTGAAGAAAATCTCGAGAGAAGAAACCTCTCAGCCTTAGTTGAAGTCCAATGTCTGGGGCAGGCGCGCACTGAAAAAAGTTTTTTTCGCGTGCTGAAAGCTGATTGCATGTTACTCAAACAGCCCCATTTCGATTCGCTCATGCGCTTACAAAACTATTTAAAGTGCATACGAAATGAAAAAATATTAACTCCTAATATCCTAAATTAAGGCTTCAAAAGTCCGAATTTTTGGGTCTCGTTTACCTGAAGCGATTTCATGGCATATTTTTTCGCCTAGAAGTTCGGCCAGAACGCTTCAAAAATGGTTACATTTCCCGCGCGGCCATACGATCCAATTACAGGGCCTGTGACGTAGGATGACGTAGTAACCTTGACACAGCGGTAAGCGAAACATGGCTACCAGTGAAAGAATAAGAGAAAGCTAAAGAACGGCGGCGATTATTGTGTGGCTGGTGGCCCTATAAACAAGGTCGGTTGTAAGAACAACAGCTATACGGAAGGCATATCTATGTACTACTTCCCAAAGGAAGAAGCTGTGAAACAGAAGTGGATGCGTTTTGTTCATAAACACAGGAAGAGGGTTTAGGCTAGTTTGCCCCATGTTCGGCTCACTTTGACTTTGAGCAGAGCTGCTACGAGCACTGAGGTAGATCATTTTCTCTGGTCCATCAGATACTACGAAATAGCTTCCACGTTGAAAAAAAAATTGATCAGGCGAGCAGTTCCGACCAAGGATGCCGTTCTAGTCGCGATGTGTCCTCTCCGCCGCCGAGTGCTCGCAGCGAAGACAAGTAAGTCCATTTCTAATGTCCCTCTCTCAATTGTAAAACCGTGCACATCGCCCAAAGCATCTTTATTTTTGTTTGAAATAGATTGTAAACTAACGTACGGAAGTAAAGGTTATTGCCTTTTGAATATTGGATGTGCGAAATTATGTAATAAAAAGAGTATTGTACGTACTACTTTTACAATAATCTTTGTAAATTTTAATACTCATTACTGTTTTGAAAAAGCTAATTTATCCGAAAAGATTAAATATATTACTCTCAAAGTTTCAGTGATTACTAAGTGTGGCATTCTCTTTCGATTTGTGGAGTCTGTTTGTTTGTATCTTTAGTTTAATTTGATTCTTGAAGTTTTTTTGATTTATGCTAATAAGGCAAAATGTAAACATTGCACTCTAGCTCTCCAGAGCCAGAGGTTTTCTAGATAGAGAACGGCTCTTTCTCCGCGGCTGTTCTTTCTAGAAAACCTCTGGAACCAGGGTACTCTCCTGCCTAAACCGATAGCAGAGGATGATGAAGAAAGTGATCAGGATTCCCAAGGAAATTAAATTCTCCAAATAATGTTAGGTACATATAATTTGAAAATACATAACTTAGTTAAAATCTACAATAATTTATTGTATATTTATTCTAAGATTGGCAATTAAGATGTTTTATTTTACTGACAACATATTTGGCTGTAGATATATAAAATGTGACTATACAATTTTAAACAAAAAGCTGGTAAAACAATTTTCAGAGTTCAACCAGGCCAACCAGCTATGAAGAGCCCAAGTTCATTGTGTTTATTAGCATGCTGATGGCATTGTTCACAATGTTTTGCTTTAAGTGCAAGGAACCAAAGCCTACCATAAGATCAGACATAATGGTACAGTACCATGGTGATGGTATGCCAGCATTGTCCAAAAACTGGGCAATATGCATTCAAATGGCAGTCTCAACCATTGGTCCTTGGGAAGTGCCCAGCTGGTGACATCTTGCCCAGCTTTGCTGTTCTCATGGCTGGTGTTGCTGGTGTTCAGACACATGGGGCTGTGCACTTATGATATAAGGACATACTTTATTCACCAAAAGAAGTTCCTGTTCCTGGTGATCTTGTGGTGTGGTGCGGGATGGGACATTTGACTCTATGGGGCATAGTGCAAAATACAGGGCTTACACTATGTTCTGCTGCACAATCCTTAAGATTGTACACTTCGAAATTCTCCAGGTATTTTCCCCTTACCATTAGTTAAACAAAAATTGATTCACATACATGTAAGAGTTAAATACTGAGAGAACCAAGGTATTTAACTGACTTATTTCATTGTTATTCGATAACCTTTATTTCACTAACATTCCAGTGAATGCCAATATAAAGACCTGATTAGGTATTCAAGGGCCTTTATATCATATAAAGACCTCCATATATCTAATGAGCAATATATTGAAATTCACATGCATCTTAGTGAAATAAGGGTTATTGAATAGCAATAGAAATGTGTCAAAAATGAAATAAATATATATATAGTCAATCTCGAAAATGTTGTCCAAAACCAATTTCTACTAAGACAATGGGCTTTTGTCACACGGCGGCCATGTTGGCTAGAAACAATAGATTTCCCACGTGTAGCCTCGTACTGCTCAGTTTCAGAAAGAGTTCACACGTGCAAAACAAAGGTTTTTATTCTCCTGGGATTAAACATGGCGCAGTGTGAAAAAGGTCCATATTAGACGATTCTTAAGTAGAATTTAATGCAAACTGAACTTCAATATTGCCATTCTGTAAATCTGACACGATTGGTAATTGTAATGAAGCACAAAAAGTAAAAAGCCTTTCTGAGAACATGCATTTTATTCTTCCATTGCAATTAATTAAATGTTCAATAAGTCCTTCAAGACATATATTAGTTTGCTAATGTACAGCTTTTTATTTTTACAAAAGGCTTACATTTCATGATCCTTCAAAATACCAAGAATCATTTCACCACTTTATCTAGGGATGGTTTTAAATAATACATGTATAAGTCAACATATGTTCTGTATATGTCTAACAGCCAAAGAACAAGATGATTTACGAGCTAGCTGACATCCAGTCTACTGTGACAACAGCCACAAACAAAACTACCCAAAAACGAAAGGCTCCTGTGTGCAGCAAATGTGGACAGCCCAAAAAAGGGGCACCCTAAAAGTTCGTGTGAATAGTTACTGACCATCCCCCACTATCAAAAAGCAAAGTTGTAAATAATAAATTGTGTTATATTAGCCTTTTACAACTGGTAGAGTGATATCACTATAATCTTAGCAAGTCATATTGTTTATCAGCCAGACCAAAGAAAGCCTCAGTTGTAAAGCACACTACCACTAATGTATATCAATTAACAATAATAAATGGTAAATAATAATAATAAATGGTATATTTTACGTCGAAGATACAGGAAGCCGTTACTGGGTCTCCCAAGCCAGAGGCTTATGTTTAATTCCGACGAACTCCATGGTCGAATTGGAATTTAGATTGGTTTTTGAGGAGGGAGGAAAACTGGAGAACCCGGAGAAAAACCCTCAGAGCAAGGGTGAGATAGCAACAAACTCAACTCACATATGGTGTCGCGTCCGGGATTCGAACCTGGGCCACAGAGGTGATAGGTGAAGCACTTAACCACTGCACCACCCCGGCTCCCCAAGTGTGCTCAATCCCCCCTATCCGGGAAAGGGTGGGGCATTGGTCAACCAACCAACCAGTCCTGGGGATGGGGATTGTTTATTTTAACACTTTTTACAGTACTTGATCAAGGCTTTGTAAGTCCGACAGTGGAGCATTTGTAAGAAATATTATAAATACTGAAATTCCCAGGGGTATCAGGCATGCTTAGAATTCAATTAACGGAGGCACAATTGTATGCAGATCCTTAGCGAGTAACAGTGGATACAACATTTTGTTTTTCCACACCCAAGAGAGGCTACATGTAAGGATCTACAGTATCATGCACATTACCACTTGGCATTGTGCAAACTCTATTATATATATTATATTAGTACATTTATATAATTTCCATTTTAACTTAGTACCTCTCCTTGAAATGCTAATAGTGGCTTGAATGATGTATTTATGTTGATAGAAGTTTCATTGAATAACATATGCAGCAACGCATAAAGTTAGCTATTGTGGTACATTATGGATACACAAACACTATCGTGCCCTTGCTTCTGCTGGCTGGTAACTGCTTGCCTGGTGATGGGGTGTATTAAACCTCTGCCATATGTCATAAACACAGCTGGCTGACAACGGCCTGTTATTGTCCCAGCCCATATAGCCACAAATTCAGCAGATCAGCCATCTGTATGCAACAGCTCGTAGGAAGCTACAAGAAGAAAGTTTAACGTAGGCTTTCCATTAGAATAGCTGCTATAATAGTAATGTTGTTATTTGTATTTCATTATTTATGTGTTTGTACAAAAGGTGGAGCCACATTTGTATATCTAACTTACATGTACTTATTCTGTATATTTCATTACTCTGCAAGGATGAAGTTACTTTTAGGGTTAGGGTTCAAGTACTAGGGGCCGGAAGTGAATAGTGTTTGACTGCCTATGAATACATTGCGTCTCCCTCCCTATTAAACCATCACAAAACGAGTTCTCAAGTGTTCACAAGTAAACGGTGAAGTAGTACTGAATAATTGCAATATTTTTGTTATTACAACCTGACACGTGACTTCCATCCGAGTATTCAAGCCCTAAAAATATCCTACCCATTTTCAACCCCAGGGAGGGACAAAGGGAAGACTAGCCACAAATACGTACATGTATTGTATAGAGTACTCGCTGTCATTTCCAAAACTATAAACATGAATATAAAATAAATCACTTACTCGTTTTCAGACTGACCTGCACGACGACGGTACCCTCTGCCATTTCGGTCTTTCAAAAGAGGAGGAAGTTTTCGTGCTTTGTCATATTTTAATATGTTGATGAAAACGAGTTGCGGAAGCTAAACTACAGAATACAGGGAGTGGCCCTGCATTCTGTAGTTGCTCCAGAAAAGATTTCAAGCGGAGGATTCCGATACAAAGGCTTCCTGTTGTGATCCACTGATTTACCGGGACTTGGCCCTCGAATCTAGAGCACAACACCGCCAGAGACATAATTTTCGTCGTCGTCTTCCCCATCGCTGGAGTCCGCAAGCGGCTCATCTTCGTACGGTTGAAATCCGTTCGCCCTTACTTCCACTTCATCAAAATCGTGGCTTCCACTCTCTGAACTCGAAGATGAAGATAATTTTGCTCGCTTTCTGACATCTTAATACTTTAGTTTTGCAACGAAGAGGACGGCCGACGGTTCGCAGGTTTATCGAGCTTGTTTACGTCTGCGAATATGCTATCAAGTGTGTCAAGGTTGCTACGTCATCACGAGCTTGACTCGCCCCAGTCTCCTGACCATATTTCAAGTGCATGTATGACAACTTTGCGAAGCAAAATCTCAGCTTTATAATTTTTTTCTTCGCAATTTTCTTTTGCTTTGATGTTTAGGAGATATTCAACGATAGAAAAACTAAAAAAAAAAACACATTTCGTATGCACTTTAAGTGTTGAATAAACCTATGCAAACCTGTTTGCGATTCGTTTAATATGGTCTCATATTTGCACTCATTTTAATTAGCCCGTAATTGCACTCCGAAACGCCAAGTTGTATAATAATAATCAAATATTTTCTCTCACTTTCAGCTGAAAGCAGAGTTAGGACGAATCTTAACCAATGATAGCATAGCAAAGGAGATGCGCGAGTCCTGGGAGACATCTAAGCCCCGCCTGCTTACATCCCTGAAACGGTCTTCCAACAAGACATCAGAGACATAATGCTGATGTTGGAGTCAAGTGACGTTGCTGATGAAAGTGGTATGTTAAAAGGTCTAATATTATGAATTATGTATTAGTCTCGGGTGCCATTGTGCAATCTTGGACGTATTTCATCTGCCATGCAAGACAAAATGTCCAAGATAAAAATAATCTCTCCTGTTTGCATACCACTACACGTACATTGTTGTTATAATGAGTTCATGGTGAGAACACAAATGTGTGTTTTGTGTAATTTATTCGATTTTGTACCAATCATTTGTATCAATCATTTTAGAAATGGAAAACAAGTGCATCATTGCCGCTCTTCCGTATGCTGTTGGGGAGCGCAATGCTGCGAAGCACAAAGTTGGTGACCTTTTCTGGAAGATTGTTCCTGTAAGTATTTTACAAATAGATGTGCTTTAAATAGTAATCGATGCACAGTCGTATAAGAATAATAAAGCATACAAAGAAATATTTTCTATATCAAAAAATAACAATATTTATTATAAGCCCAGGGCCTATACAAGTTCATAAGGAGTTTTCAGGGGCTTACATATATAACCAGGATGACAAAAACGTTGGGCTCCGGCCACCAAGCAAAATATGACAATAGGGTTATTGACATGCTTTTTTTTATCTTAGTATGACAATACATTGTAGATGATTTTGTCTATAGATGACAATAGGCTCTCATTTGCGGCACATGGTCACATGACCAAAAGTTGACAGGTTAAAAAATAAATGTCTGAGTTTGGAGTTGGAGTTTGTAATATTGGTTGGATGCCAAATTGTTTCCAGGACAATAAGAAATAGTATGTTAATTTTTTTTACAGAACGATGCTGAGACCGATATTGCAGATGAAGTGGAGGAGACCAAGTCCCCAAGACTGGTCTCGTCAGGCACTCTTGAAGATGTGCAGTCCCTGATTTTGGCTGCAGAAGGAATGGTGGTTTGTTCATTTCCTCAAGGTGGCATAAACATTATTAATGAGATAATAATGCTACTCTCGAGTTATTACACATTTAATAGCATGTATCCAGTTGGCCAATCAAAAAAATGTGTGTTTCTAGAGTACTTGCTCCTTGGAGAGCGTGGGGTTTCTTTCCCAGTAGGTGTAAATAATTTCATTTGCAGCCTTAAGTAAGTTTACCTAGCAGTAATGGCACTTATTTAAGTAATGGTTCACGTAAGAACAGCAGTACTCAACAGCCAGGAATGCACAAGGGTGTTGATTTTTCTATTGTTGAAACTTGATATCTCATCAATTGGTTATACACAAATAAACCAATTGATGATATCCCCAGAGAGAAAGAACTCCTATTTGGGAAACATTGAAATATTTTATAATTTCTCAGCTTTCGTTTTAGTGTCTTTCTATTGGCTGAATTTGTTTTGGAATCAAAAACATATAACACGTTCCAGAGCAACGCTGGATATTCCAAAGTACCGTTTTTTTGGCACGATTTAGTAAAATATGTTATATTTTTCCAAATACCCACAAACTGTCGTTTCTGTCAAAAATGGGGTGTTGCAAATTTGTGAGGAAATATAAATATTTAGACTGCAAAGTGGCACGGAAATGTCCAAGTCATAGCACAGCACCGATCGCAAAGTATGGCATGGAAATTTCCAAGTCACACTCGTCACAAAACCAATTCCAAAGCGGCATGGAAATTTCCAAGTCACACTACAAGACCAATCCGAAACTGTGGCAGGAAAATTTTCGAGTCACACTAAAAGACTAAGCCAAAAGTGTGGCACGGAAATTTCAAGTCACAATTAACAAGACCAATTCCAGCCGTTGCTTTGACAATTTTCAAACTGAAGAAAGTTTAGCCTTTGCCCATGTTGAATTTCTCTGCTAGCAGTGGTCTTTCCGGCTCATTGCCTTACATAGACGCAGAGACCTCTGTAGCAGGGAACTTTGTTGAATCGACTTTCTGCTTAATCCGGTGGCTGTTTTGGGCTACACTTCGTCATTGTGAGTAGGGTCGGATGTCTTGGTTGAGTCTAAATTCCACGCTAAATTCCAATTCGAACTGTGGATTAGCCGGGTCCTGGCTTTGATCATCCATCCCCTATATATGGTTGTTTCAGGTCCCGTTAGAAATTCAGTCTTCGAGTGAAATTTAGTCGGCTGTTCAGGTCTTCGAACTCGACACAACAATTGCCTGAAACTTCCCAATATCTATCTGATGAATGTTTTGCCGACATAATTTATAGTACAAGCATCTGGTCCACAACATACCGGTGTTAGCTAAAGGCCATCGGCTGATACAATCCTATAGATGTGAAGCGGCATATCATAAAGATTGTCAGTACATTACGTAGTCGACAATTTCGGGGCTGGGAGTCACACTTATACAACTGAAACATCACTTGACAGAAACCGGACTTCTTCTTGTTCTTTGGCCACCCGATGACTTGGAAAGGTCGAAAGGCGAAGTGTATAAGAATATGGGTGCTTTTGAATTCACAGCTTGTTCGATTGTTCGTCGGTCGGCTAACACGTACATGTGAATGGAATTTAATGTCCGCTATCTGCGAAGTACCGAGTTAACCAATCGGATCACGGTTAGTGTTATTTAATATGCGCTCAAAATTTAAATATTGGCACAAACTGGCACTATCTGCTTTTACAACTTCGTTAGCCTTGTTCTTCGTAGAAATCTTCATGATTACACGCACTTTGAAGGTAGGTATGCGTAGCGTTTCAGGATGTTGTCCTATGATGGTGAGAAACACAGATTGCGAATTACTTAAAAGAAAGCAGCATTTCAGATACATCACGATTACTTTCACTGTATACAATATCTGTAACGTGTTAGTTGTTTGTCATTTGTATCTCGACCGGTAACTTAAATTTCTCTGAGCAGCAAAATACCAAAACCAAAACTGAGTTACATCATGTTTCGAAGCCCGGTTCTAAGGATATATTTTTGTTCTGAAAGTAGATATCAATCGAAATAATTAAGAACTCAATGCGAAAATTGCCTGCTTGTAAACCACAATGACTGCAATGAACTGCTGGCTTTATTCGTGCAAAAGTTAAGTACATGAATCATGAGTTGAAATGCTAGGTAGAATCTGAGTAATTTCTAACCCTTGCTAAGGCTATAACACTAAACGAAAGCTACATGTGGTAATTGTCGCTCTTAATTGGAAAGACAAATAAAACATAGAACCTTCGGACTCTTGTGTTTAAGTCTATGAGTCAGTATCACAGTTTATGCCGTCTGTCTAAATATTATTCTCTTTCAGAAATTGTTGATGTAGAGCAGAGAAGAAAAATGAAAAATAGAATATAGCAGAGATGAAAAGCGTCGGATTGGTCTTGTAGTGTGACTTAGAAATTTTCGTGCCACACTTTCGGATAACCTGGAAATTTCAGTGCCACACGCTCGGATTTGTCTTGTGGTGTGACTTGGAAATTTCCGTGCCACACTTTGGAATTGGTTTTGTGACGAGTGCGACTTGGACATTTCCATGCCACATTTTGGGATTGGTCTTGTGGTATGACTAGGACATTTCTAAGGAAATTAGGACTGCGTGGCAATTTCCAATGGCTGGAGAATTTTTGGTACACATTGCTGAAGTGAGGCGAGTTCTTTCTCGAAACACTGGTCTTTGCAGATTTTACGCAAATGTTGGTATTTCTGACACAGAAATTTGTAATTTACTTGAACAAATTAATTCATTATTTAGTTTTTTCCAACTGCGAGTAATATGTGCATTTTTAGAAATTATGTGCTGATTTATTATTATCTTAGAAACCCATCATTTGGGAATATGTTCTATTTATCCAATAGTTTTCTATACTCATTTAAGAAATAGTTAGAAAAATAGTCATATAAGAACATTTTACCATTTTTATGAAGACTAAGGGTAATGTTTAACAGTTTTTATTAAATATTTCCAGATATGAGCAACTTTGGAATATCTAGCGTTGCTCTGGAACGTGTTATATACACAACAAGCGATTTCATCCATTTTAATTTGGGAACATTAATACAACTAGTCAAGAGATATCTTTAGTATATAATTGAACCATTTTCTATTTGGGATTAATGAAATCATATACATGGCCGTGGAACAACAATACACAATTTTCCTCCGGTTATTACATGAATCATTACTTAATATCTCTTTTGTGATGAACAAGTCAAAAGTAGAATTTGCACTTTTGCACTAAGCTTTTTTAGGTACTTAAATGTTCAATACTGGCCATTTTATCAAAACAAGAGACACTCTGAGGTCAATATTGGGCATTAAAAAAACTATTGATTTTCAGATTTAAAAAAATGACCGAATCAGAGTATACAATGAACTATTCATTCTATTATGATATCATTTATACTCTTTGTAGTGGACATTTAGAAAAGGTTTCAGTGGCATGCTTCCAATTAAGTTTGATGTGTGCTTCAATATGGGCATTTCTAATAATTTCGAAAATAATTTAGGGGTATTTAAACACCTAATATTCACATTTTTGTTACACCCTTGAGAGTATTAATATTAAAACATTTTCAGTGAAAAATTTGATGGTGTGGAATGCAAGTTTGCATTTAATTCCTTAGCAAAAACATTACATACAACAGTGATCACGAGATTTCTTTAGTTCTGAGTCTCTAAATCTTTAAGATGTGAACTATTCCATAGACATCTTTATCATTATGACGAGGATACTTAGAGAGTGATGGCAAATGCCTAAAAATTTCAACATTTGCCTTTGTCAAAAATGATTAAGTTCTTGGCTCCAAATTATCCTTACATTCGAAAACCAGAAGATACATCAGAAACCTGTGATAATCGTAAAATAAATAAATATATGAAACGAAAATGGTGACAAAATAGATGCATTCTGACAATTTATTATCAGCCCAAAACATGCATTATGTAATTAGTGGGATATAAATTGATGTGTTATCTGTGGTGCTTGATGAGCATGAATTTATTACACCTTTTGCTGTTCATTACGAGAAAATACGCATTCATTTGCGTGAAATGGCGACCAATAGTACTAAGATACATTTATTAGCGCCAAAAAACGAATATTTGCGCGTAACTCAGATTCAATAACGATTTTTGCATTTTAATCAACATTCAATTACATTTTTGGACATTTTTTTGCCTCATACGGCTACAAAAGAGAAAAGTATACTTTCATTTGCGCTAATTTAAAAGTCATTAATACCATCTTGAAAGTCAATTGAGACAATCAACAAACATTAAAGTGCATATAACATTTATTAACATTTTTATCACACCGTTTGAAATTCAATAGCATTTCTGGACCGCGTTAGTGCAAACAATTGAACGTTCTTTACATTCAATATACAAAAATCTATTTTCAATTGAACAGTACCTATTTTGCCTGATTTTTGCATTGTCAGTGTGATGTAAGATTTGGCATGCACTCCAGAGAGGTTATGTAACCTCTGTCATACAGAACGGTAAAAGCATCAGAACATTTCGTCCAGTTCATTCGGTTCGTGAACGTGTTCAGACGTCTGGCAAAATGCCACGAAGAAATCGAATACCACTCGAACACAGAGAGAGAATCGTTAGAGCATTTGAGAACGAGGAGGAAGACTATCTTTTAGTCGCAGACACGCTCGGAGTGAATCGATCAACGGCAAGAAGCATCGTGGCGCGCTACATCAGAGAAGGCAGGATCCACGAGAGACCGAGAGGTGAGAGAAACAACGTACGCGTGGATGATGTGATGAGAGATTGCCTAGAGCAAATCATCAACGAAAACTGTCTACTCACCCTTGGTCAGATAAACCGTGAACTGAGGAGACGGCTACCAGCCAAACCCGAGATCCATGACCGCACCATAGCAAGGACATTAGACGGCATGCTGTTTCGTGTAAAACTGACAAGGCCCCTCCCTGCTGACAGAAACAGGCCTGATGTGCTGCAGAAGCGAGTCGAATACGCGAATTGGTTTATGAACCATGCCGTAGTGCGCCACTGTGTGTTCGTAGACGAATGTGGGTATAATATCTGGACGGCCAGAAGTCAAGGTAGAGCGTGGCTGGGGGAGAGGGCATACCGCCAAGTGTGCGGCCAGCGAGGACGAAACCTGGCTGTGACCATGGCAATGTCGCCTATCAATGGACTTGTGTTTTCCTCAGCAGCTGTCGGTGGAATGAATGCTGCGCGTTTCGATGACTTCCTGACACAGACACGGCAAAGTCTGGATCCCGACGAGTCGGTGATCTTTGTGTATGACGGAGCACCGGCCCACCGAAACCCGGCCATTAGCGCCCCAAACACAGAGCTTAAAATGCTTCCCCCCTATAGTCCTTTTCTAAACATCGTGGAGCAGGCAATAAGCTGTCTGAAAGCAGCAATCAAGGCCGACATCTCACGTCCAGAAATTCAAAGACGTATGGATAACAGAGCTGAAGCCAGAGCCCGAGGAATCCCACTGGGAGAGTTTCGAACACAACTACTGCTTGAAGCTCTGAACAGAAACATCGACACTGTGACCGCAGCTAAAAGCGCGCAATGGTACCGCTTCATGCAGACCTATCTGCTAAGATGTCAGTTTTAAATTCTGTTTTTTCTTTTTCTGGATACGATTTGACAGGGTAAAAACAATAGACAGCATCGGTATTGTACCCAGCAATGACGGTATCATCCCCACATACATCATCAATCAACTCTAACAATTTTGCAATAGACCCTGATAAGACGTGTCTATTTATTGAACAATTTTCAGTCATTCTCCTTTTTACATCAATTTTTCTAATAAGAAAAATATTGTCAATATCATTTATTGACACTTTTGTTTTTTTTAGGCTTCTATCCACACTGCACATGCAGTCTGGTAGCTTGTAGTAGTAAATCCTTGACTGCTTTATCATATTTAGTTCCCGAAAATCCTATAAATTGAACGGCGAGTTTCTTAGCTGTTTTTTCTTATTAAAGTTGTCAAATACATATTTAGTGCACTAATCAATCTTGTTGAACCCATTCGAATATCCATATTTATTTTTTCTAATGTTGTGATATTTCTGCCTAACTTAATTATGCGTTCTGCATATCTTAGGCGGAAACCATTTTTTAACAATGTATATAACATAAATCTATATTTGTCTAATTGTGATAAATTTGGCATTTTTGTTATGTATGGTCCTTGAAAGACGGTATACTCATCGTCTGGGGGGAGGATTGACGTATCATGAATTCTTACAGTTACATCAATTGTCACATCATTCCACACTCCTTTGATTTTGTTTAATCTTTCCTCGAACAATACTACAAATGATGTATTTTTGATAAAAGGGGATTTACCCGCCAATCTTCGCTCATAATGTCTTAAACCAAATAATGTTAATCATCTTAAAGGCAATTTTTCGGTTTTGTTAAACTTACTCTCCTTTTATCATCATTAAATTATTTTGTGTCTTTGATTAATCGTTTCTTTTCTTCATTGATGAACAATTTAAATTCATCTTCATCTTTTTTGATTTGATCATCTAACCTATTCACTTTAGCAGCATGCTTTTTTAATAAATTCATTTATAGTAGACTTCTTTTTGACGACTTTATTTCGCCTACTCCTTTCAATGGCATTACTAACTGTTTGCCTTGAACCCCTTTTAATAAGGTCCATCCAACTATAGTTTAGCATCACGTAAATAATTATGAGATAACTTTTTCAAAAAATGCATTTCTATACTATTAGGTTATACAACTATTATATAGTCTAATTTTTAAGTACTTTTAATGTTTAATTAATTAATTAATATTTTTTACATGTTTTTTTTGCTCAAAAGATGCCTTGCTTTTGATACTACGTGATAGTCTTTGTTGCAGTGTTCACAGTGCCATTTATGAGTATCCATAAACATTTTTACTTGTTGTTTTTGAGCTTGTTTAGCGGCTTCAATACTATCGTATATTCTAGGTCTACCAGTTGGTATGTATTTCTTCTTTGGTTCTTTTGGTGGTTTTGGTTTACGTGGCCTTCCCCTCTGTATTTTTGGTGCGTCTGGATCTGGCTTCTTTTTTTGGGTTTCAATTTCAGAATCGGACATAATTATATAATAATACTATATATAATTATTTATTTAAGTGTGTTTAAATAATAATTTTATGGAAATATTTTAGTGTGTAGGTCTTGTATTTTATAATATCCATACTTTCTAATAGATGGCATTACTTCTGAAAACAGCCATTTTTGGAACGCTGTTTCATTTTTTAACTTTGGACCAACTTTAAGAGCATATAATGTATCGCTTTTCTAAAGTTTTCATAAGCTTTTCTAAAGTATTCATAACTTGTACGTATTACTATATTTGCATCAGTAGACAGATCGATATCAGATTTCTTGACAGACATTACTATATATATACTATATATAATTATTTATTTAAGTACGTTTAAATAATAATTTTATCAAAATGTTTTTGTGAATTTTTAGTGTTTTCATTGAACAAAATTTCCTATTACAATACCTACATTTTAATCTAACATCATTTAATTATTCATTAAGCTCTCTAATAATAATATCATAATCATTTGATACTAAACACTTAAACCCATTCTCTTCGTACTGTTCTAATAGATTCTTTTGTTCATTAGATAGGACACCGTTACATGTAGGGATTTTAAACTCAATACATAATCCGTTGTATTTCTTATGAAGGTTGTTTATAATCAAAATTAGGCTGCCCTTTTTGATATCCTTTTAAACATGATCCAATTCTTTTGTTAGGAGTGTCTTGAATCTCTACTAGTCCGGGGTTGATTAACACATCAGGATAGAAGCGTCTAATTTTTTTATTACTCTAGTATGTAGATTGTACTTATCTTCTATCTTAAATGTTAACGTATTGGGATTGTTGAACATTCTATAATATCCATACTTTCTAATAGATGGTAGCACTTTAGAAAATACCCAGTCTTGAAACACTTTGGCAGTTTCTAACTTAGAACTTAAGATAAGAGAGTATAAGCCGGTTCTTTCTTTCTGTTTATAGTTCGTAACAGCATCCTGTCCATTGTCACAATTTGGAATTTCCATATTACCTATACATATTAAATAGACTATTTAACACTACAATTCTTGATATTTCCTTAGTTTTCCTTATCTTATACATGTCGTAAAAAGATAAGTTAAGATAAGTTGAGATAAGTTGAGATAAGTTATGTAACATATTAGTATAATGGATTTAGAAAGGTTTCGAAAATATGCGATTCCAAAAATTGAAGATGGTTGATATTGTCCGGCAAACCATTAAATGGAAGAAAATACTAAGCAGAACAGATATGAAGAACGAAAAGAAGAGTATAAGCCAATTGTTCAACAACCGGAGAAAGAGATTGATGAGATAAGTGATTTACGGGAAGGGTATGTTAAGTCTGCAAATAAGCCGATTACATATGCTCAACAAATTCAACAGCTAGCCATAACTGATGGTAGTAATGTAAAAAAACATAGCTAACTTAGATAAGGGATTCATATCTGAAGAATTATCAACAATAGTAAAATACAAACTACCACTCCCATCTAAAGTTTTCATCAACACTTTGAAGAATGATGGCGTAGTTAATGATGTTTTAAAAGAAAGTGGTAACCTTAATAAAGTATTAGGTCAACGACAAGGGAGTTTGTCGACAACGAAAAAAATAAGGTAAAAAAATAAAGATAAAATAGGTGAATACAATAAAGAGATTGATATAATAAAAAATATAGAAAGCGAATAGGCTTTGTTGAAGAAGGGGTGAAGACATTGCAAACAGGGAAGGGTATTTACAACCAACCAAAACGAAATGCTTACAAGATTAACCAAAAAAACTAGTCAGTATGGTAGCTTACAGATCGATCTGCGAAAGCTAGTTGGTCAGCTTAAATTGATAGCCTACAAAGATGGTATAAAGGTATACGATAAGAGAGTGGATTTTGATACTCTTGATTTACTGACAAAGAGATTTAATAGTAAAAAGAAGTATAGTGATCTCTCTAAGATGGTATTCAAAGACCTTAACGAGTTAAGTGAGATACCAATACATCGAAGTTCGAAGAAATACAGCAAAATTGGATTAGGTGTTGTATACTTCAATAATCCACAAGATTTACTGTCAGGTTAGAGCTCTTAGGTGGTTTTTAATTTTTTAAATTTTTATTTAATAGCTTTACAGGCAGAGACAAAGACTCGAAGGCCAAACAAGCTAAGCCTGTTACTTACAATACATTAATTAAGAATATGTATATATAAAATTTACATATTATGTATATATATATGAGGCATGTTAACACAAAATGAGTGTTCCTTGCTAAGGCGCCTTTTGTGTTGACATGCGTCAATATGTGCACCGTTTCAGTTTCAACTGGCCGCTGTTGCTCGAGATCTTGATGGATTTTAATGCGGTTTGCAGCAAAGGAACCGTCTTTGTCTATAGAACAACTGTCGACTGCGTTTTAGCCGCTCCTGGGCATTAGAAATACCCCAAAATGTCACTTTTAGTTGATCAACTGCAAAAAGGTGATAAGGTAGAAAATCTCGAAAAATTCCAAATCTCAAACAAGGAAATTATGGGATAGAAAGGCTATACATGGAAGCGAGTGTCATTTTACTATCATTGAAACCTAGAATATCAGTTATCAGCGCTTTAAACTGAGGAAATCGAGAATTCCACACAAGATGAGGCATGTTAACACAAAATGAGTGTTCCTTGCTAAGGCGTCTTTTGTGTTGACATGCGTCATATATATACTGTATAATCAGAACAATATTTTAAGTACATGTTAAATGTAGATGATAGTGTGGATTTAGCATGATGGCGTACTAAGTTAAAGTTAGCGGCAGCAAACTGACCTTATGTTTGTAGAACGACATTTGGAACAGATAGTCTTATATGTTCTGATGCGGTCTGGGTCAAAACGTTGATAGCAGAAGCGAACGGTAGTGCGCGCGAAGTAATTTCTTGAATGAAGCTATAGAGGTGCTGGTTTGAATTTCAGGTGGCAAGGAGTTCCATAGAAGCACGATACGATTAAAATATGAATCTCTAAAAGTAGAAGTTTTATATAAATTAGGCTTGTAGCCAGAACTAGCGGAAGTATTTCGGGTGACTCTTGATGACTGGGAATAGGGAATAACGTAACTAGTTATATCTAAGCTACAGAGATTTAGGCGGCATTTACAAAAGTATACCAGGTCTAAATATTCTAGCCAGTAGGAGACAGGAAGTAAATTTAGCCTAACTAACCTGTCCCTATAGGAAAGATCGCGTAGACTGAATCCGAGAATAAACTTGGTGGCTCGGCGCTGCACGCGCTCGTTTAGCAGGAGATCCCGCGTACTCGACTGCGGGGCCCACACTTGGCTGCCGTAGCACAGAACCGAGCGCACGAAACTAGTGTATAGCGCACAACGAAGATTTGAATTGAGAGAGGCAGGAGTGTTCCTCCTGAGAAACCCTAACACCTTGTTTGACTTAGCAACTATCGATACTAGATGGTTATGCCAAGACAGATCCTTTGAGATAATAATGCCCAAGTCCCTTAGTGAACTGGACTCATTTAGCAGGTCAGACCCTATGTTGTAACTCCGAAAAGGTGGATTGCGTTTCCTAGTAATCTTTAGTACCTCGCATTTCTTTGAATTGAAGTCCCAATCCTCACTCCAACTGACCAGGCCGTTCAGGTCATATTGGAGTGCAAGATAGTCTTGTTGGGACCTCTGTGAGCGATAGCACTTGGTATCATCCGCAAACAAAACTGACCTAGTTCCAGCAGAAGTGACGTCAGGTAGGTCATTTACGTATAGAACGAAAAGGAAGGGCCCTAGAATACTACCTTGTGGGACCCCAGAAACAACAGGCACCAATTGTGATTTAGACCCGTCGACAACTACACACTGCCTGCGATTACTAAGGTAGTCCTTAAACCATTCCCACAGGGAGCCCGATATCTCAAATAACTTTAACTTAAATAATAAATTAGCGTGATTAATAGAATCAAAGGCCTTGGAAAAGTCTAAATAAAGAACATCAGTTTCGGTATTACTATCCAGTATAGCGCCGATTTCATGGAAAACAGTCAGGAGTTGCGATACGCAAGACCTCCCCTCTAAGAACCAAAACTGAAAATCAGAAAGGGCTTGCAAAAAGTATGGGAAAATACTTTTGAGGACACATTTTTCAAAGACCTTACTAATTATGGGTAATAGAGATATCGGCCTATAATTACTTAGAGTCTTTCTTGAACACTGGCGTGACGTTGGCTTCCTTCCAGTCGTCGGGAAATTTACCATCTAACAGAGAGAGGTTAAATAGCTTGGTCAGTGATGGTGCTATCTGTACAGCGCACTCTCTGAGTAGGCGCGATGGGATACCGTCCGGACCAGCGGCTTTAGTGACGTCCAGACTAACCAGGTTTCTTAACACGTCCGACACCGACAGTTCAACAGAGGACAAAGTGGTTGTAACGAAGGGATGTACAGGCGGTACAGCGGTGGCTTGACTGGGCTGTTGAAAAGTAGAAGCGAAAAAGCTGTTGAAGGCTTCAGCCTTTCCAAGTGGAGTGTCAAATTTTAAGCCGCCGTGTTCGACAGACTCCGGAATAGATCCTTTGTTTGATTTGGCTTTGAAAAAAGACCAAATCTTATTTTTATCACACGCTGATGAGGTGGTAAGCTTTTGTACGTAACCTTTGAATTTGGCTCTGATGAGGTACTTTGATTCCCTACGTAGCTGTTTAACACGCTCCCACAGGCCTGCATCGTTCTCCTTTGCGGCTTTTCTTCTCAAGGTGTTGCGTTTATTGATGCCATGGATGACTTCACCATCGATCCACGGAGGTGAATTTGCACGTTTTAATTTTGTTTTAGGAATGTATTTATCGACCGCTTCAATAAACCTCTGTTTCCAGGAATGGCAACAACTGTCAACGGTGTTATTGTTCTGAAAAATGTCGTCAAAGGATGTGGATTCCAGATGAGTCCGCAGGGAATCAAAATTCCCTTTCCTAAAGTTGTAAACAACTCTTGGATTTGAGGCAGTTCTGTAGGGATATATTTGCAAATCAAATACGATGGAGTAGTGATCCGAGACAATAGTGACCTCTTTTGAAACTTCAAGGCCAGGTATTTGCTCCACCATGTTGGTGATTACGAGATCCAGAATGTTTCGAGACCTTGTCGGTACAGTAACGAGCTGGAATAAATTTAGTAGTATAAGCGGGATTAAAATGATACCACTTTTTCTTGCACAACAAAACTCAAAAAGTGAATTCAGAAATTCATTTTTGAGTTTTCTTGTGCAACAAAAAGTTGTATCATTTTAATCCCGCTTATACTACTAGGGGTAACTAAGGGTCATTCAAAGTGTCACTAGACATTCTTGTACGTAAAATCCAACTTGATAATCCTATTAGAGATATGATTACATATAGTTATATCGCCGCAACATCCTTACACATAAAATCCAAACTCGAGTATCTGTTAAAGCTATCCTAACGTATAGTTATATCGAAGAGAAAATGGCGAGTTCAAAGCTTTTCAACGTAGGCGATGTGATCAAAGCATTAGAAAGGACCAAAGAAGATGGACAATCCCATGGATCCATCATATCGTTCGACTGGACCAAGCCTAGGAACGGACCTAACGGATGCAAGTATATTTCCGTATTCTTTGACATTGGCGATGGACCTCATCCTGCGGTCTTTCGGTTCGAAGGGGAAAAGCACGTGGGAAAGATAGCACCACACAACGAACAAGATGCAGGCAAGAAACGTGATCGTCATCCTTGCCTCCAATTCCAAAAGTGGAATGCCCTCGTACCTACTGAGGCAAATGGAATCACAATTAAGCAAAATGACAAGGGAGAATTGGACCTTCCTGCAGATGAAAAGTTGAGTCCTACGTTCAAGTTAGTAGAATACCTTGATGAGGCCTTTGAAAGTGAAATAAGAAAATTAATCGAAAACGAGAAGGTCTGTATGCGCAATCCACGGAAACGCAGTCCACACGACGCCATCATCGTCCCCAACACCAAGGTGGTTCCGATGATCCAAAAGTTCATTTCCACGAACTCCACTACCAATGCTGGATGTCAATTACCCAATCCCATGATGAGGATGCGAATGAAATGTGATTACAAGACTGGAACGCCTAATGGACAATTCTTTGATAAAAGTAAATCGTACGCTGATGGGGACAACACTAAGTATGAACCTCTAGTCGATGAGAACTCTAGCGGTCTAGGCGTCGACAATGTGAGCAAACTCATTCTACCAGGTTCCATTCATGATGGTATTTGTAACGCCTCAAGTATTTGTGCATCTAGTATGGGACTTTCCTACCCACTAGACATAGAGATCGGTATAGTACAACAACCCTCAAAGAGGAATAGGTATGAGCAACAAGATGTTTATGCCGCCAATACTAAGCATAGTGCCACAGCCGCAGAAGATGAGTGAACGTAGGTAATGGAGGGAAAAAAAAGAAGAATGAAGGAAGTCGTTGCGTGACTCTCTTCATTCTTCTTTTTTTGTCACTAGACATTCTTGTACATAAAATCTAAACTTGAAGTATATGTTAAAGGAATGATTATTATACTGTATATTACCACTAAATGGTATTAGTATATATTCTTTATTCCACAATACTAGCTTACGTTGTTATCTTAGTACGCATTAACACCATACAGATCGAACATGTCGAAGAAGAACTCAAATGTAGACGCCGCAATAACTTGTGATTGGTTGATGAGAGGGAAGGACTTGAAATGCCCAAAGAGGATTTCGAAGACAACGAAGTTCTGTTCCCAGCATAACTACCAAATCTCAAAAGGCTGTGCCCCATATGTACCATGCTCGAAGTGCGGTAAAGGATGTCGTACTGATTACGAGCTTTGCTCAGGATGCGACCGTCTCACCATCAAGGTGAAGTCTTCCGGTGTCTATATAAGACGCGCTAAGAAGTCCAGCAAGAAGCTAGAGGATCCAAGAAAGGAGGAGCCAAACATGGTGGAACCGGAGGTAGCATTGCCCGCTGAATCAAGAGTGCTGGAACCAGTGGAAGGTCTCGGAGAGTCTCTCAACCATGCGCTCAACGAGGTGTTGGCTGCCTTGAGGAACGAGAAGGACGCTTAGGAATAGCCACGAAAAAAGAAAAAAGGAAGAATGAAGAAGGTCGTTGCGTGGCCCTCTTCATTCTTCTTTTTTTTTTCTATTGAACGTACGACATCTATAGTTGTATCATGGACGAGCTAGTCAGATTGTTTGGGCCTGGAATTCGTAGAAGCCTGAATATCAAACCACAAGTGGAACATATTAACACCAGTGAAACATGTTCTGATTGTCTCTGCCCCTTTGAAATACAAGGAACGGAATTCGTGTGTCCCACATGTGGGCTTGTTTCCGAGGTCGAACCATGTGAAGAAACTAAGATCGACATTATTACTACTCGACTGCGTATAGTAGGTCCGGACGGGTTTAAGTATCAAAGTGATCTAGACCACGCAAAACCAAAGCAAAGCGATGATGACATAGAACTGAAACGACGAACGCTCCTACAAGAACTACGAGCATACAACACTATTTATAAACAAAGTTATGACCTATCGTTCCCTATGAACGCGTTAGAAATCGTAGCCGACGCATTCACCCAAGTAATGAAAGTTTGTCTCAAGCGTAGCGATGCTAAGAAAAATATTTTAGCTGCTCTACTCTACCATGCATGCATACAATGTGGATTCGTCCGATCTAAAGGTGAGGTCGCTCGCTTCATGCAACTAAGAAACGAAGGCATTCATAGTGGAGAGGTCTTCATACGTTCTCTGTGTGACGACGATAAGATTGATGTAGACTTGGATGCTGAGCGCATAGTTCCTCACATTGCAACGACTTTCCTACAACTAGATCTTGTAGTAGTACCTAGGGACGTTCAACAAATAGTCCACGAGGTCGTTACTACGGCAATGGAAAACAATATAGGCCCAAAATCAATGCTTAAGACGAAAGTCGTTGGAGCAAGTTACGAGGTGCTACGTCGCTCCGGATCGTCTATGTCTTTTAAGGATGTCGTTAAGCGATGTGGCATATTTGGAAATGCGGTCAAGCGTTTTGTCAAGGAGTTGTCTTCTTACCATTCCCACTTCGAACCAATCTACACTAGACATAGGCTAACTAGCAGTAGGACTTGGCAAAGTGAAAGTGAGAACCATGTTCGTTCCTTTCATAGGAAACGTTGATTCTTACATTCCAAGTTTTTCTCGCATTTCCTTTTGCACTTCTTGCTTGAGTTCGGCTCGAATGCTTTTTTCACCTATGGAAGCCTTGCGACGAATTTCAGATCTCATGATCTCATACTTATTCGCTTCGTTCAGGATGAGACTGTATTCTGAGTCGGATACGTTCTCATCGCGTAAGGCCTTCGATACTAGATCGCGAATCGTATTGATTTTTGCCTTTGCCAACATAGTTGTCTTTTCATGCTTAGAAACCTTCATTCCTAACTTCTTAGCTCCAACGGTCGTAGATGCTGAAATTAATCCACATAGTCCACCAATAACTCCAAGTGGTAGACCAATCACTATTCCAACCCCAGTTAACGCTGCTCCCAATCCAGATCCAGATAAGATCACAGATAGACCTCCAGTTATCACTGCGATGCCATGAACTATTCCTTGAGAACGTGCATATTTCTTGCGCACACCTTCGTAGTGCCTTTCTTGAACTTCTATGTCCGAAAGCGTGTCTCGGATCGTTTGCAGTCTAAAGTTCTTTCCAGTGTCACTAGCGATCTGTGGATAGATACTTGGTGCTGATGGAAACGGTTGAATCGAATCGCCTTCCATTGTACGTTATACGTATAGCTTACTCAAGCTTCAACACGTATCGTATAGGTCGACCACGGAAGTCTACCACGTTGCCTTTCTCATCACGAATCGTAAGGCGAAGGCTGCTTTGCATTGTCCCTGGAGCTCGGACAGGTAGTGGGGGCGTTGTAGAATACGTATTTACGTCAAACCAGCTGCCTCGTACTTTAAAGCTAGCCAGTACATTCGATCGCTTTCCCTCTAGTAGTGAGAAATTGGAATCTACCACATCGCAGTATACATACATTGTGTTGATATCTTTGATCACCAGATCGTAGTGTCCAATTTTTAGCGATACGTTTCCCTCCACATCTTCATTTCCTTCGATACCCAATAGTTCGCAGAGATTCTTACTGAGCTTGATTGTTTTCTAAACCTTTAGGATCCAATCCCTCTTACTACCTCTATTTATAAAGCTTACGACTTTATTCGACATAGCTTCATTGAAGAAGGGCTTGAGTGTACGTATATTATGAGACCCCGGATAGATTTTGTATGGGAACCCTAAGCCTCCGGTATCCCACTCGAACGTAGCCTCCGTTTCTAGGTTCCACCAGCTATTCTCGAAAGTGACCTCGACTAGTGAAATGTTCCGTATAAGAATAGGGTCGTCGAAGTAGACAGTATGGTCAGCCAAGGTTGTGGTGACAGTAAGGATCGTCATTATATGTTGAAGGTATAACTATATATACGTATAGCTTCAACATGAGGAGGTCCGGAGGTCTTTTCAGTTACCATTACGAAGGGAAAGACGAAGAGGAAGAGGTCCCAACGCCGAATGCTAATATACGGTCAAAGGCTGAGAATCGAGCTAGGAGAGAGAAGCAAGCTCGGATAGATAGGGAAGATGTGGAAAGTAGAGAGGTCGCAACGTTGAATGCAAATCTATTAGCGAAGTTCAAGAAGAAATACCCACATGCAGATCTTCACAAGTTCTATGTCTCTACGGAAATAAATGGTCCAAACAAATATTCGACGAGTATTTGGTTTCGAGATGGAGATTCTAGCTATGTCGTTTACGGCGATGATGTCTCCAAGCTACCTGCAGTCACTCAAGGACGCATCGATAATGCGTTGTGGGATGTGCATAAAGGTTTCCCATCTACGTTGACCCTAGACAGGAGTGCGAAGTATCCTATTACAGCAGTTCCTTCTACTGGACCGGCACAAGATATCGATCTCACTAATCTATGGATATATGCCACCTCAAAGAATAAGTTCAAAGCAGGCGTTCCAAATATATTCAAGGAGACCGTCGTAAAGCATATGACAGCAAATGAGTCCTACCATTGGTTACATGGTCCGGATTTCAAATATTGGCCTCAACAATTGAATTTCGCAACGTGGTGTGCAACTTCTGGATGTGGAGTGTCATTGTTTGATCCTATTTTCAAAACGTATCCACCAGTCGTTCAGGGGTTCCTACGATTCCATGTTTATTTCACGATACGAAGAATTCTACGTGAACTTGGTGGTACTCATGGAGTTCCTTTACCTGGTGACTCTCATTTCAAGCAAATGGATAACCTCTATAACAAAGCAGCTCTTGAGAAATTGTGCATTGAATTCGGTATATCTCGAACACCAGATTTCCGATGGCACGGAGGTAGGAATAATGGACTAGGAGATATATTCCTTTTGTACCCAGGTTCGAGAGGATACGTAAACGTCCATGGAGACCGAAGCTATGACAAAGGTGCAACCACATGGCCTCAGAAACATAACTTATTTGCAGACCAAGGAGGTAAGGAGGATCAGGGCGATCTTGTGGCCTTCATTAGGAACGATGAACATGAAGGAAAGCAATACAATTGGTTTACGCCACCAATCGGAAAGGGTTTGACAGCTGTTGGATTGGGTAGGTTGAATAGATCTGTCGAGGCTTTTGGACATTGCATACTTGGTGCTCAAGCCGACTTGAACGGATCCATCATAGATAGCCATAACGTCCAAGAAAAGTTTAAGAGCTTAGTCGAAGATGCTATTCTCGAAAACGACTTAGTGGTGAGCTACAAAAACTATCTTACCGCTATAACGTCAACGCATAAGAGGCTCGATCTAGCAATAGCTGTAGACGTGCGATTATTGCCAAGCAATCTAGTGTACTATCTTAGTGAGAAAGATGGCTATAAGAATCCAATCCCGAAAGCTACGAAAGATATGGTGCTAGGCACTAACGACATCAATGCAGAAGGCAAAGGACACCTACCTCTTCCTATGAAAGGACCACCAGATAAGAAATTGGTGCCGCATCTCGAGAAACGAGTTCCTGTACCAAAGGCTGTCACGCACAAGAAACAAGATCCCGTACAAAAGGCTGCCCCACAACATGAAATTAATATCGCAGTGACATCCATTGCCGCAGCTGGAATTGCATGGATGTTGTTTCGTTAACGTCGTTTGTATTGCTCTATCGTGATCACCACTATTGCTACGATGAATAACCAAACATTCTGTGCTAGTACTCCCAGAGCTTTACCAGCCATAGTAAATATGAAACTCGCAATCGATCCAATCATTCCAGGTAGGATCTGTCCAAGTTTCTTTCCCATTTCTTTCAACAACCCCCCAGTCGTTTGCAATCCCTTCTTTACTGCATCTGCTGCTTTATCGATACCAGCCTTTACTGGTTTCGGTACGGATCTCGCCAACAGGGAAACTATCGTACTAACGATAGCGCCAACGGAAGTTACCACTGCAAGAACGGTCATTCCATGCTTTCTGAAAATGTATTTGATCCTTTCACGTAGCGACATACGTTCTAGTATGGCTCCCTCTTGACGTTCGAGTAATTCTATTTCGTTATGGATGTGTACTTTCTCTTTCTTAGCCGCTTCCTTCTGATCCTCAGTTGACGTTAGATCTTGAAGTATGCTATCTTCCATTTCGAGATGTGCAGTGGCCTTTTCTTGACCTTGGACGACTTGGTCTTCTCTTTCTGCATCTGTAGGGCCTAGGGCAAATTTGAGATCTTTACCCATACTTTGATATCTTTCACCCTTCACTGTGGTCAAAGGTATGGGCTTCTCTTTACTTCCAAATGCGTGAAGATAGATTCTGCCCCGTTCCTTATCGGCCTCCCATACTTTAGTTATCTCAAGGTCTCCACGAATCCCTACATCCGCATAGTGTTTCCATACAGTATCGAATAGCATTTGTTTCATTTCATCCGATGTGCCTGTTTTGAAGACTACGCGGCGATCGCTAAATTTCGGATGTTTGATTCTATCCTCATCCTCCGCAACGAGTTCGTCGAAGTAATCGTTATCTTCTACGGTAAACGAGGTTTCCCGATTCTTTGGTCGAGCACCTTCCTTGGCGAAGTCGCGTCTAGTTTTCAGGTTGAGTGATTCACTCGGATCCACATTCGTAGAGTCTGACGCCAATTTCCGTGCTTCTTCATTGACAGTATCATCGTTGTCGTAGTCTCTTCCTCTTTCAGCTTCATCAGTTCTTTCATCATACCTACCCTCAGAGGTCATGTTAAACATATCTACATATATAGTTATATTCAACATGATCTCGTTAACATTGGATCCCACACAAGTACGAAGAGAGCCTCATGCACTCAAGGCTCCGCGAGACTTGTATAGGAAAACTTTCACTCGATCATCTGCCAATCCAGGTGAGACTCTATACGTAGAAGTTCCAAAGCTAGCAGAAGACGTAGTACTAGTACCTGGTAGCTTAGCGCTATTGGGCGACATCGTACTATCTGGTGGACATGCGAATAACAGAGTCGTTTCGAACGTTGGACGCTGTTTGGTCATGCGTAGAATCTGTAGGATGGGAGCTGAAACAGTAGAAGACCTTGTCAGGCCAGACCTCCTACAAACATACTCCGATGTATACCTATCTACGCAGGAGAGAGAGTCTAGAATACAACAAGGCATTCAATCAGAGAACTTGAATAAGCTACGATCGAAAGCTGGTGACGCAAGTACTTCATCTGCTGCAGACAACGCGCTCCTAACTGCATGTGGTTCTAAGTATAAGATTCCCTTAGATGTTGACATTCTGACACAACATGGAGTTCTATATCCACATGCCTTAGAAAGTACCATTACGTTCGAGTTAACTCTAGCGTCTGCCAACGAGGTTGTAATTGGATCGGATACGACGAAGATAGGTACGTACCAACTTACCAACATCCAACTAGAATACGAAGCAATCAGGAACGAAACGCTGGCTAGTAGTGCACTTCACAAATATGAAATAGGTACTGCATTCCTATACAACTACGCTGTTCACTTCAAAACAGTAGATATCGCTAAAACGTCCGATACTTTGATATCTCAAAATATCAATGTTCCACGACGATCCTTTGCTGGACTGCTTCTACTATTCATAGATCCACCTACCATTGGCACGCGAGATAGTGAAGCATTCTCGAATCCAGATATATTGAAGGTAGAAGTAGATGTCAATGGGATTCCCAACAGACTCTTTCCAAGCGGTATGCTTCCCCTAGATTTCTGGGAGGCTGCAAGAAGCTGGTTTGGCACACCCAATACTTCTATGACTCCAAAGAAGTTCTTTGAAAATAGATTCTCTATTCTAATCGATTGTCGCACAGCAAAAGATTCCACCGTTCATGGTGATGGCTTGGCACAAACCGGCAGTGGAAAGGACATCGACATTCGCATACATAGAACTGCTAAGGGAAGTGGAAATGTGAAAATGCACATCTATGTCCTTGCGGATGCTCAGGTCACGATATTGAACAGATCTCTGCAGAGTATATTATACTGATGGATTCTCTCGTAGAGCACGTACCGTTCAACGCACTCATAGTCGGTCCGACGAATTGTGGGAAGACTGCGTTTCTCATAGAACAACTTCGTGGATCGTTTCGTTGTAAGTTCGATTACATAGTACTGATTTGTCCTACGTATGCCCACAACAAAACTTATCGTGGATTTGCAAATCGAGATCCTCGTTTCTTCGTCATGTCACCACCGCAGGATGCCATCGATGCTACTTTGAGTATTTGCACAACATTTTGGTCAGGTACCAATACTCTATTGATTCTCGATGATTGCGCCGCATCGAAGGACGTCAAGAAACGAACTGACAAGCTAGTGGACTTAGCCTTTTCTGCACGACATATAGGGATTTCCGTTTGGGTGCTGTCCCAACAACTAACGAGCATATGTAAACCCTTCCGTGAGAACGTAGCTATCGTAGTAGCATTCCATACAGCATCGGCCGTAGATGGTAAAAGGATATTTGAGGATTATGGAGGCTCGCAAGAATGTAAAGAGTTACGAATGATACTTGGATCCCATAAGTTCGCTCGCATGTGCTTCTGTCTCCGCCATCCTTTCGAGGTAGTGTTAGAGCTCCCAGCACCTACAACATATTATCATGGATAAAGAACTACTCGAGATATTCGGTGAGGATGTAACAGGCCCACCACCAACCAACCTAGACGTTACGTCGGACAATCGCGAATCACTTTCGATCTTAGCCGCAACAGGCGTAACGAAAGAATACTTAGGTAAGAACTTTTCTCTAGGAGACATCTCTAGACTTCCTGAGAAAGAAATAGACAAGTTGTATAGGAGGTATCAGGCCGTCCTAGCTCAGCAAGTAACGAAAGGCTTAGTCGACGGCGTGACGCGTCTAGCTACCCGCCTAGTTGCCTACCTAGTACCAATAGATTCTCAAGAAGCCCTAATCAAGGACCTACAAGAAGACCCTCTAGTCCGCAACGAAATCAGTGCTGCGACTGGCCTACTATCGCTCAAAGCAGGTCGCCTTGTAGCTCTAGCTAGCGTCCTATTCCACATATCTGGTCACGTAGTCATTCCTGGAACAACTGTTGAACCTCCACATATACCCACTATATCGAATCAAGATGGAAGGACAGACGGATCAGATAACTGCGAATCCTCCAACGACTGTACCAACTAAGGTAAAAAACCCAAAGCGCGTCGCAGCCGGAAAGGCACTAGCATTAAGCAACAAGCTCGCTAGAGAATCTCAGAAGAGAGAGTTGACGCGCGAAAGCGAATCATGCAAAGAAGTCGACGTAGAGAAAGGTCGGATCGAAAACCTGACTATCCTCGCAGTCATCGGTACTGGCGCTACATTGTTTGGCACGTACTTTGCGTACAAGAAGTATGTAGATGGTAATAAGCGTGTTGCCACCGTTAGAACGACACAACCTGCAGCTCCGGCAAAGCCAACGGCACTAGACATGGAGTAACACTTAAAGACTCGAGACCATAGTAGTATATATCTAGATGGAGAAGGAATTGACGAAGACGGCAACCGATGCAGTCAAAATCGTTGGACTCGCTGCTGGTATTGGGTGGATCGTAAAAAAGACTACCAAGGAATCTATGCTTAGCGATCCTTCTTCTTCCATAGTGAATTACGCAAAGTGGACTGCCGTGATAGTTGGTAGCTTATACGCAAAGGAATATCTTGAGAAACAACTTGAGAAAGAAAAAGAAAAGACCAAACAATAATGGCACTAGCAGCAATTGGTATGTCGATCTTCGGCGCTGTTTTGAATGCGACGGCATTTACTGGTGGTGGCATACTAGCTAGAATGTTTGGAAAGGACGATGCTGTAGATAAGGAACGAGAGAGACACGATAGGGCCACCGAAAAACTAGAACGTGAAATGAAAGCGTATAGAATCAAACGTCAAAGCTTATATGACTATGCACAAGAGCAGGAAGGTCTTGAACGCAAAGCACACAACGATCAAAGAGATACCAACGAAGCCTTAGTGCGATCCGATAAGTTACGTAAGGCGCTTAAACGTCTCAAAGAGATGAAAGAACCCCGCTTATCTGACTACTACAAACCCTCAAACAATCAGAAGACTGGCGAGTTGCTCTACGTTGGTGGTGGAATGCTAGGCGTTGGATACACTATTAGTAAATGGATATAGATACTACTACTAAGCTACTAGTAAGCTACTTAAGCTACTACTAAGCTACTAGTAAGTTGCCCTAAGCTACTAGTAAGTTACCCTAAGCTACTAGTAAGTTACCCTAAGCTACTAGTAAGTTACCCTAAGCTACTAGTAAGTTACCCTAAGCTACTAGTAAGTTACCCTAAGCTACTAGTAAGTTACTAGATGAAGATTTTTGAGCGTGCTGTACATAAACAACTTTACGAGCATCTAACAACAAACAAGCTGCTTTCCACACATCAATCTGGGTTTAGACCTGGTCATTCTACTGGTACTGCCCTCCTGGATGTCTCTGATTTTATACTGAAGAACATAGATGAAGGAAATCTTATCGGAGCTGTATTTCTGGACTTGAGCAAGGCATTCGATATGATCAACCATGATATTCTGAAAGTGAAGCTTAGCAAAGTTGGCATAAACGGGAAAGCATTAGATTGGTTTGACGATTACCTAAGTAACAGATCTCAGACAGTAACTATTAATGGTACACTGTCCGACACCATGGATATATCACTAGGGGTCCCACAGGGTTCGGTCCTTGGACCTCTATTATTTATCATTTTTATTAATGACCTTCCTCTGAGTATTCAACGCAGTAAAGTAGTTTTATATGCAGATGATACAGCTATATTCTTTGCTCACAAGGATATACAGCTAATTGAATCCGTCTTACAAGCTGAACTTGACAATCTTAATACCTGGTTTAGTGCTAATGATCTCATCGTAAATTGTAAGAAAACTAACGTAATGCTTCTTGGGACTAGCCAGCGGCTAGCACGATCCAAAAAGCCATGTTTATCTTCGTCGGGAGTCATACTCCAACATTCAGAGTCCGTTAAATATTTAGGTTTATGTTTTGATTCTAAGCTTAACTGGCACGAACACATCGATGCATTATCAGCTAGAGTATCATGCAGATTAGGGCTCCTTAGGAGAATCAGGAAATATGTTAGTGTAGACACCTGTAAACATCTTCATTGTACACTAGTCCAACCATTATTAGAATATTGTGACATCATCTGGTCTAATGCTGATCAGACAAGTCTTAATAGACTCCTTAGGCTGCAAAAGAGAGCAGCACGCATAATATTGATGAAGAAGACACGCGAGGAACGTACAGTGAATCTATTTAGAGAGCTAGGCTGGGTTCCATTAAACCAGCGTTGGGACTTCCATAAATGTCTCACCGTTTTTAAATGTTTAAATAATTTATGTCCACCGTATCTCCAAAATCTATTTCACCGTAATTCTGATGTACATAATTATAATACTAGAAACCGTAATAACATCCATTTAGTCAAAATTTCATCTAATTCTGGCTATAGATCATTTACTTTCTCTGCAGCTAAACTCTTTAATAGTCTAGACAGCTATATAAAGAATGCTCCAACTATCAAGAGTTTTGTAAATAACTACTGGAATAACCCTATCTGTAATTAGTTAATGCTGCTACTACATGTATAGTACATCAAGTATATTTTAAATTAGGGTAATTACTATCAAGTATATTTTAATCAGTGTAATTACCATCTATGTGAATACTTATATTAGCGTAATTATTATATATTATCAATTATTGTAAACTTATTTTTAGTTTTTAAACACAGCTTCAATGGAAATCAGTGTAAACTGTTTGAATTCTGTGTATAATAAAGTTTATTATTATTATTATTATTTATTACTAAAAAAAGAAAAAAGGAAGAATGAAGAGGGTCACGCAACGACTTTCTTCATTCTTCCTTTTTTTTTTTTTTTCATCTGTTGAAGGTTAGAATGTATAGATGTATGATGGATTCTAAACTTGCGAATATCTTCTATGGTCCTATGGGCTATTGGAAAGGTCACTCTGCAATTGGCAAGCTATCGGTAGCAGCGAAAGCATCAGAAGACGTGGCTAGGAGTTGGTTGGAAAAGCAATCTATGTGGCAAATATATCTACCACCACCAAAACACATTCCACGACCACATTGGACTGTATCGAAACCAAATGAAGTCCACCAAGCTGATTTGATATTTCTACCACACGATCGGCCTGGACGTGGAAGGAAACTATATAAGTATGCATTAGTGGTAATCGATGTAGCTTCTCGATACAAAGAAGCCGAACCTTTGGCATCTAAAGATAGTGGTGAAGTTTCTGCGGCATTCGAACGAATCTATAAACGTAGTCCACTAGAATGGCCAAAGACTTTGCAAGTAGATCCTGGTAGAGAATTCATGGGACGTATGTCTGAAACGCTAGAACTACATGGTACGAAAGTTCAACGAGGTGAGGCTGGTAATCATAGAGCGCAAAGTTTTGTTGAAAGAGCAAATAGAACTCTAGCCGAGAGATTGTTTGGGTATCAGTATGCACAAGAGATGGTACTTACTTCGGAAGGATCAGATGAACGTAGTAGAGAATGGGTAGTTCGTTTACCAATGGTTATCAAAGCTATGAATAGTGAGGTGACTCGGTTGACTGGTAAAGAGCCTTCGAATTCTGTGGTGGCGCAACAAGTAGATCTTAAGACTCCTACGTATTCGCGCACCGTTGGATTGAGAGAAGAGCGTCTACCATTCGACGTTCTAGTTCGATATCTTTACGCACCAGGAGAATTGGAAGGAGGTGAAAAACGTAGAGCTACTGATCCTGTGTGGAGTTTGCAAATACACACCATTTCGCGAAGTGTAGTATCTTCGGGCCAGCCTGTGCTTTACTACCTTGCGAAGGAGAAGGACGCACCCAAACGTGGATTCGTTCGTGAAGAGCTACAAGTCGTTCCTAGGGATACAGAACTACCACCAAAAGGAATTCTGTTTGTACCTAGACGCTAAACAGCGTACTCTATTGGCTCGGTGTGGATTCCATCGGGAAGAACGCGTCTTTTGTCGTAGTAAGCCGATAGCCCAAGCTTCCGTTGTTTGTAGGTTGCTATGCCTTCTGGCGATAGTCGGAAGCCTCGGTTTTCCGCCATGTCGATATCACCCTGGAGGGCTGCTTTGAATCGATCCCACGTAATATCGTTGTGACGCCTAGACATACCTTTAGCGGAATACTTCTTGCTGCCACCCGTATCGACGTAGTAGGCTTTCGAGCATAGGGCAATGGCGCGCTGTCCTTCGAATTCGAGTTTGAAGAGTCCTGGCGTACGACTGCTCCGTTCGTCCCAAGCTAGCCATTCCTTCCTTTCGGCTTCGAAATCCTCTCGTAGTTCCAGTCGTACAACTTCATCGAGACTATTTCCAGAGATGGCAATGTAGGCACTGTCTGTGTCCATCTGTATATATTCGAAATCATTGCGATCGATGTACTTGTCGATGAAGTCGTAGTAGAACTCAAGCATACGCAGCTTTGCGAGCTGGTAAACAGCGATACCTACTTGGAAAGGGCGTTTGATTCGGATCTGGTCCTTCCTACTCTCGAGTTCGTATGCCTCGCCAATCTCTTCCAGGTCTTCGAACCAAACACTTCGCAATGCCTTGTCCACAACCTTCTCATCTTTTGTATAGGTGACCTTTGTTTGGCGTCCCAAGTCTTCGAGCAACTTTCCATAAGCGCTGTTTCCCAGTAGTTTGAACACATCTGCCAACAAAGCCTCACCTTTGTCTTCATCTCCCATACGACGTGCCTCGGTGACCTGGTCTACGAACCAACCGAAGATTTCTTTGGGTTCGTATTCTATTGTACGGTAGACAGCAGTGATCACTGCGCCATGATCTACATACCAACGTAATAGAGGCTCATAGAGGAGCAACTTCTTTCCAGAGAGACTTCCAACTAACTTCTTTTCCTCGCTGAGCTTTCTACCAGTCTTCTCAAGGTAGGCCAACATTTGTGGAGGAATTGCTTCCTTGGGGATTTTCTTGTTGTAGAAGAAGGGTGGCATCTCCTCAAATTTCTTCCACAATTTCTTTGGTATCTCAATGTCTACTTCTGCATATCCAAACCACGAACCATTTTGTAGACATTCGACAAATCCTTCGGCTTCTAGACCTGGCTCATCGTAGCGAATGACCTCTTCTTTTCCACAAGGCATTTCAAGCTCCATGGTAGAAAGATATAGGGCGTTGGCATCGTATCCAAGAATCTTACGACAAATCTTAGTTCCTCCCTGATGACTACGAATCTTAGTTTTTCCCGCTTCGTGGAGTCTGGTGAACACTATGCTTGGACCTCCCACGACAGCGTCTTTCAGCATGAGGTAGGCTTCCTTACTTGGAGCATACATCTCAGCTCCCCTTTCTACACTACCTCGAAGCAGGAACTGTAGTGAGACTCCTGGAATGGACACTGCGTCTTTCAGCATGTCTACTCCTTTCTCGTGATAGAAATCTTGCATCTTTTCGAGTGCCTCTAGGAATGGAACTACATCTAGGTTGTTGTAGTATCGTAGCCAGTCTGCAAAGGTCTCCATTCCCTTGTCGAGAAAGGTACGCTTGCAGTCTTCGAACTCTTCCCTAGATAGTAGGTGTTCTCTTTTCAACTTCGAACCCCACTCTGGATAGTCTGGTAATCCAATGTGATCCAACTTGTTGGGAGAATCGAACCACTCATATGGGAAGAAACTCTTTTGCGATTCACATCCATATGCCTTGACCCACCTTTCGTAGGAAGTTCCAGGTCCAAGGTAGTTAATCACATCTAGGAAACGGAAATCTGGAGTCAATAGAAACATAGTGGTGTTGGCTTTCTTTGCTACTCTGACTTTCTTGCATGTGTCGGCAACGGTTCCTACAAAGTGCTCCCTGATCAGGTTGAGATCATACCTGCCAGAGTTGAATCCCAACACTGGAACTTGATAGATCCATTCGTTGATCTTCGCTTGTTGACTCTTTGGTAGGGTGTAAAAGGAGAATTTGGGTGAATCAAGCCAAAACCATCTTTCCATAGCTCCTTGGATTGTCTCTGCTCTTTGCTGGAGTTCTTTGACAAAGGCTTTGATGAGTTCTTTTGGATTGCGTCGACAGATGTGGGTTGGCTTTCGATCGTACGTGTCGGCAATTGATACTGATATTGGGACATGGACGTTTTCGATGGTCAAGTGTTCTGTTGGTTGTCTTCCTTTCGTTGTATCGAGATAGGCTTCGAAATCGTAAACTATGAAGTGTGGGTAGACAGTTTGTGTTGGTGTGGGGACCGGTTTGTTTTTCTTCTTTGTGGAGCAGCCCCAAGCTTCCACTACTGTATAACCAGCTCCTTGTAGCTTTGCCGTTCTTTCACAGGTCTTGAGATAGAGCCTCCTTTCCCTAGGGAAGCATTTCGGGCAGCCATGGAAATAGCATCCATGAAATTGGAAGATGGTTTTCGAAAAAGGTTCGTAGCCGTCGACCGGCGCTCCTTCTATCCAATGCTCTCCACCATGCCCACAAGCTGCATGATGAATGTGTTGTCCAATCCTTTTGGTTTCGCGTTCCAACCAGCATAAAGCGACTTTGCTGGCTGTGCTCTCTGGCCAGAAGGCTTTTTCGTATGCCGACTGGGGTACTGTGATTACTTTTCCGGGGCAAACAATCTTCGTTTCGCCACGCCTGCAACGATCTGCATGGCGTTGAAGGTGGCAAGCCTGTGTGAACCGTTGCTTACAATCGTTACATACGTAGATGTGCCCTAGCTTGTTGATGTTCTTGATGTAGAAGGCATGTCCGTCGTATATCCCAATCGTCATCGTATGCTTGTAGTGAGCTGCATGTCGCATCAGATGCCAAGCGCCATCCTCCGTAGGTTCGTACACCCGAATACCGATTCTAAAGTGCAACTCGACTTCCTCCAGCTGGTCTAAGGAAGTTCTGGGAACGTCTTGTGTGGGTGCTGTCAGACGATAGAAGGCCTGGGCAAGTTTTCGAGCTTTGACGCAACACCTATCTATTCGTGCTCCTTCATGCATGGCAAGGCAGCGCCAAAGACATAGATTGTCACCATATCGATCAAGGGCAATCATTCCTTTTTTCTGGCGAAGCCATTGGGGCAGTGGACCTGTTCCCAACAGAAGCTGACGATCGATCACAACTTTTACATCTACGTAGATCCAACGAATGAAGGCCCATTGGGTATTTGGTCGATTGATGTTGTCGGGATTCAAACGAGCTGTCTCCTTGCTATCGATCCACTCTTCTGCGTCTCCTAGGATGTTCACCCATGGAGAGCCTGGGACAGTCTTGGAGAATAGAATCACGCGTCCGTCATTGACATTTCGAATGCGATAGGTGTAGCTGTATCGCAGGTAAAAGCTGGTGGTTACCTTTGCAACTAACTTTTCCATGATCCTAGGAGTCAAGTCTCCTGCCACACCTTGGAAGAAGCGCCATCGAATAGTACGGCGACCTATCTCCACTCCCTCGAGCATTCCATCTCTCTCCTCTAGAATGGCACCTGCCTCTCGAGCTAGACTCCGTGGAAGTGGTTCACTACGTGGTCTCACCATTCTCCCTTCGATATAACTATACGTTAGGATAGCTTTAACAGACACTCCAAATTCAGATTTTATGTGTAAGGATGTTGCAGCGATATAACTATATGTAATCATATCTCTAATAGGATTATCAAGTTGGATTTTACGTACAAGAATGTCTAGTGACACTTTGAATGACCCTTAGTTACCCCTAGTAGTATAAGCGGGATTAAAATGATACAACTTTTTGTTGCACAAGAAAACTCAAAAATGAATTTCTGAATTCACTTTTTGAGTTTTGTTGTGCAAGAAAAAGTGGTATCATTTTAATCCCGCTTATACTACTAATTTTTATCGCTTAGAAAGTCACAGAAATCTGATAAATCACTTGAACTTGAGAACCCCGAACCCTCAAGCCAGCGTATGTTGGGCAGGTTGAAATCGCCGAGTAACAGAATATCTCTATTTCCAGAGGATTCGAAGATCTTGACCAAATCCTCAAAAGACTTTAGCCATGAGGGCGGGGATGAGGGTGGTCTGTAGATAACGGCAATCAGCATTTTGCGACGATTTTTTTAATGTACTTCGGCAGCTACAAAGTCCAATTCCAAGCCGATATGTTGATGGTTGTCAAAGCGGCGAAATGAAAGGCAATCCTTGATAGCTAACAGGGTTCCTCCTCCTTTTCTCTGTATGCGATCGTTTCTAAAGATCTGATAACCATAGGGCAATATCTCCCCATCAGATACATCGCGAGTTAGCCAGGTTTCAGTTATTCCAATAAAGTCTAAACAGTGTCCATAGACGAGCTCCTGGAAATCCTGTAATTTACACCGATACGACCGATTCGCGCCATTTGTCGATAACATAGACTTCAGGCTACGAGCATTCTGTAGGAAGCATCGAAGCGGCCCACAGCTTGATCCAGGTCCAGGATTTTTATGGACGTCTTTACTCAGGATCAGAGTTAGGATCACAGGATTATAGGAAGCCGTGGAGTTCGAGTAGTAATTTGATCTTCGATGTAGAAACTTTCTATCGAAGTGAGTTTGAGGAGACCAGCGTTTTGCATTGAAAAAGAATCCAGATAATAAATACTCAGCAGCATAGGCTGGAGGTTTGTAGAGCAGTCCAATATCTTGATTAACAGCAGCGATCGGGTTTAAAGTGGAGAAATTTACCACAGTTAGAATGGAAAAAAGTAGAAGACGCCAGAAAGCGTGGCCGGCCACCATACCTGGAATAATTGGTTCTATAACAGCTGGCAATATTTCTGTAAAAAATGAGTTCTCAGAGGTCGCACACGTATTAAGAAAGCTGAATGTCATTATTAATGATCAGCTTGGAAAATTATTGAATGTATAACGTAATTATAACGTAATTATATATAATGTCTAAATTAATTGAAAAATGAATTTATATATCTTCTAATGATAGAACAGCATATGGAATTTCAAAACCTTCCAATTTTTTTTATCAAATTCCCTGTCCCAATACGGATGCAAAAAGGATTTCGACATGAACTTGGTGTTGACAATAATAAAGTACAGTCATAATAATGGAACAACTTGGAACACCATAACTTTCACATCAGGCATGTATTCATATGATGATATAATGAAGCAAAATGGTCATGTAACGACTACTAATGGGGTTGATAAATATAATATTTAATTAACATTGTTTTTGTTCTCACTACATATAAGGTCGTTATTGAAGTAAGTAATAATTACCAATTAGATCTGCGAAATAGCAGTTTTAATGATTTGGTGGGGTTTGATAAGAAACTCATTTCAGCAACACAATATGGCACGCAGCTTCCAAACATTACAAATTCTATTGACTCTCTGCATATCAATTGTGATGTAATAAACGACTCTGTGACGGGGTCATACAACAACACTTTGATGGTGATATCAACCAGTAATTTGACTCAGTTTTCCATTTAAGGTGGAAACCAAAACAAATCATTTTTAACGAGTTATCAACTGATACAGTATCCGATAATCGATTTTTAGTGAATGATAGTATTAAGAGAGAAGTGGATTTAAATGGTATCGATTGGCATATGACTCTATATTAAGAAGTACTACATTATAATCTAATGTAATGATATAATGAGACATTGCGAAAATAAGAGAAAATACGATCCTACATTAGGAAAACACGTTTATTTAACAAATAAAAGATGGTTCTCCTTGTTATATAACAAAATAATGCACGCTCGAGGTCTTGAAAAACTGCGGATGCACGAGCGGAACGCGAGTGCATTTAGCAGCTTTTCAAGACCTCGAAAGTGCATTATTTTGTTATATAACAAGGAGAACCATCTTTTATTTGTTTTATAATATAAACTTCAATGTAGACAAAGGAAATAAAGCTATCTTTAGAACCCGCGTAAAAATCTAAAAGCAAACTGACGACAGCGAAAACCCCATTTTAATGTACTTGACTTGTTTACAACGTTTTTCGTCGCTGATTGGTTCAATTGTGACAGCTTGACATTGACGATCTGAAAGCTCGTTTCTTATTGGATGAAGTAATCTGCTAAGAATAGAACGTATGAATCGATAAAAGTGAAAGACATAAATTGCAAGAGCCGGCAAATGAAATGGGTTGTAATATTGTCATCTGGTCAAAACTGTTGCAGGAAACAAAGTACTTTCTTTTTACGATTTCTGGTCAGCACAGGAGATATTTATCTGCACATTGTGATAGTGCAAGGCGTTGAAAATGCTTGATGGAAACGTATTCACAGAGAAAGCGTTAGCGACTTAGCGGCAGTAGAGTTGGACACGTGAGTTGAGGATTGCCGACTATTTTCTACAACAACTGCATAGTTGACACTGATTACTGATTCTGTGGTCTGAAGAAGGATATTTTCTTTATCCCAAGGAACAGTGTTGTAACTGCTGCTCTGATGGCCGTGTTGCGTAGCTTTTGAGGCTCTCTTCGTTGGCATGGCCAATCTACTGTTTTGAAATTCTGCCAGTTCTGGGTACTCTGCACGTTTTATCGCCCGTTATTCATTCAGGAACATTCAGGAACCTCTCAAACGAAATTCTACATGTAACCAGAGAAATCCCATTGTATTCTTCACAATTCACTGTTCAGGTTTCAGCATAAAGCAGGCTTATTACAGTTATCGTCGAGTTATTGGTGAGTCATGTCTTGTTGTTGTGTTGTCACTTTCCTCTCGTTTTAATAATACACCAGGCTGTTAGAAAAACCACATTTTTCATAAATTCAATCATTTTTTATATCAAACTGTCAATGAGTAACACTGTATGAGAATGTGGACATTGCTTTTCTCAACTTCAAACGTTTTAGCATCCCATTTTGTGGTCGCTTTAGTGTACGAAGCCGATGCTAAATTCTCTCGCCGATCATTTTCTTTTAGTTTTGGGAAGCGACTTTTATTTTCCTCTTCTTCAACACACCTTAACAACTCAAAGTCGGACCTGTTTTCTTCCCAGTCTATGAAATTATCTCCGATAGCTATATAAACTCGCGAAAAACAATCACCGATACGTTTTGTTTTGATTGGATTCTCAGCGTGCTTGATTTTTTCTTGAGCGTGCATTTATAACAAAATCAAGCACGCTGAGCATCCAATCAAATCGCACGTTCTTAGGATGATCCCATAATTTATATTATAAAAGCATATATATGGTGAAGGTATCTTTGAGTCAATCACTAACTTCGGACGTAAAATACTTGGGAGAACAGCAAATAAAGTAATGCGAGACGGTTCGAATAGTGCTACGAAGGCTATATTAAACAAGACGGGAAACTACATTGGAAAAAAAGCGAGAAGGCTGGGGATCAAATTGTTAAGCTATTACAAGGAAGTAACAAAACAAGTGAACCAATCAATATTCCTAAGCAGAATCAATCGGTAGCAAGTACGCAACAACCCATGACAGACTATGAAATAAATGATCGTGTTCAACGTCTCTTAAGTGATGGACGAATTCGTAAGCTAAGGTATTGATTTAAATGAATATTTTATCTAATCTATTAATATAACAATGGAAAGCTTTAGAAATCCTAAATATGTAGAACGGTATGAGGATATTGTTTTTGATTTGGAAACACCTTTGATAACACAGGTGGCTAATGGACAGCATCAAACTAAGACAGGGTATAGATTTGTGGCAGATAACTCAGGGGAGGTAGTTCCATTCGACTGGTATAATGCTCGCATAGAAACTGATTTTAAGGTTGAACTATTATTGGCTGATGGAGGCAATATCACTGTTGATGATCACAGTGGTATAGTAAATGGATCCCACTCGCTTATTAAGGAAATCATCGTAAAGGTAAATGGGATACAAGTATATGATTGTAACAGTGCTAACCATGCTGTTAACGTTAAGAATATTCTCGAATATGACGCTTCATATGCTAATAGTACTGCAACAAACCAATTTTACTATATTGATACGAGTAGGAGTGCTGAGGAAAGATCAGCACAGCCGACTTACAATAAAGCCTTTGCTTCTAGGAAGGCATTGCTAAGCAGCTCTGCCACAGTGAATACTGAAATAACTCTTAACAGATACTCATTTTTCGAAGCATTTGAAGATGAACTTATGCCCAACGCAAAGGTTGAGATCCAAGTTACATTAGAAAATGATGCCAATTTATATTGGCAGGCTAGTGCAGATTGTAGGGTGGTTATTACAAAATTCAAACTATGGGTACCTAAAATTACCTTCACATCCTCTGGGGAAAACTATTACATTACCCAATACGTAAAACCACATAAATGAACTTATCTAACGGACTTATCTAACGGAGAGGAGTAACTCTTCTCGACAACAAACAGGTAATTTTAGGATGTCATCAGGAATTAACAGACCAAGGCATGCATTTGTATGGATATCCAATGACGCAAACCAAGATTCTCAAACAGCAAATCCATTCCTATATAACACATTTTCTGTGGCTAACGAATATCAAGTATCCACTGAGATGAGCCGAGTATATAGAGACGTCTTGAAATACGTAGACGCAAACAACGACTATAATGGAGGAAGTCTTTTGAATATAACTAATTACAGTACTATATTTCCAATTCTCTACTTCGATCTCACACATCAGAAACAGGATATTAAAGATGGTACAACAAAACTCACATTCAAATATAAACTATCAGCAGGGACAAATAATGCTGATTACTCAGTATATGCCCTGGTTTTATACGAACAGGATGTGGAATTGGTTACTTCATGTGGTAAGCTACTCCTAAGATCATATAAGAATTTCAATAAATTATAAGGAATAAGGAATAATAAACAAAATGTATTATGTTACAGTATTATATATAAGATGTACTTGAGAGCGCCACAATGGCTGCCAGACATTATTTCATAGCTGCAGTAATTTTGCTAATTCTGCCCTCCAAGATACTTTTGAACCACGAAAACGCAAGTTATGGAAAGGGTAACCGTCAGTCTCTTACTGGATTTATAACTTATAGCAACCACTCTGATTTAACTACCTATTTTGGAGATTATTTTCACTGGCATTCATCTACTAGTCCCTTAAGGGTTGCATGATTCTTGTATGAACTAAAAAGTTCACTGTTTAACAGTAGGCTGGCTGGCATTTCACATCTCACTTTCGTGCAGTCAATTATAACTCTTGTGGAAGGATATTTTTCTTCAAAGGCTTCCGGCATTGTTGCTTTGATAACTTCTTGAGATGGCCAAATTGTTATCTGACCAAACTTCAAATACATAAAGTTAATCCATGCAGTAAAACTTCTACTCACTGTGGACTGTGCCACTCCAAACAAATGGGAAAGGTGGCGTATTGCAGTCTTCTCAGTCTACACAACCATAAAAAAATCATCAGTTATTTTCAGTTTTTTTGGGCCTCCTTTTTTGGCATACTGGAACTCCTCACCCTCTCCTGAATCCCCATCATCCTCATAAAAGTTATCTGATACATCCCTTAAAGATACGGAACAGTATCTAATATTTCCCCCTTTACACCTGGGTTGAGAAATTCAAAAATGCTAAGAAAAGTCCCAGGCTTTCCGAGTGGGCGGCCATTTTTGAATGGGTGTATACACAATCGCAATGCCAGAAGTGCCAGCAAAATTCATGTCACAGAAGCAAGAACCACAACCAGATTACTTACCTTGCAACACAGTGGTACATCCTTGTGGAATTCGCTTGACTCAGAAATGATAAATTCCAAAACACTCAAAACTTTCCAACGTAAACTAAAAAAACATATTTTAGGAATAACCCCCCCCCCCCCCCCCCTCCCTCATATTTTAGGACTAACCTAACTTAAGTAAATATTTTGGTATGATTTTCCAGTCTTTTTCCTCTGGATCTAAAAATATTTTGGCCCAAATGCTGAAATCCGCCTTAATTTTGATATCAAAGGCAAGCGCCCTGAGGCCACCGTCACCATTATCACCAATAAGGGTTTCGTGTTTAATTTTGGGTTTCTTTCCATTCCAAATGAACTTATTGATTTCATTTTGTACACATTTAATATACGTGTCCGGAACATAAACTTTAGAGCAGACATACTCTAGCTTGGAAATCGCCAGCGATTTAATTATCTGGATTTTGCCGTAAAGGGTGAGATTACGTAATCCCCATATAGACAAAACAGTTCTGAAGTTTTCCAGAGGTCTATCAAGATTGTTATTTTGTCTATATTTCTCATTATAAGAAAAATAGACCCCAAGAATCCTCAATCCCTTAGTGTTGTCGATCCATTTAAGTTTATGCCGGTGTTCCGAATTTTCACTGCCGTAAAGCCATCCAATTTCCGATTTGCTATAATTATTTTTTAGAGAAGAAAAGGCATAAAAGGTTTCGAGCGTATTGATAACCTTATCCAAACTATTTAAATCTCTTAGTACATAGCCCCCGAGATCAATACCTTTAATTTCCTCGTTAGAACGTATTAAAGTGGCCATTATCTCAATCACTAACATAAATAAGTACGGGCTAATTGGATCACCTTGTTTAGAGCCCCGTCCTACTTTAAAATACTGGGTTGCTACGCCATTGTTGAGAACATAACAGTAATTATCATTTAGGATCACACGTATCCATTTAATGAAATTTGGCCCAAACCCAAATTTAAATAGGGTAGCAAAAGCGAAATTATGTTCAATACTATCGAAGGCTTTTTCAAAGTCCGCAGCTAACAATAGTGATTTTATTTTCTTGTCCCGAAACATAGTACATGAGATCTTCTATAAACCTGATTGGCTCTTCGATATTCCGGCCCTTAACAAAAGCAGCTTGATCGTTGTTTATAATGTAGGGAAGAATGTCAGTCATTCTATTGCTCAACACTTTACTGCATATTTTGGCGTCAACGTTGATCAAACTTATCGACCTCCATTTTTTTAAGAATCTCACGTCTTTCTCTGGTTTTTCAATTAATGTTATTATTGCCTGTTTTTGTGATGTGGTTAAAGCTCCTTTGTCAAAACAGTCGTTTAGACACTTAACCATATCTTGACCTAGCAAATCCCAAAATGCAGTATAAAATTCTTTCGATAATCCGTCGTTGCCGGGAGTTTTTGATGCCCCAAGTTGTTTTAGACTTTCATAGCATTCGTTTATTGTTAGTAAACCTTCGCACTTGGTCTGTTGTTCTTCACTTAGTTTCGGGGTATTGATATTAGATAAAAAGGTTAAGCATTATTCTTCAGTTTAGATTTTTTTTGGGGAGTAGAGATGACCGAAAAACCGCTGAATGTAGTCAAGCACATGTTTGGGTTCAGTAATAGCGGGCTCCGGATCCTCTTCAACTATTAGTTTCTTAACGTGTGTTTTGGCCTTATTTCTTTTCTCAAGTGATAAAAAATACTTATTGTTTTTTTCTCCATATTGATACGAAGTCGATCTGGAACGAATAATTATGCCCTCAGTGATATAATCACTGAAAACGTCTAACTCTTTTTTTTTCAGCGTGTCGTGTTTGGAGGCCAACTGTTCGTCCTCCTCCCAATCAACGGTCATCTCTATAAGTTCAAGTTCTCTCTCAATGCGACTATATCGTGATCTAAACTGTTTTGCCTTATCTTTTGAAAACCGGATAGTGGACTTTCGAATTTCATATTTGAGTAACTCCCAGCGGAGTTGGGGGTTATGTATATTAGAGCTGTCAAGGTCAGATTTAAAAGATTTGATTTTATCCCGCATGTTTTCTAAGTAGTTGTTATCATTAATCAGTGAGTTGTTAAACCTCCAAAAGGCAGGTCCATGTTGAGCGTTTGCATATGATGATTTGAAGGAAAGTGAAATAGCCGAGTGATCAGTAGAGGGGGCGGTAATGCTATCAGTCTTCTCAATTACGTGCTGCAGAAAATCGGAAACAAAGAAATAATCGAGCCGTCGATGAATAGTGTTAGTTTTCCCTAAAGAAATTCGTGGCCCTTGGCCCCTCCATGTAAATCTTCGGACATCAGGATTTCGCAATCGCCAAATGTCACATAAATCTAGGTCAGACGTGACAGCTAACATGTTTTCTATTGTCTTAGTTTTCAAATGAGGGTTTCCACCCTTTGCCTCCAAGAAGGCGTCGAAATAAAAATTTTGATCACCTCCCCAGACTATCGCAACACCTTCTGGATAATTTGCTTCAGAAATATGCTTCAAAATGTTCCTTGTTAGCGTCACTTGATCTTTTTCATTGTTTGGTGCGTAACTCTCCCTGTATGGTACACATTATGATGATAAAGCGGCCATCAGAGTCATTGTACTCAGATATCACTTCATATTCTAATTTCTCGCCGAACATAACGGCAACACCCCGACTATTTGTTGAGCCATGTGAATAAAATATTTCGCCTCGGAACTGGTTGCGCCACGTTCGCTCAATGTCAGGTGAACCGTGAGTTTCTTGAATAAACGCAACACCTTCATTTAATCCATGAGTATTAAGCCAATTGAAAAGCTTCCTACGCTTTATGTAGTCCCTTATTCCCCTGACATTAAGCGAAAGTAGTTTGAAATTAATATTCGTTTCCATACTTCTCAGAATTTTGATTAATTATCTTAGGCCAGAAAGAAAAATAAATAAAGACACAACGGATGGAACGAAAAAAAAGAACACTAAACATAATCGTGAAATATTATTAAAAGATTAATTCTAATTTAAGTTAATACCAGGTCCCTCAGGATCTTTTTATAAGGACGGCGCTATCTCGCACGGATTCCACGCCGTTCACCGAGTAGGAAAGCCGCGTAACACTCCCTCAGCCAGGCCAAGACCAATAATTGTACGATTTATATCGAGAGAGCACAGGGATCTAGTTTTCAAGCTCAAGCAACGAATGAATAAGTCCTCAAGATACAAGGACGCTTATATAACCCAAGATTATCCGAGAGAAGTACAGAAAGAGAGGTCAGTCTTGGTAAAGGCCATGTTAAAAGTTCAAGAAGCCGGGAGCATAGAAGGTCAGCTTTATATGTCAATACCTTACCAACAGAATACCGGTAAGATGCACAAAAAACTACATGTAAAACCGCTATAAAAACAATTATTGTGATATGGCAAAATAAACTTGAGTGATTGATTGATCGATTGATGCGGGAATTAAGCCATACCATAATAGAAGGTATGAGTTGTCGTGTGAGCAAGGCTGGGTGTTGTGGGGTTTAAGGGTTATCATTCCCACTTGCTTCAAATAGAAGATAATCCAAGAGCTACATTGGCAGCATCCAGGTATATGTAGTAGCGCAATTTAAGTGTTTGTTTTACATGTTTTGTGTCCTAGTATTCCCTGATTTCTATTTTCATCATGACTTCAACTAATTTTACAACATTAGAGCAGTTAAAAGCCACTTTGGACGACAAACTAGCGCCTTTAAAGAATAACATTTCTGAGTTGAGAGAGAAGCTCAACGAAGCCACAGAGTTTCTTAACTTGGCGAACATCAAGTACGAGGAGGTTATGAATAAGATGGTCGAGCAAGAAACAGAACGCAAAGAGATCCAAGCAGAAAACTCTATCCTTAAATCTACCATCAATACGTTGGAAGGGAAGCTGGATCGACTGCACGTGTCCTACAACGAGATGGAGCAGTATTCCAGGAGGGAGTGTCTAGAAATCCAAGGCATTCCCTCGCCAACCGACAGCAACGAAGAAAGCACTAATGATATAGTGGTCAAGATTGGCGAGCTGATGAATGTTAGCGTGGATGAGGGTGATATATCTGTTAGCCATCGCCTTCCGGTGAGCAGGAATTATAAAGGCAAGATACAGGATCCAAAGATTGTCGTGAAATTTGTGCGAAGGGATATCAAGGAACTATTTTATCGATCACGAAAGGAACTCAAAAATGTGACAACGGAAGATCTTGGATATTCTGTCTCCAATTATATATATATCAACGAGAGCCTTACTGAATCCAACAAGGCACTATTCAAGGACTGTTTGAAAGCTAAAAAAGATCTAGGTTACAGATTTATCTGGACATCAAATGATAAGATTTATCTGCGTAGAGACCAGCACAGTCATGTTATACATATCAAGAATAGCGATGACATTATCAAAATGCGTTCAAGCTAAGTACAATTAACATGTATAGTTAAATTAACTATGTCTAGACTATTAGCTACTGACTCAAGTATAGATTGCTCTATTTGTTTGGGCAATTCTCTTGATATATCTGAAATCTCAGATAGAATAACCGAGTTTAGTAATTTGCCTTGGCTTAATATAACTTCCCCTGTTTCAAATATTCCCCATTTGACCGATTTAGATGTTGACTTGAATATGCCCCTAGATCAAAATTTTAGATATTATACCACCCATGACTTTCACAGTGACTCTGATATTAATGAATGCTCATCAGATCCTAAATCATTCTCGGCTTTAAATTGTAACATTAGAAGTTTAGCAGCTAACCATGATAATTTGCTGCATATGCTTTCTGATTTAAACTTCTCATTTTCATTAATTGGACTTACTGAAACTAAATTTAGAGTTGATAAGAATATATTGTTAAATGTCAACATACCAGGATATAATTTAATCTCTCAACCCAGTCTTTCAAATGCAGGGGGGGTTGGTTTTTATGTTAAAAATAATTTGAATCTTACTATTCGGTCAGAATTGACAACCTCTAATATGGATTTTGAAACTCTTTGGATAGAAACCCAGTTTGTTGGCCAACCTAATATAATATGCGGAGTTATATATAGACATCCTAATGGAAATTTAGAAAATTTTATAGACTATATTAATTTAACCATAGAAAAAATTCACCAGGAAAATAAACTCTGCTTATTTATGGGGGACATGAACATAGACTTGATGAAAATTGAATCACATCCTGCCTCTGAAAATTTCCTCAACTCTCTTGGTTCTTTCTTTTTCCAACCTCAAATCTTACAGCCAACTAGAATTACTGATCACTCTTCTACACTAAATGATAACATTTTCTTTAATTCTATTGAACATTTTATTATCAGTGGTAACTTGGTATACGATTTGACAGATCATTTACCCAATTTTGTAATTATTAATAAGTTTTCCTCTCTTCCACCTAATGTTAAAATATATAAAAGAGATTTTTCAAAATTGAATGAGGATACATTAATCAATGAAATTCAATCCATCAATTGGGAAACAGTATTTACATCCACAGTTGATCCTTCTTGCATGTTTGATTTATTTTATTCTAGAATATCAGACATAATAGACAAGCATATTCCTGTTAAACAGCTCTCTAAAAGAGAAGTTAAACTCCGGTCAAAACCATGGATAACTCCTGCAATTAAAAGATCAATATGTGTTAAGAATAAACTATATAAGAAAGTTCTAAAAACAAAATCATCTTACTGTCATTGTAAATTTAAATATTATAGAAACAAACTGAATCACCTTTTGAAAATCAGCAAAAGGCAGTATTACAATCACTATTTTTTGGAAAATATCAATGATAGTAAGAGAATCTGGAATGGAATCAAACAAATTATTCACTTCAAACCAAAAGCCAGTCAGAAAATTTATAAAATTGTTGAAGATAATCTTGAGATGACTGATCCATTAATGATTGCTAATGCATTTAATAACTATTTTTCTAATGTAGGAAAAGGCTTTTGTAACAGCTTTTGTATTTTTCCCACTACTGCCTCTGAAATTGAAACAGAAATCTCCAATCTCAAAACTGGCAAAGCTCATTTCCTTTTAGTATTCCAATTAATATCTTAAAAATTCTAAAAACAGTAATCTCTAAGCCCTTAGAAACTTTATTTAATGCTTCTTTTTCAGCAGGTATAGTCCCAAGCAATTTCAAATTATCAAATGTAATACCTGTGTACAAAAAAGATTCACAAACTTGCCTCTCAAATTACCGCCCAATTTCTCTTCTTTCTGTTTTTAATAAACTCTTAGAGAAGCTAATGTGTAACAGATTGCTGGACTTCCTTGAAAAGAAAAAATAATAATTTGGTAAACAATTTGGCTTTCGAGCCAAACATTCCACTGACCATGCAATTCTTAGCATTATCGATAAAATTCAAAGAGCAATTGATGAACGTGATTTTTCATGTGGAATATTTCTAGACTTTAGTAAAGCATTCGATACCGTAAATCATACAATATTAATAAAAAAACTTGAATATTATGGTATTAGGGGTATCGCTAAAAACTGGTTTGTACCATACCTCAGTAACCGCCAGCAAACTGTAACCATAAATAATACAACCTCAAATCCAACTGATGTTTCATGTGGTGTTCCCCATGGGTCTGTCCTTGGACCACTACTATTCCTGCTCTACATTAATGACTTTCATCTGTGTTCTGACCTCTTTGATTTCCACCTATTTGCTGATGATGCTAATTTATTTTATCGACACAAAAATCTTTCTACTTTGCAAACCAATATCAATATCGAGTTAAACAACATTCATGTCTGGCTGTGTGCAAATAAGTTGTCACTTAATGTAGAAAAATCTAATTTTGTAATTTTTCACCCACCCCAAAAGAAAATAACCTACAATGTTGAACTTTCTATAAATGATAAGCCTCTTCGACAAGACACATGCATAAAATACCTTGGAATTCACATTGACTCTAATTTAAGCTGGAAACCTCAACTTGACTACATTACTAAAAAAATAAAGAGAAGCATAGGTATTTTGTCTAAAATACGATACTATGTTGACATTTCAATTCTTATCAACCTCTATTATGCATTGATTTACCCATTTTTAATATATGGTATAATTATTTGGGGTAGCACATACCCAACTACTCTCCAACCTCTTTATATTTTGCAAAAAAAAGCCATGCGCATTATAACATTTTCAAAATTTGATGAGCCTTCAAGCCCTCTATTTAAGAAATTGAATATTATTAAGTTATCTGATCTTGCTTCAATCCATATCTCAGTATTTATGTTTAAATTCCACAATCAGCTTTTGCCTTCAGTCTTTAATTTTATATTTACTCCTGTCGATGAAATTCATAATTATAACACACGATCTGCAGCAAAACAGTCCTATTATCTACCAAGAGCTAGAACAAACTACGGCCAATTTAATATTAGATTTCAGGGACCAAAAAATTGGAATTCAATTGAAGAACAAATAAAATTATTAACCTCACTGAGACAATTTAAAACAAGATTAAAAAACATTTTTTTATGTAAATACTGACCCTGCCTATTTCTCAAGATAATATGACTGTTTTCTCTTTTCTCCTTTCTCTTTTCCTTTTATATAAAATCAATTAAACTAAGTAAATACATTACTTCAATTGTGCGTTAAAATAGAATATTAGGGTTTTTATTTGTGCCTAAGTTTGTGTGTTTTGTGCCTGTGTGTGAATTGTACCCGACCTAATAATGTACTTGAAATCTGGCTTCCAGGCATTTTTAGCTTTTAAGTTATTTCTGGAAGCCAGTACCCTATATTATTTTCAACTTCCTTATGTTTATATTTCTCTATTGTAATTTTAAAGGGTACAATAAAGATGTTGTTGTTGTTGTTGTTGTTGACTGTAGCGCGTGGCTTTGTGTGGTGGCCCAAAATGGACGAGCAGATGGAACTACTAGTCAAGAACTGCTGTGTGTGTGCAAACTAGAGACGTGCTCCATCAAAAGTGCCACTACACCAATGGAAGTGGCCAGAAAGGCCATTTCAGAGAGTGCATATCGATTTTTGTGGGAACGACAGGGGTTACTTCCTGTATTGGTTGACAGTCACTCCAAATGGATCGATGTACACATGACATCAACAACGGTGGAGCGTACCCTAGATGAGCTGCGCTTAATCTTTGCTGATCACGGAATACCAGGGGAAATTGTTTCTGATAATGGGCAGCAGTTCACTTTAGGACGATGTTCTGACTTCATGAAGAAGAATGGAATAAAGCACAAAAGAGTTCCGCCTACCATCCAGCATCCAATGGGGCGGCAGAAAGATCAGTGAGGATAGTGTGAGGATAGTAAAAGCCTTGGCCAAGCAGGTGTTGCAGAGTACAAAGGGGAGATCTATCAAACACAGATTGGCCAACTTCCTGTTAAGATACCGTACAATACCCCATAGCGTAACGGGTCGCACTCCTGCGTTACCCTGAGGAAACCCGATCTCGCCCAACACGTTGAGAAGAAGCAACAGGAGTAGAAGGGGATCTGGGTCGACCATGGACGAGTAAAGACGTGTCTTTGGGAGCTCCTCGAATCTCTTACCATCTTGATGGCAGTTTTCAATGGAATACTTTCAAGAAAATCTAGAAAAAGTAGTACAGATTCATAAGGAAAACGTCCGGAAGATAAAAGGACAGGACTTGTCAGCCAAGAGTTACACTGTGAATCACAAGAAACCGACGAGGTCCTCGAGGCTCTCGAAATGTATTTGTAATCGATATTGTAATCGAAAAACTAACGAAATTAGAAGGGAACATTGAGGGTCTGGGAAAAAGTTCAAGATTGGAAGATACGTTAGAAGCGACCTAAAAAACACGAACAAGAAAGTGATGCAAAGTGATGCAAAGTGAGAACGACTTAGCCATGCTTAACTCAGAGGTGGAAAACTTACGTACAACCCTTGAAGCAGTTGAAAGCAGCGCCAAAGAGAATTAAAACAGTCTTCAGCAGGAACATCTTTATCTGGAAGTTTATTCAAGAAGGGAGAACCTTCACTTTCACGGAATTCCAGAAGTGTCAGATGGTAAAGAGAATATAGCGGAATTTCTCACCACTAAACTTGGAATCGAAAATGGGAAAGAAATCGAGCTGCAGAAGGTCCACCGTATCGGCAAGTTTGCAAAGGATAAAGAGAAACCACGTCAAATAATTTTTCGGTTCCTTCAATACACGGATAGAGAAGAAATCTTTGCTCGAGTTGGAAAGTAAAGGGGAACAGGTATGGGAGTCTCACCGGATCCTCCAAAATAAATTGTGGACTGCAGAAAATAGCTAGTCCCCATCCTTAAGAGCCCAAGAAAGCATGAAAGACGGCTTTTTTTCAGTCGAGGTGATCCCGATAAATTATATGTTGACGGTCGTTTAGTTTAGTACAAACCAGTTAGTCCAAATCAGTTAGTCCAAATCAGTTAATTATTCTAGCTTCTTACCGTCCATTCTGTTTCTAAAGACTACTTAAATTTGCATTTGTGCTTCCAAAATGTATCACAGGTTCCAGATGGCGAGTAGCTAGCTTGAATTTCACTGGCCCAGAATTCATCATTGGGCACATCATTGGAAAGCAGCAACATAACTAGCTTCCCACTTAGCGCCATGCCAGTGTCAGTCGATTTGATAGCTTTCTTCACATGAGAGCAATTCGTTGCAATTCTTGCAGAAGAAGTGTTTCTGGCCGCTATAAACGCTTGAAGAATTACTTCCAGTGGATCATGAAGTATGCAGTTAACGATCATTCAAATTAAAAGATAAAAAGTGACAAATCGACGAAGCGACAGACATTCAACCGTCTCTCCGCCATGTTTCTTTCGGATCAAAGATTACTGTAGTGAGGTATGAGGTAGTCTGAGAAACACACTGCCAGTGAAACTCCAAAACTTACGAAATAGAGCTGCCAGGATCATCACGAATCACCATTGATCAGATTTTAACTATTAACATAATTAGCTTTATAAGTACATGCATTGCAATATATATGAAACATTATTAACATAACATACAGTATTCTCTGCAGAGTGCAGCTCAGTAGTGTTCCGCTGCTCTTCTCAGTCTTAAAGTACTTTGACTATCGTGTAGGAGTTTAATTTTGCGGGAGTTAATTTTTGCGGATTTTTCGGATTTCGAAACATTTATCGCCAGAGAAAAATTAGTAAATCTTGTTTTAATGGTTACATCGGGTTAAGAGGAACTTTTTAACATTGAACATAATAGGAAACGCTAGCCAAAGTTAATAAAACACCTTTTTCCTCTCACATAGCCGGCTTCTCACGGAAAACCGTTCTTTCCCGCTTTTTTGTCACGTTCAACGTCAGTTGTCGTAAATAAAGACTGACAACACACAGTCAATTCCAAAGTACATGTACTCAATGGATTTCCAAGAAAGGATCATCTGAAGAAACGCCATTAGCTAGGACGTCTACAATGCCGCACTTTTTCCATCCATCCACAATGATCGCGGGGCTATTCTGCATGTAATTATACAAAACGATCAGCCATCGCATGTATGCTCTCGCATAACTGGAATGCCCATCTCAATTGCAATGTCACTCGTGCTTTCTCCAGCGTCAATCTTCTTCTCGACTTCTGCAGCGTACCATCCCTGGAACTTTTCTCTCATGAAATGTATGCATAGCCGATTAACTGATACGTCAAGAGGTTGGTTGAATGCCGTGGTATTTGCTGGTACAAGGACTTCTGCCATGCCGTGCTTCTCAATTAGGTCACGCACCTCATCATTATTCTGCCCCTTGAAGGTGTCCCAAACTATTATGGCCTTCTGAGAATCTGTTAGTTTCATCTCCTTCTTTATTTTCTCAGTGTAGGGTATCACAATTTTTGTAAGTGGTGCCTTTGTTGTGTCGGTATTCGACCACTGCTTGGCATTGTGCATGACATGAAAACCCTGCGGGAAATCCATTCCGGGATGGCTCCTCTCTGTTTTCCGCCGTAGATAAGTTGCATGGGAAGAAATTTCCCATCCATTGTTACGGAGAACACTGCAGTAAACATTTTCTTGTCGTCGCCCCCGATGACAGAAACACAGCCTGAACCCTTTTCGTTCATTGTATAGTCTGATACAGGAACCATCTTAATAGGGGTTTGGTTGATGTTAATAATCAGCTCTTGTGGGATGTTTGCTGATTGTTGGACTGTATAGATATTCCGGTGGTGTCTCGCTGAAGTTGGTCCTTATCTTCTCCAATCATCTTTGGCTTGCAGCAGTGGTCTTTTTCCGGCGCACAAAATTCATTCTCGTGAAAAGAGATTTCACCCAGCCACTTCCAAGGGCAACATGGTTTTTACAAGAACGTACAATAATCGTTGTTTATGTTCATGTTGGCGCTAGAACAACAACCATAACTATAGAAACTTCCGGTCGAAATTGTAAGTCAGGAGGTAAAATTTCAATTCAATACCGATACTGCCTTGAATTTTATTTATACTTGACCAGAAATCCGCAAAAATGTCCTCCCAGCAGAAATTTGAGCTGTCTCGATCCGCAAAAAATTCCTCCCGCAAAACAAATTGAGTCGGCAATCCGCAAATTTTTCCTCCCGCAAAAAGTTCCTCCTACACGGTACTTTTGAATTTATGCAAACCCCAGTGAACGGTCACGTTTGAGATCGGTCGAGGAAATATAACTTCTACTCGAGAATAATGCCTAGATTACCAGAATTAGGCCACTAAATCATGGCTTTAACGCGTAAAGATCTTCAAGAATTGTGGAAGAATTAATTCTTGCCTAGTATTCGCCAGGAAATAAGCCAAGAACCCTATTCTCTAAAAGAAAGCATGGCGGATATAACGAAGTGATTCGATGAAGTCGAACACTCACAGAAATTTCTTTCTAGTCAGTACGACAACATTATGACAGCAATTCAAGGTACGAAGGAACAGGTCCAGACCACTGAGAATGAAGTACAAGCAATTGCATCTGAAATAGTTACGATTAGGCACAGGAACTACGCATTGGAAACCGGCCTCGATCAGCTAGAACAATACACCAGAAGAACACGGGAGTCCGGATCGTCCCTAACGACGACCCAGCAAAGTTAGTGAATGAAATAGCTACACTTATCGAAGACATTTCCGTGGCACATAGACTCCCACCGACCAAAAAGTAAAATATCGATTTATAGTCAAGTTCATACGACGTGAAAAGCGTGATGAAATCTACAAGAAGCGCGGGAAGCTTAGGACCAAGAGCACTAAAGAGCTCCCTTCGGTCGCAACCCAGCCCGAATAGCCTTACTTCAGCCACAAAGTCGCAATTCATATCAACGAGAGCCTTACTTCCAACAGAAAGCGCCTCTTCGGTGAAATACTGAAATTCAAGTGCGATAATCACTATAAATACTTCTGGACGGTGAATGGCAAGATAAATCTTCGAGTAACATACACTTCTACTCCGAAAACATTCGAGTCCGCAAGCTGTAAAGGTCCCTCAAGAATCTTCGACGAATCCATGGGGTCAGCAGGCGGGATGCTTGATTCGGACATCATACCAGATCTACTTGGAAATAGCAGGCAAGTAATCAACGCTAGTGGGAGACTGAAAGAGAAGGCAACGGAAGACCAGTTCACCAGTTTGCTTAGACTCTCCAAAGAATCCCCTGCGGTCCTTACCCTCCAATGGACGCCGTCACGACGAGTGGTATTTTGCGTAAACGAACAGGTGGAGGATTTGATAGAAGAGTGCTGCAAACCCGTATCATCCACGACTTACCAAAGCTCGAAAGTACTCCACACTTCGACCGGAAAGGCTGCCCATCTGCCAGGACCAGCGATGTTTCACGCAATAAAAAACTAAGGGGGACTATCAATACTTTGCACACACTCTCCTCGAGGCCAACGTGGAACTCGAACGTATTTTACTTGTTGGAGGTGATCGAGACAAGTACCAAGACGGTTTATGTTACCTGAGGATGTTACCTGAGGATGTTACCTGAGGATGTTACCTGAGGATGTTACCTGAGGATGTTACCTGAGGATGTTACCTGAGGATGTTACCTGAGGATGTTACCTGAGGCTTAGGATGTACATTCCTTCCATACAAAAAACATGTGGAAGATGATATAACTAGAAAACTCGCCGACCTTCAGATCAGTCCTTTGCGAAAAGAGATCCTGGAAGACATACTTGGAAGTGAATTGAAGAGAAAGGAATTGTTAACAGTGAAACGGATGAGGAGTTTTTTGCCTAAAGTGGAGAGTGTGTCGACAAAATGGGATGCCATGGAGAAGAAGTGTTCGGACGAGGAGCCAATTTTCTCCAAGTATTTTCTGACGTACATCCAAGATGACATGAAGAAGGGAATGCTGCTCTCTGTCCGCAGAAAGGCTGCACTCGGTGACGAGTTCTTCTGCAACAACGCACAGGAATGTTTGGATTTTATATATAAGAGCAAGATAAAAGAAACTAAGATGCAAAGCAGCACAGGCTACAACAATAATCTAAAGTGCACCTGGGTAGAAGCCATCAACATCTACAAATAAATGGACAGCCAGGCTAGACGTGATCTTCAACGGGCTGTGATTGATAAGGGTCCTTACAAGCTTTCTCCTAGTTACAAGCATTTAAATATCACAGGTCGTCACGTATGACTAGAAACGAGAGGGAAAACCACCTTGTAGCGCTTTCAAACGTTGATCATAGAGAAGCTGATGTAACTTCAACAGATAGTTTGAATTCCACAAGAACGACGTCATCGGTGTGTTTTTGGTGATTCTGGGTTGCCCGAATTCTTAAGAGGGCCATGGCACAATGCATGTAGAATTGTACAACTCGAAGGAATTTGGCCGTTCCCGAATGATACTAAGCAAGAAAATCGTCATCTCTCTCTCGAATCCAACAACACATACTGTGAAAATCTCAATGTCCAAGATTCAAGGAGTGCGGACTATGTGCACATACGATGGCCATCGCATATGAACTGGGCGTGTTAGAGGGGTATCGTACCTCGTACAAAGTCCCTCGATTTCAGCTCGAGTTTGTAAATCCCATAAAGATCGTCCGCTCGTTCTCTATTGAGTACTTTAATGCTCGTAGGCTCCGTCAGAATGTTGATAAACTCACCAATTATCTACACTCACGTAACTCCCTTTCTCAGTAATAGGGGGTTCAGAAACTTGGAAATCAAACATTGATGAATATCAGTAGAAGAAAATCAACAACTATAATCTCATAACCTGTAACCGTGCAAACCGGATAGGAGTGGTTGCCCTCTATATGAACAATACCTTTATTGAACTTAAAGAACTTGGAATTAATGATGACAATATCTGTTAATCAACTTTTGTAGAAGTGAAATTTGGTAAAAACAATATCATTGTTGGAATAATCAATACACCACAAATGGCAATATTGAACTATTTAATGATTACATTGAAAATACACTAAACAAAATAAACTAAATTATATCATGGGAGACTTTAATATAAACCTACTGAACATTGAAACTAGTCCCATAACTAGTGATTGTTTGAGACTATGTCTTATTCATTTTCTCCCACAATATTTAAACCAACCAGAATAAATTGTCACTCTGCAACACTTATTAATAATTGCTTTACCAACAACTACGAATATCATTCCAATTCTGGCATATCTGATCACTTACCTATTTTTCACATTTCAGACCTAAAATTAACTCAATCTATAAACTCTATTAAATATGTTACTACTAGAGAAATCAATAAAGACAAAATCAGCAAGTTTATGGACTCTATTAAATCTTGCGACTGGAGTTCTGTATTTGAATCCACAGATTCCAACATTTCTTAACACCTTCCTTGATAATTTCACTGCCTTATACACTAAAAGATTCCCATTAAAGAGATCCAAAGTTGGGAATAATCATGCTAGAAAGCCATGGATAACACAGGTAAATTAAAGTTAAAAACAGGTTATATAGCAAATTAATACAGAATAGATCAACTATCAACGATGCTAAATATAAAGCTTATAGAAATAAATTAAATCATATTTTGAAAACTCTAAAAGGCATCACTATACCCAAAAACTTAACTCAGTTAAAAATAACCTCAAATTTAGTTGGAAAATCCTAAAAGATCTTATAAATAAGCCTAAAACTCCAATTACCAAGAATCATTTAATCTCAACAACACTGAGCTAACTAATCCTTACCAAATTTCTGATACCTTCAATAAATATCTCACAAGTATAAGTGCTGCCCTAGCTTTAGGAAGAATCATTCAACTTACATGGCCTTAATCGAACTTATCGACACCTTTCCCAATCAATCGATAACAAGGAATTTAGCATAGGTGTCTTTATTGACTTATCCAAAGCATTTCACACTGTCAATCACAAACTTCTCCTGCAAAGGCTTTGTCATTATGGCATCAGAGGAACACAACTTCTCTGGTTTGACGACTACCTAACAGACAACACTTTGTTAAATTCAAAGATACTTTATCATCAGCTAGAACTATTAATTGTGGTGTTCCACACTTTTCAATCCTGGGGCCCCTTCTATTTCTTCTGTACATCAACGACATCTCCAACTGTTCTAGCCTTTTAACTTTATTTTATTTGCTGATCACACAAGTATTTTTTCTTCTTGTAAAGATTTCAATAAACTTATTCAAACCACTCATAAACTTATCTAACTGGTTTAAGGCCAATAAAATAATAATCTCTAAACATGAAGAAAACCGAATACATCGTCTTCTCTGCAAAATATTAACCCTACCCTAAACTCAATGATCTAAAGATAAAAATCAATACAATAAATATTGAACAGGTAAACTCAACTAACTTTCTCGGTGTCCATATCAACGAACACTTAGACTGGAAACCACATATTAATTATCTAGCTCTCAAATTAGCTAAATCAATTGGAATTATCAACAAAGTCAAATCTTATATCTCTGTATCAACCAGAAGAACACTATATTGTACTTTAGGCTTACCCTACATCCAATACTGCAACATTGCATGGGTAAAGTCATATCCTACTATCTCGTACAAATCCTAAAATTACAAAAACGTGTCGTCAAAATAATCGCAAATGCTGGATATAGAGACCATACTAGCCCTTTATTCTACAAATTTAAACTACTTAACGTATATGACATTAATAAATACCAAACAGGATGTTTTATGTTTAAATGCTTTGACAGTTCATCAACACTTCCTCGACATTTTAGAGATTATTTCAGGCCTAACAAGGAGATACACTCCTTTGAAACTAGAAGTGCCAATAAAATACTAGACGAAGAGACAATTACAATGCTTGCTTGAACACTAATCGAAAATATGGGCGCAATATATAACTGCGGGATCTTGTATGCTGTGCATTTTATTGTAATATTTTTTTAATGAGTTCATGATCACACAATAACACAATGATTATATATATAATTACGACAAGAGTGTGGTTTGTACTATGTTAGGGAGTTATAGGAATATAAGCAGGGTAATGCTTAATGATTTTTGTTATTGTTTCTTTCCTGGAAATAAGGGACCAGGAAAATTATAACAAACGTCTAATTTGTACAGTATTTTCATGAATTAGAAAATGCAAGAAAAGTTCAATTTTACATCAAGTTTTCTTTGAAACATACTTAATTACTCGGGCTGCCTGTGGCAGCGCCAAGTCTTAAAATGCAAGTCGTAATTAATTTTTTTATTCTGTGCAACAAGTCTTCTGCGCATGCGTTAAAGGTCAAATTCACACCAATCAGATTGCACTGTGCTGGTCACGCAACAATCGCCAGGTTAATTTATTTACATAATTTAATACAGTAAAGCAAGATGGCGGAATCCGCGAGCAACTTTCTCTCTAATTTGGAGTCTCATCTCTCAAATGTAAGCCAGTTTAATGTTTTATTTAACTTCACTCGTGCGAAAGCCTTCCAACAGGCTCAGGATATTTCAACTGGCGCTATTGTCGGAGCCGAAGGACCGCGTGTTTTACCCAGATGGCCAGTGATTTTATTATACGACACGTACGACGACCTGAAGCCAGTGTAGACCCAGTGTAGGGGCCAGGATCCGGAAAGCTAAAATTCGAAGAAATAGATATTGGAATATATAAGCCATCGGCTCGCTGTACTGCATTTAAAACATCCGAGGAGAACATCTTATTTTGGGTGAAGGCACTTCAAGACCAATATTATGAGTCTCTCAAAAACTGTCAGAGATTTAAATTTACCGTAAGTTGGATCAGAGAGTATTGAGATCAAGTTATTTCGTTCCAGCGAGGATATTGACCTAGCGGAAACGGTACAAGCTGTCGAAGGATTTTACTTATAATCATCCACGTCTACTTAACAACAGGAATAGTTATGTGCCAAGGCATGGGCAAAGATTGAGTTTCCTAGATTACAGATGAAAGTAGAGAACTTGATGAACGAAGAAACAGAGCTCACGCGCGACATGCTTGATAACATGAACATGTTCAACACTTTATGTTATACTAAGAAAACAAAACAAATTACAGAGCCTGCAAGTTCACAAGTCAATGAAAAACCCCAAGAGCCTGTAGTTTTGGATCAACATATCCTTGAAACTCCAAAAGCAACATACACATGAGTCAAATTCAAACCGGAAGAGACGGAATTCTTTAGATTCTTCACGAGGATAAAAATATTTGTTAGCCCGCAATAAGAACTCTCTCGCTGCTTTAACACCTTGATTTGTAACATGGAGGCTGACCTAACTGATATGCGTAATGAATTCTTACTCTCGTCACATCAAAACACGAATCAAGAAACCAAACTCAGTCAGTTTGGAAGACAAATTAGTGCAGCAAGATAATATATACAAGACCGAAATCAAGATGCTGTCATCTCGAATATATTATTGACCTAGAAGTTGAAAATGGCGAGTTGAAAGCGGATATAATAAAGCTAAGATCCGACTTTCAAACTTAAAAAAAATAATCAAGAATACAAAAAAGAAGACAATGTTCCGAGACTACCCAACCTACTGAAGCTTATCAGTTTGTTCAAGAGCCATATTTCTTACATGACAACCCGATCCCTATTCATCAGAATACATTTTCTGTGCTAAATGACGAGAGTTTACAATCACCTGACCGACAACCCACTACTAAAGAAAGGGACCATGAAGTACGGTAGTACGGTTAATTCTCGGGTTCAAAACAATGAATATATGCCTGCTCAAATGCAGTGTGTTAAACGAATAAGTAGTGTTTAAATTAAAAGGTCAACATACGAGAAAACAAAAATATTAAATTACATATATACTAGTGGAGCAGAGAATGAAAGTCACCGCGCTACCGGCCACTCCTAAAGACTGCTAAATTCAGCTAATAATTCTTCCCTTTGGTTATTACTAAGAGGATTTCAAATGAAAGTGTATTTCATCTTCAATCTAATGTGGCCCGAGTGAAAGCCCAGATGGGCTATTGTTAAAATATTTGGTTTACAATGATTATTTTAATAAAAACAGGTGTAAACTTACAATTTCCTTTTAAGTTTAAGCTACATTAAATTTGGTCTTTACAAAAGTTTACCGCCACAAAAACGTTTACACGCATTTCTGAATACAGGTAAACGCGTGTAAAGTAGCAGTTTACCACGTTTTCAATTCAGGAAAAAATTCGGACTTTACGTCTGCAAAAAACGTGTATAAACACATGTAAATGTTGCCTTTTCTTTGACTTTTATTAAATAATCTGCAAGTGCAAACGCAACTTTTCATCCCGTGAATACAATATTAACTACAATAATGTCAACGTAACTATATTCATATTAATAATATTACATGTGCAGGCATACAAAGCACACCTAAACAGCGAGGGACAGAGTGGAAGCAGTCTCAATTCTACAATTGAACTTTTGTCACACACATCCAAGACAATTAGCCTGTTCCATGACAAGCAAGTTGTATGCAGCATGAAAGACCATCGCCTAAATGACATGAATCAGATCCTGGCATTTTTGAGAGACTGGAACACCAAATCTAGTACCGAGGAGGAAGATGTACAACATAAAACTTGGAAGTTCCTGTCACCACAGTTGTGGTTTGATTTGCAATCCATGATTTTAGGTTTTCAAGCTGTGGTCTGTAACAAACTGAAAGCTTTTCCTCAGTCAGTAGTCAAGATCATTAATCAAGACGTGATAGAAAATCACTTCTGCCAGGTCAGAGCAATAACCCAACCTATCGCATGCAAGAGGCTGCCCAAAATTCCATTCGCTATAGGCAGACAACCATTAGCGCTAAATATTGAACCACTGCTGTGACTGCACACAAAGGGGGCTTACCCAGTCCAATGAAAATTAGACACCCTTGGCGGAATGAGTCAGTCTTTGATGCTTTTATCAATATTTCTATCTGCGAAGGATTGGAAAAAGAAACTATAATATGCCAGAGTACAAGCGGCCCAAAACATCACATCGTTGTAAATGGACAAACTTAACGATGAGTGTATCAACCTTAAAATATTGGCTGTCACAGGAAGCCGCTGATTAGTGGAAGATGTCCCTTGCAAACGTTTAATCCCCCTAACTACCCGCTGCAGTTGTAGGCAATTGATCAATGGGTCTGGCAAGCCTTGATCAATGTGGAAAGAGCGGATAGCTGCCAAATAAACTTTGATAGAAGAATGACGCAAAGATTCGGCCAGGAATGTGGCAAACAAACACAAGGTCCATTCATCAGTGGGGAGGGGTGTTCCATTAGAATGCAAGCGACCACTCATTTAGCAAAAATGTATAAACTTCTATTGAGCACAAGAATAACTGCGGCGAGTAGACATAGCCAAACCATGGAACATAAGAGCATAACAGCGAGCCTCTAAATTACTTGCGACAGATGAGCCAGCAACTGATGAGGAACCTGGACGGGAGCTATGTCTGCTGCTGGAGCCAAATTGCGCAATGCCTGCCAATTAAAGCGAGATAATGCATCAGCTATACCGTTATCCACCCCAGGCACATGTGAACGGCTGCAAACGAAAACTTGTGATGGGCTGCAAGCAAGAGCAATCTTCTTAACAAATGCATTATATTAGGCTCTCGTGGTTCTCGCATTTAATATGTGCACCACTGCTAAGTTGTCAACCTTGAACACAACCCGTTTACGGCACCACTGTGAGGCCCATAAGTGGGCACAACAACAACTGGGAATAGCTCCTTGTTAGCAATGGATAAACCACTTTGACTGGGTAGCCACCGGCCATTAAACCACTCCGAACCCATGAAGGCACCATAACCGATTGAGCCTGCCGCATCCGAACCAACTTGGAAGTTGGGGAGAGGCTCCAAACCCGGGAACAAGAAAACGTTGACACCATTCCACTGACCAAAGAACCCACGCCACCAAACAAGATCCTTCTTGAATTCAGTGTTCAGACTGTCATTGCGAATACAGCATAGGAGATCAAACATGCGACGGCGCAATGTGAGACCAGACCAAACAACCTTACAGGTGTGATGTAGCGAGCCGATCAGAGACTGTAACAACTCCTCCTTAATGCACCATTTCCATCCGTACCAATCGTCTTGCAAGTCACGAGTAGCAGTAAACTTATCTGCTGCGAGGCGAACAATCTGTTCCAATGTATCTAGAACCACCAATCACATGGCTGGTCCTATACATTTCTGATGATGCAGAGGGAGACCCAATTCCTTCACCACTGCCAATGCAATATCCAAGTTACGAGCGCATACAGGTGAATCGGCAGGTCCTGCTAAAATGAAGTCATCCAAATAATGAAGGAGATTCTCCACACTGTAATTGTGTATTAGAATCCATTCCTCCATGTCAGCCACCGAGTTAAAAATGTAAGGAGCTAAACGCAAGCCAAAAGGGAACACAAAATCCACATAATACTTTCCTTTCCACTTCATTCCTAAAAGGTGGCGATCACAAGGATGAACTGGAATATTCCTATATGCACATTCAATGTCGAATTTTGCCATCAGACAACCTTTTCCGAATTTTAAAAGGATATGTACCACGTCATCGATTTTGATATACTGCAAAGACCATGTTTCAGAATCGATGCCATCATTGACACAATGACCTGACGGGGAGGACAAATCCACAATAAGGCGCCACTTTCTTGGTTGACCTTTCTTAGGTATTACACCAAAACTACTAATCTGAAGCGACTGCATTGGAGGAGAAGTGAAGGGGACAGCCACTCGACAAAGTTTTACCTCATTACTAATGTACGAATCAATGACTTCTGCATGCTTATAAGCCGTAGGTTTGTTCGTTTTGGCTGGTTTTGGGTGAATTTCCGAATCAAAGCCTAGATGGAAGCGCTCTGAAATGCCATGCAAAACGTAGTCCACCCGAGATCTATCAGGGTGATTCCTTAGTTCCAGTGCAAACAATAACAGCAACAGGAACATAATATATACACAGCAAAGTAAAAAAATTAAAACTGAATAAATAAAAAATAACTCTACTAACGCTTCTTGCGTTTGCGGTCCTCAGGCTCCGAACACCGGGAACGGGCTGCCTTAGAAGAAACACTCGCAATTCCACAGTTGGCCCTCCGGTGGTCACCAAAACAGCTACTGCATTTGTGACGAAAGCTACACTGTGATGACGGGTCAACACAACGGCCAGAATGCCATGAATTGCAAATGACCGTTGATGAAGCATTACCACTGGGCTCTACCCCGGAGCTGGAGGAGAAAACACGAGAACGGACCTGAGCTCCGGCTGCGTGGAAATTGTATAACTGAACATTCATCGTAGACCAATCCGTTAGTTTTTCCGCTGTGGCGTGCTCTCTAAACTCACGATCATAATTAAGCCATCCCTGACCACTAAACTGGCGAAAGTTTAGTTTATACTTTTCTTTCACCAGACGACTGTGCACGCTATTAAAATATCACAATTCAGGTTACTTGCGAGACATTGTCAACAGCTCGTTTCGCACGTGCTTTTTTGAGGCCACGCAGGATCTCGAACAGAAGGACAGCCGCGTAGATGCCGCAGATGAGCTGAAAGAGCGTGTTTTACGGTTTGTCGTCATTAAGTCTCATTAAGCACAAAACATGAGAGGGGTTGTGGAGGCATTGGAGCGAGCAGGATTGCAGGTTGACGTCATAGGATTTGATCATAATGGCAGCACTCAGTCACTTGTCCCAAAGCCAATAACAACCGACCAGTGCACGCAACGGATAAATAATATCGAGATTCTAATTCAGAGGCTAGGCTACGCCCTCTGTAGAGGAATGGTGTACAAGAAAAACCCAAGTGCGGTGTACACATACAAGCGCGACGTCGACTCGTTCATTGCAACAGTAGAAGGAAATGAATATTTAAAATCATGCCTCGTCAGAAACGGCGACAAAGTTCGAGAGAAACTATGAAACCCCAAGAGCCAGGTTATTCGCCAGATCATCATCAGCTATGACCTTAAAGAAGTCAAAAAAAGTGAATGGTGTTGGTGCCTTTCGAAATGAACATTTTTTGAAAAGCCTATCGCGAAATGCGACATCGGACGTATCACTCCACAGACTTTCTTCGAGTACGATCACCAAGCGATGATCGCTTCTTTAGAGAGATCTTGGAAAACAGCCTCGACACCGATGGGATAGGACGCTTTTGCGTCTGCATCAAGTGCAGAAAAAAAAAACAGAAGTGCGTTTTTTACGCGAGTATATTTTTTACCCTGGAATACCATAATTCGAGTATGTGATACCGGTATTAATTTCTCAGTTCGCGAGAATAATACGTTGTATAGACAAGCACAGAAATTGGTTACAATAATTTGTATTCCCTCTAAAATGCGGCTGTGTTTGTGCTATATTCTCCCCTTCTAAAAGATATACACGCGTTTATTATTTGTTTTACTAAAAACGCTTCTTCTATGCTTGTTTGGCTAATTTGTGATGCTAAACCTTATTAGACGTCCCCTTTATATTGTGCATCATAATAGCAGGTTTATATTGTAAGGTATTTGTTTGACATTATTCCTATATTATTGGTCAAACATTTAAGACTTCCACAAGCGTGATATGGACCGGCATCATTTCGACTTTATAATATGAAAAAATAACTCATGCACTCCACAGGTTCCATTGCCTCATTGGAGACGCTGATAGTGGGGAAAACAAGCCTTTTTGCCCCGATTCTTGGCATTGTACCACCGTTAAGGATCGCGCGAGTAACGAAGGAAAAATCGTTCAACAAAGCGATGATCAACGAAGAGACAGAGGTGATCTTCATCTAGAAGGCGATTGTGGGAATTATGGACATCGACGACTGGAAAGTGCTAACTCAAGGAGGGTGGACGGCTCATGACATCAAGTTTTCAACAGCCAGGGGCTTTGTCAATCGTTGTCCGATGCTGTTAACCTCTCAACAAGAACTGACACTTCCAGGAAAGGATAGAGCAGCAGACCGCGGGGGTGGCACGCCCCTTTCCTTAGCCAGACCAGGACTGAAAAACGGCGGAATATCGAAAACGATCGGTGTGGATCGCGAAAATCGAAGCGTCCACGAAAGAGTGGGGTGGATAAGCACCGGGTGGAGCTGCAGAATGGACAACAATGTTTAACCTCTTTCTTTTCACAATACAACAGTAAATAAAGCAGGGTTTATAGAGGGTTTGCCAGAACCAAGCAGTACCAGCGCCGATTATAGAAACAAATCTTTTGCGAGCAATAGGCATGTTCAACACATCATCAGATAATAGCAAAATTTTCTTGTCTTAATAATCGGTCATGGCCTGTTTGGTTGTTAAGGCAACCATGTTGAAAATATGTATTTACAAACGTAGATGGAAATATGTTATATTTATATTGTAATGTGACCAATGAAATATATAGCAAGTATTCAGTTACAGTCTTACAGGCTTCAATGTAAACGAAGCCTCGTGTAGGTAATACAACAAATGAAATATTAGTATCGGTATTTCTAGGCTGGCCAATTGATCGTGAATGTTGCAGCCTTAGAGACCCCAGTCGTTTTTTGTCTTAAAGCGCTGCCAAGTGACGTTAGAACGTTGTGGAAAATAGCTATAACCAGAAACATACAGGGGAGTTGAATCGTGTGACAACCATACTTCGCTGCTGTATCGTGCTGTGGATTATTGAAAACAAGTTGCATATCTGACTAATCCGGGCCAACTTTATCGTTGATGATGGCACATAGCTTCCAGCTAAAATAGTTTACGAAAAGCTCACACCGTTCCCTAACACAACAGTTACATCATCTTATTTTTTACTTGTGTTATACTAAGCTTCAGTTGTGAATACTTTACATTTTAACAACGTCGATGTTAAATTGAACGTTAACTGGTATAACAAATCAGCGAACAATGGTTTCCACAATGCAAATATTTCCGTGAGTGACCAACATATAAGGACGAAGACGACCTGCTATTTTTTGTTGCAGCACCGAACCAATCAATTCCAGAAAGGTAAGCTCGTCATTTCGGTTACATAATTCTAGATCTGTATTTCTGGTGGACCTTGGTGGTACTTTATCTGTCTTTGAAACGTTATCTGAATTAAAAAGGAACGCATATCATATGCTAACAAATCATGCAGCCACAGTTGTTTCGAATTAGTTAAACCTTCTCCCGTACCATAGTTCGCCTCTCATTCACTTATTGTTTTGTCATTAAGAAAAACGCGGCCAGTTCTGTTCTGTAACATTTGTTTATAGTTCTCTAAAAACACTAAACGAAGAAGCAACCAAACGAAGAAGCAACCGAACGAAATACCGTAAGCTTAGCTGGAACTGAAGAGAACCGCTAGTTAGCCCAGTAGTTTAACTGCCATTTCGAATAATTTAGGTACATCACATGCTTGAAATTAACCCAATCGTTTGGATGCAATGAATAACCTTTTTAATGAAATGTATGCATAGCGCATAATACATAAAACATGTGTAAATATAAAGAGCGTCATCGTTTCTCACAACAGGACGCGATCACAAAACCATGCCGCCAACTTAACAGCGTGGCCATCAAAGGCGAAGTACTAGCAAACATCATTCCCCCGCATGCGATCTTCGTGTTCAATAATCGTGTTCAGGGTGGCCAAGATGGCATCCAATCTGCATGGAGAAAAATCGTGTCCAAACGAAACGAGCGCGATGGCGAGATTTGTAAATTTCCTGGTGTTGCCTTTTACCCCCTGCCATATCGACTTATAAGGCAGCAAATAACAAAAGCAGTCGTGAGGAAGAACGTTCAACTGACTTGGAAGAAGAGTTCGAAGACGAAGTAGAAGCGCCATTAGGTGCTTTAATGGCATCAGCACAGGTAAACTGCTTTTTAATAGTCTAACTTTTCTTACGCTTGCAATCATATTTACTCAAATTGTAAATTTGCACCCCATGTTTTTTATGCCATCTACTTATATCTGCTTTATTTATTGATTATAATTTCTAGTATATTTAATTTTTAGCAATCGTTTTTTAAATAAAAACATTTTTTTTTATTGTCATGTCAATTTTAATATATTATTCGTAATTAGTCTGTCTTTACCTTTTGAACTATGCCTGTTATTGTGTTAATGCTGCTTCACTTTTTTTCCACCTTGTACTTTTGCTTCCGCATTGTTTACAATGTGTGTATCTGGCTATAAAAAAAAAAATGAAAGCAGTTCAAAAAATTAATCTTGCGCCAGTCAATTTTCATATTTCATAGCATGATCAGTCACGTGACTCGCGGTTACCGAAGTGCGAAAATAGTGGCCATCATTCGAATTATTACCTTTCTCTTGAGCAAAGTATTAGGTCCTTTGAAAAGAAGTTATTTGTAGAAGATTAAAGTGACAACTTAAATAACAAACATAAGTTCTTCATTTTTATCCGTTGCTGAGATATTGGAATGTTTGTGTTGACATTTCGCCGATCAGAGCGCCATCGTGCTTTTGGGCAAGCGTGACGCCGACCCCGCGTTAGACCAGCAGCGACGTCAGCGGTTTTTTTGCGCGAAAGTAATCGTATTACGGTCATGAAAACATGTGGGATCGGACAAGGAAGAGCATACATTTATCTTTGAGAGGAGCTTCGGCACTTTTTTCTCCGTTCAGGTACGTAAAATTTGAACATTTAAGATTGAATTTACACAAGAAAACCTTTATCATTCATAAAAGTGCTGGTTTCTGTCTTATTCCTTGTTTAAAACTGTATAGAAATGAAGGAATAATGAGCTATTTCTCCACGGAAAGCGCGCTAAATTTAATTTTAATTTGTGCCACCTTTGACTTGGTTATGAAAATGGCCGACTGAGGCAAGGATGATTGTCGTGTGTAAGTTCGATCGCATTATATTCAGATAATTATGTCTGTTGTGACAAAAGAAGTTTTTGTGTTTTATCAACAACGCAAGTTGTTGAACCTAGCTAGTTTTATGGAGAAGTTTATAAAGGCGTTTCCACAGTTTCAGTCTGATTGTGAAGAAGGAAATTCAAAGTATATATATCCGAAGGTGACAAAGTTATATGTTAGAGTCATTCTGTTAAAAAAGAATATCAAGAAGGCTGGTTACAAGGATAAGATTGAAATGGTTTACAGGAGGTATTCAGCTGTGCTAGCCAATATATTCAGTCCCAGAATTCTTCTCTTGATCAGGCCCAGTCGTGTTCAGTGCAACTGCATCGATCGGAGCCTGATAATATTGTGGCAGCAGGACAATCGACAGAAAGTGGTATAATTATAACAGCTGTGGGAAACGGTGAATGCTCTTGAAGCAGAAAACCAGGAACTAAATAAAGAGATTCAGTTGATACAGGTTGAGTTAGAATATGTTGCTAATGATTACAGCACAGCTCTAAATGATTTAGACAATTTGTCTAATGAAGTAGAGCAACAATATAATGAAATTGTACTTGGAGGTCAAACTTCTGTTGAGCTTGGAACTTTAAAAAGTGAACTTCTGGGGCTTCAAGTAAAGTACAAGAAAACAGCTGACAAACTTAAAGTCAGTGAATCAAAAGTTAGCAAGTACTGCACAAGAAATGTTAGACGGAGGGAGGACAGACAAAAAAGCTGACAGCTAAAGAGATTGAAGGAAATGATCTTTCAAACATAATTGAAATGGCAGTGAAAGAGAATACTAGAAGGAGTGTATTGAAACTCAGTGGCATGTTCAGTGACAAAATGAAAGATTTCATCCACACAAAAGTTAAATTGCAAAAACGGTGCTCAGAACTCAGAACAAACTGAAAGAGGATAAATTGTCTGAATGTCTGGCGAGCAACAGAGATGTTGTTGACCAGCAGTGCCTGAACATTAAGGCACTTGAAAAAGAAAACAGTGGCCTTAACAAAGTAATTGAAATGGCAGAGTCTGGTGTAATTGAGAGTTTTGCTGATGGCAAATATACCGACACAATGCGTGAGGTAGTCATGGGGCTACTGAACTTGAACATTGACATCCGTAGCATTGCACCAGCTATTAAAGTAGTGCTTGAAACACAAATTCCACTGTTGAGAGACTGCCACCATATGGCACAATTAATAAGATCATGTATGAGGGACGCTGTCTTGCTCTGTTAAATGCTGGCTTAGCAATGTTAAATGACAAAATGCAAAAGAAAACAGCAAAGCTGGAAAACATATAATGCCACCATAATAAGCTCCAGTGAAGGGTGCCGACAAATTGGGTGGCAACAGAGCACAGTGCAGCATTACTGGAAATGAACAAGGGTGCATTCACAGAGATTTCTGATCTCCTTGGAAAGTGCAAGGGAGCTTCATCTGAATCCTTCTTTGAGCAAATCCTCTTATCTATAAAAGGCACTATGTCCGACAGAGCTAGTGTAATGAAACGTTTCAACGAGAAACTAAATGAATGGAGGAACTCTGTCATCACTAATGCCAGTAGCTTGACAGATAATGAGAATCAGCATAAGAAGCCGCAGACCCTAAAAAAGTTTGGAATGCAGTTTTCAAAACCGCATTCATAGAATTTTTTTGCGGTGGATTAACTGGTAGTCTATTGTGTGTTAGCAGCTGGAGTCAGGCTATCAATTGATGGGAACCGCTCTTTTTCTGTCAATGCTTGCACTTGAAAATTAGTAATATGTCATCAGTCTTTACAATATATTTCGCGGAAAGGCTTTAAATGTGTTGCATTGTTCGACCTGGCATGGCGGGAATAAGTATTACACGTGAGGATCTATAGTAATAGTTCAGTCAAGAGAGAACGATTTGGATAGCTCCGAAGTTTATTAGTTTTAAACGCATGGCCTTTGTCTTAAAGTCAAAATATTTGCATAAATAACCTTGCGTTCGGATTTCCGTAGCTAGTTTCACACTAACAGTATCATGAACATCTAATCAGTAGTGAACATTGATACGATACCCACTTAAAATTTAGTTTTGTCTTTTACCGATACCCGAATGAACTACTTTCGGAACAACAAGTTTCCTAATGATCCTCGAATTTTCTACAAGTTTTTACTCTGCTAGAGATTCCCCCTCTCTCTTGGCATATCAAGATTCGCCAAGAGAGAGAGGGAGAATCTCTTTCTAGCAGGGTAACAAGTTTTAGAACTACAATGGAGTCCGCTGAAACCGGCGGTCAGTTTTCACAATTACTCCAGTGAGTTGCAAATAATATTTTCAAATTGAATAATAACTTTGCGTAGATTACGCCGCTCAGAAGGATCTTCACACTGGCATTCATGTACCAGTTGGGTGAGTGATGGCGAAACTACTGAACTGACGTGTTCCATAACATAATACATGCATAAATGTCGCTAGCAACAGTCTTTGGTTGTGACGTGTCCAGCACCTCTGGGGCAATCCAAGGGAAATGTTCTGTGTTTCTTGGCTTCGGAAGTTTCACTTTGTCGTGAATCTGTGTTGCCTTGCCCCAGTCAATTATAACTGGATGCCATGACTGAGTATTTCCGGAGAAATAAAAAAACTACGTTGTTTTGCTTTAAGTCATTGTGAAGGAGACCTTTTCCGTGGGAAAATAGCGAAGCTTCTGCTATGGCTTTAATTGCGCTGAGCCAGCTATTTGCTGTGTTCAGTAAGTTTCTCTTAGCCGCACGACTAAGTGTCACACTTTTAAAACCTTTCCGGTGAAATTGGGTGACGAGCAAATAAGGGGTAGCCTTGGCAGCTATACCTATAAGAAGTAGCAGTGAGGAATGGTGGCTCTCCCTTTGAAGTTGATTGACTACTTTTGCCTCATGAAGTACTTCCTTCTTATTCACACGATTGCGGTATTGTTTCACAACCACAGGAATATTGCCCCTATACAGCATGAAAGAACACGTTCCGTAGCTTCCTTCCCCCACTTGCACGTTGATTCCATTTGGCTCTGAAAGTTAATTGCGATTGATTTCGGGCAATGGAACGTCTCTTGGTAGTCGGCTTGCTTGCGGTTGACAGCTTGTACTTGCATCCTCGTACTTTGTGTCCTTTAGCTGAAGACCACAGAGTGCTAAGCATTTCTTTCCTCTTGAAGGCGGAGGCCGGACCACAGACATAACCATTATTGGATGTCTCTTCTGAGAAACTGACCTACTTGGTTCATCACGAAATATTATCGGCTCAATCGGCGCTTCGTCTGCTTTGATAGCTGGGTTTTGTTGCCTCTCGACTACACTTGGGTTAGCCAACTCCGCTGTCTCCGATACGTTGACGGGATTCGGCAATGCCTTCAGAGCTTTTTTACGCTCATTATTCGGGATCATTTTCCTTTTTTTTCTGTGCTTGGTTGAAGCCATGGGTTGTTCGATTGTTTTTCGTTTAGGTGGCCTTTCGTCGTTCATACTTCCAAACTTAAAACCATAAAATTCCTTCAGCGAAGAGTTGTTCAGCATAAGTTCCGGTTAGGATCTCACACCCCCGTGCTACACCAGTAAAATGCTTCTCCCCTGTTTGAAGTGTTACTAATTACTGATTACTAACTGTTATTAATACTGATCAGTCCTGACAACGTGCTTTGTACGTATAGCGAATCTCTCGACAAGATGAGTGTTTACACTACTACGTGCACCGTTTGCGGGAAAAAAGCTTTTAAAACGGGAACATCTGTTTTAAAGCATCGAGTCAAAATCCATGGGGAAGGAGTAAGCCCTCTGAGTCTAGACTTCAAAGATGAAGACGAGACATCAGCGCTTTTGCCGTCGTCCGAGGCCTTAGAAGGAGATGCAAGGGAGACTTACAAATAGTGGCTAGCCGGAATTGTAGATTGCATCAACGGAACTATGCATCCAGAGTTACCAGGTAAGGTGGAATTTCTTTAGTTGTTTAAGGATTTTGTTGTAAATCTAAACTAACCTACACGAAAACTGGCCGTCTAGAGCTTACAGCAGTTCTAAGTCACACGTGCCCTTTTCAATTTTTGGCTCGACCGAAAAATCATTGGTTTCCGTCACAATATCGACTCGGTGGTTTGAGCCCAAATTTCGAAGGGAACATCTCTCAGTCCTTGTCTGAATTAAGGTTCCATTCTACAATTCTGGATACATTTTTCGGGGACTTAGCAGAGTTTTATCACAGGCCTCCCAGACTCGACGTATATTTTACGGGTTACGTGTGTAATTTATCGCTAAATTTTACAAGCGATTTGGCCTTTTCCGATACCTACAAAACAAATGTTCAGAAATAAAAGATTGATACCTAATGAAGTTATTAGAGTGGTTTGGGGGCGATTTGGGGCCTCAAATGCAAGAAACCCAGCGACAATTCTTTCATTAATGGCTATTCCAATAAAAAATGTATCCCCCTATCGAGGAACTTGGATTTCTTCAGGGGTCTACCCCCAAAAAATGGGCAATTCTTTAGGGGTTCACCCCAAAAATATTAAATTCTTCAGGGGTTAAATCCGATCAGAGCATGAAATTCTTCAGGGGGCCGACACAATCGGGCCACTTTTGGTTGATTTCTTTAGGGGTACAGCACATTTTGCAATTTCTTCAGGGGGTTTGCGTTTTTGACATATATTTATATATTTGTGTCTTTGAGGTAGACACACGGCCAACCGTCAAAACTTCGAGGCCTAATAAACTGCTTTAGAAGTACCAAAATCGCCCCCAAACCACTCACACAACTTCATTATCTAAAGTATCAATCAACTAAAGTATCAATCTTTTATTATTGAAGATTTATTTCGTAAGAATCGGAAAAGAGAATTCACAAGGAGCGATTATATAAACTCTTCCGAGATCGCTTATGAAACATACCACAGGTAACCCAACAGTCTAATAAGCGGGAAATATATGTCGAGTCTGGGCTGCCTGTGCTGTGATATTTGTAGTTAGAAATATAAGGTTTTGTATGGGAATTTGCTCTTGAGAAAGATGACTGTTAAACTTTTCATTGTTGAAATACCTACATGTACATTCTATTGAAGATGATGCCAATTAACTTAAAACAAAATAAAACAATTTTTTCAGACTAGATAATTACAAGTACTCCCCTTTATTATATTAGATCATAAATGGTCATCATTCGCCATGGGTGATACTGCTCATTTAAAGTTCTTGTTTTCCCGTAAGCACAACATGGCAATATTTGGAACTGACCTGTACCTTAGCTTACGATTAACTCTGCAGTGTTTTCAATAAGAGCCGGCAGCCAGCTACTTTACCCAAACAAAGTAAGAATCTCTGTTGAACAAAGTATGAAATGGAGAGATGTGCCAGCTACATGAAAGCTTATCAAAACCTGTTGTTACTAAAATATACATTTTACATATTCTTTTAATTTATCCATTCACTACAAGCAAATACTTTTACATGGTTCTCTTTATTCAATACCAAATATGTACAATGTAGTATATTGTACAATGTAGAATGTTTCAGATAACCACAATCAAAATATGGTGTCTCAGCCCAGGCAAACAGCTTTCCTATAACACCAACACATTGTCAGATGTGACAGGGTCTACATTTCTATTTTTATTTAAACTTATATATTTGCTACATTTGTCCTAAGAGTAGTGGAAGCACTCATCTAGAAGACTTATGTAGATTTTACATTTCATATTACATGACGGATTATGTCGAGAACTATGGGAATAAAGAAGAACAATTAAATAACACAAATACAATAATATTAAGGTCGGGTCATAGATTAAATTAAAATACTAGACTGAGGCACTGAATCTACCGCTCTCAATAATAAATCTTTGAAGGATCCTTGGATCTAAAATTTTGAATTTCAATCAAACACGTAATTATTGGGTGAATAAAAAGACAATTATTTGCTTTTTAACCAACCAGTACTCCAGACCCTGACAACAGCATTCCCGAACAAAAGTAGCTGAAATTAGTACTGGTTGATTGTGTAATAAGAGTATTATTTATGTCAAATGATTGTCTCCAAACCATGAAACATGTAACACTGAAAGCAGTTGTTCACTCCTAAGTCCTGTGTTTTATAGATTCTGCAAGGTTTTGTCTTGTCTTCTGATCTAAAACTTGTCTCAAGCACACACTTGTTCAAACAGATATAGCAAAAACCAGAATGATTTATACAACCCCCCTCCCCCAAACTTATTTTAAAAATAGTGTCTAAGAGTGTCTATTTACAAATAAAAGAAAAACTGCTAAAGTTATTTCTTTGCTTTTGTTATTTCATAGGAAACTGGGTCAGACTCGACTTTCTCCAAGTAGAAAAAAGGTACTTCCAGCATCTGCTGAGTGTCATAGTTCAGAGCCCAGACACTGTAAAGGATGTCAAACATAGGAAACATCCACTTTTTTCAAATAAAACCCGTAGAGTCTCCTACAAAATATTTGATGAAGAAATAGTCCAAGAGGCGTCCAAGGAGCAAAACATCATACCACTAACAACAACAGTTCCCTTCTGTGGAAATGTCACCAAAACCACACAGGAAGATGACGATCCTCTGGTAGCCATTGCAGCAGCCAAGCAACGGGCAGAGGATGAAGTAGAAATGAGAGGTGGAGATGACCGTCCAACATCAAAGTCCACCATTATTATAGGTCTTGGGGAGGGGAGGAAGACCAGAGAATTTGAACTTATCTGGTGGCCAAGCCTGTACTTGGTTTCCTCCATGGGCAAGCTATCAGTGAGGTTTTTTGTAAATAAAATTATTTCTAAATACATGTGGTAAAATAAGCACCAGGACATCTGCAAGATCAACTAAGCTACCCTTTAGTGTTATTAGAACTATTCAATTAATGTTCTTTGTTGCTCTCTGGCTTAGCACCAGGACATCTGCAAGATCAGCTAAGCTACCCTTTAGTGTTATTAGAACTATTCAATTAATGATCTTCGTTGCTCTCAGGCTTAGCACCAGAACATCTGCAAGATCAACTAAGCTACCCTTTAGTGTTATTAGAACTATTCAATTAATGTTCTTTGTTGCTCTCTCGCTTAGCACCAGGACATCTGCAAGATCAGCTAAGCTACCCTTTAGTGTTATTAGAACTATTCAATTAATGATCTTCGTTGCTCTCAGGCTTAGCACCAGAACATCTGCAAGATCAGCTAAGCTACCCTTTAGTGTTATTAGAACTATTCAATTAATGATCTTCGTTGCTCTCAGGCTTAGCATCAGGACCTCTGCAAGATCAGCTAAGCTACCCTTTAGTGTTATTAGAAATATTCAATTAATGATCTTCGATGCTCTCAGGCTTAGCACCAGGACATCTGCAAGATCAACTAAGCTACCCTTTAGTGTTATTAAAACTGCCAGAATCACTGCCGGGCCTGGCACTGGCAGCAAAGTTTAAAGTATTCAACTTCGCTTTGACTTCTGCAAATCTTTGGCTTTTTAAGAAATCCAATTCTCTTGGGTCTTTTCGGCGGATCGATCCTATCAGAACTGCAAAAGTAGTGCCCACGAAGACATCGTTCTTCGATTTGTTTCCCCCATTAAACCACTTCACGGAACCTCTCCCGCCATTTTCTGCTCGAAGGTCTTCGAGGGAAATATTCTGGACCTCTTCATGAAACTGCTCGAAAATCGCTGTGCTACAGAACTTCTTTGGCGGTATTCCACACAGGGTTGTGTTCAAAGCGTACCAAACTTTATCACTTGCTAGGAGTGATGACCAAACTTGAAACAACATAGGTTTGCAAAGAAGATGAACATCGACACGATAACGGATATCAAGCTCACGTGCCGACGTGGTACTTTGATTTTGAAACTGAAAACCCAAAACATTGCGAACTCAAATTCATATCTGCCGCGTAAAATCCCAAACTCCGTACAAGGCCTGATCCAGTTAAACAGTTGATATTCAGCCATGGAGATCTGCTTTCTGTTAAACAGCTATACCACAGAGCGGACGACATACACACACGACACTCGAGTGACTACATTAACACTGTTACTGTTAATTATATCCTGAGCCCGTTTAGGTAAAAACCGCAATGCTGCCATTTCTATGGTTACTTGAGCGCCTGCTGTGTGCAAAATATCGAGGGCTGCGGCTTGTTATGCTCTATCAGATTTAGAACAGCATTTTTGCTTTCTCCATGTTATTATAAACATGGGAGAAGATGCTTGTAAAAATGGTCTAATGACTTTGACAAGTGTGCTTTAACACCAGAGAGCTATGAAGTAATACATGCAAGAGGGCAGTCTCTGACCTATGCATCGATGAATGCTGCTGCTAGAATATTTCATCAACAATGGTCACCATTTGGCCAGCCACTAGCTTTTAATGCTTTCCTTCTGAAAAACAGGAGAGATTCGGAGGAATCGAAGTCCCGCAAGGGCACCCTAGTGTTGGAAAAGTACTCTCACTTTGAGAGAGAAGTTGGAAATAGTGACATTGTGAACATGTGACATTGCATAATGGTGCTGCATTCTGGTACCACCGTACCAGTATAGCTGAGTTTCTTGATGTTTGGGCATCTGATGGCCCACTGAATGAGATGATAAAAGTAGCTGAGAGAGGAGTTACACAGAAGGTGCCTCTGGCTGGTGCAAGAGCACTTGGGATACTTTTACATAGTATCTCTGGGCCCTTTCAGAGAGCATTTGAGAATATTGAAAGCAACATTTTGAACATGGTGCCACACTGCATCACACTACGGGCTGCCCTTTAAGAGTTCAACGATGACAGCACAGAACTGTTAGGAGGTACATATGTTGCTATTCCAGAGTGTCAAACAGTACAAGTTGAGGTCAGAAATGCATTGTTTGTGGAGACCAACGACCCTGAAATTGATGCGCTTACCATTCTGGCAATGCAAATCATAATGCAGAATTGGACTATACTCTTCGAACGCCAGGTTTCAGACTACCTACCAGATGGTATTCATACCAATCCAGATAAAGACAGAGACCTAGTTCGAAATTGCCCACTTACCAACAAAGAATCAGAGCGAGCTACGGGAAGACTAGACAAGGATACCATTGTTCGTCCGAATGCCACCCATGGGTACATTGGTGCTAGACACATAAGTAGGCAGGGCTGTTTGAGTGAATTGTTGTCAAAGTCAACAGAAGAAAAGCAAAAACTGTTTGACATTTCCAGGCCACATGTTACACGCACAGTTGAAGAAAACAAGAAGCTGAAATATATTGTAGCTGCACAACAGGCCATATTTCAGCACAAACATTCTAAGGAAGCAGCAGACAGTGGCTAGAAAGCAGGTTCTGAAGTCACAAATTGTGGCTGACCTTACAAGACATGGAGGGGGGAATGGAAGACTGAGATGGAAATAGAGTACAATTTGCAAATATATGACGAGAGTGGAAGAAAGAAAGCCCTCCAGGCCCACATAAAGTTTCACAAGTATGTGCTGGAAACTCCAGTACCAGATGGGGCAAAGAGTGTAAAGCAGTTGAGCAAGGGGGGGGGAGAATTCACTGCAGATGAATTGTAAGGGAACTTGTTGACCCTGATCAAACATGCTCCTCGTATCCAGTTCCTTGCTGATCTTTCTAGTGAAGATAGAGTAGTGTCTGCAGCAACTATTCTTTCACCAGGAGAAAGGAAAGACCTGTATGATCTGAAAGTTCGAACACTCAAGGAGAAATTGGACAAAGAAAGAAAATCAAGGGAGAAAAGAAATGCAAACAAAGAAGAAACAGCTGATGATGACAGTGATGATGCCATATCAGTGGTAGAATCGGGCAAGAGAAAGAAATCCTCGAAAACATTCAACCCGAAAACAGCACAGGAAATTGCCAGATACAGATTATCTTGTTGGAAAGAGAGTGAAGCATAAGTTCAGAGTGTTAGGAGGTGGTAGGAGAAGGGGGAGCCTGGAGATATTTACTGGAACTGTGACAAGGATTGTTAAACCATCTTGTGATCCTCTTTTCACTCTTTATTAAATTTTGTATGACGTTGATTGTGATGCTGGTGGTAGTGATGATGAACCTGAAGTGGATACAGTCTTTCAGTATTAACTACTTGTTGACTTTGTCAATGGGGATCTAGATGTTGTAGCATAATATTAGGTAAACTAAATTTAAGAATGCATATGCACATGTAGAACTGTCTCATGACACCCAGTTTGCATAGTATTAATATTTTATTGTTATAAGAATGGAATAAATAAGTTATTATGAGTGGAACTATACATGCCTTACACTGTGCCAAATTCTCCTTTCAGTCTGATCATGACCCCCAGCCCCAGCCCCTTCATCAATAATAATTATTGTTATTACATTAATTTTCTTTTCAATCTTCATAATTGAAAGACATAAGACTTATACATGTATATACATGTGATTTAGACGCATGTATTTGAACATGAATTTTACAATGGCCTTCCAAAGTAGGTAATGACCCTGACCCCCCCCCCCCCCCCCCGAAAAAAAATGTACATGTATTTATTACTACATTAACTTGTTATTTGCGCACTTTTCACTTTTCTTTTAAATATCTTAATTCATTCCCAGAAGGTTCCTCTGTACAGGGGAGCAGCTATGCCTATGGCCATGATGGTGGGAGTGCTTCGCTTCCACAAGTACCATTACGGCAGGCAGTTCTAGTTCCTTCTCTCCACATTTCAGGTAAATGAAGTTTTCTGGAGCATTTAATATGTCCAGTTCGGGGAGTGGGGCCATGAATTTCTTTCATTTAACACAAGTAACTATGAACGGGGGGATCCTTGTCATTAATTAAATCCAAAATTGTTATAGATGTTGTGAGTGATGATGACAGTGTTGATAATACTGTTGATGGGGATGGCACTGAAGATGAAGACACCAGTTCTTATAATGTTGATGATGCTACCGATGACTTATGAATCCACTTTAAAAGCCATTTGTACATGTACTTAAAACTACTTTTAAACAAAAAGAAAGTCATCTACACAGAATAATATGAGGTGAATGTGTGTTGTATTTGTTCAGTATGGTTTCAAGTTTTTCAAGTTACTGTAATTTTAAAAGTTTGAATATTATCTATTAAAAATGAACAAAACCTATTTCAAGGACAGTGGAAATGTTTGCATATTTTTTAATGGCCCACCCTTGACTAGTGCTCATTTTCTTCTGACCCACCCTATTTTACAGGCTGGAAAATTGAGGCCCACCCCTCCTTTTTTTTCCGGCCAACCCCCCTTATACTTTATGGCCAGTCCCTAATTAAACGGAAAGGCAAAGGTCAGTCTTGTCCCTCAAGGATTATACGTAATAATAAGATATACACCAAGCAATCCGACATTGCAAAGCAGTTTAATCAACACTTTGTGAATGTAGGTCCCAGTTTAGCTTATTTAATTGAAAATACCAATGATAATCCAACTAAATATATAAATATTTCCCCATTATCAAGTTTTTACTAACCTGTCTCTGGGGAACATGTTTGTCAACTATTCTCCGAATTAAATGTGAACAAATCTTCCTTAGGTATTCCAAACAAAATGATAAAAATGGCTAGTAGTCCATTGTCGGTACGTTTTGCCTATATTTTCAACCAGTCAATTTCTACAGGCATAGTCCCTAATGCATTTAAGATATCCAGAGTAACACCAGTCAATAAGAATGGAACAGTAACAGACCCTACCAACTATAAGCCAATAGCAACACTATCACCCTTTAGTAAGACACTAGAAATAATTATTTACAATCAGGTAATTTTTTTCTAGAAAAACATAATATATTAACTAAATTCCAGTTTGGCTTCAGAAAAGGGCACTCAATGACCAAGCTATTTTAGAAATAACTGACAATTTAAAAACTTCAATTGATAACAAGTTAATCACATGCGGTCTCTTCCTTGATTTCTCCAAAGCTTTTGATACAGTTAACCATAAAATACTTCTAGCAAATTATATCAATAAGGAATACGGGGTAAACCGTTTGGGTGGTTTAAAAGTTACCTAGCCAATAGACTACAGTTCGAGCGAATTGTTAATGATCAATCTAGTCTCCTTGAAATATCCTGTGGAATTCCTCAATTATTAACACTAGGACCACTTCTACTTTTAGTTTACATAAATGACATGGATAATTCTTCATCACTACTCTCCTCTCGCATGTCTGCAGATGATGCCAACATCTTATATGCACGTAAAGACCCCAAGGAACTTTAACTAGTTATGAATAATGAACTCAAAAAAGTCCTCGATTACTGTGCTGTAAATAAATTATCTGCTAATATAAAGAAAACTAATTTTATGTGTATCACTTCGCCTAGGAAAAAACAGATCAATGTTGACATTCGAAATATTAAACGTAAATGTTCTATCAAATGGCCTTTCCCATGGAGATCACAAGCTCAATTCATTCGTTAACAAAGTATTATACCAGCACATGACTGATTCCTGCAAAAGGCCTACTACAACTACTCCCAGTAATTACAATCAAACAACTTCACATCTGTCTCTGAACTTAACTTGCTCAAAAATATTATAATATTAATATATTTGTTTTGTATTTTAGAAAACAACCAACCCATATTTATCAACATGTTTAGAAAACAATTATTTTCAGTAGGACTCATGGACTGATAATATTATTTCTAACTTCATTGTCAAAGCAGGTGCTATTGTAGCATACATTTACATGTAACGTTCCTTTAGCTAATAGATATCCCTTGTGAATATTTAGGGATGTGTTGTTTTAAACGTGAAATAGTAATCTATCCAGATTTGCATGCAGTCTTATTTTTGAGTACAGTGGTGACTTTTCAAATATATTCTCCATTATAGTTCAGATGTATTTGACTCGTTCAATTAATGATTTGGGATTTAGTATGGGTAGGTTTTTTTTGCATGTGCATATAATATTTTAAAAGTACTCCTGTCAGATCAGAGAACTGAGAAATCGGGTCCTTTCTATTATACTTTCGAGAATAACAATACAACCACAGTCAGTTGGTATAAAAGTTATCATGTTCAGATTAGCGGCTACTTACATTTACAAGCAGTTGTCTTTATAGTCAGTGTTGATCGCAGATCAGACTGTCACGAGCGTATCTAGCTAGAGCATGTCGCATAATATGTGATAAACTCCCATCCAAAGCCCGTGAAACACCTGTCAGCTTTAAAGAAGACACAAATCTTGGTATTGCACTTGAAGAAACCTTTGGTTTACACAAAAATAGGTAAGATTTAAGGATTTGCTAAGTCAAAGGTCAAAACTCCCATTCGTCGCCATCTTGAAAAACCAGCAAATGTTGTCCACTGTTCACGTGACCAGTACAGTGCAATCTGATTGGTGGCGAATAGAACTTCAAAGAAGGCGCAATCTGATTTGTTGCCGGCGCAAAACAGCGACACACAAAAATAAAAATAAACACTTGCGATTTCTGACTCATGCCTCGGCCAAAGGCCTGGCCCGAGTAATAATACAAATTAAAACGATTCTCTGGGTGTTAATTGTTAAATGTGAGGTTTTAGTTGGTGCTTCATAGGGCTGTTGTGAGGGGTAAGGGTAAGTGGAAAGTGGTGAGGTGTCGGTTCAATGTAGAAAAGCACTTGAGAAAAGTTCCATGGGGAAAAATCGGAAAGGATGAGTTTGAATAGAGACATCACAGAAGGGGCTAGGAAATTCAAGCAGAATAGAGATAGAAAGGAAAATGAGAGAGGATTCGTTAGCAATGTAGGAAACCATTCCATCCTAGTGACCGCCATGTTTTGTCGTCAGCCTTCAAGGGTTATGACGAGAGCTATATGGTTGACGTCGAATATCCTTAGTTGGACGCTGCTAGTCAAAAAGGCAACTTCAATCAACAATTCAACGCGTAGTCAATAAAGAAGTGCAGCAGCACACTATTATTAAGTGTGGAGTTTGAAAAGTATAACTTGGAGGTCATGGAACCAGCTAGCCTTACTTCAACAGTCGAGTTCATGGAACTGGATCGGAGTCTGAGCTTCACAACATTTGATGCTGCTAGAGGCTAAATGAGTTTAAGTTTGAGGGCAGTCCTTTCCCCATGAAACAAAAAGTATTCCTAGGTTTGAGAAGCGCAACAAGATCTCTGTGAATCCGTTTGGATATGATGGGAGCGTACATCCCCTCTATGTCAGTGTCGCTACTTATGAGAAGCACATTGAACTCATGTATGTACTGTTGGATCAATAACTTCAAAAGACTTATGAATAAACAGAGTAATGAACATACTATGGTTCTGCAGGTGCTGCCTTCGACATTTCATGTCCGAAGAACGTCTCAATGACCACACTTCAGACTGTGGAGAGCATGCTGCTCAGAGAACAAGGCTTCCAGATCCTAAGAAGAATTATTTATCCTTTACGAGCTACCACGAGAAACACAAGGTGCCTTTCGTGATATATGCATACCTTGGGTGCATCGGATCTAAGGTTAAAGGTGTAAATGAGAGCCAAACTCTTTGAATGCACTGCAAGTGGAGGCTAGGTCGCTGACATGAAAATAAGCGAACATGAAAACATGAGTTCATTCAAATCTAGGGTAGATTCGATTAGCAAGGATCTCTCTTGACGATGAGAGCTGGCAGGCAAAGGGGCTCCTTAGGGAAACTGAGGTTAGTTGCGTGGCCAACAACATGGTAAAGTATATCATGTTTTCCATTGGTCATTTACGATTTCTAGACTCGCTGGGTTTATGAACTCCAAACTGGAAAATCTTGCTGGCAACCTTAAAGCAAGATGGGTTTCACCATTTAGCAAGTGAAGTAGAGCCTGATCGGATGAGTCTCCTAACTCGCAAAGGTGTTTACCCCTATGACTACATGCATTCCCTTGAGAAGTTCGAGGAAACCTCAATACCTTCCAAGCACGCCGGGCTGGGACGAAGCCAGGTTTCCAAGTTCGTTCGCCTACAAACATTTCTGGCCTGCGGATTTACACTAGAAAATTGTACTCTGCAGTCATGTTAATCAGCGGTTTGCACCTAAAATGAAGATGGCGGAACCAGGGACGGAACTCGTTGTTGAAGTCAACGATGCTGTTCTATGCTATTTAAACTCTCACCACAACAACTCAAAAGCACAAGAAATTGGCAACGAATTTATGCAGTTGTCTAGGGCTGTAGTGAAGAAACACCTAACTAACGACGAAAGTTATAAGTATCACTTATCTCAACCGTCGTGTATGCTATCTCGGACGGTGGTGCTCTGGAATAAATCGATCATCAGGAAAATGAAACGGAGCCCAAATTTGGCCCACCCATGGGCAGTGAAAATCAAATGGAACTTTCCAAAGGAGGTATTCCTTTGTCTAAAAGCTGTTCTGACAACAAGTGAAATAGGTGCTACGATTGTTAAATGTACAAGGGCCGTAGAAATTCTCCACGTGTCAGACGTTGACAAACTTCATTTGTTTTTCCTAAGAATGGCCAACAAGTATAGTAATTCGCTTAATGAAGAACGTAGTTTGGTTAAAACCGATAAGGATGGTTCATTTAGCCGAATCATTACCTCAATGGATCACCCTGCAGAGTTTAGATACTCGAAAACCCAGGAAACCATCACCATATCAGCAAGGTATGGACACTATAATAGAAATGGGGTGCCCCAACACACCTTGTAAGACATGGAAATACATTTACTGAAAGGAACATCCATGAACCCTCTAAGCTGGGAAATACAGAGAATGGCAGTTAAACAGAGTGGAATATTACTTGAACTTCCATGCCATTATTACTATAGCATAAATATAAGGCTTGATATCTAAATCCCAGACCTAAGGGACCGGCCATTTATTAGAGGGGGTGGGCTGGTGCAAATGGGGAGGGGGTCATACCTTTGTGTGCACCAAATAATGGGGGGCTGCACAAAATTCTGCAACCATTTCTGAGGGGCCATGTAATTTTGTGCATTCCATTTTCCTTTCTACTAAAGAAAACAGTCCTGAAGGGATCAACCACAATCAAATTTATTATCAAAAATGATATAACAAAACAACAAAATCTGGTGTATAACAGTCCTTCACTCCATTATAAATGTTATTGTGATTTAGGGTGGGTCATGTCATTTCATGTGCACTCTCTTGGGGGGCCACATTACTTTATGCAGTGACATGAGCAGGGCCACTTAAATTATGTTAATGAAAATGAAAATGCACCAGCACCCCCTCTAATAAATGGCCGGTCCCTAACTCATATATGCCAACTCTCCCAGATCAGCCAGGAGTGTCCAGATTTTGGACATCATCTCCCAGTCTCCCAGATAAAACATCAAATCTCCCAATGTCTGGCAATTTCCTCTTGTTTCCTCTATTTTCCTGAGTATTTGTCTTTGCTTAGGGAGCGGTCATTATTTATAGGGTGGTAGGGGGTGGATGAGTTAGAGGAGGGGTTAGGAAATTTTGAGGTCTGCTGAAGGGGGTTATGTTTATTTCTTACTAGTAGAAGGAGGGGTTAAGGAAAGTATGTACTATTATTTTAAACATCTGAAGGAGGGGTTATGAGAATCAACAACTGCTCAGAGGAGGGGTTATCTTATTTTGAAGTATAAAATTAGAAAATCACCCACCCCTATAAAAAAATCACCCACCCCATATATAATGACCGTTGCCTTAGGGGTGTTTTTTTTTAGTTTTCTAAAAGAATGCTGCCACCTTTAGATTGGCAGAGGTTGGCATGTATGCTAACTGTTGAACATTGTTAGATGGCAACATTGCAGGCCTGTATTCCATATTCGTCCAACATCTCCATTGTTTTGGTGCCAGGTTTACATCCAACAAAGTTTGATGTTTCATTCAACAATGTTCAATAGTTATGTGTACGTCCAGACAAAATGCCTTATTTTTTTGTTGGTATATAGTACAGAAAACGCCTTTTCAGAATTGAAAAGTATTAGGTAAAATCTAAAACCTTGATTGGAGATAATGTATATATGGGAGGTCATGTATATTTTTGTGGGATGATAGTTACATGTACCTTACCGGTATGTTGTTTAGATCACAAAACAATATATAATGTTTTGGGTTGAATTTATTATTGGTTAGAATTGTATCTTTTGCTTCAGGGTGTGATAATTTAAGGTGATACACATAAAACAATGGTAAACAAAAATTCAAACCAAAGTAACTTTCAAACCACAACATTATTCATCATTAGGAGAGGGACGGGACATTACAACCAATTTCAGAGTTACATGCATAGGCGGTGTTTTAGACAATCATTCGACGTCCTCATTTGACACAAACATTCTGCACAAATTTCAAACACCCGGGAAAACACCGCCTATGCACGTAACACTGAAATTGGTTGTAACCTAAAATCCTGAACTTGATAATTTGCGAGGATGCCAAAAAAAGTTGTAAAGGATTTTTTTTTCAAACCAAGACCATCACGTCGAATTTGAAAGGCAGAAAAATTGAGATGCATGTAACTAAGGGAGGCAACTTATCCAGACATCTTCAATTTCAATAATCGCAAATGCACAGATCAAACTAATGTATGAAACCATCAAAGAATGAGCTGAAAGTATGTTTAATATACAAACTTCTTACATACATAAGCACTTGTTTCTGTGTTTAAATTATGCTTCCATAAAATAAATATGATACTTGTAAATACCAGTATTTATGAAATGTTCAAACCTGAAATAATAATTAATAATTATCTATGGAATTTGATGGTCAAATGTGACTGATGATTTACTGTGATCTTGACCCCTGACTTCTGCTGATAATGGACAACATAAGCTTCTGATATGGTCGTTTCCCTGAACATGGGAGGCATGGGGTTGCTAGCACTTGCCCGAGGTGCTACCCCACACTTGTGGCAGACGGGAGTGTTTTACTTTTCCCGTGGTAGGTGCAGTCCAACTGGTCCTACCCCACTGCTGTTTTCTAAATATACAGTTAAAATATTTTTTAAATTATGCTCATATTAACTGTTACACAATTAGGAATGGATCATCATTTATTTGAAGGGAACATAGGAAATTTACCACTATCAACATTATTTTATGTGTGTACCAGCAATCCTAAACCTGCAAAAACGCATGATTTGATGTTCCATTTTCCATTCCCCTAAAAAAAAAAAATCACAAACAAACAAAGATCCATCTCTTATTTGTGTAAAACATCAGGGCTTCTGTTAAAACCCAGCAATCACCTATAGATTGTACTAGTTATTTACCAATGAAATAGCCAAGAAAGAAATGTAGAAGAACAATACATATGAATATCTGGATAAATCTTTTTTAAACTACCACAACTCCTCTTGAGCACCACTACCTTTTTTCCTTCCCTGCTAGCAGAGTCCCCTTTTCCTTTGTATTCGCTGAACTGATGGACATGAGGAAAAGAGAACTTTGCACAGCACTGGGTCGCAAATTATAATCTTATATTGAAACATACTGATTTGTATTTCCTTTGTGACCAAGGTCAGCACATCATAACATCCTTTGATCCAACCTTCTGTACACATGCTTATTGTAACAATGTTCTGACCTGCAATAAGCATATACATACAGAAGCCTTGTCCACAATTGCGGCCGGTGGTTGGATCAAAGGATGTTATGACCCAACGCAGAGTCCTCTTTTCCTCCTGCCCATCAGTTCAACATTTGAATACAAAAGGAGACTCTAGCTCTTTGCAGGGAACGTTTCTCCAGGGTACATGTAGTGATCAATCACTGTTCAGTCTTAAAAAAACGAGCATGTGCCAATGAGTAATTGTCTATCAATAATGAGACAGGGAGGCCTGCTTCATCTTACAAGGGCTGTTCTAATTACACTGTCTACTTTACCACGAAACACTGAGAAGACTGCGTATCTCATCTGTTAATGTACCCTGCTGAGCAGTTTGCAAGACCTGCCTGTATAAAGCAGATGAGCAGTAAACACAATTAAAAGCACTTGAATCCTTCCTAAATCCACAATAACAGTACTCTGGAAGATCTAGCTCTTTTGGAATCTATTTGTCTTTGGACTTGGAATAACAAAAGCTTGAGGGATCAACTTTTCTCAACCAAATTGAGCTAATAAATTCATGCCGCATAACTAGAGCCCAGCGCTGGGATGTATTAGCATGTTTTGCAAAAGAGGCCAATATGACATGTTTGGCCTCTCTCCCCTGCATGGTGTTGATACCAAGTCCCACTTCGTATTTGTCAAACAAACATTTAGTGTGAAATGGGACTGCATAGCCAACAGTCCAAGTAGTCGGACTTACTGATCTTAGAAGTAAAGAGCAGGTATTAAAGTAAAGGGAACATCACTTCTGTAAATCAGGAATTATACTTCTATCAATAGTTACTCTGTTCATCATTGATACTGCATCTCTGAGATTAACTGCTGCACATGCAACTGCTAAAAGCCTTAGCTTTTCAAATGGGAGGTCATTTTCCCTTCGCAAAGAGTCTATCAAAAACATAAACTTATGACAGAACCCCTTTGTTTCCTTCCCAGTGAAACGGTACTCAAATGTTTTCTTCCTGCCATCTTTGAGCCACCGACTTATCTTTTTGTAAAGCCTGGTTAGTTTACATTCATTTTTTAAAGTTTGTAAAAACTTCTGTAGTGGCAATTCATCTGGTAGCCTGTCAATATTAGTTACTTGTCCCCTTATTGAAGGCTCACTTCTTGAAACTGCCTCTTCTAAAAGATAACAGTGAAGCTGCTGACAGGCATTATTGGAGTTATGTAAAGGTTCTGAGTATGCAAATTCTACTAACTTCTTGATGATAGGCTCAAACTCCTGTCTAGACTTTTGTTCCTTTATAAACTTCAAAATCTTGTTTCGTTTGGTTGAGTCTGCTAAGTTACTCTGAGCTAACTCATTTTTCTTTTTTTCTACTTTGGATGCTACTGAAAGTCGGTTGCAGTAATTCCATGGCTGCCATGTACAGTCTTCCCCAAAACCTAGTGAGCCATTTACGGTACTCACGTTATCAGAGTTAACATTTCCAAATGTGGAACAATAATGGGCAGCATTAGTCAGTTCTCCAGCATATGTGGCAATCCATTTCATATCACTTGGTACTAAATTAAATGTGAATTTAACAGGATTTTGTAAAATATTATACAACTTGCCCTCTATGTTTGAAATATCTATCACCAGCTTTTGGGCATACCGTATCATAGCTTTATGTGATTCAGGGCAGTTAGCTCCAGCAATGAGAAAATTTTCAGATGGACTACCAATTCGCTCACCCACATTCATAAAAGACACAAGCCATGCTGTTGCCTCATCATCCTTTCCAAAAGGTGCTGCATCAGCACCAATAGTCGCCTTAAAATGGTATTTGGGATCACCAAAGTGAATGAGAAAACCGTTATCTCCTAAGTCTTTATCAAGTATGATATACATTTCAGCAAGCTCCAAGAGCAATTCCTCTAGATCCCTATAACGACCAGCAATTTTTTCATCATCACTAAGATCAAAACAGAAATCACTTTTCATATTCCCCAGGGAACCAGTATTAACAGTCTTAAGAAAAGATATAACTTAACTTAGAAGCTTTGGAATTTTCCCACCATTCTCAATCCTAATTCTGGTTCTAGTGATTTTCTTGTTTACTTCTCTGGCTTTCATTGAAAGGTTAAGACGCACTGACTTGTACTTTTCTTTGCTGAGGAGGCCTTTGGTGTAGAGCACTTTAACACTTCTGTAACTATTCTCATTGGATTTCTCATAACTGTCTACTTGCTTGTCAGTAATTACAATTATTGCTTTCAGGGCCTTCTTAGAATTAGATAAATACTGTACCAATTGCTTACAATTGACTGAATTTACTAATGAATACCACATTCCATCATAGCATGGTTTACTGTCAGCAGCTGTTGCCCCGTGAACTAATGTGCATTGATCAATGGTTTCCATTTTCCTATTATTAGCTGAGCTTGACGTTACCTGTTCTATAAGTTTTTCTGAGTTCTCCTTTTGCACCAGGGATGGAACAGCTTCACGTCTTGCCCTCTTCCTCCTTTCTGTTGTTTCAGGAAGTAGAGTTATTTTCCTGTCTTGCTGCCAGATTCCACCTCTTTTTGCAGGTCAGCATTTTTCTTCTGTAGTCTCTTTAACTGTAGGTTCAGTTCAAATTTAAAGGCATCATTTGCATTTACATGGGGGATGTTTTGAGTGTACACTTATAACCATACCTAGAAAACTGCCTAATTGCCCACCTCTGTTATACAGTCAGCCACCCCTACATTTTATATAATGGCCCTTTGCAAAGTCCCAAAGTTGCCCGTTATACTGAGGCTTCGATCACTTATTACAAACTTACCCTTGATGTCAAGGAGTTAAATTTCTTCTTTTCTTCATTCAACGTGCAAGAATTCTCCAAGAAGGACTCTTTTAACACCCTCCTTCTTTGGGCCAACTCTCCGATCGGGAAGTGGATTTTGGCCACTGTGCTCGAACGTCTACCTTTATGTCTACCTTTGGCCATGTCTGTAGAAACTCTCAAAAGAAACACAACTTAGAGGGAAAATAAACTGCATCATTTTCAATGATTGAACAACAGTAATAAGCAAACTTTAATCAGGAACTACCACAGGTAAAAAGGACTAGTTATCTACACCTTAGCAATATGGAGCAGACCAAGTCATGTCCTGTTCTGTTACCTTGGTTTGACCAGTGTTTTTACTGTACATCGGCTTTTTGCTGTTTCTTCACCAGAGCTCTAACTATGACCATAGCCCTAGACAACTGCATAAATTTGTTGCCCATTTCTTGTGCTTTTGAGTTGTTGCAGGGCGAGTTTAACCATTGTTTTATTAGCTTAAAGTATCATTCACCCTGAAACAACAGATACAACTCAAACAAATAATAAATTCCAGCCACAACATTAAATATTGTTTTCTCAAAAATAAATTTAAAAAAAAGACTAGTTACCTACACCTTAGCAATATGGAGGGACCGACTGTCCTGTTATGGTTTGACCGGTATTTTTACATCGTCTTGGTGCGTGGTCACCACAGCCCTGGACAACTGCATAGATTTGTTGCCCATTTTTCTTTTTAACCATTGTTGTATCAGTTTAAAGTACCCTGAAACAACAGATACAATTCAAACCAATTAACTTATAAATTCAAACAACAGCATTAAGCTTAAAAATATTGTTTTGTCAACCGACTCTTTCATTCAAGCAAATACTTAACTTAATGACTGACAGTGACAAAACTAAAGCTCAAGGCCAGGTTCTTTATAGTGTTGGATGACTCTGGCGCGCGGTACCATTTTTTTCGTCACTGTTGAAGTTCGGTGAGGAAACGTGCACACAGACAGCTGGAGAAGCTAATTAAGTACAACTTTGCCGTTTTAAAATCTTAAGAAACTTATTTTAACACTATTCTTTTCTCAGACGAGTAGGAATGTACGTGTCCTACAAGTCCGTGCTATCCACTCTGGGACGAACTCGAAAATACGGTAAAAATATTCGATTTCTTGCCGTAAGTCGATGAAAACTCACCTTAGCGGCCATCTTGAACTCCAACATGTGCCATCAGACCTATCCTATAATATGTTCTAATTGTCATTTTTAATCACTTGTCACTATCTCACACAATGCTGTCACGCGTTCCAGTCGCAAACATAGAAACGGCCGCCATTTTGTAAACAAGCCGCTGACATGTCAGAATGGAAATTTTAGCGCGCGCTGGCTCGGCGTGAAGGACGCCTTTGACTCAACTTTCAACAAGTCAAAAGTCGAAGACTCCGACTATGCTCATGTAAAGCCTTTAACCTCAAGATCATTCGGGATTACCACGACTAATACGTGAGAACTTGAGAACGATGACTATTGTTGAGAATCTGAAGAAAAAGGTTTTCAGAGTCATGGAAGAGATGTTTCAACTTCAATCGAGGCTAGTTCCCTTTATGAATGTGCAATCAAGTTCGGGTATTTTCTTTTGGGCTTTGGTCGTGCTTAAGACTAAGGTGTGAGATCGTCGTTTTGGACACATCTGATAGCTTCCACCACGAGATATCCATGGCTATGGGGAAGGTAACAGCTAAACTATCGAGTATGGAGAAGGAGAGCTTTCCTGAAGTTGCTGTTGCCGAAAATCAAACAGATCGAAAACCGTTGAGACACCAACATGTCGGCGGCGTTTTCGGAAGGCAACATATCACAAACGCGCTACGCTATTTTGGGCATTCAAGTTTCAAGCCCCTTCAGAAGGAAACGATCGTGAAAACTATATTCGGCAATGATGTTATTACTATTATTGGTACTGGTAAAGGGAAGAGCTTAACATTTATCCTTCCAGCCTTGATAGCTTCGCACCAACTATATTTGTGGTTTCATGTACGAAATCGCTTATCGTCGACATGGTGAAATTATAGAGCGAATGACTTGAACATTCCAGCCTGCAAGTACACGGAAATAATCTAGCAGTATATACGAAACTAGGAGAAATGGCTCATGATATTCTTGCTCTCAAATTGAGCAAACAAGTTTGAAATCTTAATCTTGACCGACAACCAATAATAATAAAAATACTATTTTGTAATGTGGAAAGCATGCATCAGTAGTTACATCAGATCAGGGCAATCCCATTTTTCTAAGTCTTATTGTTCCTTTCACCCCAAATTTGTGTTTTTAGGTTAATTAATTTGACTGGATTGCATATAAGTATATATATAAATTCTATATAGTTTTTGGGGTGGTGTTTTTAGGCCCTTTAATAGGCCCTTTGTAGCTAAAATATCTGACATAATATTTATTTATTTAAATGCCTTGTAGGAGATCGGTAGTTATTAGCAAAACATGTTTGTAAATGCTATTTTTCACCTCCAATCGATTGTCGATCTTTCTAAAACTGCATTTTTAAAGATAGCTTGCTCTCCAGTATCCATGGCAATGCCTTTCCCATGGGGATCACGAGCTACATACATACATAGATTTTATTTCAGTTCGAATTTTACATTAGCATTATGCCAGTATCTTCGGACATAAAGAGCTCAATTCATTTGTAAAAGTAATATATTATCATGTAGTATCATTGTAGAACAAGATATTTTTTGCTAATTGCTGTTTCCTTAATAACGACTTGATGGGGAGGGGTTAGCGTATAACCTTTATAAAATTTACAGAACTGATACAGACCAGGTAAGTTCATTGATTTTATCACAAGCCTACCATCCAAATGGCCTTTATAACGTTTGTTTACAAATGCGTAATTTGCGACTGATTTCAATCAATTTCCTCCTAAGAATTCAGTCTCGAGCGATTTTGCTCCTTGAATTTTCCACATCACATTGTCATTTCTTTCAAAATTGGTAATTCCTTAGCCAAATGTGCTCCTATTTTTGGGAACTGGGAGCAACTTTGCTCCCTAAAAAATAATTATAATAATTCTAAATCCCCTTTCTGAAAGAATTAAAACATCCATACTGGTCTCTGTGTTTTTCTTCAAAGGAGGATTTGGAGATTATCAAGGTTGGTGGTCAAAAAAGACTAACAGGAGCAGTAGCCCTTGATATGAGGATGCCAGATTTATAATTGAGGATAAGCTAAAAAATGTTTTTCAATTTTGAACAGGTGTATCCCAAACCTGACCGTAAACTCTAATTTTCAAACCGACATGCAAGCTTGCATGTTGAGGTGATCCAAAAATTTTGTATCATAAAGTGAATTAACATACATTGGACATGTCCATTCATAACCTGCGTACGAGCAACTTGCTGCCACGTATCTGTAAAAGATAAGGGCATATTACTTACATTACCCCATTATCTTCTAAGTAATAAAGAGCCTGAGCTGGCCTCTTAAGTAATGGAATTTGCATTAGTAACGGACAGTGGTTTCCGCTTCGCACTTGCTCACTTTCCCGTAAGAGTCATGCCAGCTGTTTCACTCCTAGAGAAATTCTGGGAAGGCATTGAATATTGCGAGAGAGCTAGATTCAGGTAAATTGCATGTAACATATAACAATGTGATGGTTCTAAAACCCCTGACTATGTATTAATTGTAAGATAATTTAGATTCTCAACATGGTTATTGGCATAAAAATAACAAAATAACAAATATTTTGTTCAAACAAAATAACTAATCTTTGTCACATGGTCTTATTAATTTATTAAATTTTATTTCATTATAATTGTACACCACAGAGTTTACTGGGTGGTTTGCGATGGAGGGGAGCCAAACAGATCATTTATCAAGCTTCTGTTCCCATATTGCGAAGACCCAGCAGACTATCAGTTTGTTGCTGACAATTTGCATACTGGAGAAAAACTTGTTGCAATGGCAGACTCTGAGGTAATTAATATATCTCTGGTCAGCACTTCCTTTTAGTGAAAACGCCCTCTGTCATAAAATCGGCAGTATGTATAGATTCTTGTAAGTAGACATATAGTTGCCCCCAATTAAATATTGCCACTTCCACAGGAAGTTCACATTGTTGTTCATATTACCAGGAGGTTGAGTCATGTCATCCACTTAGACATTAAGTCATCTACATGTACACACCTAGTGGAGCTTCCACAACATCGATATCATCAGGAGATGATGCAGTTATGTATGCCAGTAATTCGTTTTGTTTAATGTTGTATACTCATTTACACCAGGCTGTCAATTCAGTAAAATAAATAAATTATATATAAGCATCCCCCTTTTAAGTACAATTTGGAAGAGTAAACAGTTCAGATTAGTGATTTAATTTGATCTCTATTCTTTTATTAGCATAACTTCAAGAAACTCAGAAATCACCTTGAGAAGAGTACATTGTCCCATGGGAGTCCAAGGCAACTGGTAGTGAATAATTCCCTTGAATTCTGGAAGGACGCTTTTGACTGGGACCAAGCACATCATTCTCTTCCAGTGTATGAGAAATTGACTGGTGGCCACATTAATCTAACGGCAACATCTAAAATGGCAAAAAAGCAATAACTTTGCGAAGTATCTGGGAACCTCTGCCTTGACCTCTTCCCTTGGATCTACAAAACCTGCAAAGGCAAGAGCAGATCCAAGGTGCTGACGAAGAGACCGAGGAACTCTTTCTGATGCACCTCACGAGGGCCGAGAGGACAGCCAAAACGATTTTCTGATCCATCGTTCTCAGAAGCGCAGGCACGGCAATAAGAAAAAGGCGGAACTACCCAAGAAAGCCCGAATAACAAACTATTTCAGTTATAGCCAGAAGTGAACGGACAAGGACGGTCGTTGGTGGACATAAATCACCTTTAAATTGCTGGGGTCTAAATGTGACAACTAGCACATTTTTCGTAATTCATTCTGCAATTCCAGGTCGTTTTCGCAGTTGACTAATTGTTCTTTAAGTTTTAGTATTTGAGAGATGATTTATTTGTCTAACCTTTTTATCCTTCCCGCAAACAAATGAATCTCCTATGTTAGAAACCGTTGAAATATAGACACCCTAGCAGTTTTCAGGGTAACCTTTGCCCACCGCGATCGATCGAATCTATGATGTGGTTTATTTATTTTTGGTACCACTCTACAAGAACAGTGATCTAGTGTGGTCATATTAGAACATTATTGGTCCGAGATGCTCCAGATAATGTTTTCCTTGCATCCGTTAGTGGTTTACTTTGCGATGCCTATAAACATATTTACATCCAACACTATAATTACAGTAACCGCAGACTGTTCCGTTTGATATCTGAGATTTGAATGATCTGTTACAACTAAGGTGCATGCAGGGTGCATAAGGGTCTTGTTCAGTCTGGAAACAAAGTAGTTTGACTACCCAGTTCAGTGTTCCATCGATAAACGGTTCCTCTAAAAATACCATCTAGTCCGATTCTAGTTCCTCGTAGTGCCTCATTGGCCTCCAGTCTACGGATTTTAGAACGTTTAGTTCCTCGCTGCTTATGTCCCATCTAGCCATGAAATGATATACATGAACTTCCATCGAGTTCTACAGCAATTGATAGGCAAGCCAGAGCAAGCAGTCTGAATGTCGTTTCCCTTCTGTTCGAAGTCTTGTTTAAGTGGTACCAAAGAAAACTTTCTGCAACGGTAGCAGTGCTAGAAGGATAGTTTCATTCACACATATTCCTAAAAAACTCTTCGGCCCATGTCATGTCTGCTCTCTTAAGTTCCTGGTGTTTTTCTAGAACGTTGTTCATGTCTGTCCTGGGTCTTCAAGAAAGAGGTCGAGCAGTTTGAAGTGATTGCTTTTATAGTTAGAACTGAAATCATTCCTGGCACTCTGTGCGCACTAGCAACCAATCGGGTGGTCTAACAAAGAATGATCTAGGGAGTTTTCACATCGAATATTAAATATTTGATTGTATTTTTGATAAATAGATATATATCAGTGATATACTAATTAAATTTGCATACCAATAGACTTATACGTGTGTAATGTATCTAGGAAGAGAAAAAACCCAAATAGCAGGTTTGTTTTGGATCTTTGATTTGGATCCAAATGTTCTCGATTCAATAGAGTTTGTTGTCCTGCCATTTTGAAATTGGAATTCTGCGTCTCTTACAATGGCCGACCATTGCCCAAACCCATACCGTTATATACCATCTCTCAAATAGCCGAGTCTGCAGGTTTAACCACAGGGAGCCCACACATAACGTTTGTATTTGATTTTATAAGGGAATGTATGGAGATTAATTTAAAGTATCGAAGTATTGCAAAAACATGCATATTTGAACATAAAATAAACGTTTATTTACCTTATCTGTTGTGTTTTGTCGTCCTGGTGGCTTAAAACCTCAAATCTTGGCGATTTATGAGGGTCTTGAGTTCGCTGTTCCCATGTATACTAATAAATAGAAAAGGGAGGAAACACTTTTCACCCGAAAAATCGCATTGCCCGGCCTTCCAAATCCAACACGAGGAAAGAGGTTAGAGTTTCCCTTCTTTTCATACCGATCACGCGAAAATCCATGTCCGTGGCCAAGCGCTAGGCGATCAAACGGGAATGAAAGTTTAGCTTTCCAAGCTGTTTTATGCGTAGCTGGTTTTCTGCGTGCAGGCGATTAACGGTCACGCTGACTGCTCCACTCTGATTGGTCGCGGCCTAACATTGCCCTTTCAAAAATCCATGCCGTGGATGGGAGGCACAGGAAAATAGCAACTCACTAGCCTCGGGTGAGTGTAAATTGCGCCTGGCTCATTGTTCCGGTCAGCCAATGAAAGTGTGTTATGCTACGCTGGGTAAACCCCGCTCGCGCTGTCTTTTTAGAAACGTACCTAGCCCTAGGCCTTGGTTTGTACTTTGTAGACGTGAGAGTAGTTAAAATGTAGGCAAATTTGGCAAAATGTGAGGACTGTGTATGGAGAGAAAAGCTTCTAAGAATTCGTTCAACATGGAAAGGTAAAATATGAGTTTTGAATAATTTATTTTTCATGTTGTTGTTGACTTAAATCAGTTAAATGTCAACTACATTGCTCTTGACCCAGGGTCAGGTCTGCATTGACGCCCGAACAAACCCAAATAGTGGAGGCTGCAGAAGCTGGTCACAATATGCTTGTTACCGGACAAGCGGGCACTGGGAAATCTTATTTGGTTCAAGCTCTCTATCGCTGTTTAGGAAGAAAAGGGAAGAGAGTAGCCATTGTTTGCTCAAGTGGAATTGCCGCGACTGTGTATTCCGATACTTCAGTTTTAACGGCGCATGCGTTTTACGGTTTACGGACTGCTGATCTCCCTTGGAAATTGGTGGTAGAAAGAGCAGTGGCAAACAGTTTGGTAAAGGAGCGACTGATAGATGTGGACACTGTTATCTGGGATGAAATAAGCATGTCGAGCAGGAGAGTATTTCAGATAGCGAACAGCGTCCATTTGGCCCTCGCACCTCGGTGCGAAACATTACACCTTTTCGGTGGAAAGCAAGTTATCTTGGTGGGAGACTTCCTTCAGTTACGTCCCGTTTCAAACTTTTTCGACCTGGGAAGATTTGTGTTCGAGTCTCCACTCGTCGTTAAGGCTATTCCCCATCGTTTCGAGTTAACTACAATTCTGCGTCAAAGCGAAGAGGATAAGGCATTCATCGCGTGCTTAAAGGGAATTCGCTTGGGGAAGTGTGGACATGACTCTCTTGACTTGATCAATGGATTAGCTCGGGATCTACCAGATGATGTAAAATACACCGCTGTTCATATTTTCTTTAAACGGCTGCCTGCTCAAATGTTCAATATGAACATTCTGTTTTCTTTACCTGGTGATGCACAAATATTTGAAGCCAGAGATGAGGGGGATACCCTAGGTATTCAGTGTCCATCAGATCGTATAATTCACCTAAAACCAGGGTGCAAAGTAATGTTGCTGTGGAACAAATCAGATAAATTAAGGAATGGCTCGACGGGGAGATATGTTTGTTGACGGGGAGATAATGTAGTCGTTACTTTTGATGGAGTAGGAGAAGTCCAAGTGAGGAGAGAAACATGGACAAAAGTAAGTCTCAAGAACTGGAGATGCTGTTGGCAGTCGAACCCAGATCCCCCTGGCGTTAATGTATGCTATTACCTGCCATAAATCACAAGGACTTACCCTCTCTTCAGCAGTTATCCACTGTTCTAAAGAGTTTGTAGCTGGACTGATGTATGTTGCCATGACCCGTGTGAAGTCTAGGAATCATCTTCAATTAATTGATTTTAAAACAAATCAATTGTTACCTCCAGTGTCAGAATGTTTAGAGGTCTGTGCCCAGCACACTGTCATCTTAGAAGATGGTATTGGATGCTGCCGTGGCAGGAATCTCAGTTGTTCTGATTTAGAGATAGCAGATGGGTTTGAAACTCCAAATGATGGTGACGAGGGTCGTGACATCCTTGAAATAACAGCCAGCACAGATAATCTCGTGAAATCATACTTTGAAAGAGGTCAATCAGATGAGACAGCTATTGATTTGCAGACAGTTTTTATGTTAATGACTGATGATGTATCACATCACTTTTTCAAGAACCCTCCTTCAACATTCAATATCACATCAATTCTGGAAAAGTTCAAGGTCAGCGAACCCCAGTGTGAGTTTGCTGTTGCAAAAAACAGATTGCTAAGTGACCTTATCAATACAGATGACCAGAAAGAAGTCCTTGGAAAGATTCTTTGGACTCGTGCATGTCACATTATCATTGAGGAAACATTGGAAAACCTAGATAAGATTAGGGTTACCACTACTGAATGGAGTAATGACACCCGTGAACTGTATATGCTGATCACATGATCACCAGCATACCAGAGAGATCTAGAAATGTTTTTGATGTAAAGCGTTTGAACAAGGTACAGTCAGCAACTGGAGCTTCCCTGATGTTGGACATCTACAAGGAAGTAGCCAAGTGTGTTGCAGAAAACGTGCAGAGAGTAACAAACAGCGAATGTCCTACCTTCAATGTAAGAAGTATGCCAGTTGAAGGCCTTGCAAAAATACGCCATATCGGTGCTTGGGCAGTTCGTAAAGTGGTGATGGATCAGCAGAGGTATGTTCGAGCCAATATGGTGACCAAAAACAAGATAACTCATCAATCAATACTATGAAATCGGTTCTCTGTTAGAGGGGCAGTTGATTGCCAATTTTGAAACTCTGTCAGCTAGTACAAAGTATCCTAAAACATTGTGTGTTACAGAAGATCGTCAGTTTCGAAACAGGGGCCTCTCCCACATTGAAGATCACGTCTATGAATTCTTCCTTGAAGTCGAGGTTGTACGTGTAAGCTGCTTGAATGACCAGAAGCTTTCATTGTTTGCTGAGGAGCTTATAAGCCAGACGGAGTCTGTCATGAAGCAGGATCCAAAACTGCAACAGAAGTGGGTGAATTGCTTTCCTCAAGAGGTGACCCAAATCAAATCTGTGAGTGAGTTAGTATTTAAACAAAAGTAAATAAATGTACATGTACTAAAGCCCTATTCAAAAGGTTTTAACATCAGTACAACTAATTTTGTAATAGTTGATTTTGAAATTATTTGACATGACCTCTTAAACAAACTCAACCTCTATCCAACATTTCAGGCTAAAATTTAATGGTTTCACAATCAACTTCAACAAATGCTGCATTGATGTTGATCGATTAACTTGGACTTCAGTATAATAGTTTGTAATTTTGCAAATGATCATAATCTTGAATTGCAATTATTTATTAGCAACTGCTGGAAATTGCCATCAGCATTATAAGGAACAGGCAGATACATACAGTACCGCCAAGAAACATATGTACATTTGATCGCGAGCAGATCGCGAGCAGATCGCGATCATGAAGTGCGATCTGCTCGCACTTTGCTCGCGATCTGCTCGCACTTTGCTCGCACCTTGCTCGCGATCTGCTCGCACCTTGCTCGCGATCTGCTCGCACCTTGCCCGCGATCTGCTCGCACCTTGCCCGCGATCCGCTCGCACTTTGCTTGCGATTTGCTCGCGATCAAAAGCTGATCGCGAGCAAACGTCCGCAAGCAAAAGTTGCGGTAAAATATTTTTCTTTCTACCTTTACATGTGTAAGAATAAGAAGTGTATGAAACATGGTCAGTTGAGCAGAAAACGAAGCAATTCTGATTCCACGTTGCCTAACCATAACTTTGTATATGATCTTGTGAGAATACAGCTTCATATAGTGCCTGACATTCACCAAATAAATATTAACGTCTCCGTTAAGGTCTACATTTGTAAAAGTGAAATTTCACTTAATACAGCAATGGAATATCGCTTATTTCACGTCTTACAAATGTATATTAGAAATCAAGCCCAATCTTTTAGCAAACACTCAGGCGCTTGAGTTTTGTTCTTTATGGAGTCCCACCACTGTTCGTGTATTACAGTTGACTAAGACACAAGCGCTTCCGAAAATTAAAACTTCTCGAGACAGTTGTCGAGACACCGTCCAGAATTCGGAAAAAGTGTATTCTCGATCATTTCACACTTGGAAGAGTTGTGTTCTTTTATTCAACATTGCAGTTTGTTTGTTGGGGAAGGCACTTCTATCCATCCTGCTTCACAGCTTGCTTGTAATGCATCCTTGCATTTCTTCTGATAACCTTACTGAAAATATATACCAAATATTCTAGAACTAGCATAAAATATGTAATCCTGAACTAGCGAAACAAAATAATCACAAAACAACGGCCGCTCGCTTATATTAATTAGTTCCCCGAACAGCGGTGCGGGACCCGCTTAAAGCGCAAAGCAAAACAGCAAATAAACTTTTGCTTCTGTAGTTTCAATCCTTGTGTTGTGAGAGGTTTCGGTTAAAATCATTGCAAATGTTTGCAGTGCTTATATTAAAGGCATGTTTTCGAAATTAAAATCTCCACTTCTCGGAGTCTGAATTCCCACGTGCAATTAGTCTCGATTTTTGACAGGTCTGTCAAAATCGCTGAAACTTTATGGGAACGTGAAGTTTGAAGTGAGTTTGAAGCCAGGTTTCTAAAGCCACGTTACTAATGAAAGACGCGCAAAAACGTTTATACTTGAATTATTTTAGCTTCCGTTACTACATTGACACCAACTGGTGCGAAATTAGCATATTGCGTTCAACATTCATAATAATAAAGGACAAGACCACCAGAATTCATTCACACAATTATTTTATTCACAATTCAAAGTTTATAGTAAATGAGATATTTATTGCAGGCATTTCGAAGTAAAGGCGGCCCGCTAACAATCTTCGACTAAACATTTATTCTTGTTCACACTAGATGAGTTGTCTTTCTTACTCAATACCGCCGTTCGCATTCTTATTAACAAACAAAGCAAACTGCTTCGAAGCCGTGAAACATTCTTTAAGAAAGGCGGCCCGCTAACAATCTTCGACTAAACTTTTATTCTCGTTCACACTCGATGAGTCGTCTTTCTTTAATACTCAACACCGCCGTTCGCGTTCTTATTAACAAACGAAGCCAACTGCTTCGAAGTAAACATTCTTTAAGAACAATCTTTGTCCAAAAGATTTTATTCTCGTTCACACTCGATGCGTTGTCTTTCTTACTCAACACCGCCGTCAACAAACGAAGCCAACTGCTTCGAATTAAACATTTTGCTAAACGGTCAGAAATGTGACCGCGATCACCAGTTGATCGCGATCATTTTGCGATGTGATCGCGAGCATATTGCGAGCACGTTGCGAGCAGATCGCGAGCAGGGTGCGAGCAGATCGCGAACAGATCGCGAGCAGGGTGCGAGCAGATCGCGAGCAGATCGCGAGCAGATCGCGAGCAGGGTGCGAGCAGATCGCGATCAGATCACCCTAAGTGATCGCGATCTGCTCGCGAGCAAATCGCGATAAATGTACATATGTTTCTTGGCGGTACTGTACATGTACATTGTATTTGTCGACAACAGTGTTATTTGATGGCCCATATTTTTGTTTGTAATATTATCTTTTTCTCTATTTTTTTTCCAAATCTGCAATGTTTATGCTTCCCAATTATCCACTTAAGAAATGAAAAAAGGACTGGGTCAAGTTTGTGATGACAATTTAATTGTAATCTAATTAAGAAATGAACTCAAGCATGGAACCCTTCAATTCTAAACTATATATGGACATTTTAGCAGAAAGGGTACATTGTACTATTTGTAAAGTCTAACATTTGACTAACACTAAACAATGATACAACTTGGCAGCATTGTGATTTATGGAGGATGGATCAAACTCATATGGTCATAGAACTTCAAGTAGAATTCTGAAAGAATTTTGAAAATATTTGATAGTGCAAAATTATGCTTGTATATACATGTACATGCATGGTCTTCTGTGACCGTATGAGTTTGATCGCCTACTTATGTAATTATTTTGTAAGAGTATAAATAATGTGTGTTGTTATTGTTGTTGTTGAAGAACAATCGAGAAACTACCAAGTTTTATCATTGCGTTAGTTTGAAGTGTTATATTTGCTTTTTTAAAAGAAAGAGGTATTTTGTCAGAAAAAATAGTATAGATGAAGCTAAATATGCTTGGTAGTTAGGAACCTCCAGAATGTATTCGAAGGTGACATAACAACAACAGTAATTTCATTGAGGTGTGAATTATGTGTTTATACATGTACATGTATGCAAACCATGCAGCTTCATCTCCAGTACACGTATCCCCTTCTACATCCCTGCTGTAAGCTAGTTTGAAAATGCTAACTGTTCTCTGACCAAATCTATTTTCATTTTATCATTCTTTAATAAGGACTTGATAATGAAGGCATTTGATGCAGTAATCATGAAGTATGTCATGGTAGGAGCTGGACAATACATGCGGGATTACCGGAGAGCCCACAGGTACATTATGATGAAGCACATACTGTAACACGAGTTACTTCATATACACTGGACAAAGATAGTTGATGCATGCACATAATCACAGTTTCTTGCTAAGCCTAACATACGTGCAGTGCAAATAAACTGGAGAAATTATTCTTTATTTTACATTTAAGTGACACTGCAATAAAACAGAATTTTACATGGTTCAAAAAGGTACATGTAATTAACGTTTTCCTTTCAAAAAAGGAATACTGGTAAATTTAAAAATAATACATATGGCCAGTTGTTTAATATCAGTAAGAGCCCTTGCTAATGAATGGTATTATGTACATAATATGTATAATTATTACAATCAAATAATTCCCTGTCCTAAATTGAGTGGCTATTTTAATTTTATTTGCTCTACAGTGTATTAGGAGAGATAATACTTGACCAAAGATTATTGGATAATCTTTGTTTTTGGCACTTTGATTGACTGACATGCTAATAGCTAGATACTGTTAAATAAGTATAATGGGCCTTTATTACAATAAACTACATTCAGATTGAAGAAGACTGCAGAACATCGAAAAATCGTACTACAGCGAAAGCAGGCAATGGAAGAGAGAAAGGCATCTGTACATTTCAATGAGATTGAGGCAGACACATCTCCTGGCAAAGTAACCAGCCATGTGAAACTGCAACAGTATGCAGAGAAATTTGGGGGGAGAGGTTTCGTCAAGGTTTACAGCAAGGTCCAATTGCAGTCTCTAAATAGGGCTTATGGGCTGGAAGTGACTGCCAGGGTAACTAAGACGAAGCTAGGCCAAGGTCTATTACCATAGCTATTGATAAAATGCCCTGACCTTACTACACCAATGTGCTGCAGTCTCAAGTCAACCTTGATGAAGCAAATCACAGTCACCATGAGAATCTCTAGAGTCAACTGATGTCATTATCAACTGAGGTACAATAACTGTATTAGCTAATAATACTCCAAATGTCAGAACTGTCACTCTTACATGCATATGTTTTTTTCGTGTGTCAGTCTTATTTGTTAACATGTACAGTTAACATGTAAGTAGACTGTAAAGAGGAACATACTCTCTAACATCACAATGGTATTTCTCTTCCATATCACAGCTGGGTAACATTTTTGTTGGTTTAATTCTTTTAATGTACATGTAATTAATTATGAGCTGGGTTTAATATAATTGAGAGTGCATTCCCCTTTACTAGTATACTATATACATGTCCTGATATCATCTTCAAACGTTTTTGATAGAGGATGGGAAATATTTAAGTTAACTTGATTTTGGATGTAGTGAACCAATTTCTAAGGTATATGTCTACATACATGTATCTTCTTAAAATCATATTTTTTCACTAAAACCTTCGTCATCCTTCATCAAAATTGTCTCATATAATTCTCCAGTATTCCTGGAAAGCATTGTAAGTCCTAATCTGAGTCATTATTTTTGTCTTCCATCATGTCACAGTTACAATGTAGTTATTTGGGGATTGCAGTGCCCCTTGAACTATGTTGAATCAACACAATTGTATCACTGTTTTCCTTTTAATGCCAGCTCTTCCTGCATTACTTTTTCTACTTATTGTAGTGTGTCCATAACGAATAGAGTTTTGTGCAGACTCCTGCAAATGATAGGTTGAGTGGTTGTTTTGGCCATTGCATGCACTGACTTGGCAGAAATGGTTTTCAACACAGTCTTGATTAATAATAGCAGGTTTAATTACACATTGAGAATACCTTTTGAATTTAATGGCAATAATAGACAGAAATCCAAGAATCATGGACTGTAAATCAAACCACAATTTATTGGTTAGAAACTTTTTGGATGATTCATTGCCTGTTTCTGCTTTCCATTGATTTAAAAAGGACAGGAAGTTTTGTAGTTCAATAAGTCGGTGGTCACTTAAGCTCTTGATAGTTTGTCTGTCATTGAACAGTTGGATTGCATTTGAGCTGTGAGTCAGGAGCTCAATTGTAGAATCAAGGCAACTGCCATCTTGGCCCTTGCTATTGAGGTGCCCTTTGTATGCCTATCGTGATAAATAATAGCAACAATTATATATTATTTTGTTACAATATGATGTATTTGAAAGTTTACTTAATTCATTGTAGGAGTTTGTTGCCATTAATCACATTCCAATGATTTTTATATTTATAGGTCATTGACTAATATAATTAGTGGCTTTCTGTTTATTTTTTGCATATTATGCAATTTTATTTCCAGACTTTCTATCACTATACCTTCACAAGTGCAAGCATGTTCCTGTCCAAGACATCTTCTGCAAGATGGTTGCGCATCTTGGATGCAGAATCCAGCAGGAAATGCTCCATAGTGAGCTTGTGGTAGAGTGACATAGAGAATTCACCTTAATCAAAATGATATGCACTTGAGAACTGATCCCAGGTAATTGACTTCCCTTTATAGGTCAGACACCGGGTGCCAGAACCATCTATGGAACTATTCAATATGTTGTTGCGTATCTTTTTGAAGTCATGCTATGAAGTGTAAAATTAGAAGTAATGTGTGTTAAAGTTTTTATTACCTTGGGATTCTTGGGATTTATGGGACTGCATCATCAGATTAGCAAGGGCAGCAGTTCCCATACAAGTTTCCATAATATGGTGTGTACATGCATGCATGTACTTGGTAACAAAAAGCATTAATTAGCAGATGTGCAAATCCTATCCCTTGATTGTAAAATTGGCGATAGTTATGTTTGCAAGGACAACTGTCTTCATTATTATCAATAATTGTTTGAGACAGTATATTTAGCTTGACCAACTGTTATAACAGCTTCAATTAAGGGCTGCCGTTATATAGTGTGAAGTATAATTGTCACAATTTTAGTTCTACATGGTTCAATTTGCATTTCCTTTTGGAGTGAAAGTATCATAATGCTTTTTGCAATTTTGTTGCCTTAATTACTGGAACATAATTATAATTGTAAAATATTATAAATACCCTAAAATTTGTGATTACAGCGATTCTCGGTCAGTTGTCACAGCCATGCACTTTGAGAATTTTGTCTCAACGAAGGACATAAATCAAGACAAACAAAAAAGCAATTTTGTCATGGATAAATGGTTTGACCAATGAGGAGAAAATGAAACTATAAAATGATTAATGTCCACCCAAACATTTTTTCTTTGTCCAAAGCGCATGCTTTCCCTAACTTTGATGCCACTAAAATCATCAGAGTTTAGTTTTTTCACTTTTATTTTATTAAATTCTAAGTCAGGGTGCTATACAGTAATTGCAGAATCGATGTAAAAAAAATATTTTTGGGGTTATAAGTATAGGTATTCGCATGGGGCCGAGTGACAAAAAAATTTGACGACAATTATGCTAAATACCACAGTATTTACTTAAAAAATCCTTCAGAAAGTTGTAGAATAACACTTAACAGATTAGCGGACTCACCTATAAACTTTTTGCTCTCATTAAATGCTTCAGAAATTCTTATTTGTTCGCTTTTTGGAACACATTAGTACACCTGAGCTGAAGGCAGCTAAAATTCTCGACAAACTTTGACAGCGCGAAGCCTGTTGCTAGCTAACAAATCAAACAATCACGTACTAGTAATACTGCCCTCAATTAAGAAAAAAGCCCTCTGTCATTAGCAGGCGTGCCGATTTCTATGTGTTTAGCGGCACTATAGACCATAGATTTTTGAGTCTATAAGCCAACCAGAGTATTTGTACTATCTGTGCTAATAATATTATAAATATTAATAGATTTTCTGATTGGTTTTATGCTACCATGCAGTTATTAAATAATTGAAAACAGGTTAATATATATGTAAAAGGGGAAATAGAATTCAAGAAAAGTTTCATTTCTCACCTGTAACAATTAAGCTAACTTGGAAGGAATGCCAGTTAACTTGTGGCTACATGCTCTTCTTATACACAAAATATTGAACTATATTTTGTAATTAAAAAATAATAATCCAAGTTTACCAACATTTCTTTTAAGTATTGAGACATGAACCTTTTATGAAACTCTCTTTCAACTTCATACATGTTTCATTTCTTACTTTTGAGTCCATAATGAAAACTATGAGGGTCACCAGTGTACATGTTAAGTGCTGAGACATTATTTTGTATGGCCTCGTCTTCTCCTTTGAAGTGTAGCCTGATGAACTGACGATTTACTTCAGCACCATCAAGAATGCACCAGTATACCCTGACTAAGTGGGGGAAATGTTTCAAAAAGTTATTTTATAACCCTCAGTAATTATTAATAGTGCTTTAATACCAAAATATATATGCCAACTAGCTTTATATAAACACAAATATATATTCAAGTTCAAGTTCAAGTCTTTTCTGCACTCTGTACTATTTACAATGACTACAATTACATTAACAATACATTTAAATGAAAATAAAGAAATGTACATATTCTATATTGAGATCGTGCGCAGTGACCAAAGTAGCGTAGCTTCCGAGTTGGACACTGCCTACGATTAAAGATACTAGATTCATTTAGGCACAGCTGAATATTCATATATTGATATTATAATATTTGTTTTTTTAAAAGAATAGTTGTATATTTGTTTTTAAATATACTAACAGAGCAAGCACATTTCAATTCAAAGTCGATTTCTCCCCAGATTAAGATGTACTTAAATGTATGCATTCCGTAGTTTGTTCGTGTTTTTGGTCTATTAAAATTTAGATTAGCGGCAAATCTTGTATTATAGGGGTGATTTTTTGGCAAGTATAATGTAATTAGAAAAGACGGATGGCATTTGTGTTTTCTCATTAATAATTTTGTAAGTGAATGCTGCAATTCTTAATTTGAAGATATTATCAAGTTTTAGAAGTCTAAGGATATTAAAATATGGCGTTGCATTTTCTCTGCTATGAGCAAAAAAGATGTTTCGTAAGCATTTATTTTGGCAGGTGCGTATTTTTGATAACTTGGTTGTATATGTGTTACCCCAACTCATGAGGCCATAGTTTAAATATGGGTATACGAGTGTATAGTAGAGTTGCTTCAATGTATTTAGATAAAGGTAATACCGGAGTTTATTTATAATTCCAGTATTTTTAGCGATTTTACTATTTACATGTTTAATTTGTTGCTCCCAGTTAATGTGTTCATCTATATAAATTCCTAAGTATTTTATATAGCTTTTTTGCTCAATATTAGTGATGTTAATTTAGTTTTTTTTTTCTTTGTTGAGGCTATAACCATGAAGTTAGTTTTTTTCATATTAACATATTAACAATAACGGAGAATTAATTTGAACTCTTGATTCATTACAGTTTTAAGGTCGTTTATATTATTACTTGAATAGAATACATTGGTGTCATCAGCAAATATACGAAAGGAAAGTTTGTTAGAGCAATTTGGCATATCATTTATATATAGTAAAAAAAGTAGTGGCCCAAGTGTAGAGCCGTGAGATACTCCACAAGTCATCTGTAGCATACTGGATTTAGCGTCATCTATTTTTACATACTGCTGTCGATTATTTAAATAATTGCAAAACCATGACAAGGGTAAGCCCCGAATTCCATATTTCTTTAGTTTAGAAAGCAGAATTTGATGATTGGCTGTATCAAACGCTTTGGAGAAGTCTAAGAATAATCCACATGTTAATTGTTTATTGTCAATAGCAGTTTTTAACTGATCCGTTAATTCAAGTATTGCTTGTTCTGTGGAGTACCCTTTTCTAAAACCAAACTGATGATCAAATAGGATACATTTCTTTTCCAAAAATGATATTAACTGATCATATACAAGTCTCTCTAATATTTTTGAAAAAGGTGATAATGTTGATATCGGTCTATAGTTATAAGGATCAGTAACTATATCACTTTTATAAATTGGAGTAACTGCAGATATTTTCAGTATATCAGGCACAACATCTGTTTTAATAGATTCATTGTAGATATAGGTAAAATGCGGTGAAATAGTTTTATTTATTATTTTAATTAATTTATTAGGAATACCTATAGTGGCCTTATTATCCTTTAAGCCTAGAAAAAGTTCACAGACTTGTTGTTCAGTAACGGGACATAACGAAACTTGAAGTTGGTGAATTATGAATATAGTCAGTCGGATTCTCATTTGAGGGTTTAATTAAGTTAGCCAGACTGGGGCCAACATTAACAAAATGCTGGTTGAATTAATTCGCTATGTCTAATTTATTAATATATATCTTGTTATTTCTTATAAGTCTGGTTGGGTATAGTGGACCTTTGGTTTTTCTTTTAATTAGTGTTCCAATCAATTTCCAGGTGGTTTTAAAGTTATTTTTGCATATCTCAAAATGTTTATAGTAGTACTGTGTTTTACTCTGTTTTTATTCGATTCAGTTTATTGGAGAATTTCTTATATTTATTTACCTTTTCCAAATCATCCGAAAGAAAATATGTGCTATACATTTTCTGCTTAGTCTTAATTGATTTTAAAATGCCGTTGGTTATCCAGGGTTTAGTTAATTGTTTTAATTTACTTCGTGGGACTACTTTGTATGGAGCATGCTTATTTGTTATTTTATTTATAGCATTAATTACATTTGAAGTTCCTTCATTAAGATCATTATTCTCGTATAAAAGCTTGCTCCAGTTTATAACATTTATGTCGTTTAAATAAGCTTCTTGATTGAATATTTTAAATTCCCTGTACAACCTTTTTTCTTTAGTTCTTTTTACAGTAGTATTAATTATGCAGAATACTGGTAGGTGATCAGAAATAACATATAGCGCAATTCCGGAGGTAGTTTGGGTTATAGGTGTATTTGTATATATGTGATCAATTAATGTCTTAGTATGATCAGTAATTCGTGTTGGTTTTGTAATAATTGGAATAATGTTATTTGTGTATAGCATATCCAAATATTTTTCTGTCGGTTGATGGTTGACATATTTAAAGAAATCAATATTTATGTCTCCTAGGATATAGACTTGGTATTTACATTGATTTAAATGTTTAAGCAACTCCTCTAACTGATCGTTGAATAGTTCGAGGTTCGCTTTAGGGTGCCTATACATACAACCAATTATCAGATGATTTTTAGCATTGCCAGGGTCTATTTCAACCCAACAAGATTCCACAACATTAAGATTAAATTCAGATGTAATATCCGATCTGGCTATCGTTATCAAATCATTAGCTATATATAAACCAGTTCCATCAGCCGCTGTTGGTGAATCTGTGTGGAAAAAATTATAGCCTACTAAATCGATATTAGTTACTGAATTTTTGTTTAGTCTAGTTTCAGTTACGGCCATCACATCGGGGTTTTTTTTGAGAGAGAAAATAAAAGGTAATGTAATAGTGTTAGATTCTTATCCAAGCTTCTCACGTTACAGTGGAAAAAAGAAAGGGCTTTCGGCCCGGCTCTTTCTAGGACAGTATTTATTTTTGTAGCTGTATAATAATCAGAAACTATTGTACTTAACATAAGGTCAGGATCATTTTCATCAAGTTTATCTGGATTAGGAAGCATTTTGTATAGATCAATGTCAATATCTAAATCTCTGGACCAAGTGCCGAGTACGGCACTAAGTTCTTGATTACTTAGATTACTAAAGGGTAAATATTGATGTTTGTTTAACTAACCCAGCGATTCCTTGAAGTCATCGAATTCTTCGTTTCTTGTAAACCCAAAGACCTTCGAGTTGTCTGATTTTCGTAGGAGTATTTTCCCTTTGACTGTCCATATGTGTTTGTATTGATGGTCTTTCTTGAAAGCATTGATACGTCCAAAGAGTCTTTTGCGGTTGGAAGTGAGAGATTCATTGATGAATATTTTGCTTGCTTCATAATACTTGTTCCAAATTCCTCCGCAATTAGCGGGAGGTCTTTTGTTAATTTTCCAACAAGATTGCTTCTTCTACTATAAAATTCATCCTTCATTTCGCGATGTACGAATTTGATAATCATTCTATCTTGGGAAGTTTTTGTTGGCGGTAAACGATGTGCTGTGGATATGTGGTGTTCAGATATCTCCACACCTATTAACGCACCTAACTCTACAGCTAATTGTTTTACGTTATCCGTCGGTGAGGTCGGTATTCCCGTCACTTCAATGCAGTCACGCCTGAGGTACTGCTGCATGTTGTCAATGATGGCTTCAGTTTCATGCACATTTTCCTCTGCAGCAGTCAGTCTTTCCTCGTGGTGTTTGACGTTTGCCGCTACTTCTGTTAGTTGCTTCTTTGTGGTTTGCAGACTTTGTATGAGGTTGTTATAATCATTTGCTAGGAACTTTTGAGATTTTTCAATTTCATCACATTTGTTCGTTAGCACTTTGATATCTTGTTTGATGGAGTCTATTTCGGCTTTAAGTTATTTTTGAATGCTTGGCAGTAGTTCCTTCTTCCATAGCTCCTTAAAAGATTCGATTGTGAGGTTTTCTTTAACCATCTTAGATCAATTTAAGGTGAATTTCAGCTAAGCCTAAAATTTCACGTCCGTCCGCTCCGCATGCCGGGCATGTTTTTGCAATACTTCGATACTTTAAATTAATCTCCATACATTCCCTTATAAAATCAAATACAAACGTTATGTGTGGGCTCCCTGTGGTTCAACACAGTACTGTACAACAGTTATTATTTCTAAATCAGGCAAGTAACTTAAGTTAATCATTCCTACGTTACAACTAACAAGTCTAACAATGTTCATTTATCTGTACCAGCGTGTTAATTACCAAATATCACTGTCTCAGGCACAGTACGTTCTAATACGTTGCATTGCCACTGCTTTATGGCTTGACGTTCCTGAAACAAATATTCTGCCCATGCCCGGCATGATCAATTTTATGAGCAAATTGAGAATTTGAATGGAGAGCCAGCCGCAGGAGGGAAAGAAGTGCATGCCCCCCTTTTTTCCAATTTCTGTGCAGCTAAAATTTCCTTTGCACTGAAACACCCCTGATGTAAATCTCTATGAAGCTGAAACATAATTATATAGAAACCTATAATCAACTAATTTTATCTGCATATATATCTGGTACTAAGATAACATTTAGTTATATCCAATCTTTGAACATCCAGATGATGTGAACAGAAATTACTGATAAAAGTATCCATTCCTATACTCACATGAATCCATATTCAAGCATTTTAAGCACTCCTTCCCAGAACACGAAGAACAGATCAGTTGGTGTACATTCACCTGATGGAAATTGAGCTATGGGGAACCTGAATCCACAATCGCTTATGAAAATAAATTGCAGCACATGAGATGCAAGTTTTGGCTGACTGCTTTTACCTGAAATGAACAAAATTATTTAGTAATATAACATTAAAAATATCAATTACGTTGTATATATTGAAATGCATTTGACCATTATTTGGGTTAATTTTAATCACAATTTAGCACGTATGTAGGATATAGTTTAAATGTGTAATGGCTATATATATATACTTTGGTACAAATTAGTGGAAGTATATATACCTACCTTAAGTATTAATAAAATAAATAAACTACATGGTAATTACCTGACAACTTTTCAAAGGCTTCGTGAATCTCCCCCAAATCTACGAATCCAACAAGCTTGTGCTTGCCATCCTTGATTACCATCTCAATGTCTTCCTGTAATTAACAACAGTTTTAATTATAGTGGTTAAAGTCAAATTTGCATAAGTCTTAAATTAATATTTTACCCAGCATGAGCTAAGTAGCTGTATTGTGGATTAATGTGTTCTTCCTTTCATTTTTGTCAGTTCCAATTAGTGCATTTCTCCCTCACTTATAATTACTATATATTATTAGTTCGACTTCAGTGAGAGAATTTGGTTCTATACGTACAGTGTGTACATGCAATTTAGGGTCCATTTGGAATCAAGTATAATTTTAAAAGGGAATAGGTCAGGGTGAGAGGACTTCTGTTTTATACTGCAAACTCAGGGGTGGATTTAGGGAGAAGGTGGATTGGGTGGCTACCAGCCACCACCCCACCCTGGTTGGACTGGCCAAATTGCAGAATTTTACAGAGACACTGCATTTTCTTAAACAAAAAATATATGACAGCCAGCCACCCCCCCCCCCCCCCCCCCCTACATGTTCCCAAACACAAAATCTATGCAAGCCAAAAATCCTGGATCTGCCCCTGAAACAGTAACTCAATACAGTAACTAAATAGTTGTGGTTAAATTATCTACATTTACAATATATACTTAAAGATTATGTGTGCAGATTTCATTGGCTGTTGAGCGTGCTTGATTTTGTTATAATGCACACTCAAGCATTTCTTTCTGCGTATATAGAATTTGTTATTATAAAACAAATAAAAGATTGTTTCCCTACATGTGTCATATTAATAACAAAATAATGCAGCTTCTGCATCCACAGTTTTTCAAGGCCTCAAGCATGCATTATTTTGTAATGGAATGATGAAGAACCATCTTTCATTATTTTGTTTTTTTAACATAAAATTCTATATATACTGAGTGTGCAAAAATGAATAACAAAGAAAACCATGTCAAATGAGAATTATAATAATAATTGATTGCTCCAAGTTGAGGTTGGGATAGATGTTTCAAACATTTACTTTATTTTTGTTGACACCCATCTCTCTTATCTTGGAGCTATTATTTATGGGCATTTGAACAAATGCATAGAAGATCTATTATTGAAATAATATTATTAGTGAATTGATGAGTACATTATACTGTAAACTGCATGGCCAGTGTAATAAATTAATGTTCAAATTTCGTGCATTGTACAAAATCCAAGCATGTGATTGGCTAATGAGCGTGCATTATTGGTGACCACAGCACTCGACCCAGACCCTCTCTTACGTCCTTCGCTTAGTTACGTGTTTGGACGGCTTGGAAAACCTCATCGCATATTAAACAGTGAAAATGCAGACAATTACTAGAAAGGTAACGGCAGGATTGAACTCTGTTGCCTGTGTGACAGAAGATATATATTTTGAGGCGAACATTTGCATAATCGCTCATTGGAAATGGCTGATTTGCGAGTGCTGGAAGTACAACTTTACAAGTCAACATGTGCCCGAGTGAACAAAGCGGGTTTCTACAACACTCTAGTAGTCTTACTTAAGAAATGGATTGTATTTCCGAGACCTTACTCTGTCAATAAGAGGAGAAAATTAAGCGAGAATTCAGTGGATGGTTCAAAAACTCAGGATATTTGATTTGGAAAATGTTTGCATCGGAGCCGAGCACATGGCCGGAGGCCGGTTTCGAGTCAAGATTTCAATTCACTGCCCCACTGGAATCTGCAGGTTAGTTATTTTCGGATGAAAGAAACTATTAAAGAAAGCAGACTATCTAGTAGTTAAGCCGGCTAAATAATTGATATTTGAATACATGGCTCCAAGAGAAACGTTTTCGAGTTAAATGTACAATCATACTATTCGCCTCACATTATGTTTTCAGGCAAACATTTGCATAATCGTTCGTTAGAAATGGCTGATATGCAAGCGCTGGAAGTACAACAACTAACAAGTCAACATGTGTCTGAGTAAACAAAAGTTTCTACAACACTCTAGCAGTCCAAACTGAAGAAATGGATTTTATTTCCGGCGAGACCTTACTCTGTCAATAAGAGGAGACAATGAAGCGACAATTCAGTGGAAGGTTCGAAAACCTAGGATATTTTTATTTGGAAAATGTTTGCATCAGATTCAGAGCCGAGCACATGGAGGCGGGTTTGAAGATTTCAATTCACTGGAATCTGCAGGTTAGTTATTTTCGAATGAAAGAAACTATTAAAGAAAGTAGACTATCTAGGAGTTAAGCCGGCTAAATACTCGATATTTTAATACATGGCTCCAAGAGAAACGTTTTCGAGTTAAATGTACAAACATGTACTCGCAAGGCGTCAACTAAACTCACCGAACGCCAAAGTAAATTATTCTTTGCAAAGTTATCTACTTCTGTTTTTATTCATTGTCTATTGAAATGGCTTTTCTTTGTGGAGATATTTACCGTAAAATGGTTTAATTCATGCGAAATATTTGACTTCTTTATGAAATTGTTATTGACAACTAATTTCAATTGAAATTCACGGCTGACAGTGCACTCAGTTTGAATATTAAAAGGGTTAGAGACTTTATGTTTGTGCTTTATCGGCAAAATACAGTCACTTGCTGACTGTACGATGAACTCAAAATTTCTTCATACTGCATTCGGCCTTCGGCCTCATGCAGTATTCATTATTTTTCGTTCATCGTACAGTCAGCGCGTGCCTGTATTTGTCGATTGTAAAAGCATCTATAGAATAATGTTAATGACTATGTAACTAACCTGTACTTTCATTTCATCTAAAACAAAGCCACATATGCTTCATTTAGGCACCATTTCAAAATGTTATCATTCCACCCTGGCTTCTGTGTGGTTTTGTTTTTGTGGTAGCTATAAAGTAATTTAATATTGAGGTGTTTTAGTGTGGATTGGAGGGATTAGTACTTGATATTATACTCAAATTATAATCACCTGTCTCTGGAACTTAAAAGGCCAGTATACTACTACGTACTGTAAGTTTTCTGTTTTTGGAACTATTGAAACATAATTTGACTCCTATACAGATTATTATGTATGCATTTAACATGATGACATCTCTCCTAGACATTTGAGTATCTGAATTTCTGTTAGTTATAGACTCAATGTCAACTGAGCCATTTTTTCTATTTCTCCACAACTTCATATCAGAAATTTCAACTTGCAGGATTAAAAAAATTGCATTGGGAAATTGATGTTTAGATTTGATTGATACATAACCTTAACTGACACTGACAAATTAAAGTCATGAGAACCTTTGAATTCACTGCAGTGCCAGCTAATTACTGACATTAATTAGCAATTGTATTGTATAAAATTAGAATGCAGTTACCGGATTGTCCTATTGCTTGGCAAATAAATAAACTTTCTGAGTGGGTCTAGGGCATGGGGGTTCTTGCTATATAGCTCCACACATAATCGTATAATCCTGTATAGAAAGAAAGAAAGTTTTAACCCAGCAAGTTTAAAATATATTAATCCACCCCCCAAAAAGTGCACATATCAAATGAAAAATTCAGTATACCATTTATTTCCTCAATTGCATAATCCCTTGTGAAATTTTACATGTATTAACAAAGCACTTAAGTGATTGTTTTTTTAAATTTAAAGTTCATTTACCTATGCATTATTTGTTTATTATATAATTTTCATTCATTGCATTTTGCACTGTAGCATTAAGCTACATGTAGTATTACATACGTATATAATATATAAATATTGTTTAAGTGAAACTGATGCTCATACGATATTATTTTCTTCTCGAATGTCATTTAAAACTTACTTGGGATGCCAACGATACCCACGAGAAGAGGAAGCACTCATCACTTTGTGCTGCTGTTCCCATAGTATTGATAGGTTCTCAGGGACATCGTGTTTGTCAATCATGGACATCATTGTAAGCAGGTCATTGTAAGCAGGTCAGTGTGATCTTCTGAGTCCATATCCAGCATCTCAGATTCCAAGCGTTCTCTGATGCGCTGCTCCTTAAGACGCCTCTTTTTTTCTTGGGTTAGCTTATTGAGTATTTCATCCCTTGACAAATAACGATGATTGCATTTAGGTCTTGGGTTTGCTAATTCCTCGTGCCTCTTTTTCAGTTTGTTCAGCTGATATTGGGCTGATTTACATTGTGGACAGCACAGTCCACGCAAGTTAGTGAAAATAAGGCATCTAGAGGAAAAATAGCGTTTTTCTTTTATCTCCGTTTTGGCCTTGGGATCTTGGACATGATGTATAACATATATCGACTTGGAAAACGGTATGTCATCACTAAGAGCGTCTCTGACGCTGAGCAGTGACTATTTGTCCTCTGTCAAACCATAGTTATTTGATCCCCTTGCAAATACTGTTGACAGTAATATCGTCTTGCGGATCTAAAATAATATTTTCTTTCTCAGCTTCTACGTGATCAAGAATATCTTGCCGGAAGGAAAAGCCTTGTTCTTCAAACTCATAGTTTCGCAGAAGCCTAAATATTCAATATAAATAGAGTACATGTAAGTAATAATAAAGATGGGTGATGTCGAGTAGTTGATATCTTCATCTTCATCATTTAACGGTTGCTTTGACAAAGAAATTGAAAGTTTAAAGTTACGTATTGAACTTACCAAGCCTTTAAAGACACAAACAAAGACAAAGAAACTTCACTCGATTTTCTTTTCTTTGCGACATTCCCATCGGAATGTTCTTGATTACCCCTTAATGTTTACTTCACTGACCTTACTTACCAATTAACAGAATCTGGGATTTAAACTGTAGCTTGCACGGGGCGCGAGCGGGGGTTTACCCGGCGTAGCATAACACACTTTCATTGGCTGACCGGAACAATGAGCCAGGCGCAATTTACACCCACCCGAGGCTAGTGAGTTGCTATTTTTCTGTGCCTCCCCATCCACGACATGGATTTTTGAAAAGGGCATTGTTGAGCCGCGTCAGCGTTGCACGCAGAAAACCAGCTACGCAGAAAACAGCTTGGAAAGCTAAACTTTCATTCCCGTTTGATCGCCTAGCGCTTGGCCACGGACATGGATTTTCGCGTGATCGGTATGAAAAGAAGGGAAAATCTAACCTCTTTCCTCGTGTCAAAACACAACAGATAAGGTAAATAAACGTTAATTTTATGTTCAAATATGCATGTTTTTGCAATACTTCGATACTTTAATTTAATCTCCATACATTCCCTTATAAAATCAAATACAAACGTTATGTGTGGGCTCCCTGTGGTTTCACGTGCGCTCTCACATCATGTAATCTTTGTCTGCTGCTAATTTCGTTAGCGGATGATTCGCTCGTGTCTGGCGAAGACGTCGAACTGCCAGAAAGCCTAGAGCAAACGTCCTAGTCTATTTCTGATCCCTTGTCGGTCTGTAATTTTTCGAGACACTCGTGAGCCCTCGTGGCCACCTCGCGAGACCTTTGTTTCTGATAATGAACCCTTGCCACGACAGAGCTGTGTTTTTGGTCTTCGGAGATCGTGCTCCGTTCGCTACTGTTTAGCTGCCTGGAGCTTGCAGTTTCAACAATTTGGCGATAGCGAGTCGGGTGAACGTACTATCCTGCTGCATCAAAAACCAACTTGCTCATGAGTTCGCCACGTTTACTATGTTGACTCCCATTCCCAGTATCTGGCACATAATCGCAATCCGGTTTCAAGAGGCCGAATGTGGACGGTGTAACCGTCTAATACTTGCATACTGGTATCTGTTAGAAACAGAAAATCAAAGCCATACTTGCCCGCAGTTTTGAACATTTTCTGATCGATGAAGCCGCCATTGGTATTAGCCGTACGTCAAGTACGTCATTGGACGAGAACCCTTTACCTTAATGAACAAATACACTGCTAGAAATTTGGTTGCAAACGACAAGTCTAAAGGGGCGACTGTACCTGGTTTGTCTTTGCATGCCTTCAGCACGCTCACGTAGCAGGTTAAGTAGCGCGAGACGACTTGTAAAAGCTCTTCCATGGTAGCCCAGTGTCCCTTGGCCTCTAAGGTGTCGATGTCGAGATTGCTTTTTCCATTGTAATCTCATTATTTTTGAAACCTTTTTTGAGAGCCCTTTTCAAATATACTTGCGTTGAAGACAAGCTCCTTAAAACTGCGTCTGATGCCCCATTCACTTTTCTGAAATCACTCAATTCGGCAATGGCGTCCAAGTATCCTAAGCGTCCCGCATGACCAAGCTTCCATTCTTGCAATGCATCAACAAATTTAAAAAGAAGACTAGCTGAGCATAAGCTAAAATCGATGATGTCGCAGGTCAGTTCTTCTTCAACTTCGCAACAAAATTTAACAAATTTGAGGCTCTTGCTGACAATTTATTGCACTTGGCCTTCACGTTTGCCTCCTCAACCGCTTCCAGTCTTTAGCAATTTTACTCGAAATGTCAAAAGTAGGTAACGTTTTGCTTGTGCGTGGAGCTCTCTCCACTTTTGTTTCATCGTTGCTTTGAGCTGCTAAAATATTGCGGTTGTCCGGCTTTTCGTCAAGTAAAAGAACCAACGGTGCTTGTTCTTTACGTGTTTCCTGCATCCTCGTTGAGTGGTAAATCCATCGTGATCGCATACCTGTACTGGGCAGTGAATGAGACCATCGCAATCATCTTCTTCTAAGTGAAGTCTTTTTGGCTTTGGTGAAGCATGATTTCGTTTACTCATTCGTATCACACACCAGAATCGAGAATGAGCACAAGCTTGTTAGACTTTGCTTTTACTATAAATTTCCTTGCATCTCCAGAGATCTAATGTGAATTTGGCCAATCGAAAACGCTATTCGGCTCCCGTCTTAACTTGTACAAACTTATCCGCAAATCATTTGTTCTCTGTTCCACTGCTAACAATGAAATATTAAACATGCCTGGTTAGACCTTTTCCGCCCATAACTGCCTGCTGTTGTTCAGCTATTCCCAAGAGAGTTGATATCAACAGCAGCCAGTAGAGAAAGAGGTTTGCAGTGCTTAAATGGGAACAATTGTTCCTTTCAACCATAGAAAGGAACTGTGTGTAGTACTTAAATGGGTTCTAAAATCCTGTTCAAGGAAAAAGGGAACGATTTGCAGCGCGTTAAAGGAACCAAGTGTTCCGAATTTTGTTAAAAGGCGGGAACACAAATTAGGAACAATACTGTTCCTTTAAAGCATACTGTTCCTATTAGATGTAGAGGGGAATGCTGAAGAGCGTTCATTAGGAACGAACTGTTCCTTGTTGTATTAAAGAGAACATTTAATAGGAACTGTTGTTCATATTAAAGGTTGCGAGGAACGCTATGCAGCGTTGAATAGGAACAAACTGTTCATTGCTGTGTTAGAGGGGTGTTCGGAAAACGAAGACCCCTCATTTATTATGCAGTAACATAGGAAACATGATACTCGCTATTACAACGGACTCGCTCAGAAACAGTAGGCAACCACGAAGAACACTCAATCCAAGACTCAAACAATTTTTCAAAACGGAATTATTTTGGCAAATGAAACTTTATGTTCGCCAAAAATTATCTCTAAGACGTGTTCAGTATCCGAAGAGATGTAAGACTACCAATGATGAGTTTCCTTTGTAAACATCACTTACGGTTACTGTAGACTTTTAAACAAGAAACGTTTGGGATTTTTTCCCGCTATAAATGTAGTAGCTTATGAGATCTTTCATATTTTTTTTATTCTAACCGAGAAAAAGCGCATCACTTATTTTACCGGAAGTAATTTTGCAAGTTTGATTGACGGGTTACAAATGCGCGGCGGAGGATTGTACATGTTGTGGTCATTTAGTTTGCATTAGTTTGAGTCGCCTAGTTCACTAGTTTCTAGCTTTAAAAGTAATTGAAGAAGCTTATTATGTCTGAAAATTCGTGAACACCATATAAAGTAACTACTTCCATGGTTTTAAGTGTTTAAAAGGGTTATTATGAAGATTTTTAGAATGGTATATTTACCCCGGGAAATTACGGGAAACATTTGTTTACGGAGTTACGGTCATAATCGCTCATAACTATATATCCGATGCTTCTAAAACTTCTTATTCAAGTCCGTCATGTTCTCTAGTTTACGTAGATACCAAATTTAATATCATTGCACGAATGTTTCAAGTTTTCAGTCTGTAATATTCACAGAATTTCAGGCAGATGTTGCGCTACAAATCTTTGGCGAAAATTGTCCCGTGTAACATCACACCTTTAGAGAAAGAAGCGGTGTAAATAAGAAGGAAACGTAGCCGATTTCACTGCACTCATCTCGAGCTTGTTTGACCTCGCTTCCTTTAGCTGAAGCATGTGCGATTCGTTTCAGCTTTTTTCTTCCTACTTTTCATCCCGCGACCCACTAGTCGTCGTTTGCTTAAGCGACTTTACATCAGGCTTTGCTTTTGTTCTCATTGTCTTCTTTTCCTTGCCCATGATGGTGAAAAATTGACTTCTTTCACTCGATTCTGACACAAGAACACTCTATTTCTCACACAAGAGCACTCGAGCTCTGGCTAGAACGCAAACACTAGTAACTGGAGACGATTAATAGTTCGCGGGAAAAGGAACGGAAATAAATGTGGTATGATACGAATGTCACTGATTGGCCATATACTAATGAAAGTGTCAACAAGACGGGGCTTCACTTTTAGGGACTTGAGATGGAGGTTTCTTTCACACGGCTTTTTCTCGGCTAAATGTTTTGAGCTATAGAAAGAACTTTAAAAGGCTAAACGCGAACAACTGTTTACAATAATTTTCTGAAAATTGAATGCCTGTTAGATTAATATTCTGGTAACAAAGCCGTGTCTGCCAATTGTAAAATTTTCATTATTTATCGTTTTACGGCCTTTTACGCAAATGCATTTAGCTTCTAATGCTATTGTGTTTAGCTGAAAATAGTAAAAATTCAAATCCCATCGCTATGATACTGGAATATGTCTATATTGATTTGGTTCTGTTTGGGTTGCAGTGTCGCGTAAGCTCTCTCAGTGACTATCTGGATTTTGTTGGCACCAACGAGAAGTGTATTAATTCGTTTTCAAGCCTTTAACTAAAGATATCTTCATAGGAATAACATCGTGCATCGAGACTTGAAGCCAACATATTAGTATCCAATCAACACTACTGCAATTTGAAAATAAAGTCGCAGATAGCGGAAGCCTGGGCGAAAGAAGGGATCGTATGTAAGCTGGTTGACTTTGGAGAAAGTCGAGCGGAGCTGCAGCAGACGGCATCAGTATGTCATACAAAGAAGGCCAACGTTTACAGGGGCAGCATGGTCTACATGGCCCCAGAGTTGTTATCGAATGAGACAGACACTCTGTCTTGAGCAACCCAAGTACTTATGCGATGGTCCTTTTCATGCTCTTCAATCAGGATCTAGACTATCCATATGAGATCGAGATATACAAGATCGCTCGGAAAAGTCACGATGCTGCTCAGAATGAGGTAAAACGCAGCTTGAATGAGAAGAAAAGACCACTGTATTCCACCCGAAACTCTCGCCTTCAAGCAAAGGAATGGTTGAAGCTCGAGGTGTTTTTGAAATGCACAACGTTTGACCCACCAGACCGCCCTACCATTTCAGAGGCATTTCACCTGTTATCAGCAAAGGAATTGCCCTGCCTGAACATCCCTCTCAAGGTAAGCCAGAGCACAGCAGTTACGTAACTTGATCAAGCGGTAGCATCTGGTGCTACAGACGAATTGACCTCCGACAATGCCGCATCGGACGATGCAACAAATAGTTGTTTCTCTGTGTTCTAGTCACCGATATATTCCTTGCGCGGTAGAGGCAAGATGACCTCCCTGGAATGGAAGAGTGGCGGCTCTTCGTGGAACAAATCAGTGATATGATACTGACCGCGCCTCGCCGATTCAACGATCGCCGTGACATTGGAAAGATGTATGACGTACACGAGGCTTACTCAATTCTGCGAGCTGCCAACATTCTGAAGACCGCATACCAGCTTGACGAAGCGATCATGACGGCAGGCAGAGCATTTAGCAATAAGGGGCGCGACAAATTGACTACTTCAGTCGAAAGTCTTACAACGGCCGATGGCACAGGGCGAATCGCAGTGTACACTTGTGGCATGTACATATTCACCATTGGATGCCGCTACGGCAGGTTGTTTCTAGTGCACACCCATCCTATCACTGCGCACTTAGGAGGGAACGGTAACGGCATCCTGAAAGTATACCCAAGCAGTGATGCCAACTCAGTCTGTTCCCTTTGAGCATGGATATGGAGACGATTAGCATCAAGCGGCGTTTGTGAAAAGGCAATGCAGTCATTTATCCTATTTGAAGATTTCGACAAGTAAGTCAATTAACCATACCGTAGACTTGCGAAAGTAGGTCGTTATTTTCGAATTTTCCATTAAATAGGTCGTTAAATAGGTCGTTAATTTCGAGGGTTTGTTTCTTTCAGGGGGTAAATTTCGTAAAAAAAATAGATTTTTTATCAAGTATTGCGGGCTGATCTCGCCAAACCTTTAGCTCGTAACTTTAACCTTCCTGGTCATTGCATTAATCACATCACTGTATGCGGCATTTCTCTGCATCAAGGTACTACCGCCACTCGTAAACGCAAAGAACAGAACTTTATTTTCAAATTAGGAACTTTGTCACCTCACGGTATTTGTATTGTTGGCGCACTTTCTTTGATCACAATTGATCCGTGCACGTTTCCTCAGCAGTAATCATGCATTGGCGCAATTTCCTTTGATCGCAATTGATCCGAGTACATGTTTCCTCAGCGGTAATCATGCACTCGACACTATATAAACCGTTTCCCCACCCACAATTCCCTCTTTTGCTCTGACGAAGGGCTAACGCTCGAAACGACAGCTGCTACTCGCTTTCCACGGCGGTTAGCGTACCTCAATCGACTTTAGTTGATTACATACCAGTGACATTTTACGAGTTGCGAACGCATGTTCGTATGCCGCAGGGATTTATTATACAACCTTTTTAAATTAATTATGTTCGAGGAGATGATGTTTGCAGGAAATTGCATACCGTAAAACTTCTATTTAGCCCCTCTCTAATAAGCCCCCCTCTCTAATAAGCCCCACGTTTTTGGAGCACAAAATATATTAGGCCCCCCTCTCTAATAAGCCCCCCTTTCCCCTCCCCTCTTTATTCACAAATACTGGTAAATCAATAAACAACGGTATTACCTTCTTGAGTCCAAAAAATCAACACAAGCTAAATATACCGTACCGTGACAGCTGATTCTGTTGCAATTGAGTTTGCAAGTAAGTACTGTACAAGTTCATTTATCGTTTAATGAAGTGCAATTAAATGAGTAGTAAACTGATAACCCAGTGCTGGCACTCTGCTAAACTAAATAACTAAATTATATAGCCCTCTCTAACGTGCTTGAAAACAATAAGCTCCGGGGGGTTAATAGAAGATTTACGGTATTACAGCACACCGGATTGAGAAATCTGTATGAAATCCGCCAAACCTTTCTAACGGCCTCATATCCACCCGCAACAATTGCCTTATTAGTAAAATATCACGCAAGAATCACTGTGAATATATTTTAAGTATTTTATAGTGCGCAATCAGGTGTTAAAATTGTTGTATTTTTGACTTTTTTATTACTTTAACGGCGTTCACTTAAATATTGTTGTGGTAGCAAAAGTGGAATAATACTGATATTTCTTGTTTACGGTAACATTGATGCGGAGATGATGGTTAATTGCTGGTTTTCAATCATTACAAAATAATGCAACGGCGACCATGTTGAATTGACGAGCAATTAACCAAAAAATGTCAGAGGGGATTCTCTGCATCAAAATACTTAAGTATGAAGTTCATGCTAAGTGCCGACACCCGTGTGAATACTGTGCCTGGTTGGGTATTTACCATATCGTGAGTTTTCAAAAGTCGCAGAAATGAGGCGTTAATTTGTATGGATTGGAGGGATGCTTGTTCCTCCAATGCATTATACAAACATCTGAAACAAAAAAAACATACAAACACTTGAAAGTTTGAAAATTCAGTTTCTATTAAACAAAACATGCTCAAACTTGGTATTCTTACTAATTCTGATGTGGTCTTTCCAATGTTTTTATTTTGGAGAGAAGGCTAAAAATGTTTAATTTATCTTGAAAGGTATAGTTTTATCTTGGCATGTATGTATGGTTAATGTCCTATTGTTACAGTTAATGACTTGGCTCACGTTACGGTCACATAGCGAGTTAGTGAGATAGTGGTAGGCAAGTCATTCGATCACTTCAAAGGCTTATTGGTGTTTCATGTATCTAGTACTCGGTTTGTAGAGTTCTGTAATAATTTTAGTTTCTTCATGTCGGCACATAATTTAAGACCACGACAACGTCTAGATTACGTGGAAATGCTTGAGGGTAAACCGATTCAGTTTGGGGAGCATGGCTTCTCGACAATACCAAAATAAGCTACACAGAGCGAGACCTATGACGGACTCGGCGATAAGGACCATGATGCAGTTGATGAACATGCAGTCTTAACGTCAGCCATTGCGAAGGCCAAATTGAATAATGCCGCATTGGAACGACGGGCAGAATTATAATCTTTACGACTGGAATAAGAGGAATTGCAGGCAAGGGGAGTCAGCTTAAAGTCGACTCGAGTCGCTACTATACGCAGGATACGCCCCAAAAACAACCTCGTGGTCGAACAGAGCCGACAATGAAGGACCTTCGAGAGGTCCCCGCTCTAACGGCGAGGGTTAATCAAGGATTCGAATTTTCCAGTCAGGAAAATCTACTAAACTGACTAGTCATGACCTACACCCACAATTATGGCCGCACAGTTATTTGCGGCTGTCATACGTTCCGCAACAACTGGAACATGACGATTTGACTATGGTAGAGTTTGAGGCCGGCTACGCCGCTTTTGTACAGTTACTGACGTTATCCGCGAAGGAACTAAGAGGACGAATCAATCACTTTGCTAGTCTAATGTACTTAGCTACGCAATTTGCTTGGTCGTCCATACGAAAGTTGCATGCGGCCGTTGCTAAACACTAGGAGTTTTCGGGGCAGTGTCCACTCAAAGCATCGGCTAAATCTGAGAGCCAGCAGACGACATTTCCTAAATGACTTGGGAAATTTGCACAGCTAGAACACGTGGTTATCGATAATCTCATACAAGATCGCAAGCTTCTTGACCCGCAAATTCTTCATCAAGACTTACAAGAGTCGTCTATTATTCAAGACTGTTCTCTTATTCCAGACATTCCAGACTAGTTAAATAGTATTATTATTCAAGACTCAGTTATTACTTTGCAATGATTTTGTCGCCCAACACTGTTATGGATAAATCGTGTATTGAAGCTATCCAGCGGGGGAGTGCAAGATTTGTTACGAATGACTATCACCGTACCTGCATTGTTTCTAAAATGGTCGACACTCTTAAGTGGGACAACCTCGAAACACGTAGATCGCTCACTGACCTTACGATGTTCTACAAAATTCACTCAGGCATGGTGAACCTTAAATTCCCTCCCGAGATGGTGATATCAGATCCTAGAACCAGATCTTGTAATCCTGAGAACTTTCGCCATCTACAGTCATCTGTAAATGCATTTAGACATTTGTTCTACGTCCGCCCTATACCGCTCTGGAACTCTCTCCCCGCTGCTGTTTTAACGGCCACCACTCTGACCGCGTTTCAAGCCCAAGCTCATGCCTTTCTCTGAGTCACTTAACTTTATTATTTGTAATATTTGATTATTTATTTCTATTTTAATTTTCTGTCACTTGACAATTAACTTAGTGCATTAACGTAGTAGTTTTTAGAACTGGCCACCGGCACAGACTGCTGTACCAGCCTCCTGCCGGGATTACCTTTAAGCTATATATGGCAGTACATATATTTAGATTTAGAACACTTTCAAGACTCGTCTATTAATTAAGACTGTTCTCTTATTCCAGACATTCCAGACTCAAATAGTATTATTATCTCAGTTGTTACTTTGCAAGACATTGACCCAGACTGTAGACTTGATATTAATTATTTAGTTCGAGTCTTATGCTACCCAGCTCGATTAGCTCATTATAGCAGTATTACCACTGGACTATCTATTGTGTGTAAACAAATATTTTTCCCATTGGTAATAATAAAGTTGTTGTTGTTGATTGCACTATCGAGTTCACGCGAGTGGGATTACTCCCGAAATAACAGAGCTCGTGACGCTGAGTTTGTTTAAAGGCTTTTGGCGCCAAAACGACCCGGCCGCGTGCACCATTCTCGTTCCAGGAAACCTCGTTCAAACTCAACGTCCGGAACGTCAAAGTTCTCGATGCTTAAGGTCCATAATCACGCCTGAAAAGAATTGCTCATTGCCGTGCAGTTTCGCTTTAATTGAAGTATTTAAACATTATTAAGGAGACGTACGACGAATTTTCCAAGCGTTTAATACAACAATAATTTTACTTATTTGTAATCAAAGAAGAATGAAACGAGTACTAGCACTGTAACGTTACTAAGTGGCTAACAACAATCCATCCCCATCCCTACCCCCTCCGTCTTATGCATTACAAAGCCATTACACATCTATATCGCTCCAAATTGAAAAACTATATATAAAGCTATGGTTAACAAGTGAGAATTCCCCCAAACAACGTAACGGTAAACCCATCTTGTTGCACGGTAAACCACACTTATAAAGAAAATATGTATTTCCTTTTCTTACAAGACCGGTTTACCGTGGTTTACCGTTTAAACCGAAGACAAATCCCATTTTTCATTTGAGTTTACCGTGGTTTATCGATGTTATAGCCAGATTAAGTTTCACTGCAACAAAGTGTCGTCCCACAATTCACTGCAAACGTTTTAATGCACGGGCCTCCCGAGAAAATCAGAAACACAACAAGCCCAAACCAAGTACAAACGTGCAGTATTTCAGTTTCTCTGAGCTCTCTTAATAAGCATGATTATTTAAGTTATTATACTGCTAATAAAATTCCTATTATGCATAAAATATCCTTATTACTACGATTCTTGTAACAAATAAGACAGCACGCTAACTTCAAAACCACCATAAACATTCCCTTCTCTGCTGTTTTCATTAGTATCTTCGACAGACAAACTCAGACAAAAATGCTTAAGAATTTATTATTATTATTATTATTGTTCTATTACATTAGCTTTTCCACAAGAATGACACAATTTTACTGACCCCCCTTTCCCGCGGGTACAATGTTGATGATCGCATGTGTTCCCAGAGCAAAGTGGCACTCCGTCTCAACATTGTATGGGGAGGGGGAGGGGGTAGGGTCACTTGTTGGCCATGTATTGCCAGCCACAGTACACAAGCTTTTGAACATTTTCTTAAGATTTTTGTCCGGCATTGAAGGCTACCAATCGACAAGATCCTTGAAACGTACCCAGCATCGACACCAGGCAACCATCAGCAGTACCTATGTCAAAAGGTGGGAGTCAGTGATGCAGCAGGCGTATTCGCTTGCTAAACAACATGCTACCGACAGAAAGCACGGAACAAGGCTGCTTACGACGCAAACATAATGGCTGCCGATTTGAAACCTCTCGGAGAGAGGTGGACCTGGGAAGCTGAGACCCCGCTGGGAAGATCACATCCACGTCGTAGTCAATCGCAAAGGAACTGGGCCACCACTATATGGGGTGAGACCAGATAATACAACTAGGCATCTGATATAATTATGTGAATCCTACCAATAGATGGTTTGCACTCAATCCCCAGAGATTCAAATGACAAAGGGCATGGCGGCCATGTTGGTGTACAGAACAAAAGAAACTAACGAGGAATCTATTGTTACCTGTACACCAACATGGCGGCTATGCAAAGGGTCTATACACTCAGCTTATTCAAGAACCTACACGAATTACACATAACTCGTCAACTCCCATTGATGTCTTTCTCACTAATGAGCCAGGTGCATTTGCTACTTCCGGACTAGTCATGTTGGGTTTAGTGATCATTGCCTGATTTATGCTTCTGGTAAGCACACAAGTCCGAAATCATACCCTGGAGTAGTTAAATCTAGACAATATAAGAATTTTATAATCAACAATTTTACTAGAGATATTGAACTTATCCCCTGGTCCTCGGTAAAACACGATCCTATAACAGCTTGGGAGCTTTGGAAGAAATGGTTTCTAACCGTTGCGGATTCACACACACCAGTCAGGAAAAAAACGAGTAAGGAATTCAACAGCCCCATGGCTGACTCCTGATATTAAACGGCTCATGTGGGAAAGGGATCGCTTCCATCACATTAAACAAAATGGGTCGATATACAAGACTCAAAAATCAAGTTAACCATACCATTAAAGCTTGTAAAAATGATTACTAGCATGCCTTCTTCGGTAGAGTGAAAACCACCTAGAATGGTGTGAAGAGTTAAACAAGTACATAAAATAAGAAATCACCACCCCGCCTCTGCAACATAATTATTTCTGGTTCCGGTATAGCTTTGACAACCATGCGTCAATCACGTGAGAGCATTGGGTGTAAAGTTTCAGACATATTTCACCACGAAATGTGAAACACTGAGAGTCGAGTGTCGGGTCTTTCGGAGCGGAATAAATGTACAGCAGTTTTTGTTATGTACGTCTAATTCCTTAGTATTATCGAATAGCCGACGTAACATTTTGGCGACCCTGCCAGGACTATCACTCAGGCCGGGACTGCCTGAACGAAGTGGTGGAAGACGGGTTTTACTACTGTGTTGGCTACTGCGATGGCAACTAGGGTGCAACCAGTGTTATTTTTCTGGATTTAATTTGGAATGCTGGACGCGTGTGGATTTGGAGTTTTGTTGTTGGTTTTCTGGTTCACTGAGCGATGAGTTGATTTTGACTTCGATCTAATGTTTGATTTGGGATTTTGACGGGAAGACTACATGACAGACCACGAGGTCGTGGAACTCCAACTTGGGCTAAAGGTGGAAATCTGCGGCCTTGATAGGGACGATTTAGTCCGAATGGCAGAATACCTCAAAGTGGAGGGCGAAGGAAAGTTTTCCTTTTCAAAGAAAATCCGCGGACAAATCGAGAACAAAGTTGAAGAGGCGGAGGACAAGCCGACACGTGATCCACCACAACTTGAAGTCGAATAAGCTGGCCCTACCGAAAATCAAGCGGCGGTAAAACAACAGGAACAAGCTAAAACAAAACAGCTGCCCAAGGAATCTGAAGCAAACGTCGCTGTAGACATAACCAAAGTCCTCAAGCGTGAATTAAAAAATATATGGTGTAATCGTAGGCGCAAACCACAAGGACGATTTATCTTTCGTCAGCCTTATTATCAGACAGAACGACACCGGTAGGAAATCTGGTTACAAGGAGACCGATGTAGTTGAAGCAGTGATGCGCGCTGTAAGTCCTAGTCTTAAATTACGTTCTTATTTGGAAAGGATAAATGACCTTCAGAACTTCAGAGCTCATTTTAAATAAAAATCGGGTACCGAACTGTATCAAGAACTGTCTACATTATGTCCAGGGCAGAGGGTCTTCCCAATATTTCCTGATTAGAGCCACGGACCTACGTCAACAGGTTATCTTCGCATCACAAGCCACCGATAATGCTGTAAAGTACGAGCCATCTCTGGTCCAAGCATTATTTATACATGTGGTTGAAACCGGATTACAACAAGAGGCAATCACAGCTAAACTACGGCCACTCCTAGAGAAAACAGACGTGAGTGACGAGTTAATGGTACAAATAAATGTGGCCGTTTCAGCTGAGACAGAGAGGCAAGGCAAAATGATTGTTACCATCTAAGAGAAGTTCACAGGTTATTCAAGTTTCGTCATGTAACCGAGAACTTTTAGAGGAACATTCAAGTCAGGGGATCTATGTCAAGCCTCCTCAAAATAAAAAAGGAAAACCCAACATTTACAAGCTGGTGGCTATGTTGTAGGTCAAATCGCAGTACCCAGGCCATTTCGTTAAATGCTAATTGATCACGCATGTGCACTACCAACAAATTCGGACTTGGCGAACAGCGATGGCAGCTCAATACAACGAAGTTTGTGTGGATTCTACTGTCTTTTATGACAAACATGAGAAGTTAAGACAATCCAAAAAAGCAAAATCAAGCCAAACAACACTATTTATTGATGACACATTTTATGAACAAGCAAAAAAGTGGCTTCAATCAACTGATGAAGTGAGGAAAGATTTGAATCTCAGCAACACTCTCAAGACAAAACTCTCTCGCGGCTGAGGACAAGATAACCGATGTCTATGGAAAATATGTAGTTCCGAAGAGTGACATATACCAAACTCTATGCCAACTCCATTCAGAAATAGCCCATAGAGGAAGGGACAAGACAGAAAAATACGTACGAAACTCGTATGCCGGCATTTCGCAAGATATTATTAGCTTATTTGTGTCACTATGTAAGCTACATCAACAGCAAAAACGTGTGACAGATCACGCAAAGAAACCGCTTACAAAGCCCAGCCAAGGGAATAATTTCCTCTCACATGTGGAAATTGACCTAATAGACTTTAGGAATTTACTATGTGTATGTGCCTGTGAGCAAAATCATAAGTGGGTACTTCGTATCGTGAACCACTTTTCCTTTCCAAATACTCCTGGATCTTTCCGTTAAAACAGAAGCAAACGGAAGAAGTTGCACAAGCTCTAGAATACGTATTTTTTTATGTTTGGTTTCCCAGCCATTCTACACTCAGACAATGGCAAATAATTCAAGAGTAAAAGAATGACTGAATTTTGCAAAAAAAAAAAATTCGACAAGTACACGGAGCACCAAGAATGTCTTCTACACAGGGGCTAGTTGAACGCAGTAACCGGACAGTAAAAAAACCATATCAAACATTTTTTAAAGAAAAAAAGCTGACCTAAACACATGGTGCACTGTATTAGGTGAAGCTGCGTACAAAAAAACATAACATAACCCAACACATGGCAATCACCAAAACCCCCTATGAAGTTGTGTTTGGCATTGAACCAATTAAGGAAATCCACAATCATCCCAATATCAGTGAGATAGAAGAGGTGGAAACAGAGCCAGAGGAAAAAGCTAAAGAAGATAATGAAATGGATGATGAAATGATGGATGAAGATGCAGGTGATGTGAAAACCCCAGAAATTACAAAGAAACAGAAACAAGTCCAACATGATATTCACACAAAACAATAAAAATACAACAACAAAAATGAAAGAAAGTAGAAAGAAGGAGTCTCAGTTTCAGATTGGCGACTATGTATCAGTCAAAATAAACAAAATAGATAAAAGCACTCCTCTTCATCCAAACGTTTATTCGGCAAAATAAACGAAACAGAGAATACTTATGCAAAGGTTTTCACTAAGTTTGTATAATTTCTACATACATTTCTACCAGCCGACTAAATAAATGTGAGCAACTGAACATTAACGTTGATCACACAAAAGAAGTCAACTTCTCATCAGTCTGTGAAACAACTTTATCAGGAACCCGAACGCATTATCTAGAGACTTGGACCGAGACTTGACTTTTTAGATTGAATAAGAAATCATTCCCAATTGCCTCAAACATTTTGCATCTCAGTTATAATTTTTTTCATCTTCCAAGCATTTCAAAACAATAAAATGTTTGGGAGCCTTGATGAAACACTCGTCCTCCTTTTGGAAATATTACATCACCTCAGTGTGTACATGCCCATGTATTATTCTTTGTTTTAAAATTTGCAACACCGACTGTCAGCAATAGCACTGTCAGCAATAGCAATCTAATCCCTGATGATGATCCAAGCACCAGTAAACACCAGAGCAACAACCTTGCCAATTTCCAGACCAGTTCCAGCACCACTAATGGCAATACTGAAATACACAGCAATACCAATCTAATCACTCAGCCTGATGATAGCCGAAGTACCACTACATGCCAGAGCAACAACCATGGAACTGGTACATCCAGCTCTACTAGCAATGGCACTACAGGAACTAGTGAACAAATCAGTGAAATGATACTGACCGCGCCTCGCCGATTCAACGATCGCCGTGACATTGGAACGATGTATGACGTACACGAGGCTTACTCAATTATGCGAGCTGCCAACATTCTGAAGACCGCATACCAGCTTGACGAAGCGATCATGACGGCAGGCAGAGCATTTAGCAATAAGGGGCTCGACAAATTGATTACTTCAGTCGAAAGTCTTACAACGGCCGATGGCACAGGGCGAATCGCAGTGTACACTTGTGGCATGTACATATTCACCATTGGATGCTGCTACGGCAGGTTGTTTCTAGTGGACACCCATCCTATCACTGCGCACTTAGGAGGGAACGGTAACGGCATCCTGAAAGTATACCCAAGCAGTGATGCCAACTCAGTCTGTTCCCTTTGTGCATGGATATGGGGATGATTAGCATCCAGCGGCGTTTGTGAAAAGGCAATGCAGTCATTTATCCTATTTGAAGATTTCGACAAGTAAGTCAATTAACCATACCGTAGACTTGCGAAAGTAGGTCGTTACTTTCGAATTTTCCATTAAATAGGTCGTTAATTTCGAGGATTTGTTTCTTTCAGGGGGTAAATTTCGTAAAAAAATAGTTTTTTTTATCAAGTATTGCCTTATTGGTAAAATATCACGCAAGAATCACTGTGATGGAATCTATTTTAAGTATTTTATAGTGCGCAATCAAGTGTTAAAATTGTTGTATTTTTGACTTTTTTATTACTTTAACAGCGTTCACTTAAATATTGTTGTGGTAGGAAAAGTGGAATAATATTGATATCGCCTTGTTTATGGTAACATTGATGCGGAGATGATAGTTAATTGCTGGTTTTCAATCATTAAAAGATAATGGCACGGCGACCATGTTGAATTGACGAGCAATTAACCCAAAAATGTCAGAGGGGATTCTCTGCATCAAAATACATGCTAAGTGCCGACACCTGTGTGAATACTGTGCCGCCTGCCTGAAAGTGCTTCGTTTCTTTTCTTATCAGCATGCTACATCCATATAAAGCCAATTTCTGAGTGACTTAAGAAACAAATAACTTTTCTTTCATTGCATTCCATGTGAATCACATCCTCTTCTTCCATCAATTTCAGGGCATGCTTTATAGGGTAGTTTATTCGGCCATTAACTTCAACCCAAATCCTCTCAATGGTCAAATTCTAGAATGGTGAAACAACAATACACAATTGGCGACTTTTGAAATGAACAAAAGGACAGGGTTTGTAAAGTTAATCTAATTACAATCAAATTAAGGAATATAGTTTCCATCGCAGGAAAGAGCACATCAAAATTAGTAGGTTTACCAAGTTTGGCGACAATTGGTTGGGTATTTACTGTATCGTGAGTTTTCAAAAGTCGCAGAAACGAGGCGTTAATTTGTATGGATTGGAGGGATGCTTGTTCCTCCAATGCATTATACAAACATCTGAAACAAAAAATCATATAAACACTTGAAAGCTTGAAAATTCAGTTTCTATTAACCAAAACATGCTCAAACGTGGTATTCTTACTAATTCTGATGTGGTCTTTCTAATGTATTTATTTTGGGGAGAAGGCTCGAAATGTTTAATTTATCTTGAAATATAGAGTTTTATCTTGGCATGTATGTATGGTTAATGTCTTATTGTTACAGTTAATGACTTGGCTCATGTTACGGTCACGTAGCGAGATAGTGAGATAGTGGTAGTGGTAGGCAAGTCATTCGATCGCTTCATAGGCTTATTGGTGTTTCATGTATCTAGTATTCGGTTTGTAGAGTTCTGTAATAATTTTAGTTTCTTCGTGTCAGCCATTGCGAAGGCCAAACTGAATAATGCCGCATTTGAACGACGGGCAGAATTAAATTTTTACGACTGGAACTAGAGGAATTGCAGGCAAGGGGCGTCAGCTTAAAGTTGAGTCATAGAGCTACTATACGCAGGATACGCCCCCAAAACAACCCCATATCGAACAGAGTCGACAATGAAGGACCTTCGAGCGAGGATCCCGCTCTAACGGCGAAAGACTGGTTTTCAGGGATTACTGGCCGCATCTGGGGACATAAACCTGTTGGAAGCTAGGGCCTTGCTGAATGGCCTCACTACATTCAGAAATCGAATATCCAATGCTTTCTCAGGAGGCTTGGTTGCGTGTAGAACGTTTGTTCGGTCCCCAGTCGTTTGATCTTGTGTCCTTGGACAGTAACTGCCAACGCGACATAAATGGGACTCCTCTGCCTCACTATACACCTTGGCCAACTCCTGGTTCCCATGAGGTAAACGTTTTTGCTAACCCGCTACCCACTGGGCATAATATTTACGTTTTCCTCCTTTCGTTCTCCTTGGCCCCCTTCTCCGATACGTCTTCGACCAGGGTTATCATAGTGCATTCACGTTGGTTGTGCCCGGTATAAGACCTAGGCCGTTTTGGTGGGCGACTCTTCAGGCCTTAGTGGTTGATCGTCTGTTGTTGGGTAGCAAAGGTTCGCCCTCGGTGCTGTTTTTACCTTCCCGACGCTCTCGAGAATGGATCCCGCGTCCCCTTCATTGGGACCTCTGGCAGTTCAGATGCATCTGCTAGAGGGAAATATTTATCTCCTTTTTGCTTCTAGGTTTCAGGACTTTGGAAAGCTGCTCGACGTTGTCCCGCGTGCCTATACCCAAACGACTTCAATGCTAAATTTTGTCAAGCGTGTGGTTCGGAAACCCACTTGCAACAAACACGAACACCCGCAAGACACGTTGATTCTGAAGCTATATCCAAACAATTCAACGAATTCTGTCGCGCTTCCAATAAACGCAATAAACGCAGACATATGATTTTACATCAAACTATTTTTATTTCACCTGTACTTCTAGCTACATATATTTTTTCAGTGGTGGTAACTTAATGGCCTGATGCTCGTCCCTGTCTTTCCACGACGTTCGGCAAAATTTTCTGCAGGTGGCCCATGTACTTGTGACATTTCTCTGGAGTTACTCGATCCCAGAAGCGGTAAATACCATCCACAAGTTCCTCTTTGGTGGCGGGTTTTACTCGTCGGCGAAGGAACGTCTTAAGCTCATTCCAAATCATCTCAATGGGTAAGTCTGGTGACTCTGCCGGTGTTGGCCAATAGTTAATGTCATTGTTTTCCATGTTATATTGCTCTTACTTTTGTGTTTGGGCCAAACATCTTCATAATTCCGGTAAACAGTAGGCTCCCCGCTTTGAGACACCAGCCCACACATGTACTTTATAGGGGTGTTTCGGGGTTGTCTCCAGCTTCGTAGGCTCTCCTTTTTTGCGGAAACACAGTCGCCTACGTCGCTCCATCCAGATGCTGCTCTCGTCAGTTGCGATGATGTCATGGAACTGTTCCCCATTTTCGATGCAACGCTCGGCAAAGGCAAGCCTCTCCTATCCGGTTCTTCTCTTTCACTAGTTGGCAGTAACGAGGTCCCGTTTTCACCCACTGGAGCCTTCGACGAACCGCTTTGACCACGCTTACGCCGCATCTCACGCCAAACTCTTGATACAGTAGTTTCAGTAAATCTGAAGTAATTATAACGACGTTAAAGTATTTCTATTTCTATTCAATTTGTAAATCGATAAAGAAATGCATTGATGGCAGGCATACAACTGTGATACGGTTCAATATAATGGCAAAGCATTACTTTACCTGGGGCTGACGATTCATCGTCTCTGTACATTTGAGCATCAACGAAGTTGTAGTGCTCCATGCCGAGTATAGCAGGCCGCCCGCTGGCTGTCTGGTCTTGGAGCGATTGATTTTCGCGGTATTTTTAAAAATATTTTGCTGACGGTTTGTCTTGTAATTGAGATCTCTTCTTTACGCAATTGTTCAACAACCTTAGTTATTGTAAGGCCAGTGTTTCCTAAGGCGATGATTCGCATCTTGACGTATTCGGAAGTTCGAGGCATGATTGTCGTAATTTGATTGTGATCCGCTTTTTGTTCAAGCCGGCGAACGCCTGAGAGAGCAGTTGCGCTATGAAAATACCTCATTAAGTATTCTGTTTTCAATCCGACGCTTGCTATAAATAGTGGTTCTCGGGTTTATTGAGTCATATCTACCCAGATGATCGAATACGCAACTTCTCCGAAAAGCTTAGCCAAACGCAACATTTGATCATGAGTCTTAGGCAACTGACGAAAGAACCAAGAAACGCTCTTGTACTGTTTGATTGTGATCAGGCGCTTTGCATCGTCCCATCAAAGAGAATCATCAAAGCAATTACTGGATCAAAATTCCATATTGGGAGTGCTGTCACTGTAAACCATGGCAATGAAATATTGGAGGCTGAAGTTATGGCTTTGGATGGCAAGTTCAATTATTGCAATAAGTGATCATTGAAACTTTTTAGATACAGTATATATGCTGAGTAATCAAAACAAGTCGACTTATGAGGTTTGATTCCTTTTTCGTAGATGATCCAACAGTTCTAAGAAGGAAGGAAGACGAGTTATTAAAACGTCTTAACGCGCAACATCCAACAGGCCCACCAGTTAGAGAAGAACCTGAAACTTCCCACACCGACGCCCAAAAGCCAAAGAAACGGCGAAAACAGAAACAACCAAAAGGCAGTGAAGCAAAAGCGAAGCATTCCTTATACTTATATATTGTGATCAGTCAGGAATACGATTAGTAATGTTTTGCCTTAAATGCTTCGTAGTAGCACGACATGCACTAAGTTAACTCTGGTAGCAAAAGTGATCTATAGAATTGGAATGAATGTCATTTTGTCATTTTGTTATATACAGGCAATTGTGGTAAAAAGGTTTAAGCCAGCAGCACCCCCGATTAGACAGCCAGCACAGCCAGCAGACCTGGAACTAATTGACCCGCCTGTACCAGCTGCCGTCTTCGTTCATCACATAGCCACAACTTCCCACCTTCCCGCTGAAACGCAACACATCACTGGTGGCATTACTCAACTTATTCCCCCTGGACAGCCTGGAAGGACCTCACCTGGAATGACGATTGAAACAAGCTAAACAACTTATAATCGAACAGAATAAGGAATTGTTATTTTATTTTATTTTAGAAATGCTATTACGACGCCTTTATTTAGCGCATTGCCTAGTGCATCTGCCACGCTGACAGTACCAGACACACCGACAGCAACTACCGTGCAGACAGCGACATATACACCGACTGTACGCGTTTCTGCCACACCGTCACTACCTGCTGTTAATTGTTTGAGAGAGTTTATTTCAGAAGCAGAACTGAAAGGAAAAAACATCGCCGGTGTGCGAAACAAGCCAGCAGTAGACCCGCTAAGAATAGCTCTAATTAGAAAGTAAGTTTTTAATATGTATCCCACACCACCTTTTTCCCAAGAATCAGCTTGGAGTATGTGTCGTACGGCAATGGATGAGTACATCCGACGCCCAGTGAAACGTTCACTGCGTATGGAGTAAGTATTCAATTTCGAGCTATCTTAAACCATTTATCAATAATGCTTAAAATTGTAAGTTTTAGTGTATTGATATATTTCTATTAATAAAAAAAAAGATGTATAACATGTTTTCCGTTTTATATTATTCGTTCTCTCTCGCTGTTCTAACTTTGCTGCCTGTTAGATGTTTGTTAGATTTCACGAGTTTTTAGAAGATATGTTTGAAAAGGAAACGATTGAATTATCTGAAGAGATATGACTTTCTTGGATTCGGCCAAAGGAATGCATCGTATGCAGTCACGTGAAATGAACAATTAGTCTAGCTGTCTCCAAAACTTGGAAACGTGCTGCCATTCATGAGTTAATTTAGCTGGGACGGGCGACCAGGTGCATTGACTGACGCAACTTCGCAACAACGCTTTCAGCTTGAAAATTCTCAGAAGAGTTTATTAGCTGTTTCTTTCATGTAAGAACTACAACAAGTGAAATGTGCGTTTTATTTAGCTTGCATCATAGAAAATGCTACGATCGACACCGATGAAAAGTCAAAATGGCCGTCAAAGTGAAATAAACTTCATGTTTCTGTTGTGGTGCGAGCAGTGACAATTTATTAGGTTGTCCACAAGAGTAGCTCGAGAAAGTATTACGTGAATTGCAGAGCATACATTGCAGAGCATACAATCAAAAGTTTCCTTCAGCATTATTAAGTTTTGGCGAAACCTTTGGTAATTGAAACCGCTCAAAGAGATGGCGCATATCGGAAAACGGAGTTTGGAGTTGCAGGTTACAAACAATTTCATGCTGAATTGATTTTTGAAATAGAGATGCTTACAGAAACAAACGTTTTGAAAGTTTTTACTTTAGGGCAAGTTGATCGAACGTTTATTACGTGAATTGCAGAGTACGATCAAAAGTTTCCTTCAGCATAATTTATTACGTTTTGGCGGAAACCGTTGGTAATTGAAACCGCTCGAAGATCTAGAGACGGCGCTGGAGTTGCAGGTTACAAACAATTTCATGCCGAATTGATTTTTGACAATAACTGTATAACAAATGAAAACTACACGCATTTTGCGTGTAATACACGGGTGTAGTGCACGCGTGTAATACACTCAAATGCGTGTAGTAAATTAATTTTGTACACGCGCGTTACACGCCTGTAAATGTTAACATACATCCAGGTTGTACTGTATAGGAGAACGCAACTATGGCAAAGTTTGAAGTAAGAATCAGGAATGGTGTTAGACATTGCGGGTTCGCTGGAACCGTACTTGTCGTGTATCTATAGTTGTAGTTCTGTGCTCCGTGTGCCTACCCGGCATGCACCACGCGGTTGTGGAAGTCGTGATTCAAGATGGCGGCTTTATGTCATGTGCTTTGGTATTCTGCGTAATATATGCTTTTTGCAGCATCCATGTTATCTATAGACTTACATAATAAATATGCCATTTCTAACCGCATGGTCGATACTGTAGGCATCTCCCTTCAGGTTTGTTATTTTTTTTTGTCTTTAACAACCTCTTTTTATTTTATTTAATAAATTTTACAAAATTACACATCTACTAACACTAAACTATACACAAAATAACTAAAATTATAAAACATACTCAAATTTACTCTACGTTTTTCTAATTACTTATTTATTGCCATTAGAATTGTGTTCCATTTCTTATAATGTGAAAGGAGTTTATTTCTTTTTTTGGCGATTTTTAATTCAATTTTTTCTGAGTATCTTAATAAGTTCTTAAAAAGAGTGATAGACGGAATTTGTTTTCCTCTAGCTTTATAAAGACACATTTTATATTCTAAAATTATATAATTTATAACTTGATCATCTACACCTAAAATGATATTTACTATATTGGACTCTGGCAACTTAATATTGACAGCTTCAAGCCAAGTTCTAATTTCAAAATATAAGTTTTTTGACTCAACACACTCAACAAAAAAATGATCAATAGTTTCATAATACGTTTGGCAGAACGAACAATTTGGATGACTACTAATTTTAAAGCGAAACAAATCGTAATTAAGAAATAAACAATTATTTAGAATACGGTATTGAAAAAACCTAGAGTATGCATCAATTGAAGTGGTGTAAATTTTGTTATACACCGACTTCCAATTAATTACAAATCCTGGTTCAATCCGTTTAGATATATTAACTTGTGAAGTAGGTGACTTAAACTTTTTATCAATTAAACATTGATATATAATCTTCGTGTGTCTTATGTTATCTATGGCAATATCCTTTTCACCAACCCTTAAAACTTTCTCCGGCACAATTATATCTTGATGTGTTATAATCGATGCTTTTAAAAGAACTTTCCAATCATATGGCAAAGAGTGCACAATGCTCGCCCAGCTCATAAAATCCTTATCTTGTAACCCTTTTTGTTTAACAGTCTCCCATTTAAATTCCCCATTTTCATTAACCATATCAACTATCCTATTTATACGGCATCGTGCCATTCTCTCATAATATACTGATCTCTTATTAATTGTTATGTAAACATTGTTCCACAAACTTTCTTGAAGAACCTCCTGCAAATCCATAGTTTTTAAATCTTTCTTACAAAATTCGGCCCAGCACTTTAAAATAGATTTATAAAAATCTGGAATATCAAATGGGATTTTCTCCTTATCGAAGTTAACACTTATAGCCTTCGTACCACCTATTCTTTCTAAATAGGAGCACGGAATATCTTTCCATGCGGATTTCTCGCTACCTAACAAAGAGCAGGCCCATTTTACTCTGTTTGCTCGAACTAACAATGAGAAATCTGGAACTTTCAAACCCCCTACTTCGTAACTTCCAATTAATGTTTGATACTTAATTTTTGGTTTTTTTTCCATTCCAGATAAAATCCTTTAGCTCACATTCTACAAGTTTGATAAAATCTTCAGATACGTGTATTTTGGAGCAAACATACAACAATTTAGACAGTGCTAATGTACGAACAATCTGTATTCTTCCATATAACGTAAGCGTCCGTGATCTCCAAATAGATAGTATTGTTTTAAAGTTACACAACACTCGATGTAGATTATTACTATAGATTAAATTCTTATTATATGAATAAAAAAATCCCAAAATCTTTAGGCCGCTGTCCTCAAAATCAACTAATTTAAAGTCTTTATAACTATCGTTGCCTGACCCTAACCCTGACCCCAGCCACCCTATCTCTGTTTTTTTTTTAATTAATCTTCAAAGAAGAATATACTCTAAATTTATCTAATACTTCTAATGTTTTTTTCAAGTGAACGAGTATTTTTAAGAAAAAACGTAGTATCATCTGCAAATAAAACAAGTTTTCGGCTCAATCCATTTGGAAGCTCAATGCCTTCTATCTCCTCACAATTTCTTATCTTTAAGGCCATAATCTCGATTACCAAAATAAAAATGTACGGTGAAATGGGATCGCCTTGCTTTGTTCCCCTGAACATGGGGAACAAATTTGTAGCTGTACCATTGTTGTTAACACACCCCTGATTACCTTCTAACAACACTTTAACCCACTTAATAAAACTCTCACCAAATCCAATTTTTTTAAGCACTGCAGTTATAAATGAATGTTCAATTGAATCGAATGCTTTTTCGAAATCAGCCGCAAATAAAATTGTAGGTATATTTTTAGATTTCGCGTAAAACAATATATCCTCAATAATTCTAATTGGCTCCTCTATATTTCTACCCTTCACAAACGCTGTCTGATCTAAATGTACAAGAAATGGGAGAACAGGCGTCATCCTATTGCTCAAAGCTTTACTACAAATTTTAACGTCTACATTGATTAAACTAATTAGGCGCCAAGAATCAATATACCTATGATCTTTTCCAGGTTTTTCAAGTTATTTTATAGCTCAACATAAGTCTATATATGACATATGAATGCTGCAAAAGGTAATAAACACAGTATCACCGTACCTGAACCACATTTGGAGCAATACAATGACGATCAGGTCCTTCGCGCTTTTCTTCGAAATATTTTGGCAAAACCATGCATAGCAACCATGCAGCACATGGGATATTTCTCTTTTAAACAATAGGATCGTTTAACCCAACAGAGTCTGCAGAAAGCGCTAGCAAGCTATCAGCCAATCATTATCGCTTATTTGGGTATTAACATATTAATGAGCTTCGAGTTGCGTCTCCTTCTTCTTCCACCTCCCTGGTCAGATAAAGGATGATGATCTCATGGAAGCTAACCTTGTTAAAATTTAGAACTGATTACCGTCATGAAAACCGTCTTTTAAAACTTCAGTGTAATTCTTACAGTTTTGCCAAATCCCCAACAAGCGAGGGCTCTCTCCGCTGTGTGTAAGATGGTCACAACACGTTTATTTCTCGTCAAGCGGTGACAGGAAAGTCGTTCCTTCTTTGTGAAATTGTAAAAATATTGTATGAAGAAGTGGGCGTCGAGTGGCTGTGCTTTGTTCTATCGGTATTGCGTGCACTGTTTACAATGCTAGTGGATTTAATGCAAACACAGTCCATTCTTACTATGGCATGCAAACGGCAGATTTGCCTTGGAGATTGGTTGTTGTAGATAGGGCAACTTCGAACGTCCAGCGCTGTAAAGGAATTAGTACTGTGGATGTACTTCTCTTCGACGAAGTTAGTATGACGAGCCACCGCATTTTCGAGATTGTCAACCGGATACACCATGAACTATGTCCAGATGATAACAGGCCTTTTGCCGGAAAACAAGTTGTTCTGGTTGTCGAATTTTTACAGTTGAGAGCTGTGCCAAATATATTGGATGATGGAAGCTACCTGTTCGAGTCCCCCTTGTTTTAACTCACTTTTCGCACAGGAAGGAATTAACGACGTTAATGAGGCAGGATGACGCTAATATGATCTTCATGACAGCATTTAGCAAGTTAAGGGAACTGTTCTGATGACACGGAACGTTATCTCATCCCTTGACCGAAATCTTCCCAACGATGAAACCAATGCAGTACACATAATTTAGGAAAGGAGCTGTCTGCCTTCACAACTGGACAAACTGACAGGTACAGTTCATGTATATATACCAGTTATGTACGGTGGCTCATAGGAACAAAACACTTGCCAGATTAAAAACACTTGCCAGATCGAAAACACGTGCCAGAATGAAAACACGTGCCAGAATGAAAACACTAATGCCAGAATGAAAACACGTGCCAGAATGAAAACACGTGCCAGAATGAAAACACGTGCCAGAATAAAAACACTTCCCAGATTAAAAACACTAATGCCAGAATGAAAACACGTCCCAGAATGAAAACACTTGCCAGTTTGTAAACACGTGCCAGAATGAAAACACTTGCCAGAATGAAAACACTTGCCAGAATGAAAACACTTGCCAATTTGCAAAACACTGCCAGGTAGCGGAAATAAGTCAAAAGAGGCCAGGCTACATAAGTTCTAATGATGCCATTTTAGAGACAGCGCGCGTCTTCCACGGTCAAAATGCACTGGACCCGAGTAAATATCCTGAGAATGGGAACTGGTAACTAATATAGTAACTTTTTCAGTCTTTAGCGGGAAATCTAAATAAAGCCGTTGAATTATTCATAGCCGGTGTGAAAATGAATGCTTTAAATGAAATCCGTCGGAAACGAATGCCCAATGCGTATAACGGGACGAGGTTGAGTGGTTTAAAAAGGGATTTCATCAGCCAAAAACGTGGCGCGAAATATATCGTATATCGTAACGTGCCACCGGCGTTGTTGGTAGGAGCGTGACTATAGCCTGCGTGACATGTTATAATTACCTTACTTGCATTTAAAGCTCCAGTGTATTGAATTTCTATTGTTACAAAGCCCTCACCCAGTTATATTACTTATGCAAAGGCTATATCTTTTCAGTTGGGGGCTAGAGACCTACAAACTCACAGGTTAGCACACTTTGCTCTTATGTTAATTAGCTTTTTCACATGTTAAGTCTAGTTGTATATGTGAAGAGAAACTCTACGGACACCAAAACTCATTGTCCAGTGGCTTTAAGTTTATGCTGAATGCTTTTATTCTATGTTATTAGTTCATTTTAGGCTGTTTAAAGGGCCACCAAGTCTGTTTAGTTCCAATTGGGGCGTTGTCAGCCTATATCTATGTAGTGGTTCTATAGTGCCTGATTCAATGGATATTTGAGCCTAGTTATTGTATGGAATGTTTTATGTAGTTTAGGTTTCATGTTAAGCCAAGTTATGCCTGAAATCATTTATGCATTATTGTTTGTAAGAACATTTGTACTCAGCATGTACCAAATCTCTTTGGAAGTTATGAATGGAATGTAATAGAATATTCTGATAATTTAAGTATACATCTGTTTCCATGATATCTCAGTGATTGAGCTGTCAACTAGCAAATATGTCATTAAGTTAATTAAGTCAGGAATCATGCTGCTCATGAAAATGTTAAGTGATTGATGACAACTATAATTGGTATTGTGATTGTCATGCAATTTCTGTGTTGATTATGTTACAGGTCAACCATTGCTTTGACAAGCTATCTTTTACTACCTTTTTGATTTCTGAAATTCATCCTTTTGAAGTTGGTTATCTTTAGTCTGACAAGTCATTTAGGAGTTTGTTATTTGGCATTATATCTTTCTGTACCTCTGTAGTATTTCAGTAAAAGAATTTTATTAAAGTTTTTGTCATTAATATATCACAAACTGAGTCTACTCTGATATATTGTCCAGCTTGCAATCCATCCGAAACTACAAAACGAGGTGGTGAATTCCTTGGACAGGCCTCCGATCCCCCTGTCAGGCCGTGCTTACAATCATTCTGGTGTCAGAAGTGGATTCCAGGTTAAAATTAACATATTTAAAAAACTTGAATTAAAAATGTTCCTCAGTTGCTCTCCTGTACTTGTTTTACAGATGTTTTGCACAAGATGTGGCAAGCCAGTGACTCTAAATCAGATATTTTGTGGCCATTGTGGATTTAGCATCGAGTCTGCAGCTACATGTACAGTATCAACTCCAATATCTACAGTGACATTATCAACTCCAGTACCTTCATGTACAGCAACAATATCAACTCCAATTGGAGGTTTAAGCAAGCCTAGCTACAAAGAGTTCATGGAAGCAAGAAACAGCAAAATGGAAGAATTTAAGAAAGTAAAAGCTACCGAGAGGAAAGAGAAGTTCAAGTGTCGTGGTGGTATGAACAAGAAGCCAGGTGATTTAGTAAAGGTAAATAGTTTCTCAGTAGGTCAGTTTGTGATGAAAGCTGCCCTGCTTGAATCCAGCAACATAGTTATAATACATGTACATGTAAGTAACACTGATGTGATCATGCAGAAAAGCAAAATTGTTAGATATTCTTGCCAGTGGTACATGTACTGTAGATGGATTTTGGATTTTATCATCTTTCAGATTTACAATTTTTTAAAGCTTTTTGTTTGTTTCCTCACGTAGTAATTAAGCCATATACAAATAAATAAAAAGATAGCAAAATAAAAGGCTAAGAAGAGGGAATTAAATTAAAGCTAGCACTGACATGTTACCTTATATGATCAGTTAAACCCTGTGCATACAGGTAACATGGGAGTTGAAACATGTAATGTTCAATAATAATTTTATTAACAGATCCATGCTCTGAGTTATTCATAATTGAATAAAAAGTAACATATTTGGCAAATACCCTTCCCAGCTCACCTTTTAAACTGCAATTTCTCATCGGATGAACAGTTACATGTACCAGTTTTTGAAGTTAGATTGTTTATTAATTATATCTTTGCTTTTGAGTTTCACAAGATTTGTTTGACAACACTGACTGCCAGGAAGGACTGTATACTCAGTACTTTATTGCCTTCTTGAAACTCCTTTTCTTTTCCAATCTCCAACAAAATATTATGATGTTAGGATCCTTTGTCCCATTCGGTTTTCACCGATCATTAAATTCATCCTGCTTTGTGTAGATTCGACTCAGACATACAAAACATGCTATAATGTTTTCCAGTCAATCTTTTCCTCATAAGATAAAGTTATTATTATTATTAGATATGGTTCAATGGCACTTAGAGTGAAGTATGGCCATTACAAATTTCAACTCCCTTTTAATGTACTGTGTTTCTGATATGATATTTGTACGTAATGCAACTTATTGACTAAAATAATATTTTTTTAATTTCTTTTCTTCATGCATTCTTTTCCTTAATTCAGATAAATGTTGGTATTGTCCATTTCAACAATGGGGAGCTTAAGGTTCAAAGAAGCTCATTGATGCCAGTAACTGTTCCAAAAACAGCAACAGATGTAAGAGTTAAGAGGGCTGCAGTAGACAAGCATTCTGCACACAATTCAAAACTTCCAAAAAGCAAAGAATGGCAGTTACTTTACCCAGATTTTACAGAAGTTCTATTCATTCCTGGTACAAGAGAGTTCTTTACCATTCAAAAGTATAAAGAAAGTGTGGGGAAATCATATCAGCGCATCAATTTATATATCTGCAGAATTGAGGACCAAGAAGGTATATACATGTATATAAGTACTACACTCATTTCATAGTTTCATTTTAAATGTGTTTTTTTCCTATTCACCAGTAACACTCAGATAATTAAATAAATAACTACAAAAACGTTTACAAGTAAATTAAAGGTAATAAAATTATTCCCATGGAATTATTTTAGAGGAGCTGCAAATGTACAAAGCTTTAATGTTTCGGGTGGATTGTGAAAAAAAGCTAAACATGTTTTTTTTCTGAGCCAGGGAAATGGTCGAGATGTTTTTGAATAAAATGTATTTATTTATGAGTTAGGTAAGGCTATGGTATATACATGTAGTTAGCCTTTGGAAACAGCTGCCTCTCAACATTTGAGATTCAAGTGGGAAAATTCCATAGTGATAACATAAAATCTGCTGTGATCAGGGTTGTGTTTCTGATTCGTTGAGCCATATTTACGAATAAATTATGATAATTTATCTTGCTTCAAAATGTTTGTAACCCTGCAGTATAAATGTTATTTCTTTCTTTATTTAATATCACAATTATGCATTCCTTCTTTATTGAAAGGTTTAGAAGATGATGGTAATGATAGTAAAGATGACAGTGAGGGGGAGCCTGATAAGGTATATACCGTATTTGACCGCGTACAAGCCGCACCCTGCGTATAAGCCGCACCCCCACTTTTGGGCTTATAATCTAACTCGGTACCATGTCAGGCCATGAAATCACAAAGAATAATATAATTATTGTTATCAAAATTATAAACTATTCAGTGCTAATGTGTACGACTTCTTTTTTTGTGTGTGCTGCTCAACTTATTTGTTTATTTTGTTGCCTATATTTGATTGCTATGGGTGTTGATTCTATTTCAGATTAACTATAACTTTACTTTAATTTGTTTGTATTTTGCATTTTATTTTAATTGTAGACTCTTGAATCATCAGAAGAGGTGACTTTCAATGACAGGCACACTGTTACAGAGCCACAGGCACTTGCAACGCTTTCAGTGGCAGCCAATGCTTTTGCCACAACAGCAGCTGTACCTGCCTCAGTTGTCTTCCAAGCACCCCATCAAACTACAATTCCTGAAAGTGATAATTATGTTGACACTCACCAGGAGGAGGATGTGGACGTACCATATAACCTCTACTGTGACCTGATTCATGATGATGAAGATAGCGATGGTGATGATAATGATCTGCTACTACAGGAGGCACTACTAATATCAGCAACAACGACTGGAGATGCAAGGGCAGAACTATCTAATATTGGGTTTGGATTAGTTCATTAAATACTTGTTTTACCAATAATAGCAAGTGGAATTTGTAAAAGAAACAAGGAATAGTTAATTTATTTGAAATCATCAATAAACGTAAAATTACTATTTCTATTTCTCGCAATCATTCCAATCCGATCTGGAAGCAATATTTTTGATTGACAAGGTCAGGTGACCATGCAGTTGACGCAAAAGGCCTAATATTTGATTCCTTTTAGTGAAATATTTGATTTTTTTAATATTTAGTTCACTTAACCTACATTAATAACCACCTTTCATACAGTCAAACAAGTTGCAGAATCAATTATTTTTAGCAAAGGATAACCATTATCATATGATTCAATTATTCTCATTCGATCTCTCTCTATTGACAAGGAAAACATTAAATATGTACATTCCATTATTTGTTTCTCTCAGAAAATCCCTTGAGTCAGTTGTGCGGCCCTTGTTTGAGAACATTTCACAAGAAGAGTTGCAGATTATAAGAGTGAGAAGACGTCATGTGTGGAGTGAGAAGCTGTATATCCAGTTCATTGGTTGATGAAGCTTGGATTCAATATTAAGCATAAAATAATGTAAAAGTATTCAGAAATCCACCTTTCTGTTTGCCAATATCTCAAATTTGTGAACCCTTTATACGTTACCATAGCTTCATTGTAAGATGGACAATTAACACACTGAATAGACAGACCCTGGCCAACAAGTAAATTTTGGAGCAAAATTTGACTCAAATCAGTAAACTGTCAACTCAACACATGAGTGTCAGAGTCTACCAGTAAAGAGATCCATGAACTCAAACATGGAAATCTCAAGATTACTTGGTGTACTGACGATGTGTACGTACCATATTTACACAGACCAGTGAATATTGAACTCACATTCAGTGGGTTTATTTAACAGCAACATTACTTTGTCCAATTTGTGAATTACAAATGTATAAATCAAATGACTGTATATTATAAATCACACAAATGCAGTCAAATAACTAATGTATAACCATGCTCATGCTGCAAAGGACCACAGGTAACCCACACATGTCAAGATGATTTCCCCCAGTATTTTTAGCATTAATTGGGTTTAAGCAAACAGGTTCATGTACATTTTACATACCTACGTTTTTTTAACTTGTCACAGATTAAATCTTTGGCAGATGGCTCATTCAAAGATGGACTGGCTGAAGAGATAGATGTTCTTCTGGATATGGGAGTCACCAAGCTTTCTTGGAGTGTAGAAGAGAAGACTGCTTTATGAACACAATGTCATTTACAAGAACAAAGCAGCACTGGATCAGTTTGTAGATGGTTTCAAATCTGCTTATCCTAACCTCTTCTCTTCCCTAAATGAGAATAAGCTATTGTTCAAGGCAGTTTTCTGTCACAGTGACGAGGAACTGACTCTGGACAAGTTTCGACCACTTTTCCATATTTGTTTGGCTCCTGAAGGAAGTAATAAAAGAGAAGGCGAAGAGCTCACCTGTCTGTGGTGGGAAGAATTTCTTGATCAAAAGAGTGTTCCATTGCCAGAGTTACTTGCATTTTTAACTGGTGCTAATGAGGTACCACCCTTAGGATTTGACAAGCAAATTGATGTGAAATTCTATGACCAACAAAAACGGATGAGAAGGCTGCCACATAGTTCAACATGCGCTCTAGAGTTGTATAAAGTGTAAGTGAATTTGAGAGTCTCATGATGCAGGCTATTTTTGACACTTGCGGCTTTGGCAAAGTGTAAGTAAATTAGCTTGAAGTTTTCATGAAGCATAGCCTGTAAGTTAAGAAGCAATATAGCTTGCAGTTTACTCAGTTGTTTATTTTAACATTTATATTACCGGTATATATATGTTATGTAATAAGCTTTACCAAAATGTCTGGACTACACTTAACGCTACATAAATAAGCCCTTTAGGCAAAATGGTGCATGCTGGGTAATCAGGACAGAAAAGGCTGGAAATACAGAGTCTGTATGATAATCTGTCAAACATTTACCCAAAAAAAAATATTTTAACTGACAAACAATTATTGTCAGCAATTCAACACCAAACTTAATCGTCTATAACTTTCACTGCTGAAATGTTATAAATATACTATTTTGCCATGTATCTTCAGTTGTGGGGTAATCGTGGTCCTGAAGAAAGACTTTTGGTATAAATGAATATTTGACAACCGATTATCATACAAACTGTATTTCCCACCATATTAGTCCTGATTACCCAGCATGCACCAAACTGCAGCCATCTTGGCTGAGCTGTTTAATATTAGCTGAATGCAAGTTAATTTTTTGTCTTAGCATTAGGTTAGGGTTAGGACTTAAGGACATTACACATATTTGCCAAAATCGTGATGATTCAGTACAAATTGCCTGGTCTTCTTGCAAATAGTACCCACAGCGCTAGCTAAACAGGCTACCATGCAAATGACTGTTCATTATAAAAGTTATTATAGAAAATGTTATTGTTAAAAAGTTTTTTTTTATACTCAAGATTATTACATAGTTGTTTTTAATCAAAGGACATTATATAGACAATATATAGTACATGACTTTACTTTACAGAGGGCAAAATTACTGAGTTCTGATTGGTTGAAATAGAGGGCATTTTTTTCTTAATTGAGGGCACAATTTTGTTTGATAATTTTTGGTCGGTTGGTAAGTTGCTTAGCGACAGGCACCTGTGAAAGTTGTCTAGGGTTTCCAGTCCGCCTTTCAACTCTAGTGACTTCTGATCCAGCTTGAAAGCAAATATATAAGGATTCCCCTGGGGGGAACTCCCATATAAAATTGGCAGGGATGCTCATCAAACAATTTGAAAATGACCCCTAAAAGGTAGCAGAATCTCGTTTTGTGGGCATGACTCAAACTTATTTCTACCCTTAAGAGGTACCAATCCTGCACTGAATGTAGACTGAAAGTGGTTCCTGCCTTATTTTCCTTGCATTCCAGTCTTAATTACTTTGAATACCCTAAAAGGTACCACAATGATCAAAACTGTGGGTTTTAAATTGGACACCCTAAAAGATACCAAAATGCGCATTTTTACCCCTAAAAGGTACAACAAGCATCCCCGTCAGTGCCTTATAGGGAGCAACCAGGACAACAACGGCCGTGATGACGGGGGGCCAGAAAAGTGTTTTCTCCTGAAATTCGGTGATTACTATTTCTTTTATTCATCTTTAATTGCCCTTCACGTTCAGATTTACAAAAAATGTGATGGGCACAGAGTTCCGTTCAAGCCCAACCTAAAACGGACTGATTTACTTTCTACAGTTTGTGTTCTCTACTCTGCAATATGCACCAAATAAAAGTAAAGTTCAAGTGCTTCCTGCCAGGTTGAGGGCATACTGAGGTTACCATTCATTCCCTATTCTTGGTGGTTCAGCTGTAAACTGCTCAGCCCAAACAATATCCATGGGAGAAATGTACTGTTTCTTATTATCGATACCTGCAATTCAATTCACAATTTTAAAATGAATATTCTACATGTATACCCTGGTACACTATTCAGACTATTGCAAATATTCACAGAAGAGTAACAAGAGGTACATGTATATGTTGTGGTTTAATTTTGTCCTTGGTTCAATTTTTACATTCTATTGTTTAAGTGTTCCGGCCTGGTGTATGCTAATATATGATAACAAATCTGAAACAATAGAACATAAAAATTGAACCAAGGACAAACTTAAACCACAACTTATACAATGTACAATGCATTACCAAGTAGGTAAATTGTAAGCTTGTGCATGGCCAAGAAGAAAGGGAAGGCTGGGAAAGTGACATTCAAGGTAAAGTTTAACTGACAAGTGAGAATTAACAAACAATTAAAGCAGAATAAATAAATATATTGAGATCAGAAATAGTTCGATATATAAATGATACATGTATTTAAATATTATATATATTGCAACCTTTTCCATGTAAGCCCCCCCATTTCCAGGGAGGTATAGTCAGCTAGTACATGTAAAACATTGATTTAAAAATGGTACCTGAAATCTCTGACAGGAAGAACAGCTCATCTGGTACCCCTGAAGGGCATTCTGCCATCTTACTTGGTCTAATGTGATGACTGTTCCATTCATTTGCAACTTTGTCTAATTCTTGTTGGAGTAAATCCATGAAGCAAAACTGTAGGCAGGAAATATGAATCACATTTCCAGGCTCGAACCTTCCAAAATCTGTAAGATCTTTAAATAATTTTATCCACCATTCCATTTCACTTTTTCTCAAAATTGACCACCAAGCTTCCACTCGCTGATTAGCAGGTGAGGTGCCGTATCTGTGGCTATTCTCTCCAGAAAAAGGATGAGCTGCATTTCTGCAGAAAACGCTTTGGATGGAAGCAATAACAACATTTTCTGTTCCACAGTCAGTTTGCACCAGTCTTGGACATCCTTGAATCTGTTTCACACAATCTAGGTAGTACGTTGCAATAACAGCTGGATTATGATTTGTTGCAGCTACTTGCAAAAACATAACCCTTCTCGAATATCCATCAATGCAACCGCTGATACAAAGACCATAAGGGGATAATTTGTCATAGCCATCGATGTGCCATGCAGCATTTGGTCCAGGGCATCTATACGTTCGTCGTTCTAGTCTTCTTCTTTTCCTCTGCAGAACACCGTGAGGATCCATCTCTTTCAAAAGTGTCCTGACAAAGTTTCTTCCAACAGAGAGCTTATACTTTCGCTGTAAACGTCTTGTCATTGAGCGATACCCCAACAGTCTGCCGGGACCATTTAGTTCAGAAGTAACTGCTTGGCGAACAACAGCAACTGCAGGCTGATTTCCCCTTCTGCGTAAACCAAGTTTATGGTTTATAAAGTACTTAAGTTGTCGAAGGTTCCAGGAAACTCCATGACACATAGTAACGAACATTAAGATAACTGAATATCGATATCCAGCACTCCAATACGCAGATACACATTCTTCAGCTGTGTCATACTGCTCAAGGCAGGGGCATTCGGGCAAGCCAACAACAGTGACTAAATAAGAAAGCCAAATAAATGAAGTCACAAGCCAACTCTTCATTATCTGTCTTCTTCTTTAATTCTAAGGCTAGTCTATTCTCCCACGGTCAAAATGAACTGGACCCGAGTAAATATCCAAGAGAATGGAAACTGGTAACTAATATAGTAACGCCTGGTCATTATTAACATGTTATTGAAATAAATAAGTATACCTAATTTCGGGAACGTTGTCATAAAAAAATAAAACTTTAAAAATTAAAAACACAATCGAAACAATAGCTTTGCGGTTCGCTGATCTCTTGCATTGTCTTGTTTTTATTTATTTAAAGTTATTGTTTATTTGACAAAGATTTTGAAATTTGGTTATAGCGCGGCACCATACACACAACGATGAGCTAGAGCAAACATTCGTGAATTCTGTTTGCTATTTGACAACGAGCTGTACCGAAAGCACGTCTGTCAAACCCGGTGGCCCAGGTTCGAATCCTCAATTTTAATTTTTATTTCAAATTCCCCTCCCCCGGGCCAAAAATGTTGTTCAAATGTCCCATTACAGGGTCATATTAGGCGATTAAATGTCCCTACCCCCGGGACACCATGACACTGCACTTTGTCAGTGCACAGTCGTAGCCTTTTCGATTGCGACTTGTTTCTCGAAGAGCAGACAAATCTTTGTTATAATTTGCGTTTGTATAGCCCGAATTCGAGATAAATAAACATTAGTTTGATAAGTATATATTTTGTTGATAAGTATATATTATGTTTCGATTTGATCGGTACATTACTATTAATCTTTTTTCCCCTAAACCTATTTAACATGTCGGTTTCCCTTCATTATTCCTCCCGATTAATTTTATCTTTCGTTTTGAAAAGCTGGTTTCCAAATTTTACAAAACAAATGTTGTGACAGAACGCAATACGTAATTCAACTTAACATTCAATCAACGAACTTTTCAAGAAAACTTGACTTTTTGAGCCGATGAAAACGTGCTGTCCAAAAAAACTCCCGCGTCGCGGCAGTAAAATTACTGAGCACCGGTCAAACCGGTTTTTTGCAAGTAAGGTAATTATAACATGTCACGCAGGCTATAGTCACGCTCCTCCCAACAACGCCGGTGGCACGTTACGATATACGATATATTTCGCGCCACGTTTTTGGCTGATGAAATCCCTTTTTAAACCACTCAACCTCGTCCCGTTATACGCATTGGGCATTCGTTTCCGACGGATTTCATTTAAAGCATTCATTTTCACACCGGCTATGAATAATTCAACGGCTTTATTTAGATTTCCCGCTAAAGACTGAAAAAGTTACTATATTAGTTACCAGTTCCCATTCTCAGGATATTTACTCGGGTCCAGTGCATTTTGACCGTGGAAGACGCGCGCTGTCTCTAAAATGGCATCATTAGAACTTATGTAGCCTGGCCTCTTTTGACTTATTTCCGCTACCTGGCAGTGTTTTGCAAATTGGCAAGTGTTTTCATTCTGGCAAGTGTTTTCATTCTGGCAAGTGTTTTCATTCTGGCACGTGTTTTCAATCTGGCAAGTGTTTTCATTCTGGGACGTGTTTTCATTCTGACATTAGTGTTTTTAATCTGGGAAGTGTTTTTATTCTGGCACGTGTTTTCATTCTGGCACGTGTTTTCATTCTGGGACGTGTTTTCATTCTGGCATTAGTGTTTTTAATCTGGGAAGTGTTTTTATTCTGGCACGTGTTTTCATTCTGGCAAGTGTTTTCATTCTGGCACGTGTTTTCAATCTGGCAAGTGTTTTTAATCTGGCAAGTGTTTTGTTCCTATGAGCCACCGTAGTTATGCCCACTGCACTTTAAAACAGTCATTACGAAAAAAATGTTAATCAAAGAAATACACGACATAAATTAAATGACAAAAAAATAACCATTATGCCTGTATCAATTCCAAACCTGCCCACCCCCTTTCTGGCCAATTGTGGAGCATTTGACATTTTGGAATCAGAATCAGAAAGTTGCAAATGCCCCACCGTGGGGTTTGGGAACAAATGCAAATATCTTATAAACATTAACTATTTTGACGGTCTTTCTGACCAAATATTCCACCCCAACATTTCTTTGCTAGCAAATGCCCCACCTAATTGCTGTTATATCGGTATAACAAATCACTTAACGACTGACCCCTAATGAATCAGCAAGTTTTGTTCCCCCTTGATCCTTGATGTTCCCTCTACTCCAACTCGGAAACATCAATGATATCAGGGGAGCAAACATCACTGTGTCCCTCAGATCCAGTCATTATAACGTGTTTAATATTCTGTGATATTAAACTGTAGTTACTTGTACTCTCTCGTGAGTATACATGTAGTAGCTAGGGTTTATTTATCAAAAGACAATATTTGGATAATAAATCTATTATAATTAAACATAACTATTAGACTATGGCTGTACATGCTTCTATTTTGCAAATTGCCTTGTCCTACGACAAGGACAATAAAAGGGGAAGGTGAAGGGGAGGGGATGGTAGTGCCGGACAAAGTGCGACCCGTGTCATCTACCATACTTGATTAAACGTGATTTGATTACATACCATGCCTATCACGCTTATCTTGATACGGTTTAGTCGTTAATATTATTAATCATGACTTTGATTCTTTATTTGTTAAACTGAATACTGCTCTAAACGATTATTAATCGAACCTCTCAGCCACGGTTTTCATACATTTCTATATAGCATCTATCGTCGCCTGTCCCTACATCTACACTTGTATCGTGTTACGATCGATCGATTGGCAGCCACTAACTCAACTCACTGGCTATTTCATGTTCAGCCACATCATTTTGGGGAAACCTCATCAGAATTTGTTCGTGCAGCGCCCGCAAGCGTTGTGATTGATGGCTCTACTTTTTCCTCGCGTGCTCTAAGTTGTGGAGGTTCTGTTTTGGGGCCGCTTCTTTACCTGATGTATATTGCTCCACTAGGAAATATCATACGCAAGCATGGCTTATCATTTCATTTGTTTGCAGATGATATACAGGTGTATACCACATTCACCTCCAATAATGATGACAGAAGTTATTTAAAAAAAACATGATCTAGCCTAATCATGGTAAGCTGTTTTCATCAAGTTGGGAGATATTTTCAAGAAAACACAAAAGTGCCTCATTAATTATCATGGTACTCATGATAAAATAATCATAAAGTTAATAGCTATAAAATACTTGTCTGTTACTCAGTGACATTTTTCTTTTGCTTCCAAATTAAGACCTGCTACCATCCAGGATTAAGACTAGCCGTACGTGGAAATGTTAGAATATATCTTTACAAAGGCGATGACAAATACCAGATCAGAAAAGTTGATGAAACAAGACAGCATAAGTCTAGATCTTTTAATAGTTGAAGTGTTCAAATAGTGGGTTCCTCAAAGTGCCTATAAGATCAAATTTGTTTTGCAATATTAATTATAACAATTCAACATACAATGAATAGTTGAATAATATAATTATTTCTTGATTTCAGTGTTCAGTACATCCTTGAGTAATGCAGTTATAGAGGTTTATTACACATGTATTTCCAGTATACTAATAAACAGATGTGATGTTGTTTATTATATATCATTTGTGTGAGAAGTATGGCACCAAACTACATTGATATGGAGCAAGATGTTAAAGGGGCTATGTCATGGTACTGTGCATGTATCGAGTAATACATGTAGCTCGTTTAGTGGCTGTTAATTCGATACAAACAGTTAAACTTCCCTCATGTTACAATCGGTGTGTCTCCTCGTCGACTGGGATTCTTATCCAAGGGTCACAATGAAAACTACTGGATCACCAGTAATTGTGTTACCTTCATAACGGTTTTTTCCCAAAACAAATGAACGATCATTATAGCCATTAGGACGTAATTGTATGCACTTTTATTGCTGAATATTGTGATCAGATGTGATGGAGAGAAACCTCTGCTAGCAGGGTACAATTATATTAAACATTGTTACAACTTTTTCAGGTGTATGGGATAAAGGGATTCTCACTGCTTCACAATTACATGAGTGTCCCAGATGGATACCCTGTTGACTATATGCACTGCATTCTTCAAGGTAAGTGAAGTTGTGGTTCAGGAATTCATTTTGACTGTAAAACAGTCCCTTTCATATAGCAAAAATCAGTCAATAAACATGCTACAAGTCCATGGGTCTATAATTGGTAATTTTGTAGATTTAGTTTATGAAAGGGACTGTTTTAAAGTTTAGAATTCATAAGTAATTTTATTCTTATAGCTAATTTATTAGTTAATTAACCCAGCAGGTACAAATATGTATAGATTTATAGACAATATTACATGTAACTTAACTACATTACCCTTTATTAAACATTTTAGGCACTGGTAAATGGATCACCCAAGCTATCTTTAATTTCAAAAATAAAGGTAGTCGAGGGTCATTCTACATTGGACCTGGTGCACAGAAAGTTATTAATGCAAAGTTGAAAACAATTGCTGTACCCCATGACATGAACTAGGTCACTAGAGTATATTAAATACTGGAAAGGTATTTGCGTCATTTCTTTAACGTAAGAATAAAGGGTGTACCATGACCAGTGTATATGTGTTTAGCAAATGTATCAGGGTTGTATGCAATTGTGCATTAGGCATGTGGCAGCCATAAATGAACAAAAATAACTGGATGCATTAACAAGGCTACATTATGTACATGCATGCTTCGCTTGAATCATTCTTTTCACCTTATAACTTTCTTCAGATTGTATGTATGTTAACAAATAAATTTACATGTCCAGCTACATGTCTAGGTATAATCAATTTGAGTTATAATTTCTTATAACTTAATAAAACCGCAGGATTTTTAAAATTGCCATAATTTTTACTCCAGAAAGTACATTTAAGGGACAATCCTATATAATATTCACATGCAGTTCCAATATATAATTCAAATACATGTAACAACTGTGACTACATGTACATTGTATACATACATTTTGTCTCTATTTCAGCTACAGAAATTCAACACTTCCTACTCTACTTTGGACTTCCACTGTTGAAAGGGTATTTAAGTGATGACTGTTTTGATCACGTAGCTCTGCTGACAACAGCACTTTGGATATTTCTCAAAAATGAGATATCTGTAGAAGAACTCACCTTCGCTGAGGAACTGATAAAGTCATTTTGCAGACTCGTGGAACCTCTTTATTGTATGTAAGATTCCTAGCTGCGGTACAAAATAAATATTACAGTGCCTTCGATATAGTTTTTCATATTTTTTATGCATACGTACATGTAAGCTTAAAGACTGTATGTATGTCTGTTGATTGCTACGCTTTTCGAGGGTGTAGCCGTTGTTACATACACCTGTATCTTCTCAGGATACTAAAAACAATACTAAATTATATCACTGTTGTTCAAGCTCAGAATTTCACATCACACTAAATGTGTGAGTCGTGTAAAGCATAACGGTCCACAGAGAGTACAGTGTTGTAATTTGTCATTATATTCAGTAATGATTTATCTCGTTGATACATATATACACGTATTTACAATGTATATATTGTATCTTAGGTGAAAGAAGCCAAACCATCAATGCCCATAGCCTGACACATTTGGAGCAACAAGTCAAGTGCTTGGGGCCTTTATGGACACATTCTGCATTTGCATTTGAAGCCATGATAGCCCACACTCTAACTGGATTTAAGGGAACAAGAGGAGCAGTAGATCGGTGAGTTCAGTATTCAGTGACCTGATCAGGTTGGTTACTACATACATATGAAAGAAGATCACAGGTTTGTTAATTTTGAGCATATAATTTCAAGATTTTATAAGCCTTAACAATATTATTATACTGCATGGGATATACTGTATACTTACATGAACTGTACAAATTTTATGCCTCGTTCACAAACTGTTGTAGTACAGATACAACGATGGTGCAGCCCCCCCCCCCCCCCCCAAAAAAAAAAAACAGGCTTGTCAAAAATAATTCATACATCGTTTCGTAAACATATCCAATCATACAACATGCTAAACTGTCCAATAGAGGCAGAGGCAGAACTGTTAGTTTTTGCTGGTTCAAGTACCAGTAAGGACAGTGGAAGGTAAAATAAATATGGTAATTAGTATAGTTGATTACATTGGAACAATGAAGGTAAACAAAGTGATAAGGGTGAGGTAAGAAAATATAGAGGGAGGGTGGATTTATTTTTATAGTACACAAAAATTCCCTAGTTAACAAAATTTCCCTAGTTAAAATTGTTTTTGAACTAAGTTGAAATTTGAACTACAACATAATTATATACATACATAATCAATATTCATGCATGTTGTAGTACATTAGGAATGCAGTGTAAGCAAAGCACGTGGTAGCTTCACCATAGGGAAGACTGCTGGCCAGCATTGTCTTGATATTAACTTTTCCTAAATTATATTTAGCCACGATAAAATAATTCATAACAAAAATCTCTATTATTGGAAGGCATAGCCATGCAAATGTTCCATGCTGATCAGACTTGGAGTGGCAGCACCATGAATTGTCTAGTCGATAGTATTATAAGGTTAAAACCAGGCTGCAAGGTAATGTTGCTATGGAAGAAAACAGAAACCCTCAAGAATGGGAGTACAGGCATCTACTGTAGTATGAAAGAACAGTGTCTTGAGGTGGATATCCATGGTATGGGCGAAGTGCTTCTACACAAGGTGACATGGTACAAACCTGACAGAACAGGAAACATCGAAAGCACTGTTCGTGAGAGTTTGTACCAGGCTTGATATATGTTTCATTGTCAAGGGTGAAGAATGAAAGAGCGATAAGAGTTTTACGTTTCAGAAAATTCACTTACTGTAGCCATTAGAAGTTGCACTTCATATGTACCATGCAGGGACAGTGGATGAAATTTCTTGAGTGCTGCAGTGGAAAAGTTCTGAAATATCATGAGGTGCATGACTATTCGAATGCAAAGGAAGAAGATGAAGTGTCCCTCAGTGAAGACATCTTAAAATATACAGAGATCGAAGAGAACATCCTTGCCTCATACTTCGAAGTTGCAGAAAATGAATTAACAACTGATATGCTCAATGTGTTTCTGACAACGTATTCCAAAGAAAGCCCAGCCACCAGGATATTTTAAATGAGATCGACTCTATCTTTAAAGTGTACAAGTCTTAAGATGAGTACCTTTGCGCGGGACAAAAATGCCATCATAAGTGAACGTTTATGTATTTCAGTGCAATAAGTGTGTCTACTTCTAATTATTAATGTTGCTTGGCTTCATGCCTTTGGCCATGTCGCAAAATACATCGTTGTGAACTTTGAAGATGTCGTTATCATAAGGTAATTCACGGAAGTAACTGGGTATCTATACCAGTATCTTTCCTCATATGACCTTCATTAGGAGCTTTCTGTTTAACACCAAATTCCTAGGTGCCCAAATTGTCATCAACATCTTCAAAGAATTTGTCCACTGTTTAAAGTGTAAAGTGTCGCACACAACGAGATGAAGGGCCTATCATGATTGATGTTTCTTCAATGTCTAAAGTGAGACACGTGGGAGGGTGGGCAGTCCGACAGGTCATTACGATAGCAAGAAAGTATGTCAAGACCAACATGTACTCATTGGAGAAAAATACCAGGGCCAAAGTATAGGAGAACCACTATATGTGTAAATTATTGGAAGAGCATGTTATCATCCCATTCAGCACTTTTGAGAGATAATCAATGTACAAGCACAAGTGACAGAAGCACGCCTGTTCTGAGAGAGAAGACTCTTACACATTTATAATGATGTGTTCGAGTTCTTTCTACAACTTGAACAAATGAGGGTGAATGAAATAAATCACAGTAAGCTGGGTCAGGCAAAGGCAAATCTTGTGCATGAAAATGCCACGTTAAAATATCCAAATCTACAAAATAGTGGGCCTCCTGCTTGATACAAGTTCTGATTCAGAGGTATGGTATACATAAGTTTTATAGCGCAATGTGCAAATGTCTGAACACTTTTAATGTATTTGCATATTTTCGTGAACATTCCGCGTGCGAGATTATCCAATGACATACAAATGGTTGATCATTTGTCGTTTTGTTTGTTTATTTGATGAGCGACTTTTGTATGCGACTGGATAATCTCGTACGTGGCATATGCACGAAAGTATGTAAATACATTACAAGTCGTCATACATTTGCACTTCGTGCTTTAATGTGACAACATTTACTGATTGAAAATGATTATGTTATGCAAATCAACTATCATAGAACTGTTACATAAATATGAAGTTTGTCTTTAATACACATTTAACAAAATATATGTTTGTTGTACACAGCTATAGAAATAACAATAAGACTATAAAATTAAGAACATCAATATAAACAATAACAATACTGACAATAATGAAATTTCACTATCGACAAGCGTTTACCATTCCTTAAATACATTTCGTATAATTAAACTTTTTGGCCCTCTAGAATTGTCATGATTCGACATACAGTACATGTCATAATTTATCTTCAGTTGTTTGTCTGGGTGCATTAATAATGACTTAAAACTACAACCCTTCAAGCAATTCGCCTATTCCATATCGAGCGGAAACTGGGTTCGAGTTGCGACCGCAAAGCATCTATGGATTGTTTGGAAGAACAGACTCGGAAAAGTTTGAAAGAGATACGTGTGTTTATTGCTAACCTAGTGAAGAAAAATGCCTCATCATTCTAATTGTTGCGTTTCTGACTGCTATAACAGCTTCAGAAATTCTCGTTAACTACACTACTATAGAATACCGAAGAACGAAGAAAAAAGAAAGATCTACAAGCAGATTTTGAGGAACAAAACGCTTAAGCCAGAGTCTCAAGCCACCGGCTCACTTCGAAGGAGGGATAACGTTAAGCCGAAACCACCTATCAACGATTTTCCCTTGGACAAAAGCGGCACCAAAGCGGAAATAAATTATATGGCAACCACTTGAGGAGACAGTGGCTCGGCAAAAGAAAAGGAAAGAATGGAAGCAGCGACAAACGAGCAAGTACACGAATCGCTTCACGACAAGCGTCCTTGACAACAACAAACACAACAACACCAACTGTCAACAAGCGACTGCAACTATACTTTCTGGTGAAGACATTGATAGATTTCTTGAATTAGAAAGATAATGTCTGGCCCTTCGAGAAGAAAACGACATTCTTCAGACAGAAAATAACGCCTTGAAGAACGAAGTTAGTCGACTGAAACTCGACTTAGAAAATCATGTTCGATTCGACATTGAAAAATACAAGGACAGTGAAACGGATATTACATTCTATACTGGATTTCCAGACTATGATGCCATGGTTTTATGTTACAAGATTGTGGAAGAGTCTGCAAAAAACCTGAGTTATGAACATGAAAAGGTGTACATTGATGTGGATAATACCAAGCAGCTCGGAAGACCTCGATCCCGGACTAATTTTCAACAATTCACCCTTGTGATGATTAGATTAAGACTTGGACTGCTAGAAAGAGACCTTGCACATTGTTTTAATATATCAGTTGCAACAGTGTGCAGAATTATCAGAACTTGGCTTCGATTTCTTCGCTGCGAATTTGAGCCACTAATAAACATCCCACCACCTGATGTTACCAAACTATACATGCCTGAAGTGTTTAGGAAATTGTACCCCAACCTAACAACCATAGTTGATTGCACTGAGGTTGAGATGGAGAATCCCTCTGCATTGAATACACAATCTACTTGCTATTCTTCATACAAGTCAAGAAACACCATGAAAGCCCTAATAGGTATCAGTCCTAGTGGTGTCATCAACTCTGGCAGTGACTTTTTTACAGGAAGTGCTTCTGATAAGGAAATAGTTGTTCAGAGTGACTTTTTGAGTAAATTGAGACCAGGCGATCAAGTCATGGCAGATGAAGGTTTCAACTGCCAAGATGAGCTGGCCTCAGCTGGAGCTACACTTATCCTCCCACACATGCTTAGGGGTATTAAACAGTTTTCAAAAGAACAAACAGATCATAACAAAAAAAGTTGCAAGTCTAGAAAACAACAGACATAGCACTATACAGTACCGCCTGGAATTATTGAAGCATTTACCGCGGTTTTACCGCGTCCAATGACCGCGGTAATACCGCGGTTTGACCTCAGAATGACCGCAGTATTACCTCGGTAAAACCGCGGTCAACTGCGGTAATTAGTTGGCCGCGGCCGCTGAGATTTGTATCACGCCGAAATCATTGACTTTTATAGTGTGAAGATGTAGCAGTCATGATCACAAACGTGCGAGTTTGGCGCGATGACTCGGCGTTCTTTTCATTCTTTACTCAACACCGCTGTTAACTTTATAATCTTTTATTTTCGTTTCATTCAGAACTCTAACGGCGGGTAGAGAAGTCTTAGTTTCACCGATGAGTGCTTCTCTACCCGCCGTTCGAAATTTCGATCCTTGCCCGTCAAAGATCAAGTTACTTCCGGCTCACTCGGTCAATTCGACCAACCTGAGTTGTAAACTTTATTCGGACTTTGACTAACTGAACTTTACGGCTCACTTTCGAACGGTACAGGAGGACAACTGTAGAGTTTACTTCAGTTCAGTGAGTATAATCAGGCTAAGAATGGCTCCGCTAAGAATAGAAATCCGATGCTTTGAACCCGGTTTGAATCGAAGGGTAATAAACGAAAGGAATGCGTTACTATAAATCGCACTTCGGAAGTGTTCAATTTTGTAAACGTTATCCGTATATCCACAATAATATTCAGATCCTTCAGCCTTCCAGAGCTTTGTAAAAGTCATTGCATAAAGTTTTCAAGTAAATTCGGACCATGCAGTTATCAAAATATCGTGAGCCGTAAAATGAACAAAACAACGGATGCTCGCTTAGTTCCCAGACCGGCGGTGCGTGGCCCGCTTTAAAGCTTGACTCACTCCGCTGAGCGCAAAACATAACACCAAATAAACTTTTGCTTCATTGTAGTTTCACATTTACGGCAGATCCTTGTCTTGTTACTAGTATTAAAAGGTTTCGGCAGAAATCATTGTAAATGTTTGTGTATTAAAATCTTCTGAATTTCCACGTGCATTCAGTCAGGCGTGAACGTGTCAGTCTTATTTTTTACAGAACATCAACAGAGTTTTGAAGCAACGTTTGTCATATTGAAAGACGTGCAAAAACTTCTATACTCTTACCAGAAAACTTCTACTGGGAAAGTGCAATTCCTTTTGAATTAAGAGCTTTAATGTATCGGATCAGATCAGTCAGTTCGCGTAAATTGAAATTAATTGCGCCCCTGCGGTATTTGTGTCAGAAATGAGACACGCGTCTGGCTGACAGTTCACGATTGACGGGGACTTTTATTAAGAATCTTGACTTTTTGACGCCTCTGGCACGCAGGTTATTTACCAAAACCATCTTACTGTACGTTTGTAAAACTGTTTGTCATGAATTCGAATTTGTCACGCAGTAATCCTAGTGAAAGAAAGGTTAAAATACAAAACTGGGCAATGAACAATAAACAAAATATCGTCGAAATGTCGCTCGCAGGTTGGCGATATTTCGCCTTGGCATTCGAATTTTCGCGTATCTGATGGATTCTTCGTCGAAATTTCGAACGAAAAGATCGAAATTTCGGCGACATTCGTAGGAACAAAGAGCGAAATTCGTCGAAATACAGTACGTTTGCATGACTTTCGTACAATACAGTAGTATTGTGTCATGACCGCGGATTTTGACCGCGGCTTTCATTGCGGTGAATAATTTGACCGCGGTAAAGCCTCGTCCATGGTGCGGTAATACCGCGTCCAATGACCGCGGTATTACCGCGGTTTGACCGCGACCCGATGCTTCAATAATTCCAGGCGGTACTGTATATAGTGTATTATTTGAAAATAGTGCTATGTCGTGGATATATCGTTTGCACTCTGATATATTGTAAGACATCCAAGTAATGTAAATATATATATATATATATGTTTATCAACAAAAGAAATCAACTTGTTTGGACATTCAATCTTTATCAAAATGTACTGTTTGTTTGTTGACTTTATTTTGATTCACAAGAAAGGTGCACAGCCCTTACAATGATTTTAACTAATTATATCATTAGTTACAATAATGTAGAGTGATTTTATATAACCCGTGAAACAAAATCTAATAGTCAATACCAAACAATAGAAAACAATGGAACTAGTGTCTACTAAGGTATATTTGACTAATATCTATTTAACGGGTTAAATTAAATTCACTTTATCAAAAACAAATCTAAAATCTAAAATCTATCTTGGCAAGTCCAAATCTTATCCTTGGATATGCAACTTCAGGAGCAATCCACCATTGAAAAAAGGAACACAATTTTGGAAATATTGCATTCCAAAACTCTTCAGAGAAAAATACTCTCTGGCAGAAGAGAGAATTACTTCTCGACACACTGACAACAAAATCTGTCCATTTCCTATTAGTGACATACATTTGATGCTGTACTTGATAGTAATACTGATGGTTAGTGTTCAGTTCAATGTCATCATTCTTTCTTGAGCAGATTCTTTTTCTCAGTAGAGAATCACACAAACTTTCATGTTCAGTCATTTGAATATATTTAATCTGCACAAGTCCTGTTTGATCTGAGAATGAAGGATCATCAGCTAGGGCATCTGGTGACGCACCAGGAAAACCATGTTCCTTACTAATAAAGAACCCACACTGACTGACACTAATATCATTGTGCCCCTTTTCGCACATTAATAGCTTGTACTTTTCCAAGATACTGCTTTCCTGTTCAATCCCTTCTTTCATACTCTTAGATTGATAAGGCACATTGTATTGCAATACCTCTTGAATAGCTTTAGTTGGGGATGTAGTGTCCCTCATTGCAGCAATTCTATGACACTTTGAAGCAGTTATTCTGTATTTACTCTGATCATACCAAATGTTGTTGTTTGATTGGCCCCTGGTCATTTTTTCAACATCTGTGATTTCATGCTCAGTCACATTTAGCTTCCTTCGCACCTGTTCACATCTTTCTTTAATTGTAGAGGCAGCAACTGGTTGTTCTTTTATTGGGGATAATAATTCACCATTTGATTTAGAGTTGTTAAGGTCATCACTTTTGTCTGCTGGCTCCACATCTTGTGGTAGAACATGTACCCATCCTACTTCTTTTCCAGATTTTTCTTGATAATCCTTCAGAAGATTTAACATAGTTTTAACCTTGTCGTCTGACCATGTTTTCTGGTGTAGAGCTCTTACATCATGGCCAGGGGTTCCAAAGGACTTTCTCTTTTTCTTTTCCTTTGAGTAGTCATGTCTTGCAAATGCGATATTTCCAATTGATGTGACATTACCTTTCAGTTTGCGTGGAACATTCCACTTGCATGGTTTTGATGTACATGATACCTCAGAAGACTCAGCAGCTTGAAGTTTTACTCTCTGTTTGCAGTATTCTTCAAGTGCAAACATGGCTGTCACATGGTTACCCCTACCATCAACACCTTCTGGACATCCATATTGGGCTCTTAATACATTACCAATTGATGTCATAACAAAATAGCAAGTGTAGACAGGGGTCTTTTTCATAGACGGCATAACTTGACTTTTTAGGTAGTGTTTACCATTCTCAGCCATGACTGATAAATAGAAAATGTCCAGATTTAAAGAAATTATAACCTTTAACCAAAGGCTTGGCGGTAGACAGCTGCTTCTTGAGTTCAACACAGTCAATCATATATCTCCAGATGGTTCCGAACGTTACTCTGGGAATTCCACTGAGATCGCAAATAAAACCTTCTTTTCGAAACGTTTGAGAAGGCTCGGGTTCTACGTTGTCAAGGACGCCAAGTTGTGCTTTATTTCTCAAGAAATTATTTGGTATCCAATCCACTCTTTACGTAGTCTTGCACCCAATAAAATAACGGAGATAAGCAATTAGTTAGTATGAATCGATGCTAAAATATCCAGTATTTAATAAACCTGTCGTGCTGGTACACGAGATCGATCGAAGTATCTTACCTGCTGATCAAAACGGCCTTTTCCCCCGAAGTTTTTGCTCCTCTACACAGAAGCCATCTTCTCAACTGAACCACGCTACATTCGACTATTGATTCCCGTGGAAGTTTAGCTCCTGGGATGTCTTCTTCGGTGAGAAAAATATTTTCTTTTGACGGGACTGTCGATTTGTTTTTTTACGAAGGACGCCATTACTATTTTGTCCTTCCAAACAATCCATATATGCTTTGCGGTCGCAACTCGAACCCAGTTTCCCGCTCGATATGAAAAAGGCAAATTAGATATTATGAAAAGTCAAGAGATCATAATGTACCCAAGGGTGCATTTAATTGACCTGATCCTTTAGAAGGTTGTAAAATAACACTTGACAGATTAGTGGACTCACCTATAAACATTTTGCTGTCATGAAATGCTTCATAAATCAGTATTTGTTTGCTTTTTGGAACAGAAGTACACCCAAGCTGAAGCCGTGAAGGCAGACTGAAAATTCTCGACAAACTTTTACGAGCGCAAAGCCTGTTTCTAGGAAACTTATCGACCAATCAACTGTTGCCTGGAAATAAGAAAACAATATTCCTTCTTTAGCCAAACATATTAAAGTGCAAGTGACACGATGTTTGGACAGTTTGGGCTATATCGGTAAAACTCAAGATAATAGTACTAATAATCGATTCAGAAAGTTTTTTTCGCTCAAAACAATTTTTGTGGATAGTTTCAACCACAGGAAGCCCGGCTTGAAATATTTGCCGCGAACTTTGTGACGTCACATCCAGAACACATGGGTTGCACAACATGGCGGACAGAAGAGAATAAAGTGATTTAGAAAGTGAATTATCCCATGATTCTACAACGTCTAGCGAAGAATCTTCGGAGGAGGACAGTAGTTCAGGTCAAGTACGGCCTTACAATTTTGAACCGTGATATGAAGCAGCAGAGCCCGATGAAGACCAAGAGTTGGTCGAAGTTCTAGCAGAGATTATTTGTATACAGTCTCGACTGGTATGGTATTAAATGGTCGCGTTTTCGTTTCTAAAATCGAAATACAGTTCATTTTCAATGAAATTATTTTAGTTTAAGGAAAAGATAGGTGTGCTGTATATTCATTTAATAATTGTTGTAATATTTACGTAGTTTCTTTAACCAGTTGATTACAAAAACAAGCCAAGATAGATATATTCCAGCTTTAAATGAGTGGACATGCCGATTGTAATGGTGGATTTTTTTGTTTCTTCCAAAAATAGGTGTTCGTGTGACAATTGCCAAAGAATGGACAGAGAGCCAGATTGTTTGTCGTAGGGAATGTGAGGGAACAGGGGCTAAACTAAATGAAAATATTTCACTGTTTCATAGTGAAAGCATCACCCCACCATAGGGGCTTCATTCCAATCTGTTTCTCTTGACCCTTGGGTTCTGCAAGTAGCATGGCTTGCCCTCAAGCAAACTTATGAAAATGTATACGATGGGCCAACACATAAGTATACATGTAGGCACATAGCATACCGGCAGTATGTACGTTGGGTTCATGGGTATGTTAGCTGCATAAGGGCTCATTTCCCACCGACTGATTCCGTAGCTTTTTTACTTCAGGCTTTTATGTTAAATTCTGTTCTTACTAGTATTTAACTGTGTACAATTTGATAAAACAACATGTACATACAAGACATATTCCAGTAGCTAGAACATGAACCTATATATATAAACCTATATCAAAAACCTTTGACCTATTGAATGTAATGGAGAAAAAGATAGTTTCCATGCTGACTATGGCTTTCTTTTGCAAATTATACACAGCCTATCTCCGTTTGAATAAATATGGTATCCTGATGAGTTAGAAGGGCTTTCATGGCTGTTTGAGATGAGATTTTCATACTACTCCTTGAGATAGAAGAACTAAGATGATAATGGTAGTCTAGGCTACTTACATAAAATCACTACTAAAATTGCTTCCTGGACAAACTGGTAATTTAAGGAACACTTAACACACTTGGAAGCACAGTTACATTATACACTGGGTGTACTAGTGATAATGGTGTAATTTAAAGTATACACATGTATCTACACTATTGTTGGAATTTTATTAGGGAATTATGGAATTTAATTCATACAGTACATGTACATATCTACATTATTTGGTTTCTTTACAACACCTTAAATGCGTTAAAATCATTGCTACTACACAACATTAAATGATAAGTCTGCCACAGTATAGGAATTTGTTCTGGGGTCCTTTGCAAAGATTATCAATAATAATGGAAAATATGTCCCAGTACCAGTGGAAGCAGATGATGAACTGAAACAGTTGTTCCAAAAGCCCCAGTGTTTGGTACATTACAGTTACCATTCCTCCAACAATAAGCTCATTCTGTTGGACATTCAAGGCTCTGGGTACAATTTGTATGTTCCCGAGATCGCAACCAATGAGATAATGGTGCAGAAAGCAAGGTGGTGTACTTTTGCTGTGCCAACTGCTCTTATATTGGAATTGGGGCCTTTCTTTCTGTACATATCTGTAATCAATTCTGTGAAATGATGGATCCAGCTGACTAGAACTTAGACTGGGAGCAAAGGGCTTTTAATGTAATCATACAGTAATGTGCTGGACTTGTTTCTTTGTGTCCAGCTTTAAGGTTTATGAAATGACCCATATACATGTAACAGTACTCCAATAAGTTCATTATCATTATTCACAACATTCATGGGGCATGGGGATCTACAAATTTAGAACTAAGAACGATAAGGGGTAAGAGTATATAAATGAACTGCTCAAGCAGCTCAGACGTGCTCATTGTCAAAGAATCACAAATTTCAGACAAAATATACTCATCTTTTCCTAGCCTGTCTGCAGTATCTTCGTTCTCCTTGTCCACCACAATTGGTTGTGGTCGTACTAGTCGTACTGTGGTCGTACTGTTACTGTTTGAACATGCTGGGAAAATCACCCAGTGTCCAAGCTTCCGGCAGACAAACAGTCGACACTAGCCTGGGGCTGGCGGGTACAAAAAGACTTACCGAAGAGTGCAGGCTGAGAGGGCGTACACTAAGACCAGTAGTAATGGTTTCAGATGAAGAGTCGTGGTGTACAGTAGGTTTGACACCATGGTGGGAGACATGCTGCACTGTTGATTCCCTCTAATCCTCGCAAGTGCTCTCTTTTCCGCAAGACGCAGCTTCCTTTCAGCACTAAAATCTTCGGCCAGCTCATCAGACTCGTATTCTTCAAGAGCTGTCCAGCCAGCGAAGCTTCCAAATTCGAAGAACCAGTTGCTCTTTGGAGAGACTATGGGAGTTTCGGGTTCGCTTGCCAGTTTTGGGTCCGCCATCATAAAATTAGGTATCAAGGTAGAGAAACGCCTTAGAGTGATTCTTATTTCGTATTCTTATTTCATTATTCAAAATTATATATTTGGATAAACATTAAAAATTATTGGGTATTGACTAACGTTTTGTATTTGCATTACCCAATATACTACGGTGACCTACATTTTTTCATATGTATTTAACATATTAAATCCAATTCACATTTTTTAATGTATTTTTTTACAAGTAGCCAAGGAGGACTAATTCTGTGCTGCGTCATTGTTTGGTAAATGTTGTCAGGGATGTCAACAGCCTGGTCAAAGATGGCACTATTGATATTGATGGCAAGTATGTCAAGATTGGGATGTTTTAGGAGGAGATTACAAGGAATGCTTCTTCAGTAAATGAAAGTATAGAATACAAGTAGTTCCAATAACTTGAACCACTCGATAACTCAAACCAAAGATTGCTTCCCTTGGCTTAGAATGTACCTAGTAATTTTAACTTCTATAACTCAAAGTTATAATATTGTTGAAGTCTTAATACTGTATATAAACAAATATATCTTGTATGGTTTTATTTCTTCACACTTAAAATGGTTTTTCTTTCTAGTTCCTACTGATGGCAATGGGCTTGAAGGCTGCAAATTCAGCAAATTCCTGCATCTGTTGCAAAGTTTCCTCAAAGCAAAGCTTTGTGCAAATTAATTCCAAGAAACTGTATGATTACTTATATGGGCAATTCCATATTGACGTTACATTTGAATGAAATACTGACATTAAAGACTTCTTTAAAACATACAAGAAGTCCAAAAGGCAAACTACTTTTCCTTTCGTATTGTTTAAAAGGATGAACTTGTATGTTTTGTGGAAATAGCATGAGTTTCACTTGTTTTAATAAATGATATTCAATGAAAAGGACGTCACAGTCAAAACAATTTAAAAAAAAACCAAAAATACCAAAGGAACAAGGGTAATTCTATGTAGGGTTATAGTAATAGTTTGATTATGTGTTGCCATAGTTTAATTTTATCTTCTGTGGTTACCTTGCTCAGTAAGAAAGGAGTGCCATGGACGTTACACTCTCTGTCATGGACGTTACAAGGTATTTAAATATTTGTTTCTTTGACGAGTTAGTGCTAATTTATATAGGTACATTTGATCGCGATCAAGTCGCGATCCAGTGCTTCGATTCAAACGTGTAATCAAACACGCAAACCTTTGATCCAAACGTCCAAAACTTCGATCCAAACGTCCAAACCTTCGAATCAAACATCCAATCCTTCAAGTCAAACACACACAAACCTTCGATTCAAATGCACAAACCTTCGACTCAAACATAAAATACAGGGGGTAATAAAATTCGATTTTTCAAAGGCTGGATTTTATGTGGCCCACCCCTGGATTAGTGCAGAATTATTACACACGAACCAAGTCTATTTTGCAGCTGAAAAACATCATGATCCACCCCCTAGTACATTTTGGCCTACAAATAATGGTAATACACATAGTACAGTTATTATATAAATTGGAGGTAATGTTCTGTATTATTGTATCTCAATAATCAATCAGAGTCTCCAATGAAAATGAAAATCACATTTGGGTATAGATACAACATCAGTTCACGTAATATTTGTGCTTCGTGATAACAAAATAACATAACTGTTAATACCTTTCAAGTGTAAAATCAAAGCAGATTTTAGTGTGACCCACCCTCAATGTGGTAGCAAAATGCCCATGACCCACCCCCATTTATGACTTGAAAAATTGATGACCCACGCCCTAAATTTCATCACCCATCCCCTTTATTTGATAACCAGTCCCTGAGCAGCCACTGCCTGGGGCGAGGAGGGGGGGGGGGACGACAGGCAATATAAGATAATGGGTGTTGCAGTAAAACATAGTTTGACTGTTTTGCTCAGATCTTTATGTTTTGCACTAATGGCATGAATCTCTGTATGGAATATCAGTTGAGTAGTAATGGCTGCCCATAAGAAACGGAAGATTAAAAAGCTTTTATCAAACCCGATTAAGAATATTGTGAATTTATGGGCTCAGCAGTTACATTTTATCAATCCATTTTCGTTGTATCGTTTGATTTATTTCTTTCAGCTACCATGTCATTAAAGAAGTGCAAAGAGTTACTAGAGGAAGTTTCCAAACGTTTGTCTGAAGTAGCATCGAATGGCAACAATATTAATTCTAATTGTGATGATTCAAATCCATTACCAATACCCTGTTCAGCACCTTCAGTGCCTACAGCAGTCAAAGAACAGAAGCGCCTGTTCACCTGCAACTCTGGAGCAAGTGGACAAAGAAAAAGGCCACAAACTGCATCAAAGTCAAAGAAGGGCAAACAACGACCTACATGGACCAGAACATGTATTTGTCTTTCCAAAAGAAGTGATGACAAGATGCCTTCTCCACATGAATACCGACAACTAAAAAAGGCATCTCTTGGTGAGAAAAGGCTGGCCTTCTATGCTGATGATGGTTGTCTTGATTTTGATTTAAAGATAAAAGCAGAATTCCCAAAACCTGAGACTGTTGGAGGGTACAGCCTACAGTGTGGTAGTGTTAAATGGAAACTTGTGTCAATTGATCCACCTTACAGCATAGGCAACCTTAAAGACAGTGTTGGACATGGAAAGATTTTCATAACTCCTTTGCAAAGTGACCTGTACCTCACACCAGACGTATGTGAGAAAAATAAGGAGGTATTTAGGAATTATAATGGAAATAGAGATTGAATATTTGCAGACATTCTGTAGAGTAGAGAAGTGTTACTAAATTATAAGGGTTTTGGGCATATGCATGCAGTTCAGAAACTTACATGTAATTTATCTGCTACTGTGCTATGTTCTGCTGGCTCTATCTATAGGAACTTATAAGATTTCATTTATATTTGCCTTACCTTGCCCATCTACTCTAGATCATATCTACATCCATGATCCCACAGTATGGGGAAGACAATGATATGGAGAGACAAAGAGATATATTCGGATGAACCAATGATTGAATTGCAAATAATTAGAGTTTTACTAAAATTGATTGTAAATATATTTTTATATCTATTGAAATGCCACTACTTTTTAATTTTTAAGGAAGAAGACCTAGTTGAGCAATGCTTCATCTGTAAGGGATTTTATTACCTTGCTGAATACTTGGATATAATTATAGAGTATCAAGGTTTTCAATAACTTTTCACGTAGCTGGCACATTCGTAGTCATTTATATACAGAGATCCTTACTTTGTCTTTGTAAAGTAGCTGGCACAAGCATCTGGAAAAACTTGAGACCTAGGTGTTAGGGCTCAATAGTTAGGGATTAGGATTTTGTTTTTTAATCTAGCTACAATGTATGTATTAAGAACTCTTTGTTCATGATAAAGCAACAGGTAGCTCAGAGCAATCAAACAATGCAGATTGGGCATGTTTTATATCACATAAAATAAAACATGTTATTAAGGCAATCAAAAATGTTAGAATTTTATTTTTGATCATGCTAATCTTTCTTCTTATTTCCGGGTGTAAAAGTTCATGTCAAATTGCAATTTAGAATAATGCATGGATATGTGATAATAAAGTCTGAATATATATATATATTTGTACAACATTGAAATTTCTATTAAAATATTCATTGTTTTACAGCACTTAGTATGTTACAAAATGGAAAACTGCCAAGATTCACGAAAGAAGAACATATCCATAGTGTTTTTAGGAGCAGTGTGCCCCTGCCAAGCATGCTTGGCCTTTCATCATTGCAGCTCAATCCTTTGATATCTTCCCGTGAATTGCAGGACTACCTTATTTGTGTCATTTGCATAAAATGTAATTGCTGTGTACAGCAGATTGAGGAGTCCTAATGAGCCATTTGCCAGTACTGCTACCAATAAAAATAACATTATTACATGTATATAATGGTAATATATAAACAAAGACATTAAGCAGTATCACTAGTCGAGAAGGGTATAATTTGACACAAAGTGACTAACCTTTTTTTTTATTGGTATATCCACATGGTTATTTTGATTGCTGAAGAGATACCTCTGTTTCTGCACTTGTTCCGACCAACTGATGCAGCCACTCTCACCCTCAAAAAAATAACAAGACTCCTGAAAACTGACTCCTGAAACCTGACTTCAGTGAAGAGGGTAGTAATTCAAGGCAGTTTGAAGGCGCTATTTATGGTATCTTCATAAAATACCTTAAAGAAGTTGCAAGTAAGAAGTGTTTGTTTTAAATATAGATTAATAAATTGGAAAATCCATTCCAATATATAATAGTGCAAATTAACCATAATCAAGGGTTCAATTGACTATATTCCAAAATAGGAATATATTCCGGGATACTCTGTAAAACCGTAAGGCAGTAAAACAGTTATTCCGAATTCAGAATACAATACATTAGAAAAACAGAATTTTTCCAGCAAAGGTGGGGACTTAAAAGTGCCAAGCGCCCTTAACACAACTAAGAAGGTGGCACGGACCATGGGGAGGAGGGGGGATGAAAATCGACAAAGCTGTTAGGTTGAGCGTAAGCAGTGAAGACTGATTCCCACTCCGCATGCATTAATTGTGCACGTGCTTACCATGTTTTTTTTGTAGTATTACATTACCAATAGGCCTTTTTCAAAATCACGTGACATGGCTTGTTCTGGAAGGACAAGCTTTTCAACATGGCTGCTATCTCGGCGACTAAGTACTGCAGGATCAGTCATCATGTCTTTTCGATAAAACTGCTGCTTATTCGTACTTGCGATTGAAAGTGGCTCCACCATATTGAAAAATTGTCCTTCCAAAACGAGCCTTCACTATATTTGACCTGCAGTGATCAAAAGTCACGTGATTTTGAAAACGGACTATACAGGTAGGATATAAAACTTTTATTGTCTAGCCAATAACCTTAATTCTCTCCTGTTGTTACCAGTTTGGCTGTTGTGGTCTTAACATTTTCTAAAGGCCAGTGTCAGGGCCAAAACGCACACTGGCCTGGTGACCTTTATTTATCCACGATAAAGTTTAAAGCTTGGAGCTTGTGGGGTCATGCTTTAACATAAATGTAATTAATTAACGAGCTAAAATACTTATATTAAATAATGCTAGTATATAACAATAACTGGAATTATAATAATTAATACCAAAAATAGAACTGATGATGCTAAATCTAAGCCTAAAACCTTAAATATCTCTTACGTTTCTATTAGTTTCATACAAAAAGTGATAATCTCACACACTAGTTTCATACTATACATGTAATTCACCTTTTTGAAGAGTTCTTGTTTTTATTCATAGACTGAGGGATATTCAAAAAGGGTTCCTTAATCTTCTCTAGTGACTTGATAACCTCATCAAATGCATATTATCCTGTCCCCACTCGTCCACTATTTAGTTTGTTTTCGAAAGAGCCACCACGCGGTGAGAGCCTGTGATGCCATTAATCAGGGAAATTCTGATACTTCTGCTAGGGCGAGCAGACTACTTGGAATACTATTCTGTTTATTTTGGAATAGGACTGGTACAGGTCAATGGAACGGATCATGGTTCATTATTCCATGTATTCCTTCTGGAATATATATTCCAAACTATATCTTAAATTATAGGATGGATTACCTTGTTTATTTTTCATGTTGTCTATGGTGTTGGCATCATAAAAAATATAGGAAGTGTAATTATTAATAATTTTAATGGTTTTCACTTTATTCAAGGTGGAAGAAGAGGAAGTTTGACTTTGGGGCATGTGCTTCAGTTTACAACTGGAGAGGATGAGGAGCCAGTTTTGGGTTATAAGTTAAACCCATCTCTGTTTTTTTGGGCTACAACAAAGAATAGCTTTATTCCAACAGCAATTACATACACTGATTGCTGTTAATTACCAATGAGCTCCTATGGCAATCCACTTACAACAGTGCAAGAACTGAATAGTTTTTATGATTATGCATTTTCAAATTCATATTTTGGAATTGTATAAACAACAGCGTCAGGGATCTTCGAGGTGTTATGCACTTATTAGCGGCCATCGGAGGGGGGGGGGGGGGAGGGGGCGACCCCAGATATCTTTTAACAAAAAGCTATAAATATTATCTACCCCCGGGGCACTTTAGAGTACCAAGCTTTTCCATATTCCAACTCAGACTGTACTTCGACGTAGGAGCATGATGTTCCATGCCGCTCTGAAAGAAGAAACCCTTGCAAATCCCGGGTATCCTTGAGCAAAGTGCAAAAAGTATCCAGTCTCCCAGTCCCGGGATAGAAAATGGCTACAAAAGTGAACGAATCCTCTCAGGATGGCCGCTGACTTTGTAGGTTCAATTAAAAAGTATTTGACACTTGCAATATTTTTTTTGAGCCTTTGAGAGAATTAAAAATTATTTTCATTCTTTTTACACGACTTACCTCAGGCAGCCCAAGCTCTGTATCTGCACTGTATGACTACAGTTTTGCTGTATCGGATATCGTTTACTACTTGTCTTGTTTTATAAAGTATCACATTTCAATCTTAGCGCTCTGGGCCCTGTTTTAGTACGTTTCCTAGCTCGCTCTTTTTCTTGTTTATTCTGTACTATATATATCTGAAAGGCAGGAAACCGTCATTTCAATTCGCTATTTATCGCATTTCGGCCATCTTGGATTGAAAGAGAGGCTACCGGGTTGTGCCACTAAGCCAGGTTACATAGCGCTTACTATTTGCTCGAATTTGGTTGGAAAAAATACTTCATCTCCACTTCCGTAATCCCAATTGTACAAATAATAGCCAGAAAAGAAGATCTAGGTTTTTTTCCACATATTTGCTTTCAATGAACAACTTCCCGATACCTTCTGTCATATAAGAAGGAAAACATGCGCCTAGTTTTAAAAGTTTGGGCAATGACGTGGTTTGTGATTGTTGTGGCTATGGAGTAGAAGTAGTGAATTGCTCAGCTAAAAAGATATGGGAATTTCAGGAAGGTGCTGTTACTATTTATCATAGTGGGCATCACCTGCATAGCAAAACCACTTCAAGCTGACATAGCAGCAAAAGATGGTGAGATGTTTGAGAAAAAAACTCCATGGCAAAGTCAGTTCCCTTATGAAACATTAAGAACTGCAATGAAGGATGGTAAAAGCATCGAAGAGAAATATAATGAGGCAAAAGAACTGACAAATTTCAGAGCCATTCAAAATGTCAAACAAAAAGTGATAGAGAAGGTAAATCCTGTGGGCCATTCCTTTGATGCATTGGCCAAGATCAAAGAGTCAACTGACACTTTTGACCCATACAGTTATGGAGTGTTAAGGATGGGAGGGTTAGTGATAACAAGCTTACAACAGTCTTCAGGACGAGCAAAGAAAAGCTAGAAATAGCGGTTCTGATGCAAATTGGGAGTGGGCACCCGCTAGAGGAGGAGGATTGTTACCTTGATGTTTAACACGATCGCATAAAGGGAATGAAGACCATCAACCTGACAGTGCAGCATCCCACACTTAAAGAAATGGTCTGCATTGCAAGTATGGACTGTAATACAGATTCAACAGAAACTCTATGTGAGTTGGTGATGCCTTAATGAGTAAGTGTTTAATTTTAAACAAATTAATTTTTAAACAAATTATAAAAGTGCCCCTCAACTCACAAAAATGCATTACGTGTATGAATCGTACACATAGTAAAAAGTATATAATATATAATATATATGGTGGACTGTAACTGGATTAAAAGCTAAATAATTATCAATTAAAGGCTTACAAAATCCCAAAAATCACTTGGGCTCCTGTAGTATCACAGAAAATTAGAACAGTAGTTCAGTTATATGTTTAGTAACCAATAACCTTCTTTGACCAATTAGGCTAGGTCATCATCTGGTCCAAATACGGAAAAGGATTTTTTTATTGGGAGAGGACAAAACGCGGACCCCTACTCCTTGGACTACTTATATGGATTACCTAAATGACCTACCTCTAGAAATCATTTAAGAGCCATATCAAATAACTATTCAGTGTAGTCAATACTTTAGTTGCACATACCTTTATTTCCGGCATTTTACGCGCAACCACCCTTCCATGTTAACTGTCCTCCCTGGTATAACAGCAATCCTTTCGTCCTAGTCAACCATACCAACAGGGTAAATAAATAAGCAGGCTGTCCGTATCATTATCGTCACCCTCAAAGTCCTGTCTGTTTCGGTGTGGTGATACAGCACAAAGAAAGGGACTACTACCATGACAGAGACCAGAAACTAATCGCTATTATCACTGCCAGTTAGCCTGTGTTCGGGAGCGACATCACTACCTTACACCTGCATTGTTAACTCCCGTCCCTGATCTTATTTTGGATGATTTCCAAAAGGCATGCTTAACGACAGTACTAGGCGTGCATTTTTGAACAAAAAACGAGAACGCCCGATGTATATAAAATACGGTCTACCAAAATACGAAAAAGATAAACTGCAACGTGTCCAAAATACAGCTGCACGTCTTATCACTGGAGTCAAACGCTATGATCACATCACACCTGTCCTTAAAGGCTTACACTGGTTACCGATTGATTCACGTATAGACTTTAAAATTCTCCTTACAACTTACAAGATCATTCATGGCCTATGTCCGCCATATTTGTCTACCCTCCTAGAAGAATACCGCCCTACTTACAATGTACGGTCGTCCAGTCACACCCTACTTAATACCCCCTCCTCAAGAACAATAGCATATGGACAACGTGCCTTCTCCCTCGCTGCTCCCAAATTATGGAACTCTCTGCCGAACTACAATAAATTATCACCTTCAGTATCAACTTTTAAAACTGCTCTAAAAATCTATCTTTTCAAGAAAATATATATGTAGTAACACTTTTTTATTACAACTAATTATTCTTATCCATGGCCTTTTTATCCATCCGTGCACAGTGTATGTTAGTATACACAATTCTTCTTTGGATTTTTAGCATTTTAGCATTACAACTAATTATTTTTATCTAAATGTATTAAGTAATTCGTAGTAATATTTATTTAGCATTTATCTAGAAGGAAATTTTCATCATGTAAGCGCATTGTGATTTTTAAATGCGCCATAAGAACATTGTTATCATATTATTATTATATATGTATAATATTTGTTTTTCAAATATCACAGACAGTACTATATATATTATATATGTATTTCTTTGTTTCTTGTTCCAGCTTTTCCACCACAGACTGTACGGCATGTGCTGTCCGATATAATGCGGAACGTAAAGACCATGACTTTTTCATTTCGTTAAGTTTGATACTAGCTGAGCCCATTACCCGGAGGATCCATCTTGCCCCACTGGGTCTGTTCAGAAACACATATATGTCTCATTAGGCAAAAAATTAGTTATAGTTTAACAAAGACCAGAGTTAATGAGTAATTCTAAAGAAATGTTTTCTTGCAGCCATGGCAACCACTTTCCGCGGGAATTTCGAAATCTAAAAGTAGCCACCTGGTAATGGCTCCTAGCATTCACCGCTAACTATAGCATGAAGCTAGTAAGTACATTTATGTACAATTTTATGGAGTTTATTATTCTTATTTTGTATTATTTATTAACAACATTTATATATATATATAATGGGTTGCTATTTCACAGGTCTTCTTATTAGTTTTCATGGCAGACTTGTGGTTTCTAAATCTAACCTTAAATTCAGTCGTTGTTGAGCCTACACGCAACATTCTCTTGCGGATTTTTCTTTTATTTGTATTGAAACTATTATTAATGAACAGTGTGCTGAAAGAATCAACAATATTCTCCTTAGTAGAGAGGCCTATTGGAGTGCCCAGTTATTTACACTGCAGCCTTACGGTTTAAACAAAAGGCAAGACTATAAATCAAAGAGCCGTATTCAGTACGCTAAATAAACTACCTCAGTCATAATTAACATAGCTTCTTTTCTTAGTTTCCCATAATACAATTGCGTAATTCTTAACAGATTTTTTAGCTTACCTTTAATACAATAAGTTCGGTACGTTCAAATACATTGTACAGCATTTTTAGTTAGTGAATTTTTAAACAATAGCATTATGTAATCTTTTTTACACATATTGTACACACAGTGTTATTTATACAGATATTTTTACCATTTGCTTGTACCACGCATTTTCCATTTTTTTAGCTGAAGAAGGCTGAATGGCCGAAACGTTCTAAAAAACTTTTTTTACAGTTATAAGTTGACGGTCTTTGCCTTTTTTATTAGTCTTATTGAACTCCCTGCAAAGCACCGTCTATGAATCCTTGGATCCTTGTAGCTGGACTATCCGTTGGCATAAGACATTGGATCGTTATTACAAGTTTTAATTTAAAAGAGTATAACACATTTAAAAGAGTATAACATAGAATAAATAGAAAATATCTGATATAGTAGACGTTGTTGATCAGTTACTCAACTTTAGAGCGGATTACAACAACACATATTCGGATGATGTTGAGCACGTAATCTATATAACAAAAAACAGGCGGATTCAGCTGCCATTTCTATGCTTTCACTGATAGTATATTGTCACTGACGCCCTACAATGTCTTTGCGCATGCGCTAATGGTTGTTACCATGCAGAACTCTCCGTCGAAAAACTCCAGGTAAGATACTGAGGCTACGTCTATTGTTCTCATTGAGTAGATGTTTATCAATAAAGTGTTACGTTCAATCTGTGACAGTATCAATTGATCCCATCAGTTCTGTCGATCCGACTCTGACTCGTACCCAGTTATCATTTGTAAGAAAAAAAAGAAGAATTGGCCGATGAGGCGAGGGACATGTTTTTTTCTCTTTCTTTTCTTACAAATAACGACTGGGTACGAGTCAGGTTCCAACTGACCCATGTCAACGTTGGTAATTTACGCAATGTTTTAATTATATATCTCTGTTGTAGGTACCGTATAATAGTGATTTTAGAGAGAAGATCAAAACAAAAATGTTGCGAGCTGTCAACACGCAAAGCAACTATTTTGAGTTTGCATCCTGGTTTCGAAGAAATGCTGTCTTAGGGAAGGTTATTATTTAGTTTAATATCTAACATATTCCTATTGTTAACATGAGGAGATATGAGTTAATTCCCCACGGGTCACGTGACTGATGACGTCACTGTTTATAACAGACTTTACCCTAGTAGGTTGTGTGCAAGTTTGGTTGACATCACATGACCGATGACGTCATTGTATATGACAGACGGTTGTTGTTTGTTTACTCTGGCAGGTTGTTGTGTGAAAATCGGCCGATTCGATCCCACGGGTCACGTTACTAATACCAAAATCCGTGACACATTCAAACATACATACATAGAGACATACATGGCCCTTAAAAAAAAATACAAAGTCGTTTGTTGGCTTTTACATTTTCTTGTAATGATGAAACATTTAGGACTTTGCTAAAACCCACCTCGAAATCCACCTCGAAATCCACCTCGGGATATTAACTCGCCTTTTAGTTTATCTCTGAGGGAACCTGTCACGCTTGAATAAGCGCAGAAGTGAAGGTTTTATAGTCACCCTGGGCTTATCAAAGCCTGAAGCGTCGGCCGACATCTCCGCGTATTTTCAAACTCCATCGCTTTCTGAGCTGGTCATTGGAAGCAAATATGTGAAAAGAATCCCTAGATCTTCTTTTAAGTAAAGTAAGTAAAGTCAGCTTTATTTATAGAGGGTTTAAACACGTTAACCGTCTAACAGTTATCTAACACATGGCCCTCTCTTTACTTTAGTCCTACGGTTTTACGTGTTTATCCGAGAAGCCGATATATAAGGTCTAACCGTTCGATTATGTAAAGGCAGCACCTTCTACTCAGTTATTTTTGTCCCCGAGGAAGTTTTCCCATTTGCTGCGAAAGAAAGGTAAACATTTCAAACTGCTGCGAAATTCAAACTGGTGCCCGAGAATTTCGTTTTCAACATTTCACTGTTTTCACGATGGAAACATAGGATCGAGCAACAAACTAATCAAAAGAAGATGAGTAAAAGATAATAACTAGTAATATTTATCTATTACTTTATTTATTCTAAAAAAAAGGTAAAATGGTGGAAAAAGAATTTCAAGGTACGATGACACGAGAGCCAATAGCAGCTCTCGAAGGGCTTTATTTATCGAGGTTTACGATACACGATCGTTTTGGGGACTTTCCAATTTAATATACGGTTGTGCAGATCATTAAAAGTATGTCAGATAAAAGATGTTTATCTCATGGAAGCTAACCTTGTTAAAATTTTGAACTGATCATCGTCATGAAAACCGTCTATTAAAACCTTAGCGTAATTCTTACAGATTGCTAAATCCCCAACAAGCGAGGGCTCTTTCCGCTGTATGATAGATGGTCACAACACGTTTATTTCTCGTCAAGCGTTGACAGGAAAGTCGTTCCTTGTTTGTGAAATTGTAAAAAAAGTGTACGAAGAAGAGGGCATCAAGTGGCTGTGCTTTGTTCTATAGGTATTGCGTGCACTGTTTACAGTGCTAGTGGATTTAATGCAAACACGGTCCACTCTTACTATGGCATGCAAACGGCAGATTTGCCTTGGAGATTGGTTGTTGTAGATAGGGCTACTTCGAACGTCCATCGCTGTAAAGAAATTAGTGCTGTGGATGTACTTCTCGTCGACGAAGTTAGTATGACGAGCCACCGTATTTTCGAGATTGTCAACCGGATACACCATGAACTATGTCCAGATGATAACAGGCCTTTTGCCGGAAAACAAGTTGTTCTGGTTGGAGATTTTTTTTACAGTTGAGGCCTGTGCCAAATATATTGGTTGATGGAGGCTACCTGTTCGAGTCCTCCATGTTTTAACTCGCCTTTTCGCACAGGGTGGGATTAACGACGTTAATGAGGCAGGGTGACGCTAATATGCACGTCATGACAGCATTGAACGGGTAAGACAAGGGAACTGTTCTGATAACACGAAACGTTATCTGACATCCATTGACTGCAATCTACCCAATGATGAAACCAATGCAGTACACATATATTTTAGGAAAGGAGTTGGCTGCCTGCGCACCCTTGCCGAACTGGACAAACTGACAGGAACAGTACATGTATATATATACCAGTTATACCCACTGTACTTTAAAACAGTCATTACGAAACAAATGTTAATCTAAGAAATACACGACATAAATTAAATGACAAACAAAATAACCATTATGCCTTTATCAATTCCAAACATGCCCACCCCCTTTTCTGGGCAATTGTGGAGCATTTGACATTTTTTAATCAGAATCAGAACGTTGCAAATGCCTCACCGTAGGGCTTTGGAACACATGCAAATCTCTTAGAAACATTAACTATTTTGAGAGTCGTTCTGGACAAATATCTTCCCCAACATTTCTTTGCTGGCAAATGCCCCAACCCCAAGTTACACTGGTTGCCATTTTATAGTGAAGCTAAGATCACAATGGACTCTTTAATGGACTCTTTACTACTGAACTCCGATGTACACTCAAGGAACACTCGTTATTCTAGCTGTAATTTTGTCTGTCCTAAGTTTAAAGTGCAACTAACCCCATTTTTTATATTTTTCATCCAAATTTTTCATCCAAATTATTCTGAGAAACACCATCTTAGAAGAGAAGAGGGACAAAGTTCAAATGAAGCAATTTCTAGATGACAAAAGAGAGAGGGAAATGCTGGCCCGCAACCTTATGGTTTCCTTCATAAAGAAGCATATCATTGCTGGTTTGAAACGAGCTTATTGCAAGGAAGAACTCCTTCGCCTGTGTTCTGCATATGAAATTCAGATGCATGCTAACACCACAAGATTGAATTGTCCAAGAAGATCGCTAAAATAATATTAAGCAGCCAAAATGTACCAGTTTCATGATATTTGATGGACCTACATGTCCATAACATGAACCATACAAATGGCAGGGTAGTAATGATCATTAAGTATTAATATGCATCACGTTTTGCTAATTGATTTATACTAATGGAAGATTTCCATGTCTGTATATAATGTATATCAATTGCGATTCGAATAAATATAAGCCTCTGGCTTGGGAGACACGGTAACGGCTTCCTTTGTCTTCGACGTAAGATACACCATTTATTTTAATTAAATTTAATGCATGCAATGGATAACATGTGTTCTGTCATTGTCAGGTCAGGTTGAAACCTGTCATCACTATGACCATAAGCGGTACAACCTATATTGGTCAAACACCGAGTGCTGGGCGGTGGTAAAGTATCCTGGCAACCTCAGGACGTGCCAACGGCATTGGTCTTATGAGTGCCTGAGGAGGGTATTAGTACCCTTGATGGATGAAATGCCATCAGAAGGCGGATGAGCAACCATAACCCCACTGCCAGCTTGGGGTCATCCTCAAAACAGGTGAAAGTTAGTGGGGTAAATCCCAACTATACAACCAGGAGTGGAGCCCTCAAGGTTGTTTGATGTCAATCTTGGTACCATATGGCAGCCCTTCCATCCAGTCCCATCTACAGTCATCTTGACATTGTATGTTCACTGGACCTTCCCAGTTGACAGAATGACGCTGATGTTGCACAACACTTTGTGTCCTATTATGCCTGTACATGTAAATGCAACAGATACAGATAGCTTGCTTTGTGTCCTGTTATGTCTGTAGATGCAAGCAACATGTAGTTTGCTTTGTGTCCTGTTATGTCTGTAGATGTGCTACTGGCGAGATATTTGTTGATTAATGTGGCTTGTCTCATATGACCAGACATGATAAACTAACGAAGGTATAGGTTTGACATATACGTTTCACATAAACAAATTGCTGTTCATCGGGCAAAATTCGACTTCGTAATCTATACTGATCTGGAGTCGTCGGGTGTAAATCTAGCAATAGATAAGAATACGGTTCTAAAACTGCATCGTGATAACTTTCAATGACTCGTAGAACTCGAAAAAGCCTGCTAAGCCAAGTTGGACATTTCCAGAGAATCTCTGGGATGTTTAAATACAATAATATACTGGCTATTGAGTGAGATAAATTAAATGTTCGGTAAATCTTTCTGCATCTTTATACACCGCGGTTGAAATGCACCATAGCAGTAAACCATCTTTTCAATGGGTTTATGAAACATTTCATCTGCATGAAGTAACAATCTTTCAGTGAAATAGGTTTTCCCACACATGGTCGGTCCGGATATTTGAATATTTGAGGGGTGTTTAATAGTAACATCCATTGTCGCTGGTCGTCTATTAAAAACTAATCCATCATCTAATGAGGTGAAGTGCTTATAGCTATCACAATTTGCCTCTTTCAGCCAGGGTTTTCGCTGTTCTGAACTCATTGAATGAGCATTTGCCAAATGGTTTGAAAACTTAAGCAAATTTCGTGATTCGCATCTTGGAATCGGACAATCTTTTTACCGCCGCTGTGCCATAATGCTGCTAGTGAAGCAATGAGACCCTCAGGCACTGAACAGGGGTTTATATGAAAAATGTCCTGGAATTGCTAATCTAGCACAGGGAAAAATAAAAAAAATAAAAAATAAAGGGAATTCGTCAAAACCCATCTAACATTAATGGGAAGAGTTTCTGTTAAGTTATGTTGATATTCATGTATCTTGCCACAAAATAGATTATGATTTTGCACATTATGCTAGCATAATTTTGAGCATGTTAGCAATGAAGAAAGCATTGGGAATAGTGCTAACATTTTAGCAGCTAAATTGCTTTTGAAACCATTATTAATTTGATTTGTTCAAATGATCTTTATTGCAGGGTAATGCTTCCAATACTGAAGTCAAGCATCATGTACAAATTGAGCTTGAAAATGCAGATCATGCTGAGGCTGAATCTGTGTAATTTCCTGATGCTACAGTACATGAAAAGATTAGGGATACTTACTACTAAACAAGAAAATGGACGCCATCTCGGCACATCTCCAGTCAAAAGTGGCCATGGCTGGCAGTGCCAAGAAAGCTGCCCGTATCCTAGCCACTAAAGTGTTTACTATCAGAGAGAGGAAGACCTCGACCTTATCAGGAAAGGAGGGAACAAAGAAATTTGCTGAGGACAGAATTGACCTCATTCACAGTAAGTACAGTAATTCAAGCTTATTTAATTAGGTAACACTTTATTTGTTAAATTTGAAAACTGGTCTTCTTTGGCTAATTATAACATCATTAATTAAAATCACGGGCTTTCTGTTAAGTTACGGTGGCAGATTGGCCAAAATCCTGATTCAAAAGTACAAAGTCGGAACTAAAATCTGTTACTACTTTCGACTTCTAACGAGGACAATTACTTGAGTAATTTTGTTATTGATTCATACCTTAAAGTTCTTGCCGAAACAGCTACGTGTGATGCAGAAACCATAGAGTGGGAAGTTTTCGAGAAAGGGATCGGCAGTCAGCCTGCTGTGCATCTTCTTGGAGTTAAAGCTGACCTCATGACGCAGGATGATGTCCTTGTTCCGTGTAACACAGTGAATAGCAAGCACTGGTTTCTCCTTGCGGCTTTGTCCAAGCAAAAGCAGATAGTCATTATGGACAGCCTTCAAGGATCTTCTGTCAAGCCTACTCACAAAGTTGCAGTGCGAAAGATGTGGAAGTTGCTAAAGGAAATTGATCCCTCTCTGGATGATGAAACAACTGAATGGAGCTTTGTGAGCAACGCTAACGGCCAGCTACCACAGCAGGAGAATGGATACGATTGCGGTGTCTATGTATGCATTTACGCAAGATGCTTGCTAGGTTTGTCTGGTGCAGCGGTAAGCAGTGATAGCATCCCTTCCTTCCGGAAGCAGATGCTACTTGAGCTTCACAGGATGAAGGTTGAAGACAAGTTACAACCAATACAAGAAGGGGAGTACTATTCAGTAGAATATCAGAAAGCATTCTACATTGGTCGCGTCCTAAGGAACAATAATGCTACTCTGACAATAAAGTTCCTGCACTCAGTTAGGGCAGAAGAGTTCGACTGGCCCAAACGTGACGACATTGACGACTGCTCGCCCTCCTGGCTAATCTTTGGTCCACTTCAAATCCAAGGAAGTGGTCCATTCCGATTTCCTCAGTTGGATGAGGTACAACACGTTTACCAGTATATAAAGAGGAGCAGGAAGAGATGAACATTGAATTATTATTGCGTCAAAGCAAATATATACAGATGGTCTATAAATGCATATTAGTGAGCTTTAGATTTTACAACGAGAACGAGTTTCACTTTTGAATTCCATGTCAATCTGGTCAATAGAGCTTTTGCTTCTTTGTGCTGCTACCCAACATGTAAGAAGGAACGAGAAATACGTTTGGTGTAATAAATCGTTGTTGCTCATCATATTTGTACTGATATGTTTTATTTCAATTATAAACATGTGACTTTATCTCACTCACCCTGAAAAAATCATAGCAGCAACCGTCAGTAAGTTGTTTTTGTTGACTTACTTACTTACTTTGACTTACTTGATTTGCAAGCTTAATAAATTGAAACATTAAACATTTTCGCTTAAAAATATTGCGCAATATTGCGCAATTCGCGCATAATTCGGGATTTTTGGCGCATAATTTGCTGGGGAAAAAACGCATAATTCCGGAAGCCCTGTACCAGGAGCATCCATCTTGCCCACTGGGTCTGTTCCCCAGCACAGAAACACATTATATATGTCTCATTAGGCAAAAAAATAGTTATAGTTTAACAAAGACCAGAGTTAATGAGTAATTCTAAAGACATGTTTTCTTGCAGCCACTTTTCGCGGGAATTTCGAAATCTAAAAGTAGCCACTTGGTAATGGCTCCTAGCATTCACCGCTAACTATAGCATGAAGCTAGTAAGTACATTTATGTACAATTTTATGGAGTTTATTATTTTTATTTTGTATTATTTATTAACATTTATATATATATATATAATGGGTTGCTACTTGACAGGTCTTCTTATTAGTTTTCATGGCAGACTTCTGGTTTCTAAATCTAACCTTAAATTCAGTCGTTGTTGAGCCTACACACAACATTCTCTTGCGGATTTTTCTTTTATTTGTATTGAAGCTATTATTAATGAACAGTGTGCTGAATGAATCAACAATATTCTCCTTAGTAGAGAGGCCTATTGGAGTGCCCAGTTATTTACACTGCAGCCTTACGGTTTAAACAAAAGGCAAGAATATAAATCAAAGAGCCGTATTCAGTACGCTAAACAAACTACCTCAGTCATAATTAACATAGCTTCTTTTCTTAGTTTCCCATAGTACAATTGCGTAATTCTTAACATATTTTTTAGCTTACCTTTAATACAATAAGTTCGGTACGTTCAAATACCTTGTACAGCATTTTTAGTTAGTGAATGTTTAAACAAAAGCATTATGTAATCATTTTTACACATATTATACACACATAGTGTTATTTATACATATCTTTTTACCATTTGCTTGTACCACGCATTTTCCATTTTTTTAGCTGAAGAAGGCTGAATGGCCGAAACGTTCTAAATATTTTTTTTACAGTTATAAGTTGACGGTCTTTGCTTTTTGTATTAATCTTATTGAACTCCCTGCAAAGCACCGTCTATGAATCCTTGGATCCTTGTAGCTGGACTATCCGTTGGCATATGACATTGGATCTTTATTACAAGTTTTAATTTAAAAGAGTATAACACATTTAAAAGAGTATAACATAGAATAAATAGAAAATATCTGATATAGTAGACGTTGTTGATAATTTACTCAACTTTAGAGCGGATTACAACAACCCATATTCGGACGATGTTGAGCACGTAATCTATATAACAAAAAAAACAGGCGGGCTCAGCTGCCATTTCTATGCTTTCACTGATAGTATATTGTCACTGACGCTCTACAATGTCTTTGCGCATGCGCTAATGGCTGTTACCATGCAGAACTCTCCGTCGAAAAGCTCCAGGTAAGATACTGAGGCTACGTCTATTGTTCTCATTGAGTAGATGTTTATCAATAAAGTGTTACATTCAATCTGTGACAGTATCAATTGATCCCATCAGTTCTGTCGATCCGACTCTGACTCGTCAACGTTGGTAATTTACGCAATGTTTTAATTATATAGGTACCGTATAATATTGATTTTAGAGAGAAGATCAAAACAAAAATGTTGCGAGCTGTCAACACGCAAAGCAACTATTTTGAGTTTGCATCCTGGTTTCGAAGACATGCTGTCTTAGGGAAGGTTATTATTTAGTTTAATATCTAACATATTCCTATTGTTAACATGAGGAGATATGAGTTAATTCCCCACGGGTCACGTGACTGATGACGTCACTGTTTATAACAGACTTTACCCTAGTGCATGTAGGTTGTGTGCAAGTTTGGTTGACATCACATGACCGATGACGTCATTGTATATGACAGACGGTTGTTGTTTGTTTACTCTGGCAGGTTGTGTGCAAATCGGCCGATTCGATCCCACGGGTCAGGTGACTAATACCAAAATCCGTGACACATTCAAACATACATACATAGAGACATACATGGCCCTTCAAAAAAATACAAAGTCGTTTGTTGGCTTTTACATTTCCTTGTAATGATGAAACATTTAGGACTTTGCTAAAACCCACCTCGAAATCCACCTCGAGAATCCAACTCGAAATCCACCTCGGGATATTAACTCGCCTCTTAGTTTATCTCTGAGGGGACCTGTCACGCTTTATCAAAGCCTGAAGCGTCGGCCGACATCTCCGCGTATTTTCAAACTCCATCGCTTTCTGAGCTGGTCATTGGAAGCAAATATGTGAAAAGAATCCCTAGATCTTCTTTGAAGTAAAGTAAGTAAAGTCACCTTTATTTATAGAGGATTTAAGAGTCATTGTCTGAGAAAACCGGGCAGAACCGAAAGATGGGGGTCGGCCGATTTCCTTAATTTTTTCAGCACTTAGTAGGTACCTGATAAGAATACGAACAGTGGTATTTAAAGTTCCACTCGCCTTTTTGTTTCCGAGATTGACCACCCCCCTCCATTTTTGGCCTAGATAGGCCTTAAAAACGGTAAAATCTGGGCTAACTTTGAAAGACAGTCAAAGTCACTACGCACAACTGACGGCTTTGCTACACTTTGTGTGCATTATCTACTATTTAAATAGCATGTTCACGTTTGAAAAACTCTAGTCGGAGAAATTCTTTGTTTTTAATATTCGGATAAAATTCGGTATTTTAGCTTATCACGAAAATCACCAGAATGGAGTCATTTTTAAGGGGCTGTTTCTCAAAAGTGCGGTAGTTTATTTCAACATTTTTTTCAGTAGCCTACACAATTGCCATCAAAAATCTGCAAAGTATTGATTGGCACTACTCAATGATTTAGCGTGAGCCGTGTGAGAAATAGCTGAAAATGTGCATATATGAACATTTTTTCCCGCCAAATCTTAAGTCATAATATCATTCCGGCATATAGATTTGTCAAAGTATTATAGCATAACCTAATGAAAATGGCTCAGAAGACTATTACTTTACATCGGAACGTTTTAGGAAGAGGTAAAATGGTAAATATTTGATGTTTACATAAGTAAAACTCGCTGATCTTCGAAAGACCCAGATCAATTTCCCGCGAAATAAAGTTATTGTTGTCTCGCTAGGGCAGTTGTGCTTGCGGTATCGCTTAACAGTGAAATAAGGAATCTACGATTAGCAGATCTATTGAGTTTGATGATAGTGGGCTATGATTATACATCCTTATAACCAGTAAAAATACATGTAGCATTGAATCATTCTCAGAGAGAGTAACGTGACGTGTCACGCAAGACCGGCTAAACAAATTAACAATAAATCCGAGGTACACATTAGATGCATTGCAAATGTTTTTCCTCATTTACATGTAACTTGATGGAGGAGGATGAGAAATAATGCTGGGAATTGTTGGGATGTTCGAGTTAATACATCAGAAAAATGCTATTACAACTGAAAAACCTCGCCGGCAGAATTTAATAACAAAATGCAAAATCACAAAATGGATGAGAAATATAGCCATGCAAACAATTTTGTGAAAACAACTGATTGTGTTTCCGTCTCTGCAAGCAATTTATTTCAACGAGTTATTCCTTGCAAATAATTTATTTTAACTGCTCAGCCTCTGAAAACAATGTTTTCAATTTTTGCTCATCTCATCCCCGCCCCCCATCCCCCTCCAAAAAAATAACGGTTCGTCCCTAAGCTCTCTCCGGTTAGCAACGTTTTCCATCAGTCAATCAATCGATCGTTCGACCAATCAACCAATCAGTCAATCAATCAATATCTTTATTTAGAACCAGTCTGTCAAGGCGAAATACAGGTAACATAATGTACAGGGTGACCCTAGAATAACTAAAAAAGCTAAACGAGTTGGGCCACCAAAAATGATAAATTTATATATTTTCTAATTTATGGCCAGGAAGTATAATTGTAGTGGATAATATATTTTAAAGGCATGTCGAACAAGCATACATGTTGCACATTATTATTGGATATTGAGGAAATTGTTATTAACGATTAGTTATAATTAATGTTTCTAGATATATCCTTTTCCTTAAATGTCTTTATAGTAAGCGCCCCACAGTTAGCGTCCCTTTCGTAGTATCCTCATCAGTTTACTACGAACATCGGAAGAGTGCATGGCTCTTTTCAGTGGAAAGAGTTTAGTTCGATTTGCAAAGCTGAGTTAGACTTACCTGTAGATGCATTCAGTGGCGTAGGGAGGGGAAGTGGGAGGCAAGGGGAGTGGAGCAGTTGTCCCCCCCCCCTCTGCCCAGTCCCAGAAGAGAGATTGACAGAAGTCATCAATAAAAATGTCCCCCCCCCTAGAATGGAAATGTCCAGAATTCATCATTTTGCCTCCCGCCCCAATTTTCAGGACCTTGCTACGCATTAAAAGTTCATAACATTTTAAACATTCGGGAATGTTAATTGTCGTTTAGTGTGATTGTAGAATGATCATTATATAGTAAAGCAATGAATTGACTGATATTGTCAAAAGTCATTGATGACGTACTTCTAAAAAATTTCGATCACGTCTCCTAAACTGCGGCATTTAACCAACCGGTAAGAAAAAATGGTGGGGCATTTGACCAGCTTTTCTGCCTGGGTAGTGGGGCATTTGATGGAAAAATCCGAAAAATTCATATGCCTGGGGGTTGCCCGGGGAAGGAGGCATGCACGGGTTTGGAATTGATTGTAACATTATTGATAATATGAAGAAATTGTAATTCAAAACCTGCTACAACTCAAGCATTTAGCAATGCCTTTTTTTCTTTTTCAAAAACGAGCACTGAGTTCGCAGTATTCTCTGGCATTCAAGGGTAAATGCTCGAAAGAATGAATGGTAACTGTCAAAAGGCGAGACGCTAAAAAACTGCCGATCGTTATTTTGTTTCTTAGTGGTCGTTTATGTCTTGGTTGACATTCTATTCATCTATCACAACAAAATTCGCCTTATCCCGGTTATACTCAATAGTTTTCCAAACAGAATGCTCACTTTTTGGTCTGATAACATGACTTCATGTATATCTTATTGTCCTGGGTTCGGTTGTTCGTAGCAAGGGTAACTTTATCCCTAGGATAGCGCTAAATCTGTAATTATTTCTGTACATTTGCATTTATCCTCGGGTTAGCGATTTAATCCCGGGGTAGTGCTTACCCTTGATTTGAACAACCGGGTCCTGGTGTATAAGTAGTACTAGGATAGTGAGAGGACGACGATAAAGACAAATTAAAAGTGAAACAAGGTACGTGAAACGTACATGTATGAAGTATTTGCTTACAGCTATAAATCAAATCAGTGACGGTATCAGGATATACTTTTTGCAATTACCCTATGTCATTATGACGTCACGGCTTGTTTATGAGGGGGGCAGAATCGACTTGAACAATAGAATTTTGAACTAAATCTGCTCTGCTGAGGAAAAGTTAACTTCGAATTGTCTGGTTTCCAGATATCAGCTGTATCAATGTTTATCCCACAATATTTACCGTATTCGGTAGCTGTTACCGCTATTCTACGTTCTACGAAATGCATTTGTGTTGTTGCTGTTTTGTCCCCCTCCCACGACCGTGATCCTTAGCGTTTAAACAATAGATTGTTTTGATTTGACGTCATAATGATATAGGTCAATTAATAAAGGCATGTAGCTGTAACCGATGCTAAAATACTGGAAGACTAAAATACTACTGAAATAAATGCTAAGATAATGGAAGACTGTGGACCGCACTGTGGACCGCACGACCATGGTTGCGAATTTATCGAAGTATCATTGCTTGTGACTTTTAAAACTGTAATTAACGTCTCAAAAATGGACAATAAAGTTATCTTGCTGTAAATAAATCCGCTAGTTGTGTAACCTATACATTTTCCAATAACCTGAATGAATAGTATCAGTATACCAAATAACGTTTTTGGGTGGGAGTGTGACGCCCGGTTCTCAAAACGCTGGCGCTATTTCAGACCAAAATATACGATTTTCCATACCATTTTTCAGACCTATACTCTATTTTACAACAAGTGAAATATTTGAAAATGTGCAGTCTCGTACTTCCCTGTGAAGATCATACCCTATTCCAAACTAAAAATGGGAAATTTATTACCCTATTTTACACTAAGACAGCTCGAAACCTTACCCTTTAGGATGGCGCATACCCTTACAGCGTATGTGTGGGAGTACCACCCCCCCCCCCCCTCCCCGGGTGATATAGTCCACCCTATTCGAGTCAAATTTGCTCCAAATGTTTAGTTGGGGTTTATCGATTGCCTATATTACAATGTAGTTACAGTAATGTAAGAAGGGAACACAAATTTGAAATATCAGCAAAGAAAAAGGCGATTTAATTTATAGGTACACCAATCCTTTCTCCATTTGTATCGATGCGTCAAGTTGTTTGTTCTCGGCTGAAAAATGATAAACTTATCATAGCGGTAAACTACTAGAGCTAAACACTTATTAAAACGTATGAAATATCTTCTTTAAAAGCCTTTCTTTCGTAAGAAGCTAACAATATTAATGCCGAAGCTATTTGTTCGCTTGGCAAACTACACCATCCTCGTAAGTAATATTTTGACCTTAGCCATCCTGGCGCTGGGTAACCAACCTTCCAGTTGTACATATATTTTGCATAAAATGCAAATAGGTTAAAAAATAAACATTTTATTCTTGACCGCGATGGATTTTTTAATCTTAAGGCAGAGCAAGTATAATATGTCCGTAGTTATCCCATTATTGGTTCTGGTTATATTTTTGACTTTACTTTTACTTTTTTTCTACGTAACTAAGCAATTAGCTGGAGAGTTAGGCCGTTTTTTAAACAATCACAAGACAACGGTTAAAATGCAAACCCCCTTTTCAGCGAAATATTACATACCGCATCACAAATACTTTTATGCGCTAAATAGAAAAACAAAATAAATAAAATATCATTACAGGAACTATATACATTTTATACCCTACATGTAAATGAAGACATATCTCTGAGGAAAAACATCTGCAATACATATAATATGTACCTCGGATTTATTGTTTATTCGCCTTGAAGAATTTGTTCAGCCGGTCTTGCGTGACACGTCACGTTACCCTCTCTGAGAATGATTCAATGCTACATGTATTTTTACTGGTTATAAGGATGTATAATCATAGCCCGCTATCATCATTTCACTATTAAGCGATACGGCAAGCACAACTGCCCTAGCGAGACGACAATAACCAAATTTCGCGGGAAACTGACCTGGGTCTTTCGAAGGTCAGCGAGTTTTACTTGTGTAAACATCAAATATTTACCATTTTACCTCTTCCTAAAACGTTTCGATGTAAAGTAATAGTCCTCTGAGCCAATTTCGTTAGGTTATACTATAATACTTTGACAAATCTACACGCCGGAATGATATTATGACTAAAAATTTGGCGGGAAAAAAAGTTAATATATGCACATTTTCAGCTATTTCTCACACGGCTCACGCTAAATCATTGAGTAGTGCCAATCAATACTTTGCAGATTTTTGATGGCAATTATGTAGGCTACTGAAAAATGATTTTAATGTTGAAATAAACTACCGCACTTTTGAGAAACAGCCCCTTAAAAATGACTCCATTCTGGTGATTTTCGTGATAAGCTAAAATACCGAATTGTATCCGAATATAAAAAATAAAAAAATTCTCCGACTAGAGTTTTTCAAACGTGAACATGCTATTTATATAGTAGATAATGCACACAAAATGTAGCAAAACCGTCAGTTGTGCGTAGTGACTTTGATAGCCTTTCAAAGTTAGCCCAGATTTTACTGTTTTAAGGCCTGTCTAGGGAGTGGAACTTTAAATACCACCGTTCGTAATCTTATCAGGTACCTACTAAGTGCTTAAAAAATTAAGGGAATCGGCCGACCCCCATCTTTCGGTTCTGCCCGGTTTTCTCAGACAATGACTCTTAAACACGTTAACCGTCTAACAGTTATCTAACACATGGCCCTCTATTTACTAGTCCTACGGTTTTATGTGTTTATCCGAGAAGCCGATAAGGTCTAACCGTTCGATTATGTAAAGGCATCACCTTCTACTCAGTTATTTTTGTCCCCGAGGAAGTTTTCCCATTTGCTGCGAAAGAAAGGTAAACATTCCAAACTGCTGCGAAATTCAAACTGGTCCCCGAGAAAAAAAAATTCAACATTTCACTGTTTTCACGATGGAAACATAGGATCGAGCAACAAACTAATCAAAAGAAGATGAGTAAAAGGTAATAACTAGTAATATTTATCTATTACTTTATTTATTCTAAAAAAAGTTAAAATGGTGGAAAAAGAATTTCAAGGTACGATGACACGAGAGCCAATAGCAGCTCTCGAAGGGCTTTATTTATCGAGGTTTACGATACAGGATCGTTTTGGGGACTTTCCAATTTAATATACGGTTGTGCAGATCATTAAAAGTATGTCAGATAAAAGATGTTCATCTCATGGAAGCTAACCTTGTTAAAATTTAGAACTGATCATCGTCATGAAAACCGTATTTTAAAACTTTAGCGTAATTCTTACAGATTGCTAAATCCCCAACAAGCGAGGGCTCTTTCCGCTGTATGTTAGATGGTCACAACACGTTTATTTCTCGTCAAGCGGGGACAGGAAAGTCGTTCCTTGTTTGTGAAATTGTAAAAAAAGTGTACGAAGAAGAGGGCATTAAGTGGCTGTGCTTTGTTCTATAGGTATTGCGTGCACTGTTTACAGTGCTAGTGGATTTAATGCAAACACGGTCCACTCTTCCTATGGCATGCAAACGGCAGCTTTGCCTTGGAGATTGGTTGTAGATCGGGCTACTTCTAACGTCCAGCGCTGTAAAGAAATTAGTACTGTGGATGTACTTCTCTTCGACAGTTAGTATGACGAGCCACCGTATTTTCGAGATTGTCAACCGGATACACCATGAACATGTCCAGATGATAACAGGCCTTTTGCCGGAAAACAAGTTGTTCTGGTTGGAGATCTTTTTACAGTTGAGGCCTGTGCCAAATATATCGGATGATGGAAGCTACCTGTTCGAGTCCTCCTTGTTTTAACTCGCCTTTTCGCACAGGGTGGGATTAACGATGTTAATGAGGCAGGGTGACGCTAATATGCACGTCATGACAGCATTGAGCGGGTAAGACAAGGGAACTGTTCTGATAACACGAAACGTTATCTGACATCCATTGACTGCAATCTACCCAATGATGAAACCAATGCAGTACACATATATTTTAGGAAAGGAGTTGGCTGCCTGCGCACCCTTGCCGAACTGGACAAACTGACAGGAACAGTACATGTATATATATACCAGTTATACCCACTGTACTTTAAAACAGTCAATACGAAAAAAATGTTAATCTAAGAAATACACGACATAAATTAAATGACAAACAAAATAACCATTATGCCTGTATCAATTCCAAACATGCCCACCCCCTTTTCTGGGCAATTGTGGAGCATTTGACATTTTTTAATCAGAATCAGAACGTTGCAAATGCCTCACCGTAGGGCTTTGGAACACATGCAAATCTCTTATAAACATTAACTATTTTGACAGTCGTTCTGAACAAATATATACCCCAACATTTCTTTGCTGGCAAATGCCCCACCCCCAAGTTACACTGGTTGCCAGTTTATAGTGAAGCTAAGATCACCAAATACTCGATTGTTTTTAAGTGAACTCAGCACAGTGTTCCTAAATATTTAATGGACTCCTTACTACTGAACTCCGATGTACACTCTGTAATTGTGTCTGTCCTAAGTTTAAAGTGCAACTAACCCCCTTTTCGTTATATTTTTCATCCAAATTCCTTATATTATTCTGAGTACTTTTCCGAAAAACAAAATTGAATTTGAACAAATACTCATTTTTTTACAACCTCGTTGAGCAAATTAGCAGCCTGGCATGTTTCGGGACGGAGCCACATATAAATGGGAGAATGGGTCTAGCGAACTCGGGGTTTCAGTTATACTTGACTGTATTATATAAGAGTAGAGCGATCTAAGTTGTTATATAAGTTATTTTTTTTATGTTTGAAGTTGCCGAGCAGATGTGTTATAGCAGGTTGTAGCAACACTGTTAATACAAAAGAAGGCATTGGCCTTCGTTATATTCCATTTTGGGAAGATCATCGGCCACAAGCGGCGAAAGAGAAGACTGAGGTGGGTCGACTTTGTAAAGCCGTCTAAAGGCTGGTTCACATATAATCGCCCCGATCGCCCGAATCGCCCGAATCGCTTGAAATAGTGCGCGGGCGATCCGGGCGATTATATGTGAACACACGTTTTAAGTTGTGGGACGATCCAGGCGATCGAGAAGATCGCGATCGAGAAGATCGCGATCGCCACCGATCGCCCCGATAGAACACTGCTCTATCGGGGCGATCGGTGCGATCGAGAAAAAAGCCACGAGCAATCGTGAGCGATTATATGTGAACATGGCCAGGCGATTCGGACGATTCGGACGATCGAAATATGTCCCAAAATGCACTGCATGTACCCAAGATGCATTATTCTCACATCCAAACATTGTTATCTTCATTTAAAAATGGCGGCAAGTAGCGAAGACTTTAACACCGCATTATTTATGGAAGAAGTTCAGAAATACGAATGTTTATATAACAAATATTCCAAAGACTACAAGAACAAGTTTGTAAGATTGAACTGCTGGAAAAAACTTGGAGAGAATTTTGGTAAATAAGCAGTAAATAACAAGCAATAAGCTGTTCTCTTCGATTTTCTGCCGCCATTTTGTGTCAATATGGCGCGAAAATACATCTCGGGTCCAGGAATGGCCGTGTGAAATTGAACTCACATGCGATCAGGTGCGATCATATGTGAACAGCGAATCGCTCGAATCGTCTCGATCGCTTGCACATTTTTTAACGCGATTCGGGCGATCGGAGCGATTCGGGCGATCGGGGCGATTATATGTGAACCAGCCTTAAGCGTGCGAAATGGGAACCAACAAAACGCCCATTGATCTGCTCCAAACACTTCATAGCAGAGGACTTTGAAAGAAAATTATCCTTTGCATTGGATGAAAAAAAGCCAACGGTTCTTTAGCTAAAGAGAGATGAGTTTGGAGTGTCAGCCTTCTCAACCATTCACGCTGTTGGAGTTCCAGAACAAACGTCACAGACGGAGCGAAGCAAATGAAGAGTATTAAAAAGTATTTTTGTTAGTGGTTTTTGTTTTTGTTTTTTTCCCAATATATAAAAGCTTAAAAAAAGCTTTGAAATCGGCGATTACAAGAATGAAAGAAATTACAACAATGAGGACGATTTGAAAGTCTTTATATGTTCTTCATTGGGCTCTGTATACATCTCCACCTAAAAGATGGTTGTTCAGTACCTAAATTCAATTTCGGCCTGCATTTCATTTTAACATCATCTTTCGGCCACTAAACAACCGTTTAAACCTCTGATGAGAAGAGTTGAACAGCCAGTCTTACTTTACGTGTTCTCCAATCGTTATTACAATTCCAAATGAGCTCATTTGATTACGCCACTTTATAGGCATAATAATACAACTTCCGGTTCAGAGCCTCGTTTTCATGTCGATCCAACACTGGACTTCAAATAAAGTCGATTTCGAGGATGTTCTCCTAAATAGATTCATGTAGACTTTTAGTATGTTGCTCTAGACGGTATTCCAGATTATATTATGCAGAAAAACCTTCTGTTGCAATTAGTGGTAGGCTGTCTTACTTTTTTTCCGCAAAATGACTGGACAATATATATTTCACTTAGCACTTCAGCACTGGACTATATATATTTCACTTAGCACTACAGCTTACCACTTTATATATTACATTCTTTACACTTACTAGTGCCACGCGGCAAACATGATTCAATATCATAACTACATATACATATATAATCGCCGTGATCCCATATAACGCACCAATACCCACGATTGCTCTCATCTGACTTTATAGCTCAGTTGGTAGAGCGCCAGACATGTAACCTGGAGGTCGTTGGGTTCGAGATTTTTTCTCTTTCCCTCGTAGGGCGTGCACACTTAGCACTACAGCTTACCACTTTATATATTACATTCTTTACACTTACTAGTGCTACGCGGCAAACATGATTCAATATCATAACTACATATATATATATATATTTCAAGAGCTTCGTGTCATTGAATTGAAATAAGCCCCATTTCTCGAGCCTAAATCGAACATAATTTCAAGCAAACTCTGGGTTCACGAGCTCAGAACGTTACATACATAACTTATTTTGAACCCAACGACCGGAGTTCGAGTCCTACACCAGTCACTAAAATATTGTTTTACTTCTTTTTCTCCTTTCTACTTTAAGCTATTAGAGCCGCCTTCTATATGTACTAAAAACATTGTTGTGTATTGGCTCTCAAGCCAACTTTTCCGATTCACAAATCCCAACGCCGGCGTTGCCAACGGGCGAGTTTGTTTGAAATTATGTTCGATTTAGGCTTGAGAAATGAGGATTATTTCAATTCAATGGCACGAGGCTTTTGAAATAGATACTGTTGTGTTGTTATTTGAGGTTTAGTTGCGGTCGGCATTGATTTTGGTTGAAAATTCGAGCGTGATGTTCGACTGTTCTTCGACCTTATAGGTGAAGAAGTCGAGGGGTAAAATTTCAACAGAATTCACTGAAATTGCATACAGAGCCCAATGAAGAACAGGTAAAGTCTTCAAGTTTTCATTGATTTTATTTCCGTATTTCTGGCCTAACAGATACAACTAAATACTCGTGAAAAATATCATACAAACCCTTATTAATTTAAAACTCAAACAGAGCTAATGGGTTTCCTTAGTGATGTACTAAAACGATGTAAATACGCATACATGTACATGGCTTACCATTCACGGACTGGCTCTGAGTGCCGTACAATCTGTTGCTTAGGCTTTTTTCAAGCTTTTTCGTTTCCTCCAGTTTTTTCTCGTACTGGACTAACCTTTCTGCATCAGCAAGTGGCTCTTCGTTGTGAGCTGTTTTGTTATCAAGTTCATTTTCGTTGATCTTCCATTTCGATGAAGTTTTCCATCTCCGAGTCCTCCGACTCAGACAGATTCTTCAGACTAACTGATTAAGGACATGCTTATTTTCTTTCAAAACTACTTTCTTCAAACGATTTCGTTCCACCGAAGGTGGTAGGTCATTTAATGTTTCAGCTGTTCAGCTTTGGAATACCTTGCCTGTAAATATTAAGAGGAAACCAAGTATTAATGCCTTAAATGTGCTCCCCGAGAACTGTATTTTAAGGACCAAATTTCTTTAGCTCATTTTTATCCGTAGTTTTTCTAACTTTTTGTATTTCAAGAAATCCTCTATGCGTCGATTATTGTCGATTATTACGGTTTATTAATCTTTTTTATTTTTTATATTGCATTCATAATGTCGTTTTCTAGTATTGATATTTTCACCATTTTTGTAATAGCTCTAAGGTAGGAGAGGGCCACAAGTTTATTAGTGTTCTGCACTATTATGTGTTACCCTCCATGGGCTTACCTACCTATACGCAAATGTGTACTAAAGTTTTTCAGAATAAAAAAAAAACATTATCTTTTTACTAACAAAATAAAATCATGCAGATGTCAAATTATTTCTTATTAGATATAATAATTACCCCAATTAAATATGCTTTAGACTTTTACAATACTGACAATTTCCCATTTCCGTCTATTTATTTGAGGAGAGGAATGATGACATGGTCTGGGACGAGCTCTATGCGCGGGCCGAGGCTATTGCAGCTGATTGTGATGTTCAGCCCAGTATGCCGCGGGTCTCGGCAGCGCATCAACAATAGCATCGGGTGAATGTACTAGCAGCCACTCCCAAAGAGTACTGGCGCAGGGCTGTCTATCTACCCCTGGTTGACCACATGGTGCAAGAGATGAATGAGAGGTTGTTGAGTAACAATGATCGCTTTCAAGCTCAGCACCTCCTGCCTACAAATATCGAAAATGCAAGCCAGGCTGTAGTCGATAGGATTTTTGAGACCTATAAAGCTGACATCGCAGACAAAGAAGCATACGATAATGAAATAAAACGATGGAAAGTTAAATGGCGCTACACAGGAGTAAATCCCGATTCGCTGCCTGAGAGCATTCCCGCTCGGGGCTAAGCAAGAACTTTATCCAAGCATTACTACGATACTGAGTGTGCTGCTTGTGATGCCCGTATCTACAGCCACACCAGAGAGGTCGTTCAGTATCATGCGTCGTGTGAAGAGTTACTTAAGATCTACAATGACGACAAAACGGCTTTATGCCCTGGGCCTCATGCAAGCCTACAGGGATATGCACATAGATCCTGAAGCTGTCCTGAGAGAGTTTTGCGCTTCAAATAACAGACGGCTTTCATCTGAACTTTAATCGAAACCTTTACAAATAGACAGACGGAATAATTTGGCGAGTCCCTCTTAACACGCATGTATAGTCGATTCCTTAGGGATTTCCGAGAGAACCTCTCGAGAAAATCATGCGGTGGGTGCTCGACCATGAATAAAGTAAATATATAATATTCTTTATTGTAGTTTTTCATGTAACGTTCAGATGGGCTTACAGAATTATGCGTGTGATAAGAATAATGACTAGTGTCATTACGCCAGATGGTCGGAAGAATTTAGACAAATAACAACTTTGACAAATTTGAGTGCAATTTTGCGTACCATAAAAAAATGTCTGGGTATGCCCCTGCCCTCCATAAATTGTTGTTGTTGTTATGGTATAAAAAACATTGAACATTAAATGTACATATTACCCAACTGCACACAGTGGAGTCCAAATAATGCCAGAGAGAGCCTGAGTCAAGTACAATAATTACTGTAATAAGTATTCAATATACAACACATGCTCTCACTGAAATGAGTAAATAAATACACAAATCAATCAATTGGCTGATCTGAGGTCACATGGCAGTTGTCAAAATCCCATGTATACCATGCAGGATGTGTCATGTTTTGCGTACGCCACAGGCTAGCCAAAGGTGCGAAATGTTTGTTTACCAAAATTCAGGCAAAATGAATTACATAATAATTGTTGATATACCGATATAACAAACACTTAACGATTGACCCCTAATGAATAAGCGAGTTTTGTTTCTCCTTGATGTTCGGAAACATTAAGGATATCAGGGAAGCAAACCTCACTGTTTCCCTCAGATCCAGTCATTATAAAGTGTTTAAATATCCTGTGATATTAAACTGTAGTTACTTGTACTCTCTCGTGAGTATACATGTAGTAGCTAGGGTTTATTTATCAAAAGCCAATATTTGGATAATAAATCTATTATAATAAAAACATAATTATTAGACTATGGCTGTACATGCTTGTATTTTGCAATTTGCCTTGTCCTACGTAAACAGGCTTGCCAAAAATACTTCATACATCGTTTCGTAAACATATCCAATCATACAACTGTCCAACAGAGGCAGAGGCAGTTTTATCCTGGTGTATCGTCAACGCAAAAATGCTTTACGTTAAGTTATTTTCTTTTCCATCACTGGATGGGATTCTCTTTGTAATCCAGTGTGATGATGCTATAAGCTCAATATAAAAAATATGTTTGTTTTTGATAATGCTCTTCATACAAGTATTGAAGTATATTATTGAGAGAATCAGGATTTTGGTACTCAGCTTTTTCTGTTATTCTGTTTAAGTTAAAGTAGAAATCAACGCCATTAGCATCAGCATCAACCAACTTACACAGAAGTGTAATGATATCGAACAGTCACAGAACTTTATTTCTGCTAAATATGACAAGATCCTTGAGGCCATCCATGAGACCAAAAACCAATCTACTGTTACAGAAGGCAGGGTAAGCGAACTCGAGCAAGCGACATCAAATATCCAAGGCGTCAATTTCGACCTCGAGTGCAAGATGGACGATCTACAACAATACCTTAGAAGAGATTGTTTGGAAATCACAGGAATACCCGTCTTACCTAATGATAACCCCAGACGACTGGTCCAAGAATTAGCTAATCTTATTGGGGTAGATGTGGACAATAACGATATTTTTACTGCGCACAGACTCCCGCCGACTAAAAATGTCCAAGATCGCCTGATAGTGAAATTTACACAACGAGACAAAAGAGAGGAAATATATAAGAAGCGAGGCGTGCTCAAAAGCAAAACAATCAAGAACCTTCCCTCTGTAGATGAAGAGCTGGGAGCAAGTATTAACAACCGCAATGCAAGAATCTATATTAATGAAAGCCTCACTTCATACAGAAAACGCCTTTTTGGTCGTATTCATACGTACAAGAAAGACCATAATTTTAAATATGTTTGGACGGTGAATGGCAGAATCATGCTGCGAGAGTCTGATACTTCTCGTCCGTTGTCCTTCAAAACCCATGATGAGTTTGAAAACTTTCTTGAGAGCCAGGCACAGTATTAATTAGAACTGAACTTATGAACATTATATATGTATTTCTTCATTTATGTACATCGGTATACAGCACTTGACCCACAAGTGCACATCAGGTCAACATTAACATGACTGACAATCAAGTAAGTAATCTCCCATTCTATACATTATCAGATAAGGAATTTCATGCTATGACTGGCAACTGGTCTTGTAAACTTAACTCAGACTTTGATTTATATAGTTTACTTTGTAATCCGGATAAATTTGATGAAAGTGCTCCGGATTTAATGTTGTCTATGCCAACCTCCGACTACTATTCAACCTCTAAATTAAACAAGGCACTTGTTAGAGCTGGACCAAAATCTCTATCAATGTTACACTGCAATGTAAGGAGTCTCCCAAAAAACCTAAATCTTCTAGAGGATATATTATACTCTTTAAATGTTAAACCTGACATCCTAGCATTAACAAAGACCAAATTAAGTGAAAACTCAGTAACTAATATTGAAATCCCATCCTACAACTTTTTTCACACCGAATCACTAACACATGCTGGCGGTGTAGGTATCTTCGTGTCTAATAATTTAAAAACTATTTCTAGACCTGATATTAAATTTGATATGGAATTAGTGGAATCATGCTGGTTGCAAATTGACCCTGGTAACAATATATCACACATTATTGTTGGATGCATATATAGACACCCAACTTCTAATCTCACATAATTTACTAATCAACTAGAAAAAATATTTAAAACACTAAACCTTAATAAGTATCAAGTCTACATCTTAGGTGATATGAACATTGATTTTCTGAAATACTTTTCTTCCTATTATCACTAAACCAACAAGATTGACTGATCATACCTCAACATTAATTGACCATATCTATACAAATTCTCCAATTTCCCAAATTACTGCTGGTATTGCAACTATTGGTATATCTGATCACTTGCCAGTATTTTGTATAATTGATACCCAAGTAAAATAAATGATAATGGTAAACTGTATTTTAGAAACTATTCCAAATTTAATAATGAACTATTCTTACACGATATCAACTTAATTAACTGGGATGACATCCTTGTACCAAATATAAACATAAATGATAAAGCCACAGATGCAATTAACACAATAAAAAATATAGTTAATAAACACGCAACATGTCTCCCGATCAAAGAAAAAACAACTAACAAAGCCTTGGATTACAAATGGTATCTTAAAATCAATAAAAAGGAAACAAAAAATGTACCACACACATTTCCTTAGTAAAAACCCATGTAAAATTTATGAATACAAACAATATGCTAACATGCTCATCCACCTAAAAAGTAAAAGTAAAAAAGATTACTACAAAATCAATTTTTCAAAATGTAAGGACAACCTAAAATCAACTTGGAAACTTATTGGTACTTTGATTAAACGGAAGACTAAGGGTCAAACGAGGATCATACGAGGATCATACAAGGAAATGTTTTTACCGACCAAATAGACATTGCTGAGCAATTTAATGATTTTTTATTAATGTAGGCTCAACTCTAGCTAACACATTTAATACTAATAATGTTAACCCCATTCAGTATATCACTCACTCACCATCCTCAAGCTATTTCCTCTCACCTGTTACTGAATCACAAGTTTTTACAATGTTTGCTACCTTGAACGAAAATAAAACATCCATTGATATCCCAAATAAACTTATTAAGCTTGCAAGTGAACCCCTATCAATCATATTCACAAAAATATACAATGAGTCATTATCAACAGGAATAGTACCTGATATTTTTAAAATATCTAGGATAACTCCCATATTTAAGAGTGATATTGTGACAGAGCTTGGCAATTATAGGCCAATAGCCACTATCTCTCCCTTTAGTAAAGTGGTAGAAAGACTTGTGTATAATCAATTAATTTTCTTTCTGGAAAAACATTTTTTTAAATATAATTACCAGTTTTGATTCAGAAAAGGCCACTCAACCGAACAAGCAATTTTGGAAATCATAGAAAACCTAAAAACAGCCATAGATGAAAAACAAATAACCTGTGGAATTTTCCTCGACTTTTCTAAAGCTTTTGACACGATCAACCATGACATACTACTCACAAATATCAACAAATATGGCATTTGGGGAGTCCCACATGAATGGTTCTCTAGTTACTTAAACAATAGAAAACAGTACGTGAAAATTGGTAATACTGAATCTAGTTTGAAAAAACGTAATATGTGGTGTTCTACAGTTGTCTACTCTAGGACCTCTACTTTTCCTCTTATATATAAACGATTTGCCAAACTCATCAAAAAAGCTTTCATTTAGAATATTTGCTGATGACACCAATTTATTTTATTCATCTAATAACTTAAGTGAATTGGAAACAGTTATTAATGACGAGCTCACCCATGTACTCAACTACTGCGCAGCCAATAAATTATCAATTAACTTTAAAAAGACAAATTACATGCTAATAACATATCCAAGGAATAAGCCACATATAAATATAACAACCTGTAAAATAGAACAAAAAATATATATCAAATACTTAGGTGTATATATAGATGAGTACCTAAATTGGGATCCCCAAATAAAACATGTCAACAATAAATTAGCAAAACATATAGGAATTATCCGTAAATTAAGACATTATGTCAATTTAAATACACTTAAACAACTTTATTATACCCTTGTATATCCTTATTTAAACTATGGATTAATGAGTTGGGGTACCGCTTACCTATCTAGGCTAAAAAAAAAATCCTCCAAACAAAATAAATGTATTCGTTGTATTTTCTTTGCGAACAAAAGAGAAAGTGTTAACCCTTATTATGAAATTTTACAAATCCTAAAACTAAGTAATATTTTTAAGTTTAAAATTTCATCTCTTGTACACAGAATTAAAAATGATAAAATAAATACTCCAGTTGTATTCCTTAACTTAATTACATCTGCCTCTGAAGTCCATTCCTATAATACAAGATATGCAGCCAATCAAAACCTATACAGACCAGCTGCCAGAACAAATTACGGTCTATTTACATTTAAAGCTATGGCTTCCAAGATATGGGAAAAAATACCTTATTATCTCAAATGTTTACCTCGATGTAGTTTTAAGAAAAAATATAAATTATTCTTACTTGATAATTAGACCTGACATATGTATATACACCAATGAGAATGTTATATAGTAATATATATTAAGTCTATTTCTCTCCACATTTAATTTTAATAATGATTATTTTCCCTCTAGCGTTGTTAATATTTCTGTTATCAAATTTACTGTTTATTTCATATTATGTACATGCAATATGTAAATATATAACTGAAACCTGTATTTCTTCTTATTTTCCTTATTTTCCTTACTAGATGAAGTTCTGATATCATTTCTGGTAAACCTCAGTCCTCGTATATTTATTCTGATGGTAGTGGCTAACTCGAAAGCTTCAATGCTACTTTGGCCACTACACACCATTCCTGTAAACTATATATATTACTTTTTGTTAATTTTCTTTTCTCGCAGTAATCCTATGTCAAACTTCAAACCTACATGTACCAGTAAATAGTGTAAAATAAAGAACCTTGAACCTTGAATATGCATAACATGTATATGTTGTAGTTCAAGTATCAACTCAGTTCAATTTCTTTTGAACTACAGAATTTTGTTGCCACTAGGGTAATATTTTCAACTACTGGGAAATTATTTTTTAACTAGGGATTGTTTTGGATTCACTTGGGGCATAGTCATGCAAATGTTCCATGCTGATGAAACTTGGAGTGGCAGCACTATGAACAGTGTCTTAAGGTGGATTTCCATGGTATAGGCAAAGTGCTTCACCAAAAGAAGACATGGTACAAGCGTGACAGAACAGGAAACATCGTTGGAAGCCGTAAGCAGTTTCCACTTGCACTTTGTAACCTGTCACAAGGTCCAGGGCTAAACCTTTCCTTAGCTGTGGTACACTGTTCTCGAGAGTTTGTACCAAGCTTGATATATACGAAGATAACATCCTTGCCTCATACTTCGAAGTTGCAGAAAACGAATTAACAATTGATCTTCTCAGTGCGTTTCTGGCAATGAATTCCGAAGAAAGCGGATTAGCCCAGCCACCAGGATATTTGAAATGAGATCGAGTCTATCCTTGAAAATTTACAGAGTACAAATCTTAAGATGAGTACCTTTGGACGGAACGAAAATGCCATCATAAGTGAACTTTTATGTACTTCAGTGCAAGAAGAGTGTCTGCTTCTATTTAGTAAAATTGCTTGGCTTCATGCCTTTGGCCATGTCGAAACATACATCGTTGAGAACTTTGAAGATGTTGTTAACATAGGAAGGCAATTCACGGAAGTAACTGGGCATTTATACCAGTAACTTTCCTCAGATGACCTTCGTCAGGAGCTTTGCATTCTGTTTAACACCAAATCCCTAAGCAGTGCACAGAAGGCCTTGGTGCCCAAATTGTCATCAATATCATAAAAAAAATTGTCCAATGTTTAAGTGTGAAGTGTCGCACACAACAAGATGAAGAGCCTATTGTGATTGATATTTCTTCAACGTCTTATGAAGGGCTTTTTAAAGTGAGACACGTGGGAGGGTGGGCAGTCCGACTGGTCATTACGATAGCAAGAAAGTATGTCAAGACCAACATGTACTCATTGGAGAAACGTACCAGGGCCAAAGTACAAGAGAACCACTATGTGTGTGAATTATTGGAAGAGCATGTTATCATCCCATTCAGCACTTTGGAGAGAGAATTAAAGTACAAGCACACACTCCAAGTCACAGAAGCACGCCAGTACCGAGAGAGATGACTCTTACACATTTCTAATGATGTGTTTGAGTTCTTTCTACAACTTGAACAAATGATGAATGAAATAAATGACAGTAAGCTGGATCAGGCAAAGTCAAATCTTGTACAGGAAACTTTAACTGCCCCATATACTCATTGGAGAAACGTACCAGGGCCAAAGTACAAGAGAACCACTATGTGTGTGAATTAATGGTAGAGCATGTTATCATCCCATTCAGCACTTTGGAGAGAGAATTAAAGTACAAGCACACACTCCAAGTCACAGAAGCACGCCAGTACCGAGAGAGAGGACTCTTACACATTTCTAATGATGTGTTCGAGTTCTTTCTGCAACTTGAACAAATGAGGATGAATGAAATAAATGACAGTAAGCTGGATCAGGCAAAGCCAAATCTTGTACAGGAAACTTTAACTGCCGCGTTAAAAGATCAGAATCTACAAAACAGGTGGGCCTCCTGCTTTGATAAAAGTTCTGATTCAGAGGTATGGTATACAGAAGTTTTATAGCGCAATATGCAAATGTATGAACACTTTTAATGTATTTGCATATTTTCGTGAACATTCCCCGTGCGGGATTATCCAATCACATACAATTGGTTCATCATTTGTCGTTTTATTTGTTTATTTGATGAGCGACTTTTGTATGCGACTGGATAATCTCGCACGTGGCACATGCACGTAAGTATGCAAATACATTAAAAGTGGTCATACCTTTGCACACCGTGCTGTAATGTGACAACATTTACTGATTGAAAACTATTATGTTATGCAAATTAACTATCAAAGAACTGTTAAGTAAATATGAAGTTTGTCTTTAATACACATGTAACAAAATATATGTGTGTGTTGTACACAGCTTTAGAAATAACAATAAGACAAACTATAAAATAAAGAACATCAATGTAAACAATAATAATGCTGACAATAATGAAAATTCACTAACCACAAGCGTTTATCATTTTTTATAATTCAACTTTTTGGCCACTCTGGGATTGTCATGAATACAGTACATGTCCTCTCATAATTTATATTCAGTCGTTAGCCTGGGTGCATTACAAATGACTTAAAACTACATTTATTGAAGCAATTAAATATTATGAAAAGTCAAGAGATCATAATGTACCTAAGGGTGCATTTAATATGCAGATTACAGATTATCATAATTAAGACTGCGCCAGATGTATCAGTTCTCGCGATCAATCACTTTATGAACTGGACAAACTCAAATGCTATGTATTGTAATCCAACTAAATGTACAGATTATCATAATTAAGACTGCGCCAGATGTATCAGTTCTCGCGATCAATCACTTTATGAACTGGACAAACTCAAATGCTATGTATTGTAATCCAACTAAATGTAAAGAACTCATTTTTAATAAGGACACTTATCTTACTTTAATAATATTCCTAACATTGTACAATATGATGCATTGAAGATACTTGGAGTAATCTTTCAGTCAGACAGTAAATTTTCAAAGCATGTCACTGTTAAACTCAAAGAAGCAAATAAGTGCCTTTTTATTATTAGAACTCTTCGAAAGGAAGGGTGTATCCGAAAGGAAGGGTGTATCCGAAAGGAAGGGTGTATCCAAAAGGAACTCGACCATCTCTTTAAATCACTTATCCTACCTAAATTAACTTACGGTTTATCTGTCTATGGCTCTAGTGAATCCGACCTTACCACAGTACAGCGCTTTCTTAAAAGATGCCATAAGAGAATGTAATCTTCAGAGCTTATTAACATTCATATCTTTTAGAGAAAAGTGACAGACACATTTTTAATAAAGTTAACTCTATTTCTAATCATCCATTAAGATCACTGTTGCCTACGGTTAAGCAGTCCTCTCGAAGGCCTAGAAAACAAACCGCCGTATATCCTAAAGTTAATACAGAGCGTTTTAAAGGTAGTTTTGTAAATATATTAATTTTTAAGTATAACCTAGTTTCTTAATTCAAGTTTTGTCCTATTTTATATATCCATGTATGATTTTATGATAGCTTTTAATATTACCTTCTTATCTTCATTTACTTTTTGTACCATCTGATATGTACAATATTATTATTATTATTATTATTATTATTATTGTTATTATTTAATTGACCTGATCTGATATGACCCGATCCTTTAGAAGGTTGTAAAATAACACTTGACAGATTAGTGGACTCACCTATAAACATTTTGCTGTCATGAAATGCTTCATAAATCAGTATTTGTTTGCTTTTTGGAGCAGAAATACACCCAAGCTGAAGCCGTGAAGGCAGACTGAAAATTCTCGACCAATCAAAATATAGAACTGTTCCTTCATTAGCCAAACAGATTAAATAATTTTTGTCCTCTATGTTATAAGTTTAATAATTGCATGTACTGTTAATTAAAACTGTGTTCCATTACATTACAGCTTTTTGGCTTTTTTATAAACCGTTTATAATAAGCTGCATCCATAATATATTTTATAGGTTGCATCAGCTATTTCCTGAACATTGTGAAGAGATATGTCAACATCTTAGAAGAGAAGAGGGACAAAGTTCAAATGAAGCAATTTCTAGATGATAAAAGAGAGAGGGAAATGCTGGCCCGCAATCTTATGGTTTCCTTCGTAAAGAAGCATATCATTGCTGGTTTGAAACGAGCTTATTGCAAGGAAGAACTCCTTCGCCTGTGTTCTGCATATGAAATTCAGATGCACGCTAACACTACAAGATTGAATTGTCCAAGAAGCTCGCCAAAATAATATTAAGCAGCCAAAATGTACCAGTTTCATGATATTTGATGGACCTACATGTCCATAACATGAACCATACAAATGGCAGGGTAGTAATGATCATTAAGTATTAATATGCATCACGTTTTGCTAATTGATTTATACTAATGGAAGATTTCCATGTCTGTATATAATGTATATAAATTGCGATTCCAATAAATATAATAAATATAAGCCTCTGGCTTGGGAGACACGTAGGATACACCATTTATTTTAATTTAATTTAATGCATTAAATGGATAACATGTGTTCTGTCATGGTCAGGTCAGGCTTAAACCTGTTATCACTATGACCATAAGCAGTACAACCTATATTGTTCAAACACCGAGTGTTGGGCGGTGGTAAAGTATCCTGGCAACCTCAGGACGTGCCAACGGCATTGGTCTTATGAGTGCCTGAGGAGGGTATTAGTACCCTTGATGGATGAAATGCCATCAGAAGGCGGATGAGCAACCATAACCCCACTGCCAGCTTGTGGTCATCCTCAAAACAGGTGAAAGTTGAAAGTAAATCCCAACTATACAATCAGGAGTGGAGCCCTCGAGGTTGTTTGATGTCAATCTTGGTACCATATGGCAGCCCTTCCATCCAGTCCCATCTACGGTCATCTTGACATTGTATGTTCACTGGACCTTCCCAGTTGACAGAATGACGCTGATGTTGCACAACACTTTGTGTCCTATTATGCCTGTACATGTATATGTAAAAGCAACATATACAGATAGCTTGCTTTGTGTCCTGTTATGTCTGTAGATGCAAGCAACATGTAGTTTGCTTTGTGTCCTGTTATGTCTGTAGATGTGCTACTGGCGAGATATTTGTTAATTAATGTGGCTTGTCTCATATGACCAGACATGATAAACTAAAGAAGGTATAGGTTTGACATATACGTTTCACATAAACAAATTGCTGTTCATCGGGGGAAATTCGACTTCGTAATCTATACTGATCTGGAGTCGTCGGGTGTAAATCTAGCAATAGATTTATACGGTTCTAAAACTGCATCGTGATAACTTTCAATGACTTGTAGAACTCGAAAAAGCCTGCTAAGCCAAGTTGGACATTCCCAGAGAATCTCTGGGATGTTTAAATACAATAATATACTGGCTATTGAGTGAGATAAATTAAATGTTCGGTAAATCTTTCTGCATCTTTATACACCGCGGTTGAAATGCACCATAGCAGTAAACCATCTTTTCAATGGGTTTATGAAACATTTCATCTGCATGAAGTACCAATCTTTCAGTTTAATGGTCGGTCGGGAGATTTGAATATTTGAGGGGTGTTTAATAGTAACATCCATTGTCGCTGGTCGTCTATTAAAAACTAATCCATCATCTAATGAGGTGAAGTGCTTATAGCTATCACAATTTGCCTCTTTCAGCCAGGGTTTTCGCTGTTCTGAACTCATTGAATGAGCATTTGCCAAATGGTTTGAAAACTTAAGCAAATTTCGTGATTCGCATCTTGGAATCGGACAATCTTTTCACCGCCGCTGTGCTATAATGCTGCTAGTGAAGCAATGAGACACTCAGGCACTGAACAGGGGTTTATATGAAAAATGTTCTGGAATTGCTAGAATGAGGGGTATTTTCATAACTTTAAATTACTTTCAGAGACATTTTCATCAAACCAAACACAGATAATAACGATGGTGGAGACAATTCGGGGACGTTTTTTATCAATCATGTTCGTAAAAAATAAGACGAAAAATAGTGACAGTCCTTGCTCTTTATCTTTAGCAAGGTAAAACATTGTCACTACTAGCAAGTTCAGTTTTTTTCTCAACGAGAGAAAAATATGTTCTGAAAGTCTTGACTGACCTTGCTCTTTATCTTTGATAAGGATAGTTGAAGAATCTATTAATGGAGCCATCGAAAAAGCCGCTCAAGCTGCTGCCCATGGTGCAGTCAACGCGTTCACCTCCACGGCCAGCCAAAATGTTGTGGCGACAACTGTGACAGGCACACAGGAACGCAGGAACGCACCATCGAACCTTCCCTCACAGATCTCCAAGCTGCTATTGGATTGGAAGCACCAACCGTCTCTACTGAGGATTCGGTACACGAATTGCCCTCCAAGTTAGTTAAAGAAGCTCTTTGCGGTGAGTTCATGGAACTATCTAGGTTATTACCTAAGAACATTAATTTATTAAGCCCTCACGATGAGCCCCTTACTTTAACTGTAGAAAATTCAGTGATAAAATTAAGCCACTCGAACAAAACAACATCCATAACTAATATAGACGAGTGGACATCCGCTTTGTCCGCTTATATGAGCGTAATCATTAACAAAAGCCCGGAGAGAGCAGCCGAGCTGCTAGAATACATGTCACTAATCCGTTATGCAGCCAAATATCACCAGGGGTTAGGGTGGTGTGTCTATGACATAAAATTTCGTCTAAAAGCAGCAAACAACAAAGCACTAAAATGGTCACTTATTGACAGCCAACTATGGCTTAAAACCTTCGCTGTGTCTCCTTCACGCATGAAGGAAGATATTGTGGTTTTTTTCAATCAGGACCCTCTTCAGCAGGTACACGAGGGAACGACAATCGTACCTGCCACAATTACAATAAGGGATATGCCTGTGCCAGAACCCCTTGCATGTTTGCACATAAGTGTAATAGACCAGGATGCGGGAAAGACCACCCCGGGTATAAATGCTCAAGCCAGCCTGGCAACTCAGAACGATCTGAGTCTAGGAGCGACAACTCCCACAGAGGGGGAAAATCTTCCTCCAGACACGAGAGCCGACGTGAAAAATAATTTTTGTAATATTGTCACTCCTGTAAATGTTGCTTCACTAAAAATGGGACTCTCGGGTCACCCCAACCAGTCATTTGTTAATAAGTTATGCTCTGAGCTGACCGAAGGGGCCCGCATTGGCTATTCTGGACCAAGGTCCCCACGGTTTTCAAACAATTTGCGTACTGCCTTCGAAAAGCCAACTATAATATCGAACAATTTAGCTGAGGAGGTTAAAAAGGGTTGTACAGCCGGTCCCTTTGCATCCCCCCCTTTTAAGAATTTCCAAGTTTCACCATTGGCCATTGGCCTTCACCACTCTGACAAATTCCGTAACATTTTTCACTTATCTTTCCCAAAATCTGGAACATCAAGCATTAACTACTTTATTAATAAAGATGAATTTTCTCTTCAAGACATTACTATTGACAATGCCATTGAAGCAATTCAAAGCTTTGGCCCAAATTGTTATATGAAAATGGACGCCATCTCGGAACATCTCCAGTCAAAAGTGGCCATGGCTGGCAGTGCCAAGAAAGCTGCCCGTTTCTTTGCCACTAAAGTGTTTACTATCAGAGAGAGGAAGACCTCGACCTTATCAGGAAAGGAGGGAACAAAGAAATTCCGTAACATTTTTCACTTCTCTTTCCCAAAATCTGGAACATCAAGCATTAACTACTTTATTAATAAAGATGAATTTTCTCTTCAATACATTACTATTGACAATGCCATTGAAGCAATTCAAAGCTTTGGCCCAAATTGTTATATGGCAAAAACAGATATAGAGTCTGCATTCAGACTCTTCCCAGTCCACCCATATGATTGGGAGCTCTTGGGAATGCATTGGAATCAGCAATACTATTTTGATAAAGTTCTCCCCTTTGGCCTTCGTAGTGCACCTTTTATTTTTAACCAACTGGCGGATGCAATCGAATGGACTTTACAAAACAAGTGTGCAATATCCTTTGTTTGTCATATGTTAGATGACTTTCTTATATCATAGAGCCTGGTAGCACTGATAATCCTCCTGAATCACTCTGCAGTGCTAGTCTATCCAGTATGCTCATGACTTTCAAAAACCTGAATGTCCTTATCTCACTCCCTAAAACAGAGGGTCCTTCTCAAGTCATTCAGTTCATGGGTATTATCCTAGATACCAACTCCATGGAGGCTAGATTACCTCAGGATAAGGTAGAGCGGATTCAAACTGCTCTTGACTCCGTTCAACATAGAAAGTCTACTACACTTCAGGAACTGCAGTGATTGATAGGAACATTGAACTTTGCATGTAAGGTTATCCCGCCAGGCCGGCCTTTCCTCCAGCGCATGATTCACCTCACGCGAGGGGTATCACAGCCCCATCACCACATAAAGCTGAACTCTGGGTTTTACAAAGACATTGAAATGTGGAAACTTTTCATTTTCCAGTGGAATGGGGTAGGTATGTTTATGTCCCTACACTGGGACACTTCTGATTCTCTGTCTTTGTTCACCGATGCCTCTGGTACACTGGGTTATGGGGGCTTTTTTGACAATGCTTGGTTCCAAAGCCAATGGCTACCTTTCCAACAGCTAAGCCAGCCAGGCATAAGTATTCTATGGCAGGAGCTATTTGCAATTAACATTGCATGTTATCTATGGGGCCCTCGCTGGGCATGCAAACGCATACAGTTTCATTGCGATAACCAAGGCGTTGTAGAGGTCATTAATTCTAAACGGTCAAAAATTCCTCGCGTCATGGACCTAATACGTGATCTCACCCTTTGTACTCTTAAGCACAACTTCTATTTCCGTGCAGTCCATATTCCTGGAAAGATTAATGAAATCGCGGACTCTCTTTCTCGATTTCAGATGGACCGATTTCATCGGCTAGCCCCTCAAGCCAATTCAACACCAGAAACTATCCTAGTCCATCTGTGCAATCTTTGAACAAAAAAGCCCAGGAATACATGGGGATGGCTCTTGCACCTACCACAAAGAAAACATACTCTTCGGGCATGCGACAATTCCTAGCATTCTGTCAGCAGATGAGCATTGTTCCAAAATACCCACTATACGAGGATACTCTGATCTATTTCTGTGCATTCATGGCTCGGTCAGTACAACATGGTACTATCAAAAACTATCTATCAGCAGTAAAACACTATCACTCTAGCAATGGTCAGGCTCTTGCACTAAACACTTTCCTACGCCTCCAACTTGTCCTTCGTGGCATAAAACGCATGCAAGGCATAAGTCAAAAGGTGCGCAGGCCTATCACCCTGGCCATACTTATCTTTTTTACTGCCTTCTTAACATAGAACGTACCAGTAACAAGGAGTTCCTGATGCTACAGTACATGTAAAAGATGAGGGATACTTACTACTAAACAAGAAAATGGACGCCATCTCGGAACATCTCCAGTCAAAAGTGGCCATGGCTGGCAGTGCCAAGAAAGCTGCCCGTATCCTAGCCACTAAAGTGTTTACTATCAGAGAGAGGAAGACCTCGACCTTATCAGGAAAGGAGGGAACAAAGAAATTTGCTGAGGACAGAATTGACCTCATTCACAGTAAGTACAGTAATTCAAGCTTATTTAATTAGGTAACACTTTATTTGTTAAATTTGAAAACTTGTCTTCTTTGGCTAATTATAACATCATTAATTAAAATCACGGGCTTTCTGTTAAGTTACGGTGGCAGATTGGCCAAAATCCTGATTCAAAAGTACAAAGTCGGAACTAAAATCTGTTACATCTTTCGACTTCTTACTTGCAGATTTATTTCCTTTGCATTACTGCTTTCCACTTTTAACTTACAAGTTTCCACTTTGAGCTGGCGAGTTTTGCCTTGTCACTTTACCACCCCATCCCCTAACATTTCTTTGTAGCTGCAGAAGACTGGGTCGTGTCTGCAAAATGGCCAGTATGATTTAATTGACTTCATGTGTGAAAAGCATGGTCTCCAGTGTGGATAGCATTTCAGTGAAAATGTATGCTCTGACAACAGTATTTCTACTACAACGACTTTGGAATTATGTTGTAATTTCCATAAGAAGTTGTGTATTGAATGAATGAGACATATTTGCACTCATACACATTAGGTTACATATTATTCCTGTTCCTATTTAACCAATATATTTAACCATTTTATTTCAGAACTTCTTAAGAATATATACCCAAAGAGCTATGCTGCCCCTGAGGTTAACCGTGTAATTGGACAAGTGGCAATAGAGACGCGTGGTGGCCGTCATGCATCAAATGACAGTATTTTTGCAAGTAGCCATAGTTTAATTAAGAAGCAACATAACATACTCAATATATTTAAACGGTGACCAAATTAAAATATCAATTGAAGCATAGGCCACTGCAATAAAAAACTGAAAACACACTAACATCCTCCTTCTAATGACAGTAAACAATATGTGTTTTCCATCCAGTTATGATTTTCATTAGACTGGTTGGGAAAGCATTATATTTTGCCATGGCCTATGCTTCAATTTATCCAAATTATTTAACCTGAAGACATTTGTTTTGACTCTGCAGTCATTGTACATTATTTATTATTATTATTATGTTAATCGATTTTTCATTAGCTACCAATTGATTTGGATTAATGAAAGCTACAGAATAGAGGCATTTTATAATTTGTTTTAAATTTTCGTTCTTATTTTTATACATAATTAGAGTGGATTATAATTAGACTGGATCGAAACCATTTGTATGAAAATTCAATATACAATATATATGCCCATGAGAAAATTCTATTAATTTTGTACAAATCAGATGAAGTTGTAAGTCTGCACAATTTACAGACATTTGTAGTCAAAATGTATCATTTAGTAACTGGTCGCATAGGTATAATATCATTGACCTGCTTTTAGAAAATATATAAGTTCAATATTAAAAATTGCATAACAAACTTTTTTTAAATAATTTTAAATATACATTTTCATTGTTAATTTGTAGACATAAATGTTAATATATTATTACCATTAGACTGGATGAAAACCGTCTGAATCGAAAGACTGTATCAAAATTGTATCAGTTCAATTATCCTTATTGTTAAGTATCATTAAGTCATTTGCATGTACAATAATTGTAAATCAAACATTGAACATGGAAAGTAATTACACCAATCAGGTTTCTTGTTATTTATTTGTTTTTAAACTTAAAAGGGTTTTAAATAGTTCAATAATTTTAAACAAATATATCCTTACATACTGGGAAATTTATACCTCAAAATTAAGGTTTCACTTGTAGAAACAATGGCAACACTGTAGTGAGGTCAAAAGAGGTAACTAGAGGAAGAACTTAAAGCAGGTAACATGATAATTCAATATGATTACTTAGTTAAGATATTTGTGCTTTAATACATGTAAATGATGTAAAAGTTATATGTTGTTAATGACATTTGCAGTTGTTCAATTTAGGCATAATAAGAGTTTCCATTATTACACATGCATGTGCATGCAAAGGTGCAGCATGCCATGCAGCATGCCTGCAGCATGCATGATTTTAGAAGGGAGGAACACTTAACACATTTGGAAGCACAGTTACATTATACACTGGGTGTACTAGTGATAATGGTGTAATTTAAAGTGTTTCCAACTACTTTACAGTATACGCATGTATCTACACTGTTATTCTACACATTGTATTATGGAATTATGGAATTTCATTCATACAGTACATGTACATACCTACATTATTTGGTTTCTTTACAACACCTTAAATGCGTTAAATCGTTGCTACTACACAACATTAAATGATAAGCCTGCCACAGTATAGGAATTTGTTCCGGGGTCCTTTGCAAAGATTATCAATAATAATAGTAAATATGTCCCAGTACCAGTGGAAGCAGATGATGAACTGAAACAGTTGTTCCAAAAGGCCCAGTGTTTGGTACATTACAGTTACCATTCCTCCAACAATAAGCCTGTTGCAAATGGCGCTAATGGCGGCCGGCCACAATATTTTAAGAGCTCGAGCTTTAACCTTAACCGATGTTTAAAGACAACACAGCTTTAACAATTAAGTCATTTAAAGAACTTTGGTTACAGGAACTTATACCTGAATTTAAAAAGGACATCGCGTATAATGGAGCGACTCGTCCGGGATATTTTTAAACCAAATAGCGCCCAATTCAAAATCTCTGGTAGATTGCTCACACAAAATTACAAAGGAATTGCTTAAAAACGCTTCAGTAGGGCCACTTCAGGCTTCTTATAGTACATATAGTTGCGTTATATCGCTTAGGTATCGTCAGGCTTTTGAAGAAGAGATGTTAACCGACAATTTGCGCTATCAATAACAAACAAGAGGCCCTGAGTGGCCTTAAGGTACTACCAGAGGGTAAAATTGTGTTTCTTTTCATGCACAGTTTACAGTACGTTTTCAACAGATTGATGTGAGACTAACGCCACTTCAAAGCGGATAAGTAAATATATCAAAACTTATATGATGTTTTTGTCAGACTCATTTAGTTTTATTTATACGTGTCTCCATAGCAACAGCTCTGTTTTTCGTTTATCTCTAATAACTTTGTAATAATTTATATTTCTTAAAATTTATCCATGTCTTAATAAAAAGTACAGTCAAATAAACAATCCTATCCACTCGCATCGCCAATTGTTATTTTCCAGCACTGTGACGGCGAAAATCGTGATTCCTTCTGGCAAACTTTCAGATTTCAAAATATTGGAGTGCGAGTGGTTAGGAATCTAGACTTTATTATGAAGTTTCCTTCCTGAAAAAAATGTTTTTACATAGGAGTATAACAGGGATCGAAGTAATGAAGCATTTGTTTAGTTCTGCTATGTTTCTCTCTCCCTGCCAAGAATATAATAGTGGTTCGTACCGAGCGAAACTGTAAATTACGTTTATTTATCTCTGTTCAGACAATTAAAATCCCTGCTCAAATATTCACCTTAAATCCACGACCAAGTAAGCGCTTCACTTGATCCTTCATGAGGGCAACAAGCGGAGTGACTTCAATGACAAACGCATTTTTCTTCAAAAAGCCCGAACCTGGCCGCGAGTTGGTTTGAAGGGGCCGCCAGTTGAAAATATCAGTGACCTTCCTGAGCATGTTGGAAGGCTCACGACATCTTTCCCACGAATAAAGTTACATAAAGCATTAAGCTGTTCACATTGGAGAGATGGGATTCCAAATTTGAGAGAAATGTCCTCTGCGACAGACTTTACACTTCGAAATCTCATCAGTTCAATCGCCGTCTCGTTTTGACTTCGTTAAGCATAAATAGCTAATTACCAGAAATTTGGAAGTGACGTCACGGACACGGTTTTGGGCTCTGAGTCGCAGACCCTACATGGGGAGAAACGGAAACGATGAAATCGCCGTTCTCCCTCAAGTAGGGGATGCTGTACGCAGGCTAGGGCTGTTGTGAAGAAGTATACGCTTGAAAATGACCAAGGTTTCAAGTACCATTTAGGGCAACCGCGCATAATTCTGTTACGAACAGTTCTGCTGTTGAATAAATCAATCACAAGGAAAATGAGGCACAGACCTAACTTGGCTCACCCATGGACTGTTTTCGTATCATGGAACTTACCAAAGGAGGTGTTCTTTTGCTTAAAAGCTGTTCTCTTAACGCCAGAAATCGGTTGCACTCTAGTTAAAAACACAAGATCTGTAGAAGCTGTTAAGGTCACAGATGTGGACAAGTTGCACTTTTTATTCCTCAACCTTGGTACCACGCTCACAAAAGAAAGAACTTTAGTGAAAACAGAGAAAGATGGCTCATTGAGCAGGATCTTAGCTACCGCTGAACATCCAGCGAAGTTTCGTTATTCAAAATCATTAGAGGTTCTCAAAATGTATGGTATGGACACTACAACAGACATGGAGTGGGTGCAGTATTAGAAACTAAGTTGTGGTAATTAGAGTGAATTTGCTGAAACAAAACAAACAAAAATTCAAGTGCATTTGAAACATTTATGGTGCTCTCTATTTCATAAGGAACACTAGACGAGTCTAAGAACTATACAGAGCTACATTCTAAACATGAAAGTGTGATGCAGTTTTGCACTTGAATGACCATATTTATCTGACGTTTCTTACACCATAAATCCTAGTCTTCACTAGTGACATAACTAGAAGCACAAGCAGCATATGCAGACTCAGTGGTACATTTAATTCCCAGGTGTAAAGAAGAACAAGTGCTACTAATGAGTACAACACGACTGAGTCTGCATATGTTGATTGTGCCTATGCGTATGTTACTAGTGAGGACCAGGCTTAACTGTGATTTTATCTAAATAATCAAAATCAAAAGTGTACTATCTGTGAATGTGATTCTATATTTTCACTGAAATTCATTATAAGAAGTATGAAATACATAAATAATGCATAATAAATATGAATAAGATAAATAAATATCTCTCAAAGAGCAATATATATACTGTATATATCATTAAAAAAACACTTTTTAAGTGTAAAGTATTTGCTATCTAGTAGTCAAACTATGCAAACAAATAAAAATAATAGTCTAACAGTCGTATCCCTGACTGGGTTGGCAGGAGGTTGCTAGCACTTGCCCAAGGTGCCACCTCAAACTCGTGGAAGACGGGGATTGTTCTAATTCTCCCGTGGCAGGCGCAGTACAACTGGTCCTACTCCACTGTTGTAATATATTCACCCTATGTTAGGTAATCCAGGGAGTCTTGAATTTTGGATGCCAACCATAATGATAAGGGATTTCTAAATGTTAGTGATCATAAATTCATATTCCAATAGTTTGCATTCTTGATTAGCTTATATAAGGTGAATATATTATGAAACCTAATACCTAAATACCAGGTATCTAAGTAAGGGAGTGCTCATTATTTATGGTTTTGGGGTGGTCGGCGGTTTTTCTGCCTCTATTGTTGACATTTATATGACCCCGCCTCATGCAAAAGTGAAACTCCAATGACCCCCAACAAGGAGTATATATAATGTCAAACCACATATAGTTTTTTTTTTACCAGTGCTAATATTTAACATTATTTATTAAACATTCATGTTTTTCTGTTTGTTAGCAGGATATCAGTAGAGGCTTCGCACGACCACATGTTGGCAGCCATGCTACGATGCAGAACAATGGATTCTCTTTCCCCATGGGACTTGTATTTATTCTTAGGTACAATACTATTGTCCCTGCCTACTACTAACATAGTTGCCATCATGTGTTCATGCAAATCCTCTATTCAAGACTTTTTACTTCACAATAAGAAATTCTAGCTACATGGCCAAAAATATATTTTCTAGGTAACTGTGGTGCCTTACAAGGTAGATACTGCCAAGAAAATAGCCCTAAAAATGTATATAGATATTGTAATAGTCATGAGGCAACGAGTGAGATACTGTTTTTGATGACTATTTTATGTACTGTTTAAAACACGAACAGCAGTGTTTTATCAAGTTTAAAAATTCGAGGGCAAAGCCCGTGCTGTGAGTGTTTTAAACGGCTTCAAAAACGCGTTAAGAATGTAATGAAAGAAAGACGCACATCTCAAGGGAATGACATAAAGAAAAAAAAAATTAGTAGGATGAAGTTAAAGTTTCATCCTAATTAGAAATTCACTTATTTTGGCCGAGAAAATCCAAGCTAGAAGTTTATGTAAATTAGGATAAAATTTTATCAGGTATAAAATGTCTTCACAGTCATTAATTTCCTTTGTTTTTGCTTCATTAATTATTCATGAGTTTTTTAAGTGGTATCTAATACGTAAGGAATGGACTCACCTTGAATCACATGCAGCAACTCACAAATTCGATGGCTATGGGGCGATTCTATAGTAACCATGTTTCCTTTAATAGTACCACGTAATTAGACAGATGCAAGCTTTCGGTTTATCGGCAGATAGTATACATCCACATGACAAGGCAAAACTTTCATGACCTCCCTAGGATTGGGTAGAAACTCTTGACCTCCCTAGGATTGGGTAGAAACTCTTGACCCCCTACGGAAGCACCTCAAACGATTCTGCCCCCCCCCCCCCCCCCAATTATTTAGCTGACCCCTCCCCCTCCCCCCTCCCCCCAAACCATAACCATACTAGGGCATAGTGTCATATCAGCTTCTCATATTTGCATGCATATGCCTAATTTACGCTGAATATGTTTTACCATGTCACACTTAGAAGACTGCAAATTTCACTGCTTAATTTACCCTGCTGTGCAGTCTGAGAAACCTCTAGGTATAAAACGGATGCACAATATGTGCAAGAGGGTGCATTTGGATCTTTAGTAAAACCACAGTAACAAAATTCTGGTTGGTCCAATTGCAGAGGGATATATTTGTCTGTTGACTTAGAATAGCTGACGCTAGATGGATCTGCCTTCTTTAACCAGACTGAACTAATGTATTCATGGCGCATAACTAAAGTCCAGCGTTGAGAACGAGTGGCATGTTTGGCAAAAGAAGCTAGTGTTACATGTTTTGCTTATCTTCCTTGCATGGTATTAATTCAAAGACTCACTCCAAATTTGTCAAACAAACACTTCATATGGAAGGAGACAGCATACCCAACAGTCCAAGTTGTGGGACTAACTGTTCTCAACAACAAAGAGCAAACATTAAAATAGAGAGAACAGCTCTTTTCTAAGTCTGAAATAACTGCTCTATCAATTGTTACTCTGTTCATTAATGAAATCACATCTCTGAGATGCAAAGCTGCAAATTCTATCGCTACAGGTATTAACTTTTCGGATGAAAGATCGTGTTCTCTCTGCAAAGCATCCATCAAATACATGAACTTATGGCTGAAGCACTGTCTCTTTACCAGTGAATCGATATTCAAGAAACTGCCTCTTCTAAAAGAAAGAAGTGCAGCTGCTGGTAAGCATTATTTGCATTATGCAGTGGTTCTGTATATGCACAATCTACTAATTTGCCAATTAGACGCTTAAACTCCTGTCTTGATTTCAGCTCTTTGATAATTTTCAATACCTTACTTCATTTCGTTGTTTCTCCATAGTTGGTTTCAGACAGCTCTTTCTTTATCTCCTCTACTGCAGCTGTTACTGAAAGCCGGTCAGTGTAACTCCATGGTTGCCATGTTAACTGCTCTCCAACTCCAAGAGAACCACCAACTGTGTGTAAATCATCATAATTCACATTGGCAAAACTTGAAAAGTAATGGCAGCATTATTTAATTCTCCTGAAAAGGTGGCTAGCCACTTCATGTCACTAGGAACTAAACTGAACTTAAATAAAACTGAATTACCTGCAATAGAATGGGTCTTACTTTCAACTTTATGAACATCACTTAATAAATCCTTAGCATATCGTATCATGGCTGGGTGCGATTCTGAACAGTTTGCACCGGCAAGCAGAAAGTTCTCATTTGGACTTCCAATCCTCATTCCCACATTCATAAAGGACACAAGCCAGGCAGTAGCCTCGTCGTCTTTGTCAAAAGGGGCCCCATCGGCCCCTATAGCCCGTTGAAAATGATATTTTGGTTCCCTAAAATTGAAGAGAAAACTGTTTTCTCCCAATTGTTTATCAATTTCAATATACATTTCTGCAAGTTCAATGGGGAATTTTTCTAGATCTCTGTATGATCCATTAATGTGCTGATCTTCATCCAGATAATTACAGAAATCACATTTCATAACTCTGACATTTCCGGTATCTACAACTACTAAACCTACGTTGTATAGTACACTTTTCTGGTGGTATAAGTTGTAAATGCTACCCAGTTCCTACGGTAGTTATTCATTGACCAGGGGATACATTTTAAAAGTAAATTATCAATTTGGTTGAAAAAATAAATGTCATGTAGGAATAAAGTTATTAATTGACAAGATATTTGATTGTCTTTCTTGGAATGTGACCGTCCTCGGTTCTATGTCGCTAGTACAAAAGGACATGAACCACAAGCTATCAGTTGAGCTGTACCATTTTTATCGACATCACCATGAATCATTTGACCATTGAGAGAACTAAACTGGTATAAATTGATGAAAAGAGATGATCTACGAACTCTGTGGTGGTACAAGATCCAGGAGACGGGAGAAGTTTTTTGCAGCATCACACATGATATTTCACGAGCTTACGCTGGATATATAAAAGATAAGGAAATGGAAGAAGATATGTTACATTTGAACAATGAAGAACCATGTAACTCACCTTTAAGGCTTGACATCCATCTGAGTCCAAGACAAGAGGCTATTGAGAAGTGTATCTTGGAGGCCTACTCTGTTACCACGGCTAAGATTATAGAAAAGATGGTGATGGATGACTGTGAAGCCTGTGAAATCAACGACCCTTCCCAGTGGCACTATGAATGTTTGATGCTGGAAAACGACATCAGGGTTTACAGATACTTTGCAAAAGCCATAGAGAACATTGACGAAGAGGAAGTGACAAAGATCATTACGAAAACCTTTGAACAGTTGAACCCAACACTGAATGGTTTAGAACTAATCAAATACACATGTTGTGACTGTAGACTAGAAATAGTTTTCAGAAAAAGGGACCAGATAGAAGAAATGATTATCAGTAAACTCAATGACACAACCGATGTTGTAGACTACTGAAGATCTGTGTAATACTTGTGTCAGATTAAAAAATATATACTTCAAGGTAATGTAACTATATACTTCTGTGTGAATTCTTAATAAATGATGGTGAAATAAACGATGTGTGTTTGTACTTGATTTTCTCATTTCGATAGAGGCATTGATCACGACGGATTGTCGATTCAAGGTTCCAACTACTATCATGATTTGTGGACCTACCCAAAGTGGGAAAACGATTTTTACGAAAAAGCTTTTACTCAATATAGAGGACATGGTACATGGAGAAATTGACAAGATAGTGTACTGCTACGGAGCATTTCAAAATTCATTTTTAGAGCTTCAAGAAAAAATATCAAACATTTTTGTTGTTGAAGGTTTTCCAGAGAACGTACTGAACGTTTTTGATGGCAAACCAGGAATACTGGTCATAGATGATTTGATGGCCAGTTGTTCAAACGATGAAATAATGGGAGATTTGATGACGAAACATTCACATCATTTGAACATCACTGTTGTGTACACCGTACAAAACCCCTTCCCACCTGGAAAACAATCGAGAACCATTTCCCTAAATTCACGCTATTTCGTTGTATTTCGTAACAAGCGTGATTCTTTGGATGTTTCTACACTCATACGACAAGCGTTTTCAGGAAAAGGAGAATACAATTATGCGCTCGAAAGTTTTGAGGATGCTGTGTCGAAACCGTACGGTTATTTGATGTTTGATATGCATCCAGGAACACCAGAAGAATTCAAACTACGAACGAACATCTTCCCCGGGGAACGACATGTGGCCTATGTCAAACGTACATAAGCGTTCGGCAGCTACTATTTATTACATTTATAATCAGTTCACCTTGTCACAACGTATACGAAAACACATGGACTTCTTGTCAGTTTTGAACAAATGTAATATCAAACAACGCACAGCATTGCTCGAACATTGCAATAAAGATTTGTTGTTATGTATATGTGAAGTGGCACTAAATGTCTTAAAAGGAACAGTGCAGTTGTCTCAGATTCAGAAGAACCGTTTGCGTCGCTACAGGAAACATATCTATACTCTAGCGAATAAGGAAACATCACTAAAAAGGAAGGTCTATCTGGTTCAAACTGGTGGTTCCATTTTGCTATCACTTTTACCTCCAGTACTTGCTACCCTAGCTAGTCTACTTCAAAAACAAAAATGAAGTATGCGAAACGAACGGTTCTTGTTCCCGAGGAACTCATGAACATTACTGAACGTAAACAAAAACAGGAATTGTCTCCTCAAAACAAGGCTCTTATTAGACCCGACAAAAAAATGGATGACACTTTGCAAGATCCTGGAATAAACTCGGACGAAAAGGTTAAACTATACAACCAGGACTTGCAGAGGTACTTGGATATTCAACAGCAAAAGAAATAATACGTTCCTACCGTAAAAATGATCAGTGACGGCATCAGGTGATCCAGGTGAAGCACGTGTAGAACAAGAACAGACACCACAAACATATGACAAGACAAACAACGATGTTCCTTTGAGTGATGGTGAGATAATAGAATCTGTACCGAAATTGTAATTTGGCCCGCTCTATTATCAGCAGGTTGAAAGCTAACCCTGATGAAGTGACATGGGATAAGTCAGATCAAGTGACTATCAACGGTAATGTTGTTGAAGGATTTACCCAAAGTCTTGCAAAGATAAATGTACCTGAATACCTCTTGCGTAATGAGCAAAGGCGAAAATCAGTGGATCAGTACAAGTCTGGTCAACTTTCAACTCCGCCTACGCTTCCATCAACGCCAAAAACAAAACATAATAGTGCACAATTCAGATGTCATCAAACGAAAATTAAGCGGTTATCACCCAACTGGGTTTCCTATTGATGGTAATATGACTGTTCGTTCTTCTCACTGAGAGCTCATTTTACCAAGGGAGCGACCATGATGAGAGGTTATGCTATTACCAAGACTGCCATTTTCAAAGGCACTGACTTTTGTTTGTACCAAATTGAAGACGCCAAAGAAAGGTTTGTAGAAAGTTTGGTTAATTCAGCGTATGCGTTTCTGTTTTATGAAAATAATGGCCAACATGGTCTATAGGAGACCACTCACATTGAAAAGGATGGTAGTAGTAATTTACAACGAGTCCAGGAAATCCCAGTAGTCGAGTAAGCAGTTTTCAAAGGAACTAAACTGTTCTTGTACTCAGTTATTGGAATTGATGAACACTTAATAAATACGTGAAAGAAGGTCTTCGGCGCGAAGAGATCTTAGATTTCATGTTAAGAGACTTCGAGAACTATACTTGGAGTATACGAACTCTTGACAGACGTTTGAGCTACTTTGACATTCATTATACCGATGTCCATGCAACGGTGGAACAGGTCGAAGTTGCAGTAAGAAAAGAAATGGAAGGCCTGGGAAAGCTGCTTGCTTGGATATCGAGCCATGCAAAAAAGGATAAGGCAGGTCCACGATTTACGAGTACCACGCGATTTGGTCCATGCAGTAATGTTCAACGTGGATCCAGAAGGGCTGGAGGAGAAGGCTCCTTGCTTCAAGAGGAAAAAGAGAAAAGGTCACTTTACAACACAAGGACCGAATTGGGTCCATTCCCTCGATGGGCATGACAAGTTAATGAGCTATCAAAACAGCACATTTCCGATAGCTATTTATGGCTGCATAGATACCTGTAGTCGAAAACTGCTCTGGGCAAAAGTTTGGATAAGTAATAGTCATCCAAACCTTATCGGGAGGTTTTACCTGGAGCACCTGAATAAAACTAGGACCATTGCCTGTAAACTGAGGCTTGACAAGGGATCAGAAACAGGGGTAATGGCGACCATGCACGCTTATCTTCGCCAACATCACCAAGATATGGATCCCATTGAAACTGTTATATATGGGCCATCCACAGCAAATGACGTCAGTGATCGAGTTATGCTTCAGCCAATTTCAACAAATTGTTAAATTGTTGCTCCAATATTTTTGGGGGTTTTCTATCTGAAACGAAATTAGGGTCATTCTTTGTATATGGGAACAATACCCTGAAAAACAAAGAACTCTAATTAACCCCATACAATACATTCTGGTACACAAAGGAAAAATAATTAACTTGAAATTTTAGGTATTTTTAGAGGTAAACTCGATATTCTTGTATCACAGGTAACCCAAGATCTGTAAGTGGCCATATTTACTAACATTTGTATGGGATTTTTTCAAAACTAATATTGAATAAAAAGCGACAATACTTACAGGATGTTTTTTAGCGAGTTTTGACCCCCACTGTATACATAACTGCTGGGGTCAAAACTTGCCAAAAAATGCAGAAATTGCAACCACACAGCCCATGGGCAAATAAACACATCCTGTAAATATTGTCGATTTTTATTCAATATTAGTTTTGAAAAAAAAAAAAAATGTTAGTAAATATGGCCACTTACAGATCTTGGGTTACCTGTGCTTGTATGTACATTGTAAATAATGCAACAACTCTCTTTCTAATATTACTAAAATTAATGCAGATTGAAAGATGGTGGAGGGAATTGCACGAGACTTGAAATGTTTTACAAGCATTCATTGGACTGGCTGAAAGATGAGGGACATTATGATCCACATGATGATATTCACAGGTATTTAATAATAATTTTATTTCCAAACAAAGGTACATAAGTTTTGATGTACAGTACACACCTATGTACATACGGTACCTCTACTCTTCGCACTTCTTTGCAAGAGCAGTAGTTTCACCATCTTATCTCTTTCTATTATATTCCCCATGGTAGTGAGGTCTTTCTAGGATGAACCTTTTGGCTTTCAGAAGGGCAATTGCAATGTATATAATACCCCTTGCACTGCAGCCATGTTACGAGACCAAATAAATATAAACGTTCTCTCTTAGAAAACTTTATTTATGGAGGGTAGCACGTTTACCACTAACATGTAATCTTCTACATGGCCCTCTGTTGATTTAATACTACGGTTTTACTTCCTTATCAGTGAAGATGTGAAGGTCTATCCATTTAATGTTGGATTATGTAAAGGCCTTATATTCTACTCAGTTACATGTGTACATGTATTTTAAAACCCCAAGTGTTGGTCCAGCCAGAATTTGAATCCACACAACACAGGGCTTTACCATTCAGCTAACTGGGAGGCACTCTCTTCTTGGAATTGAAAACTATTCTCATGGAAAATTAATATTATTGTTTTGTTGCCCAGTCATGTGGGGTCTATACCCTTGAAAGCTTCTAGAACACTCTCTAAAATTTTGGAATTGAAACAAATATTGCATATATATTATGGTTTTAAAAATCTAATGCAGTAACACCATTGTATCATTATTTTTATAGAAAGTTAATGGCCTATTTGATGGTTCCCATTATGCAGAAAGAGATAGACACCTTTGTGGAAATTGTGTGGAACACTCATAGAATTCGTGAGCAGAAAAACACCTTGCTGCCCGATGGTGTTCCGAATCACATCTATAATTTCCCAGAGTAATATGGTCTGGAGGACTGTGGTATGTGTTTCCATATTTGACCTTTCATAATTTGATACAGCTGTGATCACTAAAGCATACATGTATCATTGCAATCCCAAGTTCAGACATCACACTTCAAGTGCAATTAATTGATTTTCTTTCCTTTATTTTTTCAAATTAACTAAAGGCACTGTTTCATTTTGCTCATACAATAATAATAGTAATATTGATACAATAATTGATACATGTCTAGCATGTTTTCACAAAAGGGGGTGTTAGGTTCAAAGGCTCCTTTTGTGAAAACATGCTAGATCTTGTGTACCTTACAATCTTCAAAGTGGCGTCATTTCTCGAGCTTTTGATGGATTTCGATGTACTACACGTCAAAACAACGGTCTCTTCCAGTACTTTAAGACTAGCGTGCCAGTTTTGCCGTATTTGGAGTAGAAAACCCGAAAATGTGGTTTTTGTAAGCTAACCTGAATCTCTCAAAGTTACTTGTGTACCCTAAAATCTTCAAAGTGGCGCCATTTCTCGAGCTTTTGATGGATTTCGATGTACTACACGTCAAAACAACGGTCTCTTCCAGTACTTTAAGACTAGCGTGCCAGTTTTGCCGTATTTGGAGTAGAAAACCCGAAAATGTGGTTTTTGTAAGCTAACCTGAATCTCTCAAAGTTACTTGTGTACCCTAAAATCTTCAAAGTGGCGCCATTTCTCGAGCTTTTGATGGATTTCGATGTACTACACGTCAAAACAACGGTCTCTTCCAGTACTTTAAGACTAGCGTGCCAGTTTTGCCGTATTTGGAGTAGAAAACCCGAAAATGTGGTTTTTGTAAGCTAACCTGAATCTCTCAAAGTTACTTGTGTACCCTAAAATCTTCAAAGTGGCGCCATTTCTCGAGCTTTTGATGGATTTCGATGCACTATACGGCAATACAACGTTCTCTTAATGTAGATTGCGTTTAGTGGATGGAAGTTTCCTGTATTTTGAGTAACAATACCAGAAAATGGCCTTTTTCTAACCTAAGCATAACCTCTAGGTCTCAAATAAAGAAATTATGGGATGGATCTAAGTGAAGTCAATTATGGGATAGAAAGGCCAGAAAAGTCTTCAACTGTCATTTGCCCTTTCAAGAAAACGGCAAAAACACGAGTTACTGGCTTTTAAAGCTTAAAGGCACACAAGATCTAGCATGTTTTCACAAAAGGGGGTGTTAGGTTCAAAGGCTCCTTTTGTGAAAACATGCTAGATCTTGTGTACCTTACAATCTTCAAAGTGGCGTCATTTCTCGAGCTTTTGATGGATTTCGATGTACTACACGTCAAAACAACGGTCTCTTCCAGTACTTTAAGACTAGCGTGCCAGTTTTGCCGTATTTGGAGAAGAAAACACGAAAATGTGGTTTTTGTAAGCTAACCTGAATCTCTCAAAGTTACTTGTGTACCCTAAAATCTTCAAAGTGGCGCCATTTCTCGAGCTTTTGATGGATTTCGATGTACTACACGTCAAAACAACGGTCTCTTCCAGTACTTTAAGACTAGCGTGCCAGTTTTGCCGTATTTGGAGTAGAAAACCCGAAAATGTGGTTTTTGTAAGCTAACCTGAATCTCTCAAAGTTACTTGTGTACCCTAAAATCTTCAAAGTGGCGCCATTTCTCGAGCTTTTGATGGATTTCGATGTACTACACGTCAAAACAACGGTCTCTTCCAGTACTTTAAGACTAGCGTGCCAGTTTTGCCGTATTTGGAGTAGAAAACCCGAAAATGTGGTTTTTGTAAGCTAACCTGAATCTCTCAAAGTTACTTGTGTACCCTAAAATCTTCAAAGTGGCGCCATTTCTCGAGCTTTTGATGGATTTCGATGTACTACACGTCAAAACAACGGTCTCTTCCAGTACTTTAAGACTAGCGTGCCAGTTTTGCCGTATTTGGAGTAGAAAACCCGAAAATGTGGTTTTTGTAAGCTAACCTGAATCTCTCAAAGTTACTTGTGTACCCTAAAATCTTCAAAGTGGCGCCATTTCTCGAGCTTTTGATGGATTTCGATGCACTATACGGCAATACAACGTTCTCTTAATGTAGATTGCGTTTAGTGGATGGAAGTTTCCTGTATTTTGAGTAACAATACCAGAAAATGGCCTTTTTCTAACCTAAGCATAACCTCTAGGTCTCAAATAAAGAAATTATGGGATGGATCTAAGTGAAGTCAATTATGGGATAGAAAGGCCAGAAAAGTCTTCAACTGTCATTTGCCCTTTCAAGAAAACGGCAAAAACACGAGTTACTGGCTTTTAAAGCTTAAAGGCACACAAGATCTAGCATGTTTTCACAAAAGGGGGTGTTAGGTTCAAAGGCTCCTTTTGTGAAAACATGCTAGATCTTGTGTACCTTACAATCTTCAAAGTGGCGTCATTTCTCGAGCTTTTGATGGATTTCGATGTACTACACGTCAAAACAACGGTCTCTTCCAGTACTTTAAGACTAGCGTGCCAGTTTTGCCGTATTTGGAGTAGAAAACCCGAAAATGTGGTTTTTGTAAGCTAACCTGAATCTCTCAAAGTTACTTGTGTACCCTAAAATCTTCAAAGTGGCGCCATTTCTCGAGCTTTTGATGGATTTCGATGTACTACACGTCAAAACAACGGTCTCTTCCAGTACTTTAAGACTAGCGTGCCAGTTTTGCCGTATTTGGAGTAGAAAACCCGAAAATGTGGTTTTTGTAAGCTAACCTGAATCTCTCAAAGTTACTTGTGTACCCTAAAATCTTCAAAGTGGCGCCATTTCTCGAGCTTTTGATGGATTTCGATGCACTATACGGCAATACAACGTTCTCTTAATGTAGATTGCGTTTAGTGGATGGAAGTTTCCTGTATTTTGAGTAACAATACCAGAAAATGGCCTTTTTCTAACCTAAGCATAACCTCTAGGTCTCAAATAAAGAAATTATGGGATGGATCTAAGTGAAGTCAATTATGGGATAGAAAGGCCAGAAAAGTCTTCAACTGTCATTTGCCCTTTCAAGAAAACGGCAAAAACACGAGTTACTGGCTTTTAAAGCTTAAAGGCACACAAGATCTAGCATGTTTTCACAAAAGGGGGTGTTAGGTTCAAAGGCTCCTTTTGTGAAAACATGCTAGATGTACTTACATTTGTCTATTTGTTTGGTTTTTAGGATGGCAGGTAACAGAAGAAGAGCTTAAAGAGGTTGCACAACTTTCTGGTGTGTTAGCTGTTGATGATGATTATTTGCCACCTGAATTTCCCAGGTTGAGGATCTTGCAATATCCAGGATCCTGTAATATCATCCAAGATCTTGCCAAGATCTTACAGGATCCTGTAATATCATCCAAGATCTTGCCAAGATCTTAAAGGATCCTGTAATATTCTCCATGATCTTGGTAAGATCCGGCAGGTTTTTAGCGAAGATCTTGGCAGGATCATGCCAAGATCTTGGCAGGATCTTGTCATGATCTTGGCAAGATCTTGGATGATATTACAGGATCCTGTAATATTCTCCATGATCTTTCCAATATCTTTCCAAGATTTTGGATGATCTTACAGAATCTTGCAACACTTAAATAAGATCATGCAAGATCTTGGATTGAAGGTGTCCATGCAAAAACAGCATATTAAGTGACTTGTGATCAAGTTCCAAATTCTTCCATTGATCAGATAACACTAAATACTCTGTTCTTGCATGGACCCCTTCGTGTTGTATAAAAATTAATAGGAATTTTAACAACAGTAACAGCATATTTGTATACACAGGGATTTCATAACTGTCCCATCTTACAAAATAATGACACTCACCTATTATTATAATAACAATATTCTTGAGGTATTTTTGTAGCCTGCGAAACAGTGTTATTTCAATGCAATTAAAGGAAGTTATAAAATAATATAAAGTTATAAAATACGGGAAGTGGAACTAAGAGAGGAGTACCGCTTGACTACCCCAGTACGATTTCAGAAGAAAAAGCCCAAAATACAGCTAGTGCACTGTCCACCAAAAAAAGAAGACAGATGCGCATTCTGTAGAGGAGACCACCCCCACGAGGAGTGTAGAAAAGCCAAAGACATTAAACAACGTAAGCAGTTAGTACGTAAATATGGTAGATGTTTTAAGTGTATTGCTAAGGGCCATTATGCCCGTGATTGTAACTGTTACGTGTAAGACTTGTAATGGCGAGCTTCATAGCTTCACATGCGAGGGCGGACCACAACAACCTTAGTAGTTAGTGCTCTCAATAGTATGCTCGTGGGGACGCGAAGTAGAATTGCCCTTCAAACTACTCAAGCCTTCATTAAGGAGAGAGACAAGGGAGGGTAAGAGTTATGTTTGACTCGGAGAGTCACATATCGTTTATTACTGCTTGTTTGACTTGGAGAGTCACAGATCGTTTATTACTGCTAAGTCTGTAGATCATCATGGCCTAGATATTGTAAGAAAAGAATTGTTGGGAATCAGCACATTCGGGCAGAAAACCGGGATTGTGGGTTGTTGTTCGGTTCAATATAATGCCTCTACAAGGCGGTACGGTTTTAAGGGTAGAAGCTTATGCCGTACTGGAAATTTCTCACATAGGCAATGAGCACGTAGAGGTCGTCAAAAACCATTTCCCGCATCTGCGAGATCTTTGGTTTTCGGACGTGTGTCAATCCAAGGAAGAACTTTTAATAGGAGCAGACATTTTTAAATCTAGATTATCAGTTTACAATTACAATTGTATGGTTGGCAACGTATTTTTATTCTTTGAGAGTACTGCAGTTAGTAGTATGGTCTACACAAAATTGATGGATAGTAACTCTTTGGATTTTCGTTGCTTGTCTTTGAACGTTAGAGGGAATATTTATGCATGTCATGTAACCAAACATAGTCACAGTGTTGCAATCCTGTTTCAACCCAAATTCGAATTTTCAGTTACATCTGCCGTTACTGATGGAAGATATGTTATAATACAAGTGGAAATATAATTTTTTTTAGTTATAATTCTTAACTCGTATGCACCTAATAATGTTTCACAACAAGTTGAAATATTCAAACTTCTTTCCAGCAGAGGCAAAATCAAACAATAACGTAATATTAGGACGCGATTTTAATTGCGCCGTACACGTTTCTAAAGTGGGCAATAGGTAGTTCTATAAAACAATTTCTTAAATGACGGCAGAAATACTATCGGAAAAGACAGGTTATGCTATTGGAAAGAGCAGGGTCAAACGAAGCTGCCAGGTGCATTGTTTGTCAAAAAAGATCATGATCTTGGATCTTTATTATAAAGTTTAAACCTTTCAATGATTCACTTACCGCCCCTTCAACGACCAATCTTTGGATTGCAATGGAGGAAGGACATGGATCACTGAGCTCTGTGTCTCTAACGTCTCTGATGCCTCCGGGACTTTAACATCGCAAAATGGAACACACATCGACAGCAATGCATTTTTGATACATGCAGCCGACAGCCAACCAGATAAACCACTGACGGAAGGCAACGAAAGTGATACATACCGAAGTATTGGAATTGTAGATTCACTGTATATCGGTGAAGTAGTCGAAGCTGAACTCACTCAACAAGCAGCAGTCCACGAGATTGCAGACACATTCGATGCTCAACTGGTCTTTCTTAATCGTAAAAATTCTCCTTCTTTAAAACTGAAGAATTGGAAAATTGGAAAAGAGAGGTCTTAAGAAGAGTGGCAAAAACTTACACTGGTGGAACGACATAGAGCCGCCATTAAACCTGAAAACGACTCGATGACAGCTGAAAACGACTCAAATTCCACTGGAGTGGAAGGATGCGAACAGGACCCTGACATCTAAAAAAAACATGATATTTACAGTCACAGTGTGAGCAGATGGGATCGAAATAGCCAAGGCTCTAATCAAGCTAGGAAGTCGGACAGTCATGCTGCGAACAGAGTGAACCATCGGACGACGATGTATGTCCACTTGGCTGCGCAATAAGACACTTGCTGTCTGCTTGTCCTGCTTGTCAGAGTTCTACAGTTGATCAGCGGTGGGAAATAGCGAAACAGCACAGCCGATGCCCTAAGTGTCTGAAAACTCACCACACTAACAGCTGCAAGAAACTGGATGGTACTACCTCCGCGGCTTCTACTTGGTGCACTTGAGTGGCGATCGAACTTAATCCTGATGCTACTTGATCTTTAATTGCATCTAATTTTTCTCCCATTTCTTTGACATAATCTTCAGTAATCGTTGCTTTACGTTTTAGGTTTTTCAGTTCATTTAAGAGCTTCGAACTTAGATTAGATATCTGTTTTGCAAATTTTTGAAGTTTATTATTGATATCGGCTTTGATCTCTTCAATTTTGTTATTGCAAGATAATTTTATGTCTTTTACGTGGATCTTTAATTTCTGTTCCAGGTCTTTGAGCTCAATTGACTGTTCCCCAATTCCCCAATCACATTTGAGGATACTTGTTACTCAATTTTCCTGTTGAAATCGCGTTGTGTTTCAATGAAAGATTCAAATTCTTGGTAACGGTCATCATGTCCAAATTCGGAGAAAGTTTGCTGTTCGCCACTGCTTGTAGCTTTATCAGCTTGTATAGGTATTTCGGCATTGCTGTTCTCGTGGTTCTCTTTTTCTTTGCTTATCTCGGTTTCATTTTCTTTGTTCTTCTCGAGTTCTTTTGCCATACATAGAATTTAGTCATAACGACTGGAAGTAATCATAGATTATTAAAGTGCGTTCGACATAATGTTTTGGCTACCTGTGGTAAAACAAAAATAACCCTTTGGAGACTGAAAGATTGCTTCAGTGTTCTGGACTACACTGTTTATATTAACAGACTGACTCTATTGTGGGTGTAAAGATTAGAATGTTTTCACTAATAAGTTATACAACTTGATAACAAGGGATGCAGCTCATCAAATTGCTGATATAAAGGAAAACATTTTGGGCTGTAATATAAACACTGACTGTGTATGCATGTTGTAGCTCGAGAATGGGGTTTTGGAAATGGCCCAGAAGTAGTACACACTTTTCTCAGGCTTTGCTAAATCATACCATCGTACTTTTTAGACAACATTGCATTTGATTGAACAAACATTATATTACTTACCGAGTTAACCAAAGCACAGCAAACGAAACGACTCCCAAACGATCGCGTACGCATTTTCACGCGCCAGAACGAGGTTAATTTATTCAAAATGGAGAAAAAAAGAGACACGATCACAACAAAATTCTCGATTTCTCTTGCCTGTGAGACACAGGGAGCCCAATGGACACCAGATTAGGATGGCATTCTCCTTCGTCTAACACAAAAAGCAGGCGTCTACGGTCTTTCCCATTTGAGATTCACTCACTCACACATCATGGCATCCATCCACATGGTAGCTCTTCTGGTAGTTCCGAGAGCTCGAGGAATGGTGGCCCTCTCATCCAGCTCGTCAGTTGGTCCGCACTAATTCCTCTAGTGAGAGCGTCGGCTGGATTATCCTTAGCTCTGATGTATTTGAAGTTTTCCACTTCCATGGTTTCTTGAATTTCTGCAACTCTGGCCGACACAAATGGCTTAAACTTCCTTGGAGAGCTTCTGATCCAAGTCAGAACAGGCGATGAATCCACCCAGAACACTTTCGTGCACTTTGTCTTTCTTGAATGTACAGTGGAACCCCGTTATAACGGACACCGAAGGGACAAGAGAAAGTGTCCGTTATAACGGGGTGTCCGACAGATTACGTCACTTTATTGAATTTATTAATACTGTACTGTATAAACCTCTATTATAGCATACATATCAATAACGCAACATTTGAAACGTCTCAAATGAAAGCAAAACATATAACCTTGATAATCAAGTGAAACTTTGTTATTTTTTTCTAACAAAATGTTTATCCTCTTGCAAATGTATTCATTTCCATTCGTCTCTAATCAGGATTAAATCTTCACGAACAATTTCATAGCGATACAGTTATTCTTTCGCAAACAAAACTGTTATTTCCTAGCGAAAAAGTCCGTGACGGTTGTTTGCTTTGACTCAGACTGTCCGTTATATCGTGGTTGATTTTGTATTAAATTTTTCTGTTAGGGCTGTAAAAATGTGTCCGTTAGGGCTGTAAAAATGTGTCCGTTAGGGCTGTAAAAATGTGTCCGTTAGGGCTGTAAAAATGTGTCCGTTAGGGCTGTAAAAATGTGTCCGTTAGGGCTGTAAAAATGTGTCCGTTAGGGCTGTAAAAATGTGTCCGTTAGGGCTGTAAAAATGTGTCCGTTAGGGCTGTAAAAATGTGTCCGTTAGGGCTGTAAAAATGTGTCCGTTGTCCGTTATACCGGGGTGTCCGTTATACCGGGGTGTCCGTTATACCGGGGTGTCCGTTATACCGGGGTGTCCGTTATACCGGGGTTCCACTGTATTTCTCTTTATCCCACATATGGCTTAGGAAATGTGTATCGTTTACTAGTCTGGTTAACGTCTTTGTGATTTGAATGTCAGGCATTGACTTGGACATTGATGGTCTTTAATAATAGTCCCTCGTGACCCATCGCCGACGCATCGAAAACTGGGCGTACCTTGGTAGATCTCTCTGGGGTACAAACTGCTTGCATGGGCATATAACCTGCTCTGGGGTACGAACCCTTGATCTACTTAATTTCTGAACTTCTTCTTCAATGACTTCCAAGCAATCTTTTGTTTTGAACGTTTTTCTTGTGGAACGAGAGCGATGTCGTAATTACTTCTCTTGGGCGGTCCATCTTCCTTCCAGGGCATTCTGATCTGCACACGCCCGTCAACAATTCTTGTAGAATCTGCTATGGACTTCACAAACTTGTTTTGTTGGCTTCACTCCCAAAACATCTTGCGATAGGTTTCTTCACATCCTCTAGTACGCTGACCATCCCGACATCCACTGAATTTATGCCAGACTGGATCCATGAACGCATCAGCGAAGTCCGTTCCGATGAGAAGATCCACGGTTCTGCCCAGTAGGTACAGCTTGTGAGAGATTGTCTTCAGATGCGGATAACTATCAACTGTCTTTCTTGATACAGACTTGGCGGGGTTGCAAGGCTTACGAATCGTATATACTTGCATTGCAAGGTTTTCTTAATGTCGTCTTCAATAGGCGATGCTGTAGTAATTTCAATAAGCTCTGAAACTTCTGACTTCTTTTCACCTCTGGCCAGATTCATCGTTAGATGAGTTTTTTGGACCACTCATCCCAAGTTTCTTGGCGACCTTCTTGGAGATAAAGCTTGTGTTGGAACCAAGTTATCTAACATAGCGAGAGTTTCAGTAAAGTTCCCGTCTTTGTCTTTCAACTTGACTTTCTGCACAGGACACAGACCGGTGACATTCTTCTTTCTTTGGACACTGTTATTATTAGCTTCATGCCTCGTATCTGTAAACGGTGGTGCTTCAGGGTTGAAATGGGAACTTGGACTCCTTTCCTTATGTAGGGAACGATAATGCATTTTTGTACAAGCCCCGAGATAGAACATGCAGTCTCCGCACCCTCTTCATCGGTTCTAGAGGATCGTTTGACCTATAATATATCCACCTCTAACAGATACATAACCCTAGATAAAGTGCACTGCTTACCAACAAATCACAGAGTCAATCACCAATAAATGCTGACGAATCAGTACAGACGTATACTGTCCCGGCATCATCAACTCCTCCAGCCCAAAGTGAAACTACGAGCAACCCAAGCAACCAGAGACGGAGCACTGCGAACAATCAAAGAGAGACTGATGCTGCTTATCCAAATAGTCTTGGTTCAATACTGATGTTCAGTGATTCGATTATTTGAGGCATCGCAATCCACTCCCCACTCACGGCTGGGCGCGCGAGCTGAGGCATTGTCGGTTTTTAGCCAATCACTAAAATCCTGTCGCTGAATGTATTTGCATAATTTATATTGTAAACTTTTCAAAGCCGGACCAGAAGCTTTGGATTGCTGTTCCAAAATGGGTTTAAATTTGCTTTAGAAAAGTTTGCTTTCGAATAATTCAAGGATTCACACAAGGAAGCAGTAAGAGAGTTTTGGGTGAAGACACTATGTCAGTACGCATCGGGTTTGGAAAGTCATTTGGGAAACCGTCACTTGTACCAAGCTCGAAGGTCGCGAAACCCATAATTTTAGTCATTTCTTTACCTATGCAAGACCAGGTAGCCATTCTTACTTCAAAGAAAATTAGTGCTGCCTTTATCGGAGAAGAAAAGACGGACGACTCCATATTAAAAGAGTTTTTAGAGAGGAGATCACGTCTGACTGAGGCCACGTTTACTCGTTTAGGCGGAAGGCTGAAAGGAAATGGCGGTCTTCCAAATTGAAGCAAGATTTGAATAACTTCAAAGCGGTGAAGAATCATGCTACTCATCTAATGAACCTAGCGCGAAAGGAGTTCTACACCAATCATATCCAAGATAACAGCTGCAATCAAAGGAAGCTGTTCGCTGCCACAAAGGCCTTCCTGTGTGAGACGATGGATGTCTCGTTCCCCCAAGGACTTGATCCTGACAGTCTCGCCAATGACTTCGGGAACTTTTTCATTCAGAACATTGTAACTATCAAGGAATCGTTTGATAATCTTCTCACCCAATCACCTCCTGTTGTGGACACTACCCGTACGGATGTCTCCTTCACTGAATTTAAGTCTCAGGAGGAGGTACGAAGCTTGATTGGCAGAGCAGCTGGCAAATCGTGCGCTCTTGATCCAATGCCTACCTTTATTGTGCTGCAACTCTTGGATATCTTACTTCCAGTTATCTCTAACATGATCAACATGTCGCTTGAATCTGGCAAGTTTGCCGATTCTTGGAAGGAGGCGCGTGTGCCGCCATCTCTGAAAAAGGCAGGCCTTGACAATGCATTCAAGAACTTCCGTCCAATTAGCAACCTGCCTTACGTGTCCAAGCTGTCCGAGAGAGCTGCTGCTGACCAACTCATTGCGCACTTGGAAATCAACGGTCTTCATTCTACTCTACAGTCTGCATACAAAAAATATCATAGTACTGAAGCATCCCTACTGAAAGTGAAGAATGATATACTTTTGAACACGAACGATCAACAAGTTACAGTGCTTGTTCTTCTAGATCTGAGTGCTGCTTTCGACACAATTCACCACAGCATTCTGATTGATCGTCTAACATCTCACCTGGGAATCACTAGGCACGCTCTGGATTGGTTTAAGTCCTATCTGTCCGGCCGTTGACAACGTGTCTTTGTTAATGGAGGACTTTCTAAAGTGTATCATCTTATGCATGGCGTTCCCCAGAGATCTTGCCTTGGTCCCCTCCTATTCAATATTTATACGCGCAAGTTATTTGACATCGTAAGCTTGCATCTCCCTCAAGTTCACTGCTACGCGGATGACACACAGCTCTACTTCGCCTTTCGACCCAGTGCTTCCTCCAATGCTGAAACCGCTGTTAGCTTAATGTCGCAGTGTATCAAAGATATACGAAGCTGGATGATCACAGACAGACTTATGCTTAATGACTCAAAAACTTAATTCCTAATTATTGGCACGAAGCAACAGTTAGCTAAAGTTGACATTGATCACATGATAGTTGGTACATCGAAAGTTGTACCTGCTTCCATAGTTAGAAACCTTGGAGCATGGTTTGACAATAGCTTAACTATGTCTAGCCATATAAGTAAGGTCTGCGGATCAGCATTCTATCATTTGCACAATTTAAGACGCATTCGTAAGTACTTGTCTCCTGATGCAACTAAGACTCTGGTTCATGCTTTTATAACTAGCCGTGTTGACTATTGTAACAGCCTACTGTATGGGTTGCCTGACTGCCAGCTAAATAAGCTCCAGCGCGTTATGAATATATCTGCTAGATTGGTTTACATTACTCCTCTCCTCCGTGAGCTGCATTGGCTTCCAATTCGACTGCGCATCAATTTTAAAGTATTACTCTTAACTTTTAAATGTATCTACGGAATGGCACCAGAATATCTATGTGAACTGATTAATGTTAAGGAATCTCATAATAAATTAAGATGCTCGAATAGTTTAATGCTTAGTTTACCGAATGTTAGGACAAAGTTGACGCTACCAAGTGCTCTTCGTGAGATTAAATCTGTAGACAAGTTCAAGCGCCAGCTCAAGACCCATTTTTTAAATCTAGCATATGAGCCTTAAATGTTATATTAATTTATCTAATTATTCAATTTATATGTATATATATAAATATGTATTTTTACATATACATATCTATCTACCATACTATATTAAGATACTCAGTTCACAACATATTTTTATTATATTCTTACTAGATGTTATGCGCAATTGATCATTTTATGTAAACTGCGCAATATAAGTATTAAATTATTATTATTATTATTATTATTATTATTATTGTTTAACTCGCTGCATCAAACGAGTTTTGCAATTCTTTAACGGTCCTATGTACTAAGTTTGTGCATTTTTTAAGGTCTCCAAAACATACTCTACACAAGTACTGAGCGGGAATACTCCACTCTAGCTCAGAATAGTTCCGAGATAATATCTGAACTTTATCCCCGTATTTCGGCTTTTAATTTCTGTCAGCGAGGTGTCTTGAGCGGCACTAATATTTTTGAGTAACAAATAATGCAGCCTAGTTTCTCAATAATGTTAAATGGCGGCGTTTGTTCTTGAGAATTCATTTCACACTTGGAGTTTTAGTTTAGAGTTCCAGTGTGTTTTGAAAGTTTAGAGCCTACGCTACAGTCGTGAAACGGGTAAACAGCTTTTCTTGTCAAAACACGCAAATTGAATAATATTGAATTTTAATCAGCTGACGTCACGGACACTGTGTGTTGACCGCGCGCCCAGCCGTTAGTGGGGGTAGGGCTTTGGAGAAACGACACCCCAACGGCTGAAACCGAGCCTAGTAGATTATTCGATTTAAAATATTGTATTGAAACTCGCGTAATTTGGTATCCAATGTAGATTTAAAAGGAAGTATGTAAATAACTTTCCAGTCCAACACAAACTTCTCCGTGTTATATGTTCGTTCGTAATTGCCCATGGCTGTTGGCACAGTCACTTTCATTGATACTATTTTGTTGTAGATAATTCTTGACTTACATTTGCTTATGGCAAGATATCAATCGCCAATTCGCAAATAAAAAACGTTTGGTTCGAAATCCTCTTTCAAAATATAAGGGTGAATTTCTTTCATAAGCTTGCGCCATTCTTGTGGTATTGCATTTATAAGACTCATACTGTGCCCTCGTGCGCAACCAGCGGCGACAATATCACATATCCCCTCATTTCAGGCCAATAACCCTTACATATTATTCATAGAATCTCTGAAGGCGTCTCTTATATACCAACAAATAACAAGAATATCATATGGTGTAAGCTCGATAAAAAGTACTTTAATCTACATAGAGATATTTATTTGGGAACTGTATACCGTAAGTCCATTGAACTATGAAAGAAGGAACAATGAAGATATGATTGGAGGATTGGTATGCGAAATGCTTAATTTTTCAATTAAGGGTGATATTATCGTCCAAGGTGACTTCAACACACAAACCGGAGACATGCAATAATTAATTTTGGACGATAATATCGCATTCATAGACCTTCCGGATGATTATGAGGTAGATGCTCAATATAAAAGAAATTCGCAAGATTTCGAGACAATCGATGCTAGAGGCAGAAATCTAATAGATACTTGCACAGCTCTAAACCTACAAATCTTAAATGGGAGAGTTATTGGTTACTTAGAAGGTAAAAAGATCTGCTTTCATTACAATGGAAGCAGTGTTGTAGACTATGTTATTGGGAACAACAACATTCTAAAAGATTTATGGTACTCGATTGTCAACCCTTTGAAACCTCACTTGTCTGTCCATTGTCACCTTTCATACGCTATGAAAATTAAGTTTGCGCCGATTATCTCTGAAAAACCGGCCGATGATATCATGCTGACTAAGTCCAAAAGGTTGTTATGAGACGAAAAAACAAAGGGCAAGCTAAACGAACTCCTAGGATCACTGGAAACATAAATGCTGTGGTGGAGAAAGTTCTGGATTCAGAGTGTGAGGCAGAAGCGTCAGGCACCATTGCAGACTTCGCGCTCAAAGAAGAAAGGAAAGCTGCCGTGTTAGCCACTGAGACGTCCGAATTAAAGTCATTTCTGGCCAACGTTAGTAGAGCTGAAGAAACTGACAAGAAATCCCACGGAAAAGTTAGTGGGCTCGTCTCGCAAGTGGAAGCAAGATGGCAGAGAAAAGGGCGCTCCAATTGATAAATGAAGCGGCAAACCCTTCAACTAACAGACAATACAGCCATACAGAAACTCCGAGCCGAAGAGATCAACTACAAATTCCAGGAAATGAAGAAGCTCAAGCAAATACAACCCCTTGTGTCCCAAGTGCTGTGAGTCCACAACAACAACTGCAACGATCATGTGAATTGCCCAAACTGTTTCCGAGATCGTCAGGATCACGTTATAAACCGTACAAAATAAGGGAGTCATGGACTCATATCTTTGTTTGTATGGCGGAAAAAAGCAAGACGTAATTCCTTCCAGGGATCAGAAGGGGCGCTTAACTGATGCTGGACTGGGCGATAAAAGGGTGGTTTTCTCTGATAAAAGGGGTTCATGGTTTCATGTAAAGTCTGTACTGGAAGCAGAGTTTCCGAAATTGAAGTCTGTGGAAATTACGATCAACGGGGAGCCGACGTACGCTGGAAGGATAGTCTGGGCAAGCAATCGCATATATAAGCTAAGGCCCTTGCTTTTGGAATTGACTCGTACATACATGTAAGACATGCACTCATTTATTTGTTTGCTTGTTACCCAATTTTTAGTGATAAGAAAAAGTTGTTGCCTTTGCCAAAGCAATTCAAATGCAGTTGTATCAATGACATTTTTGGCATTTTTCTTTTACTACTTTCACTCTGCTTTGCATCGATTCATATTGGTTTATTAATGTTTTAAGGCAAGACTGGCAGAGCTTAAAAGAAATGTTTCCTAATACAGATGTTGTGACCTGTCAGTACACATTATCATTATCATCTTGGAGGCAACTAGCTGGTTGCAAAGATGGTACGTCTTAATGTCATCAAATCTTCCACACTATGAAATATCATGTTTTTCGTGCTTTCACAGTTACCACTGCATAGAAGCTCACAACATTACATGTAGCTCTCTGTATGCAAGAAGATACCTGTAACTGGGTTCACTCATTCAAATCATAACAAGGCCCATGTATTTATTTAACCACTTTTCTGCAACATGAGCCCACAATTGCTTGCATCATCACTGAAGATATGACTTGGTTACGTATCATTTCACACATAGCCTTGCACTTGGCAGATAGTTGTTGTTATGCATTGTAGACTACAGTAATGTTCGAAAAGATTGCAATGAAAATTGGGGATATATCCCCAGTGAAAAGTGAAATATCACTTTATAAGAACTGTTTTAGCATGGCACAAAGTTAGTTTCTTGCTTTTCTTTGTAAATTTAGTCAGCCATTGAACCGCCTGAAGTTTGGTGTTACATATTCAGGTCTGGCTATAACCAGAGAAGTTTTTGTTTTAAATTTTTGCTTTCGATTAACACTCCAATATAACTTTCACCATTCAAAAAGCGACACATATTGTGAAATCTTTGCTAAAATCTATGTTAGCTCGGTACAAAACTCAGTCTTTAGCCTGTTAGTTTTTGGCGCCCAACATGCGATTTTGTAAAATATCTCCTCTTAAATTAAAAACTAACAGCTCTGAAGTTCATTATAGCCTCCGCTAAACATCAGTTAGTCACACGCCGCTACATGTTTTAAGCTTTAATCGATGTCTAGCATGATCGTATTGAAAGCCATTGTTGTGGTGCAGTACACACAATAACAGGGAATGTAATTGCAGATCAACGTTGTTTAAATTAGATGTAATAAACAATATATGTCAAAGTGTTTAGGCCTGTTATACTTTTAGTAAGCATTATACTCTTGGGTACCTTTTTCTTAAGTTCGTTGTTTCGGGGAGGAGGCGTTTGATCTTCTTGGTTTTGAAAATAATATCCTCAGTAATTACTTAAGAAGAATTCCGGTTTAGGGTTGACGAAAGATCTTTCTAGCGCTAGAGGGACGATTTCAAGTCGAAAAACGGCATCCTTAAGTATTAACCTAAGAGTAGTTTCAAATAAATACAATAAGAGAGCTTTCAATAAGCACTTTATCCAGGAATTTCCAATCGTGGATAAAGTTGAGCACTGTTTGCTTGATTAGTATGGTCATGAACTAGAAGGCTGTAGCAAATCCGAAGCAAGAAACACCAAGTTGGCTACATAGGCTATAGCAACACCAAATTTAAGATTGAAAACAATGAAGACTTGAGGAAGGCATTCAAGTATGGTCATGAACTAGAAAGCTGTTGCAAATCCGAAGCTGTTACTACTCTGTTGGTATAATTATTCAACACTTCGCCACTTTTTTTAAAAGTTGTAGTCGATAGCTCAGAATCGGATGAAGGAAAACCTGTGCATCCACCAGGTAGGCGAAAAAAAATGACTTCTGGTGACACTCGGGCGACATTTGCTGGGTCACGTGACACGGTTTCACGCGCTTGATTCAAATTTCTGCTCGAGCGCACATGCCAAATTACAAAGAAAACTGGCCAAAACTCGGCTACATGCCGAAAATATTGTCGATTTTTAGTTAAAACTAAAACAAAAAATGTAACAGCGGGATTTTAAAGAAAAGATATTACGCTGTAAATACCGCTAATTTGGAGGTAAATTAAGTGAACTTCTGTCTTTTCAGACAGAAATCATATGGAAAGTGTTTTTATTAGCTATTCAACACTTACTTTCTCGCGAAATCTTAAGTATCCAAAATGTGTAACACCGGGAAAATATTATTTGATGATTCATCTGTTATCGAGTGTTTGCTTATCGAAATCGTATAAATATTTCTACCATAAAACTTGAATGTTTTTGCATCAGTCAAATCGCCTTCGATGCTTGCATATTTATTAACTTTCAGAACTCCCGCGGGCAATCCTAAGCTCCGCCTCCTGAATTATAACAAAGATACCGAAACAAAGGACGGCAGTGAAAAGAGTAATTGGGTTAGGCACTTGTGAAAATTTAAACATAATAAGTCTAATGAGTCGGTTAACTATGTTAGGGTAGCGCCGGGCTTTTAAAGTTATTATCTGCACGGGAGGAGTGAACAAAGATAAATGCATGGCCATTGCAGCTGCATCAGAAAATAAACACGCACTAAAAGCGACTTTGCAGTCAAATTTCTGATAGTTTATAAGTTGATCGAATCCGTGTTTTTCGAGCGAACTGTTTTTTTTTTGCGAGCGAATTTGTGTTTTGCGAGCGAATCTTCAGGTTGTGAATGAGTCCGTGCCCCGAAAGCATACACTTGTATAGAATTAAATGAAAGAAGCATAAGAAAGTCCATCATACAGTTGATATAGGCTGAATGACTTTTGTTAACATCGGCTCCCACACTTTATCATTTAGCTTTTATCACACGGCGCCATGTTTAATCCCTGAACTCATTCTGAAACTGCTCAGTGCGAGGCTACGCGTGGGAAATCTATTGTTTTAACCAACCATGTAATCAAAGCTAATTCAAATGGTAATAGACGCCAAGCCTTTGTTTAGGTGATATACATACACAGGCTAATCGCTACCTCAGTTCATTTCTGTTTTTCACTGCTTAGAGTTGAATTAGAGTTATACCTATAAACAATGCCGTCATCTTCGCGAGTCCAGCAAGTCGATTGGGAGCTCTTTTCAGAGCTCGTAGAACCCCCAATCAACCCTGGACTTATTCGTATATCCGTTCCTTTGATCTGCACTACCTGCAGATAAATGGTGAGGCCATCTGGAAATGGAGGTCTTTCGTAAGCGACGCTGATAAAGTGACCGCCACGTTGAAGAAAAGCTTGACTTCTCTGGGCTACGAGCTTCACCCCGAAGCCCTGGCTAGGTACGGATCTGTTGTGCGCGCCTGTTTATACCGTGTAATACGAAAGAGCCGCACATTTACCAGCAGCAAAGATGCGCGAAACTTCAGGAATAGTTACTAGATGAAGAGCGCGATTGAACGTGACGAAATCATCACAAGTCCGCGCGAGGTAGTTGAAAAACTGGTCATGGAAAGTAGACAGCTGGAAGGTAAATATCTATTACAGGGCTCTTTGTGTTTACTTGGCACGATTTAACATTACGTTGTATTTATAAGTGTTTTCTGTTGTCGGTTTCACAGAAAGAGAAGCTGAGCTATACATGGCTCTACAAGAATACAACAAGGAAGGAAACGCCAGGAAAAGGAAGTCTTTCGAAGACCTTGGAATACGCCAGCAACAGCAACTAACTAAAGAACTGAGGTATTTGATGCGCGTTTGTTGCGACTACTCCCTAAAGATACAATTCAGCTAATGTTTCCATCATTCATTTCATATTTTCAGGAATATGGCTGAAAAGGCGCTATGGTTCGCAAATAACTATGGCCTTGTGCTTAAGGCGGTGGAAATGCAAGGCAGCCGCGAAGATTCCACGTTGCATCTTAACTTCAATGAAAATAGTACAGTATCTATAATAATACACTTTAGTTGTAGTGAGAGAAAAATGAAGAAATCAGTTCATTACTCTAAGTGAAAAACTCAAAAGGCAAAACAAACACGCACAATGCATAAAAGGTCTGGACTGGATCTTTACAGACGATGGGATGGCATGCTGCTAATGATTGCAGAATTTCTGCGATATCAGTTTCCAGCCTTGGCAAGGCGGGATAATGCGGTTAAGTACCGCTCGTGTTCTGACCCGTGTTGGTAAAGTTGCGTGCATCTTGTCGAGAATCTTTACGCTATATACCTTTATACAATCTATAATTTACAGAGATGTCACCGCCTGGAGACCGCACACATGTGCCACGAGCAAAACGACGACGCTGAACATGCTGAAGGAGTTTAAAGAACAGCAACAACAAAGGGATTCCAACAAATACAGTGAAATCCAAATCTCTGTTTTATAGTGATTGTAAAAAGAAACTACAAGCAGAACCTTTGATTTTAAATAGACACATTTTAATATAAATACAAACTATTTGCATCGAAACATGTGTCATGTCTTTTTTCAAATATGGCGGCTCCTAAAAGAGCTAGGGTTTTTATTTTCCAAACCTTCCAAACCGAACTGGAAGATTTGGCAGCAACATCATTTCACATCTCGTTATATTTGATAAAGAGGATCAAGTTACTTTTATGACTCAAATCAAACATGCTAATGGTCATTGATCTTTCGTATTATATGTTGTTTTTCTCGCGTTTGTGTGTGCTACAGAAGCAAAGCAACACAAGTACGAATCTTCGGCTTTATTCAGAACCAGCTCTATCAGTACTAGGGAGCAAAGCGGTACTTTGGCTTTGAATTAAATCCAACACGCTTTGTGAAATGGCCAAATTAAAACAAGGAAAAAACAGCTTAAAATCAAAGAGCATCATAAACGATTACACAGACGGATTGTTTAGTTCTTTAAGTGTGTGCCCTAGAAGCAAAGCAATCCAAGTACGAATCTTCGGCTATTTTCAGAACAAAAAACAGATGCAGTTTGTGCATGTGGTGGCTTCTAAAGAAGCCGTTGTTTTGTGTAGAGCTGAGCTCATTGAGGCCTGCCAGTGAAGTACACTTTAGAGAACTTCACTTTAACTTTCTTCACCGGCCGAGAGAGCATCTTGAGGCCACGTTCGTCTAAGGAGGGCGACTTGCCGAGCAGCAACTTAATGCTAACTGGTGTGTCAACACAGCAACCACCTCCGGTAACAGTCCGGTATCTCTTCAGGAAAGGTCCTAAGCCGGCATCAAGAAGCTCATATTCGGTCGCATGGTACGGACTGCCAGATATGTGTTAAGGCATTCGAGGGAAGAGAGATCGAACCACGTCATGCCTCATTATCAGGGCCTCTTCGTATGCCATCAATGCCTTAAGCCCTCTCTCAAAAAGTAATGCGAGTCATTCCCTGCACTCTTTGACGCGAAGTGGATCGGCGGATCGGTGTTCGAAGGAAGCGATAAGCTCTTCCGGCAAGTGTTCTGCTGGCTCCCAGGTGTTCTCTGTAGAGGAAAATTCTTGCCATTCCATAAAGTACTCTGCCCTTCGGCCACGAAATATTTTGGCTACCACGCACTCTATTTCGAAGGTACCCTCAAGGACGATCGGCTTGGTGTCGGGTCGGTACTTTTTCTTGATTAGGAATTTTAAATCATCAGGACCGTGTTCAACGGATTTATAAAAACCAGGCGGATGTCTTATGCGTTTTGCCATGTTCACCATTTCGATTGCTGCGAAAACTGGAGCTAAGCGCCTAAACTGTAACTTTTATACCATAAACAGACATAAGAAACAATCAAACAACAGGCTACAAACAAAGAGTGGCGTGAGCGGCACTTTGCCTTAGGTATAAAACCAAAGCGCTTTGTGAAATGACAAAACTTAAACGAAGAAAACAAGTTCAGAAATCAAGAGCGCATCACAAGCGATTAAACAGACGGATTGTTTATGTCTTAAGCTTTAAAACGAGACCTTTCCAACGATTATGTGTGGCCAAGAAGCGAACTGTTCCGAAAAAATAATAATTCGGCTTTACATCGATTGAACTCGAGTTGCGATTCTTTTACTGATATCTAGACTTCTAGTGGTCAGATAAGCTTCAATGATATCTTATTTTAAAGCTACAAAAGCACAGAAATCTGTTTCTAAACCTTTAGGTTAGTGATGCGAACTTCTGAATATGATCGTTATTTTATGTTTAGTAAAGTGCTGTGATCTGAATCAACTCGTATTTTGATTTTAAAGCTACAAAATTACAGAACTGTTTCCACACACTTTTATGGTGCGCTCTCAAAGTGGGTGATCATGACTTTTCGTGTTTAATAAAGCGCTTTGGTCAAGAGTTTAAAAAAACTTTTATAGCTTGTATGGAGTTTGAAATCTTTCGCTTGGATAGCTCGTGCCAACAATGCCGAGTTTCACTTTTATTTAACTAGTTTCACAAATATGGCACTAAAATAAAGCTTGCTGAATTTGACTTAGGCTTTTCGAATAAGCTCTAAATGCAGACATTTTACTCCATTTTAATGTTGACAAACCTCGAACGCGGTGATCTCTTACTGTAACCGAGTTTACCTATTTACCCAAGGTCTATTGAAATCTCTTAAAGAGCTTTGGGATTTCAGTTAGTCCCATGACAAGATAGATGACAGTGATTGACAGGCCCAAGAGCAAGTATGGGAATGAGGTATTCCCAGAAGGATTCCCTAGCAGCCAATCACAAGCGCTTTGCTGAATATCTAATAAGGCGTATCATAACTATTCATATCTCACGGACGCAAGTAAATGTTGTCTAAAACAATGGGATTCTACCCGATGTTAACGCTTCCAAAACACGACAAGGCCAAGTGGTCGCTCGGGGAGTACAGGCCTTGGACTGAGGCCATAGTAAGTTCAAAATTAGTCTCAATGTTAATAAACAGACAATGGATGTCCCAGTGAAAATACCATACGCTGCCATATTATTGAAATACGTTTTTTTGTTTGAGCTTAGAAGCTTCCACGACAACTATGAACTACCACCAGACTACCCAGTATACAAACGGGGAAAAGAAGGCTCAAAGATAGTCCTCAAAACAAAACCTCATTTGCAGAAAAGAGATAATTCTTCAGCAAGTCTTTTGAAACTTTATTCAAAATAACAAAATAACTTTTATAGCAGAGCGAATTTCGTGAGTGTGAATTTAATTATAAAGGCCCTGTTACACGGTGAAATGGTGCGAGACATGTTTCAACAAGAATTGCACCGTGTAACATGGTCGTTTTCATGAAACTTTTTCGAATTTGCCGTGCGAAACAGTTTCATGAAAAGTAGAACTTCTTTCTATTTCTTCGTGAAACTCGAAGCAAAAACGTTTCATGAAACTAACCATTGCATCGTTTAACACCCCTCGTGAAACTTGCGTAGCAAGCGCGACATCCAGTCAAAATGGCGGACGATATAGAAGAGAGTTGTAACTTTGATAGTGATATCGATAGCAAAGAAGACGAGCTTTCCGAAGCAGGATTAACAGAGAGAAAACTAGGCGAAAAAGAGGAGTTAAATATAGGCCTTTGGGGCAGCGGGTCTGCCGAATACAATAACAAGTAAAGAGACACGATAGTCTGCTATCGATCGCTATAACTATGCAACCACCATCGAGAATATGAAGAAGCTTTTGAATAGCCTGATAACATCAATGAAGCGAGAGGTAAAAAGAAGTATGGAAAATGAGAACTACCGTTCAAAGTGGTCATTCTTTAAGTCTATGGAATTTATGAAAGATAAATTCAAAAATCCATCGACAGTAATAAAGAATAAGTGAAGTGAAGTGAAGATCTGGGAGTTTATAGAAACCTTGACTTAAGGAAAATGACACTCGAGAAAGTCTCTAAGGGACCGGTCATTAAATATGGAGAGGGGGGGTTGTCTGTATTGTGAGGGGGCCAGGTGGGGAAGAATGTATTATGCTGTAGAAGGAGGGGACACCTCATGAACTGACAAGGCCTTTCAGATTTTATAAACTAACAAACATTTCACAATATTAATGTAAGTAATTTCCATAATCTTTTCCTTCTATGAAAACCACTACATTCACGGAGCTTTTCATGGAATTTATTAAGGGTAGTTCCATTGTTGCATGGATGCAACTGGTGCACTCTGTGAACACTGTTAAGTGAATGGATGGATAGGAGACAAAATGTCTCGCATCCCTCGCCAGTACATTTGTTGTTTTTACATGTCAAAAATTGGTTTCAAAACCATAGACGCCTCTTTAAGAATGGATCTTACACGCCTGGCCAGTACATGCCTGATGAGCAGTAGGGGTTGGATGGTCACTATCACTGGGTTCATTAGTATCTAGTATGTAAAGATTTGACCAAACTCGTTACTGTTGAAACTTTATGAAATGAGAACTTTGATATTGATAAGTTCTTTAATAAAATTGAATTAAATTAAGGTGGCCCGCGGCTATTTATTTTGGCAACGGGGGTCTTTTTAAATTGCGTTTTTGAACAGCTAAACATTATCCGACGTTTGAACCTGGCCTAAGGTAGATAATGACAATATCGCTATTGGCATTGCATTCGAAACTTATGTATTATTGGAGCTATATAATTTGTGAGTTATCCGGTTCGATCTGTACTGACTGCATGGCTTTGTGCTACTGAAACGAAACACCTGAAAAGTTAACATCATTCTGTTTAGGTAAACGAAATTAAATATTATGTGGATTGCTACACCCTGATTATCTGAGTAGTAAGAAAGAAACTCCACATATATTACTTTCCCTTATTCGAAAAGATTTATGGATCTGAAATGCCAAATTACAATCACTTCCTTGAAGATCCGTGGTGTACATAATTGCTTATAACCAAAAATAACTGGGTCAAATTAAACAAGTTTCGATTGCAATGCCGATATCAATATTGTCATAATCTACCTTTAGTCTTGTGCTGACAAGTTCCATACAATAAACACACACAGCAACACTTTACATCGTAGCACATCACCAGTATCTCACTCGGTAGTCGGTTGTTAATTTGTTTCGAGCCTGGGTTTCGTCTTCATCATATCGATCAAAACCTACTCTAATTCCGATTGTGTGAAAATTCTACAAAGAAAACAAGACTCCGGACGAAGTGACGTAAAAAAAACGCCATAGGAATTAATGTCAACAAGATGGCGGTGCCCAGGTCTTCGCGGGGCCAACTTTGAGGGGCTCGTTCTCAACTCTGAAAACGTTTTATCAAATTTTAATAAATTGTCAAAACAAAGTACATCTGAAAGACGCTTTTGAGCACAAATGTGTTTTTCACTCGGGTATCCCTTTAACAAGTAGAAGTCTCAACTGATGCAAAATTAGCACAACTGGATGATGAATGGAATGTTGATTATGTTGTATCATTACCTACCAAGGTGGCTACTGTAACCGCCTCTTCCTTTTCCAGAAAAGACATGCAAACATCAAAAGCTGACCATGTCAACAATTATGAAGATCGTGTGAAAGAACTTTCCTCCAAAGTGAATCACGATGATCAGTTTTTCATAGTGACAAGGAGAATATCACCATTTTCTCGAGTTCTAAGTTTGTGGCAAAGGCAAGCTTCGAAGTCCAACCCAAGTGCGTTACAACGGAGAAGAGGGCATTGATTCTGGAGCCATGGCATTAGAATTTCTTGAGAAATGTGTACAAGAAATGGGGATTCCAGATGGTGCACCAATTGAATCCTCACTCCAGGTTCAGAATGGCAATTTTCGCAAATGTGGGAAAATAGACCGATTTAGCTTGTACATTTGTTGTCCCAATTCAGATCATGTGACAGTTTTCCAGAAGATTCGGTACTTTGTTTTCCAATTACAGACATTGGTACATTTCCTCTTGGGAAACAGAAAAACAAGAAAACATTACTCAAGAGAAAAGTCAGGTGACCTAAATTGGGACAACAAATGTACAAGCTAAATCGGTATATTGTTGCTGCATCCCTGCCACTTACAGCCAAGGAAGTTGATGAAGACCACACTGAAAACATTATCCGGTCTTTGCAGGTGACCTTTTGTGAGCCGTCGCTGACTGTATATGAAATAGTTCATGATAGGTCTAAATAGCTATGGTTTGGCTGACATGATCAGAAAAAAGTCAGATCAGTCCCAACCACTGTCGGAGGTCAAATTCGAATAGCCACCCGTGTTCAAGGGCGTTCATATGATATCATTCCCATCTCCAAAGCACTTCATCTGACTTCGGGGTCAAAAGTACCAAAAGTATACCACGTGAAAGATCGTTAAATTTCCCATGCTTTGGTCAATGTACCACTTTTCTGGTTAATGTACCACCATATCCCTAGCCCTAATTGTATCTAGGTAATATATGTAAACCTTTTTGGCGGGGTATAGATAAAAAATGAGTGAATAAATGAGCAATTTGTTTAAATGCCCTTTCCAGTTGTTTGTTTGAACAAGAGTGATTGAGGACGAGTACCTATTTTATTTTGAAGGATAACATTACAACAACAACTTTATTTACACCTGGAGATTACAAGTTAACTAAATTCGTTCGTTATTGAAATAGGTTAGGCGTTGGTTACCTAGAGTAACTAAAAAGCTAATCTAGCTAGGTAACGCAAGTATTAGACAATTTGTATAAATATATGCAGTCCGAAAGAGGACAATTAAACATAGATAACGAGGAGTACAAGTACAGACATCTAGAGTACACCAATGGATATTGAAAAGAGGTAAACGTGATACATGCAAGCATTGTATACATAGAAGAATATATGAAAGGATTTACAGTCAAATAATCAAATTATCGTTATTTAAATATATAAATTATACATGTAATCATTGTAATTATTATTTAAGGTAGGAGTCAATAAAGTCTGCTTTGATTTTTTTTTGTTAAGGGCTTGGTTTTGTTCATTTATGGAATTCCAAATAACAACACCTTGAAACCTTAAGTTAAATTTGCCGTAATTAGTTCGAATTTTAGGAAGACAATAAGAGGATCTGGAAGCTAGTCTAGTGTTATATGAATGTCTAGTTCTTACTAGTATAAAAAAATTATCAAAGACGATAGGAAGTAATCCTGCATGGAACCGATAAAGAAATTGGGCATTATAGAAAAAATCAGATCATTAAAGTTTAGAATTTTAAGCCTGTGAAATAAAACTCAGTGAGGTGGTCCTATCGTCATCAATTCCAATGAAATGAAGGTCGCATGGTTGACTTTACAGACCAAAGACGTAGGTGCTACCTTCTCGGCGCTGACCGACGAAGCTGCTTCTAAATTACCTGCACCCCTACAGGTCGTTCCGGCGCTAGTCAAACTTGAGATGAATGGTCAGAAAAACTTGATCCCAGTTGAAATATGTAATCCAACGAAACAGAACATTGTAATTCCACCAAAGACAACTGTTTGTTCTCTACACCAAGTGAGAGTCGTGACAAGTCGTGACAAGTCAGATGGGTCGGACATCCGTATACCTTTTTAATTTTGAGCAGTCACTCATGGATGAAAACCAGAAAGAAATAGCATTAAAGATGCTATAAAGAGGTGGAATACGTGATGGCAGTTTACGTTTCTGTATTGATTTCCGTAAACTGAATGCCCGCACAGTTAGAGACGCCTACGCTTTACCACGAGTGGACGAAGCATTAGAGGCGATGGCTGGTTCCACCTGGTTCACCACCTTGGACCTAAAAGTGGGCATTGGCAAATTGAGATTGAGGATCAGGACAAAGCAAAGACTGCATTTACGGTGGGTCCACTTGGATTCTACGAATGTAATCGCATGGCACTTGGGCTCACTAATGCCCCTGCAACGTTCCAGAGACTCATAGAACACTGTTTGGCGGATCTTAACTTCAAGCAGTGTATCGTGTATATTGACGACATAGTGGTGTATGCTAAGACGTTTGAAGACCATCTTGAAAGACTGGAAGCTGTGTTTTCGCGACTTGAGCAATGTGGTCTGAAATTGAAGAATTCCAAGTGCTCCTTCTTCCAAGAAAAGGTGAGTTATCTGGGACATGTAATTTCTGAGAAAGGTATCGAAACTGATCCAGAAAAAGTTAATGCGATTAGGACCTGGCCAGTTCCGACAAATGTTGATGAGCTGAGAACATTTCTAGGATTTTCAGGATAGTACAGGAAATGTGTCCCTAATTACGCAAAGCTGGTGAAACCATTGAATGACCTGGTGACCCAGAAGCTGAAGCTAAAAGGTACTGACAGGAAATGCGGGAAAACCGTTAACCCAGTTTGGGAGTGGTCAGACGATTGCAAGGCAGCTTTCGCTAAGGTAATTGCAATGTTGTCATCTCCACCAGTGTTAGCCTATCCCGACTTTGGGCTGCCTTTTATTTTAAACACGGATGCCTTGGTGCTACCTTGTACCAGGTGCAACGAGATGGTATGGAAAGGGTCATCGCATATGCCAGTAGAGGCCTAAGGAAATCAGAGCGTAATTACGCAACGCACAAGCTTGAATTTCTATGTCTTAAATGGACTGTAACCGAAAAGTTCCACGACTATCTTTATGGTCGCAATTTTACAATTCGAACCGACAACAATCCTCTTACGTATGTCACGACGACTGCCAAATTGGATGCAACTGGTCATCGCTGGTTAGCTGCATTGGCTACCTACAATTTTAACATCATATACCGCTCGGGAAAGAAGAACAGAGACGCAGACGGCTTGTCCCATAGGCCCCATAAATTAGCCCAGGGTAGCAAGAGAGTAGAAGAGTACGTAGTTTCACAAGATGCATTTATGGCTATCTGCCAGAATTTGGATATTGACAAAAGAAGCAGTAAAGGGCCGCAAGAAACTTCAGCCCCTCTGATCGAAGCCTTTTGCATCGACGTACAAGGAGTCGATGTTATCTTAGAAAGTTGTGGAGTAGGACAGGAACTTCCGTTACCATCACTGACCAAAGATGAACTAAGGGCATCCCAGGAAAGAGATGATGTAATTGCAAAAGTGATAGCTTATCTAAAGCTTAAGAAGCGACCAAACAAAAGACAAACTAGAGGCGAAGATGTTAAGGTACGACGGTTGTTGAAGGAATGGGACTGTTTATGTCTAAGAGAAGGGGTTCTTTACAGACGTCGTAAAGAAAACAATGTCGATGTCCTCCAGTTGGTTCTTCCAGAAGAACTACAGGACAAAGCCTTTGCTGGAATCCATGACGACATGGGACACTTTTCGAGTGAGAGACCGTTGATTTAGCAAGATCCGGTTTTGGTATTCTGGTATGGCAAAAGACATTGTCCAGAGAATAAGGTTGTGTAAACCTTGTATCCTTCGGAAGGTTTCCCAACCTCGTGAAGTTGCTCCGTTGATAAGTATCACCACTTCAGAACCTTTAGAGATGATCTGCATTGACTACCTGGAGAGATCGAAGGGAGGTTTTGAGAACATTCTTGTTATCACGGACCACTTCACCAGATATGCGCAAGCAATTCCTACGACTAACCAAACAGCCAAAACCACGGCTCGTGTTCTTTTTGACAAGTTTATTGTCCATTCCAGCTGAACGGAGCAAGCAGAAACTGACCAATCACAGCGCGTTTCGATGTAGGGCCGAGCGGCCCTCGCCCCAGCTTCCATTCATACAAAAACATGCGCGGTTCAACGAACGATTCAAAGAAGCTTCGACAGTTTTTGGCCAGTTTTTTTAAATAGAATTAATACTTAGAATTACCTAGGTATTGCAAATGAAGATAGTACTCATTTGACTTGTGATGTCAAGTAACGGCTGTGAACTGCTACGATTTAGACTGTTTGCTGCATGCTGCAAGATCGTGAAGTTCGTTTGCTGGTGAGTGGAGTGGGCTAGTCTAGATCTTCCTTCGAGTTTGAACCGGGATTTGAATCATTCACTCTGACTGTCCTTCGGAAGTGCACAGAATCTTGAATGTAAGGAGCTAAACATCCTGATGGTCCAGTCGACGTCTCTGTCTGGCCTGTTAAAGGTAGAAACGGCAAGCTGTGCTGCTCTTACCAGAGTTGGGTCTTTGATGACCGGGAATAATTCATGCGGGTTCTGGTCGTGAACGTAGAAGTTGTATTTTTACTGGATTCCGCTTGTCAGAGCACTTTGAAGGATTGGATTATCAGATAATGAACTCTTGAAGTCAAATTGAGCCTTGTTTCTACCAGCTGGAGTTGGCTGAGCCACAACATGCACTCGACACGGACCATGGACCATGAGAGCGTGATTGATCAGGTGAGTCTGGGACATGTACCGTTTTCCATTTGTCGTCTTTTACTTCCAACAGGGGTGGCTTTAATTTCGAGGTATAAATACAACTAAAATATGCAAATTATATTTACGAACAGTAAAATTATATACATTGTATACTGACCTCCACCTGGCTTTCACTGCCTGTCTCTAAATTCCATCTTTGTTTCTCGAAATGGTATATGCTAATTGTAGAATATAAATTAAACATTTTTTATTCAAATATAAACTGCTATATCTTCAAATGCTCTGCATAATTCTTATTTAATGTATTTTAATTTAATTTCCATATGTAATTTTAGTAGATGTTAAATGTCAGCAGGGATGTCAGAGATTCTTCTAGGCCAGATCTAGAATATGCTATTTTTTATCGATAAAAAATGAAACTGTATGTACTGAAGAAAACTGGAGCTGCTGGTTTTTTCATGTAGCTCTAGCAGTACCAAAAAAAGCATCTACTGGTACAGAGTACTGGCTGATAGAATATGCTAGCAGAATCTCTAAATAAGTGCACCAGAAATTTTGAATATGACAAAAATATGAGATTGCAACAAAAACATTTCTGCAATAATTACAATTAATTACCTCCTGTTTCTTCTTGTGATAATTTGGTTCAACCCCAAGCTTTTTCTTTGCTCTACTGGCTGATGATGTCCTTTCATTGTCCTTATTGCTTGAAATTTTGAGCCACTCATTGCAGAATTGCTGTTCCAGAACTCTCTTCTGGTACTCTACTTTTCCTGTCTCACCTGTTTTACCACCGCTATAGATGTAGTTGCCCTGCTTCCCCTCTTTATGCTTTGTTTCCATTATCCCATCACTAAAGTTGCTCAATGACAATGGCAAGCCAGCTTGATTAGCATCATCATGTGCTTTCTGGATGTAGTACCCCATGTAAGCAACCAGATGCTTAATTGTTGCCGTAACAGACAGAGTTCCAAAAATCAAAACGAAGTTGTACCCTAATAAGACACGTGCATTAACATCATACATTGCACGAGTTGTTCTAGAGGTGTATGTAGAACTATTTGAAAGAGCCTATGTAAATGTGAACAAAAGTCAGATAGCACTGCAAGTGTGACTCCTGTGAAACCAGCTTCAATAAGTAGTTGAGGTGCCTGTGTGTAAAAGGCCAAAACACCTACTTGTTCAAACTTAACATCCCATGTGTCTGTTACCTTTCTGGCTACCTTCTGTACCTCATTAAACCACCTTTCCTTAGCACCAAAGCTTTCGGCTATAACCCCTATCCGTCTAACAATAGTCTCTGTTGCCCTTAACCACTTGTGCATTGTCCCGGGGTAAAACTTAGTCAAGTTAATTTCGGTCACCTTCTTCTTCCCAGTGTATCCACAATGTGTCTTTGCAAATTCCCTTCTATTCTGGGGGTTGTCTTTCTTATTTCCTAACCAGTCTTTGAAGTCATTTGTCATTTCGTCTGCTTTTTCAACAGTTCTGGTGGGTTCTGCACAAACAGTTTTCATATCACCAAGCTGGGTCTTGTGCTCAGGGGCCTCTGTAATCGGGATACACTGAAGCCTGAGAAGATGCTCCAGTACTGGTACTCCGACTGGCCTCATCAGCAAGTCCTCTGACAATGATTTCGATATTCTTGTTCAAGATGGGGTGCTTTATTTCCTTCATCTCCTTAAGCAGACTAAAGACAGTGGTACCAAACCTGCTAACATGCCAATAATCATCAGGGCCAAGCCACTGACATACTGTTATTATTGTTGACATGAGATTATTTGGCCCTACAAGCTTCATTCTGATGGCTGTTTCTCCCGTAAAATATTTGCTCCATGATGATGATGATGTATGTGTGTGTAAAATGTGTGAACACTGTACTTCCGACCTAGTATTTTAAATTACTCTTTGTAACCTGGTTTCTTGGAATTTTTAGCCCTGTGGTTATTTCTTGAAGCCAGCACCCTGAATATTTTAAAATAAATTTTCTATTCTTAAATATTGTAAATGTCTAACAGATGGTGTTAATAAAATTATTGTTGTTGTAGAGCTTCTGCTAGAAGCCAACCAAAGGAAGGAGACGATGAGATGGGCAACGATTTGCACGACCGAACATGGGGATAAGCTCGAGTTGAAGCTGAATGAGTGGATCGAGAACCGACTCCCAAAAAAATCAGTGAAGTAGTCAACAAGTACATTTCATCAACTGAATTCGAAGAAAATACAAGCTAAGTGATCGACACTTATATCTCTTCAGCTGAATTTAGCGAGTCCCCAAGTGAAAACATTTAGTTTGATGTACGAGGACAAAATCGCAGCTCAGGACTCGCCGAACTCCAAATGAAATCCGATGAACTCAAAACAGGTTATGACGACCTAGAACAGTACACACGTCAAACTAATATTCGTATCTTTGGTATTTCGGAAACTAGAGAATCAACCGTCAATCTAGCTCTCGCCTTCCTTCAAAGTGAACTAGGAATCGAAATCTCCGATGAAGATATCAGCAGATCACTTCATATTGGGTCAAAAAAACATACCAACGAATGACCTCTACACTTAATTTATTATCAGTCCCTAGATCGAACACTAAGACATACGGTGATAGATCGTTTTCAGTTGCTGCGGCAAGATTATGGAATTCGCTACCAGTACATCTAAGATGCACAGACTCTTTAAGCCATTTTAAATCATCACTTAAGACCTTTCTTTTCAGTAGTAGTTAGTTTTTTATAGTTTATATATATATATTTAGATTAATTAGTATTTTGTAGAAATAGTTATTTTACTATTGTAAGGGCATCGAGACTTATATATATGTTCCTAATACGTTTCAAATTATTACTTAAGACCTTTATTTTCAGTAGTAGTTAGTTTTTATATATATTGTAATTAGATTAATTAGTCTTTTGTAGAAATAGTTATTCTACTATTGTAAGAGCATCGAGACTTATGTATGATGCTCCTAATACGTATTATTATTATTATTATTATGACCAAGGCCTATCATCGTCCATTTGGATCGACATACTATCAACTTACTTCTACTTTACGAATACGAGTGAAAATGTTCTGGCCAAAAGAATATCAGCAGTATGTATTCAAAATGGCAGCCAATTTGACCACAGTGATCTCAGTCGGGAATTACTGAACACATTAGAATAAATGAGAGAATACAACTACATGTCAGTTTAAAACTTCTAAACGGCCAAAACCTCTAATGGCATACGAATGACATAAGGCATCACAAATAAAGTCTATAATCTGGATGAAAATGGTGTTGTTTTTTACCGCAAATGGAACCACTGCATGTTTTTGGCATCTCTTTGTCTACTTTACATCGTTGACTTTCTTGTAGACTAACATTTCTGAAATAAAGTGGATGTTTCAACAATGTTAAACACATCAGTTGGGCTCTAAGCTTACATAAACTAAAATATTCCTTTGAATATCTGTCATTGAGGACTTATATATTTACAATTGACATTATAATGACATATTTCCCTACATATAATTGTTTGAAACTGTGTGTTCTACGTAGGATGTGTGTAATCATGTATAATAGTAAAGTGCACGTTTGAATATACACTGTAGAAAAGAAGTTTTAAACTCTGTTACTTTTTTCGTATTCGTTTTTTTCTATTTTGCATGCTCTGCAATTAACCAAGGTCCACACTGTTGAATCACGACAAACGTATTGGGACAACATATGTTCTGAGGTTTTATAAATATCAAGGGCAATTATATCAAGAGTTTTAAATAGTTTATGCAGCAAGTTTGTCCAATGGAAGAGATTGGCAATCAGGAGAATAAGAAATACCTGATCCTTGAGAAACCCGTCAGCCTTGTTGTTTTCAAGAAACCTGCCTTGCGAAGTATTTTTGGGTGTAAAGGGATTGTATTGCTTGCAAGGCAGCTGGGGAGCAAATCAAAGGAAACCAAATATGTGGTTGTCCTCAAGGTTATACAGCTGCTAAAGCTCATTGAACTTATGGTAACAGTTGCAAATAAGTACCAAATAACTCATCTTGTTTTAGTAGTTGCTGACTAGTGGTCATCAGAGCCACCGTTTACGTGGTAAGACACCACATATTGGCGACGAGGATTCGAAAGCCAAAAAGGAAAGAACTCCGTTTAACTGACGACAGAGGGTGAGGGCTTGCAATTCGTCTTTTGGAGCGCCCCGGAGCAAAAGAAATCGAAGCACGTGGTGAAGTTGTGCGTACGTGGAGTGAATCACGGCGGCAAAAAACGACAACAGTGTTCCTGTAATGGAATCCTCGGGTTCAGTTATGACTCAGATTATTGGGATTATTGGACGGACGGATGACTTCGATAGTAGCGTCGAAAGTTGGGAGTCATATTTCGAGCGTTTTGAGCAGTACGCGAGTGTGAACAAGATTCGCTTGGTGAGTGTAATGGGCGCAAAAACGTACGGGCTACTAAGGAACTTGACTACACCAGAAAAACCGAAAGATAAAAGCCTTGACGAAATTCAGGAAATATAACGGAATCATTTAGAACCGAAGCCACTACTCATCGCTGAGCGATACCGTTTTTACAAACGTGACCAGAGAGAAGGTGAGTCGATAACTGTATACATAGCTGAGACTGGCTGGCACGTGTGACTTTGGAACTTTGTTAAACGACTCCCTTCGAGATGTATGTGAACTGTTAAACGAGCAAATAAGAAAGAGGCTAATGACAAAAGCAGAGCTTAGCTTTAGTAGAGCCCAGAACATTGCTATCAGTATGGAAACTGCAGCTAAAGATTCAGCAGAAATTTTCAAGCGTCATAATACCAGCTCGAGGGGGGTAAACAAACTCCAGTACAAGAATTCTAAACCACCTAGCAGCAAAACCTCAGATAAGGGGGGAAAGGAGAAGTGCTATCGTTGTGGCAGTAAAGCCCATGGCCCCGACAAATGCAAGTTCAAGGACGAATCTTGCCACCGATGTGGCAAAAAGGGGCATATCATGAGTGAAATCCATTTAACCCAGGGAATAAGAGTTTGTATGCTGTGAAGAAGAAAGATGAGAGTGATTCTGATAACTCAGAAGATATGGGTAGGCTGGGACTGTATAGTGTGAGAAAGGGGAGTGATGCACTGTATGTAACTGTAATTGTAGAGGAAGAGCCCTTAAAAATGGAACTAGTCACTGGTTCGGCAGTTTCAGTTGTAAGCCTAAAGGATTACCAGTATAAGTGGAAAAGTGTACCTCTTAACAAGACAAGTGTTAAACTAGAAACATACACCAAGGAGCCCATATCACCAGCAGGTGTAATGAATGTGGAAGTCACCAGACACAACAGCTGGACCAGACACAACAGCTGGACCTTTATGTTGTGGATAGGGGGGACCATCACTTCTCGGTAGAGGTTGGCTAAGGGAGATAAACCTAGATTGGCCCCAGATTAAAGTTCTCAACAGTAAGAGCACAGAGGGAACTGTAAAGCAGGTGCTTGACAGACACAAAGAAGTGTTTAGCAGTGGATTAGGAACATTAAGTGATAAAAGCAACCTTAAACCTGAAGGAAAATGCTACCCCTAAATTCCATAAGTCACGCCCAGTTCCATTTGCGAGGGAGGCTAAGGTAGAAGATGCCTTAAGTCGCCTCAAATCCCAAGGTATAATCAAACGTGTTGGTTATAGTGAATGGGCAGCCCCAATAGTAAACTCCTGTGTAAAAGAATGGGGACCTTAGAGTCTGGGGAGACTTTAAGGTTACTTTTAATCCAGCACTAAAAGTGGACCAGTACCCACTACCAAGAATTGAAGAAATTTTTGCAAATTTGTCTGGAGGACAGAAGTTTTCAAAGAGACTTGTCTAATGCTTATCTCCAGCTGGAGGTTAGTATCTAACCGTGCACACGCATAAGGGTCTATACCAGTATGAACGTATATGGAGTCGCATCTGCCCCAGCGCTATGGCCACAGGCCATGGATCAGGTGCTCCAAGGTGTACCAATGACTCAGTGCTATATGGATGACATTGTTGTGACTGGGAGGTCTGACAATGAGCACTTAGACAATCTAGACAAGGTTCTAACACGCCTTGAACAGTTTGGCTTGAAAGTGAATCAAGCCAAATGCGAATTCTTCTGAGAGAATTGAATACTGTGGTCACGTGATAGATGCCAGTGGTCTTCATAAGTCAAAGGAGCCCCACCACCTAAGAACGAGGCACAGTTGTGGTCATTCATTGGCTTGATCAACTACTACCAGCACGTTCTCCCAAATCTAGCAACAATATTGAGCCCGCTCAATCAGAGTGCTGCATGCTGATAAGAAATGGCTTTGAGAAAAGCGACAGAAAGAGAAAATGCCGGGAGTACCCACGGTTACGTTCCACAATGACACGATCAACTGGCTGCGTTGCCAGCGTGGTTGGTCCTGATGGTGTAGTGGTAACACAGCGGACTAGTATGCCGAGGCCGTGGGTTCAAATCCCACTCAGGGCACATATTTTCTCTTTCACCTTTATATATATATATATATATATGTTGTCAATAGAAATGCAATTATGGACGTGCCCAGGGGTGGGGCATTTGCCGTATTTCTTTGGCTACACCATGGGGCATTTGAACACTTCCTTATCTCCATCGTGGGGAATTTGGATTTTCCCCCTTAAAAAAACGTCTAATGCCCAGGAGTTGGCCCAGGGGTGGGGATGGTCACAACTAAAATTGACTGGTGCATAAAGACTGACCAGAAAAGCTATGCATTGCTTCTCGTGTAACACCTTCATTCCTGACTGATGCTAACCAATCATCTACTTGATAAGTCTCTTTTCATTTTATAATTATATATCTCCACATTATTCTCTACTTTTTCGAGCGAGAAAGGGTTGGGAGATTGGGGATGATATTTCAGTAGAAGACTGGAACCGACTCTAGCAGTTTAAATAGCAGTTTTTCATTATTGTAATATTTTTATTTTAACAGATGCCAAAGGATGGATTGAGACTGGCCCATCTACACAATGAAGTAGACTCTTACATCATAGTTTTAATACATTGGACAAGGTAACAGTTAACAGTGAAAGTTCCTTCAGTAGGTGAAATATGGGAAATATCCTCATTCATCATTTTAAATAAATAACTTAACTCACTTCCTTCTTGTTAAAAATAGGTATGCTTGTTCCGTAGAATTTTGAAATCACAGTTTGGTGATACCAGCTCCATAGGATGGGGGACAGCCTGCTCAAGTTTATGTGAAGATACGGTATGGATCATTTATAATTCCTCTCGGCTCGACTCTAGGTCCCATATTATTTCTATTATATGTTAATGATGCGCAGTTTCTAATGAAATCAATACATCTTCTACTTTATGCTGACGATATGAATATTCTTCATCATCATAAAAATATGAATTCATTATTATCTGAACTTACTTCTGATCTTAAGCACCTTTATGAATGGCTACTTGCAAACAGACTGAGCATTAATTTAGATAAAACAAACTTTTTGATTTTCACCTCAAAACAAAAATCAAGACATCTACACAATGTGCCCCATCAATTATTATTTTCAAACAACGTTATTAACAAATCGACTAGTACTAAATTTCTTGCTATAAAAATAGAGGAGCACTTGATGTGGGATTTACTTATTGATGATATTTCGAGAAAAATTGCAAAATCTATTGGAGTACTCTATAAAGCAAGACACTATTAAGAGATCAATTCCTTGAGAGATCTTTATTACAGCCTAATTTATCGTTATATTTCGTACTGTACATTGACATGGGAGTAACTACCAATCAAAACTGAAACCTATTCATATTCTCCAAAAGCGTGCAATTAGAGCCATTTCATTTGCTGATCCAAGAACACCAAGTAAGCCTTTATTCGATAGATTGAGTGTATTAAATGTTTATGAGGTTGTACGTTTTCAGTTAGGAGAATTAGTCTACAAACATGTTAATCATCTAATCCCTGATATATTTATTAGATATTTTCTTCCAATCACTCATAAATATGATACCCGTTCAAAAACTAATAACAATCTGTCCCTCCCAAAACCAAAATTGAACTATGGTAAATTTAATGTTAAATTCGCTTCTGTAAAAATTTAAGAAATATCTGTTTTCCTCCTAATTATAGCTCTTTTTCTCTACTTACCATAGTGCCTGATATGTTTTATTCTTCAAATATATTTAAATTAATTAAATATTAACTCTTTATCTTCTGCTATCTCTGTCATAAAATATTTTTTCCCCTTCTTTTTTACATAGGGATGCAAGGGGCATTTGTTAACCGCTTTAGAGGTTGTTAGCCCTTGCATCCACCACCTATTTAAAATTAATGTATTGTATATTGTGCTGTGTGTCTGGAAAAAATAAAACCTTTGAAACCTTTAATTATTGTTTAGTAAATTCTTTTTATCAGCTACACCACAGAAAATGTAAAATAGGCTAGAGTAAACGAAGTAAATTCTAAAATAAATTACAATAATCAGTGTATTTCATACCAAGTTAAACAAAAAAGGTAAAGAACATACATATGATTAATGGCAGGGTAGCCAAAGCAGACTAAGTCAATTTCTTAAAAACAATAACAATGTGGTCGACACACCTGTAAGTAACAGTAACATTTAGGGCAGACTGATTTCTAGGTTCGGGTATCTTCCGGATCATAGTCTGTAGTGTCTAATGACACTAATAAAAAAATGTCAAAAATTCAAGATCTGCAACAAATTTAAATGAGGCGAGAAGTGAAATTAGAGACAAACGTCAACATTGGAGTAATTTCCCTAGCATTCTCTCTCTGCCTGACTAGTGAAATTACGTAGTGGCCAGTAACCATCAGCCAGATCAAACGAGAATGAGAGTCGATAAGAGTTGAAGAGAATCAAATAAAGGCCCAGTAAGACGAGACCAAACTCTCACAACAGGTTCAAATTCGACGACAGCACACAAGAGCGCATGGGAGTTGGACTTTCAATTCTCATAAACTCTCAAGCACTATTATGCTTGCTTGATGGCCAGTTGATAACTTCTTCGCTTTCACGGAAATACGTCTTTTGTAAGATGTACATGCGTTTGGGTATTGTATTTGGAGTTTCCAAAGACACATCCCAATGTAAAATATCTTGTTTTAGCCACAGTCATTTCTTTTGGCTAAATCCTGGAGCAGATACTTTTTTTTAAATAACCTGCTTCGTCATTCAGGGGAATGGTGCCAAGTCTGAGCTGATGTGTTCATCCATGTAAAGTTGTTCCCGCCAATATCTACGTAATTTCACTAGTCAGCCAGAGAGAGAAGGCTAGGAAAATTACTCCAATTTTGACGTTAATCCCTAATTTCACTTGTCACCTCATTTCAATTTGTTGCAGATCTCGAATTTTTGTTTTTTTTTCTATCAGTTTCATTAGACACTACACACTATGATCCGGAAGATACCCGAACCTGGAAATCAGTCTGCCCTAAATTTTACTGTTCACATAGGTGTCGACCACCATATCGATTTTTATTACTATGTAGACTCAACTAGGTTTTGACAAAAGAAAGTTCCCATACACGTGTTTGGTAATGAGGTAATGCTGTGAAAGTGAAATTTGGCCGTCGATCGGACGGATGGCGTCTCTAGTGCTTGTTCCAATAGGCAATATTCGTATTCTCACGGACGAGCTGGAACGAACACTCAATGGAGGCTCGTGCGGGGGAATTCGCTAAAAACTATTTAGCATTAGAAAAGATTCCCCCGCATGAGCCTCCATTGAGTGCTCGTTCCAGCTCGTCCGTGAGAATACGAATATTGCCTATTGCAAAAGCATGTTTGAATCCATCGAAAGCTCCATTACTTGCCTAAGTGAAAATGTAGAGACTATATCATGTCGGAGTGCCTATAGCGGGGCAGACGACGGTAACAGAGACGAAGAGCTAAAGTCTAAAGTTCATGAAATTTCTCGCCTTCGGCTTCACGTCAAATCGCTTGAAATGGAATTGACCCAAGTAAGTCATGAAAAGGACGGCCTAATGATCGCAATTGGGGCAATGCAACGGCACCATGCCCCAAGCGTAAATTAAGGTATTATGCCCTAACAACCCATTGCCATCAAACTTGCCGTCAAGCCGTATCGAAGATACCGATTTACATATAATAGACATAACGCCACCGGTTTCTTCTCAACCGAAGAAAGCAAAAAGGCAAAAACAAAACAAAAAGAAAACAGCTACGCAAGGTCAGCTCACGTCAGACTTGCTTGAAGATGAGAGTAAGCAAAATTTTGCTAATGGCAATAACAGTGACAAGAAAAAGAGAAACAAAAACAAGGGGAATCAGTCGGCTCCTGTTCAATCAAAGTTGGAAACTTCAGGCACCCACGTCCATGAAAGGCCTAAGGATCATGTAATTATTGCCGGTGACTCCATCCTCAGGTACGTCAAAGGCTGGGAAATATCGAGCGGTAGCCAGCGTGTGTCGGTTAAGGCTTTCTCGGGAGCCACTATGTCAGATATGCATCATTACATTAAGCCACACATTCTCAAAAAGCCAGACAAGTTGATATTACATGTTGGAACTAATGATTTGAGGTCTTCAGAGCCACAGGAAATTGACGACAGTATAACAGAGTTGGGTCACCAGATACAGCGAGAGTCGCCCAATACCTCTGTTATCATCTCGGAACTACTTCACCGGACGGACAGTCAGGAACTGATCGGTAAGGTAAAGGAAACTAACTGCATTTTACGGTCGTCTTCCAACACTAATGGTTGGATTTTTTTATCTCATGCGAATATTAACGCTACTCATCTTAACTATCGCGGACTTCATTTGAATCCTAGCGGTAGTAGTTTGCTCCAGAAGAATTTTAGCGATTTTGAGTCAGTGAAGGAAATAAATTCAATTCCCAACGTACGTGGTTTTAAAATAGCTCTACTAAATATTGTCAGCTTGCCCAAGCATATCGATGAACTGAGAATATCTAATCTTTTTAATTCATTAGATCTTTTTGCTTTTAACGAAACTAGGCTTGATGAGACGATATTAAATGATGAAGTTAAAATCTGTGGCTTCAACATAGTCAGAAGAGATAGATCTCGTAGAGGGGGAGGCGTTTCTCGTACAGTGGGGCTAAAATATGGAACTCGCTCCATAATGAAATTAGGGACTCCAACTCATTCCCTTCTTTCAAGACTAAAATTGCCGCTCACAAATACCAGCTATAACAATATTTAATCATTAATACGTAATATTCAAACATTTAATTTTTATCTATATTCATAATATATTTTAATATTTTGTAAATTTTATATTTCTGTCACGCCCCTTGTGTAAATCAGCTGCTGTTGACAGGGCTAGCGTGCTTAAATAAAGTTATACTACTACTACTACAATGCTGTATGCATAAATTACGATTGCTTAGCGTCCCCCCTGTACTCCTGAATTGGTGTGCATGTTTTCTACACGATCGACAGCAACACGTAAAGTTGGGGACCTCCAAATCTAGCTGGTTAAGATTAATGCGGACTTACCCCAGAAACCAAGCCCGGACCTTTATTTTTTCTAGTGATGATCAACGATTTGTCTACGGTGCTTCCTATGTATAAGTACGTTGACGATTGCACGGTCTTTGAAGCTGTATCTACTACGGTAATTAATCCACCAACTCAGTTACAGCAGGAGATCGATAACATCAACCAGTGGACCGCTGACAATAATATGAAGTTAATGACCATCAATAATCAACCCCTTGAGATTTTCCACCATAAAGCTACTGGGAGTTTACTTGTCTTCGGACCTCCAGTGGACTACCCATATTGACTGTGTGTGTTCCAAAACAAGCAAGCACCTGTATGCCCTGCGAACGCTTAAAGTGCATATGAAGCTTATATTTTTATTTTAAATATCAATTCTACATCAAGTGAATAGTAGAATGGTACAATATATCTTGCTTTGAATGCTGTGCCGCTGAGTTAATGAGGTTCTAATATCCAAAATGCTAATTACATGACGTCAGGGGAGGTATCTGCAATCACTTCTTAGTGGTTGTGAATGGGCGTTTCTACTGATATAGGAAAACAAATTTCTAACATCATTTTATTTCAGCCATGGGTATAACAGTGATCATTTAAAAAATTGTTTAATTGTAACAAAACAAATTGTACAATAATTGATGCCTCCCCTGACGTCATGTGATTAGCATTTTGGATATTACAACCTCATTAACTCAGCGGCACAGCATTCAAAGTAGGATAGATATAGAATGCTTATGTCTAAAAAGCAAGGAGGAGGAATTGGAAGAGTCCAAGGAACAGCTGATAGCCAACGAGAGTTTTCGCAATGTAAGCAATAAACTTTAAATGATTGTTTCTTTCCCTGAATAACTATAGCATTCATTGCGGGTTAGTGATTTCGCTACCGCCCCCAACCTTTTAAAAGGTAATGTTTTCCTGGTCCGTTTTCTTCCTATTATTGCTGTAATGTATTGGACGTGGAGAACAGTGATGCAAGAAAACTATTTCTTCTCGTGCATGCAATTAAGTTTTGGAATGATTATGAATACCCCGCCACTTCTGAAGCTTTGTTAGTTAGTACGAAGTGGTCCCAAAGTGACTGAATGAAAATTTTGCTAAGGCACGAAACTGAGTGCTACCGCGGTCCGGAAGTGGCTCAAAAATAATTTGCCTAATTTTGCTAAGGCATGAAACTGAGTGTTTTCGGGACTCAAGTTACATGCCTTAGCAAAATTAGGCAAATTATTATTCAGCACCACTTTGAAAAGACTTTGCCGAACAAAGGACGTGTTACCTGTGATGATGCATAGTAACAGAATTCATTGACGGTTACCATTCAAATTGCACTTTCAATGAAAAGTAAAATGATGGCAACACTTGTGAATTGGTGAGTGTCTTAAATATATTTATATAATTTAAAAAAAGGAAAGCAAAGTTCTATATTTAACGTTGGTAGCTCCTGTAGTCTAACCGACTGCTCTTCCATGATGCAGGAATAGAATGCTCAATGTGCGCCTATCTACGTTTAACTTAGAAGCTTTCAGCCAACTCCAATATATACGAAGACATGTGTTTTTTATAGAATTATATAATTTATCAATTTCATTGCATTTTGAACTTCCACCGGAACACACACTAGTGGATTTCTCTGATCTCCCGTTTTACACCTTTGAAATCGATACAGTTCAGTTGTACAGACAGCGTGCCATTCATTGTTGTGGCTACAAGCAAGAAAATGCCATCCATTGACTTGGCTATGATTCAGAGTGCGCCATGTGGCCACAGTGGAAACTGGCCTATCTACATTCGACTTAGAGGCTTTCAGCCAACTCCACTATGAGTTCGGTCCCCCCATCGCCCTTGTCTGTTGTCTGCAGCCCTGGCCCAATATCAGAAGAACTGATTCAAAACTCTGTAACCCCAAGAAAAATGAGAAATATCTATGACACATTTCACGGGGAACGCGACCGATATAAATGTGCCATAAAACTGATTCAATAGTTCTTCTCAAAGGATGAACTTACAAACTCCAATACAGATGGCTCCCATGGCATAGAACCCCCTGACTGGACTAAGCTCCATTCCCTGAAAGGTACATGTAATAATTATAGAGACCTTGATTTTCATAAATCCATCTTCTCTACTGAAATGTTTAACCGGTTCGTTTGTTTAGCATACCTTGTTTAAAGGTGAACTGTAGTAAAAAAATATCGGTCAATTTTCAAGCTTCAAAACAATTTTCTTCTTAGAAGCGCAATGCAGAAAAATAACATAGCGTAGCTTATTTCTCTCAAACACATTTCCATGTTGTTTGTTAGTTATTACTGTTTAATAGAATATCATATTATATACATGTAACCTTCATGTTCATTTAGTTCTTCAGTTTTGCTCTCTTCACAAAGTTTCCCGTTGGCTCTGTATTTCTCACTAGCGGTAATTGTTCTACTCACAGATGGGAACAACTGAGTGCTGCCTTCTAATGATCATTGTATTACGTAAACTGTGCCTGCGTATGCTGCTTATGCTTATGTCGCTAGTGAAAACCGACTCTAAGAATGATTGTAATAACTCAAGAACAGGAAGAAAACAGTCCAAACAGGGCAGAAGAATTTTAAAGTGAATCGTTATCCGATCATAAGTTACGTATATATCATCAAAAGTCGAAAGTTTCACAGTAACTAAGTGGTGAGATGCTAAGAAATATGTGACCCTTTCATGAGAAAACTTACACTATCACTTTTCCGTTAAACGGGCAAATTTAAACGGTTAGTAAACGCTTTTTGGGGTAGTTTAAACGAATTTCCAGATCGTTTAATTGGGCAGCTTCCAAAAGCAAACGGTTTGCCAAAACGTTTAAATGGTCTGGGTTAATGAGCAAACGGTTTCTAAAAACGTTTAAATGATCTTGGTAAGTGATTCAATGGTTCTTAGCGATAAGCCTAAACCATTAAACTGCTTGCGGAAAGCAACTAGCGAGCGTCATGTTGGCACTGTAAGAGTTTGCGATAAGAGAGCATCACTGGACGGATTTCTATACAGGAGCAATATATTTCACTCAAAGGCACGATCTTAGAGTTGAAACAGAAACAAAAAGTGCTAATTCCTTGCACGTTTGTCACTTTCAACTTCGCGAATAACTGCAAAGAAAACAATAACTTCAAACGCCCTAACAGGTTTCAGACAACTTCAATCAATTATTGTTGCATACTTTCATCCAATCAGAAATATAAACTACTCATACGGTCATATTATTTTGGGAACAAAGATTTTAGATTTAGATTTTATGAAAGTAAACTATACAATAGTGAAAGCGCTAAAATAATATTAGGTACTCTGTCTACTGTCAGTTTTCCAGCTGCCTGCTCTTCGACTGATGCAATGGGTAAATAAAAGCTAGCCGCTGAACTCACCTGAGCTGAAAACCTGACTAAATTGCCATTTGCAGGACTATCTTTTTCTTCCTAGGTTTCTTCTTTGCAATCTTCCGACTGACCGACCTGTTTCATTACTGTTGAACCAGCACCAAATGATTTTGAATACGAACTTTCCCGATCCGACTCCCGATCCCGGGTGGTTTGTTTGGGAAGTGAGTCCCAGTGTTCCGACTTACTGGTAATATCATATCAATCAGAAATATCTGCAAGAACACTGATTATTCTAATTCAGAGCACATCGATGCCACATCATGCGTAGTCGTAAGTTAATTTGCATGTTTCCATAACAACAAAGAAAGCAATACTTCTGACCTTAAAAGAACAGATTGCAAAGTTTCCAGTCCATACCTTACAAACACGCCATGGATCAACAAGAGCAAGAAACCGACATCGACATTTTCGAGAAGTTAGAGCTATTTTTTACGAGATGGTTGTGGATGTAGCCTTGGTCCAAAAGGAGAGCCGTGCTCAAATCAACGTTCTGGAACTTTCTAGCACCTTGCTGGATCTTGTCATTCTCGCAAGTATTCAAACATTCACACGAAGCGAAGAAATTGGTGAAAAGATAGTCCGGAGTCAACGCTGCAATTTCGTGTTCCAATCGGAAGGCAATTTGCAAGGCCATGTTGCTGCGATTGTACGGCATTAGCTATTCGAGGTTCGGACGCCTTAAGGAACATTGAAACCAACCCTACCGACGTAAAGCAAGAGTTGTCGTCGTTTCTAGCTGACCTGCCGCCAATGGAAGTACTCGAGGAGTCCTCCATGAATAGACGTGCACCAGGGAGATGCCAGCTTCCTCTGTATCTCATGATAAGCCTACTTCACCGAGAAGCATCCTTGACATCCCTGAATATTAGGTTAGTTTCGGAAAAGAAACTCAAGTGTATACAGCGAAAGAAGTATAGAAAGTTGCAAGCAAAGCTATTTCAACTTTGGTTCCCGTACGAAGACAACGAGAAGACTGTAAGGCAGCTGTTGAGAGCATGTGCCCACTTATGCTTAGGACCACCACATTAATTGCAATCCACTTTTACAATATAACAGTCCCTTATTTTCTCTTGATTTCTACCTTTGTAAATAATGTTATATGCATATATGAAGAAAAAGATTTATCAAATAAACATTGTATCTCATAAAACTTTGTGTGGTGCACTAAATGCAAGTCATAAACGATCATTTCTGAACTAATTAGGGAAGGTACGTTTTTATGAGGGTGTGGACTGGGGCTTGAGAGGGAAGGGTCATGAAAAAATATTGAACAGTTGTGGAGGGCCTAACCTTTTTTCCTAACAGGAGGAGGGTCAAATGTATTTGTTATTCCCAATTATTGAACGTGTTTAAGTTCTGCTATCAATATAAAATGTTTTGTTTACATTTGTTCATTCACGATTTGTGGTAAGGCGGATGAGAACAATGTTGACACTCATTTAATGTTACTGTTCTACAGCTGTACACATGCTGGGCAAGACATCACTAATTCTGAAGTCATTGATAAATCCAAAGTCACACAGCATTTTGCACTACCCACATGAACTTACAAATCTGAAGATACATCCCAACTGCGATATGCTGATCAACGGTTAGTCACATTTCAATTATTCCATAATTACATTGAAACCATTCCATTGGTTTCAGGTTTCTAATGGCCATTTTCACGGATGTTCCTTCTTTTAACCCGACTAGTACGGGCTATCATGAAAAACCCTCCAAAAATCGTTTTCCGTCAGATTATCAAGGTAAGGGTCATCCTTTTTTTTGTAGCTTTAAGTGATGGCTCACGAAAACGGTTTGTACAGGGAAGGGGAGGGCCACCGAAACTTTTAAGATATTTGGTACAGTACGCGATATCACAAGATGGTGACTATCGAATTTGAGCAAGGTTTGAGGTTTGATAAAGGTTTGAGCCTTTAAGAGACTACTTGCTTGCTTGGCAAAGTATTGTACCTGATTTGGGTTTCATGTCCACAGTTTCCTGTTCATTTCTGGTAAGACACTATATGTTTCAGATACGAAACATTTAGCACGGTGATTTAATTACAATTTGGGGAGAATGGACTCTGAGTAATGGCGAATCGACTTTAGTGGTGGCGAATCGACTACAAAGTCGTAGCGAATCGACTGGTGGCAAAACGACCGCAATTCCTCTGGAAGACCTTTGCAGAGATGAAGTCAGCCCCGTCACCTCGACACCGTTACCTGCTCGCCATCCAACAGCTGCTGTGTTGGAAGACCTCATCAGAAGCTGTGTAACACCGAGAAAAGTAGCAAAAGTACAGAGCATCCTTGTGGAAGATTAGGTCCACAATCACTGCGGCCTAAAGCTCTTGAACTGTTTCTTCCTTAATGAGGAATCAGTGAACTGCAATATCAATGGAACCCGCGGCAAGACTGCCCTGGATGCCACAAAGCTCATTCCCTCAAAGCCAGACCAAAGGAGATGCAAGTCGATGCAAGATTATTCAAACATGCGTTGTGTTGGGCTTCTCGGCCCTTGCATTTCCTTGCATCACTTGCATTGCGTGGTGTTGCCGTACGTATACCTTGTGCTCGGACGTGCCAGAATTGTCTTATGCAGCTTCTTTCGTTTTTACTTTTAGTTCTCCTGTTCACCAAGTATCCACTGCTGGCCGGAGAAAAAAGAGGAAGTGTTGGCGACAGATGAAAGGCAAGATCAATAACAAGTGCCGGTCCAACAAATTATCTGGTGGGCGATGGGCGAGGAAGAGTCAGCGAAGTTCCATCTGCAGAAAGTGCTGAGCGCTCCTTGTAAAGAGAAAAGCAAGTGAATCAGCCAACAGTGTAAATACTGCGAAATGATGTTTTCAATAAAATGTTGATTTTACTCTTAATGAACAATTTCGTGATAATGGGTTTGAAAACAATGAACAAAGTCGACGCGTAAATCAGTTTGATATACACTAGGTGTGCCATATCAAGGGATTGGAAGATAACCAACTACGGAATCCCGTTATTGGACCCCTTTGAATTGTGTCTGAACTGTTCTGTGAACCCCAGAATGTATTATAGGACCCCCTACGGCGGAGCATGGAAATGAGGCGGTGGTATATGGCGCTATATAAATATGGCCTATATATAATAATCTTGCTCCAATTCTTATACAAACCATTACTTAATCCTTGCCTACACTCGTGCAATGGTAGGTACAGGCCACAGAATTCTCGGATACGGAATCGTCATCAGTCCATGTTTAGCGTGGTGCTGATTGGGGTTATTCACATAGGTTCGGGTTTGCGTACTTCTGGCGCCGTACTTGCACAATTAGCAATCGTATGTTAATCTTTTATTAACACGGCAGTTTTGATACAGATCGCCTAATCCTCCCTCATATGTGGGATACTTATTAGCCTTTGTGTAGCATGGCGTTAATTGGGTTTATTCACTTAGATTCAGGTTTCGTTCATCTACTGTTTTCGTTTAGCGACCTTCGCACGCGTTTCTTACTACGCTCTGTTCTCACCGGTAACGTGCCTCTTTTTCCCCTTAGAACGCACCAGGTGAGGTAGGGGCAGTGAAGAAAGAGCTCCTCTCACTCCGGCAGCTGTACGACACCGCCACTGTGGACTCTGCCTTTAGACGTCTTCGCCTTATACTATCGCACCCCTCGGCAGCTTTTGACGCCTACGCAGCCATCGCGGTATCTTTGTGTCCAAAATGAGTCTGCATCCCTCAGTCGACTGTTTCCTCAGGCTAGAGCATCATAAAATTTGTAATGCTGCTTCACAGTGTAAACCTGATAAAACCACTAGCACCCAGTGTATTTAAAGGGATACCCGAGTAAAAAACACATTTGGGCTCAAACGCATCTTCCAGATGTACCTTGATCAGAACATGTATTAAAATTTGATAAAAAAACGTTTTGTGTTTAGAACAAGCACCTCGAAATTGGCTACGCGAAGACCTGGGCGCCGACATCTTGTTTGCATTTACGGAATTGACGTTCTCTACGTCACTTCGTACCACCGGAGTTTCGCGGCTAACTTTCTTTGTAGACTTTTCACACGCTCGGAATTAAAGTAGATTTTCATCGATATGACACAGAGCCATTTCGTACTAGAACAAAAATATGATGAAGATGACATTGTATGAGAAGTTCAGAAGACTGGGAGGTCGAAGAAAAGCATTTGGAAGGCGAGAATATCAGACGAACAATATGATCAATCAAAGATTGTAGCTCGAAACCCAGGCTCGAAACAAATTAACAACCGACTACCGAGTGCTATACTGGTGTTGTGCTACGATGTAAATGTCGCTGTGTGTTGTTGTATGGAACTTGTCAGCCTTAAACACAATACTAAATGTCGATTACGACAATATTGATATCGGCATTGCAGTCGAAACTAGTTTAATATGACCCAGTTATTTTTGATTAAAACAATTATGTAAACCACGGATCTTCGAGCAAGTGATTGTTTTCGAATAAAAGGAAGTAATATATGTGGAGTTTCTTTCTTACTACTCAGATAATCAGGGTGTAGCAAGCCACATAATATTTAATTTCGTTTACCTAACCAGACTTGCAAACTGGTGTCAATCATCACCAAGTGTGAGGATATGTAATTGTGAGTACGTCATCTCCAAAATCCGATCTTTGTCTGCGTCCTTTGGGCCTATCAGTCAGTCATACTCTCAACCACACCGTGAATTAGCCACTTTGGTTCAGTGCAACACGAATTGAGTTATTTTACAATCTCTCATGCCATGGCTCAATCCTGCAAAACCAGTAAACAGTCTACTCGCGCCAAGTCTTCCAGGTAGGATCACGGCTTCCTCTAGACCTCAAAGACTTAGATTTACAGTCAGCAAATGTCCCATCGTTGCCGAAGGCAAGCTCGGCCGAACCAACGCCTTCATTTAGTCAAAGTCCTTCTGCCTTCGCAACCCGTACGAGCAGCAGCTCTAGCTTGTTCAGCTTCAAAAGAAGAAGGTTCAGCTGGAGTTTGAGGTCATACACCTTCAAAAGTCAGCCGGTTCAGCTCCCAAGCCTCCTCTGTGCAAGCGCGGCAATCCGCACATCGCAAGAAACGTACGATAGATTGGCCGCAAGAGTTTGCCCCAGGTACGGCAACCACCATCGACTATGATAAGTTAGATATCAGCGAGTTCGAGGCCGGTTTTTTGGCCATGATCAAACCGTACGAAGAGCTAGCAAAGCAAGCCATGCTTCAGCACCTGCAGTTACTAATGCTAAAGGCTACCAGTTATAGCTGGAGTAGAGTGCGTGGCTTTCATTCACAAATAGCTAAGCAAGTTGAGTTATGGCGCCTGGAGTGGTCGAGTGTCGCAGCGATCGCTGAAAAGGTTGTGACGTACTTTAAGCATTCAGATCTGCGCTCCTTGCAAAGTCGCGCAAGCAATGTCAGAACAGGGATCTTCGAGCCCACAAAAAGCAGAATCCGAGAAAGGCTGTTGTACATGGAATCATACCGGTTCGTGTACTTGCGAGAAAACCGATGAAACTTATAATTCTCATCATAAATGCCGCGTGTGTACTAAGGAGCATCCCATGTCACACTGTCCAAAGCGGAAAACTCCGATACCGACGCAATGACGCTCACGTCTCGCATTTACTACTCCATTATCGACCATGGACATGTCTCCGGACTTCCTGGAATGCAATGCATCTTCTGTCGCTAGCGTTCCGTAATTTTCCATCATGTTATTTCACATTTCATTTACCAATAATGTATATTCTAGTTTCAGAATGTGAATTTGACATAAACCACCCATGTAAAACTTCATGCCTTTAATGGAAATTAACCAAGATGTTGGAATGGTGGGTTTTTAAATACCTACGATGGTTTAGAACAAAAACATCTCTGGGCAGCAACACACAACTATTTCATCTCTTGACCATTTCGCTTTCGAACATGCTTTCTCTTACTCAATGGAAAATCCATTGTTACTGTACTTCACTGTACTAATAACCGGAGCGAGTCTCAGAACGAGATTGTGGTGATTACGTGATTACTCTAGCGCTCTTTTCTTGGTTTTCATAAACGATTGGGGAAAGTGTTGTCTTTTCTTCTTCAAGTGATCTAGCTGCGTTGCTCTTCCCATTTTGATCTGATCATCCATGATCTGATAGAACTACACTTCTGTTATTATAAAGTGTTTTTTTAACAGAAAACAAAATGATGGCGGATGAAAGTATTCAAGGGATGGATAAAAAAAGCTTGTTTCATTGGCTGGAAACAAAATTGGACGAAAACATTGCATCATACTTTCAGGATAAGTGTTTTAAAATAATATATGACGTTGACTGCTTTTGGTGCGAAAGAGGTTTTCATTTTCAAGTACGTGCTATTTCCTGCTCTGACATAACAAGTTATCCACGATGGAAGTACGTTGATTTTCCTTGCTACAAAGGGTTCAGCTTAACAGCTCGAAACCTGTGGGTTGACAACTGTGGGAAAGCAACTAATGTTAGTTTTGAAACGCTTATCCTTCGATATATATTCAACGTAATTCAGTACGACATTTGTGGTAAACAACTGCGGTTGTCCCACCCAATAATGTCCGCATAGGAAAATCCTTTAGTCTGAAGTCATAGATAGGGCTTTATAATTAGAAACCCTAGTTTTGTTTGATAAGTATTGGTTGATATATTTGAGTTTAGTGTAGACTCTACCACGTTAGGATCAACTACGGCAATTGGCCGTTCTATCTACGCTCCATTCAATTCGCTACCGTCATATTCTTCGACACTTTGATACAAGTGTAAACCAAAGTAAGTGTTCACTGACCTTTGTTAGTTATTTGTGTCAGTTTTCTATCTCGATTGATTATCGCAGAATTATACATTTACCAAGTATGCAATTATTTCTCTAGTTTGAATTGTTTAGTATCGAATGCATGTATATATTTATGTATGATTACTGTTCATCTCTATTATCTATTGTCATTTATGTTAATTACGTTAACGTTTAGCTAAGATAGATATATTTCAATTATCGTATTTCAGTTCGAACGAACCCGCACTCGCATCGCACACTTCGTCTGCAATATTCTACATTACATCTATCTACAACTATTTGTACTACAATCCATTGACCTACCGATTGAAGTTGCTTGCAATCAATCCGTTGAGTTCGAAATTCATTTGTACCAGCTAAACCCTGTAATTCGTTGGGAACTTGAGAAACCTGCAAAGTCTAGCTACCCAGCGGTTACAACTGCAACTTCGACAACTAGTTGACAGCGAGATTGACACAGAAAGCAGTCGGTTATTTACACCCCTGAAAGGTGTGAAACGAGTAAAGCCAAAGCCCACCGAAGCAGACATTGGGATCTCAACAAACGAATATTACATGCCAAGTAAGCGCAGTCTGTCACAAATTAATTATACACTACCATATATTGTAAGCTTTAATACATTTTAATTATTTAACAGTTCTAGCACACATACAGTCGGCTAGCTCTAGACTACCAGAGTCGAAGAGAGCGGGAAATGGATGGTTTCTCTTCTTCGATTGTTCATCTTACTTTAGTTATCATTTAACTGCTTATTTTATATATGTAGGAAAAAGGCTGTTCGGACAGCTACAGTAAGAAGATGGCCAGGAAATCAAATACCAGTCTTCCGCCAGAATCCCAGTGCCTTGAAGGAACTGGACAGTCTTGTTGAAGAAATGGTCGAGGAATGTCAATTTCCACAAGTTGGATTTGATAAACATGCAATCAGGCAGCCTGCCTTGGATATACTTAATGAACGCCGAAGGAGTATACAAAAAGGATATGATTATACGAAGGTATTAAACCATAGCAAAATGTCCTAGCTTAAACTCTTTCTCCATACATTTGTCAAGGCCTTCAATATATTTATTTTAGCCACTTAATTGAGGTACAATTTTTTTTTTCTCAATTTCTTAATACAGACTTGGGGAACTTATTAACAAGCTCCAGTTCATCTTGCATGTTGTACATCTATTAATGTTAAACCCAAAGGTAGGGAAGTGGGGTGGGGAATTTTGATATTACTGACCAAAGGTGTTGTCCCATTATGGTGGCTTAATATTGATAGAAGCATTACATTCCAGGCTTCTTCATCTGTACCCTGTGACCATAGGTCCCACTCTCTCTACCTAGTTTGAGGCACCGCTAGCAAAGCAGCGAGAGTAGGCTGGGTACAAAAGAGAGCTTGTTAGTCATTTTCTTGGGAATATAAATTGCCTCATTTTTGGATTATATAGGAGGACAGACTAATAATTAAGAGGAAACAGTAAGTCCATAGTAGCACCTCTGATACATTTTCTGATACTAGTGAGGAAATGAGCCCTCCACTAGTAAAGAAAACACATCAAGCCCACCAAATACATCGTCACCACAAAACTAGATGATGGCGTTCAAGATGTGGAAACTTGTGATGCAAAACAAAATGGTAAATATTCATGTGTCGTTTCTTTAATAATACAAAGACATGTCATAAGTTGCTTTATTTTTGTTGAGCTATTATATTTTTTGGAATAAATTTGTAGTTTTCATATTACATAGTTTGTTGTATTTCTTGTAAACAAAACATGTGGCTAAGTATCTTCTAAATGTGAAGTATATATGGAAAGGATAACTTGACTTTGATTAGTGGAACCTTTTTGACCAACCTTGATCCGACCTTGATCCAATCTGCCATTGTTTTCAGCATTGACACCGAAGAGTGCAAAAGTTATAATTACAGTGATGTTCAATGCTATCAAGTTTGGAGATGTAGCAAAACAACAAATGGTGTCCTGCTGTTAAGATGTTCAAACTTCAGTATAACACTACTTCTAAAGAAGAGATGGCTGTGGAACTTGCTGAAGCAAAATCTTTCTTCTGCAAAGAAACTACAGAACATTTCAACAGAACTGCTAACCCAGAACCCAACAGAGCAGCAGCTCAAGACCCTACGGCAGAAGATAGGGCGAGGTTTTTCGAAAACATTTCAAAGTGTAGGGTCAAACCTGCAGTTCTCTCGCTGGTTCCACCATACAGTGCTTCTTATGAGCCGAAGGAAAACAAAACAGTACCAAAGCCTTTAACAGAGCTTTACAACGAGCAATATTTGAACTTTGAGCTTGATGAACTTGTAGAGAAAACTGAAGACGTGTTTGATGACTTGAAGATAGGTATTGAAGAAGCAGAGGCAGTTGAAGCATGTACAAGAGGCCAGTCAACTACCAAAATCTGGTTTGAGCAGAGGGCAGGACGGGAAACTGCAGCCTGCTCAACTAACCCGAACAATCCTTTGAAGAGTCTTGTAAAGACAGTGTGTTATCCCGATGCTCACAGATTTCCAATAGCGCAACTAAATGCGGCATTGAAAATGAAAGTAAAGCACGGGAATCCTATGAATTTGCCATAGCAGAACACCAAATCAATCTCTCTGTGGCAGACAGTGGACTTCACATTAATGATAGGTGGACATTTATGGGAGCCTCACCTGATGGTCTTGTCTTCTGTGAGTGCTGTGGTATGGGGGTATGTGAAATATAATGCCCATACAATATGATATGCTCTACGATACCATAAAATATAGCAATTTCTGTCTAAAGAGTAATGAAAGTGGAGTTGGCATGCACTTGGACATAAAGCATGCTTATCATTATCAGGTCCAGTGCCAAATGTTTGTTACCAAAGTGGAGTACTGCGATTTTGTTGTTTGGACCAAAAAGGACATTTTTATTCAGAGTGTTGCCGGACTTAGAGCTTTGGGACAGGTATTTGGAAAAGACCATCACGTTTTACAATAAGGGAGTTCTACCAAACTGTTAGGAAAATGGTTTACTCGTTCAAATTCTGATGCTCAGCCACTCCCTAGAGAGTTCCCATCATCTGACAACGATGAGGATGGACCCTGGTGCTACTCGATTTTCGTATCATATCGCTCACTCGCTCGCGGACTTGCTCGCTCGCGGACTCGCGATATGATATGAAAACCTCGTGAATAAAAACGATATCAAGCTCTTAACATGTAATAATCTCTATTTATTCCATGGTTTTCTATGAAATACGGGCGGATATTTCACACAAAAATATATTATTTGGTATACAACAAAGTAATACAATTTTTGAGTGAAATGTTCGCCAGTATTCAATAGAAAACCATGGAATAACTCATGAAAGTCCAATATTTTGTTGTTTATGTCAGTTGGGTCTTTATATCTTTTGTGAAAAATTGACTAATTGAAATTGACTTTTTGGACTAATTTTAGGACTTATCACAAGTAGTATATTCATAACTTATTGAAACATTCGAATGTCATGGATGCTCTCCAACGTTACAACGTAGAGTTGGAAAGCATCTTCATTAAGGCTCAAAGCTATGTTCAATATCACTTTCAAGCCATGGCACAAATAATGTTTTTGTTGTCAAAGTGTATATTCATGTACTTCTTATTGAGGATATTTACCATATGTACGGTATATAAGGGAAGGAGTCGTTGACCTCTACCTTGTTAGACAGCACATGTACCCCGAGTAAAAGCTTCACCGAATAGCTGAAAGATAAAAGCCCTCGTTAATAACACTATGCATGCATAGTTGACCGAATTTAAGCAAAATTACCTACACCCATTAGTCTCGTCTACAACACTTTATTATTATTACTTTTATATAAAAGGCTCCTGCTGTGCGAGGTAACTGCTGGTTCATTGTAGCAAAAAAAAAAGCTACTTTATTTAACGTCGGTAACTCGTGACAGTCTAGTGAGACTGATAAACTTGAGGCCGACGGGAGACCTACGACTTTACGTCCTTATCCGAGAAGACGTGAAGGTCTAACCATTTGCAGTTGTTTCACAAAGGCAGCACCTTCTACTCAGTTATTTTAAGACGGCCGGGGTTTGAACCCGCGACCTACCGCGCAACAGACCGGAGCTTAAGCACTGAGCTAACCGGGAGCCACATGTTCTAGCAGCCAGTCCATCATGGAAAATATATGGTAACCAGTTTATCTTTACAAAATGGAAAACAGTCATGGACCACAAGGTATATAGTGGAGTGTCTAAATAATAAATTTGTATTTGCTATCCAATGAATCTTTAATGCGATGTATTCCTCTATCTTGAATATATTTAAAATTTATTATTATGATTTCAGTTACCTTGAGGAAAAGGCAATGTTGCCATGTAACTCGTAGGGAAGAAGGCCTGGTACTCTTGGCGTACAAGGAACGTGCAGGGGCAGAGCGAGAACGAGTGCAATCCATGCTTGGTAACTACATGGAAAATCTAAAGACAAAGAAGTTCTACTGGACTGCAACAAGTAAGGTGCTATTAAAAGGGTACAGAGAATTGTATGCCAAAATGTCCAGAAAGCTTCACCACTTGCAAGACGTAGGTCTTTGTTATCAAAGACCCAAAATTGAAATATGCCAAAACATCCTCTCCAGAAGAGATAAAGCTTGAAATATTTAGTCATGTGGAAAACGACAGAAGCAATACCTCATGAATTGAACAGGAATGAAAAGGAGAAAAGCCAGAATATTGAGAGCCCCAGCCAGGAACTAGAATGGCATCAAGGTGAAGCAGATGAGACATCTAGGAAGAAACTACGGAAGGCTCACGAAACAAAAATAACACAATTAGGAGAGCAAATATATATATATATATATATGCAAAGAAAAGAAAATCACTAATTAAAATGATAACCAGGACACACTAAAAGAAAAAAGAAATACGAGAAACAAAAAAAAAGATTCAACAAAAAAAAAAAAAAAAAGCAATACTAACAAATAAAAATCAGAACACAAACAAACAAATTAGGACAACGCAAACCAAAAAAAACACAGACACGGCCAGGTCTAATTCGGAACCGCTGTTTCCCATAAATTTGTCATAAATGCTTTTGTTTTGTGAAATAAAGATAATGATTGAGCATTTGCGATGCAAAATCGGCATATCTAGTAGGTGTTTCCACTGTTAACGGATCATAAAATAAACAGAATCATACATGGACACTTGGAGATATGGAGTTCAAGTCGCTTAATTCCATCAATCGTAATAGCCGCCTCTCGGCCCACTTCTCCAACTCAGGTGCAAATGGAGGGTTGCATTAGATACTGATATTTCTCACAGTTCTTTTATGTATCTGGCTGGCTTATTTTGATGTTTTATCGCCATATTATATATAAGAGTGTGCAACCTTCAACGATTTCAAGATGGCGGCCAGTAAGGATCTGACTGAACTTGAGCGCCTCCTGGAAAAACAAATTTGACGAGCGAATGACTCCAATCGAGACGAAGATAGAAGAGCTAACGCTCAAAATAAATGAAACTTTGGAATCTATTTCATTTCTCAGTGCGAAGTATGACATGGTAATGGCTAGAATTGGATCCCTGGAAGGGAATAACGAAGACTTAATGACTGAGAACAAGTTTCTGCGAGACGAAGTATTCAGACTAGCTAATAACCTCAAATCGACGAGAGAGGCCATTTACGATATTGAGCAGTATTCTCGTCGTGATTGTTTGGAAATCAAGGGGATTCGAGAGACTCGAGGTGAAAATACAACTGATACTGTTATTGCTGTAGGAGCTCTTATTAACGTCGAAGTCGCGAGGGAAGATATATCTATTAGCCACAGGTTATCTGCCCCAAGGCAAAACCCTTACTCTCAGCAAGCGCCGAGACCAGGAGTCCATACCAATACACCTACGCCAACCATAATCGTGAAATATATAAGACCCAAGGTACGCGACCGCTTCTACACTGCCAGGAAAACCTAAATGGAAGAACCGTCACGAACATTGGTATAACACGCTCCGAAAACAGAATCTACACTTCGGAGAGTCTGAGTACTGCCAACAAAGAACTGTTCAAGGCATGTCTGGCCTTCAAGCGGGACTATAAATTCAAATATATTTGGCCCAATGCTAGCAGGATTTACATGAGAAGGATCCAAGACAGTTCTGCTCTAACAGTCTCAAGTCCGGAGGATCTAGACAACCATACCAAACGAGCTAGGCGAATTGAGTTAGACGACGCCAACGAGCAGAATGTCACATCTCCTACTTAGTGACTTAGTATAACAGTATTTAATGTAATATGATTGATTGTGATATCTGTCCTGCTTGTCGGCGGACTATAGGTAATGTTAAAGCTATTGAATGCGACCTTTGCTACCAATGGTTTCATTTCAAATGTACGCCTCTTTACTCTCAAGGAGTATAAAAATATTTCTAAAACTAATGATTTATGGCTTTGTTCTAGTTGCCGAAACGAAATATTTCCTTTCAGTGGCTTGATAAATTTACAACTTGCTCAATTATCGTACAACTCTAATTCAGATTGCCTGTGTTCCAAAAATATAAGTTCAAGAAACTTAGAACATTTTCCCCGCTTTGATATTATTTCTAGAATTAATAATATCCTTAACTTCGCCAATATTGATGCTGACAACAATTTACCTTACCAAGTCAATTTTAAGTATTATACATCCCATGATTTTCATAGCGATAACGAAAAAAAAACAGCTTTACTCGAAATACTTTTTCAGTCTTGCATTGCAATATTAGAAGCTTAGCAGCAAACTTTGATTGTCTCAATGCAATGTTGGCGGAGTTAAATCATCCATTTAATGTCATTGGCCTGTCAGAGATAAAACTATATACTCAGACTGATAGCATTAAGAACACTACTCTACCAGGATTTAATTTTGTTTATCAGCCAAGCCTCAGTCAAGCTGGTGGCGTCGGCTTCTAATTACATGAGAACCTTTTATTCGTTCCAATCTCAGCACTTCAGTAAATTTCATGAATTCCTCTGGGTCGAAATTAACAAACAATCCAAACAAAACATCTTATGCGCTGTTGTTTACAGGCATCCAAATTTTGACCTAAATTCTTTTACCAAATCACTTTATGAAACAAATGATCTTATTCATGCCGAAAACAAACTTTGCAAAATAATGGCAGATATGAATATTTATTTACTCAACTCAGACTCCAACAAAGACACAAGAGGAGTTCATCAATACAATGGCTTCTTACGCTTTTCAACCGCACATATGTCAACCTACTAGAATAACTGATCGCTAGGCGAAAACTCATTGATAACCTTTTTCTTTAACTCATGTGAATATCACACCATTAGTGGAAACATCATTTATGATTTAACAGACCATTTACCATTTTGTTTAGATAATTAACAAGTTAACCGAGCTACCTAATAAATTCAAACTTTACAAACGTGACTTTTCCGGTTACGATGAGTCAGCCGTCCTCAGAGACATTCAGGAAGAACGTTTTTCAGATAATTCCGATGTCAACTCATTATTCGATACAGTCCAGGAAGCCTTAACTACTATTATTGATAAGCATATGGAATGAACGGCTTGGTTCTGGGCAAGTTAAAGTGTTCAGACACAGAAAGTGAGGTTAGTGGAAACCTGAAAGTCTATATTTGATGTGAAACATGCATTTTTGTAACAACATTTAGAATCTGAGTAGCCTACGTAGCTGGCAGTGTCGGGGCCGTGGCTGTCATTTTGGCCGGGCTGCGTATAGGGATCTGGGTGCGAGCCAATAGTTTGTTATAGCGGGAGGGGTAGGGAGAGGAAAAGAAAGGAAATACTGTCTGCCTGGAAACTATCGATCTCCGAGTAGTCCGTTCACCGGTGGACGGGAATTATGATTGGCTGAAAACGTTGTACTGCCTGTTAACGTCATGTGAAGAAGTTGACATCCATATATCTCGATCGAGTCAGTCTGCCATTTTCTGTTTTGGTGGGCAGTATGGCTACTCGTTTTCGTGGGATCACAGAAAAAGCGTTGCTGTATTTAAAAAGTCAAAACAGAAAGAGTTTTAAAATCAGAACACGAAGAAGCTGTAAAAGAGTTACTAGCGGGTTTGTAGTACTATCAGCTTTCATGGACTTATTTTTTTACAGCTTGATATGGATGTTGATTGCCCGTCAATTGTCCAGAAGGCTATCATGTTTAAGTAATGGTCCGCGCAAGAGGTAGGCTTATGTTATGCATGGAATGTAAAAAGGTGCCAATTGTGGTATTGTTTCAATCTTCCACCTCATTGGCTCAGACATTAAAATCTATCTAAAATTGAAGAAGAAAAAAAATTCTCATTTTTTAAACAGATTTGAATTGCATCTAGTGAAAACTCTCATAACTTTCAATATGACGAACTTTCAATATGGGGAACATTTTTAAATTGAACGTTTTCTTGGTTATTGTTTTGCACTCTTCTGATTGGACAAAACGTTTTCACACAAAAGAACTCTCCTTTAAAATGCATTTTTAGTGGATATAAATTTCAGAAATTTCTGATTTAAGGGTTGATGAGTTGTCAGTATGAAAAACAGAAAATACTAAAGTGGGGAAGCAAATTGCATCTGAACAATAGAATTGTGCCTACCTCTTGCGCGGACTGTTACTTAAGCTGCTCTGGGCTACATACAGTATCAGGTGGATGCTTTATACAAACACACAGCCCTGCTCTGTCGTGATGCTCAGAACAATACTTATGATATGGAGGCATTGATTATTAACAAACTAAATGAGGTAGTGAAGATCATTCGAGAAAACGACAGACATACAGAAAACTATTCAAATTACCAATCTCACCGATACGGTTCTGGAAACCCCGGATGGCCAAAAGTCATTAAGACGCCGAATGGTGGAGTTTGAAATTGATACATCGATACTATTTTCTAATATCACAGACAAGGAATTATGGCTCCTTATTAGGAAAATACGAATTAGCTGCCCTATAAGTGGGTACCGAATGATGCTAGGATACCTAGGTCAGGAAAGGTGGTCAGCGGTGGTCAGGAAAGATGGCGGCAAAATGTATCGCTCCACTTCTAATTCCTTCCATGTGTATTTAAGACTTTATATAAGTTTTTTAGCTTTGGAAATAGCAGGATGGCCGGTCACTCAAGTGCTGCACTTATTCAAGAAGTTTGTGAGCCAGGAAATGTAATTACTCGAGAAATTCTCGAGTCGACACTACACCGAAAACTACAACCAATCACCTCCAAACTAGAAGGGCTCGAGGAGTTGATAAACCATATAAACGTCATGTACGATGGTCTATGCAGCAAAGTGAAGACTTTGGAGGACAAAACATCTAAGGTTAGTCAAGAAAACAAGTTGTTAAAGGCGGAGGTTCTCGCTTTATCAAACAGCCGCAAGCTCAACGCAGAAGCTTTGAACAGGCTCGAGCAGTACAGTAGACGTGATTTTGCCGAGATTTTCGGATTCACCCGGTTGATCATTTGAAGTTGATACTCGCACAATAATTTTCTATTCAAGCGAGCTTTTATTCGTTCACTGTTCTCTCTTGAACTGGTTCTCTGGCACCAGCAACGAGATTGTCTAAAAGCCCGAATACCGCCCTTCGAAACCAGAGAGAGACCTGTTTCCACAAGTTAAACGCCAAAGCCCTGAAAATGATTTTAGGAAAATGTTCTTCAAGTGGAGTTTTGTTGCAACTTGTGGTCACGAAAGCCAGCCACGGTGTTCAAAAACCCAAATCGGCTCAAAGATAGTAGATACTCGAACTAAGCGCTAATATATCTTTACATATAAAGATTAATGGTCAGAATAGTTTCTCCATGTTGTAGGTGGAAATCGTGGACACAAACGGAAAATTGTTTCCTTTCGTTGAGGACGAACGAGACTGGCATCCATCAGAGAACTAAATAAAACTAAAATTTGCATGACCAAATAATTTAAAACGCTTAAATAAGAGGCTCAATAGGAAGAGCAATAAAAAGGGTTCAACCTAGTATGACCTTTTTGACGATAGCTGGAAGGATGGCAGAGATGTAGAGAAGATTAAAACCACTACCATAAAACTCTGGATTTCGATGGCATCGAAAATGGCCGCTATGCTATGTGAGCGCGCTAAGCACTGTGGGTGAGACGGCCCCTTTAATAAGAAGTTAGTAATGAAGTTAAAATTTTGATCAAGTGTAGTTTACAGTGCCGTAAATTTCAAACTCAACAAATTACCAAACTCTCACAGTCACAATGGAGCAACGTTTTTAAAAGCTGAAAATAACTACACGTGCGTACTTGGATAACTTTTTATTCCGTAGCGTAGATTAAACAGTACACACATTATTTCGGTCTTGTATTTCGGCACTTTGTACTAAATTTGTGCTTGATCGAAACATAAAGTCGTAGATAAGTGCGACTCCACTGATATTTTTCTCAGCTAACAGATCACCTTGTTTTGAAAAAAGTAGTAGTAAACTAGAAATAGAGAAAATATTTTCAACTTTATGCAGCCTTTTATTGAGGTTATGCAAACACTTTACCGTGATGGCTGTTCAATTACAATCCCTGATGATTATGAGCTTGTACGAGCAAGGGGAATTACGATAAGCAGCTCAATGGATGCTCTGGCTAAGTGTCTCTTTTTATGAGTATGGTAAATGTGGTAAATGTGGAGGTCCCTACTGTATTGCAAGCGGATCTAATTACTGTAGAACATACCCATGTATAAAGAATTCAGAGCGTTCAGAACAAATGCAAGCAAGAACTCACAAACAAACATTTGAAGATGCCATGTCAGCAAGAGAACAAAACACTGCTGGAGAACAAAACCCGAAGTAAAGGAATGAAAGGAGTAAGCCTCTAGACGTCCTGGCTATGACATTACTTAAGGGAACAAGCAAAACACGAATCAACGTTAATCCACCAAAACTCACTCGTGTCCGCCATTTTGTTTTCTATGCTTGAAAGGTTTTGGCGGCCGCATCGTGTTCAGTTGACCCGGGCAGTAGGGTAACCTTACCTGTAAACCCGGGCTATCTTTGACCAGCGTCAACCCCCTTCATGTAAACAGCCCCTTAGCCTCCGAAAACAGCCGAATTATTAGCACTCGCTTCGTGACTCCCCTTAACCTGGGCTATCAGATTTTCATAAAATCAAGGTGGGAGTATGGCAGTCCGGTCCTTCTCAGGCTCCATCGTGGAAACGCGGCTCTTCCAAGATGGCATCGGCTCCTGAGGGAAAACGCCTTTGATTACATATTTTCTAACCTAAATAACCAGCTAGTGATAATACAATGCATTGAATACACACATAATTACTCCCTTTTAGTGGGCAAAAATACTGTTTCTAAAGCCATGTCCCCGCGTCCCCGTCCCCATCCATGTTTTACGACCATCCTTCTTTTAAAGAGTAGCATCTCTCAACGTGAAATGATACAAGAGACCTGTCAACATTTAGAACATTTCTGTTTACGCGCTGTAAATCTTTATGTTTACGTATTCAAACAGGTAGTCTTCATCAGCTCCTAGTGTCTAAAAAGGAAACTGGGTATGTTACTCAGATAATCAATAAACTCTGTGGTTGGCGCTATGGTTGCACACTCTCTAGATCTCCCAACAGCAGAAATGGAAGAGTTGCAGGTTGCTTTAGGAAACAGCGGCATTACAGAGAAACCAGTTGTTTTTGCTCGCCGTAAACACGAAAATGCAATTTTTCATAGAGAAAAATACACAAGGGCAACAAAGAGGAACAGTTCTGTAGTAACTTTTCATGAGAAGGGTGAATGCGGTGTCTGCTTTGGAACTGTTATGTATTATATAGGATACAAGCTGCCATGCTCACAAGCACTCTGTGAAGATAACTCTACACGTAGCAACAAAACCTTTATGGCCATGATAAAGAAATAGCAAAAAAAACACTCTCAAGTCAAGTAGCTTAAAAGGGCCGTTGGGCGTGGTTGATCACCTGGTTCAGGTTCAAAGAGATAACTTCACACTAACTTGCATTCCAGTCACTGGCTTTATAAACAAGTTTATTTTAATACTGTATTTGGCTGTCTTTATCTTGGGATAGCCCCTAACACAATTGAAAGAGATTAAGTCAAATAGAAAAGGTATTTTTCCTGTCTATATTTAAATCAAGCATAGGATCAATACATATTAGTGGTGTACATCGATCTGCATAATGGTTATGCATTAGTATTACTGTATTTTGTTATTTCATTTTTCTTTAACATACCGTAAATCCCCTATTAAGCCTCGGGGTGGGGCTTATTTCCCCAACTATTTTTGAGGGGAGCTTAATAGGGGTGGGACGGTTATTAGAGAGGGTGCTTAGTTCGATGGGAGAGGCAATGTTCAGTGCATGGAGACCAGTACCAATTAACTGTCAAGGAGTTAAAATGCAATTAAGAACAAAATACTGTTTAAATATCAATTAATACGTACATGCCTTTACCAAGTTTAATTACTTTCAATGATGGAGCTAGGGATGCAATGAAAACGTAATACTGATGAATGAGGGGAGAGGTGTATGGTAGCTGCATTATATGTACTTTTGTGGTGTGCCTCAAAAGTTTTTTGTTTGGTATATCATTTATCGTTAGCTAGAGTTGTGCGTCAAGGACATGCTTATTTGGTGTACTACCAATGGACTTTCGTGTAATCCAGACAAGACCGAAGTCATTCATGTTTCATCACGGTTCTCTCATCGTGATCCTATGCCTGGAATCAATGTTGATGGATCAATTATCCTTCCGAAGCCAGTTGCACGCAACCTTGGCGTTGCGGTGGATTGTCATCTACAGATGACGAATCACGTAAATAACATTTGTAAGTCAGCCTTCTTCTCTATTAGGAACATTGGCAGAATACGAAAACATCTCAACCAAGAAAACTGTGAAAGGCTTGTGCACGCGTTCATCACATCCAAGCTAGACTCCTGTAATAGCCTTCTCTTTGGACTACCAGACACGCAAATTGACAAGCTTCAACGAGTTCAAAATGCTGCTGCAAGGCTAATCTTAGGTGTAAAGAAGAATGATCACATAACTCCTGTTCTGCAGAGCCTTCATTGGCTACCTGTACGAGCTAGGATTGACTTTAAGACTTTACTACTCACATATAAGGCTCTTCACAATCAAGCTCCTGTATATATATCAGAACTCTTAATCGTATACCAACCTCGACGTTCTCTCAGATCTGCTTCACAAAACCTTCTCACAGTACCAACATCGAACACTAAGTCCTATGGTGATAGATCTTTTTCAGTTGCTGCTCCCAAACTCTGGAACTCCCTGCCATCACACATTAGATGTGCAGATACTCTTAGTTTATTTAAGTCCTCTCTCAAGACCCACCTTTTTCGTGAATATTTTCTTACTTTATAATATATTGTATATTGGTAGTTTTTCATTATTGTAAAGCATCGAGACTTAGTGTAATGCTCTATTTAAGAAATAGAAAACATTTCCCGTGTTTCTATAGAGTTATAGAAACACGAGTGGGAGTTTGGGAGAACGAGAAATGGCAGTGGGAACACGAGCCCGAAGGGCGAGTATTTCCACAGCTATTTCGAGTTCTTCCAAACTTCCACAAGTGTTTCTATAACTCTATAGAAACAAGGGGAAATGTTTTCTATTTCCTTTATAAAATAACCCACAGAAAATAAGTAGAACAAAGGAAAATCGCGCGTTTATTACGATCATCAAAACATAAATTCTCCTAACTAATGCAGTCGTACGTCATGAACTTATCACATGACTAAATCAGTCAGTTTTGTCAATCCGATTCAGTGAGTTTGAAAACAGTTCGCTAGCTACGAAAAACCTTTTAATTGGAGCTCAAAGTTACACAGAATGATGAAGAAAAAGAAGCTCTATGGACTAATGCTAAAACTTGATTGACAATACACGGAAGCACGTAATGTTCAACAGTTCATTTTGCATTAATTTGCCTCATGAGTCATGGACTTCACGGCGTGGATCAAGCTGGCGCCGGTTTTCGTACCAAGCAAAGTTTGCAGGAGATCAAGACGTGTTGCAAGAAAGGAGGATATTTTGGATTTCTCTTTAAAATCTAGAGCTACAAAGCATGGAAGTCATCACTCGGGTCATCAGTTATTTTGTACATTCTGTCTTCCAAGGACTAGAATAGTTCTTCGTCGATTCGCCGTGTGTCATGCCTCATGCCTCATGGAGTCATGCGGTCGCATACGGACGGCAGGTTGTTTTCATCAGACACTTCTTTCTTGCCATTCTCATCCTCTACGGCACCTGTAGAGAGTCATACTGAACCGTACATTCCTCAATTGACCAAGAGTAGTCGAAAGGGACGGCGTTGGATGGAGTTTTAGCATCTGTACAAGACTGTAGCACTTGGATGTTGATCAACTGACTTTGTCAGGTTTGTGCTCCACATTTTGCTGTATTTTTTATTTCCATTTCTATTTCAACCTCTATTTTGTGCATCTAGAAATATTTAAGACAGGATTTGTTTACGTTCTCCGGCTTAAATCTACCAAACAATAGTTTTTAATTGAGCTTAGTCAGCCAAAATAGACTGTTTTGGCGAAAATGATTGTTTGATATCGCACAAATTGCGAGCAACTCAACTTTGTCCACAGAAATGAATGTTGTAATTCGTACTTTGAGATTGTTTTGAGTTCAATAAAACATCGCGGCTTGTTCCTAAACTAACAACACATTGTCGTTTCTTACAATACTGTAGCTGGTTCCGGTTCGTCGAATTGAATTTAGTGCTCAATGTTTTTAGAAAAGTGTAGGAATTATTTCGCCGAGTTTCAAATTGAGTTCAAGGCCACGATGCCGGCATAATTTGCCATGTTTCTATAGAGTTATAGAAACACGGCTTTCAACCAATCAGAGCGCGTATTTTCTGTGGGTTATTTTATAAATATTATTATTATTATTATTATTATTATTATTATTATTATTATTATTATCGTTAATAAAGTACTTTTTGGGAACATAATTTTCTTTGCAAAATAAAACTGTTTATGTCATCTCGTATATACACTATTTTTACAACAACTGTTTAAGTTTTCTTTTTATTATTGGATTAAGAGCTAGGATATAGTAGATTGCATCATCGTGTACAATAATCACATTTTCTCCAATTACCCTTGTTTTTATGGTTAATAAAAATAACCGCTCACAAAAAAAAAATTGTAAAAAGAACTTATGGCAGATGTTCCTATTTACTGTACCAGTACAGTACCTTGTAAATTAATCATCAGCAACGGTGTGCATGCGATGACGCAAAAAAAAACGTTAAATAATAGGGGCGGCCTTCACCTCCTCGGAACCTGGACTAGTACTGGCTATCCAAACAATAGCCTACCCTGAAACAATACAAACCCTAAAACAGTGGGATTCTTTTTCGGTGCAGTCCAAATGGGGTCCAATAAAATGCAAGGTTTTGAAATAATAGGGCAAACCACTGACAATAAAATGTAATTAAATTGGTTAATTAAGCTATGTTTAGGTAATTAATTCAATCAACATTCTTGGAAGACAGTTCCTGTCTTGTGGGGTTTTTTTTGTTTGAAAAACGTTAGGTACCTTTTTTGGTCTCTTAAAGCTACGTTTTTGGTATGTCACTTCTCTTTTACCAATTTAGGTATCGTTTTGGTATGTTTTTGGTATGTCATGTTCTTTGAACAAAATTAGTACATTTTTGTTATGTTGATAAAGCTGTTTTTGGTGTCATTTTTCCTAAGTCAGCTCGATTACAAATTGAAACACGAAAAGGACAAGAGGGGCACCAAACAACATTGAAGATATAATTCATGGAGAAACTTTCAAACCTTTTTCCGTGGAAGGCGGACTTTCAAGGAATCCTTACCACTTAGCCTTTCAAATGAATACAGATGGTGTGGCTTTGTTCAAGTCTTCAAAGTTTAGTATCTGGCCTGTGTATATGATTATATGTGGCCTTCCACCTGGATTAAACTACATGTATACACGGAAATAGAGAATTCTTGCTGGGCTTTGGTTTGGTTATACCAAACCTATATTTTCAACCTTTATGCAGCCTTTTATTGAGGTTATGCAAACACTTTACCGTGATGGCTGTTCAGTTACGATCCCTGATGAGCTTGTAACAGTAACGGGAATTACGATAAGCAGCTCAACGGATGCTCCGGCGGGGACTCTTTTTATGAGTATAAATCAATTTAAAGGTAAATGTGGAGGTCCCTACTGTACTGCAAGCGGATCTAATTATCGCACTGAAAAGGCGGGCAACTGTAGAACATATCCATATGTAAAGAATTCAGAGCGTTCAGAACAAATGCAAGCAAGAACCCAAAAACAAACATTTCAAGATGCGATGTCAGCAAGAGAACAAGCTGCTGGAGAAAAAACCCGAAGTAAATGGCATGAAAGGCGGAAGCTCTAGTTTTGGACTTCCTGGCTGTGACATTATTAAGGGAACAAGCATCGACTACATGCACACGGTTATTCTTGGAATTATTAAAATGTTGTCACGTTGGTTTGACGTTACTGACAGGCATGATGAGCCTTACTATTGTGGAGACAAAATATCCAGAATTGTTTTTAGAAACAAGTTACCGCGAAAGAAACAATGAGCAGCCTAGTGAACAGTAATTTCATGCAACAATGTACTAGGCAAAAAATGCTTCCTAAGATTTATGAAACTAAATATTGTTATTATGTACAATGAAAAACACGTCGTCGTTGTGAAATAATGAGCATTTTATCGGTTTTCCGCTCGTGGGAATGGGATTTATTCCCCTCGGGATGTTCTAAAAATAACTTGATATAGGAATGTGCAGACTCACAGACCAAGTGTGGGAGATGGACACTCCTGGCAATGGGATCCTGACAGCAGCAATAAAGGGCACCACAGAAAAATGAATCAACGTTAATCCACCAAAACTCACTCGTGTCCGCCATTTTGTTTTCTATGCTTGAATGATTTTGGCGGCCGCATCGTGTTCATTTGACATGGGCAGTAGGGTAACCCTACCTGAATCATTTTGCTTGTAAACCCGGATTATCTTTGACCATAGTGCTAGGTTTTTGGTATGTCACTTTTCTTTTAGCAATTTAGGTATCGTTTTGGTCGTATGTCGATGAAGCTGTTTTTGGTATAATTTTTCATTTACCAATTTATGTTTTATTTTCGTAGGTTTTTGGTATGTCATGTTCTTTGAAGAATAGAGTACTTTTCGGGTATGTGTTTGGTATGTTTCGAAAGATGACATACCAAAACCATACTAAACCAACTTGCAAAGTACCAGCGACATATTTCATACATACCAAAAACATACCAAAAATTTGGTGTGGGTTGACATTTAAAAGCAATAGTTTTCACATACAATTACATATTTTTCGTTTCGATTTGTAGGCACTTTAAACCACTTTTTCCGTCTTAATCACCGCTACCATTGTGTTCTTATCGCCATTGTTTAAATGTCCATTCTGTATCACTCAAACTATGGCATCGAACAACACAGATGAAGTTTGTGTCGCTCTGTGTGGTTTTCGGAAAAGCTGCACCAGCTTAAGGACGCGGCGCCATATATGAAATTGTTTATGTCATCTCATATATACACTATTTTTACAACAACTGGTCAGGTTTTCGTTTTAATATTGGATATAAGAGCTAGGATATAGTAGCTTGCATCATCGTGTACTATAATCACATTTTCCCGTTTTTTATGGCTATAAAAATAACCGCTCAAAGTTTATTTTTGTAAAAATAACTTATAATGCACATATCCTATTTACCGCACCAGTATAGTACCTTGTAAATTAATCAACAGCAACGGTGTGCATGCAATGACGCAAACACGTTAAATAAGAGGGCAAACCACTGACGATAAAACGTAATCAATTTGGTTAATTAAGCTGTGTTCAGGTAATTAATTCAATCAACATTCTTGGAAGACAGTTCCTGTCTTTTTGGTGTTTTTCTTTGAAAAAAGTTAGGTACTTTTTAGACTTTTTCCGTCTTAATCACCGCTACCATTGTGTTCTTATCGCCATTGTTTAAATGTCCATTCTGTATCACTCAAACTATGGCATTGAACAACACAGATGAAGTTTGTGTCGCTCTGTGTTGTTTTCGGAAAAGCTGCACCAGCTTAAGGACGCGGCGCCATATATGAGTTGAGTTTGTTGGTATCTCGCCCTTGCTCTGAGGGTTTTTCTCCGGGTTCTCCGGTTTTCCTCCCTCCTCAAAAACCAACCTAAATTCCAATTCGATCCTGGAGTTTGTCGGAATACTTAAAAATAAGCCTCTGGCTTGGGAGAGCCAGTAACGGCTTCCTGCATCTTCGACGTAAAATAAACTTTTTTTTTTTTAAAGAAGCTATATCAAGTAGAACACAATTACAAGTACGTGTTCCAAAGCGAGAAATCAATCAAACTCTCTGTGAAGCCCACTCTGCAATTGCTCATTGAGGCAGAGACAATAACGAAGTATGTATGCCGGAACCTACCAAGCTGTCATAAGTATGTTTGTTTCCCCATGCCACAGCAACAGAAAAGCGTGATTGATCATTGCAAGAATGTGATTACAAACCCAATCAAAGCATACCATTACCTAACACGCATATAAATTGACTTGATTGACTTTCGTAACATACCCTGTAAATGTCAACCTAGCCCTAACTGGGTACTTCATGTTATTGATTACATGGTTCTTCGCTTTGAAACGAAAACACGCACTCCACTCTCACGACAGGAAAGAGTTCAAGAGCAACTGTCTACAAAACACAAGATCAAACAAGTGCATAGGTCGCCACGAATACCATCCACACAGGGATTAGGAGAAGAATTTACCGGACGGTTAAAGAGAACATATCCAACATTCTCAAAGATACAGAACCAATGGTGTAAAGTTTAGGGGAGGCTGCCTACAAAAAGACATCAGTCTGCAAAGGGCAATAAAGAAAACACCCTACGAGGTTGCTATTGTTATGCTCCCGCTGAAGAAAATGCTTAATATTGAAATGTAATGTGCTGGATGCAAGGACCAATTCGGACGAAGTGCAAGAACCGGAACACCTTGGATGGGATCTAATTATCAAATATATACGAATATTAAGAATATATGAAAGGCTGATTGTACGGTTACTGGGAAACATATATAATTACTACCGATATTTCGGTTGGCCCTCAGAGTACACAAGTATATGGCAAGAATCCATTAGTTACAAATTTTAAATTTTGAAAACATGAACGTGAGACTAGGAGATAAAAGAAAACTAAGATAAATACAATTTTATAGTAGACACTGAGTAGTATAAAATTACATTTCTTCCTTTCTATTCATGCCTTTAGTGGCTGAACCACAACCTGTGTGGTCAGGTCTGATGCTGACCGTACAGAACCCTCAAATGCTTACTGCGCACCATAATAGCAGAACAAACAAAAGCATACCCACCCAATATATTATAAATCAGCAACAAGAAATATATAATTATATTTTTTTAATTAAAATATAGAGTAGACAAGAGCTCTCCACTCCATCCAAATGTATTTCTTGGCAAAGTAATAGAAGTAGAAAGTAATTATGCTCAAAAAAATTACGAGATGTGGAGTTCTCTCTTCATACATTTCTAAAATCTGACTTAATAAATGTACAGAAACCAACAAACTTTGACTACACAAACAAATTCATTGCTCTTCAGCTTGCAAAATGCCAATTAATCGTTTTCTATTCATAGAGCAGTACACTAAACTCAAGCAGTTTATTTAAATTTTTTATTGAGTTTTTGTATTATCACGTATACCAATTGTTCTGTAAAATAATCCGCCATCCTTATTCAATGAGACTTAGCAACAATGAATCTGATATGAAAACATGATATGCTTACAACTCGTACCAGACCCCATTTGTTTCTTACTGCACATGCTCGAGGAAAAAATAGGGCTCTGGACGAATCGGGTTTGTGTGTATTCTGATTGGCTGTTCTGAACAATGGAATTTCACCAGAAGTAAAATATAAAGCATTTTTATTTGGATAAAGGCATTGAAAATTGGGGTAATATCTAAACTCTAAAAACCGTTGCATTTTAGCTAAATGGTTCCTGATTTCTTCAGGGATTCTTAGATCCTATCGGGAGTTCAAATCACTTCACCGGCCAACACAAATCGCACACAGTGCATGAATAATAATTTAGAAAATCAAACCCAACCGGGAAGTACCAGTTGATAGAGCTGAGGGATTTACTGTAACAGATAGGTAATACTGCACATTCCCATATTAACAACAATGTTCGCAAGCGCTCTATAGGCAGAAGTGGCATTTTTCAGATCTCGTAAACTTGTGAACAGGGTCTTATTACTTCACAGGGTGACGTAATAAGTATGCACAGAGTTGCTACACTTCTGGAATCAGATTATTCCAGCATGTGATTGACTCGCGTAATATTCATGGCAGGTGGCTCAAACTTGGACAGGCATGTTATTGGGCCCCTATCAATCACTTAGTGGTGATGACGTAACGAGGACGTTATTGGTCACGTGATTGAATGATTATGCTAGATCGGCATATACTTGGAACTCCTGATGAGCATGTACAGAACTGTGGACGAATTATTTAGATGATTCACAAAATAGTTAACTTATGGGATAATACATTCTCACAGTCGATCTACATGTACTGGGATTCAGTACAATCAATGTTTACAGAAAAGCTTTTGTCCTCAACATCGATATCGCTCCCGTTCACTGGGGAATGAAAACTCTTACAGTTAAGTGAAGGACGAATTGATGGCCATATTTGGTCGCTCTGACTGTCAAGCTGTAGATATGCCGCCTTCTAAGGTAATTTACTGCTGTGAAATTTCTCTGCTGTCTCTGTGTCTATCTTGCTACACTAATTCAAACCGCTTGACATCGAAGTTAGATTTTCGGATTCCATCTAGTATTTGCTGCTGTGAAAGCTTTGTCACTGAGCGAACACTGATCCATTTACCAAATTGAAATCTTGCTAGTGGCCGGCAGGGCCATCTAATTTACTTCCAGAATACCAATTCAAATCAGTGAACAGCAGTTTATCGCTAGTCATATAATCCCGCATGATCTCGATTTGACCTTTAATAACATAAAAGCAACGAGAAATAAGCATTTCCGTTTTTGGCCAGTTGAGTATAATCGCTTTCCTATATCTGTCTTGCAAACAAATATTGTGGGATTATTTTAGAACTGAAAACAGACAGAACATATTGTCCTGACATATATTTTTAAAATACGTTTGTTTTCTTTAAAGGCCACTTTTGTAGCAGTATTCAGCCCCAGACAGGAGAAGACACCACCACGTTCACGTCCCATGTGCTCTACTCCTTTACACTCTCCCAACACCCCACTAGCAGCCTCCTCTCCATGTGTTCGTGTGCGAGAGATCTCGTTTCAATCAACTTCCCTAGCCTCATCATTTAGATCAGCGTTCCTGTCGCCGAGACGACTCAGTTACTCCCTGTTGGGAGTACACATACCTTCAAAATCTTTGATGTCGTCGCCACCATACCTCCCAAGCTTCTCGTCCCTGGTTTTACCTGACAGATCGATGACAGATCATGCTGTGACAGATCGGGATGACAATTTAAGGCCGATTCTGGAAAGAATAGAGAAGAAACTGGACCTACAACTCGAGAGACGTAGCTACCAAACTCCCCAGCCAGCACCTCAATCGCCTACTCTACGCCGCAATACTGAAATGCACGATGTTTCGCCGGCAGATGAGACAGAGATACCAGGAATACTCGCCACACCTGAATCCACCCCAGATGAAGGCGATCAGCTAGAGCCTGCTGTGCTGTGTGGCTTGGCCGCATCTCACATAAACTTTTCCGTACAACTGCTGCGAAAGATGTGCCCAGGAGAAGAACTGAAGGGTAAAAATATTGCCGGCCTCGCGGAAAACAGCCAGTGGATCCAGTGACGGTTGCGAGGATCAAGTCTCTTGTTCTGCAATACTACCCTGTGCCTCCGATGGAACGTACATGTACAGCTTTGTGGAGAGCATGTTGCAAGTCAATGGATGCATATCTGCGACGGTTAAACACTAGGAATGCCTGAGAACTTCAATTATTGAGCTACAGTATTTGCTAAATGTAACATTTTGAGTTATCCCGAATAAAACTTGCGTAAAGGAATATTATTGGTGGTCGTGTCCTTTATTAATGCTGTTTTGAAATGTACAATATGTGCAGAGATATTGAAATTCTTCACATTGCTTTGAAAGATGTTTCTCTGACATTTTTCAAGTTTCGGACTTTGATGTTTTATGAAAAAAATTATTTCACAATTATTGATTTCACAACAATTTGTTATCATACCATAGATAAGAATCTCTTCCCCTTGCCCTGTAAACTTGTCAAACATACATAAAAATCTAGTGTACCTGAAAACTAAAACCGCAGCGAGCATTTTCTTGTGTTGAGGGTGCTGCCTTTGTGAAACCATTTCATTCACGAGCTGCAAATGGTTAGACCTTTGCGTCTTCTCGGATAAGGATGTTAAACCGTAGGCCCATCAGTGCATGAAGAGCCAATGATAAATCCATCATCGTTGCCATCATTATTATTGTTGTTGTCCTGCATTTTGACCATATACCACAATATTACCTTGACTATAAGGCGCTTGTACTGTTTTGTTAGGTTCAACAGCTGGTGTAGGAGCAGGATTATTTTCCGTGTCTAGAAAGAGTGAGCTGGCAATAATTTGTCCTATGATTAAGATTCTTGTAAACAGCACTAGCTGCCCGTGAATTACATGCGCTTGTATATGTTGACATTTTGTATGAACATATTTTTGCATGAACTTTGAGTTTCACCTTGAATCTTTGTTTAGCAGCTTTTCGATTTCTTCTACGTGATGCTACAAACGAAATCCTTTTCCTTCTCCTGGTAGAAGCTGACCTTTTTGCTTTATGTACAAAAACGTGCTAGCTAGTACACCTACATTGTATATATGCTTTCACGCTGAACAGCCACACATGCACACCTGGTAAAATGGTGAATTTCGAAAGACTTTGGTACATTCTTCTTAATATCTTTCCGAACTAATCGCCTCAATTCCCTGGGTTTTTGTAAAACATGTTTAAGCTCTTTCCCTGGAATTCGACTCGGCTAATGATCACGAGGTGAATGACAGTCGTTGTATCTAACACGATCATGGTAAATAAACTTCGCACGGTGAGATCTACAATCATTTATTGAATTGGCTCTGAATGATCATCAACACATACAGTTAATTCAGCAGCTTTCTCAAAAATATCGCAGTCCCCAAACGTATTTATTATAATTTTTTCAGATAAATGCTCTACAATGTCTAATAACAGATTTATGTACGAGGTCACTATGCGTTCATTTGATAACACTGTCAACTGTTTTAGAATTAAGATTAAAATAAAATTTTCTGCGACATTGTTATAACTTATGAAAATCGAGGCACAAAGATGGTTAAGAAACTGCAAGTTTACCTTTACAGTGTTGGTTTGGTTGACTCGTTCAAACCAGCTTCATCCGAAGTGGCTTGTGGGAAATAAATTTAGGCTTTCAACGGAAGCTGTGGTAACCTTGTTATGTCAACCATTTCTTACTACTAATAATAGTACAGAGTGATATATTCTTCCATGTACAGGTAGATTCAGTTAGCGGATGTGATTGGCAACTTCAGATATAGAATTACAAAGCACATGTAATACCGGAAGGTAGCCGTTTTTAGAGAGAATGAGACCCATCGAGCAATGTGTATGGAGTTGTGATATCGGAATAAATATAAAAGGGAAGACCCTAAAACTGTGAGTGATACTTGTGTCGGTAGAAGCCATTTCTGACAGGCTTCATTTCTGTCTGTTATAAAGTTATTACTTGTCGTCCAGCAAGCTTTCTTTGTGTTTAAAGTGCATATGAAACGAAAATTAAGTTGATCTAATGTTAAAATGCTTTCGAAATGAGGAATAATAACATTTTCCATTTGTCAACATCTCATCTCGTTATTCAGGTTTTTGTAATATGCAAATGATGGACCTGTGACGTCATATTGTTTGCACAGCCTGGAGACAAATCACAAAATGAAGAATATCTCTGCAGATATTGAACAAAAATTACCAAAAATTACCAAAACTTTGCACATGTATGACACTATGGAAAGTACACATCATTGTGCAAATCATGGTGTTGCCATGGAAACTCTCATGGCCCCACGCACCTTTCACCTCGAACATAAAATTGCAATTTCCTTGTTATAAAAAATAAGTTGCTTAAACTACTCACATACAATGCCTACATTGTTCCAAATCATATTTTGGACCCACACCAAAATAGTTGTGTTTGACAAAGGAGAAATTAGGGAAGTTTGTGTTATTTGTAGTGGAAGCCTGGGGCCAGAGTGTTCCCATGGCAACATCATAATTTGCACAATGTGTATTTTCCATAGTACCACATATGTGCAAAGTTTCAATAGTTTTATTCAATATTTGTAAAGATACATGTATTCTTCATTTGTGATTTGTCTCCAAGGCTGTGCAAACAATATGACGTCATAGGTCATCTCATTTGCATATTACAAAAACCTGAATATCTCTGAAACGCGATGAGACATTGACAAACAGAAAATGTCATTATTCCTCATTTCGAAAGCATTCTAAAATTAGCTCAACTTAATTTTCGGTTCATATGCACTTTAACCGCATCTACTTTCTTTACATAAGGCTTCTGGGTTCGAGGTTCTGAGTTGGTTTCAGTCGTGTGCATTATCCAAAATCGCTCAACATCTTTTAGTGCGAGTCTACCACGATCTGTGTATATGTTTGTAAGCAATAGGAGCGTCTTTACGATGAAGCAATAGATCAAAGTCGGCCACATGACTTATAACCCACAATGAATCCTTTTAAGTTTCTGGGAGCGAAGGAGGTAGAGCATGATAAATAACAAGTGTATGTCTGCGCACACATGACATTTTGACTATTACGACAGAAGATAATAAAAAAAAAGTACCTAGACTCGGGTGGTGAAAGTCCTGGCCCGAGTAACAAAAGGCTCACTGGTACTTTCTATTGGTTTTGTTGCATTTGTTTCTTTTTGTTTCAGTTTTTTACTGATCTTTGTTGTTGTTGTTGTTTTATTTCCACACAAATGAATTACATCCACTGACAATTACATTACAATCTAGATTATACTATAACACACACACACAAGACAATAACAGCAGATACACATTAGCACACCTAAACTATTTATATTTAAATTACATTTCAGAGGGTGGAGGGCATCTAATAGAAACCTACTAGGGATGCCCTTATTCGATACGGCAGTATTTATTTAATATTGAGAAATATAGTAACGATCTTTAAAAGTTATAGGCTATATATTAATATTTTGCCTTTTTTCATTTCAGTTCTACACGAAAGGATGTCATTGGGGTCTGCATCAGTCATAAAGACTGCAGACGATAGATGAAATGGGAAAGAACCATGATGACATTGTCCAGCAATGGAAGAGAGAAATTGAGCATGATTGCAAAATGCAGACTGTCCTGGACACCATTCACGAGTCCACTGATAACATGACAGAGATCATACCAGACGATATGGACACTGTTGATATTTCTGGCCTTGGGCTGACCTGTATCGGACAACCCAACTGCAATGTCTGTTGGAGAAGACGGTGTAGAATTGGGATATATTGTATAATGATACAGATTTACAAGCGCATGTAAAGGAAAAGTTAGGGCCACGATTTGAACAATGCATTTATGAAGTCACAGGACATGGACACAATAGATTTGATGAAACAACAACTGCAAATGATGTAAGCTTCAGGCTATCAGATCACTGGCGACAATCTGGACTTCTTGATCAAAGTTAAGCACCAGAAATCTAGTAACCAGAACAAATCTATCCACTGGTTTAATTTGAATGCTATCCAGATCAGCCAATCCGATCCATAGCTGATATGGAGAACATTGAGTTCCTTCCCTCCTTGAAAGATAATGACGACTTCTTGCATGATCTCATTTCCCTTGCTGCAAAGGTAGTGGCAGACAATATACCTGCCATGCTGTTTGAATGTAAATTACATAGGTAGCCAGTCACAGGAGCAAGACTAAAGTAATTTCCAGAAAATATCCAGACCCCCCTCCAATGGAGAGGCACCGAAATATCGGAGGGAGAGGGGTCAGAGGAACAATAAAAAATACAGAGAACGTATGGGAACATTTTGGAATTTCAATAGGGGTGGGGAGGCACGAGATCAAAAACCCGCCATGGGAGAGGAGTCTGGATACACATTGCTGCTAGTTCTAGAAAATATCCATACCTTCCCCACGGAGGGTTTTGGGAATTTCAGAGGGGGAGGGGGGATTCATATGGGCTATAGATGTATGGGAGAAAATCGGAATTTCTTGGGAGGAGGGGGTTGTAAATGAAAATATATATACCTGTGGGGAGGTGTAGATATTTTGACCTGGACACAAAACGTTTCTGAAAACTTTCAGAAACATTTTGTATTTCCGTACGGATGACAACTGTTTCCCTGTTTAGCCATAACTGACAACATTGCAGGGCACAATGTTTCTTCAACAATGTGTCCTAGTTTAGCCAGGGCCTAAGTAAAACCAAAATCAAATTGGATTTGGTATTATTGAAGTCTGATTGTTTAATTTTCTCAGCCAATCACAGGGCATAGTAAATATTAAACTAAAATACGGTTCACAGTTATTTGAAAACTGCTCTTGCCATTTTGTAATGATGTCAAATGTCACTATATACTGTCTGGTAAAATAATATTGAGAATTTTAAAAGTTCGGGGCAGAGGAAAACCGAGCCACTAGTTTACGTCATAACAAATGAAAGCAATGCAGAATCAGAGCTTGAGTAGTTATATGGTATTAACCTGTTGTTCATAAACGAGAACAAAGCTATGATTTACATATTACAAGATCTCCATGAAAACTGTTCCTTTGTCAAGGAATATGAATGATGAGGTGACTGGAGAGAAGGAGGTCCGTGTTTTGGATGAAGCGTTTTTCGGAGGGGATCAGCTGATGGATGAGAGGGCATGGAATGCCAGGAGTGACGGAAACAACCATATGAAATGCAAAGGGTAATTCCAAACGTGGAGGATTGGCATGCTGTGATAATCCTATACCAGGTAAATATTACAGTAAGTTCAAAGGTATGAGAGCACATACTGGATAATAGTGCAAAACAAATAAGCATAAAGCATATTACCACAAAGTTAAGCTTTTTAATTATGTTTATTTCTTAAAACACATAGTATCACAGGTATCGTATGACTTGCACTTCAAGGCCACATCAGTGAATGACAATGGCACCATGTACTCCAACATGAACATTATCAACAATGTGAATGCTAAAACTGCAAATGTTCTGGACAATTTCTATCACTGCAAAGACTATACAAATATGGAAACTGATGCATTTATCGTGGCAGCTGCTCTCAAGTACTTTGGAATGGATTCCCTTGAGACCCCAGAAGAGGATATGATTCCTCCCAAAGTACGCCATGGAACACGACCTGATAAGCGGCTCTGGCTTCGAAAGCACGTTAAAAGGATGATGGAAGTGTTTGTTAGGGACACCGATGTGATAGAGCACAAGGACATCAGGGTTTGAGTAGTCAATGCAGCCAGGCCACCTCAGAGGCATAAGTCACCTGTCCTGTTTACAATAAAGAGTACAAATACAAGAAGGCAATGGAGAACCACATAGGAAAACAGAATCCAGGCTATGCGACACCAGCCAGCAAGACACCTGCTATGAAGCCTCCTGAGTGGAGATGTCATCATTTGAGGAAGACGCATTTGATGATCGTTTCAGTTATGCGTGCGTGAGTATGGGGCTACTGCTTAGAAACATGGGTGATGCTGTGAAGAAGGGTGATGGATTGGGATACTTCGTTGCTGGAAAATATATGTGTTGATATTTAGGGCACACAAGCATCTCTACTTCTTCAAGCATCCACTACTAGTACTAATAAGAACGAATGATTGCTATGCTTTGCTTCGCTTTGTTTCATTTAAACAATATTTGGTTAATAGAATTGCCCAAGGAGCAGATTGTTGGAGGGGCTGATAATATTAATGATGATAAGACTACTACTACTAATAATAATAATGTAATGACGGAATGTAAACATTATCTGCAAATAAACTTGAAACATGTTTGAATATGTATTTATATATGTACAATTATGTATGTATGATGTTATAAATATAAAAAGTAGGAATACATATGTTAAATAATTTTATAACATATCTTAAACTGTATTAATAATAATTGAAATGCAGTTTTTCATATAGATGAGTAATCAGTGGATATGTTGTTGCTTTTATTTATTCAAGGAGTTATCTGATGTTTCATCAGCAGATGAATCGGGTGAGTAATCTTCTATCTTTTAGAGAATGAATGTTTAGAATATATATTTTATAGGAAATTACACGTAAATAGGCTCAATAAATTATCTAGAGATTATAAGGCTAGACGAAGGACTTTAAGTATGCGATGGAACAACGTTAGAAATATACCTTATGATTGTAAATTATGGGAAGTTACAAGTAATATTTGAATAATATAAGATGACGTTATTTTTGTAATTTACAGATTCAGAAATAAAAGAAGTTTCCATGGAGAGCGAGTATAAAACCAATACATGTTATAGATAGAACACTAGACGTGTAATAATAACCCAGTAACAATGTTTTTAAATGTAATCGACGTGAGGAAGTGAAGTAGATCATATGAATCTATTAATGTATAAAGTGAAGTGAAGTTGGTTTTGTTTTTGCTTCGTTAGCAATGGCATACACATATAAGATGTTAGGCGACTTTCGGACAGAGTTCCGTCAGTAAATGGAACAACTGAATGTGAAACATGAAGTAAGGACGCTTATAATGCAACAAGAACTGGACGGGGTAAAAGAGGAGTTGAAGCTGTTACGTCGTAAGGATGAGGCTGAAGATGAGCTGATAAAGGCTGCAGAGGAGATGAAGGAAAATGTGGCGGCATCAGCAGAAGGCAAACCTACTGGCAGGGCAGTAAGGAGACTATCTTTTACTGCCACGGCAACGCACACAATACGAAAATTACAAAGCCAACACCGCCTGATGACGTCCTCCGTGCGTTGTGCGAGAGCGGCATCAAGGATGAGCTGTGGGGAGAATCTCTGAGCCTTGATTCTCTCCGTCATAAGATTAAAAAGGAAAGCAAAAAAATGAGCACCTAATTTCTCATTCCAAGAGACCATCACCTTAGAGAACCAATCCCCCATACTAGCCTCTCTCCCCATGATAGTCTGCGCCGATTTATTTTTAGCTTGCAAAAATTAGTTGGACTATTTTTACCACTCTATCCGATTGGTTGTGGGAGTCACGTGTCCGAATGGACCGTCGGGCGGCGATAGCATTCAGTGTTTTATTCAGTAACCAAAGCATTCACAATTTTCTACTTTCACAACAGTTACTGAACTGGAAGGGGTGACTGGTTAATCCTTTTAAGGGTAAAAAATCTCACCTCCATACCTTTTAGGGGGTTCCGTTCATAAAAGTTAGTTATGCACTCTTTTAGGGTTTAGTATTGTTGTTTTTTTCTATTGAGTGACAGTTCACCCACTCCAGGCTGTGTTTCCATTGTTCGTTTATCTGAGTTTTCATTCACTATCATTCTTCAAGTCCATTGGTTGTAAACATTAATAATTATTATAAAGTAAGAAAAAGCCGAGCTATTTCATGTTAAATGTATGTTATATATCAAGGCATATTATATATCAAAAACGAGAGCTAGTCGTTCATCAGGTGGAATCCCTAATCAACAACGAAGCACACGTTTTTGATATAACTTCTCACACGAATACAATACCTGCATTCATAAATCATTAGAAAGTATTGTTTGCCTGGTATTTTGTTGCATGCAATTATAGACTACAAGGGCTGCGATTGTTATTTTATCACAGTTGTTACAACAAACAGCTTGATAGCGTAGTGGACAAGACAGAGGAGAGATCAGCCATGAGGCGATGGTTCGAGCCACACTCCAGCCACCGATTTTATTTCTATCTTTTCCTTCACTTCTCTTCATGTAAAGTCATACTTATGCTGTAATCCTTGTAGCTTAATTAGGTCCATCACATGCATGAATCTTGATACGCAATGAGAACACAGATGAAAATCACTAGTGATTTGGAGAAGTGTAGTGATGTTCATCTGGAGTTTCATTGGGTATTAAGATTCATGCCTGTGACCAATTCCGTGTTTCACCGCGTTACAAGGTACATGCACCTGGCCAAAATTATTCATGAGTGTTTGACAAGGATTGAAGAAGCTACTCTCTTTTCTTGTGCAGCAGCATACCCTCTGACTGATGTGGAATGGTACTTCATTCGAATGCTGTGGTAAACACAAGCTGGTAATGGTCTGGTATCGTATACAAAGCCATCGTATTGTCCATCTGTAAGCAACAGCCCTAACAAACCTGTTTCGGATGTCAAAATTTACAAAGAGAAGTCAGACTAGTTGAAAGTAGCTGAATTTCTGGAGTTTTAGGCACTATTAAAGGCTTTTTCCACGGAGCAATCGCAAACAGAGACCATATGTTTACGAACTTCTAGTGAACGTCCTCATCACCGGTTTTTGTAACACGTCTAATTGCGGAACTTTTCCATCAGAATCGGGTATATAATCGCTCATAAAAATTAACGCAAACTAATGTTTTTGCCAGAATTATTCAAAATTACCTTCTCTTTTCAGAAATAAAAAAAATTGGGGTTGAGGGGCCACTTAATGTCTAGGAAATATGCACTTTGTGATCGCGATCAAATGTACCTATGTTTCTTGGCGGTACTGTATGAAAGCAGGAATAGAGTAAAGCATTATCTATTACAACAAAGAGTAGTGGATGTTCAGTGTCGGCAGACGGATCAAAGTTGTAGGGTATGTTAACTTTTATGCCACGTACATTTCATGAAGGACTGCTGCTGGACCATGCTATCCACAGTGGTTAGCATTGTTATGCAACTCTTGAGCGTGATGCCCCAAGTACAAGAGAAGGGGACAGTAGCTTCCGCAATAAATGCGAGGCCAGTACTTATCATTATTACAACAGGAAGAACGATGATAATAATAATCAGCAGCTGCAAAGGTCGCAATTTCAATCAAATCCTGCCTAACAGGAAAGCCGGGAACAGCCTCAAAGCCATCTCAACAATGACACAAGTCACAACAGTGAAGTTCACGTTAAAAACAATTTCGAAACGACCAGTATTATCGCCATAGGATCCCTCAGCAATGACAAAACGTCACTTTAAGCGGGGATGTCTGAAACATTTAATTTGATTTCGGACGCAATGGAAATGGTTCATGCATTCAGGACAAATGAGGCTGAAATTGTCTAAGTTGATTCTTATGATGGTCAGAAAATTCCGCCATGATACATTTTATCGAGAAGAGGAAAATGAAAGGCTTCGAGCCAAAATAAAGGAATTAAAGAGTGGATCACCAAAGGAGTGTTCTCATCCGGGTACGTCTGGCTGGTCTTTCTATTTATTAATAATATAAATCGAGGGGGCATCCTAAGAACATGCAATTTCATTGGCTAAAAGACTTGAGTTCAGCGTGCTTGATATTAAATTGCATGCGTAGATCGGACTTATTATAATAAAACAAATAGAATTTGTTTGAAAAAAACTGTAACTTCGATTTAGAGTATTGGGTCAATATGTCCAAAACGTAGGATTGACTTACGTCACACTTCCGTCATTGATGCGTGTGTGAATTGAGTTTCGATCGAGTCACCTTTAACGTTTTAGTATGATAGTTCATTTGTGATTTGCCACTTTTGTCATTGCAGCGCCATCAGTGGAAATAATTCGCTATTTTGAGGAGGTGGTTCAATGTTACAAGGGTTCAACCCTGTTAAATGGACTGCAACAATCTTTATAATCTTTTTAATCTTTATAACAAAAAGGCGATTTAAATTAATTAATTAGTTGTTCTGAGAAATCAGACAAAACTGGTTAAGTTAAATTGCTGGCTAACTATGACATTTACTTTGAAAGAGAAACTCTTAGAGGAACCATACTGCAGCTAACTCAAAGCAAACGTTTTTGCTTTGGCGTTTACTGGCCAATGTATTTACAGCTGAGGAGCTGGCTAAGTCAGTGGGCAAGGGATACACAGAACGAAGGAATACAAAGATAAGCCATCCTTAGACTTAAAAGCTAAGCACTTGCAAAGGTAGAGTAATGCATTTTTACAGACTTGTAAATACAGGGCATCTGACAGAGTGCGAGGGTGCGTTTTCCACTATTGGCCTAAAATTGCACCCAATCGCACTATTGCTCTATTTCCGCACAATAATACAAAAATCGCTACAAAAGTCCCGAAATTTACGTAATTTTCCTTAATAAATAAAGTGTATGGAGAAAGTTTTCGATTTCAAGTGGAGTTATATATCCCTTTTTTTTAATACTTACCTTCAAATTAACTTCTTCGTTCGCGATCCAAATTTCGTGTCAAAAATAAACAAGGCATTCTATGCGCAATTTTGTGGGAACCTGTACACTAGTTTTTATTCTAGCAAGACTTGCTATTGGCAGAATTTTCTTTGCTTTGACCAATCACCGTCATCGATAGAAGTCGGTATTCGATCGATGGAAAAATTGGCTGGGAAAAATCCCATCCTCTTTGCACAGTCAACAAATTACCATGGGCTTCGTTGACAAACGTTCGTTAAAAGGGGTAAATTCGTAGTCGTTTCACGCCGATAATGAAGTCGTTTTACTCGTCCTGTAACGTTGTTTTAGATCATTTACGGAAGTATATAATAATAGAGCATTTATATAGCGCCAAACTCGAGCAAATACCGCAGCATGACCATCAAGACATCCCCCGCTTCTTCCCATGAAGGCGCTTCCAACCGCGCCTGCACCGTCCACACCTCGTCCCGAATCGCGAAACGTTTGCTGATCCGCGCGTGTTTGGCCACGTTCTCGAACGGGGGCGTGGTCAGGTCTGCGGTGGCAGTTGGGGGTTGTGGTGGGGAGGGCGGCTTTGGTGTCGGCAGCTGGGCCCCACCCCACTGCAAAATACCTTCTTCTCCTTCTCCATCCTCTTCTTCTTTTCCATCCTCCTCTTCTTTCTCATCCTCCTCTTCTTTTCCACCCACTTCATCGTCATCTTTCTCAAGGGTCATCATCAAGTAGTCCAGCCAGAACTCGTTCGAAGGTAGATCCTCTCGAGGGTTGGCTGCCATGGCTTTTTTCCCTTGCGGCTCTCTCTGCCTTCGTGTGATGCTGCCAGACTGGTGTTGGACCATCCGCACGCGTTCTTTTTTAAAGGCTCTACGTCTGAAACCCTGCCTCCCTTTTCTGACCAACCGTCACCGTCATGCCCTAATTTGGAGTCAACGCTTTCAGGCTCGAGGGGTGTGGCCTGCTGACTGGCACCGTCATGCCCTAATTTGGAGTCGACGCTCTCATCCTCGGGAGTTGTGGTGTGCTGTAACGTAGTCCAACGCACTACTTCAGCACCGGTGTAAGAGAAGTGCTGACGCTGGTGCGGTGCCATCAGCGTCGGTGCAAGGGGTGCGCTGACGGGGCTCTCAGCAACGCGTTGAACCAACCAATCCTAAACGTTCAGCCGCGGGTAGGCATGTCCCGATTGCGCTGGGCACTATTTCGGCACTATTTCGAGTTTGGAGCACTATTTCACGTTTCCAGCACTCTTAAGCACTTTTTGACTTTTGAGCATAATATAGTTCTATAAAATCGCTTATTGACTGGTTGTCATGGAAATGCACGAGCTATGGTCCTTTGACCGTGGGAACAGTCGATTTTCATTGGCTCGTGACACTCTTGTGTTTCTGTAAACGTTTGGCGCCCTTTTCTGTTTATGTTTTTACGCCAGCACTGTTTCTTGAACTGTTCTTGATCGTCAAATACTATTACTGTGAAGATGGAGGCAACAGACCAGCTAAGCGTATCTAGTGAAAATGAATCCGAAGATGAAATAACTGTAGTTACAGACCCAATAACAGTAGCAGTAAATTCTGGAGCCTCATTACGTGCACCACAAGGCGCATCGATAGCACGGAATCGAAAATTGCCGACCACCAAAGGAATTTATAAGCAAAGAGGAAGCGCTAAAGCTACTAAAGTGAGTTCATGGGAGCGTCTGAAAGAATTCCCAGGTCAACATTTTGCCGTGGTGGAAAGAAAACTTAGATGTAACGCTTGCAGCGAAGATCTCAGCGACAAGAAGAGTTCTATTGAGAGGCATACGAAATCAAAGAAACACGTGGCGGGTCTGGCAAGTAGTAGGAAAAATAAGACAGAAAGTCAGTCAATCAAGGAATGTCTTCAGAAGAGAGCCAGACAAGAAAATGCGGCTGGATCAACGTTGCCTGCAGATATGCAGTTATATCGCTATGAGCTCGTTGAATCAGCTCTGTTAGCGGGAGTTGCACTATTGAAAATCAATAAAATGCGCCCTTTCCTTGAGAAATATGGTCATCGGTTAACAAGCCGTGCACATCTAAGTGAGCTTATTCCTGCAATACTAGAAAAAGAAAAAGAGACTTTAAAGGAGGAACTGAAGTCCGTAAAAGAGGTTTCGGTCATATTTGACGGAACTGCCCGTTTGGGCGAAGCGTTGGCAATCGTTGTGCGTTTCTTTCAAGAAGACATTTGTAAGCCAACTCAGCGCCTTATTCGTCTAGAAGTGCTCGCAAAGGCCCTGAAGGGAGAAGAACTGGCTCAGAGATTGGTATCCTGCTTGGCAGTAGAATATAACTTTGGCCCAAGGGTAGTCATTGGTGGGATGCGAGATGGCGCTTCCGTAAATGGGGCCGCCGTGAGAAATGTGAAGTTTTTCTATGCAGACTTTTTTGATGTTATTTGTTTTTCTCACACTATAGACAACGTGGGATCTCACTTCGAATTTGAAGTTTTAGATTCCTTTGTACGCTTTTGGATAGGCTTCTTCGCCCACAGCTATAATGCAAAGCTGGTCTGGAGAGAGAGGACTGGGCAGTCAGTCCGTACTTACAGTGATACCAGGTGGTGGAGTAAATGGGAGGTGCTGAAGCAAGCCCTCGACTTGTTTGCAGATATCGAGCCCTTCCTCCGCCAAAACGAGGAAATATCTCCTGCAAATCGAAGACATCTGTTGGAAATATTTGATGATCCCGAGAGCCTCCAGAAGCTACGTTTGGAACTGGCGGTTGTAATCGACGCAGGGGTGCATTTTGTAAACGCAACGTACTACCTAGAAGGCGATGGATCATTGATCTTTTCGTGCTACGAGCGTCTCTCAGCTGTTGCACACGCTATTGCAGTCGGCCACTACCCTAACACTGAGGCCGTTGCTAACGAAATCGCAAACGGCGATGCTGCTCTATCCAATCGTCTTATCGCAGAAGCTACAGCTTGTGTTCGGCCAGGACTGAACTTTTACCAGCAAAAGTTTAGTGTCCAGTTCCGCGACACTGTGAGAGCATTTAAAGCCGCCCGCCTTTGTTGTCCTGTTCAGGTACAAGCACTTCGCCCAACAGCAGCGGCATTAGAGGAGTTAAGAAATTTTCCTTTCGCCAACAACGATGCCACGATCGCAAATCTAGCTAGAGAACTTCCTCGGTATATGGCTGCCGCAGAAGGTGTCACAGTCACATGTGAGGACGACAAAGTCAGCTGGTGGGTCGCTCACAGAGATACGCTTCCATTCTGGTTTGCAATCGTCAAGAGGCTACTGCTTATACAGCCGAGCTCAGCAGCAGCTGAACGAGTTTTCAGTCTACTATCCAGCGCCTTCAACGCCCAGCAAGACAACTCTCTGCAAGATTATATCGAAGCGTCGGTGATGCTTCGATACAATAGGTCAAAGAGAGACTAACTAATAATTCCTTTCATGCATGGATGATAACAGGTGGACAGTTTTGTGATGCCGTTAAGTGATGTGTGCTTTAGAACTACTACTTGACTGTATAAGGGCTTTCGTTCGACAAATGTTTGTTACTTGAACTTTATGATCACCTCAAATAAATGATATAGTGCAAACATAATGCTTTTAAGTATTGATTGTCTTCTTTTTTGTACTATTCTTTTTTAATTTTCGAATACCCGTGAGCATTTTTTCGAGCACTATTTCTAAATTTCGAGCACTTTTTGGCGATTTTTCCAGCGCAATCGGGACATGCCTAGCCGCGGGGGGCGTTCGACTAATCTGAAGCGTTCAGCAGCGTCCCTGACGAGGGTATTTAAAACCCTGCGGCGCTGTCAAAACATCATTCCTCACGAGGCACTCGAGCAGCTCAGTTAGAAAACAATTCCACCTCAAGACTTAAACTCTTGTTTGCAGCCATGGCCCGTATTGCAAATACACATCTACCAGAAATTCTCTTCAACCGGTAAGTTGTTGTTTTTATGAGCCGCCATTTTGTCTTCTTCTTCTTCTCCAGAAGACGACTACCACCCGTGAACCTTCGACTCATGATGTGTGTGTCTCTTTTTTTCACAGTATTTGCCCTCTGTGCCGGGAACGAGTCAAACACAAGACCATCACCACGTGTTGCCACAGGCCCTTGTGCTTGAGCTGTTTTCGCGGGTGGACCGCAAACAAGTACGCACCCTCCTGCCCTTACTGCCGCTCGCTCCTGGAGATCGACGTCCACGGCTTGTACCGCGTGACGTCCAACGTGACCTTCATGCGTCGCCCCCACGAGCGAACCGGCCGGGACACCAGCTACACCTACCTGGCCATGTACCCGCAGAATCCCAAGGTCGGTACCCCTGCCTCTTCCGATTGGGGCATTGCATGGAACACCTTTCCATGGGAATCTCAGTGTACCCAAAAGCATGGTGGTCCCAAGAAGACTACGAAAAACACCTCCTCCAAGAGGGGTCGGTCGATGTGGGTGGGGTTGAGTGCAACCCCAACCCCTTCATCGACCTCACCTCAAACGAGGAGGAAGAGTCCGACGACAACGGGGTGGTGGTGGAACACACCACCACCATCGATCATACCATCCTCCCCACCTCCTCGCCGGCCAGCTCTTACGTCCCTCCCTCACCGGCCCACACGCCACCCGGCTCACCACAACCTGGCCCCAGCCACGAGGGAGCCCACCGCACCACCCCACCGCTCCCAACACCAGCGATGACGACGACCTCCCGCAAATGTTAGACTATACCCCACCCGCCAAGCATTGTCGCCTCCATGCCATCGACCCGACGGCAACCGACGACGACACCCCCACAGACGTCGAAGACTGACATATGTAAATAACACTTTTTATTCATCACACTTGTAAAATCATTAGTTAAAACAAATACATAATCCTCCATGCTCTAAAAATTCGCCATCGTCACACCGCTAGAGTACCAAGGCTGGGAGCAGAGTGTCCGCGATGGTCTTGAGTATCTGTTTCCCCATGGTGCTGGCCATTTTAAGCTCTCCCAGAGAAAAGAGCCCGCCGCCCTGTTGCTTTTTCTTCGCCGCGCGCACGCGTCGTCGCCACGCCCGTCCAAAGAATTGCTGGTCTGGGTCCCATCCTTTTTTTTTTACTGCCCCAGCTCCCGACACTGTTTTTTATTTATATACATTTTACGCAAACTCCATCTTGTAAGGGACAGCGTCTGAAACTGGAACGCAATACCCTAAGGCCACGCATAGCTCGTACACGATTCGAACATACTCGCCTTAATACGTCCCCTCGCAATCGCTGCTGACGTAGCTCTTGACATCTTCAGGTTTCATGCGCCGCACCACTCTTCTCTGAAAACTTGAATAACACATGTGAGCAGTTTCAGTTATGAAATAAACCTCAAGCAGTAACCCCATGACAGTTCTTAACGCCACCTTGACACTGAGGCGAATGAGCATCGCCCGCACGCAACGTCTTTAACCCTATTCAAAAAACCCTAACCTATAGCGCTGGCTTGTCCGAGGCGGACGCCCCCAACACCGCGCCCCGCCCCACGCACCCTACTTTCTGACCGGCACGCGGCGCGGCGCCTGCACACACACGCCCGGCCACGCCCCCTTATCCCGCGGGCCCCACCCACTTCGCGTGGACATTATGCTAATACAGGGGGGGTTTGTCCGGATCGGACTTTTTCCTACAGTATTACTACTCGCACCCAGTTATGCTAATGTTCAGCTGTAGTGCACTGCAGTAAGGAATTCGTCCCTGGATTGCTCTATGTAGCCTTTACCCGTGTGCACGGCAAGGAACCTGCAGGTATTAAATACCAGGCCAAACCAACTGCTCCCCCTGAGCAGGATTGTGTCAATGTCTGTTTACAGCACAAAGAAATCGAGGAAGAATACAAGTGCTGCCGCAACAATTTTTTGACTGAGCAGGACTTAACTGTTATGGAAAGTCCATATGAAGAGGTTGAGGCAGAGGAAGATGACATGTTTCAGGGTGCAGCAGAAGTAAATGAGTCAACCAAAAGGATTGTGAAGTCTTACTTTGAAAGGGACGATCCAGACGAATTATTCACTGATTTGAAAACTGTTCATGCTGGTTTTGTCGGATGAAACTTCTCATGATCTCATAAGAACACCAACAGATGCCTTCCATGTCAAAACAATGCTGGAAAAGATGAGGCTCCAGGAGCCCCTGACTGAATATGCCATGGAAAAGAATAGATTGATTGACAACCTCATAATATCTAATACCCAACTAGACCTTATAGGAAATGTCATGTGGAGTCGTGCCTGCCAGATTATCCTTAAGAAGAGCGTAATGAATGTTGACGACATTCAGATATCATCCAAACAGTGGTGTTTAGACACCAGTGCATTATACGTGTTCATAACCAGATCCACAGCTTTTCTTTCGTATTTAAAGCTGTTCTTTGGTGTAAATGAACTATCTTCAGTACAAAGTGCAATTGGTCCTGAGATGATGACAGAGGTATACAAGGAAGTTGTTGGTGCGGTATCGGAAAAGGTCAGAAAAGTGGAGACAGGCTCTTCAGTTGTAATCAACATCAGAGAAATGCCGAGTAAAAGGGTTGGCAAAAATTAGGTATGTAGGAGCATGGGCAGTTGCTAAAGTTTTTCATAAGAAGCTTAGGTTTGTTAGACTGTACATGGTATCTACTTGAAAGAAAACTCAACAATCTGCCAAGGGCATGTGATAGCACACAACTGCAAGTTTCATGAAAGTATCCAGAGACACTGAGATTAACGGAGCAAAGGCAGGATCGCTCTAGAGGGTTAACCCATATTGAAGACAGCATATATCAATTATTTGTTAGTGTTACGAAGTGTTACGGGTGGAGAACATGAATAACAGCAAGTTGAAAGCAAGCAAGGAGAACTTGATTGAGGCTGCAATGAGACATGTTCTGCAAAGTGAGCTTCTTGTGAATAAGTGGAAATCTTGCTTTCCTGCCCAGGATATAAAACAGGTGAGATTATAAACATGTCTGGTACCTTCACAAATTGATAATAAATCTAAAGTGCAAAATTAATGTACTCTGCATCGATCTAGAGTAATAATACAAGTTTTGAGCCAGTATTCTCCCTCCTTGATCTCTTCCAGGGGACAATCTGGGGATAGAAAGATACAAATCAAAAGAAAAATATTCCAGATTATCATATTCAACAAGAACATTTTAATCTTTATTGTCTATTACAGCCAAATGGTGGCCCATTTTCATTTTTTTAGGGGATTGAAATACAGGAATGTGTGAATGATATGTTCGCTAGTTCATAACCTGGTTACAGTATTCTGTGAAAATGTTTTTACAATTATTATTAATTTCTAGGAAGCTGTCAACACTCTATTTGAGCTTATAATGAAGAAATACATGAAAGCCGGTGCAGGACAGTACATGAGGGATTTTCGACAGGTAACAAAACTATTTTTTACACTAGTACAGGCCAAAAGGATAAATCCCTATCGAGTGGATCAATTAAACTAGATAGGTTACTACTACTTGTTAGTTACATCGACTGTTTTGACTGCGAACACTTTGACATCCCTCGTGTTCAAGAAAATCAAGAAAATCAAGAAAATGGGAAGGTTGCGCATAGAGACCTCAACCAGCAAATATTCTAATGAGCAACCAGCACTATTGTGATACGAGTAGCAGCGATGTGTTAAAGGCGTGGGAAGGGAATCCAATAATGTCCAAGCTAGCTGGATTTGGTGAGGGCCGCTCAAGTGAAGTGCAAGTAACCGCAGTTCTAAGACCAGCCGTGTGAATTGGGGAGCACCTGTTTACATGGCACCCGAGATTCTAGTTGGCAACACACAGCTACCTATTGCATATTTTGAAGATCTTAGGAAAGCAGACGTTTGTGACTTTGGCATGACTTTGTTCGTCCTACTGAATCCAGGGGTTAAGTATCCTTATAGGAAGGAGCTTGATGATGCCCGAAACCAAGGCAAAAACAGCAGCTGCCAATGGAGCCCAAAAGTATCAACATAGGCCTCTGGTTCACAATGCTCGAAGTTTGATCCCAAAGCAAGGCCCGATGTAGGAGTATCATCAATGGATATTCATTTAAGAGTAAGCCAAGCATCATCGGTCGAGGCATGTGATTGCAAAGTCGCAAAATATTTCCAGGACATGAGGAGCTTAGCACAGGTCAGGATATGGACTCCCCGCCGCTAGTGAACATTCAATGTTCACTTTTGCGCCACAGGCACCGTGAAATGGTTCATGCATTCAGGACAAATGAGGCTGAAATTGTCTAAGTTGATTCTTATGATGGTCAGAAAATTCCGCCATGATACATTTTATCGAGAAGAGGAAAATGAAAGGCTTCGAGCCAAAATAAAGGAATTAAAGAGTGGATCACCAAAGGAGTGTTCTCATCCGGGTACGTCTGGCTGGTCTATGGTGGCCTATGCGTGCCATAGGAAAATAACACATTTCTACACTATAATTCCTATATATTCTTAGTATTATGTCAGTTTAATTAGTTTTATTTTAGTTTTCTATTTAATTAAATTAAATTTTTTTCGTGTTAAAAATAGAAACGCTATTAAAGTTGAAAGAAAACTGAATTAAAACTGCCTCATGGCCTATGAGGGCCATAGCCCAAAATGCAACGGGGCGCGTTATCAAGACGCCATCTTGAAAAATACCCAGACTCCCCTGCTACAGACTTCACAACAAGAATCGCACGTGGAGTCGGCTTGTTCTTGTTAAAATGTCAAAAAGAGGGGGGAAAAATAATGAAGAATTTCGAGCTTTTAAGGCTAAGATCGCAAAGAAAAGGATGGGGAAGGAAGAGTCAGCCGGTGGTGATATGGAGTATTTAACAGTGCAACGGTTATCCTCGCATGTTGAAGGACGGTATCAAAAGTATTCTAGGATCGGTGCATTGACTATGTGTCCTCTTGGCTGTGAACCAACCATTACAAACATAAAGGAGGCATGTAAGCGCTTCTTCAAAGCTCAAGACATGGAGTGCGATATTCTGGCTGGCGAGAGGGGGCCTTCCTGGACAGAGACGAGCCAGATTTCGAACTGGAAAACCATTCACGTTCGATTTATCGAACGAAGTGAAAGCCAAATGTGCGAAACCAAGGAAGCACAAACGAAATCGCAAGCTAGTACTGAAAAACCAGCCCGGCCGATGGCAACCAAGGTTGCTGCCTCGGTTCCACTAAGTGCTATGCTAAAGCTTGGAAAATTAATCCAGCCAAAAGTCGACATTGTTTCGGTTCGACTGGAAGAGTTTGACCTTGGTGAGAAGTCATGGCATCAGCCCTTCGAAGCAAGTTTCTCTCTTGCCAAAGAAAAATTTGCCAAAGGCGCGTTCAGAGAGGCATACCATGCCACAGCAATTTCTAATCTAAGTCATGGCAAGTACGTCCTCAAAACGTTTATACCAGATCAAGTGAATGATATCGAAAAGTTATTCTCTTCCATGGAAATACACACAAGGAAAATGGTGCAGATGAATGCGCTTGCAAGGAATTGTGCACTACAGCTTGCTACAGAAGCCCCAGTTGAGTATGGGCCCACGTTAAGTTACACCAAAGTTTACTTTGGAAAGCTTTATGGCGAATGTGTTACGATAGAGCCATATATGGAGGGAACTTTTACGAAGCATGTCAACAATACTGGACAAGTGTGTAGCAATAGCGGTGAGTTGAGCGACAAGGCGGAGACATTTTCCCACTACTCTTATGACAAGTCGGGCAAACAACTAATGGTCTTAGACATCCAAGGGGTCGATTATACCCTCTGCGACCCAGAGATTGCAACCTCTGAACTTCTGGACAATGCAGACGGATCAATACTTTTCTGTTGTGGTAACCTTTCTTCCGAAGCAATCACGAAGTTTAAGGAAGAACATATATGCAACACGTTTTGTGATCTACTGGAACTAGAGAAATTGTAAAACCGTTTATTGTTATTGTTTGTATTTTAACTTTTTTGAATCCGTTTTTTACATTTCAGTATCAAAAAAAAAATGGAAAATATTATTATAAATTCAAATATTTAGAAGTTATAGTTTCATTTTTGGCCTGCAGAGAATGACAGACCAAATATTAAGGTGACTGGCTACTATTGAAAAAGTCATGCAATTTTTTTAACCACAATTTTTAAACTCAAAATTTGATGCTGATTCCAAATATGGAAAGGAAAATAGGGGTTGTGGAGTTTTGTGGAGGGGTTGTGGAGTTTTTCTAATAAAATTTTCAAAGTTGTCATGATAACAACACATTTTTACATGCGCCCGCTAGTTCAATAGTAGGCAGTCACTTTATAAATTACAACCATTATCTATCATGATGATGGGAAATGTTAAAAAAACAATGTGCATGTGGATTGCTAAATCACATGGATGTTTCAAATGTTTTCACTAAATCACATGGATGATTTTTAACCCTTTTATCGGTGTTGCCTACTGCAGTATTGTATAGTTATGGACAACAAGGTTTGTCAAGCTGCCTAAAGTTATATATAATGGAAGATATAAATATATTGTTGAAGTTAAATTTGTAAGCATATATAGAGTACAAACACTAAAAGCGTGAAACAGTACTAACTAATTAGTACTACATAGCAGTAATTAACAATAGAAAACAAAGGTTTTTTTTACGAATTAGTACTATTTAGATTGAGTACTATTTCACGCTTTTAGTGTTTGTACTCTACAACATTTTGATGAAATAAATGGACAAAAATAAAATACAGAGTAAGGTTTGCTTCTATGTACACAAAGGCATACTACATGTTCTCATTTAAATTCATAAAATTGAAGATCTTACTTCCAGTATGAGTTTTAACTACTCTAAATCCAACTTACAATGTTAAAAAACATTCTTATTGACATGTAACTTTAGGTACAGGTAAGCTTCCTTGGCTTCCTTGGGCTCAATTTCATCAGTGTCGGGTAAATGTCGCTCACATTCTCTACGTACAGCTGGTTTCAAATAATCATCATTATCCTCAAGAACATCAGATAGCTCAGCAACTTCAAGCAGTTGCCTCTCTGTTAGGTCGATGCCACATTGTTCTCCACCATACTGCTCAGGGAAATGGAATATGTGCTCTGGAACTCCTGCAGGCAGTTCTTTCTCTTTCTGTTTACGGGTCCTGTGGTTGTTCCAAACACACTCCCTAAAAATATCTAGTTCTTTCTGGACTACAGGGATATATACATAGGCTAGTAGGTCTCTAGAAAAGCAATTGAAATAACAAGATCAAAACTGACATACTCACAGTCTAGGCTAAAACACCCTTCTATTCACCTTTTATGACACTGACAAGCCAGACACATTACATTGCATTAAGCAAATCATAAATAGTAACATACATGTACGTGTAAGTAATAGCAGCATCTCATACCGGTCAATTAGGTCACTGGAATCATATTCTCCACTTTCAACTAATGACTTAAGTTGGGTTTTAAAAAACTTCTCCATTCTTTCTAGAAGCTCCTTCCACCATCTTTCTATCTTGTTTTGGGTAGAGGGTCCATAGAGTATAGCATCTGTTGGATTGTCCAAATCGCCATTATATCAGTTTCTGTCCCTCTGTCTACTCTCAATGTCTGTGGTAAAACTATGAGAAAATTAGAGAGCACAAAAATTAGTCATACTTTTGGATACCATGAAAATAACTTTTGGACATATTTACCTCATGAGTATTGCATAGGCTGACATTATTTTAAAAGTCTGGTTTCACACTGACTAATAGAGCAACTCTCCGAGTAAGATTTCAAAATCTCTTTACAATGACTGACTTAATTCCTGAATGTATTCAAAGGAAATAAGTTACCTGTCTCTAAATTATCAGGGGCGGATCCAGGACATTCAGAAAGCGGGGGCCGGACCAGAGTAGGGGGGGGGGGGGGGGGGGGACCAGTTATAAATACACAAAAACAAGATTATAAATACAATAAATAAGTTATAAATACAAAAAATAAGGGAGGGTGGTGGCCCCCTCACCACCCCCCCCCCCCCCCCCTAAATCCGCCCCTGATTATATTGCCTTATATACTTGCTTAATTTTTGAAAAAGACTTGTAAATTAGCTCGGCATTATAACTATTTTCTCTTGTTGTTTATCTGCCTGACGACTCAATGTCAGCCTTGTTTCCATGTATGTTTCAAAATGACATTCGGAACTGTGAATAGGACTATTGGGCTTGATAGAGGAAAGGCAGTTATAAATGACAAGAAAAAAAATGGACAAATACAAAGAAAGAGTGCACTACACTTCAAGGGCCTTCAAGCAATCTTACCTCTAGATTCAAACAGATATTCAAAGTAGAATCTTCCTATAATCTTGGGGTTATTGTTTGATGTCCACACCCGTAGAAAGTTCATTCTACCACTGTAGGTATCTAAGCCACCATATATACATAATGGGAACATGGACTTCTGATATCCACAAAGCTTGTCATGCCCATCAAGAGACATTGTATTGTTTGAGCCCTGTTGATAAACAGTATGTTTAGGGAGCATTCATGTTTTACCTGGGTGTGGGGGGGGGGGGGGGGGGGGGCGGAGGAATTGGGGAGGGGGTCACTTGAAAGGGGGGCCATTTCCTATTTTTTGCTTTGTTGTGGGGGGTCAATAATATCATTAATAGAGTTTTTAAACTCTTTAAAATAGGAACCACATTCAAACAATTACAAGTCACCCAGAATGACATGAGTAAATCTGCTAAACGTAAATGAAATCATCCTTGAGGTGGGGGTGGGGGGTCAAAGAATTCACAACTAGTGTAAATGGGGGGGGGGGGGGGGGGTGGTTATTTTTTATCATTACCTGTTTGAGGGGCTCGAAAATTTGAAACATGCGTTAGCAATAATTCCTCCGGCCCCCCCACCCAGGTAAAAAATTAATGTTCCCTTAATAAAGTTATTATTCATTATAAAGTTGTGCAGTGATGACTAATGTAAGACAATAAATAAATAATAAAATGTAATATGGTATTTAAATCCATTGGTATGCTTGACGTCATGCTCAAATAAAAATGTTGGAAAATTAATGTAGGACAATTAATTTACTTTTCACTTTAGAGGAAAGGAAATTATAATACCAATGGCAAACCATGACTGGCAATACAATATGTATCAGTAATTACATATTTATATTTTTTTGTTTAAGGAGGAAGATAGTACACTAAAAGCTATTAAAAAGTCCTCCCAATGATTCAATAATTGGATTGTTATTTACACGACAGAAGCTACTAAATTATGTAAGTCTTACTTACACCGGTCACAAAGGCTTTCGTTCTGCGTGGTCGTTTAGTTTTGCCAACTCCTCCTCTGGCTTCCAGTCCTTTTGGGTCAGCTTCTCCCATCACAGCATAGACCAAATCGCGTGGAGCATTTAGTCCATGCAGCTCTCTTACTTTCTGCTGCATGGCTCGATAACCTAGAAGCATTCCTGGACCTTCTAACTCTTTTTTGACTGCTCTTTTCACGTCTTCCACGTCAACTTCGTAGTCGGTATAGTTGATACGGAAAAACTGCAGCCTACGGCCAAGACTTCGTATACTCCATGCATACATTGGAAAATCCAACCTCATATAATCTAAAATCTCTTTTCGTCGCAAGTTTTGTCCGACGTATTTCTCAAGATCTTTCCTGAGATCTTCATCGTTTTCCCACTCAGGGTTTCTTATGCGATCCGCCATCTTGTTGTGAAGTCTGTAGCAGGGGAGTCTGGGTATTTTTCAAGATGGCGTCTTGATAACGCGCCCGTTGCATTTTGGGCTATGGCCCTCATAGGCCATGAGGCAGTTTTAATTCAGTTTTCTTTCAACTTTAATAGCGTTTCTGTGTAACTCACCAAAACGAAACTGAGACAAAACGAAACTTACCAAAAATAAAAATAAAAGCCAATTCAATTTCTGCTCAATATAAAACACAATTAAATAGAAAACTAAAATAAAACTAATTAAACTGACATAATACTAAGAATATATAGGAATTATAGTGTAGAAATGTGTTATTTTCCTATGGCACGCATAGGCCACCATACTGGTCTTTCTATTTATTAATAATATAAATCGAGGGAGCATCCTAAGAACATGCAATTTCATTGGCTAAAAGACTTGAGTTCAGCGTGCTTGATATTAAATTGTATGCGTAGATCGGATTTATTATAATAAAACAAATAGAATTTGCTTGAAAAAAACTGTAACTTCGATTTAGAGTATTGGGTCAATATGTCCAAAACGTAGGATTGACTTACGTCACACTTCCGTCATTGATGCGTGTGTGAATTGAGTTTCGATCGAGTCACCTTTAACGTTTTAGTATGATAGTTCATTTGTGATTTGCCACTTTTGTCATTGCAGCGCCATCAGTGGAAATAATTCGCTATTTTGAGTAGGTGGTTCAATGTTACAAGGGTTCAACCCTGTTAAATGGACTGCAACAATCTTTATAATCTTTTTAATCTTTATAACAAAAAGGCGATTTAAATTAATTAATTAGTTGTTCTGAAAAATCAGACAAAACTGGTTAAGTTAAATTGCTGGCTAACTATGACATTTACTTTGAAAGAGAAACTCTTAGAGGAACCATACTGCAGCTAACTCAAAGGAAAAGTTTTTGCTTGGGCGTTTACTGGCCAATGTATTTACAGCTGAGGAGCTGGCTAAGTCAAGTGGGCAAGGGATACACAGAACGAAGGAATACAAAGATAAGCCATCCTTAGACTTAAAAGCTAAGCACTTGCAAAGGTAGAGTAATGCATTTTTACAGACTTGTAAATACAGGGCATCTGACAGAGTGCGAGGGTGCGTTTTCCACTATTGGCCTAAAATTGCACCCAATCGCACTATTGCTCTATTTCCGCACAATAATACAAAAATCGCTACAAAAGTCCCGAAATTTACGTAATTTTCCTTAATAAATAAAGTGTATGGAGAAAGTTTTCGATTTCAAGTGGAGTTATATATCCCTTTTTTTTAATATTTACCTTCAAATTAACTTCTTCGTTCGCGATCCAAATTTCGTGTCAAAAATAAACAAGGCATTCTATGCGCAATTTTGTGGGAACCTGTACACTAGTTTTTATTCTAGCAAGACTTGCTATTGGCAGAATTTTCTTTGCTTTGACAAATCACAGTCATCGATAGAAGTCGGTATTCGATCGATGGAAAAATTGGCTGGGAAAAATCCCATCCTCTTTGCACAGTCAACAAATTACCATGGGCTTCGTTGACAAACGTTCGTTAAAAGGGGTAAATTCGTAGTCGTTTCACGCCGATAATGAAGTCGTCCTGTAACGTTGTTTTAGATCATTTACGGAAGTATCTAATAATAGAGCATTTATATAGCGCCAAAACTCGAGCAAATACCGCAGCATGACCATCAAGACATCCCCCGCTTCTTCCCATGAAGGCGCTTCCAACCAGCGCCTGCACCGTCCACACCTCGTCCCAAATCGCGAAACGTTTGCTGGTCCGCGCGTGTTTGGCCACGTTCTCGAACGGGGGCGTGGTCAGGTCTGCGGTGGCAGTTGGGGGTGGTGGTGGGGAGGGCGGCTTTGGTGTCGGCACCTGGGCCCCCACCCCACTGCAAAATACCTTCTTCTCCTTCTCCATCCTCTTCTTCTTTTCCATCCTCCTCTTCTTTCTCATCCTCCTCTTCTTTTCCACCCACTTCATCGTCATCTTTCTCAAGGGTCATCATCAAGTAGTCCAGCCAGAACTCGTTCGAAGGTAGATCCTCTCGAGGGTTGGCTGCCATGGCTTTTTTCCCTTGCGGCTCTCTCTGCCTTCGTGTGATGCTGCCAGACTGATGTTGGACCGTCCGCACGCGTTCTTTTTTAAAGGCTCTACGTCTGAAACCCTGCCTCCCTTTTCTGACCAACCGTCACCGTCATGCCCTAATTTGGAGTCAACGCTTTCAGCCTCAAGGGGTGTGGCCTGCTGACCGGCACCATCATGCCCTAATTTGGAGTCGACGCTCTCATCCTCGGGAGTTGTGGTGTGCTGTAACGTAGTCCAACGCACTACTTCAGCACCGGTGTAAGAGAAGTGCTGACGCTGGTGCGGTGCCATCAGCGTCGGTGTAAGGGGTGCGCTGACGGGGCTCTCAGCAATGCGTTGAACCAACCAATCCTAAACGTTCAGCCGCGGGGGGAGTTCGACTAATCTGAAGCGTTCAGCAGCGTACCTGACGAGGGTATTTAAAACCCTGCGGCGCTGTCAAAACATCATTCCTCACAAGGCACTCGAGCAGCTCAGTTAGAAAACAATTCCACCTCAAGACTTAAACTCTTGTTTGCAGCCATGGCCCGTATTGCAAATACACATCTACCAGAAATTCTCTTCAACCGGTAAGTTGTTGTTTTTATGAGCCGCCATCTTCTCTTCTTCTTCTTCTCCAGAAAACGACTACCACCCGTGAACCTTCGACTCATGATGTGTGTGTCTCTTTTTTCACAGTATTTGCCCTCTGTGCCTGGAACGGGTCAAGCACAAGACCATCACCACGTGTTGCCACAGGCCCTTGTGCTTGAGCTGTTTTCGCGGGTGGACCGCAAACAAGTACGCACCCTCCTGCCCTTACTGCCGCTCGCTCCTGGAGATCGACGTCCACGGCTTGTACCGCGTGACGTCCAACGTGACCTTCATGCATCGCCCCCACGAGCGAACCGGCCGGGACACCAGCTACACCTACCTGGGCATGTACCCGCAGAATCCCAAGGTCGATACCCCTGCCTCTTCCGATTGGGGCATTGAATGGAACACCTTTCCATGGGAATCTCAGTGTACCCAAAAGCATGGTGGTCCCAAGAAGACTACGTAAAACACCTCCTCCAAGAGGGGTCGATCGATGTGGGTGGGGTTGAGTGCAACCCCAAACCCTTCATCGACCTCACCTCAAGCAACGAGGAGGAAGAGTCCGACGACAACGGGGTGGTGGTGGAACACAACACCACCATCGATCACACCATCCTCCCCACCTCCTCGCCGGCCAGCTCCTACATCCCTCCCTCACCGGCCCACACGCCACCCGGCTCACCACAACCTGGCCCCAGCCACGAGGGAGCCCACCGCGCCACCCCACCGCTCCCTCAATGGCTGCTGGACAGCGACGACGAAGACGATGACGTCCCCCTGGCCAGTTGGGCCCACCGCCACCACACCATCCCTCCCAACGCCAGCGATGACGACGACCTCCCGCAAATGTTAGACTATACCCCACCCGCCAAGCATTGTCGCTCCATGCCATCGACCTGACGGCAACCGACGACAACACCCCCACAGACGACGAAGACTGACATATGTAAATAACACTTTTTATTCATCACACTTGTAAAATCATTAGTTAAAACAAATACATAATCCTCCATGCTCTAAAAATTCGCCATCGTCACACCGCTAGAGTACCAAGGCTGGGAGCAGAGTGTCCGCGATGGTCTTGAGTATCTGTTTCCCCATGGTGCTGGCCATTTTAAGCTCTCCCAGAGAAAAGAGCCCGCCGCCCTGTTGCTTTTTCTTCGCCGCGCGCACGCGTCGTCGCCACGCCCGTCCAAAGAATTGCTGGTCTGGCGTCCCATGCTTTTTTTACTGCCCCAGCTCCCGACACTGTTTTTTATTTATATACATTTTACGCAAACTCCATCTTGTAAGGGACAGTGTCTGAAACTGGAACGCAATACCCTAAGGCCACGCATAGCTCGTACACGATTCGAACATACTCGCCTTAATACGTCCCCTCGCAATCGCTGCTCACGTAGCTCTTGACATCTTCAGGTTTCATGCGCCGCACCACTCTTCTCTGAAAACTTGAATAACACATGTGAGCAGTTTCAGTTATGAAATAAACCTCAATCAGTAACCCCATGACAGTTCTTAACGCCACCTTGACACTGAGGCGAATGAGCATCGCCCGCTCGCAACGTCTTTAACCCTATTCAAAAAACCCTAACCTATAGCGCTGGCTTGTCCGAGGCGGACGCCCCAACACCGGGCCCCGCCCCACGCGCCCTACTTTCTGACCGGCACGCGGCGCGGCGCCTGCACACACACGCCCTGTCACGCCCCCTTGTCCCGCGGCCCCCACCCACTTCGCGTGGACATTATGCTAATACAGGGGGGTTTGTCCGGATCTGACTTTTCCCTACAGTATTACTACTCGCACCCAGTTATGCTAATGTATGCAACAACGTACCACATGTCACAAGGCCTCACACTGCCTGCAGCTGTAGTGCACTGCAGTAAGGAATTCGTCCCTGGATTGCTCTATGTAGCCTTTACCCGTGTGCACGGCAAGGAACCTGCAGGTATTAAATACCAGGCCAAACCAACTGCTCCCCCTGAGCAGGATTGTGTCAATGCCTGTTTACAGCACAAAGAAATCGAGGAAGAATACAAGTGCTGCCGCAACAATTTTTTGACTGAGCAGGACTTAACTGTTATGGAAAGTCCATATGAAGAGGTTGAGGCAGAGGAAGATGACATGTTTCAGGGTGCAGCAGAAGTAAATGAGTCAACCAAAAGGATTGTGAAGTCTTACTTTGAAAGGGACGATCCAGACGAATTATTCACTGATTTGAAAACTGTTCATGCTGGTTTTGTCGGATGAAACTTCTCATGATCTCATAAGAACACCAACAGATGCCTTCCATGTCAAAACAATGATGGAAAAGATGAGGCTGGAAAAGATGAGGCTCCAGGAGCCCCTGACTGAATATGCCATGGAAAAGAATAGATTGATTCACAACCTCATAATGTCTAATACCCAACTAGACCTTATAGGAAATGTCATGTGGAGTCGTGCCTGCCAGATTATCCTTAAGAAGAGCGTAATGAATGTTGACGACATTCAGATATCATCCAAACAGTGGTTTTTAGACACCAGTGCATTATACGTGTTCATAACCAGATCCACAGCTTTTCTTTCGTATTTAAAGCTGTTCTTTGGTGTAAATGAACTACCTTCAGTACAAAGTGCAATTGGTCCTGAGATGATGACAGAGGTACATGTATATAAGGAAGTTGTTGGTGCGGTATCGGAAAAGGTCAGAAAAGTGGAGACAGGCTCTTCAGTTGTAATCAACATCAGAGAAATGCCGAGTAAAGGGTTGGCAAAAATTACGTATGTAGGAGCATGGGCAGTTGCTAAAGTCTTTCATAAGAAGCTTAGGTTTGTTAGATTGTACATGGTATCTACTTGAAAGAAAACTCTCCAATCTGTCAAGGGCATGTGATAGCACACAACTGCAAGTTTCATGAAAGTATCCAGAGACACTGAGATTAACGGAGCAAAGGCAGCATCGCTCTAGGGGGTTAACCCATATTGAAGACAGCATATATGAATTCTTTGTTAGTGTTACGAAGTGTTACGGGTGGAGAACATGAATGACAGCAAGTTGAAAGCAAGCAAGGAGAACTTGATTGAGGATGCAATGAGACATGTTCTGCAAAGTGAGCTTCTTGTGAATAAGTGGAAATCTTGCTTTCCTGCCCAGGATATAAAACAGGTGAGATTATAAACATGTCTGGTACCTTCACAAATTGATAATAAATCTAAAGTGCAAAATTAATGTACTCTGCATCGATCTAGAGTAATAATACAAGTTTTGAGCCAGTTTTCTCCCTCCTTGATCTCTTCCAGGGGACAATCTGGGGATAGAAAGATACAATCAAAACAAAAATATTCCAGATTATCATATTCAACAAGAACATTTTAATCTTTATTGTCTATTACAGCCCATTTTCATTTTTTTAGGGGATTGAAATACAGGAATGTGTGAATGATATGTTCGCTAGTTCATAACCTGGTTACAGTATTCTGTGAAAATGTTTTTACAATTATTATTAATTTCTAGGAAGCTGTCAACACTCTATTTGAGCTTATAATGAAGAAATACATGAAAGCCGGTGCAGGACAGTACATGAGGGATTTTCGACAGGTAACAAAACTATTTATTACACTAGTACAGGCCAAATGGATAAATCCCTATCGAGTGGATCAATTAAACTAGATAGGTTACTCTACTTGTTAGTTACATCGACTGTTTTGACTGCGAACACTTTGACATCCCTCGTGTTCAAGAAAATCAAGAAAATCAAGAAAATGGGAAGGTTGCGCATAGAGACCTCAACCAGCAAATATTCTAATGAGCAACCAGCACTATTGTGATACGAGTAGCAGCGATGTGTTAAAGGCGTGGGAAGGGAATCCAATAATGTCCAAGCTAGCTGGATTTGGTGAGGGCCGCTCAAGTGAAGTGCAAGTAACCGCAGTTCTCAGACCAGCTGTGTGAATTGGGGAGCACCTGTTTACATGGCACCCGAGATTCTAGTTGGCAACACACAGCTACCTATTGCATATATTGAAGATCTTAGGAAAGCAGACGTTTGTGACTTTGGCATGACTTTGTTCGTCCTACTGAATCCAGGGGTTAAGTATCCTTATAGGAAGGAGCTTGATGATGCCCGAAACCAAGACAAAAACAGCAGCTGCCAATGGAGCCCAAAAGTATCAACATAGGCCTCTGGTTCACAATGCTCTAAGTTTGATCCCAAAGCAAGGCCCGATGTAGGAGTATCATCAATGGATATTCATTTAAGAGTAAGCCAAGCATCATCGGTCGAGGCATGTGATTGCAAAGTCGCAAAATATTTCCAGGACATGAGGAGCTTAGCACAGGTCAGGATATGGACTCCCCGCCGCTAGTGAACATTCAATGTTCACTTTTGCGCCACAGGGACCGTAACATAACTCCCCTTAAGTATCTACCGATCGATTGATGAACAATCTGGAGAGAGCTGAAGAAAGTTAAACTGACATCATCACATTTTAAGGCAGCTGCAAATCAGAAACAGTGAACCAGGTAAACTGCTAAAATAGATTATGTACAAAGTTCAAGAAACAATAAAAGGTCCCTGATCTACAGTATGGTCATCTTCATGAGGATGATGCTGTGGAAGACTATTTAAGAAAGAAAACATTAGAGGGTAACAAGGGTTTGAGGGTTTGGAAAGTAGATACTGTGATATCAGGGGTTAGGCCAGGATATGGGCAAGCTTGAATGGCATGGTTTTTTGATCCATTGGCCGAGGGTAAAAAGCAGGGAATGTGTGTAGAGGTTGCTTGTTGTGATAAACACTTTTGTGTGACAATGCATTCTGGGGAACCAGCACTTACGACTAATCAACAGTATTGGTATGAAGTTCAGGGGCAAATGTTTGTGTGCAGTTTAGCCTGGATTGACTTTGTTGTTTGGTTTGGTCCCAAGAACTTACATGTTCAAAGAATATATTTTAATAAACACTGGTAATATAAGGAAACATTTCCAAGACTAGATTATTTTTATAAGCAAGCATTTCTTCTAGAATTACTGACAAGGAGAGTTGCCAGGGGAATCCCATTATACAAGCATCATGGTTGGAAAAGTTTTAAACAGTATGCAAAGCCATTGATATGTATGGCATTTTAGCTAATCTTAATGTTATATAACAAATATATAACATTTACATGTACCCATATAGATACATGTATATATTTTTACTTAGATATATTTTATTGCATGGATGAGAAATATATGGAATATATATATGTTGTAGTTATTTTTTTGCAGGCTATTGTTGTGTTCATTATATTGTTTCTTTACCATGAAACAATAGGATGGAAAAAAATAGCTATGGGGAAAAATTAACTACAACATATATTCAAAGAAGCTTGTTCATTTATTACGTAAGTGTTGTGGTTTAAAATTTTAAATACACTTAGGCAATCAGTAAAATCCTGCTGTTGTAATAAATACATAAATACATATTGTTGCCACTTTACTACTATATAATAAAGCTGATAAATTTACCCTTCCCTTGTAACTGCAGGTTGGAGGACTGGAGGCAAAAAGTTGGTCAAATATGAGCAAATAGTACAAATCTAATCAGCCAAATGTGCAAGGCTCAGGGGGATAAGGTGCCATCTAAAATGTGGTAATTTGTATGCAACCAATGGCACGTTCCACGTGAATCCTGACTGAAGCAATGTGGACAGTCTCCTGTACCTCATCTGCAGGTAACTGCTCCCTTGTTCCTTTGAATGGTGGTATGTTCAAGCGACAACCTTGTAGTAAAATGTTACTGATGTCAAATCCCTGGTCAGCCATGACGTTGTCACCAGCTCCAAGAAGACCAATCAGACCAGAATGTTGTGTGATATACTTGTCTGATATACTTGGCCATTTGGTGTTATACTTATTAACACTTTAAAAGTGTTATGGTGCTTGTAGTTAGACCATGTTTGAGATTGAGCTAGCATAGAGGATGGTACCTCAACAAAGATCTCAGTACAGTCAATGACTATTCTGGTTGTTGGGTACAGTGAAAATTGTTCTGGAATATTCCGCCTCACATTTTCCAGGTTGATCCATGTACAGAATATTTTTGAGAATTGTCCAAGTGATATTCCTAACCTGTATGCAATGTCCTTGACAAATAGACCAACCCTTATTAACACCATAAACATCTCAGTTAACGGTGGCATACTTCTTCTTTTTGGCACTGGCTTTTCTTCCCCTCTTCTTTGTATGAATGCGAGTCTTGTACATTTCTACCAATCCAATACTGCATTTTTACAACTTTTGGTTCAAAATATTCAATAAAGCAAATAAGAGCTTCATAGCTGGGAAAACCAGTGTAAAATTGCATCACTATCATCTTTATATTACTCAAGTTTAAATTCTCTATCTTTATAAGAGTCAATCTCCAATCGCAGGACTCTAACTGTTGCCTCCAAGTTTTCAATCATTTCAGATTGTACTTCCAGTTTTTCCTCGGTACTTGTCGTGTAATCAAGAGGATCAGATGGGCACGTTTTAAATTGAAATGCATGAGTGTGGTCAAACAAGTCATGAGGAACAGCTGACTCATTCACACCAAATGACCAATCTGTTCCTATTCCATTTAATTTATTTGTTTGTCTGAAAGATTTATTTTATTTTGTATGGACCTCCTAGGATTAGTGTATACCATTTTGGAGTACAATAAACTAAGAACTAAGAAGATAATATATACTGCTCCAAAAATTATCAAGAAACAAAAATCAAATAGCAAACAAAAATCCCTTACCACCACTGTCGAAGAGCTTATTTCAGATATAGCGTTTCAAAGTCCATAATTTCTTCTTCATCACTGGAACTATTGGAGATTGGTTGAACAGACTGCGTTTCTGCGTCCTGTGTACTGGATGTAACCAGGGATGTGACTGTAGTCACTCTAGACTTAGTCAGTGTACAGGTAACAACCTCAGTGTTTGGGATTCGTACACGTGGCTTTGGAGGTGCACGACCCGGCTTCATTTTCTCAGCGCCTGACCATTGAAATATTGATGGTTCGACTCCTAACAAACATTATTACATGTAACTAGTTTCCTCATTGTAACTGCATACTGGTGTCAAACATGACGGCCTACTCGATCTTACCTTGGCGTAATCTACTTCTACGGCCTCCAGGAGGTTTATTTATATTCCCAGCTGGAAAATGTTGCTCACAAAGCACGGTATGCGCAGTAACAAAGAAGCCATCTCTACCGTGCTGTCTTTTGATCAGATTGCACCAACGTGTTCTTGATGATGGCTTGGTTGGGAATCTAAAAAATCTTAGACCGGATGCTGTTCTATCTCTTTTTACCTTCTTTTTGATTCATTTTAACGCTATTAAATCCCTATCAATGAAAACACTCAATCAAACTTCACTATGGACGCCATTACGCTTCACACGAGCTCAGACTAAGCCTCGTTTTGGAGTTTGGTGGAGCGCCTGCAATATATTCACACAGCGGTTCTCCAATTTGTGTCAATGAACTCGAAAGGGGAGTGTTAGACAAAATAGCGCCATGTTGCTGGTGAAGTAATGTAGATTTCCGTCTACAGTACTGCATTTTACTGCTTGTTTACCGTGGGAAATTTTCGTTTTTTGATTGTTTGTGTTTAACACCGTGCGTTATATTCCTGCCAATCCGCTTCAATGTGGCATCGTTTTTTTTTATTGTTCAGTGTTTAACTTAATTAACATAATTAATTAATAATTAATTAGGCAGAGTCTCTTAGCATGTTCCCTTGGCCGTCCGCAAATCAATTCATGCAAATCGTATATATGGGCTAATCAGCTCTTGACTACCCATCACATTTGTAGTACCACTACGCGTGAATACAACGATTAATCCTGAACTTCAGATTGAAATCGTGTCTCTCCAAAAGCAATTGAAAGTTCCAAAGTACGTTTTTTTTACATTGACTGCGATAAAACAGTCAGTATGGTTCCTACCAACAAAATTTCGAAAGTCATGAGTGGGGACAACACAAGCGAGGGCTGGCAGCATTGTGAAACAGCATTATAGAAGACTCATCCTGAAAGCTGAAATCAGTGTTCACGGTAGGTCAAATTCTTTTGTCTAGTGATAACACAACTTTCATATAAAAAGCTGCTTAGACAATTAATAGAAGTTAATATATTTTATCAATTTGCCATCTAGAAGACCCAAGCGTCCTACATGCCAAAGAAGTAAGCTTCTTATGCGAGCCCAAGAACGCTCAACTCTTTCCAGGGAAGCCACAAAGCAATGGTGGAGCCGAAAATAACACAACGGCAAGCCACAGTAAACATTACATCAAACAATGGCAATCTAGGTAAATATTCTAAAAGCTCAACGATCTTCGGGTCGCCTTACGAGAAAACTCACCGAAAGGTTTATTTAAAATATGTGAATGCGATGGCTAATGATTGAAGACTTGGTTGAAATTTACTTAGATGAACATGTTATGTTGGTTTTCAAGAGCGAGCTGGAAAGGAAAAAAGGGGCAAAGAGAAATGCAACTTAGCCGTCAACAAAGAAAAAAGAGAGGAAGGAGCAGGTATATTGGTTATTGATACTCTTGAATGTTCCACGGCAATGTTGATTTAGCAGGTCAGTGTTTGGCTGGATCCAGAAATAGAGTTAGAGTAAGCAAGAACTCAGGGTTACCAAAAGTCAATGATGTATGAAGTCAAAGTATTACGCGTAGAAAGAACTACGAGGTCAGATGTAGGTCTCTTGATTGTGACGCTAGGCCAGGTTGTTCGTCACCAAATTATCGCTAATCCTGGGTTAAGTCTCGACCAATTGTTTTCTAAATCTCAACAAGACAACGGTGTTAGTTTGAAACGCCATTTAGTTAATCGTTAGTTATTAGTTGTTGTGTTAAATCAATTATCTATTTCCCGCGATCATAAGCAATCAACCAATCACAATGTAAAGCTGTAATTCAGTGCAAGCATGATTAAATGTAAACACGCTATCGCGTTACCAATCGATTAGAACAAGCTACACTTCGACACGCAACCTCTAAGCCACGCCAAGCCAGGAGAACAAAGTAAGAAATCATATTATACTATAATAACTTATGATCTTGTAAATGTGTTTCGAGATAGATTTCTTCTCTATCTCTCAGGAACCGGGAAATTGCACTCAATAACTCGAGCAGGCTTTTGAGTTGTACCTTCTTTATTCTTCTTCTTTTCTTCTCTTACATTTCTTTCGCTAGATAAACATCCCCAACTGGTTCAGGTCCCAACTAACTAGCAAGAGAGTATATCTGCTTATGTAGGCATACTCCCAGCACTTCACTTAACAGACAGCTATCAATCTTAAGATTGGTTCTCATTGGATAAAAGTCTTAATAGATTCTGATGTAAGGCAACTAGGGTGTAAGAGTAAACAATGAAAAGATTGACAAAACGAGAATAAAACTTACTTCGAAACTATGAATGTCAATGGTAACCAGGCTAGGGCTAGAGTGAACACTGACACACGAGTCACCGTAAAGAAATCTAAGTCTTAACCGAAAATTACTGAAAGGAGCGATCTTAGAACAAAGTCCAAAAACGAGTTGCGTCTTTAGTAGGGTCGCACCCCAAGGCGGGGCCTATGAGAAAAGCCTGAGCTAAGGACCGCCCACTTTGTATATGTCCGTACGTGGTTATGAAGCTAACTCTAATGGCCTCACATCATTATCTTCTGACAAAATATCAGTTAACCCTTTTAGTCTTGGACAGGGATCAACCCGGATAACAGGTTCCGTCGTTTTGATAGATGTTCTGATACTAGAGTTACTATTCAGCTGTCACTGCGATAAAAGAGCCGATAACAGATATGTAAGGTCAGCTTTTCTTCCGTACGTCATTCCTTACAAAATCCAACTTAAGGAATATTTCCGTAAAGGACAACTCATTTTTCCCCGATACTTTTTTAACTTGTTTTTGGAAGCGAAACGAAACTCACTCTTTTTGCTATGCTAACCATAAGAATATATCGTCGAACATTCTAGAATCAGAACATCCAAATGTCATTATCATTCTGCAATTAATACCCCTACAGGCATGTTCCCGCATTTAACACTTGCTTTTACATGCGATTACATGCGCCGAAAACCCTTAGTTGTTTTCATTCCGATCATCATTTAACAGATGTTTGTAGTGTTACGGCATAAAAACCTTCAACTTTAGAATATAAGTTTTGGAACAAAATCACAGCGAACAAGAAATAATCACAAATATATGAGAATCAGAATTAAGAAGAAACCGCGCAGGTCTTCTTTTAATCGGATATGATTTATGTCATCTTTGGCGACCCTGTGCCGTGACCAATATGACCGAGAAGCAAAACTGATAACAAAAGGTAACATTTAATTAATACCATAATTATTCCACTACGTTGAAATGCTAATTATCATCGTTCAACATTTGACCTCTGAATTTATAATTATTTCACTTTACTAAATCTAGTGTCGTGTAACAAATGTATTGAGTATTGAGAAATGTTTGTATATTGGCTTCTACGGAGCTAGTTGCTAAGTTACATCTAGTACGCTAAGACCTCACTCACTCTACTGCATTCTGCTCAATTTGCTACTTGTTCACGCGATCTGTGACTGTATGATTTATGTGCTAGAAGAGTGTTTGATTGTCTCCTTATCGAAATAAAGGAATGAACGCTACCTCTAATGTCCAAGAACCAATAAACGGTAAGCCACAGTAAACATTAAAACAAACAATGGCAATCTTGGTCGTGCTTGGTCGCCTTACGAGAAAACTCACCGAAAGCTTTATAAAAAGATATGAATGCGATGGTTAACGATTGAAGACATCATTGAAATTTACTTAGTTGAATATGTTATGTTGGTTTTCAGGAGCGAGCTGGAAAGGAAAACGGGGTAAAGGGAAAGGCAACTGCACCTTTACAAAAGAAAAAAGAAAGGAAGGAGCAGGTATGTTGGCTATTAACAGTCTTGAATGTTCCACGACAATGTTGGTTTAGCGGGTCAGTGTTTGGCCGGATACGGTGTTGCAGAAAATTTTCACTCCCCGGTGCAAATTTCCTACAATTTTGCCTAAGAAATTTTAACCCCCTTAGCAAATTTACACTCATTGTGTCGTGCGTTTTCTTAGGCTTGCCAATTATTTAGCATAGCTGTTTTTTAGCCCCTTGAGTGATATCTACTTTGAAATTCATTTTGCTTTGTAAACAGATAACACTTTGCAACGCTTGCTCGTGAATAGCGGGCCACTGAATAGACCACTAATTGAAAGGCCGCCGCATCGCAAAGTACGGACACGATAATTGAAAGGCGAGAATCTTTAAATAACCTTTACGATTTGCATGAAATGACTCTTAAAATCCAAACCGAATTAATCGAAAGTTGAGATATGGTTATCAGTTTAACCCAAATTCCATGCTGTTTTGAATACTACTACTTCCAGCTTTTAGTCCTGCCAAGGAAAAATCGTCTTAGCCACCAGCCTCACCTCTGCGACTTCATCCAACTACACCCCTGGCCGCTTCTTCACCATACATGTACTTACACAGTGTACGTCGCAATGACTTCTCCGTGCTGACATCATCGTTCTCTTCGCCTATGATCCCCAAGTAATTCTCGTTCCTTTCTGGACTACTCTGTGCCCTTGCCCGCCGCGATCGCTTACGCTGCAAACAGACGAGTGCCTTCGACCGATGCTTCAAAGAATTGAAGAAAAACTTGACATTCTCACCGCCTTAATAACAAACCACGTCACCTCAAGCCAGCCTCAGCCACCTCCTGCTCGACACCTGCAATTCCACACACCACAACCACTCCCAACACCTGCACAAGATGCAGCGGAGCTGATAGAAAACCCGGAACCAAACGACAACACGTCAAACGACCTGACCAGCACCCCAATGCTAATGCCTCCTGTCGTTCTGCGTGAACTTTCAAGCTCAAGTATGAACTTCGCTGTCTGGCTGCTGAGGCAGTTATTTACGGTGGCTGAGCTCGAGGGAAGCTCCCAGTGGACCCTGTCAGAATGGAGAGGATCAAGTAATTGGTATTCGAATTTTATACCAGCCCTCCGAAAGATAGGGAGATCGTCTGGAGGAACTGTCGAAAGTCACTAGACTCAGATTTGCGAAGGCGCAACCGGAAAGACTAACTACTGTATGTTTTTATGTGATGTTATATCACATATTGTATATTTTATGATTATTAAATAATTGTATGCTTCAACTTCGCTCTTTTTTATGGTCACTAGGGTCCTTCAAATCTAAAATCTTGGGGGGGGGGGGGCAATCGCTCAAAATGTAATGTTTCTGAGATCTTGACTCGTTACACACTTCGAGTCGAGACAACGACGACAATCAAAACGGCAGTGTCGCTCTCTTTCAAAGTTAGCTGGTTCTGAATAAAAACAACATCTAGATTATTTATTTTTGGTTGTTGACTTCTAGTGCACACAGAAACATGAGAAAGGTCTCATTTTAAAGCTGAAGCTTTAGGAAATTTGTTTACGATGCGCTTTTTATGATGTTCTGTTAGTTTTTTTTCATGTGAAGTCGCTTTTCAAGGGTTTTGGTTTGAAATCAAAACGACAGTGCCGCTCTCTTTCAGCTATTGCCTTTACTAGAACCGGCTAAATGTAGATTATTCTTCAGTTTTGTTGTTCGACTAATAGTGCACACAGAAATATGAGAAAGGTCTCATTTTAAATCTGAAGGTTTAAGAAATCTGCTGGAACTTTCACTTATGATGCGCTATCTATTTTTTCGATGTTATGTTAGTTTTTCAAGGTCAGTCACTTTTCCAGTGCAAAACGACACTTAGCCAATTACAATTATAAGGGCTTGTGCGACTCGTCAATTTCAATGCTTCATTAGCTGGTGTGCGCTCTATTGTCTTTAGGGGAGGAGCATTGACGTCAAGAGATGCCACACGGGAATTTTCATTAGAAGTTCTAGTATAGGAATCAGCGAGCGAGTATGACAACGTGACAACGACAGGTAGTATAATTTCAACACCTTGTTCTCGTGTCTCTAACACCGTTTGGCAGAATTGGAAGACCTCTACTTTCTGTGCGAGTGGGATATTTTAAATCCAAAAGTCGCACTCATACCGCTAAAATCTGAAGTTCACTAGTATTAAACTTACCAGGGGATGCCAGTTCGTCATTTTCTTTGAATTTTCTGTTGATGCAGTCAAAATGGCCAAGTGATAGGGGTCGTCCTTTACCAGTAGGCTTATCCGTGATCGAAGAGTTTGTCCTGAATTTCTTGAAGAGCCTATACACAGTTCTACGATCTATGGATATGTCTTCGACCTCACATAGCTCGCGGACTGTCGCAGCTATAGGCAGAGAGAACTCTGAGTTTAACGTATTCGGAGGTTCCAACCATTTCGCTTAGTCGCTTGTTACTGAATGATTGCGCATGATAACTTGACAAATAAACCCTGTTGTCAAACAAACCGTTGCTATCGCGACGAACACTATTGTTGATTTTAATTAGCATGACAAGACCGAGTTCTGTTGAGCTGCACGCGCGGCGCAGATCCAGGAAAAGTTGACTAGATTGAAAACAAGATAACTTTCTTCTGAAAAAAAGGCTTATGATCTTGGAAAAAGATAATCGTCACTATCCGAAAAAGAGTTGAAAACCTACACTGTACCTCTTCCGTCAACAAGAATGTGTTTATTTAGCATATTACGTACTGTCCTGGTCCACATTTATTTATCCGATCCGAGACGTTTTGTAGCTTTTTCCTACCTCTAAGGCCACGTTGAGAAATGAATTCAGTTTCACTTTTTTGCTAGACTTATTCAAATAAAGTTGTATTGAATAAAACGTTTTTTCAAAGCTGTAATTACTATTTGCCGCCGAGGTGTGAATAGTTCTCCGGTCAATCAAATGACCGTGTGGCAAACGTGAGTCGTCATCACTGGAACTTCACGTTGATTTCAAATAAAGGCAAATCCTTGACTGGAAAATAATCCAATGCTCACAACATACGTTTTTCAACTTCATGTAAACACCGATAATGACAAGTAAGTAAGTCAAAATCATATTCCTCGTCTTCTAAACTACCGCTGGACCAAAATATACCAACAAGAAACAAACAAGCTGTACTCTGAAATTGAATACCCAAATGTCCAATGGCAATGCCTAGTGAACTACATGTAGCAAACTCTCAGTTTTTTCTAGACCTTTTCTAGACCTTTTCTATACCTTTGGACTACAAAAAAAGAAAGATAAAACCGTGAAATGCCGTGAGAAGTACACTGTGGTTGAAACCTTCACACAAAATACACATGCAAGAAAAAATGTTTCGCATTGTGGTTAATTGCCGTGAGAACTGCAGTGATTGGTCTGATGTCAGATGTGAAACAACAAGTCTCAGTGCTCCTGTTCATTTTCAAATATGTAATGCGTCCTCGATCGACCTTAAATATAGGGATGGGCGTCAAAACTTTTAAGATTCTGTTGTGGGCATCCGTTCTAACCAGCGACAGTTTACTCTCAAGTACTTCTTCGTATAATTGTAATATTGAGCTTTTTGTGGTTACCTTAAAGATGCATAATCATCATGCATGCATTGCGCGCCTCGCTAGAGTTTCTCACATACAGAAATCCGCCATTTTAAGCGATAGAAGCTACAGCGAACGCAATCCGTTTTAATCGAAGCGAAACTTGTAATTAGAAGTTTTATTTTTCATACATAGCTTTCTTCTAAGATCGATTTTTATATTTTTCAAAACATTCGTGTCAAAAACGGATTATTTCTTTTGAAAATCCCATGTCTGGGAAGGGCACTGGTCGACGTCCTCCAGGAAGGCCAAGTCTTCCAGGAAAGCCTAAGTTTTTGCGGATAAGGGAATCCGTTTTCCAGCTCTGGAGGGAGAGAAAGAAGCAACTTGGCTTCGAAAAAGTCACTGATAGTGTATTTGCAGAAGTTCTGTTGCATCGTTGCCCTGCAGACATCGAAATTGATGCAAGGTAAGTGACTTCGTGCCGTAGTTTGGCATTATTGTCTATAGAAATGAATTGCCGAACGCTTGAATGTTTATGCTTTTCTTCGGATTTTCTTCCTTTCTATTACATATGATCTATCTCATAAGCTGTATTTCTCCAACAGAACCCTAGAATTGGAAGAGGAACGAGAGACATTGCCGGATTTCCATGACGATGGTAAGATACGCTCGTATTATTTTCACTCTCAAATTATAAGTTTTCAATATGCAGAAATGTGCGAATTCTCCCAAAATAATGCATTGTACCTCCACACAGTCTAATAGGGGCCTTTACAGTAAGATAGTTTGTTTGTAGTTCGTTTTATACGCTCAAGCTTTATTCCTAACTTTACTTTGTATTTTTGGACTCTTGTAGTTGTAATTTATAATTCCATACGAATACTCGATCCAAACTGGAAGTTATATACCACGAGACGTACATATACCACGAGTCGGCGTAACGGAATTCTTGTATTTTGTAGAGCCTGAAGCAATGTCTACACCAATCCGTGCTGGACAAGCACATCCATCTCAACAACAAGAAGACTCCGATGAGTGTAACAGGTAAGTCAACAATAATACTGTAGTATTTCTCTGCCAGTTTTCCTTGCATAAAGTTTTACGAACAACTATACCTACGACGTACAACTGCAGTAATTCCTTGTTTGGGTCAAGAGAGTATCTAAATTAGTACAGTAAAAAGGTTTTCGTCAGATGTTTTTGTTGTACTTTATTATATCTTTGAGTGAAGTTATCTCCAGACGTTTTGAGAATTTTTTTGTCCTTTTCACAACAACTGTGTCAGTGTGTATGTGTATTTGTTATACATGTAGATATATTTTTCCTGCTACCATTCCCTTTTATTTCTCCAACTTCGTTTCTGGACCTAACCTGTTGTCAGTCACTATAATTTACACATTGCCACTTCAAATTAGATCATGACTATGTGATTATCATATGTAATAACTATAGCATTATGCTGCAAGGGTGATTTTCAAGCTATTATGTGGACAACTGATGAATGTATCTCACAGCGATATTGTACTTTTGATGCAGCTTAGTAGATGGGTCATTCCACAGTATTTTGAGCCTGAGTATGTAATTTTGAAATTCACTTGAGTGAAGCCCATTTGTTTAAAAACTTACAGGGTGATGTCTGAAGTTTATTTAACTTATGTTTGTTTTTGGTGATCTGACGTCATCGGTGCATAAATTATCATCATTTATGCAAATTTGGCAAATGACTGTCACGGAGTCTACATTTAATTCTATAAGCTATAAAAAATTACAAATGAAAAACAGATTGTAACTCACGTAGACACAATCCACTATTGGTCATCACCTTAAAAGCACTAAACAATCTAGGATGTGTAACTTAATCTTGGCATAGTTCGCTGTCCAAGGGGGTTATGTAGACTCCGTAACAATTTTAGCAACTAAAGTTTTGATAAAATTTTCATTAATAAATATTTTGTGCTGAAAGCCTGTGAAGTTCTAGCTTATAATAATTGTAAGATTATTGTGAAAAAATAAAGTGTGATTCTATATATTTTTAAACAGTAAGAAAGCAATGATTTTTGTCACAGAGTCTACATCTGCTTGGAGACTGGCACTAGTAAACTACTGAGCATGCTCAATTCCTATTCCTAGAGGATTGTGGGTAATGTGAGTTGTACTGCAATCACTTATAGCTGTGGTGTACAATTAAGATTATGTCTAGCAGTGCTGAAAGAACAAGAAGATACAGAGAAAGGATGAAAGAAGATAAACAACGACTAGAAGCTTGTAGAAAAAAAGATAGACAGAAAAGCAAAAGAATATTCTAGGATGAAAGAATCCATGACAAAGAAAGAGAGGGCTTTATATAAGATGAAGAGGGCAGATCTACAAAGGCATTGGAGAGCTAAAAAAGAGGGCAAAGGCAAGGTTGAAAGGGTGCCTGCAAGTGCTTTTAGCACTTTTAAAAGCCCCCAAAGTTTGGGAAAAGCTGTGAAAAGAGCAAAACAGCATTTGCCAAAAAGTCCTTCCAAAGCTACGCATGTGATAGCTAAAGTAGTAGAAGGCATGTCACCATGAAAAAGGAAGTCTGTACTTGAAGTATGTGACAATGCAGTGAAGAGAAGAAAGTTACAAGAAGAACCCCGAAAGCAAAGATCTGATGCTTTGTCTGAGGAGAGCATACATGAAATTCAGGCATTCTATCTCAGGGATGATATTAGCCGAATGTGCCCAGGAAGAAGAGAGTGTGTGTCTGTAAAAGCTCCAGTAGGAAGAGATCTAAGACAAAAGAGGTTATTATTGTATAACATCTCTGAGGTTTATGAGTTGTTTCAAGCTGAGTCACAGACAAGTGTTGGTTTGTCAAAATTTGCCTCCCTTAGGCCACCACACGTAGTACCTGTAACGTTGAGAGATCAGGAAGTTTGCTGTGTAAAACTGTCTGCAATAAAAATAATGTGAAATGCATGGACAGAGAGTGTACACAGTGTGATATTGAGGAGTCAGTCAATGACACTTTTGACAAATGTCATGAAGATCAACCTGTTTCCTATTATCAGTGGGAAACTACTGATGATGGCAAAGTAAATAAAAGTACAGGTCGACAACACAATGGCTGAGGCCAAATATGATCTTATTGCTCAGCTTCAGCCATTTGGCAGGCATGTTTACAACATAAAGCGCCAGTACAATGAGTTGAGCTATCTCAAAGAGACACAGGCACCTGGGGAGATAATAATAAATGAAGATTTTGCTGTTCACAGCAGTTGTGTACTACAGGGATGTGGATGGAAAACTGCAGCATCAGTCATATGCTGTAGTAAGTGATGACATGTCTCACGAGAAGTCTTCTGTGTACGCATGCAACTCTGCCATTCTTGAAGATGTGAAACAACTAACATAAGTAAAGAAGGTCCACTACTGGACTGATGGTCCGTCCTCACAGTTCAAAAACCGTTACAACCTTTCAAGTGTTATCTACCATGAAGAAGAATTCGGCTGTGATGCCACATGGAATTTCTTCGAAACTGCACATGGAAAGGGCCCATGTGATGGCATTGGAGCAGAGGTAAAGAGGACTGTTTGGCGTGCAATATTACAGTCAATTGCAGTTGTAACCACAGCTAAAGAGTTCTTTGACACAGCTCAAAAATTGTGCAAAAAGATAAAGGTCTTATACAGTTCAGAGGAACAAGTGAAGGAGGTTACTGAGAAGCTCTGTGAAAGGTGGAGCAAATGCAAAGCAATTCCTTCCACATACTCCATTCATTATGTGGCCAAGCTTGATGATTCCACCATCAGAATTGCTAAGAACTCTCAGTTCTCTCAGTATGATGGTTGCAAAGAGCATATTCTGATACCAAAGAGTTACAAGAAGAACCCCAAAAGCAAAGATCAGGTGCCAGTGGCAAGGGAACAGGAACCAGTGGCAAGAGATCCAGGCTGTCCTGTAGTTAATGCTGTTAATCTGACTGCTAGCTATGGCTTGCCACCAATGCTAAGTGCTAGATTCAGAAACCCTGGTCGTGTCTCTGTTACCCCCCATAAGGCTCAATTGGTTGCTGGGATTCTTAGTGGTAAAGTGAAATTCAAAGGCAAAGGAGTGCTATCTCCAAGTGACCTATCCTCACTACGAGGAGGCCATGTGAAGCCAGAAGATAACTTTCTTTCCAACTTTGTCATTGATACTTACCTTGAAATGCTTCAAGCAGCTGCAGTAAACATTGTTGTATTTCCCTGGGAACAATTTGAGAAGTCTTCCATCTCCAGATGGCGACCATCCGCCAAAGGAAAACTCCTTGAGCAAGATGTTATTATAGTGCCTTGCTGCCCAGTATCCAGTAAACACTGGTTTTTGCTGGTTGTACTGCCCAAGGAAAAGTTGATGATCGCTCTTGACAGCCTATCTGGGAAATATGTTAAGCCCCCAGCTGAAGCAGCCATGCAAAAGATGTGGGACATCCTGAAGAAGACTGACCCCAACCTTGATACAAGTCTTTGGAAGTTTGTTGTAAACAAGCCTGAAGATATACCACAGCAATCAAATGGCATTCATTGCGGTGTATTTGTTTGTCTGTATTCAAGGTGTTTAGTCACAAGTACCCCTATGCTCTGCCAACAGGCTGATATTCCAGCATTTAGGCAACACACGATTCTGGAGCTCCACTACCAGACCTTACTTCATCCATCAACCAGCACCATTCAGAAGGATAAATATTATGCAGTCGACTATGTCCGCATGTATTACATTTGTAGAGCACTGGATGTTGTATCCAATGGCAGCTCCCTCATACCATTCAAATTCCTTTATAAAGTTGGGGCACAGAGGTTTGATTGGCCAACCAGAGATGACATTGATAATGTCCACCCTTCATGTGTATTTTATGGCCCACTTACACTGCAGGGGAATGGTCCATTTGAAGTCTTGCACTTGGATGAACTCAAAACTGTTTTCAAACTGGTTCAAAACAGAATGGCCTGACTGACCATACATACATATATATACATACATATTTTTCTATCTAATACCACGATTACACTTTACATATTTTACAAATTATTACCATGTTAGCATCGTGTAGAGTTTCTAGTTGATATGCCATCTTTAGTGACTGGTATTTTTATAGTGATCCTGCTATTATCACGCAGTACTGAACCATGGACTAAGCATATGGCTGATTGTAAAGAGACACTCCTAAAATAACATCTCATAACACTTGAAAACTTCACAGAGATTTTACACTAAGTTTTGCTGTTCAAAATTTGAGGATTTTCTGATGTAGACTCCGTGACAGCCATAAATGGTCACATATCTTGGAACCCTTTTAAATACTATTATCCTCAATGTTATTGTTTATACTACTTATACCCCTCTACCCCTCTACCCCTCTACCCCACCAAGGTGCTATCACTGGGATTGAAATTCTAGATTTGAATTTTTGATACCTCAAATCTCTCTGAATGTAGACTCCGTGACATACGATCTACTGTGGAATGACCTAGATGTTACTAGTGTAAGTAAGCTGGGGGATGATACCATTGTACATGCTCCCACAAGGTCATGGCTCCTTCAGGAATCAATCCCTGATAATCCATATTCCATGGTTGATGGCAAGGGAGATGATGCAAGCAACAGCGAGAACTCATCTGATGGAAGTAGCAGTGGTGCTCCTGAGTATAATTTTGATGACATTCATCCTGATTTACAGAAAACGTAAGCTTGCATATATACATGTATTCAAACACTCCTAAAATAATTATGGTTATTACAGACAGTTGTGAATGCTGGTCAAAGTTCTGTATTCTGTTTTCTTGAAAACAAACTTGTCTCTTTTTCGTTGAAATGTGACATTTTTTAGCAATGACTCATTTCAATTTACTGTAGCTTAATCAGAAAGTCTTGGTTCCTTCCCATATCTTATCTCGAATTGGTTGCATACTGTACATGTGTGGCTATGTGAGAGAGAGGATCTGTTACAATCCATTTCAGATTTCGATTTGTGTTTGCACTCAATGATGAATCAAGATTTCACACGTGTTCTGTTCATGTGAGAACAAGATAATACTGTAGACCTTTTTCAAAATAGTGTAGTTGATTACAGGGCTCGAATTTAAACTAAGTATTTAGACAACTGCAGAAATTTTACTAACCAGATGAAACGTTTTACTAACCAGATGAAAAATGTTACTACCCAAGACAAGCTATAGAGTTCTGACCCATGTTGAGTCTTGGAATTTTTACTAATGAGCAGTAAGGAAAATAACCATACAAGTTTATTTACAGGTACATACATGTATCCCGGTTAAAAGCAAATTGTGAGATTCATATTATCACCCTTGTCTCAGAATGCACATACTGCTTGATGAGCTCAACAGAAGTGACAGAGAGGACAGCAGTTCAGACAGTGACGAGGGAGATGGCAATGATGAATCATATCACCACTCAACTGAAATGAGGTTTGCAGTGGCCATCTGTTTTCTGAATGCATGAAAATTCCAGTTTACAAAATAAACTAGATTCTTATTTGGATAAATAATTAGAACACACAAACAAGTAAACCGTAAGTAACATGATTTTATTGTTATTCTTATTGTCAGTATGGATACCAGCATTGAGGATGACGAGAGAACATTGACGATGGTTGACCCACTGTATGGAGAGGAGTCTACTGAACCAGCTGTACCTGTTGAAAACACCACGTAGGGGAAGATTCAGGACAATCAAAAAGGGTTGAAGATAATAAAGAGAAAATTCTTGAATCCCTCCAACGTGCCTTTGCTGATCTAACCAGTGTTGATGACTTGTAGTCATTTTTAGCATTACACTCTCGTCTCAGAGTGATGGTGTCAGTTGACAAGCTGCTGGAGCTCAATGGGATGAGGTGTATGTCAATGGACGGTGAGCAGATCTGTGGGAGGCCCCTAGTACACCATTTGAATAGCTGTGGCTCTAGAGTAGAGCTGACATGGAAGTGTGACCATGGTCATTTCAAAAAGTGGGAATCATCAGAAATTCTAGCTGTCAAACACAACAATGCCACAAATGTCAATGATTCTCTGCAAGCTGCAGCAATAATAATATCAGGTAACAACTACAGCAAATTCTCGCTCCTGGCAAAAGCTCTAAACTTGAACCTGATCAGCAGTAACACTTTTCTGAGATTTCAGAAACATTGTGCTGAGCCAGTGATAAGGACATCTGGTCCAATATGAACAATCTCATTAATGAGATCCTAAAGGAATATGATGACATTTGCCTTTGTGGAGATGGTAGGAATGACTCGCAAGGACATTCTGCCAGGTATTGTGTATACACACTCATGGAACATGCTTCCAAAGTTGTAGTTGACTTTGAGGTGCTTGACAATCTTGAAACTGGAGGCAACTCCGTTACCATGGAGAGAGAAGGCCTGAGACGGCTGCTGGAGAAGGTTGGCAGACACCCTGCCCTTCAGTGAGCTAGCAACTGATGCATCTTCGACAATCATGAAGCTGGTGCGGGAAACTAAAGGTATATTTTGCTTTTCTCCATCTAACCTTGTAGTCTTACAAAATTGTAGTTTCATGTATGTAGGTGCATTATATTTTTTTGTGTGGCCCATTTAGGGTTGTTAATAGAAGCTGACAATCCTTGGATATTTCTATCAAAGTTTAGGGCTGCCCTTCCGTGAAAGGGATTCAACAATGCTATCTACTGTATTTTGAAAGAGAATGTACAGTTAAGCTGGAAACCCTTCAAGACCAGTTCTAGCAGCCTGCTCAGCTGAAAGATATGCCTTCCTTATAATATTTTTGAGAGTTCAGATATACATGTAGTTTATTGTAACTTCCAAAATTTGTGGCAAGTTTCAGGACAAATACAACTTGAAATGAAGGAGGCTGACTAAGATTGTATGATATCTGTACAGGGCCTGCCAATGAGTATATGATATTTGTATTTGACTTTTTCGAAAGAAAAATACTGTAAAGATCCGTAGATAAGCCACACCTTTTTACCCAAAATTTTCGTTCAAATTCACGGGTGTGGCTTATCTATGGGAAATCCTAGAAAGGAGGCCCAACATTTACATATATTTACATACTATGAACCTGTATGAAGCTTTTATTATGCGACGGTGCATATATTACAATCGGGTTCAAATCGCATCCGATCGTGTAATATAGCAATTTAAGCATAACCATTGAAAAAAATTGTTTTAAGTGATGTGTCTCACTGCTCAGAAGGTAGTGAAAAGCAAAGACATTCACAATAAAACTGTTGTGCTATAGTATTTGCTTAGATTTTACTAGCTAAAACTCTTGATACGAAATAATCTTACATGTCGTAGCATTTAATTTGTGACACTCAGCGTTCGTGATTTGGAGGGATGTCAAAATCTCAGTGTTTTATACTGTTAACAAAAATTTTGGTTGAAGTCAAATGCCCCACTATGCAGAGCTTGGCTCGAGTTAAATGCCCCGGGGGAGTGGGAGAATTTGACTCATACATAACAGAAATAAAATGAATTTAGTCACTAATTCAATTGAAACATTCATATCTTTCTTCAGAGAAATTTCCCCAACTTATGGAATTGTTCCACTCACTGGATATCTGGCATAAAGCCAAGAAGTTGAGCAAATGCCTTCACCAGGTGAGTTGAGTAGAACTTGTTTTATTTAGTATTAACTTTGTCCTAAGTTTTTGGACATCATGCAAAGTGAACACTTTGTGCTGAGTCATGGTAATAATTACTTTTCAGGAATTTTAATTTTTGCTTTCACTTGGCATACATTGTACTTGCAACAGACTTCTCAACTGTTCTTCATACAGCTCCTTAGACTTTCAGCATTTCTGAATCAAAAGTTTTGCTTGGCATCACTTCTTTTGTGACTCAACCTATGCATGTAGCTTGTCTTAGCACTAAATATTTTGGTCTGTCAGCTACGAAACTTGGAAAAAGGATTACAGGTATTATCGAGCCCCAAACATGTATTGATTTGTGCATTTTTGGTTTTTCTATCAAAATTAGGCTGCTCGTTTAAAGGGATGCGAGGCCATCAATCCTTGGATAGATGATATAGTGAACCACTTCTCGTATTGCTGTCAGACATATTTACTTTATAGTGTGCAATACAGGCTATTGGCATTTGCTGTTGTGTGATGACTCCCCAATACGTGCGTGGCTACTGGGACGACGATACCCGCAAACTCCCAATAGCTGTTAGGGAAGCTCAAGCCTTGCTACACACTTTGGTAAGTTCGCGCGATACCATCCACAATTCCAGAATTGATTGTATCATCGATAACAAAGCGGTGGTATCTTGCTGGGAAAACCAAGTATCTAGCTCGCCGAGTTTGTCTGTTATTATGAAGTCGATCTGCCACCTGACTTTAAGGTACAACCTCACACTGAAAACCTTCTTTGTTTACTCACGAGAAAACCCTGCAGGCATCCCTTCGTGCACATTATCTGACGCGGATTGCATGCTTAGCCCTCTTGCATGGAAAATAGTTTAACAATCTTATGGACCCCACACCTTGGATATTATGGTCCTATCTTCTAACGTCCAACGGAATTCGCATGACCAACCTCTTCGGTTTTTCTCGCCCTTTCCTAATCCTGGATCTTCCGGAACCAATGTCGTTTCTCAAAACATGATCCCTCAGAGAACGCCTACGCCTTTCTTCTGTTTGTTTTGGTTGGACCCCTCATAAAGTTCCTATCTTCTCTGTTTTGTTCCTTTACACTTGTCGTACCTGATTTGTGTCCAAAGCATTACTGGTGGCCTATCCTTCAACACAAAGCATCCAGCTTCTTCAGGCTTGGCTGTAAAGGCCAAAATAATATTCTCTTATTTCCTAGCCATTCACAATCAGGCTCCGTTGCTCCTCGTGCCCTGCAATGGGATCTTTGGGCCTTTAGATTCCCCACAACATTGACTTTGGCTGCTTGAAACCTCCAGAATGGATGACCTAAGCGCTCTGTGAATTTCAGAAATGAGGTGAAACCATGTACAGTTTTCGGAGTGGATGTTCAATTACACTTTCTATGTTGGGCGTCTCCACAGACGCCATTGCAAGACACATGGGATGGAAATCAACTCAGATGGCACAGTACTACATCCAAACTGAGAAGATCCTAAATCTCGCTAAACCAGCAGACGGACTGGTCGAGGGTACAACTCCTTCGAAAGAAGGGGTATCCACCGCCTCACTCATAGGTCACACTTTCCGTGCACACAATAATCTTAACGGCTTCCATCAAGCTTTTCTGTAACAGGTGGGGTTTGGTTTTTCTGAGTTTTGGGAGAATACGTCATATGTTATTCGCTATCAATTTGCTCTTGTATAGATGTATAATGATTAGGCCAGTTTCTTCAGCACGTTTCTCAAACATCTTCTTAAAGAAGTCCTGGTCTTGGGTGATCTCTCTCCAGGCCTGTGCAGTCCACTTGGTCATCAAGACCCTTCTTGTCTTGGCAGATACCTTGTCGTGCCACATTTCTAGATTATCCTCTCTCTCCAACCATCCCTCCATAGCCTCACCTATCTTCTTCTTCATCATTCTGCCACACCCTGCGTCAATTGGTTGAACCTTGTCCGTGTGGTTTTCTGGCAGTAGGTATACTATAGTGTTGAGTTCCCTGCAAGTGGTATGGAAGTCTTTCGCTTGCTGGAAGCCAACATTGTCCGCAAACAGCACTTTCTCCCCTGAATCATTCCCTAGCCCATTTTTTAGTGTTTGTTTTGCCCACTTCTGGTTGATCTCGGAGTTCATCCATGCAGATGGCTGGAAATAAACGTCAACACCCTGATCATATTTCTCTTACTCCTCACTTGTGACATTTCCCTTCCCCCTGAAGACTATCGCTGGTTTACAATTTGTTTCCCTTCTGCCCGAATGCAGAGTTGCAGAGTTGCTTGCCTCTTGTCTAGGCCAGAAGCTGGTTGGGACACCCATAACTTGTTTGGTCCCTCTAACGTCGTATGTTGTTTCTTGGTCGATAACAAAAGGCAGAGGGACCTGATCAACATTGTATCTGTCCTTTGGGAGCCATCGCCCAAACTTGGTATCCACAACAGGATTGTTCCTCCTTCTTTTTGACTGAACTGCTTTCCTGAGATTCCTATGAAAACGTTGAATTGTTTCCCTACCATCGTTAGCCGAATGCTGTTTCTTGTTTGTTCTTCTTCTAAGGGAAATTTGGTGTCTGCGTTTAAATCGTTGGAACCAGTTGTTGCTCGCTTTGAATTTGTTGGCTTCTTCTTACCCGTAACAGATCTCAATTTTTTTCTTCATCTTTGTCTTGATCCACAGCTTTGAGACCTTGCTTCCTTTTGCTCTCCGCAGCTTGAATTCGGCAACAAGAAGATTCACAGCCAAGGGGTACTTCTCACTATTCCTAGCTTTCTCCCCAACCATCTGTCTTCTCCGTCTTGCCTCTCTCACGCCGCCTGCATTGGTGTTGTGGTTGTTTCGGGACAGTTCCGAAAGGATTTCTTTTCTGGCTTTATTCCATTTCACTACAAGTGACTTGCACACATTTTTGGCATCAGCAACCTTTTGCCATTTATTCTTTGAATTCTTGAGGGAATCTAGAAGGTCAAGGGTTTGCTTCTTGAACTGTACTGTGTATGATTTCCGCGTACTTCTCCCGCGACGGTTTTCAGTGCGCTTGTCTGGTTGATGAAGATCCTCATCCACTGCTCTTTCCCTGGCAGGTCGAGATCGAAATCTGGGGCATTCTTGCACTCGCCAGAGGTTGAATCGATGGGAATTATAACGCTTGAGGCGACTTTAGAGGGATGTTTATATTTCACGTGCATCTCCATGTGTTGCCTTCGAAAGAACGTTTGACTGCAAATTCTGCACTTGAACGAATCATTCTTCACTGTGACAGCTTTTGGTAGTGTTGCAGTGATATCATACAACTCTCCGCTCCTCAATTATACCTTTTTCTTGTAGCCACAGTCAAATAAAGTTCGATTCATTTTGAAAAACTCGAGGGAAGTTATCTGAAACCACGAGGAAAGTCAGAGGAACTGGGAACAAGTGTCAACTGGAATGTCAAGTGTGTGTCAGCGGTCATTCCGTTGAAATAACAAATTAAGGGAAGGAACGCCTTGCAGAAATTAGTCAAGCGATCTCCATGTGCTTTTAGTGCGCTTCAACTTGCTATAAACCCTTTTTGTGCGTTAAATTGGTGTTTATTTACACCGAATGCTACAGAATACAAGAAGAGAACATGGCAGATGAGTATGAAGTATTTATTGAGTCTAGTGTTCGGGGATATCATGCTTATTTTAAAGATGCAACTGTTTTCATCGGCGAAGTGTTAACCTGTGAAAGAGAGCTGGATAATGTGCATGACAAATATGCCATTGTTGTAAAGAATGGAGACGACAAAACTGTTGGACATGTTCCCATAGAACTCTCCAAGGTATTTAACAAGTTTATTCGTGACTATGGTGAGATTGAGGTGGAGTGTATTGGTGCTCGTTACAACAGAGGAGAAGGAAAAGGACTTGAAATCCCAGTGGACTACAATAGGGAATTCGAAGTACCTGGAAAAGTTGGCATCAAGGCTGAAGAAAAACGAAGCTACCTGCGGCCTTAACACTTCGGATGTGAGGAAGTGCCTGACTGAAAAGGGCTTGATTCTACAAGGAAGTTACTGCTGAACGACAATCGCTTTCACTGAGCATTTTCTTCAGTATTTTTCCAACTTGCTTTAATACACGACTATGAGCCATGAATACAGTGGGGGAACTGTATATCTAAACCACTTTGTTATAGAGAGATTATACTGTATGTATGTAATTTCTGTAATGATATTTTTATGGAAGGGCCAAATGTATAACAAATTTATATTTTATAGTCCCACATTTTGGCTACAGCACTGTTTCATTATTCAGAGTGACTCTTCATTTAAGAACCTTGTGGCTTTGGTTGGCTAAACAGGTTCTTATGTTTTGGGGTATTAAAATCCAAAATTTCTGCCTACAGGTTCTTAAATGACTAGGTTCTTACACGTGGGTGTTTACTGTAACTTAACCTAGTTTTAGGCATAGAGTGACTGTTAAATGAATGAAAATATATTACTATCTTCATTCATCTAAAAGTCACGTAATGACTTATCGTCTCCATAAATACCCACGTAACTATCACCTTGTATTCCCCGCTTTGTCACAATAATCCCTAGGGAGACTCTCATACCTTTTTAAGCATGTTCGCATCATAATCGGCCTCTTTCGTAATTCGACGCTGGTCGATGATTCTCGTACAAAATTTCTACCCACCCTCCTCCCTTTCAGCGACGCCGTCTTTTTCCCTTTACACAGTCTCACTCTACGCCTTATAAAAAATGTTTTCTCCCATAACTTAACCTAGTATAAGGCATAGAGTGACTGTTAAATGAATGAAAATATATTACTATTACAGCGCTTTGTGCTACAGTTCAGGACATGCCTTAGGGGGTAGGGGCCTGTTGTTGCATTGAGCACTTGAGGGGTATGTTAGATAACTTGTAATTAAGTTAATACGTCTTTTCCCTCATTAAATAAAGTTATCAACATTTGGGAAACCCCAAATGTATGGGGTTTCCCAATTGTACCTTTGGGACATGCTAAAGTAGATTCCCCAGTACAATTTATTTTTTGTTTGTTTGTTTTTGTAGAATCCAGCAGATCTACTGTGGATACTAGGCGTTCTCTCTTTGAGCCAGTGGAGCAGAAATACCGACAGAATGATAATGAGAAAAGGGAATTGTTTTACAACAATGTTCTCCCAGATTCCTGTTTTGTTATGATCAAAACTGCTGAGCATGAAAACAAGATACTCACACCAACTACACACCATGAAAGAACTGCACTCACAAGCGATGAGATTACTAACATTGAAGCACTAACTGATCACTGCTTCAATTTTTTATAGAGTATATACAAAAGTTGAAACAGTTAAGTCGACTGGGGTCTATGATCACACAGCAGAGAAACTTGTCGATAGCCTCTAGAAAATTTGCCTGCCCTAAAATATGGCAGAAATATGGAGTACAGCAAAGGAAAGATATATTAAGTACTTCCAAGAAAAACACAGAGAGACTAGCAGCAGGGAATGTGTTTATTTCTACATTAAACTAAGCAATATCTTGGTGCGTCCCCTGATTTACTAGTAGAATATGCATGTGAATGTGCATGTGCACCAGTAAATGAACTTTACTGGTGCCCACTAAAAGATTCGAACAGCGAGCTGCTGAAAAGGCAACATTACAGAAAAGACAGAGTTCAGTTAACGCTGTGTTATCACATCACATCATAACCGCCTTTAGAAATAAAAGCCATGCATCTCGAGCTTTAAAATGCTATGTTTTGCGAGGTTTTCAATGCGCTAGAAGTTGAATTATTGGAAACGCAGGCTGCTCTAAATTCACCGCTAATTCGTTGCATAAGAACTGCTCTTGATTCACCGTTTATTCTTCGCATAACAACAGTGCACAACGTGAGAAGCCGCTTTAATATAACAGTCATCCTCAAAGTTCTTCGTAACATCGCATCATAGCCGCCTATAGAAATAAAATCCATGCATCTGGAGCTTTAAAATTATATGTTTTGCGAGGTTTTAAATGCACTAGAAGTTGAATTATTGGGAACACAGGCTGCTCTAAATTCACCGCTAACTCTTCGCATAACAACAGTGCACAACACGAGAAGCCGCTTTAAAGTGCCACCACGATCAATCTTGACATATAAATGTTTTATTATATTCATAAAGTAGAGTTGCTATATTATTACCAGTTCCAACCGTTATTCGATATGACGACGGCAAACTTCAAAGCGTTGGTGAACTTCAGAGGCTCCCAGAACTTGGAACCCTTGGACATTAAAACCCTAACATAAACTCAAATCACAGCAATCCTGAAGTGGTTGGTAAGTGGTCGGTAAGTGGTCTGCTGACCACTTTTTTACGGTGCTGATTTTTCACTTTAGCCGAGACGTCAGGTACTTCGGCACTTTGCCGTGAACCCATCCTCGGTTACCCAGGATGGGTCACTAACTGCCCCTGGGTATCGGACGTGCGTACGTAAGGATATGTTGAAGAACCTCGTAGCGCACATATGGACCAAGTTATTCACCGCCTCGTGGTATCTTCATTCTTCCCTGTTTCGTCGCCATCAGGCATCATATGTTCTTCGAGTTCAGCAAGTTAAGCTAAGAATATAAACCTATCTTCAGTCAATGTTGTCTAAAAAGTTCGTAGGTGCGATTTCACAAAACCTGAGCAAACTGTGTACTACTTCTGGTCCATTTACAAAACACAATTCTCGAGCTACAACAAGCGAACTTGTCCTGTAATCAGTCAACCTCGTTCCCAGGGTCTTCTCGGTCAGATCCAAGATGCCGGCTACCCGAGAGAAGACCCTGGTAAAGGCTGAACTGTCACGTATTCTGATTGGCTCTTCGATTATGATGCAAGGGTTGTTCTAACAATGCTTTTTTATTGGCGAGACGGACTGAGTCCAGAGAGGTGAACTTTTATGTAGATTCGATTGCTCAAATTTTATCAATAAAACGATTTTAAATAACCTTAAACATGTTGTGTAGGTACAGCAATAGATGAAGTGCATTACTGGGTAGCTTTCTGGTAAGTTTCATCAGTGGGAAATCCAGGAGAAGCTGTTTAACCTGAGCATGTGCTATTGATCGCTTCACTTCAACGCTAACGGACAATTAATGGCTTTTTAGGATTCTCTTCGAGCTTAGATACAGCCTGGTAGCTTTGTGATACCTTTCCACTGTTTCTTTATCCAAGTAAACTCCATTTCGAGCCATTTAGTATACCTGTTTTCACTACATCGTTCACCGCGTGGAAATACCGTTAATCGCTTCTCGCTTACTCTAGATTGGGATACCTATGGTTTGCACACGTCATGAACTATTCCCATATTTAGCTTGGCCGCCATCTTAGATCGCCAAATCACGTGACAAAATACTCCCAAAATCTGGGATGTGAACGAGAAGATGCTGGGGACGAGGTTGGTAATCAGTTGTTGTACTCTGTGACCATTCAGCCAACTGACCGTACGTGGTCGCAAACCAAATGAACTCTACAAAGCTACCAAATTCATGTACTAGTAACACTGTATCCATATTTAAGTACAGTTTAATCACAATTTGATATTGTATGCTTTGACATGTCATGACATTAATCATGGTATTTAACAAGTCTTCCTAACAAATTGGCTGTTCTGACTTGGACTGGGGTCTAAATCAAATGGTAAGTTTCATGTGTTTGTTTTAGGTTTTAAAAAACTTAACGTACATTGTACATATAACAGTAGAGAAAATATGGATGAATATGCATTCTCCCACCTCTCTGGACCAAGCTACATGCATTAAATTTGTTACTGATCAATATATGCTTACAATATTATGCTCTTTCAGAATAATACAAGCTGCTGCAAATGGATCATGAAGACATTACTCAAGGTATAGAGTAATTTGATCCACCTACTTTTGTTACAACTAATAGCTAAATAGTGTAGTGTGAGCTGTATATTCTAACCCTCGTGAAATGTGTATCATCATTGTCATCATCGTAACAACTTGTTTGTCTTTTCGTGGTTTTTCTTTTCTTCCCTTACCTTTTGTTTTCCTAAATGTTTTCTAAATTTATCCATACTACATGAAAAAGAACACAAATCTATGGCTAGCTTTTATGTTTAAACATGCATTCTACATGACAACAAATTGACACAAGCCACTTTTGTGTGTGATAGGATAATCTCCACCTGCAGTTAATGTTTGGCATACTTTGTGTATGTGTGGTCATATATTTGCATTTGTGGTTTAGTGTCTACTTGTCTTTTTATCATCCACTATTCTCCTTATGTCCGTAGAGCCTAATATGACTTCAAGTCAGATGTCAGAGGCTATATGCATAATGTATCGCCTATCAAGCAGAATGACCGTACCGTAAAATGAAACAAAGTGTTGTGCGAGCAGCGTGCTTTGACCCCAACCCAAGTATACTACAGCGCTTTAGTAAGGCTGCTGAAAGTCAATCCTCAATAAAGCTATCAAATTTTCAAATAGGTGCAATAAGAAGACCTATTGACAATATCATCCAAAAGAAAACTATATTAGGGGATATCAAAGAGCCCATGCCATTTGAATGTAAACAAGTTACACAAGCAACAAAAACAGTCCCAACTGGTTTACGAAACACGCTTAAAGGAGGACAGTTGTCGACTGTTACTGCCTTAGTCAGTAAGTTAGAACCTACAAAAGAAGTTGTCAAAGGGGCTACCAAAAAGAAGCTTACAGTGACAGAATGTCAGTTAACAGATCCCACTGGCACAGTCAAACTAGTGTTATGACAATTCTTCGTGAACCAAGTTGTACATGGCAACACCTATAAATTCAGTAATTTGTGTCTTAAGACAGATAATGGGAAAATGTCTCTTGCGACTTCACAAGCATGATGTACCATCAAAAGTTGTCAACTATTTGACAATCTACAGCCGCCTGAAGAGCTTCCATCCACTATGACCACTCAACGCATGGGTATATTTGGCATCACACAATTATCATCGTACAATATTTGCTGCAACTGCAGTAAGATCAGTGTCAAAGCTGCAATATCAGAGGCAACAAAAAAATTGCCCCATACAATACTATGCACGAGTTATACTGCAAAATTATTTTTAAAAGCTCAACTTCACACTGTTCCACCAGTGGTTGAGATTGTGGATATTTATAACAAGCAAAATTCAACATAAAATTCAACTGGAAGATACTATCTTTAGATACTTTAGACATACTCTAGACATACCTTGAACATGAGTTCAAGTTTCAGCTTGTTAAAGTTCCTGTTATTTACACTGTTTATAGTACGTAAGGTTGACAATATAACTGTTCATTTACAAAGATAGTACAAGCATAGTACCTAGAATTAAACTGTCACAAACGTTTATGCAAATATTTCAGTTATCATCAAACTTAAGCATTTGTTCTGTCATTTACACTGTTATCAAATGTATCGTTTAAAATGTTATTTCTCATTTATTTTGTAATAATTATCATCCACAACAGAAAAGGAAGACAATATTTGAAATTACTGTTCATTTAATTTGTTACAACTCAGGAACAGCGAGGGTCGATAACTCTGGTCTTAAAAAAACATTTCGAACGGACTTTCTAATCTACATGTATGTTGATTACTAGTTTACAACTGTTTTTGTTTAGATGGTCAGCAATTATGTTCACTGATGGTTAGTGTGTTGTTAATTTTTGGGTTAGGATTTGGATGAGTTCACACGAGTATCAATTTGAAGGACGATATGTCTGTTGTTTAGTGACTTTGTTCTAAAAACCCAAAATTAGTAACTAGCTCTAAACACCCTAATTTAGTGAGCACCCGTTGTTGACGGTTAGGGTGTTTTTAAAAGTAGGGATAGGGTTTGGATTAGTTCACAGGGCCATTGATTTGAAGAATATAGGGCTTGGGTACGGTATTTGTGCAGTACGTTGAAAATTAAAAGTCTCGTGCAGGGAAATAATCATGTAGTAGGTGTATGTTTTTGTTCACGTAATTATAGACAATTAGGAAAATCCGCAAGATCCACTTTTATCAATGTTAGGGACAATGGTGCTTGCCGGTGAACTGGTTTTACTATGCTTGTAATAAATTTGTGTTTGGCATGAGAACGGCCCAGTGCAACAAAAGTGACACTGAAATACCTGTCTGAGACTGATTTCATTTACGGCCATTTTTGGCACTTATTCTTGTCCTCACTGCACTTTGTAATTCTCTAGATCTGATGACAGGAAAACGTTTTGAAAATCATTCGCGACTCTTTCTCTGCGGCTGTATGGTGGCCGAAGGCTGCCATTGACCTTTTTTTAAGAAAGAGAAGGAAATTTCCCTTTTTTATTTGTTTTAACGTTAAAATATTAAAATAGTTTAAAAGGAAAAATGAAAACCAATTTGAAGACGTTTCGAAATTAAAATGTATTAGAAAATAAATGAAAAGGGCTACTGAAATGATTGCAAATATAGATGTAATTTAAAACGGAACATAAACTAAAAGTTCATTCGATTTCGTTTTGAAAAGCTTTTGAAAAGCTTTTGAAAATGAAAAGCCAAATGAAAGTAAATAAAAAATAAAACAAAAGTTCATTCGATTTTGTTTTGAAAAACATTTGAAAATGAAAAGCCAAATCAAAGTAAATAAAAAATAAAACAAAAGTTCATTCGATTTTGTTTTGAAAAACATTTGAAAATGAAAAGCCAAATCAAAGTAAACTAAAAGTAAATCACAAATTTGTGCGGCCGATGGCTGCCATAGTATCCCAGCATGCTTTGCGATCATTCCCAGAACGAGCCAGGGGCCTGGAATCGAGGTCGCACGAAACGCCTGACGCTTGTCGCATCTGTCATGGCGGCTGAAACTGGTGCTTCGTATTTTCGTAACGACTCGTGGAAAGAGGATGATAAACTCAAAGATGATCTTACAAATTATGTAGAACAGATGCTCAAACGGAATGAGATCTTAAGTTTCGTTAGAAGCGACTATCCGTGTTATGCATGGAGCACTCGGTCTCTCGATCGTAGGCTTCGCCACTTCGGCATTTTCTACACTGATGAGGAGGTAACGGTGGACGAGGTGCGAGAAGCGGTCACCAAAGAGTTGGATGGACCTGGCAAGCTACTTGGATACCGGGCCATGCAGAGGAAAGTTAGACAAGAGCATGGCCTAAATGTACCAAGAGATTTAGTCCATGCCGTGATGTACGATCTCGATCCCGAGAGTCTCCAAGCGCGAGCAGTTGGTGAAAAGAAAAAGAAAAAGAAAGGCCACTTCACCACCAAGGGACCCAATTTTGTCCACTCTGTCGACGGTCATGATAAACTGATGGGGTATCAAAACAGCACCTACCCCCTTGCTGTCTATGGCTGTATTGACACTGCGAGCAGAAAGCTGCTGTGGCTCCGAGTTTGGGTGACAAACTCGGACCTCATGATAGTAGGCTGCTGGTATCTAGAATACCTTTACGAGGCTAGAGTCATGGCAGCATACCTCCGCATGGACAAGGGAACCGAGACAGGTGTAATGACGACTATGCATGCCTTCCTGAGGAGGAACCATGGTGATCTGGAGGATCCGTGTGACTCGGTAATTTATGGTCCATCAACATCTAACCAAGTGAGTCTCTGAGACCTTAAAGTGCCACTACGATGAAATTTGACCATTTCTTTTGCCACTTTTTTGTATTCCATAAGAACAAACCAGTGGCAGAAATATCCAAATCAGTGAAAAAAGTTTGAATGGGGCCAATTAGACCACACATTTTAAAGAGAGTTTACCGTCAAAATCACGTCCGCCATTACTCGAATCCGTTCCCGTGGGCGAGGAATGCCTAGTCATTTTTTAGCGTATGTGACGTCATACATTTAACGCATCGTTCTCAAGTTGCTTCGAACCCATACATTTCTTCTTATATTGTCGACAAACTCACACTGCGAATTTTGCTGTGGTTTAGTAAATAACGACCTAAAATCTGCATCAGATTCTTCAGAACATAGTAATGTGTCTTTCTGTTTAAATTTATTGCCGGATGTTGATGATTTAGGGGGAAATAGAGCCGCTGGCGACCGAGTTGAAAGCTGGACGAATGAATAGTCGCTAAAATCGCTTGGGAAGTGGCCTGCAAAGTAAGTAGTACTAGCTGGCAGAGGTTTCTTATCTTTTGGGGGTATTTTTTTCCCAGGGTATTTTCCCTGGTTCGGCTTTCAGGTTGTGCTGTCACTGGATCGGGCTACAGGGAGAATTCAGCGGAGAAATCACCAAGGTAATGATCAGCAGTTTATAAGTCGTAAGTTTGTTCATTGTTTATAGTGAAACCCGGATTGCTAGTTCGTAAATGAGAGAGATCGAGAATTATCTGTGTCCCGGCAATAGATTTTCCGGCGAATCTACATTCTAAAATACAATGTAATTGCTATAAAATTAAATCGCTCTCTTGTCTAACATGAAATCGTGAATGATAAGAATTTACTAGAGACTAAAACAATGTATTGAAACTGACTGATCTGCAGCTTTTACAGTGGCTATCACAGAACCAAACTTCGCGCCCCCCGTTTCTGTTTGACACACAAACAACTGAAACAAGGTGCTTCATGAAATAATATTGGTGGTTTCTTCTGTGGTTTATTGTCTTGAAAATAAAATTAGCAGTAAATTAACTGAAGGCATACTACATCGATAGGTTTATGTGTTTATAGGAAACAGCAATATGAGTTATTTATGATAAACTATGTTCTCAGCAAACGTAGCCGCTTATTTTTCGGTCAATCTATACTAGTACGGTCTTACCGGCTGTTCCATGTGATACAAACAATTATGGAGAAGCTTCTGTCCTCAAAACGTACACAAACCATCCGTGCATGAGGCTTGAAGAGAGTTTTAATACAAACCGTATTCTTGGTACTCAACTAAAGGCTTGAATTATTTATTCATGTAGCGAAATGCCAGCTTTGTGGTTCGTTAAATTGCTACAGTCCTGTACAATGCACAAACTTGAACGATTATTTCTATTCAAAACGTTTTGTTTGCTTTTCAAAGCGGGAAAATGGTACACTTTCTTACTACATATGTTAGTTCGCGTGAAGGTTTGTATGGGAAAAGTAGCCACACGTGTTGTTGTGGGAATTAAGTTTTGACTGTGACATTTCCCAGTCACTGGTTGAAAGAATCAGTTTCGCCGGCCGGCTTAAACTTTTCAGAGCGTTTTCTTGACTTTCTATTTTCGTTCTAAACATAGTTTGAAAAAAGCTCCAACTCGACGCGAATTTGTGCGAATTACTTCAAAGTTTCACAGATTGTTCGCAATTTATATCAGCTAAAAAACTTTGTCGGCGATTTTTTTAATTTTTAAAAGAGAGGCGCTGAGAGCGATTCCCGCATCTATACTTGGTTGCGCGTTAGCAGTTTCACGAAGACCATGCAAAATATCTTCAGAACGGCTTCGAATTTCCACAATCGCCGACACGGTTTTGTAAAAAAGGTCTGTGGGAGTCCAGAAAAGCAAACAGATCTTAAATTCATTAAATTCCCGTGGAGTTGGAGCTCTTGGAAACCAACTCGCTTCTTCGGAAAAGAAGTTTATTTAAAAATCGCACTTTTATCAAAATTAGAAACCTTAGGTATATCGTTGTAGCCAATTTTATAAGCTTTAAATGAGGTATAATTTATCTAAATACGACGAATATTCGAGACGCTACTTAATTTTATCCGGAACAGTACCCTGAAGGTATACGATAACCTTAAGTGTATGACGTCACGTACGTTAAAAAATGACCAGGCATTCCTCGTCCACAGGAACGGGTTCGCGTAATGGCGGATGTAAAATTCAAGATTCGGAGTTAAAAAAATAAGACTTCCCGTCGTCGTATCGAAAAACGGTTTGAACTGTTAATAATATAGCCACTCTACTTTACGAATATGAGAAAAAATTGATATGTCAAAATTTGATCGTAGGGGCCACTTTTAAGCGTAGTCCACACGAGCAAGTTTTCCTTGACAAGTTTTTCCTTGACAAGTCTCCTTGTTGAAAAACTGGCGTGCCAGTTATTGAACAAGGCAACTTGTCGGCCATCCCTTCGTGTAGGACGACACGAATTGCTACCAAATTGTATTGTATTGTATTGTGTTGCGTTCTATTGTTGTGTTGTATTGTGTTGCGTTCTATTGTATTTTTGTTAAAAATTCGTGTCCTCCTACATAAAGGGATTACCAACTTGTCAAGGAAAACCTGCTTGTGTGGACTACGCATTATGGATCATTTATATTACCATGTCCATTATGTACCAATCAAATCGAAACATCAACATGACCCCCCCCCCCCCCCCCCCCCCCCCCCCCGCTACCCCCACCCCCAATTCCCATAACGAAAATTCGTACCACGTGAGCCCACCCAGCGCATCCTGATTTTTTTTTATTCACATAAAGCAAATAAATTCATATCACGTGAGCCCACACGTTGACCTCCCGCTCCAATTCCACAATGATTTCGGCCGGCAGCATGTAACATGAAATCGAGACAACTTGTTCAAATTCCTCCCTCCCCTCCCATTTACCCAAAGGATATCTATCGATGTCAAAGTCCCTATTCCCGAGTCAAATGCCTGGAGGTATTGATGTTTCAATTTGATTGGTCAATACATATGAAAGAGAAAAAACAATAAATAGCAAAAGAAATTTCAATTTAATTATTAAATTGAATCCATGAGAACTACATGTAGCTGATTAATTAACTGTCAATATTTTTGTCATGCATGAGTTATGAATGCATTGCAAAATAGCAACTATTTGGTTTATTGGTTGTTTAACCAGATAATAGAATATCAGCCTCTGTATTACATGTAGTTATCAAATCATTGCAAAACATAATTTCTCTTAGCTGCTCGAAATAATTTGGGAATTTTAGTTTTGATATCACTTCAGCTACTACTACGAACTTCAGAGCTGAAGGATTTACATATTACTAACTTTAGAGATCAAATGTAAAAGTTTTATTACTTATTATTACCTATATAGATTGTAAATTATACACAAAGATTCTATTAATTTGAATGATGCGTCCAATAATGACTCCACGACCTAGTCCTGCTTGTCCTTGGTTATTCGAAGAAGGTATCCTACGATGCCAAAAACATATCTCAACAAAGCGAGAGATGACTTGGGCATGGTAGACACCATTCCACCGTGGTCCATCGTAGTCAGCTTCGGAGCAATAGTTAGCGACATTCCAGTATGAATCAGCAAAAATAAAATTATTTTGGCAGTTTCATACCAGAGTGTAGTAACCGAGATCCACGTGTCAACGTCTTATTGAAAACCGGTGAGAAAAAAGCAAGAATGTTAAACTAAATTTAACACACACTAGTTCTCACGGGTTCGCAACGTAGTCCTTGGGTAGTCCTTGGGGAATAGTCGAGAAGAGCCTGAGCTTGCGTCTGCGTCTCGAGGGGTGGAAGACGTGGCAAGATTAGCTGTGTCACAGCAACGCGCCATTCCCGAGGGTCCTCTAACACAATGGCGTTACGCAGACGTACCACATAGTCGTTGGGACGGTTGTGGGGGTGTGTGTCTAGGTTGGAATCACTGGGACACCACACGGTGAAGTGTTCGTCGCGCCTACGGCTCATAACAAGTCTTTCTTATACAACCACAAATTGAATTTGGAGGGCCACCCTAGGAATTTCACCAGCACCTCTTGTTTCGTACCGTGCCCTCGGGTCTCCAGGATTTTTTCGATTTTGTAGGTGGGGTTCACGCCCTCTTCCACAGCCAGTAGTTCCTGCTCGTAAAACTGACCCAGAATGTCCTCATGCTCCAAGACGACTATTTTGTAGGTGTTGGGGTGGCCTTTTATGGCTTGACGCACCGTGAACACTTCTTCCGTCCAATTGGGAAGGTAGCCTTTCTTGAACTTTCGGACCGCCTTGCTCAGGCGCACGACCTGTCCCACCTTGAAGGCCAGCGGTTTCTCGGATTCGTGACGCTCTTCGCCGAACAACCGTTGCCACACGGTTTGGGCGTTGTACTCGTCTACGTCGGCGGGCTTCATGCCAATGGCATGGTGTAGACGATGGTTGTAGGCGTGCACAAAGTTCTGAAAGTGGTCCACGTATCGGTGGTTGCCCGCGCTGGTGAAGTGGCGCCACATGATCGTCTTGAGCGTTCGATTGAAGCGCTCCACCAAGGCTAGGGCTGTACAAAAGATGCTCGGCAACTTTTGAGCAACTTTTTCAAATTCGAGCAACTTTTTCGATTCTGAGCATCTTTTCAAATCCGGGCAACATTTTTAAAATTTCGAGCAACTTCTTCTGTTTTCGAGCAGCTTTTTCCTTTTTTTAATGAAATAGGCAACGATTCCCGGAAACAAGATCAGTTCAAGGCAATGCAGCGTGTTTTCGATGATCGGTTACCCTGTGGTGCTGTTGAGATGGTCAGCGGCAGTAAGTTTGGTGACTGCTAAATGCTTTGGTTAGTCCGCCATGTTCTTTCCGCCTTCTCTAGATTAGAATAACATGCAGTAAGTTTGTTAACATGGAAGAGCAAGAAGAAACCCCAATGGATTTGGCTGTAGCGGCTGATGCAAAACTATCTGTCCCGGAAAGAGCAACTATATCAAGGGAAAGAAAAGTTCCGATCAAGAGCTCTGTCAGTACGAAGAATGTTCGAGGCAAGGCACTGGCAGACCCTCAAGTCACGGCATGGGAGAGAATAAAGGAGTTCAAAGATGAGTACCTTGCTGTATCCAAAGGAAATTTATGGTGCGAGGCTTGTAAAGAGACTCTTTCTAAAAAGAAAAGCTCAGTTAAAAAACATGTTTCCTCGCAGAAGCATTTGACGGCAAAAAGCAATATCAAGAGAAATAAGATGAAGGATCAGAATGTCTTAGACCTCGTGACAAAAAGCAAAGCTGCTGCAGCTGCAGGGCCAACTTTGCCTGATGATATGCGACTTTATCGTTATGAGCTTGTAGAGGTTTTACTTAAAGCCGGGATTCCCCTTTCAAAGGTGGATGTTTTAAGGCCATTTTTGGAGAAATATGGCCATCGCTTGACAGCCCGCACTCATTTAGCGACATTCATCCCGATGATCCACGAAAAAGAAAAAGATCTTGTTAAATCAGAAATCGCCGCAAGCGATAATGTCTCAGTTATATTTGATGGAAGCACTAGGCTTGGGGAGGACTTGGCAATTGTTGTACGCTTTATAGATAAAGAATGGAACATTGAGCAGAGGTTGGTTAAGATTGAAGTCCTTGCCAGAAGCCTGAATAGCGAGCAACTTGCTCAGCGGCTAATTCAATGTCTTGCAGTGGAGAATGCTGTTCAGCCAAATAAACTACTAGCAGCAATGCGAGATGGGGCCTCAGTGAATGAGGCAGGGCTGCGCCAAGTAAGATTTTTCTTCCCAGACATCTTCTCCGTTACCTGTTTCTCTCATACGATCGACAATCTCGGAAAACACTTTGAGTTCAAACTTCTAGACACTTTTTCTAGATATTGGAATACGATGTTTTCGTTGAGTCCTGCAGCTAGGTTGGCATGGAAGACGAGGACGGGGACCGCAATGCGGATGAAGTCAGAGACAAGATGGTGGAGCGGTTGGGAGGTCTTAAATCAAGTTATGCAGTATTTCGGTGATGTGGAGCCATTTCTGAGGGAAAATGTTCACATTTCTCCTATGTGTCGCATGAAGCTTCTGGAACTGTTTGATGATCCCCTCAGTCTGCGAGATCTTACGATGGAACTTGCTGCCGCCATTGATGCTGGCCAGCATTTCGTTACAGCAACCTATTACCTCGAGGGGGATGGCCCGTTAGTGTTTAGCTGCTACTATCGTTTGTCATCACTGGCACACGCCATTGCAGTAGATTCCTACCCAAACACAGAGGCAAAGGCCCGACAGTATGCCGCCGGGGATGTTGCTCTATATAACCAGCTAGTGACGCAAGCTAAGGCTTGTATAAGCCCGGGTTTCAGATTTTATCAGCACAAGTTCAGTGTCCAGTTCCATGAAACAGTCCGTGCATTTAAAGCTGCAAGGCTTTGTTGTCCAGTTAAGGTGCTAGACCTTCACCCCACTGCAGCATCAGTTTGTGAATTAAAGCAATTTGGCTTTTTCACCGATGCTACAATCGCCGAGCTTGTCCAAGAGCTACCCAGCTACCTGGCCATTGCCGATGGCGTTGCTATTGACACAGAGGAAGGGAAAGTGGAATGGTGGGCAAGGAATGAAAATGCACTGCCGAACTGGGCAGCGGCCACAAAGACGATCCTACTTGTGCAGCCTAGTTCGGCTTCATCGGAGCGCGTTTTTAGCCTCTTGAACAGTGCCTTTAACAGGCAGCAGGATGCAGCCCTCGAGGAGACCGTAGAAACGTCTGCAATGCTGCGGTATAACAGTGCGAAACGTGATAGAAACGCCTGACTTTTTCACTTATCAATGACTTCAAGAAACTTGTATGTAAAGAGCGCGAGGAAAACAAGAAAACTTGTATTTGCATAAGTAACTTGTTAATAAAATACAGAGCAACTTTTCAGCAACTTTTGGAATTGTGAGCAACTTTCGAGCAACTTAGTGCTATTTTGAGCAACTTTTGAGCAGCTTTTTGAGATATTCGGAGCAATTTTTTCAAGAATCCGGAGCATCTTTTGTACAGCCCTAACCAAGGCTGCTTTCGTCGAATCTTGCGTATAGAAGAAATGCACGCGACGTCGCTTTAGCAGACCTTGCACCTTGAGAAACTCTTGCCCCTGGTCCGTCTGCAGCTTCGGACGCCATGGTGTCGATTCCGTAGTATTTCAAGTCGGGCACAGGACCCACGTACTCTTGAAATTCGTCGCGGTTGAAGAACACCGGAAACTCCGACTTCCCCCCGCCCGTCACGGACGAAAATGTCTTGGCGAAAGCACTGAGCGTATGGGTAGAAAACAAACACTGTCCTTGAAGGAAATATTCAGTTCTCTGATCCTCACGTGGATGGTCTTGGCGCCCTGGTAAATGACATCGGGACGCGCCCCTTGTCTAATGAACCATTCGAGAATGGGATACGAATCGTACCCCTTAAAGTTGTTAGCCATAAACACATATCCCTCGTGCTGCTCCACAAAGGCCCACAGACAAAATTCTTCCACGCTGTGCATTACTGTTTCGCGTACACCGCATTGCTCGCACTCCATCTCAGCGGGGGAGTCCACACACAGATGGCACACTTTCATGGCCACCGCCAAGTTGACCACGTGTTTTGCGCCAAAGGGTTTGCCTTCGAAGTCGAAGTAGCAAAAGCGGAACTTGGACCCGTCGTCGTCGTCGGCGTCGGCGTCGGAACCCAGGTAGGACGGCCTGAAACTTTGTCAGTTCGGCGGGGCCGCAAGGCCCTGGCGCCACCCCGGCCCGAGCGTGCAAGGCAAGCGCCTTGTTTCTTTCCACAGGCGGTGTGTGCATAATGTTTCGGCGTTTTCCATCGGACAACTCCATGGCCGTGACCAGGGCTCGAGCACAACATAGGTTGCCCTCGGCGGTTATACGCACCACAGAACGCTTTACGTCTACAAAATGTTCTACATTCAATGTTCTACAGTGCAAGGAGCGATTGTTTCTTCTTGGTAAATCTCTATTCACGTGTTTCTTAGTTTTGTCGACTTGGCACGCATGCGGCTTTGTCACGACTCTATGGTTTGTCGGGGAGAAAAAAAAAAAAAGATTACAAAATCGAAAGCCTTCTTCGTTGTGCTTGAGCAACGCAGGCTTGCGTAATAAATGAAACACAGTCCCCACTTTATACAGGTAGAGAAGTGGTTCGTCTCCCGTCATGGCGTAGGCTGGGGCACTGTCGCTGGCGTGGTCCAAAACCACCACGCGCACGCCCCATTCGCGTCGCACCCAAGGCCCCACTTCGTTCAAACGTGACACCCAATTGTGTACGTCTATCGTGACGTGGGGTTCTTGTGGTACACCGTCGACGCGCGTGTGCGCGATACAGGATTCCAGACCCGTGACGCGTTGACACAGACTCAGCGTGTCTTCGGGGCGTGTTCCGTAAGGCATCCCCTTTTCCATAACCCTACGACCTTGTATCAATGCCTCGTACATCGTGTGATGATCTTGAAACACGCGGGATTGACACACTGCGTTGTGTAACTGCAGCTTACCTAACCATTGCCCTACGTCATGTTGCCGCAGTGTCGCGAAACGTTCTAAGGACTCGTTCTTCTTTTTTCCACCACCGCGTGGAACGTTCTTGACGACACACACGGTGACGTTCATGATACCGTCCATCAGAAATTATTTGGCCGATTGTGTTACATTCTCTATAGCGTCCATAATCCTTTCGATCGTTAGTTCTTCCACGTACATAAAGGGGAGCGCAATTGAATTGTCTAATCCCGTACCGTCTATTGTAATTTGAATCCCATCACTTTCTTCGGCCTCCATGTCTTCGTGCACGTAATCTAATAGCTCTACCATGGAGCGGTGGGCTTGAACAATAGCCTCGGCTAAGGTCGACTGAGTGCCGTTACCCAACGTCACGTCATAGCATTTCTTCAGCGTTTTATATTTTTTGCTGTATTTGTCGGACACAGACTTAATTTGCATCGTAGATTTTGTTTTAGTATTCTTTTTTTCATCGCTTTCCTCTTCTCCTTGTTCTTCGTCTTCATTTCGCTTTCGCTTTTTTCCACCGCCGCCCCATTGACCCGTCTGATGACTGCACGAAGGTAACGATTCAATGCCTTCCATCAAGGCGTCCAATTCGTTGGTCCATCCTCCCCCACAAGCACTCGTCATAGCGCATTCTTCTATTGGAGACAAGGGGTCAGGGGTCGAATCGGGCATGGACATGCTTTCTTCCATAAGCTCTTCTTTCCTTTCTGAAATGCTCGAATTGGTACTCATGATAACGCTACTCATGCTGCTTAGGATCTCGATGTCGCTGTCTTCGTCGATGGTCAGCAGGGCCATGCTCGCGTTGTAAGCCTTAAGCAGCTCATCGTCGCTGGTCTCGTGGTCCATGTTTACGTTTTTGAATTTCCTGCTCGTGCGCGCGCCTTCTTATAAAAACCTCTAACAATGGGGCACTTACGTCATCGCGTAAGACATCCCCCCTTGTCACTATCCGTCAAAGTGTTTTGGTTGGGTATTTAACCTTCGCGGGAACGAGAGTTACTTCACTTGTAATATGACTGAGCTGAAACCTGAAGTAGGAAAACTAATCATCAAAACAGGAAGACTGGGTCCATTCTTAAAGAAGTACCAACCATCAGATACTCGCCCAAATACGATGCAAACAAGGTAAACAAAAAACATTTTATTATTATTCTAGTACAACGAGGAAACCATGTCCTTTGTGATGACCCTTTGGTTTGTGAACGAAAATGACAAACTAGCGACTATCCTAAACATTGAGGCAGCTAGGCTTGATCTCACAATGCGAATGGAAGGGTGGTCGGACAAAAGCCAGAGCCTCGCTATGGCTCGATTCGACTCTCAGTACGATACTGGCCGAGAGTATCTTACAGAATACGTGATTCCGTGCTCGTACCATTCTACTTGGAAGGGTGTTTTGAGACACGTTCTCGTAGACCATCGATGCTCGCCAAGTCTGACTATTAGGCGTTTTTATTGTTCCCCTCTACCCGGTTCGATGGTGGGTGGCATGCTCGTGAATACTCCAGTACCCTCGTACCGTAGGCCTGTGTATTCGCCTGACGTCTTCGACACCACCATTCTACCCTACCTCGCCACTCAGGCCACACCTGCAAACCTACACGAACGGTTTGGCGACCGCAAATGCATCTCTATTGCGAGCTTGACGATGATTCTCTCTTTATTCTAAAGGTCCGTGACCAAGCGCCAACGTACAGATGACTATGTATTTCAACCCACGACACCGACGATCGACACACCCGATCTCTACCGAAAAAACCTAGAACTTGCCTTAAAACGTACAGGTCTCACAATCGTCTTTCCGAAGGAGGCCGAACCCCGAGCCGTACAATTGGGATGGTGTCCGGACATCATTCCTCACGAAGAGGACTTTCTCGTCACGTTCACTTTCAGCCACTACTACGGGTATCGCGGGGGTGGGTGGTTTAGCATGGACACCATCCGTGAACAACAGCGCATCGCCAATCTCGCTTCGCTGTTGCCAGACTGTATTCTTGCGCGTATTTGGAGGCCTCGAATGCTGCCCCTCTTTTACCAGACCTTACGCACTCACCGCGTCTTCTTCGAATCTACGTTACTCATCATCAATGACTTGGGAGCTCAATTCAGATGTTTTAAAGTGTATATGAAACGAAAATTAAGTTGATCTTATTTGAAAGTCCTTTCGAAATGAGGAAGGATGGCGTTTTCCGTTTGTGAATATCTCATCTCGCTCAAGAGATATTTAGGTTTTTGTAATATGTAAATTAGATTACCTGTGACGTCATGACCTTGACACAGCCTGGAGACAAATCACAAAATAAAGAATATCTCTGAAAATAGTGACTAATTATAATTGATACTTTGTACATGTATGGTACTAAGGAAAATACACATCAATGTGCAAATCATGACGTTGCCATGGAAACACTCTTGGCCCCAGGCTCATTTGACCTTGAACATCAAATAATATCTGATTGTAATTTATGACTGTTCTACAAAACAATTTTCATTAAACCCCGCATATACAAAGCCTACATTGTTTGAAAATGTCTGATGCGCCTATGGCAGTAAATTGTATATTACGAAGGAGAAATCAAGGAATCTATTTTTATCATGAAAGTGGCCTGGGACCAAGGGTGTTTCCATGGCAACGTCATGATTTGCACATTGATGTGTATTTTGCTTAATACCATACATGTGCAAAGTATCAATTACTTTTAGCCACTATTTTCAGAGATATTCTTTATTTTGTGATCTGTCTCCAGGTTGTGTCAAGGTCATGACGTCACAGGTAATATAATTTACATACTACAAAAACTTGAATATTTCTAGAACCAGATGAGTTATTCACAATCGGAAAACGCCATCCTTCCTCATTTTGAAAGGTCTTTCAAATAAGATCAACTTAATTTTGGTTTCATATACACTTTAATTAAGGAAATCGATAATATGGATACGGAACAGGAACACAAAGACAAAGACAATAACACTCAAATGAAAGAAAGGTTCGTGACACTTTATTTTCTATTCCGTGCCGACCGACGCACTGTTGCTAAAGCCTATAGAGCACCGATTTATGAGCGTGCCGTTTGCAAAGGCTTGTGCTGCACCGTCCCGCGCTTCTTATACGTTTCCAACGCTAACCTACAATCTCATGGTGATATTGTATTAACACGACTCGTCTCGCATCGCCACTGTCGCGAGCATACTCGCGACAATTTGCATTGGCATTACGTGTGGGATTGGCACGTAGTTTATGGGGATATATCCAGTATGCCACTGCGGGACACGTTATGGGTCATGATGCAGCTCAGGCTGTCCTTGGCTAATTTTCCTGTGCATACCTGCTGTGGTCGTTTGGATTTATACCGCCACATTCTAAAACGTCTGCGCCCCGAGGGTATTCGTAAATGCATGCTAAGGTTCTAATCGCGCCTTTTTGTTTTTCTCTCTCAGGCAATTTAATCCTTTGGCTCTACTACGTAATACCAATGCCCTATCGCGTTTCTGGTGTGTGGCCTGTCACGAGTGGGGGCTTACGTATTCTGTGTTTCCTGTGGCGCTTATAGTTCCACCCCCGCGGTGTGAAATTTATTGCTGTTGTTGTATACATTTTTATCCTAACATATTCCTCGCGCGTCGCGAGGCTCCCACATTGGGGTGGTTTAAGAACGATTTTCTGAAGGAATGTATCGTGGCGGGTAGGATCAAATCGAAGTCTAATTTTTCTAAAACAAGTAGTGCCATGTTGTCTCAATTACGTAGAGAGTGTTTGTTCCGACGGTTAAGCGAAAAACCTTAAAGGGATACCCGAGTGAAAAACACATTGGGGCTCAAAAGAATCTTCAACATGTTCTTTGTTCAGAAAATGTATTAAAATTTGATCAAAGGTTTTTAGTATTAAGAACGAGCACCTCAAAGTTGGCCCCACGAAGACATGGGCGCCGCCATCTTTGTTTGCATTTACGGAAGTGACGTCACTTCGTCCCACCAGCGTACTCACTCTCTCACTTATTAGGTGTTTTTAGGATGATAAACGCCTTAACTGTACCTCACATACATCGTAGTTCTTATACTTATTCAGAAGTCACTCGAGTCTTTTAAGCCATGTCGTTTTGCTGTTATTAAATGATAGTTACGAGACCTTGTTGTTCGTCTGATCATTTATCGCCTTCCCAATGCTTTTCTTCCTCCTCCCAGTCTTCTGAACTTTTCTCATAATGTCGTCTTCATCATAATTCCGGTTTCTGTAAGAATTCCTCTGCAATCTCGATGAAAATATATCCACTTTAATTCCGAGCGTGTGAAAATCATACAAAGACAATTAGCCGCGATACGCTGGTGGGACGAAGTGACGTCACTTCCGTAAATGCAAACAAAGATGGCGGCGCCCATGTCTTCGCGGGGCCAACTTTGAGGTGCTCGTTCTTAATACTAAAAACGTTTGATCAAATTTTAATACATTTTCTGAACAAAGAACATGTTGAAGTTTCTTTTGAGCCCCAATGTGTTTTTCACTCGGGTATCCCTTTAAGTCTTTTTTTTCTTATCCTTTGTCGTTCTAGATCCTTTTACGTAAGGCGTATACGAGTCTTCAGGGGTACACACGCTTGCCGTTATTGCCGGTTCACCTACTCTCATGTTTTCTTTATTGCCCCTGACCAGGAGGTTTGGGCCGACATCGTATGTGGTTGTGATGCCCGTTGGCATCGCTTAGTTAAAAGTCGGGCCTTAGATTATATTGCCCATGGGAGCCGTTTTACGCGTCGTGATATTCAGCTCTGGTTTAGGACAAAACCCTTCTCGCAGACCAATTTTACTTAAATACTTGTTACTTCCCTGGGTTTCAGGTCTTCCAGCGATCCAGCCCTCTTAGACCAGTAGTGCTTCACCAATCTTTCCGTATGTTTCCTACGGTTCGTCGTCGGTTCTTCCGAACGTACACCTCTTAGATTTCTCCAAATTTGGACCTGTAACTCCGCTGAGTAAATGGTTTCTTCTTCTTCTTCTTCTTCTTCTTTTACCACTATTTTCACATTGTTTACTGAGTGGATTGTACTTCATCTTCTAACTAGAAATTCTGCTTCCCACTATTTCCACATTGATTACTGTGGATTGTACTTCATCTTTTAAGTAAGCCATTTCTATCTGAATTTCCGCTAGAAATTATTTTTCTCATTCTTCACCACATTTTTGGTTTTCGGTTTGGTGTAGTAAGCTTTCTAGATTCTGTCGTTCCTTTCTTCTTCTCATTCGGTTTCTCTGAGAGCCGTTTAAAAAAAGTGTACTACGTTTTCTAGATCCTGTCGTTGTTGTTCTTCTTCTTTTATCGGTTCTCGATTTGACGAGAAAATGTGTTTTCGTTCCTCTGATAAAATCTTTCTTATCTTCTTCTTTCAGTGGTTCTTTGGCTACTTTCTTGGTTCCGGTTGTAATGTTGGACACGTCGATGGCTTCTTCTGTTGTTGAAATGGTTTTTCAGCATCAACTCCCTGGACATCTGGACATGTTAGGAGAACCGGTTTGCTCGTACCGGTTTTGCTCGCACATCTCCTTTACCTTGCTTTCCAGTGTCTTTTTCTGGTTTACCCCGTGGTTACATATCTCCTTTAACTTACACCGACGACGACGAACCTTTGGCCCCCTCCCTCGGAGAACCCTCCTCAAGCTAGGGGGACGACGGCGACGACAACGAAGAGAGACCTTATATAACTCTAAACGCCACCCCATATCCGTCACTGAAGTTATGGCTAGAAAACGTCGTCCACAGCGTCGAAAGGGTCGCACCGCCAATGCCTTTCGCGGAGCCCTACCCCGCTACGATGGTTTAAAAGAACCCTTCCCCAGTCACATGGGTGGTATTACGCTGCCTTTCTTTACCCTGGCAGGACGTCCCGTGTACGTAGGTCTACGCAAGAATCGTCGCAAGAAGTAAAAAAAAACATGCCTCCCGCACGCATGAAACGCAACCACGCCTTTCTCCAACGTCTAGGTCGGGCTACAGCCAAACGTAGACGGCGTTTCTTGAAACACATCACACCGCCCCAGACGGATGCCTTGAGCAAGGTCGTCCACAACGTCGTTCACAAGCGCGTGCCCCTACCGTTCCCTCAACTCAAGTCCCTTAAGCGCTACAAAAAACACTTCAAGGTGCTCGCCGACCCGAGACGCCCAACGCCCCATCGACAGCGTCTCCTACGTCAACACGGCGGCGGTGGTGGTGGCCTATCCGGTGTCCTTGGCGGTCTGGTGAACACCGTATTACCCTTGCTGCCCACCCTCTTACCCCTACTCCTATAAAAAAGGACGCACCCCGCGTCAAAAGGTTCATTGCAAGGGACAGCATGAAGTACGGCACCAAAGCCTACGTTATTTCGGAAAAGGAATGGCTACGGTGTAAAGGGTCCCCGGAGACGGTCCCTCTGGAAAAGGTCCCTCTGGAAAAGGCCCCTCTTCTTCCATCCCATGAGGGTGCCGCGGAGGGGGAAGAAGGACAGATGGGCGGCGGGGCTTCCGACGACATGGCCCGCTACTGGAAGGTGAAGCGCATCGAACAGGAGCAGCGCAACGTCCCGAAACCAACCCCTTGGTGGACCTCGATGAATGCCTCAAAAAGATACTCCGAAACAAAAAACTTCCCGCCTACACTAGGACGCATCTCTACGAAAACTTATTTCGAGAGTACCAGAGTCTCATGAACCTTTCCAAACAACCCGCTGCTGCCGCGGGTGCGCAACCCGTCGCCGCTACTATCGCCACCCCAAAACTCAAGGCCATCCCAAAACTCAAGGCCATCCCAAAACTCAAGGCCACGCCGGGACCCTCCAAAATTCCCGTTGTTACCCCCCTTTCTCCTCCTCCTTCTGCCTACCACTTGAAGGCCACGTCGGGACCCTCCAAACACGCTGACACCCCAAAGTTTTCCACACACACTCATTCTTCCAAACGCGAGCAGCCCTACAATCTTCGTCGGATACTCCCTAAAACAATGGGGTTACCGCCCCCGTTCACGACTCCTCGAGCAACACGTGTAGCCTTGTCGGCCAACGACTCCCTGCGTAACATGAGTGCACGGTCGGCGGCCCAACACCAAGTCACTCTCCGAGGCCTACGCAACAGGATTGATGCAATGGATGCGGCGTATGAGAAGTCCAAATAAAAACCAGCAGCAGCACACAACATGGCAAAGGACTCCCCGGGGACGCACGCCAACGCATGTACCTCAAGGCTCTGCGTGCTATGGGACCCAAGTCTAGTTTTAGATCACCCGGCTAAGTAACGGGGGCGCCTAAATGGCATACTGTACGCTTCACCCGTCGCTAGACGCTGTAAGGATAATAAAACAATAAGAAGACGACACCGTGTGTACTGTCTTTTTTTCTTTTCTTTTCTTTTATTTACAGAAGGCTGGGCGCAAGACCTATTTCTTTCAAGACTTCTTCGATCCCGCCATGTAGTTTACTGGGGCGGGTTTGACGGACACTTCTCCCTTTGACATCTCGACCAGGTTAGGGGGTGGGGGGGTTTCTACGGCCATCTCTCTAAACGTCTCTCCGATAACCAAGGACTTTCGTTCCCTTTTCCCTCTCTCCTTCTTCTTCTTCTTATCGTCTACGGAGGGCTCTGGGGTCACTTTCCTTTTCCTCTTTTTTTGCCACGGCTTGTGCGCTGTCTTCTTCTTGACAAACTTGCTCTTCTTCTTTCCCTCGGCGCTTTAGGCTTTGCGTCTTTATCTTGTATTGCTTCACGACCTGCACGTACTGTGATAGGTTCAGCTTCAGGATACTGCGGGCGAGCCCGTCGATCTCGCGTAGTGTCGCATGCACGTGTTCAATCTGTCGCAGAGCGCCTAGGTCGTCAAGCGTGGCCCCGTTTTTTATGGAGGGTCTCAGATTGATGGCGTGTACATTGACACTCAGCAAGAGCTCTCCGTGGGGTGTCTCCAGGATATTTAGAAACTCTACCCTGCACTTGATGTCTATCGTGATGTCCATCGCTTGCTTTAGTTGCTCCGACACACTATCCAGTGTATGCGACACGACGTCGCGGTGCTCTGTCATTCTTGCGGGTAACCCGTTCATGTTCATGCTCATGTTCACCTGGGCTGGCAAACCTACGCTCCATGTTACCTTTATCTGCCTTGAGTATACTATACGACGGACATACGTCACTGCTATCGGAAAAGTCGATGATCTTTTTCTTTCTTCTACACACGTTCTCGAGTAGGCGCATTAGGCGGCCAAAAAATACACCGATTATCAAAAACATTCTTCTACTGACGATCTTAGTTTTCTCCGAAGTCGCTCCAGATACCCGAATCCCTCGAACTAGGACCGTCTGCCACCACCTCTCCAAGATCACTTTGAGGGCGAGGACCGTCCACTTCAGAATATAGATTGCAATTTCGCAACACCGTGTAACGACGCTCTTCCCGTGCACGCTCGTTTCCCCTACGTAGGTAAGGCGTAGTGGGTACGCAACGATGGTGTGCTTCCTCTTGGGCCTTCAGCCTCTGACTCAGCCCACTACCGACGCCCAACCAACTTAATAGCTCGCTTTCGAGCTTGTCGTTGACCGTCGTACGGTCGTAGTGGTCGAGACGCTTCTCCAATATCTTCAACCCCGTTTTCATGGTCTTCTTCTGCAACTCGAGCATCGTTTCCAACATGTCGCAATAACTGCGCTCGTTTGTCGTCATCCAGTCTCGGCGTGTGTTCCACGAGTATGAAGTCATCCTGTCTTCGGTACGAGTGAGAAGAGACTTGCCACGCTATTCTCTTATAGGGACTCAACTTCTACTGTCATTTCCGGTTACGGGAACAACATAGGCTCCTCTTCCGCTCTGTACCAACCCACTTCCCGGTACATCTCCGTACGCTCGGCAATAGTGCAACACGTCGTCTTTGTAAACAAATCCACGGCCGCGGCGAAAATCGACATTCCCTCGGCGCGCCATTCCAACATCTGATCGTCACTAATCACCAACGTGTCGCATGCCTGGAAGTAACTGCACGCTTCCCTCTCTATACGGTCGCCGGGCAGCGCTATCTCTTCACACAAATACGGCTCCAAATAACGGAATGGCGAACTCATGTCATGTCCCTTCGTCGCGATAAAAAGACGCAGCTCCACGTACGGCATCCCGTTCAGAAACATCGCAAACTTGTTCTCGGCACGCATCTTGTCGTACCAAGTGGGGTTCGAACCGTCTCGTTTGAAATAACGACGGTGATGCCCACGTAGACGCGCTTTTCCTCCGCATTTGACGCTCTTTGAGTGTTCAACCACTTTGTCTTACCGTCCATCTAAACGGCTTCTAATTGTACAGCCACCTCACACAAATCTACGAACGCTGTCGCTACACAATAACTGTTCGACCTTAAGGCTGGTTCACATATAATCGCCCCGATCGCCCGAATCGCCCGAATCGCTTGAAATAGTGCGCGGGCGATCCGGGCGATTATATGTGAACACACGTTTTAAGTTGTGGGACGATCCAGGCGATCGGGAAGATCGCGATCGCCACCGATCGCCCCGATAGAACACTGCTCTATCGGGGCGATCGGTGCGATCGAGAAAAAGCCACGAGCAATCGTGAGCGATTATATGTGAACATGGCCAGGCGATTCGGACGATTCGGACGATCGAAATATGTCCCAAAATGCACTGCATGTACCCAAGATGCATTATTCTCACATCCAAACATTGTTATCTTCATTTAAAAGTGGCGGCAAGTAGCGAAGACTTTAACACCGCATTATTTATGCAAGAAGTTCAGAGATACGAATGTTTATATAACAAATATTCCAAAGACTACAAGAACAAGTTTGTAAGATTGAACTGCTGGAAAAAACTTGGAGAGTATTTTGGATTAGCGCCGGAGGAAGCTGAAAAAAAGTATAAGTATACGAGAACGGCTTATGGACGCTGGTTAAAGAAAAGGAAAAACATTCCCTCAGGCTCTGGTCGCGATGCCTTCCCCAAATCTCCACCTGAGTTCGAGAACCTGGACTGGTTGGCCACTCACATCAACCACAAACATGTGTCGATCCAAAATCTACCAGAAGAGATCCTTGTAGAAGAAGAGGACGAAGCTGCGGTCGAAGCTGAAGCAGACGAGCCAGAACCTGTGGCATCACAGCATGCGCCCTGCGACGATGATATGTCTACCTCATCACCGTTAAGTAGCACATCAGCGAGGGGTCCTAGTCCAACAGTGACTATTTCACCAGTTAGCACACCAGCGAGGGCTCCTAGTCCAACAGTGACTAGTACACCAGTGACTGAGCCTGTTTTGTTGAATACAGCAAAGTCAATAGCTGATGGACTGAAGGCTAGTCCATCAGCTGCCGAACCACAACACGACGAGGAGAGTCTATATTGCCAAAGCCTTGCAATAAAAATGAGGCAACTACATGTAGATGCAAGAAGCAAGGCATACCTAAGAATCCAAATAGAACAGCTGATGTTCAATGTTCAGTTTGGACAAGTATCTGTCCCCGTGCAACCACAGGGCTATAACTATGCACAGCAACCAACATCAGGTTATCATAGAGATTCAACAGAGTTTGTAGACTCCATGGGCGAGCGACATTATCACCAACTTTAAAAGAAATCAACTCATACATGAGCCAAGTAACTTCAATGTTTTACATTGTCGTTGTATAGTAACCGCAAATTACCATGTTCCTGTTTTAGTTATATGTTATAATAGTTTGATTATAGTTACATATATAGTAATTACATATATGCATTATTTATATATGCATTCATATGCCATACAAAATATGATATTTCAGACAATTAATATTTTTAAGAAATTTCCAACATGTGGAATATAATAACAATTATTACTGAAAATGACTGCAAGATGTGCTTCTTATTTTGCTTGCATATGTATATTGATTAACTGTAATTATGTGACTGATCACAGGAGAGGCTTGTTTCAATAGCATAACAAGATTGATGAGTTGCTAGGGTTTATATAATTAATATTTATTCAATATTGCAAATGTTATAAGCACCAAGGGTTGTAAGTGTAACAAAAATCCTTCGGTGATACAAATTCAAGAATTTTTTTATCAGATATTACACTTCAAATAATCTATCCATCCATTGTTATGTTCGTTTATTTACAAAAAATCAAGTTTCTGAAAATGGAAGCATAATGGGAGACATGCCATGTTTATTATTCTGCAAGTAAACTGAATATTAGGTTCCATTTTTTCAAATAAAAAAAACTGTTTATCCATTTGTCTCATTATGATAATTTCATCTAATCAACAATGATTATTGATTATACGTCCACAATTCCTAACATGCTGCCACTGCCAAGGTACCTCGCTACCGGGACTGTTAAAGTACTCCATAAGACCATCCCTTGATTTGCCAGCTTCGTAGGTGTATCTGTTTCCTCCAATCTGGCTGACTCTTCGTAGACCAGCATCTTCTATGTCAGCTTCCTTCCTCCAGTCTCCAGGAACAATATTGCCACTGCTGTCTTCATTATCAACAAAACCAGTTGGAATATAGTTGGCATTGTCTGTAAGACGAAGGTAATTATGAAGGCAGACTGTGGCTCCAACTATTTTCTTTACCAAGTCCACCTTGCCATTTATAGGCCTACGAAATATTCGCCACTTAGCTGTCAGAATGCCAAAGGTATTTTCTATGCACCGCCTAGCTCTGGACAGCCTATAGTTGAAAATTCGTTGGCATTCTTGTAAGTTTCGTCCTGGGTAGGGCTTCATGAGCCATGGCTTCAGTGGGAAGATGTCATCACCCAGTAAAGAGTAGGTCAGTGTTTTACCTCCATGTAAAGAGTGGCTTGGTATGTTAAAAGCAGTCGGGCAATCTTCAAACATTCTGGATATATCTGAGCAAGCCAATATACTGGCATCATTTGTCGATCCAACACCTCCAATATCAATATGTGTAAAACAATATTTAGCATCACAAATGGCTAATAAAACAATAGAATGAAATCCCTTGTAGTTGTAATATGCTGAGCCAGCATTCTTTGGGCAGTCCATCATGATATGCTTGCCATCGATGGCACCAATGCAGTTTGGAAAATGCCATTCATTCTCGAACTCATTCGCGATTTTCACCCAGTCATTCTTGGTTGTAGGAGCAACGACATATTCCCCTTGGAGTGCAGTCCAAATCGCCTCGCACGTTTCTCTGATGATACCTGATACAGTTGACCGTCCAACTCGAAATAGGAATGACTGTGTCTGCTGAGAATCTCCAGTTGCTAAGAACCTCAGTGTTATCATCAGCCTTTCAGCTGCAGAAATTGGTTGTCTTGAACGACATGGCTTCTTGGTCAAGAGTGGGCCAACATGTGTCAATAAATGCGCGAAACGCTCTGGAGACATCCTGAGAAACCTAAAAAGACAACAGAAGTCTATTAAAACAAAACCCACTGATTTCAGATCATTAAATAGACATTATTTAAGCCTAAATAACAGTTCATGTCCAGTTGTTTACCTAAAGAAGTACTCGCGATCGTGAAGCTGAAGTTCTCGAGCCAGCGTATGAAAAGCACCTAACTCCTCTCTCTTTTGGAAAATATGTCGCACCCAGAGCCTACGTAAACGTTTCGGTTCAACAGCCCTTGTTCTCCTTAGTCGTAATGTTATCAAAAGCAGTAAATAACAAGCAATAAGCTGTTCTCTTCGATTTTCTGCCGCCATTTTGTGTCAATATGGCGCGAAAATACATCTCGGCTCCAGGAATGGCCGTGTGAAATTGAACTCACATGCGATCAGGTGCGATCATATGTGAACAGCGAATCGCTCGAATCGTCTCGATCGCTTGCACATTTTTTAACGCGATTCGGGCGATCGGAGCGATTCTATGTGAACCAGCCTTTAGTACCCTCACGATACTTGCCCGTGAGATGTACTGGCTTCCGTTTTTTGTGGTGGCGTCGGTCAGCAACAGTTGGATCAATTCGTTCACGTATTCCGTCTCGAACGGCTGCGAACTCTACTTCTTCCTCACTGGTCTCTGAATCGAATTCTTCCGATGGCGTCTCTGATGAACTCGAGTCAGACATCTTGCTACGATAGGAATGACAACACAACAACGTGTTATTTATAGAGTCAGTAACCCTACCACCCCTCCCCTCTTGTTTTTGAAATCTTGAGCCTGCGGTACTACGGCACACCGCTGACCCCCGTGCTCCCTACTACCGTTGTTAACTACTGCCCTAAGCATTATTGATATTGATATTGTAAATAGTATAGATATGTATATACGTACGTCTCAATTTGATAGTGTTTTTATTTAATTTTATACACATTTCTTTTACACGACCCCACAAGCTTTCAGCTTTTACATTAATCGTGTTTAAATAAAGGTTATCTATCTATCTATCTATCTATCTATCTCACTTAAAGATCGAACGATGGTGGAAAGAACTACATGAGCGGTTGGAGAAGTACTTAAAGATCCATTTAAGCTATCTAAAGGAGCATGGCTACTATAACCCCAACAATAAGAATGACAGGTGGGTGTTGAACAAAATGTTCAATAGAATGTTCCTCAGATCTGCTGCAGGGCTTCATAATACATGTATCATTGTTAAAACATGTTAGTACTTAGACAATGTTACATTGTATGGCTAGTATTATAAAAGAATCTTGGAATGTGGACTTACCAAGATAACTATCAACTAGCTGTAGCTTGGCAGCCTATGGACATCATCATGACAACAAACAAAATAGAAAACAAAAACATCCCATTTTTTTGATTTTCCAGTTTTTAACCAGTTTTTGTTTGCATTTCACTTTATTAATATTACATTTGTCACACTTAAAAGAATAATTAAAGAAATAATACAAGGAAGCCTGGGTGACAAGGAAGCCTGAACGAAACGTGAAATATACTGTACAATAAAATTGCAGTCCTGATGACAGGCAATGGGACTGCTGATGTTGTAGCTATTAAAACCATTGATAACACAATTGAGTCACCAGAAAGCTTAGAGCATTATGCAGCCACTTTCCAAAGTTCTGAGGGTGGCTGCTTTAATAATTCAGATTTGACTATGCACAATACATGTAGAGCTTTTTAATAGTGTTTCGAGCTAGACTGCTTGCAGCCCTTTCTTTGGAAAAGATATTTCGAGGTAATTTGAGCATTTGCTGTACATGTATAAATATATACAGAATGAGTAGCTGTGCTTTATCTGATTTGCAAACTCGAGCCAGCTCGAGTTTGTAAATCAGATAAAGCGGCACAGACACGAATTCTGTATCTGGCTTATCAACCGTCTAGATGTAGAGTCATGTTTTTCAGTTATTTTGGCAATATGACCTTTTTTGACCAAGAACATTGAAGCAAAAGTTTATGCAAATCAGTACGAATCTGTATAAAAATTGATTTCTTTGTTTCCCTTCATGAATTATTAATGGCTTTGATAATTATATTTACAGAATGCTTCTTGCCTTTGTAATGATACCTATCTTGCAAAGAGAAGTAGATACCTTCAAGGACTCTGTATGGAACAGCCACAGAATCAGACCCCAACAGAATACTGTTCTTCCTGCTGGGGTACCCAACCACATCCACAGCTTTCCAGAAGAGTACGACCTGGAGCAATGCGGTAATGGCTTGTATGCAAAAACTGATAGAGTATCTAGCTAGGTTACAACTGTATTAATTATATGTCATTTTCAAGGATTAAAGGAGCAGTGTCACAATTCTGATTGGTTGTTATAGACAATGGCAAAATCACGCTATGTCACGCGCCGCTGCAAATTTCTCTTTCGATTGAAATAAATAAAATGCTGCTTTATAAAAATATAACATCAAACCTAACCATATAATACTGAAGTATAGTTTTAAAGGGAAGGGAAGGTATGAGAGGGGGGTTATTATTCTTCAAGTGAGATGATTATTTATTTTATTTAGTAAAAGGGGCAATTATTGGAGCAGGAGTGGCTAATCAAGGAAAGATGGTATACTCTAAAATTACATTTGAGTTTGAAGTGAACCACCTTAAAATGTATCAAGCTATTCGGGAAAAACACATCACGGGCATACAAGTACAGCAATGACAATAATATTTTTTTTGATCATTTTTCAGGTTTTCCTATCTCAGAGGAGTAACTTCAAGAAGCGGCTGAAAATTCTGGTGTTCTCCATGCCCATGACGACTTCCTTGATCCTGCATTTAGGTTGGAATGCCAGCGACTTATCCCCGATGTTCAAGAAATTGAGGCAAAGGATTGTAAACAAGCCTATCTTTATTTAAGACACAATTTTAATTTATCCTCTCAGAATTAAATGTCTTGTAATAAAATTGCTTTTATATCAGAGGTTTCAAATAGTTAATTAAGGTCTGAGGTCCTGAACTGGGTACTACATGAATTTCAAAAATCCTAATATGCAACTCACAAGAAAAAAAACAAAGCTTCAAACACAGTTAATGTGTTAGATATCACCGCTCTGTTTGGATATTGTGGCTCTTCCTATATTAAAACATGTCATCAGGTACATGTAGTTCACAACAACAAAAACTTCACCTTTGGAATTACTATGTACATATGTCAATAACATTGTTTACACAGCAACAGGGCATTCAATTACCTGCTGATGAATGTCGCTTTGAATGTATTTTATGTGGTTGAAGGGTTCCGTGCAAGAACAGAGTGACTATTGATCAAATTCCAAATGGTCCTTTATATTCTTTGTTTTCTAAGGGAGAATTTAGAACTTGATCCAAAGTTACTTGCGCTGTTCTTGCACAGACCCCTTCAATTGTAATTAATAATTCTGCAAAACATGACTGTGAACTTATGCTTTTTTGTTTTATTAAAAATATGCATGTATTGTCAGTTCTGGTTTGGTTTCATTTGCTCTACCCATTTCTTTGTCCTGTGTTTTTGTGACCCTCCCATAAAGGGGTGAGTTGTTTTTATGACCCTCCCCTCCAAATTTGTAGCCCCCGGGTGGTTATTAATGACAGCCCCCTTATAATTCCCATATTAAAATAATATTTCAAATGCTTTTCAAAACAAAATCGAATGAACTTTTGTTTTATTTTTGATTTACGTTTAGTTTACTTTCATTTGGCTTTTCATTTTCAAAAGCTTTTCAAAAGCTTTTCAAAACGAAATCGAATGAACTTTTAGTTTATGTTCCGTTTTAAATTACATCTATATTTGCAATAATTTCAGTAGCCCTTTTCATTTATTTCTAATACGTTTTAATTTCGAAACGTCTTCAAATTGGTTTTCGTTTTTCCTTTTAAACTATTTTAACGTTAAAACAAATAAAAAAGGGAAATTTCCTTCCCTTTCTTAAGAAAAGGTCAATGGCAGCCTTCGGCCACCATACGGCTGTTCTCTCTAGAAAACCTCTGGAACCAGGGTATTTGTACACAATTTCTTTGCTGTCAGGTTAGGGGCTGGTTTACTTCCATAATTTTCTTGTCAAAGTATTTGCTCCGACTCTAGAGACGAATGAGTGTCAGAGATTCTCTTCTTTCATTGCATTTTACAGACATCGCTCCACTCTTCACGAGCAATTCGCAAGCATGCTTCCTTTACAAACTAATCTTCATTGTTGAGCCCGCCATAAATCTGGCCTTTGGAAGTTATGTCTAGTGTACAGGCATACGCCATCCCCAGCGGATATGATTGTTCACAGAGCGTTTGTGGCAACGTCTGGATTGAGTTCGTGCACGTGCGCGATCAAAAGGAGGAGAAAGTTAACTTTCACTGGCGAAGTTTGTATGACACTTTCAACCTACTTTAGCCACATTTATTGGATCTTCATAGCCTAACTGAGTTTGTTATATGCAATGAAAAGTTGTTACGGAGGTTAACTTCGAAATTAACATGAACGAACACTGGAGATTTTGACAACTGAACTACAAGTAGAACCACTGTCAGAATTTCGTATTCTCTCACCATTCTTCAGAGGAATCAGATAACCGTTTTTCTGGATTAAAACTGCTGTGATGAAAGGTACTTCATTTTCAGGCGTTTTCAATACAAGGAGTGATCCAAGTGCGAAGTGCTGGCTAGAAACTGTTTCGATTTCGTAGGCAATACGATGGATAGCTTGAGGAAGAGTTGTGAGACAAAACTGAAAGTTATTTAGTTTTGGCAACGTTCTTAGAGACTGCTTCACACTGGAATTTAATTCGACCGAATTTTGTTATTAACAACTTTAGCATAAATGTCACTACATGTATATCGTGGCTTTGTGGAAGGAAAACTGCAAGTAGAACCATTTTAACCATGACGAACTCCATTCGAGTTTAAAGCTCACAGCATGATTTCGAAATCATCCAGCGGTTGGTATGGCAACAGTGCTAATCTAATTATAATAGCTTTCACTGACTTGAGCTGACAAGTACTTTGTGGTTTAGCCTGCTAGCGGCTCTTATGGGTGGATATAGGAGCCGCTAGCAGGCTATTTGTGGTTAAATTCCAATCTTTTGCCGCCGAAATTCAAAGTTCTCTGGTTCTCGAAGAGGCATGGAAAGATGCCGGAGCTCCGACAGATCGTCAATGAGTTTGGATTTAATCACGTTTTCGGGAGTTCGCTTGCCATTTCCAGCAAATGGATGGTAAATGGAAGGAAAAACGACTTTCTGAAGACTGATGCTCTCAAGTATTGGCCTGGAGAAGTATTCGAAGTGGCGCAAAATTCATTGTACAGTGAAATTGGCGGGAGAGTCGAAAATGAGTTGTTCGGCTCGACCAAAAGTAAGGACCTCGTTGTCGTTTCGACAGTGTTTGACATATTGTGCCAAAGTCTTCGACGAAGAAATCTCGAGAATGACAAGTTTATTCCATCGCCAAAGTTTACCATGCTACGAAGCTTTATAAATTCATTTGATCACAGAAGTGATTCCACGTCCGCCATCTTGAATACTCCCCCGCCAATACCAGAAGAGGCAGAAGGTGAAACAACAGTAGAATCTAACATTGTAGAATCTAACGTTGTGCAAGCAACGCATCCAAAAATTGGTCATAGAGTAGCCACCTCTCTGAAATACCTTGACGAAACAAAGGCCATTGGCCCCAGAATTAAGGCAAAACATGCCGGAGCCATAACAGCACCTTTATTGGAGGATCTAAAGAAATGGTTCAGAGGAGACACGAATGACCCAAATTTGGGTTCTGTTTTGGGCTACGGTTTCCTGTATACCGAAGAGGATAACACAGCCTTTATCAAGAACACAATATCGAAGGCAATATCGGTTGTAGCGGAAAGGAATACAATGAAGAAAACCTTGGCATTGATGCTTACCGAGCCTGTAAATAAAGCAATCGTTGAGTCAATGAGGGTTGCCGATTGGGTGCAGCTATATGTAAAGCTAGCCACGAAACTACCAGATCGGTCTTCGCAGACTATGTTAAACTTCCTCAACATTGGCAGAAGTGGGGTAAGTGCCATAAATAAAGAACGAATATTGTTCTTTCAGAAAACTTTTTCAATTTCATTATAAAGAACATTCATTGTGGGCAGTCTATAACCTGATATATCTTATAAATATTCTTTCTGCTGGGCCCGGTATTTTAATGTAAATAATTTAATATAAAAATATATTTAATCATATTATTTTTGTTTACAACTGTCTTAATCAAAGTATTCATTATTTTCATCCAGTAAATCTTTTTCGTTTTGGTTTATAAAATAAGATATTTTATTAATAATTTGGTTATAATACATGTACAATTATGTATTACATTAATATTAATCTCTTTTTATTCTGAATATATTTTGAAAAACAGATGCAGAAATCCTTCTCACAAATAACGAGATCCGTGCCCAGAAGGCAATGGTGTTTGATGTCACAAGGCAAACATTTGGAGTTTCAGTACTTCAGGAAGATCTGCGTGGCTACAGCGTCAGTTTAGCAACAGTACTCATTTGGACCATAAGAGAGAGTAGACTGCACCAAACTGCCGCTGAGGTTATTGAGTTCAACCTGGAATTAGATGGCCGACCCCTTGCAGGTACCTACTGATCGATATATCTACATGTAGAATTAAGTATATTTCATCAATAACGATTACCTTTTTGGTATTTACCTTATAGTCACCTAGTTTACATATAATACCATGCATTGTTTGGATTAAAACTTTGCATTCATATTGGTATGAATGTTTGTGTATAAGTGAATAGTAAATATTGTAAGTCAAGCCACAACCATGCAGGTGAATTTACATGTACTGTCAGCTAGATATTAGAAAAGAACATATAAAACCTAGAGTATTAATGCTGATATGATAACCATGGTTGTTATTGTAATCTGACTGTCAATATTAATTTTGTTTTAATAATTGGTGTGAATTTAATGTGCTTTAATGTTTTTTTTATTAGGAAGGGAACAAGTATCAGTTGGTGTGGTACCAATAGGACTGGCATCAACTGGCAATGGCTGTCAAAGTGCTTTGTCTGTTTACCCACTTGCTCTTGCAAACTGCAAGGAGAATAGGTATGCACTCTGAATTTTCTAACGAGACCTGAAACAACCATAGGGGCTGATCAAAGTCAGGACCCAGCTAATACAAACCACAGATCAAATTGGAATTTAGCATGTTGGTTTTTACTGAGGGAAGAAAACTAGGGAACCCAGAGAAAAACCCTCAATGGGCAGAGATTAACCAACAAACTCACATATGGCACCACGTCCAGGAATTCAACCTGGGCCACAGATATGAAAGGCGAAGCACTTATATGTTCATGTAACCACTGTGCCACCCCAGCTCCCCTATGATATACCTTTATTATAAATAATGTGATATAATGTTTGCACGATTGTAATAATTTATATAAATATTTTTTTAATTTGAGTACCGTAGAATCACGAAAGAAGCAAGGGTCATTACTTGTGGTTTTAGCAGCCCAAACTATCAGTAACTTTTGGGGTTTGTAACTTTCGAGAAGTCATTACTTTTGGGGAGTTAATTGTTACAAAGAAATTAGCCAGGGAATTCCATGCTGACGATGTACGTGTAGCAGCTGTGCTTTGGCTGTGAATGCTAAAAGTCGACACATGCGCATGTTGTTTTTAAGATAGCAAACATACATGTAATGCTGTGTTTCTTAGGCAATATTTTCGAAAAACATTGCACGTTTCAAGTAATAGTGTTATTGCTGCGAGTGTAGCGAGCAGCAACACTAAACTTGACGTTACAACACAGGGTGACCAGACGCATACCTTTTCGTCAACATACCATTTCCTTGAAAAAAAATTGGGTTCATGGTCACCGGCCGGTTGACTCCCTGGGTCTCGGAGGATATATCCCGGATGTAGCAAACTTTGCATTCGCTGTTTTCAACACAGTCGAGTCCCGAGTCCCGAGTTTCAACACAGTGCATGCCCGGTAAGTACCATTTTATCAAATTATCATGTCAAACTCCGCTTTATTCATAGCTGGAAGTATCCATCAGGGTCACAAACGTTTTAGTGATGTATCGAGAGGAAGACAATGTTCTTTTATGAGTTTTTCAGCGCTGTCGTGTGCCCAATTTAAATCAGTTCAGCAGTGGACCTCTGACACAATCGATAAAATCCTTATCGAAGGAGACCGACTGTATCTCGATGCGCTTGGCAATCGACTCATCCCAGATGCAGAGACGATATCGCTGAACTATCTGCCCGTTGAGGCATGTTGGTCTATGGAGACTAACACTTACGAATCGTCCTTCGGGGCAGCAAACGAACCCTTCGGGGTAGCAAACAAATCGCCCAACGTGGCACAAACAAATGAAAAACCACCCATTGTGGTGGAGCCCATTGAGGCACAAGCAACAGGAAATCCTAACCAAACTTGGTTAGTAAACTATAAAGAATTATATTAGGGTTTACCATACTTCACTTTGCGTTCAGCTTTGATGAATACTTTCAGCAGTGATGATTATGCTTTTATAATACTTGAGGGCTATGTAATGGCTTTAATTAAGGTTGTAGATACTTTCTATATCTTTGATTCTCATGCACGTAATTCTGTTGGAATGCCTGATCCAAATGGTACTGCTGTTGTCATGAAATGTGCTGATATCAGCGACTTACATGAGCATTTATATGGCCTGGCAGCTGATTTGAATAGTCAGTTTTTTGAAATTGTACCTGTTCATTTCCAATATAAGCATGCAAATGTTGGTAGGATGATAAACCCTGGTCATGATTTTCTGACAAATCAAAACTGTGATATCACAACAACCATCCCTACTAAAGGCAAACCAGATCAAACTGATTTAGAAAATCACTTGAAACCTGAGCTGCAAGTTGATCAAAATAAGAAGCAAAATAGTCCATTGCAAGGTAAAACTGAAAGCAAGAAAATGTGCATAAAAGAGTACAGGAAAAGAAAGATTTCTCAGGAAACTGAAATCCAAGAACAAACCAGGCTTCAAAAAGAAAGAGAGTGCAGAAAAAGAAAGATTTCTAAGGAAACCGAAATCCAAAAACAAACCAGGCTTAAAAAAGAAAGAGAGTGCAGAAAAAGAAAGATTTCTCAGGAAACCGAAATCCAAAAACAAACCAGGCTTCAAAAAGAAAGAGAGTGCAGAAAAAGAAAGATTTCTCAGGAAACCGAAATCCAAAAACAAACCAGGCTTCAAAAAGAAAGAGAGTTACATGACTAGACAACAATTTTCATTGACCATAACACTATTCGAATGAAGTGAAAGTCGTTATCCCTGCCATACAGGTATATGCCACACCAAAGACTATGCTTTTGGTCTGGATTAGGTTACGATTTTTTCAGGGAAATACGAAGGCGTACATTTCCATTTGTTTAGCTTGTAATGACAGATCAGTACACTCCGCTCAAAAAACAGTATGCAAAATCTTATATTTTGGTCTGAAATAGGGTCACCGCTTGCAGACCCAGGTGGTGCACCCCCACCCAAAATCTCGGATGGGCCCTCAGCTTTACATTTGTATTACAAAAGCAGTAGACACACGTACCCACTGGGTACCTATTTTTTATCATAAATTATCAACTATTGGTTGCACAATCTATAATAATTATTACTTGTAGTTGTTTAAAACTACAGAAACTTGCAAATCATTACCAATACACTACACAATAGCTCTATGCATCCCCTCGCAGCACTTCACTTTCTATTAGAAACTTCTAGTTCTATACATATATTCAGTGTGAAAGTTCAAATGCTGTCATCAGTATGGAATTTCCAGACAAGGCAGCGGTTTTCTCAGGCTAGAAAATTACAAAACCTTAAGATGATTTAATTGGTTTTGTTTTGGATATCAGCTGACTCACAACTTTAATCACCAATAATAATTATTATTGTCACTGGTCTATTGGTTATTTGGAGCTTATTTTACTTACCTACTATAGGAGTGAAGTGAAGAAACTCATTACAAGACTCAATGAAGAGAAGAGGGTTATCAAAAAACATGGACTTGTTGTTGATGGAAAGAAGTACACAGTAAACTTTAAAGGTATCACAAATTATCTTTTATTCAGAGCACAGTATTATTATACAAAGAGTGATCACCTCGAGGATGAGAAGAAATTGTGACATAACCACACAAATGTACATGTATATTCTGGTGTGTGGTTCCAGAAACTATCCATACTCCCACAGAAGGGGGTAAGTAAAATCACTTCTGTTTGGGGTATGGTTATGTACTGATCAAATCAAAATATCAACAATTATTTCATTTTATTTGATGTGGCTTGGTTGCCATGGTTCCCTCTTTATTATGCATTGTTTGCCTGTTGCTAGTACTTGCATTGCAAATGCGGCACCTGCCTTCCATCCTTTTCTATATCGAAAAGTTAATTCAATGAAAAAGGGCATCCAATGAACACGATTGAACATGGTGATTATTTGAGCAGGCGTGATTAATTGAGGAAATACGTAAAATAATTTTCTGTGCAATGGATGGAATGATCATTCACCCAATTTAATAATATTAAAATACAGACCAACATATTTGGTTAAAATAAGATTTGATGGTATAATTATTTCAATTTGATAACAGGCATGTAAAGAACACTGGATAGGGGGTTACAATGAGGTCTGCCTCACTTGTCTTCAGTCTAAGGCCAACATTGGGAGGTAAGTGGGCCAGCTATCGAATGCTTTTAATTTATTGAACTCAAGCTGTTGATTTAGGGAGCAGGATTTGCTTTTGTCATTATTACTAAACCTCAAAACCAAACTTTACAAGCAAGCAATTAAATATAAAGAACTAGAGTACATGTACATGTAGAGTGTACATGTTGCAGTTCAAATATTTTTGAACCAGTACAATTATCAAGATTATAAAAATATATCCACCCTCCCTTCCCCCTGTCTTTTCCTACCTCTCTCTTCCCTTATCACTTCCTTCCCCTATCCCCCTCTCCACAAGTCTCCATACATGCAGTGCTACATTGCTTTAATTAAATATACTAATTGCCATATTGAATTACCATACTGGACCTGTTGGCCAGAGCCTTAAAGTGCATATAAGCCCTAGCCAGTTATCTTTGATATCGATTGTACATGACGTGGATAGTCCAACGGTAGAATATTTCTTGATTTGGGTGTTGCGTCTACGAGATATAACGGTTTAGATTACCAATATGCTAATGATGTGATGTCATCACCGACATTTGCTGAATTTCTTTGTGCTTGTGAATTAAGCTATTTTCTAATGTACAATCGATATCAAAGATAACTGGCTAGGGCTTATAAGCACTTTAACCACCGAGTGATTGATGTGAAACCTCTGTACTTATTTACTATATATATGATAGTGCTACTAGTACCCAGTCCCTCACAAACTAATCAAAATTTGCATGTCAATCCAAAAGGGCTGACTCGCTACAGTAAACAACTTCTTCAATGGTCCTGTGAACTAATCCTACATTTGAAAACACCCTAACCATCCACAATGAGTGCTCATTAATAATAATGGTGTTTATTAAAGTCACTAAACAGATAAATATAATGCTTCTTCAGTGCTTAATTACTGAGATGGATCAACACAGATGTTCCAACATGAAAGAAATCCGAGAGAAAGCAGGGGGAGATGAGGGATTCAAGGCGGCTGTACAAGACAAAATGTCGGCCACCTTCCTCACCACGTCCAGTATAGAAGGACTCTGCATGTTGAAGGAATCAGTTAAGGGCACAATGGGTGTAGATTATATTCGTGATGCGCTTGCATGGCTTCCAGATCCACAGTACAAAGATGTCTCAAAGGAACATTACAAGTCTTTTAAATATTTGTATGGGTAAGATACTGCTGAGATTGACCGCCCTGCTGCAAAGGCAACCAATGCGGATAACGAGATGAGACAAGCCACGAAGAAGGACCGTGTGCATGATGCTATAGAATGCTGCCTGCTTGAAATGGAGGTGCATATTTTCTGTCTTCAAACCAACAAATGATAAAATGAATGAGCTGAGGGAAGTAACCGACACTCTTCACTACACTTGTGGAGCACCCCCGATTCCTGAGAATCATCCTCTTGCAGCCATCTTCATTGTCAGACAGAATATTACATGCAGTGACCCGGTGGAAAAGCTGTACTACTCTTGCAACAAGTAATGATCAATAATATTATTACATTGACATGCAATGAATATGCCACAAGTTTTATTGCAATATCATCTTAATGATAGTAAATAATGTTACAGTATCTGTGAGCTCTTGTGCAACATCATTAACTTTGTGGGACATTTGAATAAATTACAAAGTTCTGGCCACCTAATTGAAGTGGTGTTAGTTGTAACTATATCCTTTTGACCATCCTTGGTGCTTTGTCTGTATTTTGATAGTTTGACAGGTGATTTCTGTTGTTCGTGATGATAGACAATGTCTCTCTTGTTTGGATTGAAGCAGACAGCTTTAATTACATTTTCTTCAGAACTTTGTAGATGTGCTGTGAAGTATGTTGTATTGATGGATTTTTGACTGGTGAAACATTATGGACGTAGCATAAGATGTCTTTGTCTTTATTTGCCATAGCTGTGATAGAGAGAGTGAAAATAATTTGATAATACCATAAACTCCTGGTTATAAGCCCTGGGCTTCTACAAGTTTGTAAGGGGTTTTAGGGGCCGGTCAGCTTTATAACCGGGGGTGCTTATAACCGGGATTTTACGGTATTGTAATTAAATAGAATAATATATATATGGAAGTGGTAATCAAAATGTTTTTGAGAGTGGACATTTTGTATGTTATTTTTTAATGATTTGTTATTAGAACAGATGCTATCCTAATGATTATTTTAACTGATGCTAAAACAAAACTAGAGTCTATTGTTGTTCTGCTCTCCCATCTCCCCCTCCCAGCTGCTGTTGTGCCTTGCATTGACATATTAGTGAAATATGCCATCCACGAATTCTCAGTATTGCTTTCAATGAAGTGTTCAGGGTTATCCCCTCAATATTGAATACCTGCACTTGTAATGTCTAGGTTGATTAGGATCACAATACATCCCATCTGGTGTGAAAAAGCTATGAAAAACAGTGACCTCCAACATCTAGGTCTCAATCCAAGTTGATGTAATCTAAATTGTAATATTACACTGGAACTTTATAATACTACAGCTGTATTTTGATTACCACTACTTTGAATACGTGTGGGACCTTGATTTAATTCAATATTACCAGAGGTCAAGAGCTCGACCTTTGATACAAAATATTTCACTTGTGAATGAACACTGAGCTGAATTTGTTAATTTTGTAGTCGAATAAACAGGACTTAATATTTCCTGGTGTGCTTGACCGCCTGTCTCCTAAAAAAATACTAAAAATGTAGTCGTTTCTGTGTACATAAAGTTACATACCATAACTTATAATCGGTAGCTAAGTCGTTTAGGAGTCGATTTCCTGAGAATATATTTCAGTTTCTGTCTCGTTTTCTTCGTCTTCGTGGTCTTATTATCTTCTTCATAACAGGTATTCAGAGGATTCTCGATCTCTGACTTTTTACTTTCGAATGTCTTCTCTTATGGTGAATCTACATAACTCTACGGCCGAAGCTCTTACATTGCTGCACGTATTGATTATATTGGCTTTGCCCATAAAATATATATATAACCACAGCTTTCGCTCGCTTATAAATTATGAAAGGTGTGTTCACAGTCGAGGCAGTCACTCTCACTTTGATATTCAATTTCAACATCGACCTAGAACTTGAAAGTACCTTTGAAAACCTTTCATTTGGCCGGTTACAGACACTCTGCGAAAGCTGTAGCTAATCAAGTTTGTAAATCTTAGGACATTCATGATAAAATAAGATTATTACTCACCACTCCAGCTCTCTTGCTCCCCCAACGATAAGACCAACTCGCGACCTTGTGATCACGTAACCATCGGCATATAGTCGCCCTCTTCATTGCCTTTTTTTGATTGGATATTATCGCTAAATGAAGATTCCGAGTAATACACTAAAGCCATCGACACATTTAATTGATCCCGAATAAAACTTCACGACCACTTATCGACAATGTTAACATACAAAAACTCTTCGGAGACGGATTCCCTGCTATAAATAACATTATTATTAAGGCCAGTTCCCAACTGTTTCGATGATGGATGTTCAGTTTGTAGGAAGCTCTAACTGATTAACGGAATGGAAGTTTACTTCGATGCTGCGCTGAGCGTAAATAGGCCCAGTTATTTGCGAGATGTTACTGCACACCCCAGACCGATAATGAGTACGTTGTGACTTTTGCTGGCAAAGCTGACGATCTCTGCTTGTCCAGCAGTTGAAACTATGAGATTAAATAACATATGGTACATTATATTCGACGAGATCACCTAGCAATTGAAAACCAACAGTTCTTTGATAGGTATTTCCCTTGCGATCACCAATGTTCACTTATTTCTCGCAGTACAATGGGTTATTCCGTAGATTCCAGTGGGGACGGGGTAACGTTGTAGACTTTGCAAACTGTTCTTCCGCTGGTAAGAGGGAATTGTGACACCAGGCCTGGCTGCTTAGGCGATATTCGAACCTCGGTGGCGAGGCCGTTAAACTAAGGACTTCGGGTAGAAGAAAGCTACATGTATGGATTTGACACCGCAATCAGGACTTTTCGAAGGGTTGAACGTTTGAGGGAGAAGAGTAATTATCGGCCTTCGTGTGAGAAAGGAAAAGTTGGCCACAGGACCGATTTTCGTGGGAAAAAACAGCCTCGAGTGCAGGGATGTCAAAATCCGAATGTGCTGTCTTGTCTCTTTCTTAGGGAGAGGAGTTCCGAAAAGGAAAAGAAGAAGGAAAGGAAATGAAGCCCAAATCGCTAATAAATGACAAAGGATTGTTTATTTCAGTTTATTTTAACCTATCAATAGTGGTAAAATTCGTGATTTCACCATTTAGTAGTTCCCATACAAAGCCTATATATACTGACAAATACATACAATTAGAGCTTGGTTTGCCTGTGGTGTGACAACACGGGAACTGTGCAGACTCTTCAAACTTTAATTTGTAGTTTACTCAAAGAAACCGGCGTTCACACACACTTGTGAACGGTTTCTAAGTTAACAACTCACACAGCGGCATAGTTGAATGGCTTCAGTTGAATAAAAAAAAAAACATCAAGTGTGTCACAATTAACACGGGAAGTGCAACTCTTCAAGTATCGACTTCAGATTGGGGGCGAAACGACCGGATACCAACACAGCATATGGATCCCAAAATATCAAATGAAATTATCTTAACTTTGCCAATCTAATTTTTGGAAAGTACAATTTTGCCATGGAAAGTATTGTCAAAAGTTAGTGCCAAGCCCTACGGTTTGTGATTCACGGTGGAATAGATGGGTATTCTAGGGTTCCAGTGTACATGTATCTGTACCATTCTAGAAATAACAAGAGCCCATCTGGGCTTTCACTCGGGCCACTATATACATCAATGCAGCCAGACACTCTTAAGGTGAGCACACACCAGGAGACGTTTTGCATGTCTCCTACTATGTCCCACCTTTATGGAGGAAGGGGTACTCCAATAAAATGAAATAGTTTTCAGTGTCCAAGGGAAGCACCATTAGAAATGTGGATGGGGGAGGTAGGACTTCGTCAAGATGCACATTTTTTTGGCCCCTTGGTTGTGCAGGGCAGGTTATTTTCTTTGACATTTTGCGTTCCAGGATTTTAATTTTTTATTTTGGACTACCCTTCTTCGGATTTCTGATGGTGGCCTGTGTTCCCAATGAGATTGAAGATGAAATACACTTTCATTTGAAATCCTCTTAGTAATAACCAAAGGGAAGAATTATTAGCTGAATATCAGCAGTCTTTAGGAGTGGCCGGTAGCGCGGTGACTTTCATTCTCTGCTCCCCTAGTATACATATGTAATTTAATATTTTTGTTTTTCTCGTATGTAAATTAAAGTAGTTGACCTTTTACTGTAAACACTACTTATTCATGTAACACACGTTTGCAATTTAGTCTGCTGTTCTGTTATACTGCAGGTTCCGAGTACTAATAGATGATTGTCTTAAATGTATGTTTATATTTGTCCCAAATTATAAGTTGTATCCTGTCCATCCTGTGATGGAGCTATCACTATATTTCTCTACTGTTCTTTCTACCCTGTGGCTCTTTATCGAGTTCGCTGATCGCCGCCTCGCGGCTCTTTCTCCGCGGCGTGTGTTCTCTCTATAAAACCTCTGTTAGTCATGTTAATTGTATTCGTGGTCAATTTCTGTGCCTCTTTGTAACTTAACGAGTCCATTACGCCGTCCATATTGGTATTGTTGGATTTAAGATTATTAACTGAAATGCCTGTTGGTTATCTCTAATTAAAAGCTTTACCCTTATTCACAAAACTTCAGTCTGCTCATTATATTACAGAACTATAAAGGGAACTGTTGGAAGCCTTTAATTTCTCCAACCAAAACCTCGGTCGTGAGAGGATTCTTGTTTAAGTTTACCTTGAGAGTTGAATATTGCTTGGCTCATCATAAATCTGACAGTGCTGAGTGCGTATAATTTCTGGCTTCGTGTTGGCGAGTGACAGTGTTGCTCTCACAGTTCAGAAGTTCAGATGTCTTCAGACTTCGACAGAGGAGAGTAACCCATAACTGCTCAACCACAGTATATATATATTTGCTAGTAAATCGCTATATTTCGCTATAAATCAGCTATTCAGTATACCTGTATAGTATAACGTACACAGGTCCCGATACGAGATTGGTAAACCAGCCAAAAACACGGTCAAAACTATTTTAGTGTTGGCCTACCGATCACGGTGTTTGCGCTGGTATGTATAATGACCGAGAGTAAAATGAAATGTGGCATAAAACCTACGAAACGTGCCTAAAACAAGAACAGCGTCCGCGGAATCTCAAGATGGCAACTGGACTGGAGAGAAATCTATTAGCGGCAGGAGGTATGCGCATACAATTAATGCATAATTTAACACATGCTCAGACATTTTTTTGCACCTAAGAAAAAAATAATAACGGCCTGCAGATTAAGACTCGGGCGGCCAAAGGCCTGGCCTGAGTAACAAGGCTGCCACTGTAGTCAACTTGTTCAAAGAAGCAGTTAGAAATTATGGTTTGCCATCAAGGGTGAGATGTGACATGGGAGTAGAGAATGTGGAAGTATCTCAGTACATGCTCTCTCATCCCCATCATGGTACAGGTCGGGGAAGTGCTTGTCAGTAAAGTGGGCATAATCAGAGAATTTAACACCGGTGGAGAGATGTGTTCGATCAAGTAACAAACGTCTTATATATTCTCTGTTGACGCACATGGAGCAGTGTGGTGTGCTTGACCTAGACTCCGAAGCTGATATGTCCTGTCTTCATTATGTGTTTCTTCCTCGTATAAACCATAATTTACATGAATTTGTGGAATCCTTGAAATGACATCCTCTTTCTTCAGAACATAACAAAATCCCAATGCAACTGTGGATTTCAGGAATGCAGCAAATGGCAATGGCAGACACCAATGTAGCACAAGAAGCATTCAATTCTTCTATTGAAGTTGGTATTTTGCTAACTACGGTATTTACAAATACAAAACAGAAGCCAAAGTACATGTAGTTCAATGTTTGTTTTGTTTACGATCTTTTGGCTGGTCATGAAATATTTAGTAGAATTTGATGATGGAATTTTTACATATTCCTATACAAATACTGTAAGTAGCTATTCTTAGGCTCCCTCAGTCACGTATTCTGCTATACGTTATTATTATTTGTGCAAGTTCTCTTGGCATTGATGCCTTAGCGGCTGAATTATCCAGCAAAAAGATTGCATTGCTATCGTGAATCGAACGCAACCTTTTCATTTCATACTCTCGTCCGACAGGTAGCGATGCATTAGTAGCATGAAAACACTTTAAAACGCTGTTATACCTAAAAAAACTGCAGTAATTTCTAAAATAAATCGAATATAATAGTTTTCACTGTAATAGTTACTTAACCTTAGCTAAGACAGTTAAAGAGGAATGACATCCGAATGGCACATCTTCCGGTGGCTCTAATAACCCGCTTTTCAATCATAACAACATGAGGCGCTCGACTTTAGGCGGTTGTTTTTTGATTGCTAAACTAATTTCAAAGTGCTGTCAGTGTGACATCAAAACCGGACCAAAGCAACACCTCTTCTGGGTCAACACTTCTTCAAGTTGATAGTCCCAAAAATGTTCAATTTTGCCCAGTGAGGTACCGAAAATGTGATTTGTTTCTTTTTTATTTCGTTCTTAACCAATGCAGAGCCTTCAAAATGAAAAAGCCGAAAAGCACGACCTCCTAATCATGTTGAAATCGAAATAGCTTATCAAATCAAATTAGGGTTATTAACATAATCGCCGACATTTCCTGAAGGTGTAAAGCTCAAGTTTTCCGACCTGACTAACTTTCTCCTGTTAAGGTGATCACACTAAATAGACTAAAAACATGGACATCCTCTCACTGGTAGAAAAAAATTGCCATTCTCCATCTTGTTCCCTCTTCGATGTTAATCCAGGTGATTCTGTAGCGGAAATTAGAGCAAGGGTGATGGATGAAGTTCAGGAGCTCATGCCAAAGGAGTTTAGGTTCGTCTCATTTTCATCTGGGGTTCGTGTTTCTCTTCAGCAAGAAGGGACACTAGCGGTACAGAAAATTATATCTAAAGAAGAAAATATTTTAAAATTCAAAGTCGTGGACTCAGAATCAGTTCGAGAGCCGGTAGCTGCGACTGTCGTCCCTCGTTCACTCAGACAAAAACGAATCCACTATGAAGTTGAAGACGACGACGGAGAAAAAGAAGGCGAAGACGGAGAAAGAGAAGCTAGAGTGATCGAGAAAGAAGCCAAAACAGAAACTATCATTTCTGCGCAAAAACCGGGCGCTTTCTTTGGTCTCGTTTCACCGGAATCGTGGTCAATCAAAGGTGTCAAGGTTTATGACGAGAAGGAAATCGAGAAGGCTGTCGGAATAGAAAAAGAGGAGAATGTTTTGGAATGTTATGGATGAAAGACTGGCGAAAACGCCGATGAAGAAAACTAAGATATACGAGACCATTCAAGCCGAGTGGAGATTAAAGAAATCGGAAATTCTTGAAGGGGAAACATGCGGGCTGGCAACCCTAACTCTGAAGAAAGGAACTTTGGAAAACAATAGATAAAGAGTTGATAACTTGAAGAAAGAATATGAAAAATTGGAGGATGACATACGGGCTCTTGAAAAGAGAAGAGAAAAATGAGTAAGAAACGATAGCCCTCAAAGAACTTAGAGCGAAATTAGTTCCAACAAAAAGTAATCTCAGAAAAGCACAAGACGCTTTGAGGAAAAACATAAATAAGTCAAAACACATGAATTAACACTGAACCTGGGTTGCCAGCTGTTATACGTTAGTTGTACTCATTTATTGATAAATTTATACCTCTGGCGAACTGACTCGACTCAGCACATTGAACAAGTGGTCCCCTGTTCGATTCCTGCTGCGACACATTTATCCCATATCTAGAGCGCGTAATTCGAGAAATACGACTTTTGAAGTTCATGCTCAGATATGCGAGCATAGTGCATTCAAGTTTATCATTCAAACTAATCTGCGATCTTGCGAACATGACGAACACCTCCAAATACGATTTTGAGTCCCTCTTCGAGTCGAAGTGTTAAACGAGAATAAACTTTACCGCAGAGTCTTGAAACGTTACTTTTCAAGGTTTTTCTTAGTCAGTGATTTATCTACACAAACCGTCGTTTCATCGGTTATCAGTAATCATTACCTTACCACGAACTTCCAAAAAAACGGCTTTCGCACATTGAAGTGCCGAGGGATTTAGAGCTCCCAGAACAGTTAAACCGTTACCCAATCATAAGGCGAATCTCAAGCCTCATGAATTTCAAATTAAATGATCTAATGCATTCCAAAAACTAATGCATGACTAATGAGTGTCCATCGTACAATTCTGGGCGATGTATTCAGCGCTGTACATTACTAGTCTGTGAGCATAAATATCGGATTTATCGAGTTACCCGAGTTTATTTATACGTACATATTTCGCATTACTACCTGTTGTACGTGTATTGCGTGCGAGTTTTGCCTCAAATATCAGATTTGTTGAGTTCCCTGAGTTTTAAACAGTACTTCATGTTTCGCACTTTTACCGGTTATACATATATTGTGTGTGAATATTGCCTCACAAATATCGGATTTGTTTAGTTGCTTGAGTTATTTCTATTTATGTCTGATGTTATTACCTGTTTTACAGTCTTGTTCGTTTATGGGTGTACGATTTTACTTTCAAAATATCGGATTTGTATACTTTGGCCTGTTTTATTATTACCTGTTCTACATTGTGTTTTTGGACCGTGTCGGTTTAAACTGTTGTTTATTTATTGTGCTCTAGGGTTTTTTTTCTTTCACATCTTGGCTCAGTAGCCCCTATATTGTTTTGGGCATTTTGGCATGTTACATTTTACATGCTGGGATTTGGTCACATGCCACATTTGCTTTCTCGTTAGGCCGCTTTGTGTATCCTTTCTTTTGTATGTTCATTAGGTTTGGCTTATTACGCTTGCTCAGCCATTTCATTACCTTTTGACTTTATTAGCTCTCGATTTTGTTTTTCTTGCTGGCCAGGTTATATAGTTTTCTATTTGACTTCATTTTGCTATATTATTATGCCTACCCTGCATATGGAAGTGTTTTTGGATTCGTTTTTATTTCCACCAACAGTGGTTTACATTTACGCCGGTATGCATTTATTTACTTCATACAATTGGTCTGTAGGTGGGTCTGGTACAGAAGATTCTGGATAGAATTAAGAGTCTGGAAGATGCCCAGACGCTTCCAGACATTGCATTGCAACGAAACAAGCTCACCCACTATGGCTTCCATCCCATAGAGGACTTTGATTAATACTTGCTCCGTATGGTGGAACAGCACCGACAACGCAATTGAAAGTGTACTTTGCGGCCCTGTTGGCCAACAAGGATTACGCTAAAATCCTAGATGCAGTTGCAAAGGTAGATTTAATATGGAACTGGCAAAGGAAAATATTGCTTTAGAAGGACATTGTAAACAGCACTTGGAGAAAGCTTCGTTCGCCATACTCAAAGATGTTTCCGTTGCCACTTATGACTAGACAAAGGAATTACAAGGAGACCTAGAAGCTGAAAGGACTAAGCTTTTTAATAGTTATGACTCTGAAACCGCTAAAGGACTTTGGAGACAAGTCAAGAGACAAATGTGTTTAAAAAAAAAGAAATCTCAAAATAACGGAAAAGAAAAGGTTTCTAGATTCCACTGAGTTGATTGAGAATCAGGAATTACCAAAACTCGCTCTGCGGAAGAGCCGTCCAACAAGACGATTCACTAAAGGGGGGGGGGGGGGGGGGGGATAACAAGAACTCACAGCCGGAATCAACCAAGTGACCAGACTTTAAATGAACCTCCAGATTTGAACCCAATTAACTTAACCGACCTTGAATTTACAGAAAATCAGAAGAAACCTCTTTCTAAAGGGGAGTCTTTCTGTCCCACTCCAAAAGATATAAACTGGCAGAAGGCTCTTGACGATATATATCGATTTGATAGAAGAGTGCGATTGACAGCTCACTTTCACGGCAAGAACCAAAAGAAAGAAGAAGAGAATGTGCCGGAGGATCCTGTGTTTCCTGAAGTGCCTTCTAAAACTAAGTGGCAACCACCCAAGTCGGCATTTCCAGAAATTGAACTTTTTCTAGCTAGAGTTAGAAAGGACATTCTCAATTTAGATAACTGTAGAAAATTTAAAGATAATTTATACACTGGGGAAAGAACAAGTAATTAGAATACAAGATAAGGGATCTAGATTTGTAGTTTTGGATAAAGAAGATTATAAATCTAAAATGTCTAATCAACTTAAGGTTACTGTAGACCTTCATGGTACGTTTTTGGGGAAACGTTAAAGCGCTCCCTCCGTTTATCGCACATACCAAAACCTATATATTGTTGGAAAGCTTATATAACTGGCTACAAGACTGAAGTAAAAGGAATTGGTTTATATGAACGAAAACAAAAAATTGCGCTCTTGTTTGTTAAGCTTTTCATCCCAGTTGAAAATGCTAAAAGAGAATAACTATTTACAAGAATTGTCTGTAAATTTAAAGTCTGGTAGTAAGATATCCAATCAACAAAAGTGTCTGGGTTTGTCAATATTCCAAATACTTGTAGAGTTATGGAATTAAGGACAAGAACATGATTGACAGAAAAATATTGACTAGAGCGGCACAATTACGTAGTTTGCAACCGGACGGGTTGAACAAAAGTTCAAATCCAAGAAAAGGATTCATTATGCTTAGGCATATGGTTATATGTACCTCATTTTAACACTTGAAATATTTATTTTGTCCAGCAGATGTTATGAAGATATGTTATTTGTGTATTGCATAATCGCGGTCTTAGAATAGGTCACCTTTTCCTAGAGCCGTTGTATCAACTCCCTCTTTCATTAGCGGTATCCTAGAGTATTATTAGAATAGTTATCAGTCTATTATTCTTAATCCCACATGTCAAACTTTTACTATTGCATAATCGCGTTCTCAAAATAGTTCACTTTTCCTTAGAGATTTGAAATATATTAGATTCACAATCCCTAGAGTTATTTCGTGTCAAACTTTATTTATACTATGTAAATTGTTATAATTCAGTTAGTATATAAACCACGTACACTCTTGTGTATTTTAACTTTTTAAGGCCGAACGGCCGAAACGTTTTAATAAAAGGATTAGTAAGAAGTTCTCTGTCTTCATCTTACATTATTCTAGTCTAAAATACCGAAGCAGAGTGTAGAATCCCGTATTGGATCCTTCTACTAGAAGCTCATCGTTGGACTACTAACTTCATTTTATATATATATATATATAGCTCGTAGGGGGTCCAGTATAGTAGGGGACCAAGCTTGGTACATACTCACTATAACTACCTAACGTTATACAAATTGCCAAACACACTACACCTACTAATTGATGCACTGTTATGAGATTAGGAAGTTCTTAGAGGAATTAATTTTGGAGGGTGGTATGGTATGGTATGGTATTGAATCGGGAAGTCCAACTTCCAAATTGTGGCCAAGTACAAACAAAGGTACAATGAAAAACACTGGTTTATATCTTTTGTTTCCTTTAAGGTTGATGTCCAGCAACTATGGCAGTTGGAGAGACTGCAAGTGGAAAGTCTACATCCTTATGGCTAGTACAAAATATGTCCCAATCTTCTGGGGAGTCGGTGGCAAGTGAACTTATAAGGAGTACCTTGCCAGTTTATTGGACTGACCCAGCTCATCCTAATACACTATAAAATGTGCTGGTATCCACTTTCCAAGGAGGACGCAAGCAGACCAAAAGTGTAGGGAATGAACTGCCCAGATCAACATTCCTACTTCACCTTGGGTGATGACTTGAGGTTAGTGTACAAGGTCAACATTTTGTTTATTAATGAGGTTATATCACCTATTGTTAGCATAAACATTTTATTATTACTCGGGCCAGCACAGGCTGGACCCCGAGTCAAGTTTTGCAAGTGTTTATTATTTTTATTTTCTGTGTCGACCTTTCGCGTTGTCAACGAATCACATTGCATACTGTTCACGTGTACACAGCATGATTGTGATTGTGATTGCAATTGTGACTGCAATTGCCATGCCTGCAGGCTTATTCGTTGGCTTTCTCTGCTAAACTGCGACAAGAAGACATTTGTTTTTCTGTTTCGTGGAATAATCGAGCAAGGGAAAGGTTTCTATTTGCTGCATCAGGTGAGTTTCTATCGGACTGCAGCATTGCTTTATTGAATTTGTTGAAAACGAAAGAGTTGTTGAGAGAGTGAAAGACGCAATTGTCAGCTTCATCAATCCATTAGACGTTGAGGACAAGACCAGACTGTACTGCATCTCATCTGGGTCTCCCGCACCGCCGCACATCGAGAAGTCGGTCCTTGGTACTGAAGATCTTGGCAGAAGGGCAAAAGAGGAGTTCATCAAGCTTCGGATAGAAAAAGGAGAAAGCTTCTTTGAGCCTGTGAAGAGGATGAATCTGATAACGTTAGGAGAGTTGGGCAAGACAAACTGATAGAGTACAAGCACCAAGGCAACATTGCTTTCCAGCTCCTCGTTCAATCTCAAGTAGAGGGGTTTAAACTTGACCTGGCAGAACTTGTGAAGTACCCCACTGACACCTGTCCCGTATAGTATTGCCACAGCACTTCGCGAAAACTGACAAGTCAAAGGGACTACAGTACATCACGAAGGAAATAGGGTCGGACGAGCTGTCTCCAGCAAGCACATCACTCTTTATCCAAGACGGAAATGCTCTCTTTCATTCAATGAAAAACATACCAGCAAACTTCCGGGATATCAGCATCACATTGTTTGACATGTTGCCGAAAGATTCAGATGTCATATTCAGCACGGATATGTACAGTCAAGCATCCACCAAAGAAAAGGAATGACAGCATCGTGGTACTGCAGAGAAACTGCTAATTCGAGGCACCAGCATGAAGAAGCCATAAGACTGGGGCCAGTTCCTGATGAACAGTGAAAACAAAGAACAGCTTGTACAGGTAGTCAACAAGGTGTGGAGTCAATTAAGACACAGAAATGGCACAGAAAATTGTTGGAAGGAAAGTCGTGCTGGTTTGTGAAGGGAAGGCCTACCTATTCACCTCAACAGATGGGAAAACAACCGAGCGAAGTGAAATCAGCAGCCTAGAATCCACACAAGAAGAAACAGATACGATAGTCATTCTGTACTGTCCCTATGGAAAGGAATTGGGATATGAGAATATCCGTGTTAAAAGCCCAGAAAGTGACATATTTTTCATATTGCTGCAGTATATCTCGCTTTTTCAAGGCATGAAGCTGTTGTTTGACACTGGAACTGGTGACAAGAGAAGGATGCTCGACATCGGCAACATCGCACTGCAGTACTCTGGACGAGCACCGTACCGCACTGATGGCCCTGCATGCCTACACGGGGTGTGACTCCACTAGTGCGTTCAAAGGCAAAGGCAAAGGCAAAGTCAAACCCATGAACGTCATGGAGAAGAAACCACAATTTATCTCAGCACCTACGTCTTTGGGAAATAGATGGCGTATTTCCACAAACACATATGAAACACTCGAGGAATTCACTTGCGCCATATACGGCAATCCCAAGTTCAGAGATATAAATCAGTGTCGTCTCTTCAAGTTGAAAGAGAAGTGTGACGAGACCCTTGATCCTACAAATAGTGTTGATATGGGGTCTCTTCCGCCATGTAGCAGCTTCCTCAAACAACACATCAATCGTGTGAACTATCAAGTGGGAATATGGAAAAGGTCGCACATTGCAGAACCGTCTGTTCCAGTAGCATCTGAAGACCATGGTTGTACACTTGTAGGAGAACACCGGGAGCCCCTATAGACACAGGAGGATATAATTCCATCAGAGCTAGTCAACATCCTCCAACAGGAACTGGACACTGACGATTCGGATGATCATCTTGCACCCGCAATGCACCACATACTACAGGATGATGATAGTTCAGACGATGACAATTAAGTGGTTATAACACCCAACATTTGTGATTTATTGATGGGCTATAATAATGCCTCGAATCACATCGAGTTGCAGGGTAGTATGTCTATACGGTCTATGGGTGAAACTGGTTGCCCATATTATTACCCATAATCTAACACCTGGGTACCTTCAAGACATCTTTGCTCCACGAAAATCAAGCTACAAAACTAGAAACTCAGAAAACACTTCAACTCTTCCGAAACCCCGTACCAAATACATGAAAAATATCATTCGGTTACAGTGGGGCATTGCTAAGAGAATGACTGACAGCTCTACCAACTTTAAAAAAAGGTATCCAAAGGCAATATTCCATGTCAAACAGTTTTTATATTACAGTACATTGTAAATATTTTTAATGTATAGTCCCTTAATGTAAATTGACTGATGTTTTTATTTTGTTTAAATAAATAAATAAATCTGTCTTTAGCGATTTATCTTATATTGTCGAGTCGATCGTAATATGCAAATTACCACTACTTGTTGACCTTCAAAGTTTTGGGAAGACTATATTCAATGCATCAAAGCACATTTAATTCGAAAGGATTCCACTTTCCCAGTAGAAGTACAGACGTTTTGCACGTCTTTCATTACAAACTTGGCTTAAAAATTATGTTCAAATTCCCAGAAAGTTACAGTGAACAAAAATCAGACTGACACGTTGACACCTGACTGATCGCACGTGGACAAATCCAGAATCCAAGAACTTGAGATTTTAATTTCGAAAATATGCCTTAGGACCGCAAACATTTGCAATGACTTGAGCTGAAACCTTGAACAACACAGGTTTATTTGGTGTTATGCTTTGCACGGCAAACTTTAAAGCATGCCTTGCACCACTGGTAGGGAACTGAAGCGAGCGGCCATTGTTCGTTATTATTTTGTGCCAAACGTTCAGGCTTCCATATTACATTTTTAAGTATAGATTTTCAGTAAGGTTTTCAGAAGAAATGGGAGATGCATTATAAGTGAGCTGAGAAGTGCCTTTGCCGATACACAAACGGCTGTGATGAATATAAAGAACACAACTCTCAAGTGTGAAAGGCGAATACACTTCTGCTAAGTTTTAGGAGGCTGTCTCTGATTTTTTACTTTTAATATTTCTGAAGCGCTTGTATTATTAGTCAGCTGAAACGCATGGATGGTGGTGGAATTCAATAAAGAACAACTCTTAAGGGCCGTGTGTCATAATTATAATCAATCTATTATTCAACAGCAGTGTTAGCGAAACGATTGTGCTTGAATTCCAATGTAAGACGTGAATATCACTTCCAAAAAGCGATAAATTCCTTTTGGTGCATAGTTTTGTGTTTGTTGTTCTGATATATTTATTTAGTATTTTAATTTTATTTCCATTAGAACGTGAACCTCAGTCTGCAAAATGTAACAATTTTTTATCTTTCCAGTTGTAGATATGACTTTACGTTAATAACAGAGTTTCAAACCGTTTGAATTAAGTTGTTATTCTTGCAGTTGAATTTCTTGGGGCTTAAACTTCTTGCGTTAAGAAGTTCTTGAGGGTCGAACTTCTTGCAGTTGATAAGTAATCATAAGTGCAAAAAGAAGTGCAAAATTGGCCACAAAAAGAAAATCTTGCGTGTGCATTATTTTTTTAGCTGTATTTTAACTTTGTATTCAATAGTTTCTCATACATTTGCTGCTAATTCAGCCACCTACTGATATCACATCCGCCCCTACTCTAAATTCTACTGACAACCCTGAATTTAGTTTACGATTCCACGGTCAACCTCACTACTTTGCTATATCATTGTCAACCTCCTGTAAGCGGACACCTCCCGTAAGCAGACAGTCCTGCACTAGGTCCCAAGAGTGTCCGGAAGGTTCGACTGTATATTTTTGTCAGTCACAACTCCTCTTGGCTATCAAAAATGACACAAGACTTGTTAGGCAGGAGTCACACGATTCTATTCATCCAATTAAATTTGTCATCCCTTGCACAAGTATAATACATGTATTGAATAACAATGAAGACTTCTTACAAAGCTTGTATAAGAATATTTTATAAAATAATGTTGTTTTCATATAATTAATATTATTACTTTACTTATTTTGTGTTTCCCTAAATTGACTTTAGATGAAACAACACCCTCAGCATCAGGAGGAAATAGACAAGAAAACAAAAAACTACAAAGATGGCAAGTGCTAACAAAGATAAAGCTGCTGAAAAGAAACAAGACAAAGAAACGAGACAAATAAAAAAGTAAGAACGACAGCAACAAATATATGTTTTAGCTGAGCACAACTCTGTTGCTGTCAAGAATATAAACACTTGATGTAGATGAGGAAGAGCAGGTAACAGCCTTCAGACATCAACTTCTTTCAGACTGTATGGAAATCCTCTCTCCACCTAGTCAGCACTCAAGATCCTTTTAAGGAAACACCACCACCTATGCCTAGCCTATCTACAGATTTCACAAATGCCACACCTATCCAACCTGCAAGGACAACTGTCTACACTCCACCTAGTAGGCACGTAAGTTATACACTGTACACCTTAACACCCCAATGCAGCGGCCACATTTTGGCACCCCAGGAGAAGGCAGCTTGTGGCAGATGAGGGTGATACAGTTCCTTTGTCTAACGCTGCATCAAATTTCATTCTTATACTTCGAAAATTCGGTTCGAAAATTCGGTTTGAAATTTTGATTAGAAACTTTCGAACTAAATGTACATTTACTTCATCAAGAGAATCTGTGTCCAAGGGAGATCTGGATGTCAGCCTTGCAAGCATAACAAGAATAATTACCCAGTTCCAACACACTGGCTCAGTTAACCATTTAAAACGGATGGTAAGACCTAGCAAAGTATCTAATGAAACAAAAGCATTCATAGAAGAACAGATGCGACAGAATGACGAGGCAACAGAAGAACAAGTTAGGACGAAGCTGGCGGAGCGCGGTGTTGCAGTAAATGCATCGACGATTAGAAGAGCACGATTGTGGCAAGGTTGGATGTTTCAAGGTTCCGGATACTGCCAGCTAGTGAGAGATGCCAACAAAGTTAAATGGGTAGAGTTGCTGAACGTGTTATATCTTCTGGAGATACTTTTGACAATGTCATATTTTCGGACGAGTGTTCAATATCAGCAGAACAGTATCGACACACGTTAAAGGAAAATCGGTGAACCAAAGAAGAAGAAAACAAGACTAAAGCATCCCTTGAAAGTTCATGTATGGGCTGGCATCAGCAAACACGGAGCAACTCATATCTGCATCTTTAAAGGCTGAACTCTATTGTAGCGTTTTAGAAGGTACTCTCATCCCTTTTATCAATGTGGAAAGTACATTGATCAGCTGTACACAAGTTTGTCCAAGCCCATGGTTGTGCCATATCGTTTTGAACGGCAATATTTTGTTGACAAGAAGTACAATAACTGGCTGGTTACTGTTTGGCCTTTTGCCGTGAGGCAGACATTGAGAATTCGCTTACATGTAGTACAATATTATTTACTGAAGGACGGAATACAAATGTAGCTCAGGCGGTACATCGTAGAGCACCAGTCAGGGATGTAAAAGCTGTTGGCCTTGTCTCCCAACACTTTCTCCTCATAAGTGGGAGGGTCATCAGTGCTCAAAAAGCATGTTGTGGTATTTGCAAAAAGGAGGGGATTGTTACCCAGTACAACAGCCTGCCCTCAATTCTACGACCACATCTGTCAGCATGTTGTTAAAATCATTTGCCTCAGATTTTAATTTAATGTGGCTAAGAAGTGCTGGGGCATGCGCGTTCACCGGCTCAAGACGTTTCGATACCAACTCCAAGTCACTTCGATACCAATTCAAACACACAAGTGAAGAAAACGAAGTGTGAAGGTACCAGCGTGAAATCGGAAATAATAAACTACAACTGAGTACTCGGCATCATGACAACTGAGGATGCCATTCCAAGTTGAAGTAGATTTTTCTCTGATTTTAGATGCTCTCTTGAAAATACATCGCTATAACATTTTAAAAGTTAAAGTATGCATTAAAAGCTTTCAAATGATATACGTTACGGGGTATTTTGTGTTCTAGAAGTCAGATAAGTTAGTGAATAATTTATCACTTAGATTGGCTTCGGCATCATGCCAATCAAGTCTTTTTACTCGCGCTATTTGTGACAGAGCCTGAATATAAATTTGCCACTTGCATGAAAAATTAGTAGGTTTGTGTGACCATGGTCCACAACTGGTTTTCCGAGAAAACAAATTGCTCAAAAACCCATATTATCTCCCTTTTTGGTTATTCTGAATTGTCTGTAACCAAGTATGTCCTTAATGGTCTGATTGGCTAAAAGTGGAATTAGACTTCAAAACCCGGACCCAGACTGAAAATCCACGTGACCCAGAAATCGGAATTAGGTTCAGATCCGGACCCGTGTACTTCCACATATAAATATCACAAGCGGCGTCATCTTCAAGTGCCAGAACGATTAGAATGACATGTCAGTTGACAATAAGTACATGGTTACAATTATTTATACAAATGTAGCAGTGAAAAAAATAATGTACTACTATATTCCCGATATCGATGAAAGTGCAAACTTTTGCCAGTTGTATTTTTTTGGCTACAATAATCTAAGCAGCACTCGTGAAAAAAAAATCAAGTAAATCAGATGGACTCAATGCACTTCAACGATAATGAAATATAAACACCATGGAAACACTTACCTTTTATTTCCAGCCGAAGTTATGCAAGCCTTCTCTTACCAGTGCAGGAATCACGACCAATGTAACTGCACGTGGGAGACTTGGAAAGAGATGCCAGAATTTACGGAAAACGGACAAACAAAGCAAACAGATTTAGACTGTTGTAATTATTATTTCATTATTCTAAGAGGACGTGTGACCGAGAAGCCCTATAATAAACATTACGATAAAAGAGTAATGTGAATTTATGTCAAGGAAGTGTCACATGATAGTATACAGGATAGGGTAGGGATAGCTAGTGTAATTATGTTACCAATCTATAGGTTGTTAAGAGCATGTTCCGCCATACAGGCGGCCCTTCCTAATCTGACCAGCTTTGCGCCAACCTCATTTCTAGATACCGAAGGCGAATATTTTCAGGCAAGTTTTACTTTCCACTCCTTATTGTTAGTTTTACTTAATGTTAGTAGTTTATTGTTTGTGTGACATAGTCATGGCTGCACCGCGCGTATTGATTCTCGGACATTCTTTTATACGCCGTCTGCATCAGTTCATTAGCCGAAATCCTACCGAGTACGATATAAATTTGCACATTTCAGAACCACGTTATCAAATGGCATGGCGTCGGAGGGCGTACCGTGGATGAAACCCATCCAGTACGATCTCTCCGTGGTAGTGGAGTTCTCCCCCGATATAGTTATAATTCAGCTTGGGATGAATGATCTTAGTCGGTTCTGATCTTGAGGACCTTGTGCGCCTATTACATGGTGAATACAACGTCAAATTCATTTGTGTGTGCCAGACTATTCGCCGCGATTCAGCGGAGGAATTTAATATGAACTTGCGCCTTTTGACCAGGTATCAAGGGTGTTATTAGAGCCCATCCCTTATGCTATGTTTTGGGGCCATAAGGGCTTTTGGAGGGCACGTAATGTTTTACTTGCTCGTGATGGAGTCCACCTCAATAGTAGTGGACAACATAAGCTTTACCGCAGTCTTAGAGGGGCAATGCTAAAATCTATGCGAACTAGCCTTTCGTGCTGATGGCGACTAGTGACGATAACACGTGTTTCAATATTTGGCTACTGTATATTTGTTTTGTCGCCAGTTCCCGTGTATAATGATTGCCTATAGCCTTGCCAGATGTTATATAATTTATATTGGTGCCAGCCATTTGTATAACATGTTTAGTCGCTGCCAAGTTTATTTTGGCTACAGCGTTATTGGCTGCATGTATACTATTGTATGTATTATGTCAACCCTTTAGTAAGTCGTTGCCAACTAATGGCACGGCATTGGTTGTACTCTGTGATACTATGGTACTGTGTCAACCCTTTAGTAAGTCGTGGCCAAATAACGGCACGGCATTGGTTGTACACTATGATACACTGGCTTTGGCGTTTAAGGCTCTTTTAGTGCCGCTGGTTGAAACCACAGGAGTGTACAACCCATTTCGGCCACCTACTGGTTAAGGTGTGCTCTATTGTGCTCGGTTACTGACCATGCACTTGGTTTTTGGGGAACTTGGCTTGACCATTGTTATAACCAAAAGTAATGTTAATCACTGTATACCAACTATGTCAAGGTATTTACTTTCGTATTACTAGCATTTTGGCGTTTGCCTCACTAAAGACATGGCGAAACTTAGTGCGCGACCGCTGTCGATTATTAGCATGCTTCTGACCTTTAGTCTTTTAGCATTATCGATTAGATATGCCTTCTTCGAAGCGTGTGCGTACCTCAGCCTCAGGAACAGCAAAGCGACAATCGAAGCACCTGCGAGCGTCAACAATCACAGAAGTAACTCCTGCAGCATTGCAGTCGCCGGACATTCTTCCCTCCACCCCTAGCTCCACTGCCGGTTTGGTTTCACTTGACGTACAGGCACTTACTGCAACTATCTCCGTGGCGGTGGCACAAGCAGTCAAGCAGGCCTTGGAGGACAGCACCGCCCCGATAACCCCCCAGCAGAATGCCGTACCGGCGAGTACCACGACAACAGATCAGGTTGTGCATGAGGCGGTAGAGAACCAGTTGTCCGGCCTCACGGCAGGTATGCCATCGACACTCGCAAGTAATTCGCTTGCGCTGGTTGTCCCTCAAGCAGCTCCTGAGAAACCGATATTTAGTAACATAGCTTTAGCTCTGGGGAGTAGATTGAGTGCCAAAATCAAGGCACGAATCTGGGCGAACGAATATATTGATTTTGGCGCTCTACTCTCTCTGTCGCCAAATCAGGAGTGCTATTCTCTTTCCTTTTCGCCTTCAGCGACTTCTACGGCGCAACCCCAGCTTACGCTAGAGCCTTGCCAACCTACTAAGAAAATTCAAAGTCTAAATCAATGGCTCTCGGCATTTAACACCTGTGTGGCTATTTATTGCGTGAAATTCCCCGAAGAGTCACCGACCTTAATGAAGAAATGCGAAATTATTTGCGATATTTCAGCCAAACCGGGGGATTGGGCCTTTTACGACGAAAAATTTCGGCTAATAAGACAATCCGCCCCCGAGAAATACCCTTGGGATGCTATTCATTGGGAATTATGGCTAAAAGCAGTCACAATTAATTTTCGGAGACAGCAGTTTGACACTGATAAGGCCTCTACACGCTATCAGTTTCGCAAGCCAACCAGCAACCAGTTTCTAAAGGGCACGTGCTGGAATTTCAATGCCGGAAGATTCTGCGGCGGTTGCAAATTCGAGCATGTGTGCTTTAAGTGTGGGTCACAACATCCTGCAAGCGGTGCTCGGTCAACGCTCAACAACATGCCGGCACTCCACCTAACAGAGCAATGCCTCCAACTAGGCAAGCAGTTCAGCAAGCCAGTAACTCCCGTAAAGGCTCAGCGCCTTGAATTGCTTCTCAGCGACTTTCCTTCCTTTCAGAAGAATTTTCTAGTTAGCGGTTTCTCTGTGGGTTTTCGCATTAGTTTTGTAGGAGAGCGGCGTTGTTTGGAATCTCCTAATCTCAAAAGCGCTCTCGCACAACCGGATGTCGTTACCGCAAAGTTAAACAAGGAATACGAAGCTGGTAGAATCGTGGGGCCTTTTCCCCTTCCACCTTTCGATAACTTTCATTGCTCCCCTTCAGGCATAGTTCCCAAGAAAGCTCCTTCTGAATTTCGTTTAATTCACCATCTGTCTTATCCGACAGGTGCTTCGGTCAATGATTTCATTCCAGAAGACCGTGCTTCTGTTTCCTACGCGTCAATCAACGACGCTATATATGTCGTTAAACAGGCGGGGGTTGGTTGTTTTATGGCTAAAACAGATGTTAAATCAGCATTCCGAATTGTCCCAATTCACCCCGAATACTACCCTTTGTTGGGCATGAAATTGTACTATTTTGACAAATGTCTTCCCATGGGTTGCTCCTCTTCGTGCGCCATTTTTGAGGCTTTTAGTTCTGCGCTAGAATGGTTATCGATACACCGCCTCGGAGCCTCCGGGGTGTTGCACATTTTGGATGACTTCCTATTCATTGCGAAGAGCGAGGAGAAGTGCAAGGCCGATCTGAATAACTTTATCCGCATGTGCGATTATCTCGGGGTCCCCCTAGCTCAGGGAAAAACTGTCGGTCCCGATACCACTTTGCAATTCGCGGGTATCACACTTGACTCGTATAAATGAAATGTATAAATGGAAATGTTTCGGGCACGCATGCCCGAAAACCTAGAGGTCCCAAGACCTTGTGAAAAGCTAGCCTCGGCGCCTGTGTGTAATGTGTTTCAAGCGCATCCACAAGAATAAGCTGCTGCTGGACCGCCGGTGCCCGTATTGTCGCCACGCGTGCATCGTTCTCGTCGTCGGGGGATGTATGACGTCTTTGCCTACTGCCTTCGGGAGCTTTTGCGCTCCCCCCTCTATGGCGGCGTCCCCCTGCCACACCAGCCGACCGCGCCTATTTGGAAGGCAAGTTTCAGGAGATATTGTCGATTCCACCCCCCACCATAGACGATAACATGGAAGACATGGACGCCGTCCAGGATGACGAGAACCTCGAGGACATGATCCTGTATGTGGAGCATCCGGTCCGCCCCAACATTAACCTTGCCAGCGTCATCCCCTCGTACACCCCCCGTCGTGTATTTAATTGACTTAACCCAAGACTACCCCCGAGGATCCGGCCAGCGATGCCGAACTCACACATCCCGGATCCTCGTGGGCCTCAACCTCCTATGTATCCCCCGAAATCAGGCTTATCGTGATTGACAGTGATAGCGATGAAGATTAAACATGAATCACTTAAAACTTTTTTTATCACTGCTACTTTGATAAAAAAAATATTGCTATAAAAAAAATTACACAAGCTTTTTTTAAAATTTGTTCTTAATGTCTTGTGCATCTCTCTGTTACGTTTTGTTTAGCCGGAGGCCCACACTGATTTTTTTTATAAAGTCCTACCTGCGATGCTTCTTACTGGTTTTGGAGTAGCCTTGTCGTTCTCATCCGTGCTCTCTTCCTCCTCCTCGTTGTCATCCTCATTGTCCTTGTCACTGCTGTTTTTGTCACCCTCCTTTTGGCAGCCATTAATTCTTCTCTCCCTCTTTGTTTTTTACTACTGTAAAGCACCTGGCAGGTTATAAAAAAACATTAGGGTCAACAAAAGACCCTCAAAAATGGCCTCGCAGCGATTTTCGCGTTATATTTAAAAAGAACCCCTTCAGCAACCTCGTTACCAAAACCTGGCGGTTTTCAACCGGCATTGTTTCGTATTGAAATAACATTCAGCCCTCTCGTGGAGCGATAACTGATACCCTTTACGTAGAAACCCTTTCAGCCACCGCATGGAACGCCATCCAACAGATCCGAGGATGGGACTAGGTCCAGCATTGACAAGTACACCGCGCTCTTCTTCAGTCACAGAAGCTGTGGGAAGACTTTTTCCTGGTTCATTTACAGCTAATGGTACTACAAACAGCATTACTTGTCTTCCACAGAAAACAAGAAAACGGCCATATCCATTTTCACATAATAAAGGGAGCAAGGACGGGACTGTTTTTCTTAAAGATGTGGTTCTTGTACCAAGCCCTCAAATAACGAAAATTCCACTGGGGAAGCTGAGGGGGAACGTTGTACGTATATGAAGAAGTTGTACATAAATGGAACAAGTTCCATGTTTATAGGGCAAGTTGTATGTGATTGGGACAACAAGTTGACAGTATTTGGAATAAGTTGTATACTTATTACTCGGGCCAGCTACATTTGTACATGCCTACATGCAGAACTCGCACTCAGGCATGATCGAAAAGCGCTTCAATACTGTATACAAAGCTATAAATGAAAAAAGTTAAATTATGTTCGCTATGATATTATTTCAGAGTTTTATGCATTCTAATTTAACTTTTTTTATACTGCTAGCGAACTAGTCCGGCCGGTGATTGATACAGCCTTGGCCTCGCAAGACCAGGGGATTATTTTAATTTTAATTATCCTAACTAAAGAAAATTGAGGAATTTTAATTCCCTTAAAGGTATTGGTATACGGTATCCGAAAAAAAAAAAAAAAAGGAAAAAAAAGATATAACTAAAGGAAATGACTAAAGGAAATGCCTACAGGCTATGACACGAGCTATTCCCAGGTGGTCACCCATCTATTTACCAACCTGGTCCAATCAGGCTTAACTTTTGTGATCGGACGAGACTGGGCTTCAAGAAAGGTAAGAGTTTCAAGTTCCAAGGCATTTGATACTGTCGACCATAAAATCTTACTAACTAAACCATATGCCTATGGTATTCGAGGTGCCCATTTTAAGTGGTTTGAAAATTACTTAGAAAGCAATATATCAAACTAGGTGGCATAGAGTCTAAAAAGCATGACCTCCTCAACGCCTCTCCTAAAGTATCTTTCAGAATATTTGCAGATGATACCAATATATTTTTTACTTGTGAGAAACCTAAAGAACTAGAAAGGAGTTATGAATGATGAATTTAAATTGATGCTTAAATACTGTGCTATCAACAAACTGTCTGTTAACTTTAAATATTTGCTTCTATTTATTCGTCCCCTTTTTTTGCTTCATGTATTTTCTGAATTACTTGTAAGTCTCAATAAATTTTCAGTTCCCTTCCCTTGTAAATGTAATATTAACATCAGTTCAAATTCTATTGCCAAACATTATTAGTTATTTATATATCAAACCTCTTACTAACCGCCATGATTTACAAATGTATTCTATTTATGTACTTAAATGTATACTATATGTAAGCAGTGACCAACTTGAAAGCTTCACGGCTAATTTGGTCACTGCACACTAATTAGGTAATAGTAAGTAACAAAAGTCTTTTATTGTCTCTTATCCCTGTATTCTTGAATCAGTGTAAAATAAAATGAAACTTGAAACTTTACCGTCTGAGCTAAACTCCTAAGGCCACAGGGAACCCAACTAGGTGGTCAGCAGGTACAGGTACTGATCGTGCATGCATGTATGACACACAAATATGTGTTTACAATATAAATTATAGCAACTAATGTGAAGATTTCAAAACGTCAAATGTTTTCTTTCTTGTTCGTTCAAAAGTTCATTCTTTGGGTCCAACAGGTTTCTTTGTTAGAATAACAATATGTGCTAGTGCAACCCAACAAGTCCTTAGAAGGTCCACTCTTCCTGCTGGCCAGCAGGTGTTTAAAATCGACCAGCCCGGATTCTACCAATCATGTTCTCATTATAGATACGTAGTGTGGCATGTCAACATTGAGACTAACATCATTTATCATACTGGCAGTCAAACTTCAAAGGTAGTTTGCTGTGATATACTCCCTTCTCATGACATAGATCACTGATTGCAAATCCTTTATCAGTCATCACTATTTCCCCCTAGGACAATAGACTATGGCTCCAATTTGCTCTGAGTTGCTCATCTGAGATTGTTCCAGGGTACGCATCAGAGCACTTGCATAAAGCACCATGAGGGAAAGTCCATACTGATACTTTGCCAGTTGTATGATTCTTATAATAGCCGAAGGCAAGGTTGTTAAGATCAAAGTTCTGAAATTGAACTATCCATGTCTCAGTATTGTCCCCAAGAATTCCACACTCAGGATACCCTGCATCAACAAACTTCTTTGGTGAAAAAGCCTCTATAAAAGCAGGCAAGAACAGAACGAATGAAAACCATCCATGCTACAAACACTCTTGACATGGTAGATTAACTGCCCCCTACTAATTTGGCCATGATACCAAGTTCAACAACATGTCATGCTATTTATCAAGCAGCTTGTTGTTTTAATCATTTTTGTTTTGGCTCTGGACACCACCTGGATACAAAATTCAATGCATAAATGGAGCTAAGCATGTAAAGAGACAGTTTGGACTTAAACTCATTAACTGTAAGTCCAGACATGAAAATAAAATTCCTTGTCATTTCTTTTCATGCCGTCATAAGTGAATCATCTCTTATCTAGTTGAAATTAATTTCTTTGAATTTTTGTTCCTATAAACTTCTTTCCCTTTTCAAACTCTCTTGCAAAGCATTTATTTCTCTATGAAGTTTTTTCACTTCCAGCTTCATTTCCAGCTTTCATCCTGTCACGTTCGGTTTGTAGTACAGATCGAGTTCTTTTTCAGTTCACTGAGCGTTTTTCTTTTCTTTTTGGTGGCTGAATGCTGCTAGATCTTTCCCTAGGAGCTTTCCTTTTTGTCAGGTTACTTTTTGCTTGAGTTTAGTGCTAGGACATTTGCGATTTTAGGCCTCCAATTTCTTCGGTTGATCCTCTCTCTAAACAAATAATAAATATGATGGGGGTGACATATTATACATTTTGTGCAATGAACCGAACATTTCACTTGTTTTGTTCAATTTATGTTCTCGTTCTTCAGAATAGCAGCATATTTTCTCTTAAGCTCGGGATCGACTGGTAAAGTGTAGTAATTCATGCCTTTTGTGCGCCAGTTGTTATGGCACAAAGCACTAGCACAATTCCAGTGCCAAACCATCTCTTCGGTTTTGCAGTGATAAAGATGAAGATAAACTATAATGGGCCACGCCCCTCCAACGAATTGCTGGTCTGGCGTCCCATAACTTTTTACTGCCTCACCCACGGTACTGTTTTTTTATTTATGTACATTTTTTACGCAAACATCATCTTGTAAGGGGCGGTGGCGTCTGTAATTGGGACGCAATACCCCAAGACCACGCATAGCTCATAGACGATTCGAACGTACTCGCCGTAATACGTCCCCTCGCAATCGCTACTCACGTAGCGCTTGACATCTTCAGGTTTCATGCTCCGCACCACCCTTCTATGGAAACTTTAATAACACATGTGAGCCGTTTCAGCCACCTCCCTCGACTTGAAATAAAACTCAATCAGTAAACCCATGACGGTTCTTCACACCACCCATGACACCAAGGCAAATGAACTCACCCCAGCACCCAAAAAAGAACGCCAACCGAACCTTCAAATACACGCGCTCCAACGCCCCACCTCCTTCAGTCGACGTTGGCCGTCGGGCAGGGCGGAGCTCTCGCGGTCCGTGCTCGGTTGCATCTATGGGTATGCTACAAACACATCCTCATCTAATCATGTCATATAATCTTCTAACGATGTCAATATGATATTTTCACACCCTTGTCAATATGATGTTTTCACACCCATATATAAACATGGTCTGTGTTGTCTAACCACTCCCTTCTCTCTTCTCATCTTTGTTGTACTTCTCATCCTTGAGCTTTGTTGTACTTCTTTAACCATATAATGTTTATATTGTTTATATTGTATTTTTGCCAGGTACAAATAAACTTGTTGTTGTCAAATAGTTATCTGATCTTTTGCATCAGATCTACGTTTGTGTAGTCAAAGGATATTTGTATTTGTATTACCACTGGAAGCCTAATCCTTTTGTCACACACAAAAACATGACGAAGGCACTTTGCTAATCTATGATTAGCATACTTCTAAATAACTATGTCCAACACTTTAGTTTGGCTTTTTTCAATACCGATAATGTATTTGCTTATGCCTATGAAGCACATGAAAGCAAAACGGTAAATAAGCATGTTTTATCAGAAACATTAAAATTAAAGCTTTCATTTGACCTCTAAGCAGAAACGTGGTTTATTTGTGCATTTTCATGTAGAATACTAGTACAGTGTATGTTTCTACTAAAACAATTAGATTACTCACTCTCAGTTTCTATCAGCCGATAGAAAACTTCGATCTCATAGGATAATTGTCAAATAGAGCATAATGTATTAGCTCATGTAGTTTGTAAATTAAAGGACATTACATTCCAACTTTGAGAGATGTTTCTCAGTTTCTTTGCTTGGCATATGTACATGCATTCAATCAATAATAAGTTGTAAATATAAAGAAGGTTAAAAATGGAGGGTTATCCTGTACCGTCTCAGGTAAAATAATAAGGTATCTATGCTGTGGTTCAATTTTAAATCTAGTTGAATTTGTTTTGAACCAATTCAATTTTTTTTACCTAACTTGTCTTTTACCGAAAATTAGTGAGCACTTATTTTGCAGGGAAGGGGTGGGTGGAAATAGTTTTAATTTTTTTTTGAAAACCACAACATTTATATAGCAAGATGTCAAATCACAGTGTTATTAGTTTTGAATGTATATGTGCTCTTCATCAGATACTTTTTTCTTTTTTTTAGATGAAAGCTGTATTGGAGTGATTGTTCCGAAGAGAGAAATGTAGGAAAGTCACTAATCCTTCAGCTTTTAGAAAAAGGCAGAGGAAGGGATTGAAGGTCCATCCACTGTTATGTTCTTGGCATGACCAGACCATCAGTGAGACATCCCTGCAAGTAAGACTAATTGGTCACGCCATATATATATATTAGTATTTTTAAAATCTAACATTCACTCATTTATTGTATCTTGTCAGTAATTTTGCTACAAATTGCATGTTATGATTTATGTTTTGGAGATGGAAATGATAGAAAAACAATATATTATACATGTTTACATAATTATACATGTACATCATACATAATATCAACTACTGTTAGTAAGAGAATAAGAAACAAGACAGCCAATATACATATGTATATATATTGTATATATGTATATATATATTGAGTATGGTATACCAGCAACTAGCAACTTCTCACAGTCCCATGTATTTTTTGTGGAATAACGTTAATATATACACTTACAATTATGGGTGGTATGTCTTCCAAAATATTTTTTTCAAGTGGTCTGACCAAGAGGACATCTGATATATTGCAGTAGCAATCGGACAATAAGAAATATATGTATAGTACATATTTCTTTAGTACATATAGTACATAGTTCTTTAGGCCTGGAATGGACAAATATATGTTGTGGTTCAATTATATTTTTTTACCCCTGGTTCAATGTTTTTTTGAACTGCTTCAAATTTGTTTCAAAATATTTTTGTCAACCCACCCCTCCCTTCCCACTCCCACCGCTCTTTCTTGTCCCCCCTGAGATCATGCTGTGCCACTGTACTTATCTTGGCTTACCTACCTCGACCGATAGGGCTTAACTTCGGAGATCCAAAGATTTAGTTGACTAACGCACTGTGCCACAAGCGCTTGTTGATTTGGAGAGTAACATTTTTTTGGATAAGTAACTAACCTCAGAACCCAGACCCTCTAAGGTCAACAAGTCAACATTAAGTAGTAACTCACATGGAACCTGTCAAATCAATTCTGAACTCTGAAACTCTGTATTTTTTGCTTTAGTCTGCTTCAAACATGAAGGAACTGTGCATAGAAAGAGAAATGTTCTACCCAACATTAAAAAAAAAAACACAGACTGTAAAATATTTTCCTTCTTCAATGGTCATGCATGTGAACTAATCCAAACCCTAACCCAACATTTAAAAACTATCAGTGAACACTAATCTCACTAATTTTCGGTAAAAGACGAGTTAGATAAAAAAATTGAACCCGTTAAAACAACAACATATTATACTATATTTCTCATTATCTGATAGTGACTGGAATGTTTTTTTTCTTGAGCTATATATTTTATAAGACTGTTTTTTTTTTAATTACAGCATGGGGAAACAGTCTTTAATATTCTTTTTTATTTAATACCCTATTCTTCATGTCTAACATAGATAAATTATTAATTGAAAGTCGTATCCCAAACAAAACCTTTTCCACAGCAAAGTTGTAATGCGTGCATTGGTTAGCACAACACTGACATGCCTCTTAGACGAGCCCGTTATGACCAGTTCATTAGCAGAGTTCCTGCTACATGTGCAAAGTGGTCTTCCCCAGGGATCCTTAAAGATTGGCTGAGATGTGCCAATGGGAAGTGTGCTGATGAGCACCAATACCAAAGAATGTGATAGGTATTTGAGAAAAGAATTGTGCTAATTATGCACCATCACATGTCAGAATCCGGGGCCCTGATAGCAGACTCGATTGAGAGTGACCCACTAAGTGATTGATAGGGACCCACTACAATGTATGTCCTGGTTTGAGCCACCTGCCCGTAATATCAAGCGAGTATTATTAATATCAGTTAAGGAAATCGCATATCCCATTCACAGCTATCACAAACGTCCGTCAATATATCTTTCGAAAAGTCAACGCCATGGTCGGAAAACCAACGCCATGCTCGGACTTATCGACACGCCCGGAAATGAAATCCACCTAACCCCAATAACTCGTTCCTGCACATGCGTGCATCCACGAGTTAAAAACAGTCCTCGAAATGCATCTCGCACCTTCGTCTTGCTACATGGTACGCTCAATTGATTAACGAGAATGCCGCTTCAACATGCGATCTTGTTATTTCGAAACATATCGAGGGCAGTTCCACGTCACGGACGTTACATCTCAGACAAGATTTTGAACCTTTTTATTTCTCTAGATAAATGCCAAAAGACAGTTTGCCAAATTTTCAATATCATAACCCTTTACCAGAATACAGTAATACTTAAAATAACATGAGTAAGAATTTGGGCATTTTATACATTATTAAAATGCAAGAAAAAGCACTGTCACGGACGTTACATGTACATGGAAAACAACCAATATTCCAAGCAAAAATCTTCAAAGTTAACTTGCTGTGAGATGAGATGGTACACCAGGCTAGTTTTATAATTTGAAGTATGCAGGTAGTGGATAGTTATTTCTTCAGTGCCAAAATATCATCATCACCTTCTTTACTTTTGGCCAAGGGGAGAAAAAACAGTGTCACGGACGTTACATCATTTGTCACGGACGTTACATCATTTGTCACGGACGTTACATGTGCAAAATAGCCTAACAAGGGTGGTGCATAATATGAACATTTTAGAATGTCCAGCAGTCAAACAGCTGTAACAAGCTTTAGTAAACCCTCTTTGATAACATTATGAGTCCAGAACATTTTAAAAGTTTTATTTAACATTGGTAATAAAAAAAAAATTTATAACCACCCAAATAATTAATATTTATCCAATTTGGTGTCATTTTTGCTATTTTTTTAATATTACATGTACTTTGGGTTCCCCCTGGTGAAGCCAATGAAACAATGCAGCTAATAATGCTATATTTTATAACCCTGAGGTATACAGACTTCATGAAACCTTTAAGTTGCCCTTATAACTTCCATTTTCAAATTTACCATAATCCCCTCTCTCATGTGGAACTGCCCTCGACATTCTCACCCTAACTGAGACCTGGCTCACTGAGAAAAGTACTAATGACACTACTATACCCGAAATACTGAACAATCTACATAATTATAAATTATAAATTTCTACAGGATTATGAATGTCTACATTTATCTAGATCTACTGGGAAGGTAGGTGCGCCTTGGTTCACTGACGACCTCAGAATGTTAAAGCAAAATCGTCAATGTGAAAGAAAATATTTATCTACATGCCTTGAAGTCCATCGGCAGGTTTAAAGATATAAATGCAGTGCTTACGCTGACGCACTGGACTCTGCGAAGTCTGATTATTATAAAATCAAGATTTCTAACTCTGGTCTGTTTAAGGTCAAGCCAGTTCCTCCCTTGCGTCCTCATGCGTCCCCAGCTTCTTTGGCCGAGTATTTATCCTCCAAAATACAGAGACAGAGACAATTTACAGGAGTCCGGCTTATCATCTATGGAACTGTCAATGTCCGTAAATTCGTCTGCTTGCCTAAGCTCTTTTTGTAACTTTGCTGCTGTTTCTAAGAACTATATCCGCGAAATAGTGGAACCATCTAAACCCAAGTCCTGCACTCTTGATCCTCTACTGACAAAAGTTTTGAAGCAATCTGTAGATGCTCTAGCTGGTCCGCTTACCAACATTGTGAATGCATCTTTTACATCAGGTGTGTTTCCTACGTCACTCAAGAAGGGCATTGTTCACCCATATATAAAGAAACAAACTCTTGACCATGACGAGTTTCTGAGCTACCGTCCAATTACGAACATTGCCTACCTATCCCAAGATTCTAGAACGAGTTGCTGCTGTACAAATGATGAATTACCTCCTTGCTAATAACCTAATTACAGTCGGCGTATAGACTTTTCCACAGTACAGCATCTCAACACCTTGATCAGCATCCAACAACTGCAAATGAAGTGTGTGCAGAATCTGACTGTTCAACAGCACCAAAGCGCAATGGCTTTAACCCTCCCCTTTCAAGGCCAGAGAGCATGGAGACTGTCATTACGTATGCGTTCCTGGTCAGTGAGTTCAATTCAGTCTTCTGCACACGGGAACTATCATCACAACTTGGCCTTGAGGGAAAGAAGACAAGACTTTCCTTGACAACTTTAGAGAAAGAAACGTCTCGTTGAGAGCAGCATTGTCAGTTTAGAAGTGTATGACCTTGATGAATACGAATTCCTGGAACTTCCTATGGTGTTCTTCACACCCAAGTTACCTGTGTCAGTCGATTGTTGTTTTTACCCACTATTGGTAAAGTTATTCTTCATTTTGTGATTTTCCTCCAGGATGTGCACAACTAATGACATCTTTGAGCATCTAATTTGCATATTTCAAGAAACTGAATATCTCTGGAATGAGACAAGATTTTAACTAGGTGCGTTCGACCCATACCATTAATTAACACCATTTACATGATGCATGCGCAACTAGAAAAATGGCTATCCGAGTCTCAGCAGTTCCCATCTATTAGGGTTATTAGGGTTATTGCTCCAAGCTAATTTATTCATCGTTTTATGGTGTGTACTTAGTGTTTTTCTCTGTACAATGGGGACTCTCCGTTGGCTGTCCGAAGATGTATTGACGGAATTTATGGCATGTGTCCAAGTTTTCGATTCATCGGAAAGAATTTGACCGTGTTTTGGGTGCAACAGAGATAGAGATGGTAATGTACACTGAACTGTTTTCGCGACAAAGCTCCCCGAGTCTCATGGCACGTTCATAATACATCCCTAGGCTCAGAGATAGAACGTGCTGCACTCTTTACTCATACTCGTCAGGGTGAATATATTAAAGCTTAAAGTTGACCTCCGGGTCATGCACTATTCATATTTGATAAAACGTTTGCAAGTTTGGCTAGCGTTAGATTCCCAAAAACTCAATTCTGCGCCGATGTGGAATGGATAAACACTCATTTTAACCTCTTCGATATGTGATTTCAAAGTTCAGCGGGGCATTTTGATGTAAAGATCAATTTGATTTAGCTACATGTACACTAAATAATAACCTTGTCACACAATCCTTGTACACATTGGAAGAACTACTGCATGCGTCAACACAATTCGCCATTATGAAGTGAAGGTTCTAGACGTAATCGTGGATGCACGAATGTTCAGAACGAGTTATTGGGTTTAGGTGGATACAAGATAATTTATTCGTCATTTTTTTCTGACTCGCCGCTGACTTTCCGAATGACCGTCCAAGGTTTCGAAAAGATTTGGTCATGATGGAGAAGATGTATTGACGGTGCCCATCTAATGCCAAACACTTCAAACAAGGTATTGGGTTCCAACAAATTACTTAGTGGTGATGACGTCATTGGTCACGTGATTTGAAGTATATGCCCATGTCTCCTTCATTTCCAATGCCAGCTGGCTAAAACCTGGACAGACAGGGTAGTGGGTTGCTATCAAACCTAGACAGACATGTAAAGAATGTGATGTAAAGTGGTAAGCTGTAGTGCTAAGTGTGCATGCCCTACGAGGGAAAGAGAAAATAATTCTGACCCAAGTGGGACTCGAAGCCAACGACCTCCAGGTTATATGTCTGGCATTCTGAGCTATCAAATCAGATGAGAGCAATCGTGGGTATTGGTGACAGACAGACATGGTAGTGGGTTGCTATCAAACGATGACGTCATCGATTACGTGATTTTTAGTATATGCCAAAATAGCTCAGTGACCATCCACGAGTTGCCCTAAGGGGCCCTATGTTTTATTATTAAAGTCGATTTTCCATAAGTAAATAGTTGAACTTTTTTTTTTATTGGAGTGTGGCGTCTATGCGTCATAAAGGTTTCTATTTCCAATATGCTAATTATGTGACGACATTGTGAGGCCAACAAAAGGTCACTTCTTTCTCCTTGCAATTGAAACTATTTCTGATTTATACAAAATATTTAGTAACATCACTGATATAAGGCCCAAGTATTACATGGATGTTTAGAAAAATATGTATATTCTACCAGCACAAATAATTTGCATATCGGAAATAGAAACTCAGACGCAGCACTCAAATTAAGAAATATTTTAAAATTCAACTATTTACTTAATAATTGGGCTCGTATGTGATTGTGTTTTTGAATTCAGTAATGTTAAACAGTAACTTCTGCTACAGTGTATATATTTCTTGTACATGTCTTCCAACGTATGTTTCAATCAGTAATTCTATAGCTTTATTTTTTTTGTTGATTTAACTATTATAATAACAATTTTAACTCACATTAAAAACTCAAGAATCTAACAACCCAGCAATTTAAACAGTAACGTAACATTGTAGATGAACTGTTTTAACGAAACTTCTAATACATCCTGACATTTTCGACATTAGAACATAATTTTAGATAAAAAAAGCTACCTCGATGGCTCAACTAGCATTATCGAGACTGGATTGCAAATCAAAGTTTTCCCTCATCGTTCTCTGCTTGTTCATGCTTTGACGAAATGCTTCAATGATATTCTAAATTGACACTGACCACTGTAATTATCCAGTGTTTGACTGGGAAATATACTTACCCAAAGCACTAACAGCCGAAGTTAATGAAGACCGAAGCACCAAAATTGAAGATGCTAAAACATAGAAGAGACAGTCTTAGTCTTGCAGTTACACAGCACAATGGCTTAAAATTGGCTTGACCGTTCGTTCCAAAAGGCTCACACGTACTACCTTAGCCTATGTTTTTACACTTGGGAAATGTGTTTTTTTAACACGAACTCCACGCCGTACTTCACCTTCACGCTGCACTCCATTTCTTGCCCCTCTTCTTCTTGGTCTCATACTCGAACTTCGCCCCACATCGAGCCAACGTTTCTTGATCTCCCGTGACAAACGTACAGCATGGCAAGCAACAAAAGCATACTGGGCGGGAAAGCACACACAATGTTTTTTACTCACACCGATTTCAACTGCGGTGTAAGCGCGGCCAATGAGGAAAACTAGCGTCAAGGGCTGCAGAAGTGACTTTCGTGACCATGTGCATACCCATGCTTTCGTACCACCCATACACTTTGTAGTAAAGCTCTCATTTTCGTTATCACTCCTATTTCCTTTGTCTCGTATTTTAGAAGTATTAATTTCATACACCTGCTATATATAACTTTCTCGTTGTTCTGTCACACTTTCTCTAGATTTTCAGGTGCTACAGTTCTTTGGGTCTGAAGCCCTTTCCATTATAGCCTGGAGGAGTTTCTCATGACTAACTTGGATTATCGGGCGCCAGGGCTGCCATCCATGGGTATAACTTTCGTTTCGTATAGGTTGTCTTTCCCATTTTGGTTTCATATGCTTAGATACCAGGAGATGGCAGTCCTATGCATTTTACCCATAGTTCTATTATGGCTCTACATAGGTACATGTAGATAGTAATAGGCTATAATACCTTTACCTTGGGGTGTTAGATACACATAACTATTTCTTATTATTTACTTTTAGGTATTCCCGCACTCGGTTACAGCTTTCAACTATTACACAGTTTTATTTACTCTACTAACATGGCTGTATGATGATTAAATCGTGCTTTTGATTTGTCATTTTGTTATGGTGATGGTTATGACACATATAGGCATGCATGTATCACATATGTGCGCCAACAAGTCTGTCCATTTATTTACACCTCTTTTTTTTGGTTCGTATATCACAGACTGACACGATTGCGCAACTTCTAAAACACATTGAAGTATTGGAGGCACATAAAAAGGGGGATATCGACGCTCAATTTAACGTCATATACACTGCACCAGGCCGCTCACTTCGACAAGTACATGGCCCACCAGCAGTAACATACCGTAAAAGACCGCCTATAAGCCGCACCCCGACTTTAGCAAACTTGGAGTAAAAATATATTTTTGTTATGGCTACATTTCACTCATGTTTATCATGAAGTGAAAGACTAAGTAAACAAGACAATGATTGAACACACTTTAGATAACCTACAGCGGATGAACACGTTCGTTTGACCCCATGTTGGTTTTCCACTAAATCAGTTCAAACGATCCACTCAATCCGTTCAAACAATATTCTCAGTCCATTTAAATAGTCATTTGAATAGTCATATGTTTAACTCCTGTAATCAGGCATTTAAACACGCTTGTGCACTCACGTCTGTTTCGTGTACGGGTTTGTTTGATCTTGGAAGCATCGAAGGAATGCTTGCTCTCAAATTACATCGAACAGCTTCTGTCAGTCTCTGAACACAAATTCCTAATGATTCCTATTTGTTTAGTCTCTTCCCGTAAATCTTGATAACAGTCAAGTCGACAGTGTTCATCTACAATGCATAAACATCAGCACGTGTGCTCAGATCAGAAGTGTGACATTTTTAAAAGTTGATCGGCGGTGTGATTTGATATTCGTCCTGCGTAATGCAAAACGTTCAAGCTATCAGATTTCATCAACTTACTGGTATCAGAATTTGAACAGTATCTGGTACATTTCTAGATCCTTCGGTAAATATATATTTTAGACAACTCAAAACACAAAGGACAAGTCTAACCTCAAAGGGAACAGGTTTTACAAACCACGAAAGGAGCTGCAGCATCGTATGGCGAATCAAACTGTAGTAGCGTGATTAATGAGCAAGAAGCATTAGCTAGAATAACGGACACAATGGCGGCGAACCTCATTATGCATAGCATTTTTGGGCATTTAAAATTGGCGAATACTAACAGAACTCTCTATAGAAGCTCACGGAAAAATTGAAATAATTTTACCTGCAATATATGTGCCACTTTTCAGGTCTTCTTTATTGTTTCATAGGACTTCGATACAGCCATTCGAGTATACATCTGTTCAATCCATTGAAGTTTCGAGCGGTCAAAATACCCAATCCGAATTGCCCAGATATTCCCAAGTTATGCCATACATTCCTTGTAATTACCAAAAAAAAACACCTAAAAGATCCATAAACCTCTCGTGGACTAGTGTAGGAGGCATCAACCAGGTCTTCTGGTTTACTTCTTCGGGTATTCAGTGCTGGTAATCACTGGTTTATATAGATATTTGCTCTTGTTTCGAGCAGTCAAAACTTTACCCAAAATGTGTTACTTCTGATCTTTCGAATGGTGTATTTAAAGTCCAAAAATGTCTCCAATGAATGCTAGATTTACTACATGAATTGCACTCTTCGTGGCGTTCTTCGTCCGCCATTATAGAGCTAAGTATCCTGGCCTGCAATTATGAATACTCTGCTGTTCAAATACAATGCTGGCGCAAGAATATAACCTCCGGAGGTGGGAGAGAGTAACAAAGTAAAAAAAAATCTTCAAACTTCAGGAAAAAAGTAAAAATTATACAAATCAATTTCATGGTAATACATTCACCTTATTAAAATATATTTTGTGCTTTTATTTATATTTAAACTCCTTCATAAACTGTTGTGTTAGTTTAAACATTTATATAAAATACCCTCCCCCTATCAAATGTTCACATATATTTTGGGCTTCCTGTGATATATAGAGATAAGTTTATTCACTGTTTGAAGCTGCTGTATGTTCTTTTAGATAAAGCAAAATGTCAGAAAATATCTCAGAATATGCCAAACAATCATTTAAGTGGAAGATAAAGTTTGATTCTGAAGTAAATCCCAGAAGTTCATTTGGATATTTAGCTGATCAGACAGCAGAGTTATTTCAGGTTGCTATCACAATCAAGATACCCTTACCTCTTATGAAAATATGGCACACAGACAGCAGAAGATGGGAGCTCTTGCGACTATGTAGACTTACTGAATGATTCTTTCCCTGGGGACCAATGGGAGGTTTCCAAAGAGTCAAGTGGGCGCTTAGAAAAGCATATTGAGATTGAAGTGGGAAAAGTACTCACACGGTACAAGAAGTGCAAAGGTGGACGGCAAAGAAAGGAGCTCGACGAGAAGTTTGTTCAAGTCAGTCTTTTGAGGAAAGAACTGGTGTCCATTGGAGATCTTAAACAAGAAGTAGAAGATACAAGGGAGAAAATGCAAGAATGGAGAAATAAATTAGAATTAGAAAAAAAGAAACTCTTGGAGGAATTAGAAAAAGAAACAGAAACAAAAGATGATGAAATAGAACAACTAGAGAATGTCAATGGAGAACTCAAAGCTTACATAGAGCAATTAGAGAAAAACACAGGACTTGCATGCACCTCAAAAAAGATTTCAGAAGTGGGAGAAAAATAATAATCCAGAAAACTAAAGCAACTGAAAGACAGAGCACAGTGTGCTCTTTGGTTTGCTATACATTTGGACTAGAGATTTCTTCCATTGAATTTAGGCACACCACTGTCAAGACTGCAGAGTATTCTGTCCACTACGATGAACAAGACAAGACACATTCTATTAATAGCCCCAGCACAAGTTATAATAATAATTATGATGAAGTTGAAAATGAAGTCCCCAGTGCCACAGCTGAAAACAGGTATTCAAGACTGACAGAGAATGAACACTCACTATTAGAACAAATTTTGTTTTTACTGGATAAGTTCTGCATAAGTGATGAGTGTTTTCATGAGCTCAGTTTAGTTTTTAATGACATACCAAGAACATACCTGATAAGGCAGAAAAGAACAGAGTTAAATGCTGTGTGTCACATAGAAAGGGTACCTGGTCCTCATCCTGGGGCACAGCGCTTAGGGGCCGACCATTTGACTTTTGAGGGGGATGGGGTTGGGTGTTTTTGAAAAAAAATATCCTGCAAGCCAACGGTGTTGAAAAAAAATATCCTGCACGCGGAAAAGCTTTGTTCTGGCTTCGCTTTTTTTCGCCAAAAAAAATTCGTCCAACAACACTGCTAAAGAAAAAAAAAACGAGCACAGACAAGAACACCCCCCCCCCCCCCCCTCAAAAGTCAAATGGTCGGCCCCTTATTTGGTCCTATGTTTCAACAATATGTAGGGACTTATTTGGAAGCCAACCCTTCCCATGATCCCAAGGAACCAGTCAAGGTCAAAATTAGTGGAGATGGGGCACGAATGTCAAGAACAACTAACTTTATGATATTTTCTTTCTCCATTCTCCAAACTGGTGATTTTGTGATGTCTTCCAAAGGGAACTACACAATTGGAATTGTGAATGCCCCTGAGAAATATGACCCCTTAAAGGTTTCATTTAGCAATCTTATTAAATCTATAAATGAAGAAATTGAAATTGGGAAAATCAAATTAGGAGAAAGAGAGATACCCATTATTTGTTATCTTGGTGGTGATTACAAATTTTTACTGATGTCAATGGATCTAAGTGGAGCAACCTCAAATTATGCCTGTTTGTGGTGCAAAATCCACAAAAAAGATAAGTCGGATATGTCAAAAAGTTTGCAATTTTATAACACTGGAGACCAGAAGAGAACATTACAGGAACTTAAGGACTGTTCTCAACTACCAAAGTCCAAACAAAACCATGTAATACCTGATGAACTTCATATGATGATGAGGGTCACTGACAGGCTTACAGATAACCTTATAAGGGAAGTAATACAAAAGGATACTAAAGAAGACAAAAACAAAAAGCGTGGAGAGAAAAAAAATATATTAAATTATTAATTAAAACAATAAATGATCTAGGCATTTCATTTTCCATGTGGGAGAAAATAAATGCAGATGGTAGATCAAGTGGGGACAAGGGCTGGACAAGCCTTGTAGGATCAGGAAAGAAAAAGCTAATGAAAACTCTCCCAGCCAAGCTGAAAACCATGAATATACTTTTCCCAAATACTAAATTTATAGCAATTAAACTGTGGGAGGATTTCTGTACTCTTTAACAGGATATATGTGACATGGAACCTAGCAGCCAAGCTCCATTACAAATACACACAAAGGCTAAAGAATGGATAACTTTATTTATTAGCATTGGTGGGGAAAGAATTGGCTATGACAAAACAATGCATTGCATTCCCTATCACATGCCAATCTTCATTGAAAAGCATGGCTCTCTTATGCAATTTACAGGCCAGGGAGTTGAAAAGAACAATGATGATGCTAAAAGGATATATTTTCAAAAGTCGAACAAGTGGGATGCTGCCCGGGATATTTTACTCCTTGAAGCCCGACAACATGCATTCCACCACCAAGAAAGGGAAGAGAAAAAATATGAAAAAAGGACACACAATACTGGAATGAAGAAATCATAGAGTCTAGTAAAAGAAGAAAAACAGCAGGAGCCAACACTTTACCTTTGCAGGATGAATGAAAGTGAATTTGATTTACTGATTCACCATTATTTACACATTAACTACGTTAAAAATAAATACATGAATACTGTATATTTTGCTTACCAGTATACACAGACTATATTAATTATTGTGTATTCTGGGCTAAATTTACATTGAAGCAAATTGTACCATATTCATATATTTACTTATTTATTTACATATGTAATGTATTTAGTGTCCTCTCCAGGATGCAAGCACAGTCCAACTGATCGCTATTGTACATAGTTCTATTTAAAAAAGATACAGTACCATCTTTAACTATTTACTTTATACATGTAATAAGAGCGTAAGTAACTCCTGATCATGTTCTAAATTCTCACTCACAAAACAAAGAATTTGAAGGAGAATTTAGAATGTGATCAGGAGTCACTTATGCCCCTTTTGCACACAGCACTTCAATTATGCATTTCCAAAGGTATAGGTAATATAAATATAAATATGACTTATTTCAATGAGCACCTGTATTAATATAGTTTCCTCCTTCTGCAAAAATCGACATGCGAGTTCAGTGTAGTGTGTAGAGAATATGTACATTAGGAGTGAGTGTGGAGAAACGCAGGCCACATCAACTATGCTGCCATAATTCAGCCTGATATAAGAAAACATTTATTTATTTATTTATTTTATAGTAAACTATCTGTACCATATTTATCTATTTACTTATTTTATACACATATTTTATTTGTTGATCAAAGGCGTATTAAATAAATATATCATTTTTAATTCAGCTTGTTGTATTTAGTAAACAGCAACAGTGACTTTGATCAAATTATGAATTCTCCCATATGTAAGCAGTAATTTATTTAATACAATAGAGAATCTAGAATGTGATCAAAGTCACTTTCATACACTGCTGTTACAGAGATCCCTTCAATGTTCAGCACCAAATCAAATACTATTTTTATCACAGGCCCTTCTATCTACAATTATTTTGACTTTTTCAACAGGAAAACTTGGCCCAAGATCAACTTCTCCATTATCCACAATGTAGCGCTTTGTTGAGATAGATAGATAGATAGATAGTTTATTTAACCAAAATTGCAGTCATAAACTGAATTACTAAGGTTTACAATAATGAGAAAAACAAATAATTGGTATTGATTAAGAGTAAAAGTAGCTAATATACACACTAACGTATATTTCACTTGGTCGCTAATTCTAACATTTATAATTCGAATTATAATATTTGACACTTGAGTTTATAAAGGTATTAGAGAACCTATTTGTTTTACAGAGCGGAAGAGTAAAGGGTCTCTTTTGACGTAGGTTAGGGGTGGAATTACTTACATTGTGTGGTAATAGATTGTATAAATTACTTTTATGATTGGAAGAAATCTTTCGAAATAAAGTGTGGCAGAGCTCTGATCTACGTAAAGATAAACTGAGAAGACCAGAAAGAGCAAGAGCGCGTGTGTATGATACGTCGTAACCATAGACAATACTCATTGCTCTTTTCTGAACACGCTCAAAAGCTCGAAAGAACACATTTGAGCTTAATTGGAAAATCCACAGCAATACCTTGACTAAGCTCATTTAAATAATAGCTCCAAAAATACTATTTTTATCACAGGCCGTTCTATCTACAATTATTTTGACTTTTTCAACAGGAAAACTTGGCCCAAGTTGAACTTCTCCATTTTCCACAATGTAGCGCTTTGTCGAGCTCGAAAGAACACATTTGAGCTTAATTGGAAAATCCACAGCAATACCTTGACTAAGCTCATTTAAATAATAGCTCCAAAATCGAGGAAGACAAAACTTTGAAAAATCCTCTTTTTCATGCAGCATGTAGCATCCATCTGCTGCCTTTTCCTCTAAAAATACATCTTATTATATCATGGCTTATCCTCAATTCAGCGGAGTAAATTGTCTTGACAGCCTTTGATTTTAGTATGTTCAAGACAGCCTCAGTAAAGATTGCAGCTGCCTCGCCAAGACGTTCAGATGAAACAGCCGGATTACTGTAGCTCCTGCAAAAGTCCAAAAAGAAAATATTCTTGTTTAAGTTTACCTTGAGAGTTGAATATTGCTTGGCTATCATAATTACGTGCTGAGTGTGTATTCTGGCTTCCTGTTGGCGAGTGACAGTGTTGCTCTCACAGTTCAGGAGTTCAGATGTCTTCAGAGTTCGATAGAGGAGAGTAACCGGTAACTGCTCAACCACAGTAAATATATTTGATAGTAAATCGCTATATTTCGCTATAAATCAGCTATTCAGTATTTAAGAAATAGAAAACGTTTACCGTGTTTACATAGCCTGATGCAAACACTCGGGAAAGTTTGGGAGAACTCCCAAACTTCCCCTCGTGTTTGCATCAGGCTATGTAAACACGGTAAACGTTTTCTATTTCTTTTATAAAATAGACGTAAGATCGAGCGCGAAACGATTTTTAAAAACTTTTTCGTAAATGTCAAACGCGAAATTCTCCACACATTGTAAAATGTCAATCATATTCGCTTGTGAAGTTGGCCGTGTTTGCTCTGCGTACGAATCGGCATGGAACAAGAGGCGAGAGAAAGTACTAGTGTGATTTTATGCTCCCAAAACTAGCTTTTTAAAAGACAAAAATGCAAAATAATAGGAAAACCTCAAAGTATTGATCCATATCGGGCTAGACATGCAACGAAAATCGTCCTGGATTACGAAAATCGACACGAAAACCACTTTAAACAAAACTGCTGCGAATTCAAAGACGAACTGGACAGCCGAAAAGCAATATAAGCATTACAGAAAAGATAATTTGTCCTGCCTGGAAAAAGTGTTCCTGTTTCGGCCATGATATTCTGGGACTGAGGAATCTCTTGCTGAATATTTGGAGCCAGTACTTGTAGTTCATGGCTTGGAATTGCTCGGCTCGAACTGACAACTTCGATTAGAAGGTTTGTGCCTTTGTATTGTTTCAGATCTTTATTTCCCATCGTCAGGCATCATACTAGACTATTTGAAAGCCAGAGAATGTCGGATTAGAGCTCATAATCTATATTACTTTGATGTGGAGATGGCTGTTTGGGTATCTTTCAATGCAATTTTTGAATCCAAAAAGAGTACTTTCGAGTCTACGGGATGCTAGAGCTTCAGAGTTCTGTAGCTTCACGCTTGTGTATTTCTTTTTAGTCACATTTTCTTGCCAGCATCCCACTCTGAATGAAAAAAAAGATTTCATAGACTGAATCGAACCAAAACGGCTAAGCTAATTTGTTTTTTATTTCTACTGATTCAATGTGATATATGATATCTTATAAAGTTGCAGTGTCTGTAGTTTTTGTCACCGGCGTTTGAAAAAAACGTACTTGAATAAACAACAATTGACCTTCCCACTCTGACTTTGTGTACTTGATTATTAGCACTTTGTACATTTTCTGAATGTTTGTAGTACATGTATTTTATTATAATTGTTTTTCTATAGTATCTGAAGTAAATATTTAAACTTAAACGTTAACAGAAGTAGTGTATTTTGTGCGTATTTCATCGAGTTTGCTAATGAGGCAGTTGAGCTCCGACTGACTCAATCTTGTGAAAATTCTGTCCAATTTAGCTTTTTTTCTCCGTAGGTTCTTCTGAACAACCTTCCTTTAGAAAACTAGTTACATGTGTTTTTAAGTTAGTCAGTTATTTTCGCCATTTTTTGCAGAAAAAAAGCAAAACCTACAATGTATGACGTCATTTCCATGTTTACATAGCCTCATGCAAACACGGCTTTCAACCAATCAGAGCGCGCGTTTTCTTTGGGTTATTTTATAATACGAGATCAAAATAATTTTAATGTTGGCCTGCCGATCACGGTGATTGCGCTGGTATGCATTATGATCGATAGTAAAATGAAATGTGGCATAAAACTTACAAAACGTACCTAAAACAAGAATAGCGTCCGCAGAATCTCAAGATGGCGACTGCACTGGAGAGAAATCTATCAATGCATAATTTAACGCTTGGGCAGAAATTTTGCTGCGTGAAACAAAAAAATAACGGCCTGCAGATTTAGACTTGTGCCTGCCACAGGCAGCCCGAGTAAAAAGCCCGCATACAAGCCGCACCCCGACTTTAGGGAGGAAAACACCACACTTAGTCAAAATGAAATTGAAAAACCCTGCAGCTTATAGGCGGTCTTTTAAGGTACTAAGACTTCCTTTCTAAATGTCGAAACGCAGACTCTGCATGCGCATCTCCACAAGACAACAGAGCATTTTCAAGCTTACTTCCTGGCCCTTTTCTTAGACAAGGAGGACTACACTAAGATCCTCGATAGCATGGCTAAAGTGGATAAGGCCTTCCGTGAGACCCCGCTTCAGCCAGGCAGCAACAACTGGGCATACAAGAATATAGGAGATAAATTGTGCAATATGTTTAATCAATCAATAGATCTTTTTTTTTATACAAAAAATCGAATACTCTAAAAATAATCTAATAATCTCAAATTCGTTTGTTTAAAACGTTTACTTAAACCAGATATAATACATAAGAGCCCATCTGGGCTTTCACTCGGGCCACATGAGATTGAAGATGAAATACACTTTCATTTGAAATCCTCTTAGTATCAAGTCGTGCTTTAATTCGCCAGTGAGAACGTCAAAAAAACAGACTGGTCTATTAATCGCTTTTATGGCATGACTATGAGAACGCAGGATTCGAACAACAGAATACTGGCAATTCAAGTGTATAAATGCAATACAATGACATATTCAGACTTTGAATTTGATTGAAAATAGATCAAAAACTCGGGGAAATGTCCGGCTAAAACTGTATGAATAAATGTGAAATGAAACATAAATTTCATAGCAAGAAAAACAATTGTAATTCCTATAAATGAGAAAGCTCTTCTATTAAGCCGCTTCTCATATACACAGACTGTTTCACAAAAAACATTTGCGCTTATCGACACAAGAATTCAGTTGACCTTTCAAATAATTTATTCTGAGGTACGCATACTCTAAATCACAGATGTTAAATAAAGCGATAATTAGAAGAAAAAGTACATTAACAGACAAACTGAGAGGAAATTTATTCAAATCAAAAAGAGTTTACTTACAGTACTTACGTAACTGAACTTTCGTTTTGGATCTTTTGGTAGTGCACCCACCGTCGTGCACATATGCACTGAATCGGAATGAAAGTCGAAGCCTACCTCGAACTTAACTTTCAGCTAACCTGTTTCCTTTCATTCCACAATGAATAATAATCTCATAAAGTAAGCCCGTAGCTTTCAATAAATTTGCCAGTGTCTGAACGAAACAGCTAGATCTTTTCCAATTTCTCTCACGAGTCACGGCAGAAGACAGTCTCAAGCTACAAAACTTGAATTTTGATCCTCTTCACAGTAACGTAATTTAACGTCTCAGATATTATATATATGCCCTATTTCAGCTAGCGCTGCTTGGCTCAATTGAGGGTTTCTGCCGTCAAAGTTATTTTTTGTTTCAGTTTTCCCCATATTAGCCGACATGTATAATGTCTCGAGCTCTCAATCCAGTAGAAAGACTCTTATTCTGTCGTAAAACATGCCTTAGCTGTACAAGACCGCCCACGATGGAATAGATTTCTGACAATGACTCGTTGAAAGTGATATCTCCTTGTCTCGCCTTGTCTGAGAGCTTTGAACTTTCTTATCTGAGCGCGCCTGACGAGATCTAACCTTTGATTATAATTCGATACCCGTTGATATCCAAACGTGTTTGGATATTGTATTTCGCTTACGTTTCTAAATGTACATTGGATCTGTCCAAACAGCGCTGATCGAATGTATTACGGCTCCTGGTTGTTCATGTATTTTTATGGTCAACAAGAGCGCCAGTTGAAATATCCTGAGCCTGTTGGAAGGCTTTCGCCCTCGCGGGTCGACCATTTTGATTTACTGTATTCACTTATGTAAATACATTTAACCTGGCGATTGTTGCGTGACCAGCACAGTGCAATCTGATTGGTTTGAATTTGACCTTTAACGCATGCGCAGAAGCCGTCTGACACCAATTAAAAAAAAAAAAAAACGACTTGCATTTTAAGACTCGGCGCTGCCACAGGCAGCCCGAGTAATTATGTTGATTTGTGTATTTTTTACTTCAAAATACATACCTTACAATTATCACCTCTAAACTAACTACATAATTAAGCTTAATTAACCAACACGAACTTGTAGAAATAAATGCTATATGTACGTCTTCTGTCGCAAAAGCACCAATTTCTTAATTTATTCTAGTCTCCCTAACCAATGATTGCAAAACAATGTTTCTTCGATTCGGTTATTTCCCAGTGGCCAAGATCGTCACACTTGATGTCTTGCAAGAAAGTTATTCTGTGGGTGATCGAACTGGAAGGAATGGCAACAGGGATGTGAGATCGATCATCACAGATAACCCCCACACAAAAAAACACGAATAGGGTCAATGGCAATCAATGCTAACTACAAAACGAATAAAAATGTCCACACTACGAAACCCAAAATAAAATTGCTTATATATCATTCTGTAAAAACGTTTTGGCAGAAAAGGGCTTTCAAAAGACGAATAAAAGGTTGCATTGTTTTAGATCTCACTTATAAAAAGTAAGTTGCCACCAACGCTTGAAGCAAACACATCTTATTCAATATCTCAGGTTGTAGTAGTCGTACCAATGTTAAAATTACCTTGTCTAAAGCTGAACAGCTCAAAAATAGTTTCCATATGTTTGTAATGCGAAACAATACTTTAACCAACTTTGAGGTTTGAAAGTGGCGCGCCCTTGACCTTTTGTCAGTTGAAGAGCTTTCAGAAGACGAATAAAAGATTGATTTTTTTAATCTACTTTAGAAACGGTACGTTGCCTTGTGGCATTGTTTTAACTGGACTTCTCGGAAAAGCTGAATTCATTGTTAATTCGCAAACAAGGTTTTCGATCTATTGTTGTGGCAAGACATTTGTTTTGTTTAGAATAATTCCATATTGATTAGTGATAAGCGGTATAAATACAGTAAGTAAACCAACCTGTTATCACTTTACTGTAAAGCCAGAGATACACATAGATTATTAAGCGAAATTCTAGAGCGTCTTCAAAATGAGTACTTTACAATGTACGTCAACTGACACATATTCCAGCTAAGGAACTACTTCACTAACCAGAAGACCAGATCACAGCAATTTTACCATCATCAAGACAGCAGAAAAAGGAAGGTAGCTCCATTGAAGCCCTATGGGAAAGTAAGCCCTGTGGGAAAGTAAGCCCTGTGGGAAAGTAACCCCTCGTCAGGTTGTTCCTGCTCAAATACTTTATCTGCATGGTAAGTAACTTTTCATTCGGTATCTCTACAGTTTATTTACGAAATCAATTGATATGTGAACAACTTAATAACTGAACTGACAGCTGGAGAACTTGACGTGCGTTGACAGTACAAGATGATTTATATACCAATTTATACGTCAGCTCGCACACTAGTATTTAGCTCTGTCAACAAACCGATGATTTACCTGGATGCCTCTGGGTGAGCTCCCCCCACCTACCCGAACCCATTTAGGGGAATGCACGTGAAATTTTGCGATTTTTTGATTTGCAAAGGTGTTAGGGATCATCTCAGGAAGGTGCTGAAGGGTTGCAAATCGCACTTCGGGGTCCCCCCACGAAAACGATTTGCATACATTCCCTGAGCGGAAGTATAATTTAGATTGATAAAGATGATAATGATTTACTTAAACCAACATGGGTTTCTGATGATGAAGACTGAACGACAGGCCATGAGCGCACATAGGGAGCTAATTCAAACCATTTGATTGGAACATCTCGACTAACAAAAGGTGCTGATGGAAAAGATGGAAAAATACCAACAGTCTCAACGCTGACAGGGCAAAGCAGCAACACCACGAAATGCAATACATCGACGATACCCGGAAAGAAGAATTAAGAGAGGCCAGGAAAAGACGTCTTCCTCCCAAACCAGCAAAGGATCAGCCACATGTTATCATTTCTGTACGCCATGTCGACCTTTTTTTAGTGTGGTATCAAGGATTTTCTCCCCAGATTGCACAGTAGAGTCGCACGGAACCCCCATCGTTGGACGTACTTGCAACTGTACCGTAAAGACCAGGCGTGGCGTGAGCAAGAGGCTCACGCGTTGTGCTTGCAGGCCGACGTCAACCGGAACGGACTATGTGGGGTCCCCGAGCTTACCCGATTTCAAGCGGTGTTGCCCGACCACCAGTTGGTATTGATTTCGCAGGAGCTTGGGGATTGCGTGACGTGGCCCGGAGTGGTGCCTACGGAGCAGGCCCGCCAGCAGCGGGTGTACTTTTGTTACCGGGACGATGACGGGCATTTCGACACGTGCTTCCAGAACCACGTGGAGAACCACAGGTGCACGCGGTTGCACAAATGCATCGCCTGCAGGAAAGTACACAAGACAACGACGGTCCACCAGTGCAGTGAATACATACATGTATGCTCAATTTGCAGGCTCTCTCGCAACAGGGACACGTTTGTATCTTTTGTGTTATCGCCTCAACATCGGAACGTGCTCAGAATTTGCGGGGGTTCTCCGCTGCTGGAGACGGCCATTCGTCTGGGAATGATGCCGTCCAGCCTGGTGATGGACGGGGTGAAAGTCTTATGCATCGAATTCAACAAGCTCGGTTGAAAATCATGGACACGTACAATTTCATGACATCTGCGCTGCGGCAATGGCCGACGAACATTTGGTGCGCAAAGAGTTTGGGGCGTTTCTCTTTAACACACCCGAAAACGAAGTCTGCTAAGACCCCTTTGCACCGTTGGCGGCGGCCCAGGCGCTGCGAACGTGACACGCCGAATTGGTCGCGTCGGGGCATGTGTGGTATTTTCGCGAAGGGTTGCTGGCTTACTGCATCAACGACGTGCGTGTGCCAACAGAAGGGTGACCGGGATTTGATAATAAAGATTACGGGGCTGGACCTGGCCCACTCCATGACCATCGCGGCCTTCTGCAGCCAGGTGTACCGCAACCAGGAAGAGTGGAAAGCCCGGCCGTTGGTCATTCGGGACACGTTTTTGGGGGACCAACTAACGCGCAGCGGTTGCATTATGTCGTACAACCGGGTGAAATGACCGTCTACGTGGACGTTAATAGTTTATACCTGTACGTCTGCTAATACAGGAAGTACCTAAGGGACATCCTGAAGTCATCACGACGACTTTGGGTCGGTATCGCAGTACTTTGGGTTTATCAAATGCCGAATGCAACCTCCCTGGTGGGTGGTGTACCCCGTGCTACCCGTTCGCGTCAACGGTAAACTACTGTTCCCGCTGAGCCGCACGTGTGCTGAAACCAAGGCGGACAACTGGGACGCCCGGGCATTGTACGGCACGTGGTGTACCATGGAAGTGGAGGCTGCACTGACGCAGGGGTACATGGTGGACGCTGTGTCCGAGGTGTATCACTACCCCGAAACGTACGACCTGGTGATGCGGTCGGGAGGGTTGTTCTCCGATTACGTGAACACATTTTTGAAGATCAAGCTTGAAGCCAGCGGATACCCTGAAAGTTGCACTACCCCTGAGGTACAGCAGGCGTAAGTGCAAGCGTACGAAGCGCGCGAAGGCGTGCGTTTGGACCCGACCCAGATTGAGTCGAATGCTCCGAAAAAGAAAGTCGTCAAGAGTCCTTTGAACACCCAGTGGGGAAAGTTTGGGCAGAGCACGGACCGCATCATGTCAGAGCTGATCACCAGCCCGGTCCCGGTTTGCCACGCTGTGTGCCGACTCCTGATATATGAGCTTGTTCAATATAAATTAAATAACTACGTTTGAATAAATAATATTCGGCCGTGTTCGACTCTACAACACAGTACTGAGTTGATAGCGAGTAATTAAGTCGGCTTCATTTCCTGTCAGCATAGATGCAAGGTCTAGCTTTATTTTTTCCGTTCTTTAATTTGTAGCCGTTTAAATATGAAGAACAACCACTGAATCGTGATGACTCATTCAGTTCGATCGGAACTGAATGCGTGCTGATGCATGCATAGTTCACTTGGTTTCTCGAATAAAAAAAAACTAAACTGTCCAGCGTAGTATGAACAACTTTTAATTGACTGCATATAAGCATTCGGCCAATCAGGAGCCTGGATTTGTTCTATAACGGCAGCGGCCCTTGTGACGACATCGCCCGCCCCTTTTCTCGACCAATCAGGAGGCAGGAGCTGTTCCGAAGTGAGCGGTTAAACTACTGCCGTTGTGGAGGAAGTGTTGGAATTGGGCCAAAGGGAAGTGCCGGACTGGGATCCTGAAGCGCGAGGGGAAAGTTGTTGTTGTAGAAGAAGAAGTCCCGGCCTGCCATGACACGCCACGTGGGGGTACCCGGACCTTGTCCTCAGGGAGATGTATAAAGAAGGGGCACGCGCTCCGGTACGAACCATACCAACGGCCATGAAGACAGCCAAGAAGAAGACACCTTTGAGGGCTCGAGCGCGACACTTGACGTTAAAGTTGACGGGCCTTCCTTTTGGCCCTACCGACAGCGCCCCCTGAAGAAGAAGCAGAAAAGAAAAGGAAGCGGGAGGAAGTGGGGGATGCAGGATGCGGTGGTGCCGAAAGAGAAAGAGGCAGGAGAGCAGGGGGTTGGCGGCGATGGTACCGCAGTGGTGATGGAGCTCGCCCCCATGGCGGCGGTGGTCGTGGAGCCCGTTTCCCCACCCTCCGACCCACCACTCCCGCTGGGCTACCTGGAAGGAGGGGCTCAATCTGCTGGCGTGCGTGAAGTACCCGGACCAGTTCCAGTGTGTGGAGCAGTATCTGGACCGAACGCTGCCATCGCTTCAGCAGGCGGCTGCGGGAATGAAGAAGAATAAGAAGTGCAAGGGGCACTGCAACGTCCCGCCAGGGTACCCTTCTGACCGAGACGGCCCGGACATGGCCACCATGGTCCGGGTGAAGCCCCCGTCGCCAAAGTGTGTCACCGATGCGATCTTCGGTGTGAATGGACTTTTTTTCTTTGTTGTGATTTTCGTCTGCAGAGCCGGGCATGAAGATTGAATAAAATTAGTTTTTAAAACAAAAAAACTGGTATGGTGTGGACTAGGGTCGGATGGAGGGCAGGGTGCTGGGTTTTTAAAAGGGGGCGCGCGAAGGCACTCTTCAGTAGAACCGTTTGTTTGCCTTGGCGTCGCAAGAAAATCATGATTGAAAGAAAGGCACACAAAGTCTCCCTTTCTTCTGGATGGAGTTTGACCCGTTCGATACTGGCGTTAGAGGCGTGGATGCTGACCCCGTTTAAAGACCAACCTTTCCCGTTCAACCAGACGTACTGGCTGCGGCACCCTCCAGAATGACTGGAGCACCGCACCTGGGCGGGGTACACCCTAGGCCTGGACTTGTGGGCAGAAGCCGCATGGCTGTGGACGTGGGCCGTCCTGCTGAGTCAAGTCTGGGAGACCGCTGGAGGGTGGAGCCAGGGGTTGCTGGACCGGGTACCTTTCGCGGTGGCGGCGGACGAAAGCGTTGTTGGTCCAGGACGCTCATGACCACGTGCGGCGCACCATGCAAGGGCGGCGTCTGACGACCGCGTACCGGTTGGGACACGCGCAGGTGAATTATTTGTTGTACGACAGCCATTCCACCAATAATGGTGCAGGTTTTACTGTGATAGTTCGGATGAAATATAATCTCTTAAGGAACGCCACCAGCAAGCCAACCCACGCCGACTGGGAATAAAGCTGTCACGGCAAAACTGCCGAGATTCGAAGTAAAGAAATTCGCAGGAAAGTTTCAAAAGTGGCAGGAATTTTGGGACAGTTTCAAAAGTTCGATTCATGTAAAGGAGAGTCTAACAGACATGAATAAATCTTCGTATTTACGAGGCCTCTGTGAAGAACTGGCGAAGGCAGCTGTCGCCCGATTCGTGCTCACAGGCAGAAATTACCAAGCAGCGGTTTAACTGGTAAGCGAAGAAACGGGAAAAAGGCAGCAATCCAAAGGGCCCATGTGAACGATCTCTTGAATGTGCAGCCTGTTTTTAGTGAAAGGAATACTACTCGCCTCAGAGCATTATATGACAGCATAGAGACGAACTACAGGGGATTGAAGGCACTAGACGTAAAAGGAAGACAGTTATTCTAGTATCATAGTGCTGTCAATCGTTGAGAAGCTTCATCTCTGCACTTAACGATGACTAGAGGGGAAGACTATCTGGAATGGTACATGCAGGACATGGTAAAGGCTTTGCTGGGAAATGTGGAATTGCGCGAGGAGCAGGATGTAATCATTACTGTGCGAGGAACTGAATCAAAGTCCAACAACAGCGGTTGGAAGAAAAGGACCGGAAATGGCCCGTCGACAACCAGTGCATTGTTTACTCGACAGGAACAAGACAAAATATGTGCGGTTTGCAGGGAAAATCACCCACACGACGATTGTCACAGGATCAGGAGCGTGAAGGAAAGAAAGGCCACCGAGCCCGTAATTGTAAGGTTGGTGTTAAATGTACGAAATGTAATGGGGAGGGGCACCATAGTTCATTATGTGAAGTGCAAAGTTATGAAGGTCACTTCAGCAAGTAGATAATTCTGCTTCAAGTGCAAGTAACAGGGAATAGAGTAGCTCTGCAAACAGCACTAGCCTCAGTTAAGGGCAATGACAGGAAAGGGAGGATTAGAGTGTTATTTGACTCTGGGAGCCATAGATCATTTGTAACCGCAAAGTCTGTAGCATTGCTAGGGCTGGGAGTAATTACAAGGGAATGGCTTTGTATTAGCACCTTTGGGCAAGGGTCCAAATAATCTGGTTTAAGTAATGTAGCCAAGATTAATATAATGCCTATAGAGAATGGAAGAACCACACGGGTAGAAGCGTATGTAGTTCCAGAAATATCTAGCATATACAATGAGCACATAGAGCTGGTTAAGAAGGACTACCCATATTAAAAGGGAACTCTGGTTTTCGGATGGTATATAAGGGTAGTGAGGATTTAGAGATAGATATCTACATGTACTGATAGGAGCTGATTTTTTGTGGCAATTTCGGGCAGGTAATACAATTTGTGGTAAGCCAAATGAACCTGTAGCAGTAGAGACAGTATTAGGATGGGTGTTGTCAGGCCCCATGAAATGTGGAATTGAGTCCGGCCATGGTAGAGAAACAATAGCTAAGGCAAACCTTGTAATACAGAATAGTACCACACCAGATAGGATAGAGAGTACTGTGAGAAGGTGTGGGACCTAGAAACCTTAATGATCAGAGAGGTTGACGAAGTGCAGGAAGAGTTATTAAGCGAAGCTTCCATGGAAGGCAGGACATGAGGTGCTACCCACTAACTATTCAAACAGTGTGTCAAGATTATGGGGCACATTTTAGAGACTCAGTAAGGAGCCAAAATTTTGGAAGAATATGAGTCTATCATCAAGTGTCAGTTAGAGGTAGGCATTATTGAGACAGTAACTGAGTATAGTAACAAGGTGCATTACCTTCCTCGCCAAGCGGTCATACGTAGAGGTGCTGAGACGACCAAGGTGAAAGTCGTGTATGATGCTTCCTAAAAAAAGTAATAACGGTGTCTCAATAACTGTTTACATGTTGGGCCGTCACTTAATCCACTTCTATTTGATATCTTGCTGAGATTTAGGATGCATAGAATTGCACTGATTGGGATATAGAGAATGCGTTTCTTAACATTGAGGTGGATCAAGGGGATAGAGATTGAGATTCTTGTGGTCAGAAGACCCTCGTGATAGTAGTTCAAACATTGTGGTGTACCGGTTTTTAAGGGTCGTGTTTGGGTTAAATGCTTCACCATTCCTACTGAATGTCACTCTGAGACACCATCTCTTGCAGTATAAGATAAGGGATCCAGATTTTGTAGAAAAGATTATTGATGGTTTCTATGTAGATAATTTTGTCACAGGCGTAGACACAGCTGAGTGCCTATAACCTGTTTGCAAAGGATAGATTAGCTGAGGGGGGCTTTCGGTTTAAGAAGTGGCTGACAAATGACTTAGGTCAGACTACAGAGTGCTAAGTCTTACTTGGGGGTACCAGAACCCTCAGGCAGCCACAAGGTACTTGGCATAGCGTGGGATAGTGAGGAAGACACACTTCAGTTTAGTTTCAGGCATGTTTATGAGATTGCAGCCAACAAAGCAATGTGTTTTAGTGTTTTAGCAGGATTGCTTGACCCCTTAGGGATTGTCAGCCGTGTAACGTAAGCATTATGTAACGTAGTTTGTTTAAAGTACATATTTATTCAAATTATAAGTTAGTTCCTTTTGTTTCGTTCGCTTTCTATTGTATTGTAAATTTCGTCAAGATATAAATACAGTAAAAATAATTACGGCCAAAGTGAGGGCATAGTATAATCATTTAGTCGCATCTCAACTGTGATCCGTTGGTTCAAGATGTAAAGAGAAATTGGGATGGATGGATAGAGGATTTAAAGAAGGTAGGTCAGATAAGAATTGATCGTGTATGATGAGACCAGTGGGACTGGGACTGAGTGTTACCTACATGGGTTTTCTGTTGCGAGCAAGACTGCATACTGTGCTATGGTTTATCTTGTCTACGACACTGAGGTAGGAAACAGGACAAAGTTATTGACGAGTAAGACTCGTGTTGCACCATTGAGAGCAATGACCATTCCTAGGTTGGAACTGATGGGAGCCCGAATATTAGCACAGCTCATGGGATGCAGTAAAGAAGGCCATAAGGTCCCAGGTTGTGGTAACGGGGTCAGTGCTGTGGACAGACAGTGTAACTGTGCTTAATTGGATCCAGAATAAGGGGGAGTGGAAGCCGTTTGTTAGGCACAGAGTGGGGGAGATCCTGTGGTTGACCAACAAAGGGGAATGGAGACATTGTCCCGGTGTAGAGAACCCAGCAGATTTGGGATCCAGGGGGTGCAAGCCTCTGATCTGAAAGAAAGTGAGCTTTGGTCAAAATGGTTGTCAGGTCCTCAGGAGGGCTGGCCAGTCAAGAAAACTGCCAAGACCCCAGAAGAAGAGAAGAAAACTGTGACCATGGCAGTGAATGTAGGTAGAGCATGTGATATGTCCAATGTGATTGATATAGACCGTTTCATAACACCATGAGGCTGTTCAAGGTAACTGCATGGGTTAGACGCTTTATGCATAATACACAAGAGCCAGAGGTAAAGGGCAAGCAAAGTACTCGAGGATTAAGCAGAAAAGAACTATTTATGGCTGAGGTCTGGGTCCACCCTCACCAAACTGCAAGTATCTGTCACCAAATATCTGCAAGTATCTGTCACATATCTGTGATAGTACTGCATGTTATCTGCAATGGTTTTTCCATATCTGCAAAATATCTGCATGAAATTTACAGATATTGTACAGATATGTGGGAGTTCTCTTAAAATATCTGAAACGTATCTGCATAAGTCTACAGATATTTGACATGTAGGAAATCGGCAAAAAATACATGTAATAATAAATTATTAATATAGCCATCTGAGTGGTGTGGCCATATTTTACAGCTATAGCTAGTATTCTAAGGGGCTACAGGAATATCTACAAGTGGTTATCACCGTATACTTTAAGTAATTGAAACTACTGTTGTAATTAAGTAACTTCTGGCATCTTAGTCAGGAAGCAAATGTCGTAAAATAAAGTCCTGTCGGAATTTTGTGTTGAAAGCAAGCCACTAGTCTAGATGTGTTAAGGGGACTCTAAAATTAAAATTACATTTATTCCGATTATATTTCAATACATCACCACCAAATTGAGTCAGGATGCATGAATAGCCATTATCAAACTTCCACACACTTAAAAGTGAAAATTTCTGTCACGTGACTAATAGCATGGAAGCGAGGCTTTCATGGTCAGCAGTAGGCCTAGCCACAAGATGCCCGGCAACTTTTCGGCAACTTTTGGTATTTTGGGCAACTTTTATTATTTTGGGCAACTTTTTTAATTTCGAGCAACGTATCGTTAAAAAAGCAGCTTGACGTGTTTTTCTAATATTCTGTTGTGAAAAATTATATATTTGGCAAATTAATCACCGTAAATATGTTTTATTAAAAATCAGTTTGCAGGTCTCACTGAAAAATAGATTATTTGATCCTATATCCATGAAATGACACTACCGGACTAGTTTTCTGAGCAGGCAATCAATATTCAGTGGTCAATGGTAAGGCAACATAAAATAGCGTCTGAATTCAAGATGGCGGACAACACTGAATCAATTGATTCCAACTCTGACGATTCTGATGCTTCTTCTCCTGACAATTCAGATGTTGATGACGAGGAACCGATTGCAAAGGCTAAAAGGTCTGGTGCAAATCTTAGTTGTCCAAAGAAGGCTTCGATTGCAAGAGAACGTAAAGTCCAAAGCAACCGTGCTTTGGTTGGGGAAAAACGAGTAACACGTAGAGCACATGACCCCAAAACGAGTGCATGGTAGAGAGTTCAAGAGCACAAGAATGAACATTTTACTGTTGTGAAGGGCCTTCTTCGATGTGATGCATGTAAAGAGTCACTGAGCAAAAAGAAAAGCACAGTCAAGAAACATATTAGCTCTTCAAAGCACGTTCAGGCAAAGAAAGATCTTGAGCTGAGCAAGAAAAATGACAAGTCACTCTTGCATTTTTTTAAGAACAATGATGCAAAGAATAATGCTAAAGGTGAAACATTGCCACACGACATGCGAGTTTATCGGTTTGATCTGGTTCAATGTTTTCTATCTGCTGGGATCCCTCTGTCAAAAGTTGACAGCTTACGATCATTTCTGGAGAAATATGGGCATAGGCTTACTTCGTCAAGTCATCTCAGAAAGATAATCCCATCTGTGCTTGAAAAAGAGAAGGAAACCTTACGAACTGAACTCTCTGTGGCTGAGGCATGTTCTGTGATTTTCGATGGAAGTACCGGACTGGGGGAGGCTCTTGCCATTGTTGTACGCTTTGTGGATGCCCTGTGGAATGTGCAGCAGCGGTTAGTTAGGCTTCAAGTTTTGGCTACGAGCTTAAAGGCAAATGAATTAGCCCAGTGCCTGATTCAGTCATTGGCAGTTGATTTCTCCATTCGTCCTGGTGCTCTGCTTGCTGCTATGAGACACATTTGCCCATTACTGGGTGAGCATGTTCTCTCACAGTCCCGCTGTAGCCCTTGCATGGAAAACCAGAACTGGAAAATCGATGCGTTCACACAGCCCAACTAGATGGTGGAGCAGATGGGAAGTTTTGAAGCAAGTTGCAGAATACTTTGCAGATGTTGAGCCCTTCTTAAGGGAAAACGACCATCTTGCTCCTGCCACAAGGCAGCACCTTGTTGATATATTTGACAGCATAGATGATGCTGCAGATTTGGAACTTGAGCTAGCAGCTTTGATCGATGGGGGTGTTCATTTCGTATCAGCCACTTACTACCTGGAGGGGGATGGACCGCTGATATTTAGCTGCTATGAACGGTTAGCAGCTGTATCTCATGCTGTGGCAATAGACTTATACCCGAACACAGAGGCACTGGCTCGCCGCCTTGCCGCTGGAAATGTAGCAGTGTTCAATCAGCTTGTGGACAAGGCAAAGGCCTGCATAACACCAGGATTAAGGTTTTTTCAACGGAAATTCAGTAACGAGTTTCACAACTTTGTGCGAGCTTTTAGAAGTACCCGTCTATGCTGTCCAGTCCAGGTGCAGCAGCTTCGCCCTACTGTTGCCTCCTTGGCAGAGTTGAGGAATTTCAGTTTCCTTGACGATGACGCAGTGATTGCTGGACTTTCGCTGGAACTTCCCCATTATCTGGCTTCTGCAGATGGAACTCAAGTGGCAACAGAGGAGGAAAAGGTGCAATGGTGGGCAAGGAATAGTGCTAATCTCCCTAACTGGTCATCTGTAGTTAAGAAGATCCTACTTGTACAGCCAAGCTCAGCTTCTGCGGAACGGGTGTTTAGTATAATGAAGAGCTCCTTCACAAATCAACAGCAATCTGCCTTAGAGGAAACCGTAGAAGTGTCGATAATGTTGTGCTACAATGGGAATCAAAGAAAGAAGCTGATCAACTAAAATCAGACTTAGTGACTGCTATACAAAGTAGCAATGTATACATTGCACAGGTACTTAGACTGGCTTTTGATGCAAATTGTACTTAAGTGGTAAAGCATTCATGACTTCTCACAGGCAGGCTTAGCTATTTCATCAAATGTTTTGAACATTTTTGTATTTTTCCAAAAGTGCAGTGGCTGTAAATACTGTTATTGTTTATAGATTTATTGTTTTGAGATCGTTATCAAACCCACATTTACATATTTACTGGACATTTTGTTGGAAGCAGTTCCTGTATCAAAACATGAGGATGCTACTACTTTATAAAGGAAGTCCTTTTTGAGCAGGTTATTTCATAGTTATCGAGAAGCTGTTTTCAAACCTTTCATTACAGGGTACTATATAACTGACATTGGAACTGCTATCTCGATATTGTGGTAATAAAGAACTGATGCTGAATTATTGATTTATATATATGCCAACAGTAGAGTAAAATAATATCTCCAGGGGACTCTCCAGGGTAGTTTTTAATAGAATTAGCAAATTTGGTTGATTTTTACATTTTAGTCTAAATTTTATTACTTAAATTTGGAGCAACTTTTTGAAATATGAGCAACTTTTTGGCAACTTTTGCAAAAAATGGGCAACTTTTGAGTTTTTTTTCCGGCAACTTTTGAGGAAATTTGTGGCATCTTGTGGCTAGGCCTAATCAGCAGTCACCATCATCGAAGTAGAGATCCGCCATTTTAACTTACAGTCGACTTAATCACTGAAATAATCAAGACATTTTGATGGATATCGACCCTGATCCTGACCCTGATAATAACCAAAAAGCAGATCTTAGTTTATGTATCATTTGTCAAGAAAAAAAGGATGAAAATCTAGTTGTAAAACCAAGTTCTCACGACAAAACACTGCAATTTTTATCAAGGAATGGGCTACGTATGGTGAGTTGAAGTATGTAAGAAGTTGGGCCAAGCTGCATACTTACTCTCAAGAGGCTCTGAAGGAAAGGTCATCATGGCATAGGAGCTGCCATAATAATGCAGTACACTCAGGGATGCTGAGAAGAGCCAAAGAACGTTACGAGAGGCATTTAGAAGGTCCAAATCTGACGCGAAGGAAATCATCTGTTGTAGATGAAGCCAGTCACCAAATGACACGTTCAAAAACTTTGCCATACAATAAGAATGTTTGCTTCTTTTGTGAGGGTTCAGGTGGTTATCGACAAACCCTTCATAATGTTTCGACATTCACAGCAGGCGAATCTCTTCGTACTGCTATTCAAATGTCTTCAAATGATAAGCTTCGCGTGAAGCTCAATTCTGCAATTGATCCAAGTGACGCTCACGCTATTGATATCAAGTACCATAAAAAGTGTTGGGGTAATAACGTAACAAGTGTACTTCGTAGAGAAAAAGCCCAAACAGAATCATCTATTAATGAAAGAGCAAGTAAAGCCGCAGCACAGATAGAATTTTTAACCATGATTGAAAATACCTTAAGAAATGGAACAATTCTAACAATGTCGGAAGTGCAAAAAGGATTTGAAAGTACTTTAGAGGCAAATAATGTTCAAGATCCTACATGTACATGTAACAGGAAGGTATTAAAGCAGATCATACAGAGTGAAATAGCAGATATTGAGTTCCACAGACTCCGAAAGAATCAGTATCAAGAGTACACGAGATATTGCTATTCAGCAGTCAGAGGATGCTAGTATAGATAATTGTGACGAAGAAATGAAAACCACATTTGACGCTGCTGCATTGCTAAGAAAATCCATAAATCGGTGCAAGAAATGGAACTTTACTGGATCATTTGAAGATTTAAGCAGTGCATCTTCCACAAGAACTTTACTCCTTTTGTAGATGGGTGTTACATGGGCCAAAAACCGAGATCAGCAGCACCGAGCAAAAGTCTTTTGAAATTCACAAGCGAGCAGTGAGCTTAGCGCAGACTGTTGTAAGCATGTGTCTAACTGACAGACAAAGAAACAACACAAAGTCTCAAGTGATCAAATTGACAAGAGAGATGCCTCAACAACTGGCTGTTGGCTTAGCACTTCGACAAACTATTAGAAGCAAAGAGATTGTTAATATGCTCCATGGTTTTGGAATGAGTGTTGAGTACAACAGGTTAATAAGAGTTGAAGCACAAATAGAGCAGAGTGTTTTACAACGCATGCATGAACATGGAGGAGTGTACCTTCCTCAAGACTTTGTGAAAAACAGACATCTATTTTTCGCAATCGACAACGTAGACTTTGCAGAGGGCACGCCTGATGGTAAACGCACACTTCATGGAACTGCTATGGCTATCTACCAGAAAACTGAGCCTGTAGATAAGATTCCAGAGATAAGGTTAGCTTGTAACTTCAATATCATATTAATTAATCATTTGAGGAATATAATTTTATTACTGTCGCTTTGTTTCTAGATTAGATAACCAACCAAACCAAGACCGTACCATAAACGACCTTCCTGAATCAATAACTGAACTGATGGAATGTCCTGAACCCGCCAAAACACCTAAAAGTCCAGTTTACCCAAAGTTAAGCCTGTTTAATGAACACGAGCTACCCATTTTCATAAGACGCCAAGATTTTGCGTGGCTTCTTGGTCGCAGTTTATCTAGAACCCCAGTTGCTGACCTCAACACTCAAGAAACACATGCACATGAGGAGTTGTCTAGTCGTACACAAGTTCCTGTGTGGTCTGCGTATAATTCCCTTATCAGTAATGCTCTAGATTGATTGCAGCACCCGCACATGAATGGAACACCTTGTTAACTGTCCTCAAGCAAGCTCAAAACATCAACACTGAAGTGGTTGGAGCCGATAGAAAGACCGTTGTGACACTGGATTTGGGCCTTTATCAACCAGCAAAGAAACTACAAATGGCAAGAAATGACCTGGATCATTTCATACTCCGTCCAGGTGCGTTTATCAATATTTGCCGTCCACAGCTTATTTTACGAAAATGTTTTTATTAATAAATATTGATGCTCTTATTATCGTACTCTTTAGGTAAACTGCACATGTGATGGCACAACTAAGAACAATTGGACGTTTGGATATGTGCTGGATCGAGTCCGACCTTTATGGCTACTCAACAGTGAAGCAGATACTTGAAGGAAAGCATGTAAGAAGAGGGCAAGCAGCACACTTAATTACTCTTCAAGCTCATTTCTGTATGTATCAAGAAGCATTCTTTCAGTTTGACAGCCAGTGTCATGAAAGTATTCATCAGGTGGCAATGGAGCTTAGTGAAGCAAATGCAAGAGGAAAGAAGGAGGAAATAGAGAAAATCAACACTAGAATGGTTAACACTCTCAACTCTTTAAATGTTCTGGAAAAAATGTCAGCCTTTGATGAAGCACAAAACAAGAAGCCAATATTCAAGGTTATGCGTCAGTACATGCGCATGGTGATGGAGATGTTAGCATTTATCAGAGTTGTTCGAACCGGTGACTGGAATCTAACAACGTTGGCGAAGTTCTCAAGATACTTCTTTGCACATGATATGATCAATTATGCACGCATGATTCCTATCTATTTAGCAGATATGGAAGCATTGAAAGAGTCGGATCCAGATATCATTCAAGAGTTTCAACAAAAAAACTGGGTTGTCAACAAAAATGGTCAAGCATCATTGTGCACTAGGTGCAGATCATGCTCTCGAGCACATCAATCGCTCCATGAAAGTTTCAGGAGGCCTCGTTGGCATTACCCTAAATCCAAACGCACGCAACAAGTTCTTTCTGATCGCTCCTGAACTTGCAAGGCTTGTTGAGGATGCAAAGATCATGGCAGGATTACCTTGGCAGAAGTCGACGATGAAACACCACAATCTAACTACAGCTGTATTAGTACGCAAAGAAAAGAACATCGAGCAACTGACGACCACCATTAAAAGATTCTCCAACCCCTTTACCGAAGAGAGTGATGACCTTTTTAACCTGGTGACAAAAGTAGTTGTTGAAGATAAAGTCAATAAAGATCTTTGTGGCCAGAGTGAGATTGGTAGGAAGATGCTAGAAACCTTTGTGAAAGAGCGGATCCAGTCAGACAAAATTAACGTCTGGTCTACAATGAAGAAGAGAAAGCTTCTCACATGGAGAAGTATTGGAAAGAAAGTAAAAGTGGCCCTCAAAGACAAAGTAGTAGAATTGCAGAAGGACAGATCTTTGTTTGCTCGTTTGATGATGGTCGCCAAAAGTCGTCCCGAAACCGACATCAAAGAGGCTATCGGAAAATATGAGTTTTCAGTTGTTCCAAGATCTCTATTTGCAAATGATGGGACAATGCTCCATTGCTCATTGAAAAGTGCGCTAATGGAAATTCTAGAGAAGATAGATGTATCAAGTTATGCTTCAACTGATGACAACAGCGTTACCATCCCAACCACCACAATGAGAGTTGCTATAATTGATGGAATGGCAGAACTTCAGATTCTCGACAAGCAGCATTGGATAAAGAATGGTGAACAGCTAGCTGAACACTTTAATGACTGTCTCTTTCATAAGTATCGTGAGAGTGATGAGGTACGCTTATTATTTGACAGATACGACTTGTTGTCATCGCTTAAAACTGCAACCAGGGTTCAATGGCAGGTAAACGCAGACCCAGTCTATTACCGTATTACTGACTCGACTCACATCACCAAAGTCAACATGAAACGACTTCTGTCACATTAAAAGACGAAGATGGAACTAACGGTTTACCTGGCACAGAAGTCCATGGAATATGCTGTGCGAAATGGGCGGCGTTTTGTTGTATCATGGGGATGTCAATGTCAAGCTACTCATCAAGATACAGGTAATCTCCAAAGTAATCAAGAAGAGGCTGACACCAAGATGATCTTGCATGCTCTTGATGCCACTGCTAACGGTGCAACAACGCTGGAAATCAACTCACCAGACACAGATGTCTTTGTCTTATCTCTAAGACGCTACTCAGAGCTTTGTTGAGACACCTTCTTTGTTACTGGGGCAGGTCAAAGACCCGTAGGATAACCCTAATGCCAATTTTCCAGGCGCTTGGAGCGGCAAAAGCAGCAGCACTCCCTGCTTTCCATGCACTGAGTGGTGCTGACAATACAGCAAGCTTCTCTGGAAAAGGAAAGCTGGCATGCTGGAAAGCCTTCAGTACAGCTGATGCAGATGTCATCACAGCTTTTGCAAACCTGGGAACCACAGAACGCCCAAATGACGATACCATGATGGGAATAGAGAAGTTTATCTGTCACCTATATCAGCCGAAAACCAGCATTTCTGGGGTGAAGGAATTACGATGGTCCTTATTTAAGAAGAAACAAGCGCAATCTGAGAGATTACCACCCGCTCAACAAATTGCTTCCAGTGCCGTAAGCCAGGCCTAAGTTGTACAGAGCTTTGCTTATGCTCCGACGATGATGAAGCCTGTGAAAACATGTTTGAGGGAGATGATAAAGATGATTGTAGTGGTGGTGGCGACGATGATGACAACGATTACGATGACTGAAGATGTTCTTTCTGTGATGTAAAGCTCTTTACTCGATTTAGTAAAAGAACCTTAGAGTACCTACATGTAGGATACATGAAACAGTCTATGTTTATAAGTAAATAGAAAAAAATCGTTGTTTTAACATGGCAAGCAAAACCTTTGGAAATTACTTTTGAAAGCTAGCTAGCCAGTTATTGAAAAATGAGATTTGCCTTTACTTTACGTGAAATGTAAGGCTTGTTTGTTCAAATTTAAAAATGCCAAATACAAAAGTACATTTACAAGTGTAAATAGAAAAAAACTCGAGATTTTAGGATTTTTTTATTAAGAGCCTCGCTTCCATGCTATTAGTCACGTGATATAAATTTTCAATTTTAAAGACCCTGTGTCCGAGCCCATGGTGCTTTGCGCGCGCAAATCATTTTCGTAGGCTACCAAAGTCAGAAAGATAGTTGTTGTTGTTATAAGACTCTCGAATCTTTCGAAATCCATCCCTAGTTTGGGCCATCGTGTAATTATTCATAGGTATATATGCTTACACTCGTTCTCAATAACACGTGCAGGTTCGAAACGAAACTCCTGACTTCGAAGTCGTTTCTGGTGGATGTCAATCAAACGGTTTCCATGGAGTTTGAAGTGAACCGTTGTGTGAGTAAATTCGGGAAACTAGCATTTTATAAACATGGCAAAGTCTTTCCCAAAGTCGCTTAGATGGAGAGTAATCATGCTTAGAGCCAAGGGTTTGCAAAATAGGGAAATCACAAACTTTATGTGTGAGCGAGCGGTTTGTGTAAAAGATCAAAATAGGGAAAGCGCATAAACTTTATGTGTGATCATGAGCGAGCGGTTTGTGTATAAGATATTAATAGGGAAATTGCATAAACTTTATGTGTGAGCGAGCGGTTTGTGTATAAGAAATCTGATTGTTTATATAGCTTCAAAGGTCTTGGAAAAAGAATACGGGGTTATTTTTATTCATCCAGTTGCAGATATGCTCCTGATAAGAGGTTTTATCGAGCAATACCCTCGAGCTCTACCTCGACGAGCTCCAGGCATGGATACAACATTCGACAGGGCAATTTTTTTTTTTTAAACTCTCAGGACATGGATTATCGGCAATGCTCTCCACTCTCGACTGACATTTCGGTGAGGAATTCAAGCAAAAAACAATCGTTTTTCGGCTTAGTATCCGCCATTTCTCTACCTATGTCGCCTCAAATTACTTACGATTTCGTTGACCTCCTACACTATTTATGTTTCCTCCACATCTGTGAGTTGTATGGCGACGTTTATTTAGCATGCAGACCAGTGTTGCCATAGAAATATAGTTGAGTGACATCCACCAAATTGACTGCGTGTGCGCAAGCCATATGGTCCAGAAGTGTAGATTATAATACCCAGTACAAATATATGGTGTTAGATGGCGATTCCAACGCATACATTGAAGTATGGGATATTTATAGAGCATGTGATGATTGCAATAAGTATGAAAATATAGAAAAGAAGTCAGAGGAATATCTTGCATGGAAGAATAGTGAGGCATACGAGAAATGGGATCAGGGTCATATGGAAGGTGTGTGCTGATTGTTGCTATGTAATGAAACTTGATTGTGTCGGACATGTCCAAAAGCGAATGGGGAATGCCTTACATAAACGTCACACTAATGGTGAAAAATTAAGTGATGGACAGTCAATCAAAGGCAAAAAAGGACGACTTACAAAGCCAACAATAAACAAATTGCAAAAGTACTATGGATGTGCAATACGAAATAGTACAAATGAAGACATAATTCCAAGATCAAAAACTAGCCATTGCAGCAATGCAAAGAGAAATAAAAGCAGGACTCTATCATAGCCCAGACAAACCCCACCACTTACATGTACATGTAGAGCTCTGCAGTATTCAAAGAAATACTGGAACCAGTTTACAATCGCCTCAGTGAGTCAACCCTTCTAGAAAGATGTTTGCCAGGGTATACTCAAAATGCCAATGAGTCCATTAACTCATTGGTGTGGATTAGATGCCCTAAGCACAAGTGGTTTGGGAGTAGAAGGGTTTAGATGGCTGGTATTTCAGCTTCCCTTCACTTTAGCAGAAGCAAGCATTCTGTCATGTCCAATAGTGGCATTCCTGGAGGCGCCCACATTGTTAAAGGGAGCAGGCGTAGAGACCAGCAGAGGGTGTAGAAAGCAAAGAAGAGTGTCTGATCAACATAGGAAGGTCAGAAAAGCAATCAGGCAAAGAAAATTGAAGTAGGGAGAAGAAAGGTTGCATAAAGGGGGACCACATATGAGGCTGATGGACGTAATGACCTCTCGGTTGCAGGACATGCCAGACAGTCCAACAAAAAGAAATGAGAAAGGCACAGAACACCGATAGCTGATTTGTCCTTCAATAAAACACTTTCTTTAATACTTTCTCATGACCGGTACAAGTTGCATATGAATGTTGGCCTGGGAAACTGAAATTAATCGGAATCTAAATTTCAAAATCATAAACAATTTCTGTAACGTCAAGCGATTTGAATCAGCATTATTGTAATAAATTAGATGGCCCAGCTGGCCACTAGCAAGATTTCAATTTGGTAAACTTATCAGTTTCTGGTCCCAAAATCTAGCTATCCTGAATCGCTTGACATCCAAGTCATAAATAATCTGCTTCTTAGGCACCTTAAGGCTGCTGAAGTTGGCCTAGTCAATACAGCACTGGTTGGTTGGACAAGAAGGGTCACTATTTGCATTGAAGAACAGAAGGTCAAACATTTGGGCAAGAAAATGGATTTCTGCATGGATTTTCACCAAATAAAAACTCTCGGCAACCTCTAGGGTATCTTCAATGGCTTGACATCCTAGTCGTAAATAATCTGCTTCGTAGACAACCTAAGGTAAGCTAAGGCTACTAAAGTTGGCCTATAGCCTAGACATCGCTGGTTGAACAAGACAAGAAAGCTGCCATTTTCTTTTTCTCTCACTCAAACTGGCGAGCGTTTTGTACGCAAAAACTCATTTCTGCACCGAATTGTTACTAAATATATAAGTAAGCTTACATAAATTGACACTAGCCCGCAGGTAGCATATGTTAATCGAGGCGGGTAGTGTTGATTCTAAATTGAAATATCTACAGCATGACCAAATCCTTTTGAAAGCTTTGACACGTCTTCTCCGGTGAAAGTTTGTTCCTCACAGTCACAGCGACCACAAACAGCATTCGGAAAAGGATACGGCACATTCGGAAAACGATACACGGATACAGCACATTCAGAAATAAAATCCACCTAACCCGGATAACTCGTTCCTGCACATGTGTGCATCCACGAGTTAAAAAGGAGATAAAATCTTACTTGCTACCCGAGATCACCCACATCTACCAGGTGGTCGAATACTTGCTGGGGATCCTGCTTCAAACCATTCGGTGAGGCTGTGAGTTAGGCTAGAAGGGCCATCCATGGTGATGCAGGCAAGGCTATTTTAGCAGATACAATGAAATTGTAAGTTATATAGACACGATATCAAGGTTCTGACGAACAAGTGTGAGGAGATCCAAAAATCACAAAATTTCTCATCAAATGATTATGAAACCTCACTCAAACTACAAAGCAGCAGTTACCACTAGTAGCAGCAAATGTCAACAACACACGGAAAGGTTGTCTACTGCAGCAGTATCTTAAGAGAGACTGCATCGAGATGACGGGAATACAGAACACCAGTTACCACAAACTAAAACTCAAGACCGAATGATCATCAAATTCATCCATCGCGACATGAAGACCAAGTTTTATAGTAGAAGCCAACTTGTTGGAAAATCAACTAATGACCTTCCGCTAATATGATAACGTTAACAACCACATGATTGTCCTCCTTCTATGCTAAGGGTTTTGGAAAAGGTAAGCATAATATTTACAAGCCTATGAGCTCCAATTATTTCTGATCACAGTAGAGGTCACAGTAGAATGGGTGTAGAGTGGCTGATTTATAGGTATTGTGGCTTATTGACAAGCTCAGAGATATTTCGGACAGAGGGGTTGAAGCGGTATGAAGCAAGTTTTTTCGATCGATCGCTTTTGCAAGGCTATTATTTTTCAGTTATTATTATTAAAATGATAATTTTGTAAGAAAGAGAAATATTAGAACGAAAGGAGAGCTAAAAATTGCACAAAAAAAGTAAAAAAGGTGCCAGTCCAAAGGTGCCCTTTTTGAGTTTCTAACTCCCAACCCATGCCACCTTGGAGCTGATTGGTAAGCGTAAGGGCGGTGAACTGACAAACGGCCTTAAAACTGATAACTGTTAACTGACGAATGTTTTAACTGTTTACTGACAAATAAAATATTACTCTCAGCTGACAACAATGTTCTCTAGAATTAAATGATTAACTTACCGACAGTCCATTTGAAAATTGACCCATTTTTTTTTGTTACTCGGTATATTTTTAGGACTCCTATTGCTGCAAGATTATTTTTTTTGCCGTCGGACCTTGCACGATTTTTTTTTAAGCCATTCAGTATTTTGGCTTTACAAAGTTTCGCCTTTGCTAAAAAATTTTTCTGGGTGATTTTGGCTTGCTTTTTTTTTAAAATTTCGGCTTGCTCGATTTTTGGGGGGGATTCGCACAATATCAGTCTGTAATCGCATCCTTTTTTCAGCCAATCACAACTCAAGACTAAGGTAAAACAACCAATCACATTTCATGACTGACCTAAACTAACCAATCAGATTACAGCAAAAAAGGGAGGGAAATTTGGGGAAATTTTTGCAGTTTCTGCTGAAAAAATCCTTTTTTCTACACAAAAATTAATGAATTCAATTGCTTACAGTTTCTAGATATTGACTATGCTCTCCTTTAAGCTGAAGAACTCCTGTTGGGTGATTTTCCGAGTTTTGAAATGAGTTTTAACGAAAATGTAGCAGATATTTCTACAAATGCTGCTGCAACTTCTACAAATGCTGCTGCTCAACCAAACAATGGCTTAATGTTTTTAAAAGCTGGTGCCAGTCCCCCAACCTTGGTGAATTGGAAATTGAAACAGTGACACCGGTGGCGCTAGACAAACTTTTAACCCAGTTTTATACTGAAGTGAAGAAAAATGACGGTGAGGACTTTGAACCAGAATCGCTCTGAATTATGAAAAGTGCTCTAGAAAGACACTTGGAAATACTGAACCCTAGGTGCTAGGTGCTAGGTGCGTTCGGTTGGCAGTTTTCCAGCCAATTAAGTGTTTAGTGTGTCATAACAACATAGTAAGATCGCGAGAACTTTACCTGAATGCAAAGGCCATTTCTTTTACGACAACAGGACAAGGGAAAGAGGCCAATCAAGTCCCAGCCACTTGTACCAGAGGAGGAACTTTCACTCTGGGAAAGGGGCCAGCTTGGAGACCACAATGGCCGAGTTTTAACGAATGTAAATTTCAAAAACTTGACAGAGCAAATGGGATTTTGAGGCCGCCAGGAGCACTTCGATGCATATGTCGAAGTTTTCATCATCAAGTCACACGAAGATGGAAGTGAAAGCGTAGAATTCTCAGAAAGTCCTACCAAAACTCGCACTGGTGGTCTAAGATTCAAGAGAAGAACATCTCCTAATGCACCAGTCATTTGAAATCCCAGGGTGGAGTATCTGGGCATAATAAATAGACGAAAAAATCCAAATGTATGGTAAAACAAAGTCAGAATGGGTGAAAACACCATTGGCCAGCTTATGAAATCCATGGCATCATGTCTGCAAACCAACAAAAACTAACAAACCACAGCATGAGAAAAACGCTAGTTCAGAAACTCAAGAAATCAGGCCAACCACGGCACCTTATTCCTGAATAATTACGATGAAGTGGACAAGACAGCGTCGAGAACTTTGCCATATAATAAGTGGCTTCTAGGAGTGGAATCCAGCAAAAACACTGGGAAAATAGAGTGACAGGAAACCGTAACCGAAGCCATTGTTCCAGCAAGTTCACAACAGTTGTCTCGAATGAATGAAGCGCCAACTAATACCAATAACAACTCCAGTGTTGCTCTGTAAGAGGTGAAACACAGTTGCAAAAACAATTCTACCAGGCTGTGGGTCTGATGACTACAGGTTTCGTGCCATTTCAGCCAAATCTAAACTCCACAAGTGCATACAGAATGGCGGCTTTCAGTAGCACCACAAACCCTCCAATGATGCTTCCATCTCAACATTTCACAGGATGCACCTTTGATTTCTTCTCAAAAAGAAAACCAAGACACTTCAGAACCACCGAAATGACGAAGGTGAGCCTTCATCCTGGATTCAGATGACGAAAACTAGAACTAAAGACACTAGGACTCAATGAAGTGTCTTGAACTAACCTCGCGTTTGCTAGAGCTTCAAGATTGTGTGTTCATTTTGCACACTTGTCACGTGAAATTTTGATCATGAATATGCAATGAGTTGCAACCATTTCAGGTTGAAAATAGCTCTTTTATATGTAAACTTTAAATATTCAAAGAAACGAGGTTAAAAAGTTAATATTTTAAAGTTCAAACCTTTGTTTACAAAGCTTTCACTTTCTTTCCTTTTATGATGGTGACAAAAAGAAAAAGATATTTAAAAAGTTAAAACTAGAAGTTTCTAATAGAAAGTGAAGTGCTGCGAGGGAATGCATAGAGCTACTGTCTAGTGATATTAGTTCAAGTGTGAGTTGGGCAAACTAAAAATTTCTATGACTCTATATCGGTTCCACTTTATTTATCGTATTACCTTTGTTTCATTTTTTATCAAAAATTATCAACTATTGTTGTTCCACAATCATATTCATATTTCAAATTATGGCACTTGCCATAATCTATAATTACTCCTAGTTCATTAAAACTACAGAAACTTGCAAATCATATTTTGCTCAATCAGGGACTGATGTGTTGGGTTATTATATTATACTGTGCATTTTGGACAGAAAATAACAGTATCAATAACGGAAATATAGACGAGTAAATTAGTATAGATACTATAACATTAATTTGCTGTAGAAAATACTGACCCCCAGTCTATGGACTCTCTAAATGTACTGGAGGTCAATGTTTTCTCACCACCCAGATCAACAATATTCAATAACATCAACTCAAAATTAATAATATTTGTGTCCAAGTGATGCACTTTTTAATATGCCAATGCTACAAAACAATAACAATTTTATATATACACTCATTACAAAAATGTCCTAGAAAAATGTAAAAGCTTAAAAGCAAGAGGAATTATATGGGGTAAACCTGATATTTGATAGGGAAATTTTTTCATTTGTTCCACGTTGGGCGACTTGTTTGCTACCATACTCGGAAGGGTTCGTTTGCTGTCCCAAAGGACGATTTGTAAGTGTTAGTCTACTCTCCATAGATCAACATGCCTCCATAGATCGATATGCCTCAACAGGCAGACTGTTCAGCGATATTGTCTCTGCATCTGGGATGAGTCGATTGCCACTCGGATTTAGATCAATTGGTCTCCTTCGATAAGGATAAATTATTTGTATCGATTGTGTCAGAGGTCCACTGCTGAACTGGTTAGATTTGGCACACGACAGCGCTGAAAATCTCATAAAAGAATGTTGTCTTGCTCTCAATACATCACTAAAACGTTTGTGACCCTGATGAATACTTCCAGCTATGAATAAAGCGGAGTTTGACATGATAATTTGATAAAATGGTACTTCGTATCTGGCCACTTGAAATCGGCGAACATGTTGAAATCTGCGAACACGAAAATGCTACATCCGGGACATATTCTGAGCCCAGGGCGTCAAAGCGATGCAATCACCGGCTGGTTGTTGGATGACCATGAACCCAAAATATTTTTCAACGAAATGGTATGTACTTGCGAAAAGCTATGCGTATGGTCACCATGTGTTGTAACATCAAGTTTAGTGTTGCTGCTCGCTCTCACAGCAAATATTAAAAAGTTAAAAAAATGATGATCAAATACTTTCTTAAAAAGATAGGTCTTTAATTGGATCTTAAAAGAGTCAATGTTACTGCAGAGTCTAATAGTCAGAGTTAGAGAGTTCCATACTACAGGGCCTGCAAACAGCATGTTACCAAAGGTCTTGCATTTTGTTCGAGGAGCAAGAGTAAATGCCTATCATCTGATCTTAAATGATATGAGCTGACAGACTTACTTAATAGTAGTTCCGAGATGTAGTTCGGTACCATGCCGTTCAGACCCTTGTATGCAAGAAGAGAGATCTTGAACTCAACATGAAATACTTAACATGAAACCAGTGGAAGGGAATCAAGACAGCAGTGATATGGGCAAATCTTGGTATTAAGCATGTCACTCTTGCAGCAGCATTGAGAACCTTTTGTAGACGATCATGCTGGTACTGGGGCAGTCCGAATAGGAGCGAGTTACAGTAATCCAGGTGTGACGTCACAAATGCATGGACCAGCATCTTGATTGACTCAACAGACAGGAATTTTCTGTCTGATGTTGTAGAGGCCCCTGAATGCTTTACTGCACACCTTTTCCACATGAACGTTCATAGACATGCGGTTGTCAAACCACGAGCACAAGTCCCATACACGTTCCACAGGCTTGATGTCAGAATCACCAACCTTGAGAGTTGATGGTGACTTTATACAGATGCTGACGAGATCCGATGATCAAAAATTCTGTTTTAGTGTCATTTTAGTGTAATTTTATACTGGAACTTGCTACATGTATTTATTTATTTATTTATTTTTGAGTGCCAGCCAACATATTCTTCCTGGTATAATATTGATTTCATGGCGGTATTTTGTTAGCCTTTTGTAAATATCAATTCACATTAGGTATTGAATATTCTTTGTCAATCTGTTAAAAAAAAAAACTGGAAATTTAAAACATTTATTTACCAATTTGCAGTATCAGTGGTTGAAAGGTTTTTGGGGGTTACCTAATGAATATCTCACCACATACTTGAAGAGAACTTCAGTTATTGACTGAAAAAAAACAGTTTTTTGAGAGAGCAATAACCTTGATTTGCAGGGTTCAGAATTGCGACCAATACGGTCACCAACACGACTCAAACATCATGTTCAATGACTAAAATTAGCTTGTCATCTGGATTTTATTTGCTAGGATTTTTTTAAACTACGGATATTTTTATTTATTTCGAGGCCTAACATTGATCACACAAGTGAAAGAAATAACATGCAGGATTATCACATGTACCCATAAAGACAGTCAGGTGACACTTGTAAGTTGTAAGCTGGTTACAATGTAGCTCTTCCATTTGAACCACCAGTTTAATCCAGCACTAGTGAACACGTAGTTTTTAAAAACAACTACATGTAGATTAATACTGTTTCACTCCTCTCTATGCTAAGAAAGATGATATAACTACATGCATGTTATTACAAGTGTAACCAAGATTATAGCAGTTATAACCTGCCAATCTTTAAAATGTAAAAAAACATGTAATTTTCACTGTTTAGAACAGCTAAATGTCAACTTGCATTTAAACATTTCAATCAGCCATATCCTTTTAACTTCTCTCTGCACCACATACTTTTATGATTTATCAGTTTGACAGTGAACACCTTGGTTTGCTTATCTCTTACTGAAGCTTTGCTGAAACAATAAATCTGTTTTGCACACACACTATATTCACATACTGTATGTTTAACCCTTTCATGCCAGAAAACATCGATTGACCACACAATAGGGAATTAAGGTGTTTACACCAGCCAAATTGGGAATGGCAACTAATTGTTGACAAAATTACTGGCAGTAACGTTTTTGTTTTTATGGATGACTGGTTCTAAAGCATTGGTTTATTCAACCAACTGATATGCATGTGGAACTATGAGGCATAATCAGGATTTTAAGAGTTTTCACACTGCCTCAAGAACATTCAAGTCAGGCAGCAAGGTGACTCGGTCTTTGCTCAACATAGTAAAATGGTTGTTGTTTGGAATGACAACAGTAAGAAAGAAACCCTGCCTTGTCACCAATGTCACACTGAGGGAAACGAAACAGTGGAACTGAAGAAGCAAAAAGGTGGGAATTGTGTCCAAATAGAAGTCAACCAGCCAGCAAGTATTAGACTTACCAACATCGGTCATACTATACTGTATCAAGGTGGCACAAAAAGTAGAAGTATAATTTTCAACTAGACACTGCTGTTACTAATCCTTGGATACTCCAGCAACAGTACCTTACAAAACCTGGAGGGAGAGGTTTTTGCCAAGCCCGAATGTACAGTGTACAAACGAAGTGGTTTCACCCAATGCAAAACTTCAAAGAACCTGACATATGCTGGTCAAGGTGAGTGGCCTGACAGACATGTTAAACTGAGAGATGGAGGCAATGGACTAGCACAGATGGCAAGAGTAACACCATTCCTGCACCCCTCAAGCATGTAGAGGAGACGTCAGGACCCCAGTGTTGATGAGGACTATTCTGATCATAACTAAACCAGATGCCAATGCCGAAAGAATGAAGAGAACAAATAGACAATGCCAAGAACAGTGTAAGTTACCATTGCCGTAGCTATTGTCATAGGTAAATGTAATTGTATTGGAATTCCTTCGATTTGGGAGGGGATGTTTCTGAATATATACTGGCATGTACAAGTTTATGTTTTAATGTTTTGTGGAAGATGAGAACGACATACTTTTCCTACCATTTTGGAATTTACAGCTGTATAAAAAGGGAGAGCAAGTAAGCCATCATTTTGTTTTTTTGTATATTTTTTTCTCTGTGCTGTATCCTCCATTAGCATGAAATAAATCCTTGGAACTACCACTCACAATCTTAGACAATACCTAATCCACAATTCTATCATTCAAAATAACATACTTGCAAAGATGAAGTATGGCAGTCAATTCCACAAATGGCTTTCACAAACCTCACAGGTCACCTACATGTAGGCCATGCATAACCTTTCTTAAATAAGCATCTGCACATGTTCTGTGACAATTCTGTCCAAAGTTGTTTGATTATCTCCTGGGTAGTAATTTTTATTACAAAATGGAGTGATAAGAACTTTTCCCCTGGAGCCCCTCTTATTCCACAGGAAAAAGAAAGGATAAGTAATGATTGAGAATCTGCCAATGTTTACATGGTGATCAAAGGAGGTGTGGACTGCAATTATCATCTTTGTTCAATTTACTTCTAGGGGTGACAGAAATAATACTGATACATTTAATTGATATGTTTAATTGTGGAAGAAGGAAATTGTGTGTATTCATTAATGGTGTTACCAATTACTCTTTATTGTGACAAGTTTCCTCTGCCTGGGAAATACATGTATGAATAGCTCATCTCTAGACTATTTGCACAGACCAGCATCAAGAATACTGTATGGGGTTTAAATCTGATATAGATATAGAAACCATACTTTCGAGTCTTGGATGAGTACCTCTCACAAAGTGTAGAGAAATGCACTGTGTACAATAAATGTTTGGCAGGGGATATTCATGAATATTTCAAGAACTACTTTAAAGTGCTAGTGACACTTCTTTTTTCCCCTCAAAATTTCACAACATCAAGGGAACATGGCCCTTAAATGATTTCAGTGATTATTTTGCTCCAAAAATTATTTTTATGGTGTATTTTCGAAGGTTTTTCTCACCACAGGAAGCCAGCTTACTTTAGCTCTCAACTGTGCATGTGGTGGCTTGTGACATCACCCAGAACACAAGTTCTCTCTCAACATGGTCGGATGTGGATTTCAATACTGAAAGAGAAGCACAGTCAAGCAACTTTTTGATATTTAGTGAACAAGTCTCTAGTTTAGGATTTGATTGTTAAAATCCGATTCGACATTACCCTTTCATGACACATTTCGAAACTTCAGAGTCCAAAGAAGGCGAGAAAATGCAGATGGGAAACGTGTCCGCAGTAAAAGATACTAATATTAAACATACATGTACCATTCCAGAATAGATTGTATCTGGTTAAGCAGATGTTTTCAGTGTATACCAAATGTTGTGCTCGTGTTCTGGTTGAAGAAATAAACTAAAGGGATACTCTTTAAAGAAGTACGTATATTGACTCTTAATAATTCATTACATAGTGTTGTTGATACTGAATTGAACCGAACTGAGCCGCCAAACTACGGCAAACATACAGCAATTTTATATACTGCATCAGCTAAGCTTTCCCTTATCCGATTCGTAGTTTTAGACTTGTCATCTAACTACATGTATATCATGTTTAGTTTAGTTTTTGTGTTCTAGTGGAAATTGTGAGCGAATCGACATGGAACTAGAGAAGTTAGCTGCCACATGAATGTGAAATTAAACTGACACCAATTTATTTACTACGAATTTCTGATAATTATACCTGGGTTGAGTCACCTAAAGACTTTGGTCTGTTAGCAAAATGTTTATTATCTCGTTCATTTCAAATCTTGTGTCGCATCAAGTATATATTACAGGGATAATGGGGTGACTTGTCTGTGAATTCTAAGATATACATGTAGTTTAGCTCCGGGTGTCATGCAGATACGATTTGTTACTCTTCAGACTGCCGTTACAGGAACTTTGTGTGAAAAAATACGACTAGGATAGTCACATATCAGCAGCAGGGCAGCGTCAACTTAAGAAATGGCTACAAAGTCTAGAGAACGTTGACAACATCGCTGTTGATCGCGATTACTTCTTGAGATTGCCAAACAAAATGGATGTCAAAGCAATCACACTACAAGGATTTGTATATGCCTCGAAGAAATGTTATTGCGCAGTCGTCTACTTGTGTATAGAGACAGAGAATGGGTACGAAACAAGACTGGTGGCATCCAAGAGTCAAGTAGTGCCAATGTCGTCAATGTCAATCCCAAGACTAGAACTAGTCGCAGCCTTTATTCTGAGTCACCTTATGATAACTGCCAAGAAAGCACTGTCAGCTGACTTAGAAATTGAGCAGTGTCAGTATTGGACAGACAGCCACACAGTCCTTTATTGGATTCAGTCAAAGAGAGAGTACAAACAGTTTGTACAGAACAGAATCAACGAGATCCAACTCCAAACCAATGCAACGGAATGGAGACACTGTCCAGGAAAACAGAATCCAGCAGATCTGGGCTCGCATGGATGTCTCGCCTCAGAGTTAGTAGTTGACAGCAATCTATGGTTTGGCATAAAAGAACTGCCAGCAACACAGCTTTATTAGTCGGAAGATCCTCTTATTGGAGTGCCTGCTGTTCAGAGAGTAATGTTTAGGATTCAGTTCAATAAGTTAGCTGAATACTCATGTAACGACAGTGCAAAAGCGCTTCCGCATGAAAATTCTGAGCATGACAAACTTTACAAAATCGGGCAGATTCTTGATTGTGTTGTAGAGAAATGTCAAACTGAGTATCTGCCCAGAAAGAACATCAGCATAGATGAAGCACTGGTCAAATTCAAGGGATGGATAGGAATGAAACAGTACATGCCAATGAAGCCAGTAAAGAGGTGTCAAGGTCTGGCAATGTGCACAGTTGTCAACTGGCTTAGCTGTTGACTTTCAAGTTTATACCAGAAAACAACAACATAGCGGCACAGAATGTTCCTTACATGTAGCGAACAGGCAAATGCGATCCCATACACACTGCCACTTTCTAAGGCTTATGATAAAGTTCCACACTGGTGCCTTATGAAGAAGTGGCATTATAGAATCCATGGGACTTTAATTAACCGGTTTGTGACATTTCTCACCCAGTGCTACCAATCTTTCATCTGTAAAGGCAAATCATCCCACCCCACTCCTGTAATATCTGGAGTGCCAAAAGGGATGGTCCTTTACTATTCTATTTGTATATTAACGACTTGCCCAATGATTAAGTCTCCTGTTAAGTTCTGTTGCATTATTATACAGGGCTCAAAATTGTGATCGGCAACCAATACTGTATCAATGCAACTAAAGCAGCATTGCTGGTGACTAAAATGTCTGGTTTCGTCGCCAAAGTTCCATAATTTGTTCGTTCATGAGCAAATGCCTGCCATTAGAGCAGTGGTACATTAAAAGAAGTATCACAGGCACAGTATTTTATGGTTACACCACTGAACTATCCACCAGTGATATAATTATCTGTTCAAACTGCATTGCGGGCACAGTTTGTATTTTGTGACTAGAATTTTCCGTTTTGCAACAATTGTTTATCTAGTCGCAAAAATGAGACCAGACTTGCTTTCTATTTCCAGCCCTGTACATACATTGTACATGTGTATGTGGCAGATTTTTATTTCCATATTATCTTCCATTCATGTGAAGCCTATGAATGAAGTAATCCTGGTTATTTAATTAAAATTCAAGTGTCTTGATCAGTGTTTTAAGTAACCAGAACGGTCTTGATCTGGTGTTTCATTGGGTATCAAGATACATCTGCCTCACCAAAATGGGATGACCTAATTGGCTGTTGATCTCATTAATTATTCATGAGTTTGATAATTTCTCTTTGCTGACATGTCATCATTGTTGAAGAGTTTCTAGTTGTGGTTTCCACAAAATAGCCCTTTTTGACAGATGGAACTGCAGCTCATGGCAAAGTTATATGGAAGATGTTGTAACTTTATGAAGAAAAGTTATTGGCCATATTGTTTTAGATCGAGTCTTTTGGAGAGGTTTTGTCAAGAAGAAAAAATAAATTTGCAAGGCTTTATAAACATCAATTCGCATTAAACAATGTGTTATTTCTAAAGTGTAAGTAAACAAAAAGGCCAGATTTAGTGCTTATACAACATCACACACTGATAAGATGCTGCAACCAACTGGACAAGTCAAATCCCACTCTTTCCTTAACACAACAAAAAGGTAAGCTACTGGCTCATTCCAGAGGACACATAATCTAGGAAGCCCACTCCTAAAGACTTGCTCAACAGACTTCAAACACGAACCCTAACCAGCACCATAAAACTTTCCATCATCTGTTCAAAAACAAGTTGCCATGTAAATGATGGCTTTAGGGAGAGTGTTCCAGGGTTCACAGGTAAACAGGAAAGAAAAGTAGAGAAAAAATGTTTTTTAGTGCCCAGCCTTTAGTAGAAAAGTACAGTTTGGGTACCTGTTGAGCAATTCCTGTTCTTAGGAACTCTAGTCTAAAAAGACTGCATTTGCAACACCATACACTGTATGGGTATTATTCGTCAGTTAGTAAAAAAAATGATGTTACTAAAATGTACTTACTTTTGTACCTCCTAGAACGGTACTACAATAGCAACACTGAGCTGAGTTCTCGAGATCAGTTATCATTAGCAAGGTACAAGACAAGGTAAGTGAATGGAAGCAAAGACATGAAATTAAAAATATGTATCCATTGAGTTCAAGAGAAGGCTGTGCCTCGATTCTGGAGTACACTGTATTTTGTCAAACAATTTCTTACATTAGTATTTCGACAAATTGGCTAGTATTTGTTATTTATTACAACCAATCAATTGTTGTGAAATTCCTCAAATCTTTTGAGAGGCAGGAAATATAACAGCCTACATTTAATTATACTGGACAACTTAAAAGCAGTACAAATGTAATTGGTTACCTTAACCTACTAAGCCCTGAATGTTTGAAACATATTTTTAGTTATTTCTATGTACATTGAAAAGAACCCTCCCCCCCTAAAAACTGTAGTCATTGTTACCATGGAATTTTCAACTGACCTATACTACTGGGGGCTCAAGGTTTTTTGTCAGATATTTTGAAAGCAGTTGTGGATTACTTGACGGAGCTGGCGGGAAGTTTGTTTGGAGGAATACAGAGAATTTCAGGCTTTTTCAAGCCTTTTTCACCATTTATAGAGTGCTGGAGGACATCATTAAGTCTGATGAGAGCTTCAATCAGCACTTTCTCAAAGAACCGAGTTTGTGCCAGTTTATTGTGAATGGGCCAGGACGTCTTCTGTCACTTTAGCATGTGGTCATTATGGATGAATTTAGCTTGTTGTGAAGTACTTGTGGACAGAATGGCTTGGTGCTGGGCAAGTTTAGGTGTTCAGGGGCAGAAAGTGAGGTTAGTGCAAACTTTAAAGGCTATATTTGATGCGAAACAGTTTATCTTTAGAAAGTAGAAATTACTGGAACGTGTTATTTAAGGAACAGCAGTTTTTAAATCATTTTTTAGTTTAAGTGTGACCATATTTATTTGGTTTTATCAACTTTTTATCATGTACTATTTTGTTGTTTTGCTTATTGTAATTATATATTTTTAAAGTTTTTCATCTATGATCCATGTATTTATATTATTAATATTTTATTGTAATAAGTATATTTATATAATTTTATTAGCTACATGTATAGAGGGCCACAGGTTTGTTAGTTTTTAACTATTTTGTGCTACCCTCATGAAATAAAGACTATTATTATTATTATAATAGGATCATTTGTCTATAGATTATGCTGCGTGGGAATCTCAGGGCATTGCGCTTTAAACTTACCAAGACTGAAACCCTCGAACAAGTAACCAGTAAATGGCCACAGTAGTGGCGTATGGGCTATAAAGGGTTAAGTGTGTCCAAATCACCGCTCTTGGTTTTAGGGGCAAAAGACTTATAAAAGAAACCCTACAGGAGTCCCGGGGGGGGGGGGGGGGGGGGGGGGGATCCCTGTTGCATTTTTGTCCATTACCCAGCATGCAATTGGAGGTGGGTGCAGAAAAATGTAGGAGAGAAATGCTGTTTGCAGCGTTAAGAATAGCGTGGTTCACAGTCGCTTGCTTCGTTTTGTGCAAAAAAAACTGGTGGTTGGAAAAATTAAAGAAGGTACTGTAACAACTGAGTGCTGAGTGTTTGCTTTTGATTTCAAGTGCGAATGGGAAGGGGAGTCAACCGATCACTGTTTATAAAATGTAGCTCTGGCATTTAAGTAATTCAACCCTTGAAACAACATCACAACATCGTATTTCCACCATGTCTAGATTTGATGCAATATTTTTCCAGTTACATGCTTCATATAGGCCGTTTTGGGCTGGTTTACAATTCAAAAGGTTAATAACTTCACATGCATTTTGTGTGTAGTTTTTATTTTGTTTTTTAATTATATTTTTTTATTTAAACAATATTTAATCTTAACATTTGCTCCAAGAGCAATAAGTTGCTCATCTAGAGAACTTGTTATAATATATATGTTTATATACATTGTACATACACATTACAGCTCAGACAGTCTCCAGTCTGTCAGACAGCTATTATTATATTATTATATTATATCGTTCTCTTGGTACCTCACACTTGGGTTGTTGTCATACCAACTTCATACACAATCTCTTCGAAGTTATGCTACATTTTCGAGATTGATTCTACTTCTGATGAAGACAAGTTTTTTAGGCTTTACCGAATAAGACCTTGCTCAGCATGTACATGTAGATCATCTCAATGGCAAAGAGTCTGACATTACTTTGTCGGATGAAAGTAAAAGTTCTAGCAGTGAAACCTTAGCAAAGTTGTAGGCGAAGCAACAGAAATTTGGAATACGATTGAAACTCCTGTTAATGTTGGGGGCTTCAATGAGAGAACAGCGCCAACTTCTGGAGTCACTAAAAATGGGTTGGTATTATATTTTTTCCTGCTTCCATTTCCAGAGGAAGTGTTATCTCCTATTGAAGTGGAGCAACACATGTTGAAGAGAACAAAGCATTCTTTGCTTTTATTTTTTGTTTGGTATCAAAATTATCCCCCAAACAAGGCTCAACGGGTCGAAGGATACCATTTTTCATGAAAAATGTTATGTTAAGGGAGCACTTTGATAAACTCATGCAATATCTGCACCTAAACAGCTGGCAGAATGAACTTCGACGCAATGATCCCAACCGCGATAAGTTGTTCAAAGTATGAAGTGTGTTGGACATTCTGTTGCAGACATTTATTGAAGAATACAAGCCTTTGATTAATGCCTCTATTGATGAAGCCTTAATGAAGTATAAAGGTAGACCACAAGAACATTTCAATCAAAACATCACAAAATGTATATCATCACAAAAATATTTATCCCGCCACACAAATTTGCTTTTTATCCTTGCAGTTTATCATGTGTTTTGCCCTACTCAGAGCACAGGACACAAGACTGAATATTCCATCCTCCATTTTTATAATTCGTGCTGAAAGAGGTCAAGAGGTAAATATTCCAAGTTGCAATAGTCAATAGCACATTGACTTGGAAACTGTTTTCGTACTTGGGCAAAAAATTCATAAGACTTTAAGCCTTGTCCTGCTGAGGTTTTAAAAGTGACTTTTATCTACTTTAGACTGAACAGAACCCTCCCCCTAAAACAAAGGCTATAACTGTTGTCATGGAGATTTCAACTGACCTTTAATACTGAGGGCTCAACTTATTTAGCCCACCCTTTTGCCGACATCATCAACTCATCCAACGGACCACACAGCAAAGTTTGTTTGAGGATGCACTCAAACGTTAAGGCTATCTAATGCATTTTTCCCATTTATAGAGTGCTGGAGGACATCATTAAGTCTGATGAAAGCTCGAATCAGCACTTTCTCGAAGAACTGAGTCTGTGCATGTTATTGTGATGGAGAACAAGCTTCATTTCACACTCATAGAATGGGCTAGGACTTCTTCTGTCACTTTAGCATGGGCTTTATAAATGGATGTCTGGAGCCACCTATAATAGCTTTTTTGGAATATTGGACAACATTTACTTGCCATTGATTCCAATATGTACATGTAGCTATTAGGTCAAAATAATAATGATAATAATATTTTAACAGGAAAGCTCCACTCACAATTTGTGATTTTCAGGGAGGTCCTGTATTAAAAATATTTATTTCACTAATATATGGAAAACAGAAAAGATAAATGGTTGAAATAAAATAGAAATAGTACAAGGATTATTATGAAATTAAGTTCTGTGCCAGTAAGATTTACAAATTGATAATGTAGTTGATTGTATAACTTCAGAGTCTAGAGAGTTCCAGTCTAACAGTACATGGTGTGTATTATATGTATTATATGTATTAAATTACATTGTAAACAAAGACAAACATGGCGGAAATCGTAGCGACGCGTTCTTCTTTAAATATTTCTGGTTTGCAGGAAGATTTGGGGACGAAATTGAAGGGAAACACACATAAACATGTGAGCATTCCGATGGGCTAGTTGCCAAAATCGAACTAAAAGCTGTTCACTTCCAGATGACTAACAACAAGTAAGCTAACGCAAAATTTCTACTTTGTAATTTAATCACATTTCAGCATAGCGACTAAGTTAAACTTTATTATCTTCTGCTTTTTTTCCACTAATTTCAACGATTTGTACTCTAGATTAAAGCTCATACAATGAGCATTTAGCAGATGTGTTTTTATTATTTGTAGGTTTCAAACTAAACTCTGCCGAGTCGAATAACTGCACGAACTACCAGAGTTTCAGAGTCAGCGTTACAAGAAGAAATGTGATTGACTGTAGAAACGTTTTCCAATGCTCTGAACTGTTCAATAAAGGGAAAATGTTCAAACTTTGCAGAAATAAAGTGTTTAATATCAGTTATCAGTATGTGGAATTGTTTTTCTCAAACATGCTTCATTTAGAGGGAAAAACTAGGTTTTTACATTTTTACGGTCTGACCAGGTGTTACGTGTTACAAGCTAAATTTCACTGTTGACATGGGTTTTTACTCAATTTTCTCTAAAGAAAATAAGTATTTTTACTTCCAAAGGCTGGCATAGCATTCTTCAAGCATTACTTTTACAATAATAAAATAAATAGCTTTCATTCTGCGTCTGGTACCAAAAAATATTAAAGAATTTGACAACCACCCCAAAAGTGCATGGTGATTGTGCTACTCATCTAGAGACTATTTACATCATGCAATTATTTAACGGTTTGTCTTTTGGCAATATATGCAAGCCATTCTGACTACTACTCTATCCCTTCGGATGGGCCAGAGAGATAAATGGCCAGCAAATTCCACCTCTTCAAGAAAGTCTTGTAAAGTTCAACATTGGTTTGACCCAGCCTTAGTCAAGACTTCCTAGTTGTGCAGTACAATGCAGTACATGTATATTTGAGTATCAAACACTGAAACATTCCACAATCAAAATCACTCACCAAAAGGCAAACCTCTGTGTCACATGAACTGGTAAGAAGAGTGTTTCAACAATACAATGTACAACACTGCAATTTGATGGCACTCAGATGCAGAAATACAAGCATTTTCTTTCAGTTTCCGTGGATTATTTAGCAGAAACAAAACCATCACTCCTCCCTGCTAGAGAAAATGGTCACCGCAAGACATGTCACATGTCATGTCAGCCATGTGTGTTCAAGTGCACAATGCAATATGATTGGTCAATGGCAAAATTGCTCAACATCAAAAATAAAGTCAGGAAGGAAGAAAGAAAGGAACACTTGGCAAACTCGACTCACAGGCAACCCGAGTAATATATATGTAAATGGTGGATATGTCTTTGCTGGCCCGGTGGCTCATTTGGCTCGGCAGTGGTTCACATTCATGAATAAATATTAAGTGGTGCATATGTTTTTGGTGGCTTGGTGGCTCGGTGGCTTGTTTAGCTCCGCAGTGGTTCACATTCATGAATAAATATGTACATGTAAATGCCAGTGGTTCGGGAGTAGACCTTCAAAAGTGGCCCTGCATTCTGTAGTTTAGCCCTTATAAGGTTGATACTTATCCACTGGATAAGTATTAACCTAATTTATCTGCTGGATAAAGTTATCCACTTTACTACCACCTCCACCAGATGCCCACAGATGAGCCAACATGCAACAAAACTGTTTCTTTCAAAACTGTAGCCATGCTTACCAGAGATCTAGTGATGTATACGCAAGTCTTGCAGTCACCAACCACGTACACAGATAGCATAGGGTTTCCAGCACAGTACTCTCAAAACACTGTGAATGTGTTGGTACTCTCACCTCTTCACCTTTGGTATTCACTGAAATAAAATAGAACGATGAAAACTTAACAGAGCTGTAAATAATTTTAAGTACAGTTGTTAAAATTATAATACATGTTTTACCATTTTTGTCAAACAGTAAAGCACAAGCACCAGCTTCAGCGAACTGCAAGGCATGTAAGTTCTGTGTATGTTTTTGGTGGCTTGGCAGTGGTTCACATTCATGAATACATATGTAAGTGCTCACTGCTGTGTATGTTTTTAGTGGCTGACTTGGCTTTACAGTGACTACAGAGCCAATGGTTCAAGAGTAGACCTTCAAAAGTGGCCCTGCATTTTGTAGTTTAGCCCTTATTCAGGGCCTCTGACAGGATGCACAGTTCCTGATGCGCAGGTGCAGATCCGCATCTTTCGGTAAAATCCGTATTTTCCGCATAAAATCAAAAATTTGTGCCCAACATTTAACAGTAAAGTAGCTGATTACCTTCTTCATAAAGATAAAAGACGAAGATGTGCATTATTTTGGGGGATTCTTCTTCTAAACATTGACCAAAGCATGTCTGCTTCGTTCGCAATACGATTTTCCCTGAGGCGAAAGCCTCCAGGCATTTTTGGGGTGGATTTTATGTTAGTTCAGTACTCCCTAATGAAGTTTGAAGATGTAGAAATCAAACTAAACACGTGGGAGAAATAAAATACATTGCTGATCCCACGCGAATTATACAAATCCGTTTTGTGGAAAACCGTTCGCAAAGGCCTTAATCCACACTCCTAGTCGCGACGCCAGGCAGTACTGTATTTTTTTGTGTGGCATGGCGTGAGCTCGTCCTTCCAAAATCAACACTGACAATAAGACTAATCACGGCAAGAAAATATGAATGATAGAAAGCATTGACAGCAGCCAGCTGGCATGGCACATTTCCCGTTTACATCTTTGTCCTAATAGTTAAAGTGCAAGTACTGTATCATGTCAAAAAAAATTATATTGTTTGATTGTGTTTGTTTCTTGCAAAAAGGTATTAATATTGCAAATTGTGTAATATTTCTGGCATTTAATCCCTAATTTTGGTTACTTTTCATGGTCCTGTGACGTCATAAGATGAATCGACTCCCTCCCTAGAGAAAACTGCTACAATAAAATCCTGTAGGTTTCCATTATGACATCACAAGATGAATCAGTCCCAGGATTTGGGTAGTGTTTATTCTAGTTTAATTGCTGCTCGTGCCTCTCAACGTAAACTAAGTTAGACAATTACTGAAGTATATTACAAATAGAATTTGAGGCAAAAGACCATGTTGTTTTATGGTGCTACATTGTACATTGTACTTGCACTTTAAGCACGGTGCTAGTGATTCTAAATTGAAATGTTTTCATAGCCTTAGAAGTGATGTCCCACAATCATATTGGAAATACCAAAATATTCCCGTATTCGCAAAATATTCTTCTGCAAATTAAATTAAAATCGTAAAAAAAAACTGAAAATCAAACAAAAAAAGTATCCAGAATGCCCGCTTTCTGTTAAAAGTCATGACTGATGACATCACACCACTCAAAGGGACGGATGATGTTTGTTTTGTGTCTGTGTTTATGTTACCCCTGTTTTGGTTGTTGTTTTGCTTAAAAGAAAAGGTACAATTTACATGTAGGAACCAAAGCCCCAGAGAGGAACCATGTCCCTAGCTGAAATAGGCCTCATTAATGCTAAATTCTAGAAATACGGTTCCGCCTGGAACGAAAACCCAAGGGATTTCAGGTAGGAACCAGGTAGTGTGCATCACGAGCTGGCATAGCATCATGGGTAAATTTGTTGAAGATCTCATTGTTGTCATGACACAATCGAGTGAACAAGTCAGCTGCCCAAAATAAAGCAGCTCGAAACCAAAGTTTCGGTCTTGTATTGAATACACGGTATTTCTAGCAAATATTTGATTAGGAAAGCAACAGAGAAAGAGGGAAACTGCAGAAATGTTCCTGTGATGCAGTTAGTAAAAGTTTCATTTTTTGTTCGTGTGTGCTGTTGATGCCATTATCACGCCAGTGTACAAGTACATGTACCCAGCAGAATATACAAAATGATGGTACAGATTGAGCTAGGACAATCTTTTCATCAGCTTTTACTACAAAAACCACTTGGGGTAGACCTGGGTAAACCAAGATATTTTTAAAAAAAGGCTAAATTAACTACACAGAATGACCAAAGATGATAAGTACAGCGAATTTGAAGTAGTTGATTTTGTGTGAAATTTCAACAAAACATGGCGACTTCATAAGAGAACATGGCAGGGACCTTACTCAACAGTAAATTGTTGCTCTTACTATGTCACAGCATTCGTCTCTCTTCAATTTCCAAAACGTTTTCTTTTAAAGGACAAATAAATACCTTAAATATGGAGAAATTTAGTAAACTTAGTTGCCCAAATGTTGCATTCTCAACACTAAGACTTGTTATTGTGGAGCTCGGCACACACCGCCTGGGTAGGAACCAAAACCCTGTAACACCACAGACTAACCATCCTCTCATTTTGTGTATTTGTCACTGATATTAATCCATTATTTCTTTAACACAATGTGAAATAAAATACCTTTTGACTTGATTCTGCTGTGTATGTGTTAATTTAGCGTGCACTCGTGATACAGCTCGGGCTTCCTGTGGTTCATCTCACTAACTATATAAAAATACACAAGGCAGACAACTAAATTCAGGGCTGCCAAGCGAGGCATGTGAGAATTTTGTTGAAAAACGAAAACTTCTAGGTCCTGGTTCCTCTCTAACATTTAAAATGCTGAAGAACAGTAAATGAGCAAAGTTTTTGGTGGTAATTCACAGCAAATTGTCGCAAAAGCTTCCTAGAAACCATCAAAAAGGATTTTAACGATCATCACATTCAATTCTTTTTTTATCAAACTGTTGAATGATCTCCCATTTAGAGTCCTCAGCGAAGAAATGGACTGTTGACATATTTCCCCTGATCTCCCTTGTATAGGCTGTTTTGCAACTTAACACACCACCCCGATGAAGTTTTTTGGCAGCTTCCAACGAATGAACCAGAAGAAAAATATTGAAGTTGAAGACTTGGTGTGAGATTGCAGGAAGTTGGTCTATCAAAAAAAATATTTCATACGATTGCTAAACTCTCGTACTGTGATTTTAGACCAAATTTCACTTCACTCTACTAGTACATGTATTACGATCAATAAATTCAGCACAAATACAGTTTATCACAGTCATAAAAAAAATTAACAGAATAATTGCAGAATACCCCCTGCTTCGGTTCATTAATAATTCATTTCTCAACTTTTTCATACAAACCTTCTAAAAACCTAACCCTGAAATAATAAAACAACCCTAACCATTTCAACCCAAAATCTTTCATAGAACAAGTCTAAATTCGTCCAGTCGTTTCACCCACGAGTCGTTTCACCCACTGTCAGTTTGCCAGATATTTCGACTTCTCATTTTGTTACATGTATTCGATTTATATATAGTAAATGGAATAAAGACTAAAACAACTTCATATGAATATTGTGATTGATTCGATGCACCTCGATGTGAATCCCTCTATGTACTGCAACTAGTTCAACACCTGGCTATATATAGTCGTTTAGCCCACGCTTGAATTGAAGTTGATTGAACTGGTCTGTATTATTATTTTCTTCACAGAGCAGCGTTGTTATGACGTAACTTATCATTTGAAAGCTTTTAATGCATACTTTCACTTTAAAAACACCTAAAATCAGAGAATAATTTACTTCAACTCGGAATGGCGTCTCAGTTGTTATGACGCCGAAGCCGAACTACGTGATTAATTTTCACTTTACAACTTATCTGAGTTAGACTACAAAATACCCTGTAACTTATGTCATTTGAAAGCTTTTAATGCATACTTTCACTTTTAAAACATTATAGCGATGCGTTTTGAAGATAGCATCTAAAATCAGAGAATAATTTACTTAAACTCGGAATGGCGTCTCAGTTGTTATGACGCCGAAGCCGAACTACGTGATTAATTTTCACTTTACAACTTATCTGAGTTCACTTTACAACTTATCTGAGTTCGTAAGGGCTATAGTCGTTTAGCCCACGTTCAAATTAAAGTCGATTGAACGGTTCTATTGAACATGAAATGAACACGATATTATTACGATATAATGATTTATTAGCACCCTGAAAACATGTTTGTTACAGCCGGTTGTTATGAACCGTTGTTATGACACCGACCTCAATCACAAACTTGAGTTAAAATGGGATCGAAATTCTCAGATGACGAGCTTGAGTACACTCGGATCAAATTTTGCACGTTTTAATAAATTAGAACCCTCCCGCATCACATGTTTCCTCAGAGGTTGGGAACTCCTTTGTTTCCGGGCTTTTGTTTACTTGCAACCAATCAGTAATTGATGTTATCCAATAAAGAGTCGAAAAAATATGGAGACCTCATTCGAATCCAGCGATATCTGTGATAGCAACTAGAAAACTTAGAAACCCTTTATAGCAAGAGATGATGGACAACTGTATTCAGTGCAACGAGCCAGTAAGGCCAATCCTATCCCTGCGGCAGAAAGTATGCGCATCGAAGATAGCTTTGTTGGTAAGTATAACACAGCTTCTCAAGGCTTGTTCGCGTCTGAACGGCCAAGCTCGCGCCGAGTAGAGTTTTATATAATTCGACTAGGGTGTTAGTTAGCGAAAAACATGCCCATACAAAATTTTCTCTGATTTTAGCCACTCTCTTCAAAAGGCATCGCTAAAATGTGAAGAAAAATAATATCAATCGATGTTCAATCAACTTCAATTCAAACATGGGCTAAACGACTCGAGCCGTGGGCAAAACGACTCGAGCCGTGGGTGAACTGACAGTGGGCGAAACGACCGCAATTCCTAAATACACCTGAACTAAAGTGGAGAATTTAGCGCATTTTCAAGTGATCTTTTGAGTGGAGGGGGTATTCTGCAAATAAGCCAACAAACCTGAGCCACAGGAAGCCTGAGCTGTATTATGAGCGTGCGCTAAATCAACTAAATCAACACATTCACAGCAGAATCAAGTCAAAAGGTATTTTATTTCACAATTTGCTAAGAAATAATGTATTAATATCAGTGACAAACAAACAAAACGAGGGGATGGTTAGCCTGTGATAACCCCGCCACCGGACGCACACATTTTTCTCCCACAAAATTTTTTTTACGAACGGCGGAAAGCACTTGCTAATTTACGATATTTACCTGTATTTAAACGTTCAATTATGAGCCCACAAGCAACAAAACCTTTTCTTTCAAAACTGTGGCCGTGCTTACCGGAGTTCTAGCGATGAAAACGAAAGCCTGCATCAGTCCATTCATCGTTGCTGTGAGTAGAGGGAGAATCCATCTGATGCTTCGCATCCTCTCAGATAGCTTCACCACAGTCCTCTCAAAACGTTTCTCTTTGTGGTAGCTTGACAGCCGCAGATAATTGCCCCCTGTGAACAGATAGTACTGTATTCGATTGTAGGTCACATTCCTTTAGATCATGCACGTGGCTTCCTCAGTACATGATGTACGTTGATTTCTGTAGCTTTTAGCCGTATTTTACTTGAATATTTACCCACCCATCCATCCCTTGTAGAACAGCATAGTTATCATTATTATCATGGGTGGCAGAGAGGTTTATTTGCTAGTTATAGATATATTTAAGAGGCAAGAGTCAACACAAACTTCAGCTCGATCTTCGCCTTCGGTATTCATGGCAATAAAATAGAATGAGGAAAACTTAACAGAGCTGTAAATAATTTTAAGTACAGTTGTCAGAATTACAATTATAATACAAGTTTTACCGTTTTGTCAAACAGGAAAGCACAACTCCACAAGCGCCAGCTTCAGCGAACTGCTCCGGCAACCATGTTTCACGGATTCAGCAAGGTCTTAGCAACTTCTTAGCTTTCCTAGGCTTTGCAGACCTTAACATCTAATTCATCTGGTTTCATATATCTTCTTTTACTAGGTAGATACTGACTCCTATGTATATATTGTGTAAAAAATCCTCCACTTTCAGACTACAAGCCCCAAAACATCCCACTCAAACATGGCCGCTGCATCTCCAAAGCGCTGTGGCCTCGACATCATGCTCCTGCAAAATCTAGATTCAGCTGATATTCAGCTGTTTATTATTAACTTGAGTCACGTGTAGCGACTTAATGACTGGCCCCGGCCCGAGTAGGCCCCGAGGGAATCGGTGAGGAACTTGACCGTGTTATTGGTTACCCAAACAATAGCCTACCCTAAAATAATACAAACCTAACCCTAAAACAATGGGATTCTTTATCAGTGAAGTCCAATAGGACACGACCTACAGAACAGTGAAGTCTAGCTGCGAGTTCAAGGAGTCGAGGAGAGAAACCCGAGGAGAACATCGAGGATCGAAGGGAAACAAAACTCAGTGATTCCCGAGGGGACAGTCATTATAAAGTGATTTGTTATAAAGAAAGTTTTACTAGAGGCAAAGTTGTGCATAAATACAGGACCTACTTGATACGAGCGAGGTTTGTCGTCTTCTCTTAACTTCAGGAAGCTGCTTTTCAACACAAAACGCTGCCAGCATCACTACGGCATTTTTAGTCCCGTGGGGGGGGGGGGGGGGGGGACTCCCATATAAAAGGGGTACGTGTTTTTATCAGCTTCAGTGGACTGATGTCAAATCGAAAATGTCTGACGAGCATCTCTCCCCTAAGAGGTACTAAAACCATGTTGTATCATAATGTGTGATAATAAAAATGTAAATCGATAACAGCTTTTGTTCAATTGACACCCGACCCCTGGTTCCAGAGGCTACAGTGACCGACGTAACCGAGTGTGTCGCGACTGTAAAAACTAGTGTTGGTCTGCGTCGGCGGGGACGATAAACACTGGTATGTAATCAACTAAAAAAGTCGATTGAATAATAATAATAATAATAATAACTTTTATTTAAACACGATAAATATTTAAAGCAAAATGCTTGTGGGGTCGTGTACAACAGAAGAATGTAAAAGAACTTAATATATCAATTGGTTCTAAAATATATGTTGCCTAAAAATCTATATTTTACAATAATATTTATATATGAGGAATCTGCTAAATAACTAAAGTATATATTGACTGTAAATGAATCTAAATCTATGTTTAAAATTAATGAATAATAACATTACTATATACGAAATCCTACGAGTAACAGCGCGATCAATAAAATATAAAAGCATCATTACCCTTATGCAAATTTTGTACCGATACTGCATTAAAGTTAATGGCATACAGTGCTTCAGCCTTTCTTGCCATATTACAAAATGCCTTAACACTAGCGGAGGGGTCATAATTATCGGCCAAAGCGTTCCAGACGATTGCACCTCTATGTGAAATGGAGTGCTTCATATAATAGGTGTTAAACCTAGGAACAGTAATTCTATATTTACCTCTAGCTTAAACCTCTACTATTATTGCGTTTCGTTATTATAGTGGACATGGATGGTGGAACCTGGTCATTATACATTTTGTAAACCAACTTAACTAAGTGCAGTTTATATGTGGCAAAGAGTGATTCCCATCCTGACTTAATACGTACATCTACCGTAGGCATATCGCGGGGAAAATTACAGATAATTCTTGCTGCCCTAGTGTGCAAAATTTCTAGTGTATTAAATTGATCCTTACTCGGACAGCCTCCCCATACTGGTAACGCGTACGTGATCGATGGTAGTATTACCCTAAAATATAGATCCATTAGCATATGTCTTGGTAAAAAGCGACTTCTTTTGAGAAGACACAGTTTGTTAGCAAATCTTTTCCTAACATCTGAAACGTGCTTAGACCAGTCCAGCTTATTGTCTACATAAATACCCAGTAGGCGGGTCCCGGGGGGGGGGGGACTCCCCATAAAAATAGACGGGGGTGCCCGACATATCTTTTAGGGGTTAAAATCGTTAGCAGTGCTATCTCTTAGGGGTCTTCCAAAGGTCTGCTATCTTTTAGGGGTCTCCGAGACCCAAAGTTTTTGTGGCCGAGAAAAAATAGCGCTGGATCCTCGAGCATGAGACCCCACAAGTTGAATCGGTATAATGTCTTTATATAGTCTCTAATAAATCCAATTAATGCCATTTTCTTGTCTTTTGGAGTGCTATCTTTTAGGGGTAATTTTTTTGTGAGCCACGCCCATATTGCTATCTTTTAGGGGTGAATTTCATTTCTCACGTCGAGCACCCCTGTCTATTTTTATGGGGAGTCCCCCCCCCCCCCCCCCCCCCGGGAGGCGGGTACTTGTGACCCACTTAACTCTATTAACGCCTATTGTTAATGTATTTAATGGACCGTGGAAAACACCTCTAGACATAATCATAGCTTCGCACTTAGAGGGATGTGGCGTCAACGAGTTATTTAAACACCACGTGTATAGCTCATCCAGAGCTTTGTTAAGTGCCACTATCACTCCATCTATAGATTTTCCAATACAGTAAATTGTTGTGTCGTCTGCATACATATAGGTGGTGCCCGATGTGATAACCCTAGGCATATCACTGGTGTACAAACTAAATAATATTGGTCCTAGGACCGAACCTTGGGGAATTCCACACGTAATGTGTGCTACATTTGATTGTCTGTCATTAATTATCGTATATTGCATTCTGTTCTTAAGATAATTTGTAATCCATGATAGAAGAGAGCCACTTATCCCGAAATTATTGTGTAATTTATGTATTAATTTAGAGTGCGATATACAGTCAAAAGCCTTCTTAAAGTCTACGAAGGCTACTCCTACGACTGAATGCTCATCAATTGCCCTTCTCCAGATTTCAGTTAGATGTGCTAATATCAACTCAGTTGAATAACCCTTTCGGTATGCCCACTGCTTATCTGTGATAAGACTGTTGTCTTCAAAAACATGCCTAATTAGAGCGTCAGCCACGCAGGACTCCATAATTTTACTTGGCACACTTAGAATAGAGATTGGCCTGTAATTCTCTCGTTCTGATTCATCTTCTTGTTTGTGGATTGGCGATAACCTCGCTATCTTCCAGGCATTGAAAACAGTACCGGAGTTTGCGCTCAATGTAAATAAATTAGTCAGAGGTGAGCTCATTGCTGAGCCGGATAACTTTATTAGTTTAGGAGATATTCCATCAGGTCCAGTGCACTTGTTGGACTTCAATGCCTCAACTTTCCTCTTGATATCACTTTCTCGTAAGCAGACACTAGATAGGACGGGAACATCTGGCTTCTCTACTTCCTCCGAACATGAAATAACTGGATCTGGTAGGCTTCTCGATAAGTTCTCTCCTATTGTGGCGAAATATGTGTTCAGTATTTCCGCTTTTTCACTGTCGTCTACCGCTAAACTTCCATCCTCCCGCTTAAAGGCCCGATTGTTTTCCGCACCTTTGGACGAGTTGCCTTATTGAGTAAGTTCCAGTAGTCACGCGTATTTTTCACCTCGGCGATTTGATTCTTAAAGAAGAGCTTCTTGGCTCTTCTAATGTCCATCGTAATTTCATTCCTTAACTTCTTATATTTAACCCATGTTTCCTCATCCCTAGTACTGATTGCTTTCTTAAAAAGCTTGAATCTCCGGTTCATTTTTAAACGTATCTCTGAAGTCATCCAGGGCGAAGAATGCTAACCGCCGTGGAAAGCGCGTAGCAGCTGACGTTTCAAGCGCTAGCCCTTCGTCAGAGCAAAAAAAAAGGCATACTCTGGTTCCAGAGGCCACAGTGACCGACGTAACCGAGTGGACCTTAGCCTGCTATGCAGACCTATTTTTTCATTCTCATAAATTCGAAGAAAAAAGTAACGTCTGCTTACCCGAGCGCTTAATTAGTTTCCAATATGCAAGCACGACGTCAGCCCATTCAAAGCTATTGTTAGAATTTTAGTGAATTGGCGCGCCAGTGAACACTCTCCTATGATTGGTCAATGGCAAATGTATTGTCTGAATTCCTTTTCAATGCAACATTACGTCACTTTCCAGGATATGGAAGGTAAAATCTGATTGGTCCATAACACAATGAGGTGTGCATATTGGAAACTAATTAAGCGCTCGGGTAAGCAGACGTTACTCTTTTCTTCGAATTTGTGAGAGTGAAAAAATACGTCTGCATAGCAGGCTAAGTGGACCTGGGGTTAACCTGAGTATCAGTCCCTCTCCCCCTTCCTTTCCATCACCCATCCCCCCTCCCCCCTAAGAAAGGAAGGGAAAGAGGGCCTGACACAATTATTTGCCTGGCCGCTTGCTAAAAAGCCATATTCTGGCTTTTTCCTTCATTGGTCAGAAAAACAAAAGAAACTGGATCATGACTTTTGCTTGACATAAACGTCAATCATATTTCTAAATTTTAATTAAATCGAAACAAATTAGACAAAAACGTCAATCACATGTCTGGATTTTAATTAAAAATCAAACAAATTAGACAAAACCGTCAATCACATGTCTGGATTTTTGTCTTAAAATGGAGCGAGAGGCGGAAGGCGGCCATGCAAAGAATTGTGTCAGGCCCTCTTTCCCTTCCTTTCTTAGGGGGGAGGGGGGATGGGTGATGGAAAGGAAGGGGGAGAGGGACTGATACTCAGGTTAACCTGGGGTCGACGATTCTCCGATTAGGAGAAGATGCGTCTCTGATCAACGCGTCCTCTCTCTTAGATTGACTATTATCATCAATTGTCAAAATCGCTAGAATTGATTATAATCATCATTCTAAGACAAACCCTAACCCGAACTACGAACCAAACCCTAACCATCGGACGAGTTCACGGGTAAACGACGGGTTTTCACTCACCTAGAGCTAGGGTTCACAGGTAAACAAGAAACGAAGGTAAACGAGAGAAACAATTTTTTTGACCGCTCCTACTCGGGCTCGAACTCGTAGCCGTTTGCGTGTAGTGCTTGGTAGTACAGACGTCATGACCACTACACCAAGCGCGTCTACCGCCGTTCGGAATTCGACAATTGTTTATCTTTATACTTGACTGGTTTTAACCTCGAGGTTAAATTGACGATTATAATCAATTCTAGCGATTTTGACAATTGATGATAATACCGACCTTGTAATTATAATTATTCTATTTAAACTGGCTTCCTGGCATTTTTAGCCCCTTAAGGTTATTTCTGGAAGCCAGTACCCTAATTATATTTATTTTAAACTTTTAAACACATAACTGTTGTATTATTCAAAGGGTACAATAAATTGTTGTTGTTGTTGTTGTTGTTGTCAATCTAAGGGAGATACCGTGTTGCTCTGATCGAGCTATCGACCCCAGGTCCACTCGGTTACGTCGGTCACTGTGGCCTCTGGAACCAGGGTATACCTTTTATTCTATACGTAATTACTTGCATACATTCTGTTATGTAACAGAATGATTTATGCAACTACTTACTTGCATAAATTCCGTTATATTATATGATTGAGTATATCTTATGTAACGGAGTTTATGCAAGTAATTACTTGCATAAATAATCCCGTTATATAACGGAATTTATGCAAGTAATTAGTTGCATAAATCATCCCGTCATATTATATAGCGAAATTTATGCAAGTAAGTAGTTGCATAAATCATCCTGTTATATTACATAACAGAATTTATGCAAGTAATTAGTGGCATAAATTATGTTCCGTTATATAAGCCAGTATTTATTATATAACGGAATTTATGCAAGTAATTTGTTGCCGATAAATCATCCCGTTATATAATTGAGTATATCTTATATAACGGAATTTGACAAGGGATTCTGCAATCCACCTACAATCTTCGTCAATCTTCGAATGATTAGTTGTTAGTATTTCTTGCCTGAAGCCAACATGTTGATGATGTAATAATTATTATTGGGGATACTTAAAGGTTTTGATAACCCGTAAATCCGCCTACTTTGGAAAGACATTGCTCAATAAAGGAAGTGTTACCGACTCGCGTGAAAACTTCCTGAATAATAATATGAAGTTATAATAATATGAAGTTATTAAAGTTACCCGTCGTAGTTGATGAATAAAATACGTGTGAATCAGTATTTGTGATCTTTTCGAAAACGACGCAATTGTACGGGATGGGAACTGTCGTAATATGAAGCTAAGTTACCCGTGGTCTCTTTTAGGATCTTTTTGAGAACGACACAACGACCGGGCCTAATATGACGCATATTTGAGGGGGGTTGGGAAAAAAAATCGTGCACAGGTTTAACGAGGAAAAAAATCATGCACAACAAAATTTAAAAAATCCTGCGAAGCTTCCATGATATTCAGCCATCCCAATACAAGTTGGGAAGTATAGGCTCAAGGGCTGTCGGAGAAGGCTAAAATCCTGACGTTTCTTGATGTTGGTTCATAGTACGCCATTTAGGGAGCGTTCATGGCTTTTTTGTTATGGGGGGGGGGGGGGGGGGGGTCGGCTAAATCATAGGGAGGAAGCAAAAATGTTTGAAGTGCTTCTGTAGGGGGGTCATCAAAGATTTTACCTACTCTTGGAGTGAGGGAAGAAGCCCATTACCAGGAGCGTCCATCTCCCATACTAGGCCTGTGAGTCCCCGTCCACACGTATCCGTTTTCGTAGAGTTTTTGTATTGTTCTCCGTCCTCAAGGGAATAGAAAACAATGGTCTAATTACACGAAATAATATGAAAACGCTACGAAAGCGGATACATGTCGACAGGGTCTTAGAACAGATATCACGAGAGTTCACGTGCCCACACTTTAGGAATCCAATCAAACCATAGTCAGAACAGTGCAGCGTTAGTAAAATCACCTCAAAGAACAATAGGCGCTGCACTGGGGAAACGTGCTGCACTGGGGCATTAATCATTACAATTGGCTGCCCCTGACCAGTGTTATTAACAACTTTATATTATTTGTTTTATTATTAATTATTATTTATACTATTAACGCTCACAATAATCTTCATTAGTGAAGGAGGTGAGTCTAATGGAAGAAGAAGGCAATTGCTGGTTTTCACTCAATCCCCAGAGATTCAAATGACAAAGGGCATGGCAGCCATGTTGGTGCCCCAACAAAAGAAGCTAACGAGGAATCTATTGTTTAAGGGCACCAACATGGCGGCTATGACGTCAAGTGAAAACCAGCAATAGATCATTCTTAATTTCGATAATTACGGCAAGTATAATGCATGCACGATCGCAGCTGAGTCGGAAGGCAGTTACCCGGGAAACATGCATGTTCTAAAATTAGCTCAAACCGGTCATACGCTGACTCACGGGTATAGTATATATGGACGCTCCTGGTAATGAGCTCCTGGGATGGGGGCATCAAAGTTTTAACGTACCTGTCATGTAAAATAAAATTTAACTTTCAGGAACCGGGCCCAGAACACAGGAAACCAGTGTTTTACAGGGCAGTCAAATCTCAACAATCTTTCAAAGACAGGCTACTTCTTCCTGCATATGCAGGATGGTATTCTCTAAGCTCATGATCAAAGGCACATCCCCATAGGACAAAGAATGCATTGGTGTCCAGGAGCCGGATTAGTTATATATGCCAATGTGGAGCTCTTTTTCGTTTGTTTGTTTATTTATTTATTTACTTATTTATTTATTTGAGACTACGGAACAATGCAATATGATGCACTAGAATGCAATATAATGCACGAATTAACGTACAATTTCAAGTCCGGGAATGAGGACGAGGTAGAGATTTTCTCAAGAAGAAATGTCTTAATACTAACATAACAATAACGTGTATTTCCAGAATATATCCATACCCCCCCCTCCCAGGTGACTATACAAATACAGAGAATGCATGAAAAAAAATCATCATTTCCTAGGGGAGGGGGTAGTAAATGAACCGTGCCACCAATGGAACAATGGAACCAGATTTATCCTTGACTACAACATCCAAACAGGTGGATTTCAACCAAACATTATAAAGGTATTAATAGATAAACTCAAACCATACGACTTTTAAAAAAGTACACTGGAAAAACAAATCCTGCAAGCAAACGATGCTCGAAAAATTTTTTTTACAGATTTTATCCAGGAAAAAAAAATCCTGCACAAACTTTTGCCCAAACCCCACCACCCCAAAAAAGACAAAAAAGAAATAGAGCTAAAAACCTAACCCATAGAACATGGATGTTTTTGTCTCCGTTATCAGTTGAAAACTTTCAGCCTAAAAATGGTATAGAATATTATTTCAGCGGCAGAATAATATTTCAGCTTGCCTGTTAATCGTTTGGTGCCCATTTCAGACCAGGTAACAGTTCTCAGTCTTGAGAAAAAATTTTTTTAATAGAAATTGATACTACATAAAAAAATAAAAAATAATTACTCAAGGGAAAAGTCTAGCTGAGTGGGTCTATTATAATTTTAGAAGCATATTAAAGTTATTCTAAGAAAAAAATATTAAAATGGCTTTCAAGGACACGAATTAATAAAAGTATGTAAGCTTAATTATTGGTACTGTTCATGAGTAAAACGATTTTGTTTTAAGAGTTGTGCAAGGTCATGACTTATGATATCTTTAAAAAAGATCATGCAGGGCCAGAAGATTGAGCAAGTGAAATTCTAACCTGTGACGAATCTTTGAAGCCGGCCCTTCGGTTGGCGCCGACAATATCGACCTAAAGGACCTACTTTCATAACCTTTCATTCCAGCGGTTTGACACACATTTTAAAAGCTGTATTTGTAAATCGTAAGAATCAAACTTAACGTGGGGCAAAGTTGGCCGATGGCAAAGACAAGGCAAGTTCGAACGACCTCGTTCCTAGAACTGCTTGGAAACGAGGTTGTCGCAAAGCACGATGGGATAGTGTTAACTAACACGACACGACTGGCTTCATAGAAGCAGTAGACACAAAAACTGGGAGGTGCTGCCTTTGTTCTGACATCTGCAAATGGTTAGACCTTCGCGTCTTCTCGTATCAAGTCATTAAATCGTAGGCCCCCACTGAGAACGCAAACTTATCACTGGCAGTGACCACGCACCTCAATGGAAATAGAGTTTATCGAAACAGTGTCCCCAATTAGCAATTCCATGCGAAATACATTTGGCACTCAAATAAATTATATTATTACTATTACTATTGTTTCGATGTCATATTTAGCCAGGTCGGCAAGCCGACTAGATCTATTGCTTGTATGATCGGCACACTAGCATTCTCTCTCAGTCAAATCGAGTAGAGATCAAATATTATAAATGAAATTTGGTAGCATCTGAATGAAAACATGCCTAAGAATGATCAATAAAATCTATCAAAATCGATAGAAATCCGTTGATAGTCACAAGAGAATTTGTTCTCGATTTTTATCGATCGATGTCCGATAAAAAATCGATTATTAACTATTGATTATTATCAATTAGTTACGCCGGGTCTGTGATTATGATTAGTAGTCTATCACGTGGCGAAGGACAACGACGCCAATAAATTTACGGAAAACTGACATCAAGCGAGCGAACAGAACACAAATATATTGTCAGGCCAGCACTCTACCTTGCCCTATCACAACCCAGCACTCGACCTTGCCCTATTACAACCGAGCACTCGACCTAGCCCTATCACAACCCCGCACTTCCAGTGTCTGTAGGTGTACCACAAGGCAGCATCCTCGGGCCGCTTTTCTTTCTTATATTTATTAATGACCTACCTTTGCAGCTATCCTCTAACACCTATCAGACAATGTTTGCCGACGACACTACTATACTCACTTCTGGCCACACTATCTCCACTGTCAGTTCTCAATTGAATGAAGTCGCCTTAGCTGTGTCTTCATGGACAAGGCAAAACAAAATGGCACTCAACATATCTAAGACCAAGACTCTACTTGTAACTTCCTCTCAGAAATTCCGTACGCTACCTTGCTCTACATTAAATGTGATAGTCGACGGTAACAGTATCGAGCAGGTCGACCACGCCAAGATACTAGGCGTCACTTTCAGTAGACAGTTTTATGTTATGGGAACACCACGTCGACAACACCTGCGCCATCATCAGCAGTAGACTGTCTCTTCTCCGTCGCATTAAGCCTTTCCTCACCTATAAATGTACATTGCGCTTCTATAATTCATGCATCCATAACCATTTCATCTATTGTTCTGCTGCTTGGGGCAACTGCTCCCACCTCCACATGCTGCGGCTTCTTCGCCTTCAAAAACGCGCTGCCCGCATACTCTTGGATGCCGACTTCCGTCAACCCTCTGTTCATCTGTTCTCCCAGCTTCAGTGGATTCCGATCACCGACCTGATTAAATGTAGGAAACTTCTACTTCTCTTCAGCACATTTCTTAATCCTGATGCACCTACATGTTTTAAGAACATGTTCCATTTCCTCTCTACTACTCGTGGAGCTTCTGGCCGCTGCACCAGAGCCAGCATGCATAACCTTGCCGTACCTTACCCTCGCAGTAATTCTGACAAGCGCGCTCTGGCTTATAGCGCTACTATTCTTTTCAATTCCTTGGATCCTGACTTCAAGCACTTTGCCTACCAGGCTGGCTTCTATTAAGCATAAGTTTCGTAACGTTTTTCTTCCGCACATCTCCTCTGTTAACCATCTAGAGGAGCTTCTCTGCTATAACTGTCGCTCCTTGCTTCACTTCTGCTGCATTTCTGGCGCCGCGTCCAGGGCATAGCTCCTTCCATTGCGCATAGTCTTCAAGAAAGTATATTTGTTTTTGATTTTATTTCATATTAATTCTCTTTATATTGATTCCAATTACTCATTATATCTTGTAATTTTGTAGCTCGTGCGTTAAATTTTTTTCATACTTCCTTTCCTTTCCATTACGCTTTATTCGTAACATAGAGGGCCGCATGTTAGATAACTATGTAAGGTTAATGTGTCTTCCCTCTGTAAATAAAGAATATTGTATTGTATTATAGCACTCGACCTAGCCCTATCACAACCCAGCACTCGGCCTTGCCCTATCACAACCCATGCAGCACTCGACATTGCCCTATCACAACCCAGCACTCGACATTGCCCTATCACAACCCAGCACTCGACATTGCCCAATCACGACCCAGCAACTTTGAATGGCCAATACACCATGACAAATAAATCAAATCAACTTTTTATTCTGGAATCCTTTGTCTATGGCCTCTAGTCTCTTCGTAAGAAATATAATTAGCCAGGGCTTATATACACTTTAAACTGTATTTAGATTGACGAGCTTGAAAAAAAAATAGCAATATATCTAGGACCATTTTCCTTTAAACACTTAAAAAGTAGAATAAGTGCTTGTTCATATCTTCTGTATTCCAACGAATGTAACCTACATTTTGTACCTACCGTTAAGACCTGGTTATAATTATTACGGATACTCAGAAGTGTTTTTAGCGTAGTGATTGGCAGATTCTATTAAGTGTTTTTATTCTCTTTCACTACGTTCAGCCGAATAGAAAGTATTTCCCATAAAAACACAAAACACGGCTGGAGGGAGCCGACCAGTAATCTTTATTGGAACTAGAGTCAGTTACAATGGCTGGTATTATACGTATTATATTATACATACAAGTGACCTACGCACTCACTTGCGAATGAGCTCTCAGCTGAGCGAAAGCTTAAGATTCTCAGCTTAATTATTTCTTATACAAAGTTGCCAAAGGTTTAATTTCGTTCAAGATTTACAATGATAGTGCAGTACATTTATAGTACAATTCCAAGCTAGATTTTAGATGGTGAATTTCCGGATAAGAAAAAACGGGATAAAAACCTCCCAGTTGAGAAAAAAACTCGGAAACGTATTCTCCAACCAAGTGCAAATTCACCTCTACCTCTGGAGTCAAAACGTTCAAAACATCCTATTTTATACTTTTAAATACAGTTTGTTTACATATAGCTCGGGCTTCCTGTGGCTCATCTCGCGGTTAGCCTGTGGTTATACACATGTGCCGCGTGCGTTTTCCACAGGGAACCCGTAATATTGGCGGGAAAATTACAGCGACGGAGTTTGCAGCAACAAGTTTTAGTTTGTAGCAACAAGTTTTAGTTTGAAGCAACAAGTTTTAGTTTGCAGCTACCAAATTTAATTTGCAGCAGCGAGTTTTAGTTTGCAGCGATCAGTTTTACTTTGCAGTAACAATTTTCATTTATTTGCTGCATCTTTTTTATAATTTCCGCAAACATTTTGTATATTTGCATCAGTTTATTTTTATTTTCGTACGAGGCAATTGTTTATTTGCAGCATGACCGTTACGTGCCACCGTATTTAAAGAACACCTCAACTATACTAAAGAAAGCATCTGCGAAAATTGAAGCGCTCAGGCGTCTAAAGCGACTAGTGCCAGCTGATGTCGTTCTTAAGCTATAGGACCCTTTTAATAAGTGGTTGGAATCAATGACGTCAATCGCGGATAGGCAACAAATCGCGAATGTTTAACTCATGATTTCTTGAATAAAAGATGGCAATATAATTCAGAGGAGCTCGTAACTACATTTTAATAGACATGCAAGTCCTGATACACGAGAAGTACGCGGATGACGTCATTGATGATACTTACAGTCAGACTTATGAAAGGGTGTATACTCTTATCACTCTGTACGAGCATAAAACATTTAATGGCTAAACTGCATTAAACACAAACAACAGATCAGGGGCGGGAATCTCGTTTATTGATACTTGTCGGACACGTATAATTACAGCAGTATATAATGTTGGCCAATCACGTCTCTATAGATGTGTAGTCAGTATATTGCTTTTATTCTTAACATTTGTCCTAAAGGAAAATTAGGTATCAAGGTAGAGAAACGCCTTCGAATGATTATTGTTAAAGGACACATTATCAGTTGTTACGCCTAGTATTTTAAGCGTGTCTTGTACAACAATAGGAGAGCCATTTTAAATACTTGCAGGTCAAAAACGTAACTGGAGTTTCCGAGAATCATGCCCTGGGTTTTAGTGTTATTAACTACAAGATGATTGGTAGTGAACAATGGAATAACTTAGCTAGATCCTGATTTAAGAAGAACTCCAGAGTAGTAACATTGGTGTCCGACGCATAATTGGTAGTGTCGTCTGCATAAGGCTGTCTAAGTGATTTAATGTCTACTGTATAGTTCAGGTCGTTGATGAATATGTTAAATAGAAGAGGCCCCAGCAGACTTTCTCGAGGGACGAAGAGAACAAATGACCAGATGAGAAATAATAAAACAAAATTCTGATTGGCTTACGAGCAGGGATTTTTGAATAGACCAACCGTCATGCTTTGCATGCTTTGGCCTTCAGGTACGAGTTTTCTTCCAATCTTTTGAAAAGCGTTTTAGTCCTGTTTTGTGTGATTGTTTGAATGTGAATCTGTTTTCGTAGTTTCTTTCGTAGTTTTCCTGTTTTAGTTTAATAGTTTAGAAGCGGAAATAAACAAAACAAAAGGCCGCTAAGCATCACGGTTGGGACAGAAGTTGGTTGCTTAGCAACGGTTCACGCAAAACAAAATTTTGCAGAGAATTTTTGATCAGCTCGTGTGTACTTCTGGCTCTGCTCCAAAAAGCAAACAAATAAGGTTTTCACAGCCATTTCACGACAACGGAAACGTTTATAGGTAGGTCAACTAATCTATTAAGTGTTATTTTACAAATTTCTAAAGGATTTTTCAATGAATACTCCGACATTTTGTCAAATTGCACTCAATGACTTAGTTTGACCTACTTTAATTACAAATTATACTTAGTTTATATCAAGTTTATATTAGTTAAAAAAAAACCAGCAGTTTGAGAGAATTTTATTCAAAACACTGTGTCAGTGTCAGTATGTATACTTTTCACTTTGAAAAGAAGTACAAATGTATGCCGCTAAAATGTTGGCTGGTAAAACAAAGGCAACAAGAAAACTATTCAAAGACAAAACAAAATTTATATTCGCATTTAGATGTACTAGTTACAATACAAGTGACCTAATTGTATTGGATATACAATGTTGAACCAGTGGCAAGGCAATTAATTTTGTATATCCAATACAATTCGGATGGGAATATTGTAACATACTTACGTGAAATTGTGATGAAAACGTAATATAAGAGATTGCCGCTGTAGTTTACGTCACGGGAACGTACAGCGAGGGCATGCACAGTTGAGGTTTGGCCTCATGCACAGGTGAGGTTTGGTCTCATGCTGTTTTTGTTAACAAAAATGTACCGTCCCTTGTAACCCTTTATGTTAGTATGTGGTTCTTTGTAGTGGGAGTTTGTACACTCCCTGCTGCAGGTAATAAAAAAAGGTTAGTGAGTATTAACAGTTGAGGTTTGGCCTCATGCTGTTTTTGTGAATAAAAAATGTGGTGTCCCTTCAGTAACCCTTTATGTTAGTATGTGGTTCTTTGTAGTGGGAGTTGCGATCTGCGATCTGTGCTCTCCCTGCTGCAGGTAATAAAAAAAGGTTGGATGGTTTTAACAGTTGAGGTTTGGCCTCATGCTGTTTTTGTGAATAAAAAATGTGGCGTCCCTTGTAACCCTTCATGTTAGTATGTGGTTCTTTGTAGTGGGAGTCTCTGCTGATCGACTCCCTGCTGCAGGTAATAAAAAAAGGTTGGTTGGTTTTAACAGTTGAGGTTTGGCCTCATGCTGTTTTTGTGAATAAAAAACGTGCTGTCCTTGTAATGTTTGTATCCATCTATATGTTTGTGCATCCTTGTGATTGTCTGTTTTGTGAACAAAAAATGTATCTAAGTATTTTATTCTAAGTATTTTATTCTTTGTTTGCCACAAAGTACAATAACGTAAACAATATTATTAATTATCAATATAAGTTGTTATGAAAAACAGTGATGAGGAAGCCTAAATGAGAAACCGTAAGGCTTATGGAAGTTTAGGCTTCCCCTTACATACGAGATTACAGATAACTAAATAAACACTTCTAATAGAGCATAGAGCTCCGTTGTATATCTTAGCTTTAATGTACGTACTGCCATCTCCTGAAAGTGTTTATTTAGTTATCTGTAATCTCGTAAATGTAGTGTCTCTTGTAACCCTTTATGTTAGTATGTGGTTCTTTGTAGTGGGAGTTTGTACACTCCCTGCTGCAGGTAATAAAAAAAGGTTAGTGAGTATTAACAGTTGGGGTTTGGCCTCATGCTGTTTTTGTGAATAAAAAATGTGGTGTCCCTTCAGTAACCCTTTATGTTAGTATGTGGTTCTTTGTAGTGGGAGTTGCGATCTGCGATCTGTGCTCTCCCTGCTGCAGGTAATAAAAAAAGGTTGGATGGTTTTAACAGTTGAGGTTTGGCCTCATGCTGTTTTTGTGAATAAAAAATGTGGCGTCCCTTGTAACCCTTCATGTTAGTATGTGGTTCTTTGTAGTGGGAGTCTCTGCTGATCGACTCCCTGCTGCAGGTAATAAAAAAAGGTTGGTTGGTTTTAACAGTTGAGGTTTGGCCTCATGCTGTTTTTGTGAATAAAAAACGTGCTGTCCTTGTAATGTTTGTATCCATCTATATGTTTGTGCATCCTTGTGATTGTCTGTTTTGCGAATAAAAAATGTATCTAAGTATTTTATTCTAAGTATTTTATTATTTGTTTGCGAGAAAGTACAATAACGTAAACAATATTATGAATTAATATAAGTTGTTATGAAAAACGTGATGAGGCAGACTAAACGAGAAACCGTAAGGCGAGATTACGAGATTACGAATAACTAAATAAACACTTCTAATAGAGCATAGAGCTCCCTTGTATATCTTAGCTTTAATGTTTGTACTGCCATCTCCCATAAGTGTTTATTTAGTTATCTGAAATCTCGTAAATGTAGTGTCTCTTGTAACCCTTTATGTTAGTATGTGGTTCTTTGTAGTGGGAGTTTGTACACTCCCTGCTGCAGGTAATAAAAAAAGGTTAGTGAGTATTAACAGTTGAGGTTTGGCCTCATGCTGTTTTTGTGAACAAAAAATGTGGTGTCCCTTCAGTAACCCTTTATGTTAGTATGTGGTTCTTTGTAGTGGGAGTTGCGATCTGCGATCTGTGCTCTCCCTGCTGCAGGTAATAAAAAAAGGTTGGATGGTTTTAACAGTTGAGGTTTGGCCTCATGCTGTTTTTGTGAATAAAAAATGTGGCGTCCCTTGTAACCCTTCATGTTAGTATGTGGTTCTTTGTAGTGGGAGTCTGTGCTCTCCCTGCTGCAGGTAATAAAAAAAGGTTAGTGAGTATTAACAGTTGAGGTTTGGCCTCATGCTGTTTTTGTGAATAAAAAAGGTGCCGTCCTCGTAATGTTTGTATCCATCTTTTTGTTTGTGCATCCTTGTGATTGTCCGTTGGTTGAGGTAGGGTTCGATTCCCTAGCGAAGTTGGCGGCTGGTGCCCCTCGGTTTTGGTTAGCAATGGCATGGCCTTTGGGCTTGGTTGTTTGAAGCTATGGTAACTTTATACCTAGCATAGTGCTAAATCTGTAGTTGTATTCTCTACAGTTTAACCTTGGGTTAGTGATATAACATGGGGTACAGCTTACCCTTGCTTTGAACAACCGGGCCCTCCAACAGGGGTCCTGTCGATGCTAACGCAAAACATCAAAACACAGTCAGTCAGTTAGTTAGTAGCACATTTTGTATCATGTATGATTTAATTGATACAGGATTCTAGTTAGCATTCTCTATCATTTGTGACAGAATACTGATCAAGCTTAAACTACAACCTTGTATTGGATTTACAGGGGTAAATCCTTGTATTGGATTTACAGACTTGAATGATGCATTTATGTTGGTTAGCACCATTATGAATTATTAATGAGTTTATTACTGATTGTGAGGACTTTGAAACACCATCCAGTCCGAATTGGAAGCCTTGAAATGACATCAAACACTAATTAATAAAAAAAATTGTGCTTGTTTTGTGGTAGTGGGAACAACAAAATGATTTTAAAACTTTCAATACATTTCAGGCTTGTAGGTTGTACTTTCATATTTACATATCATTGCTTAGTTTGACTTAAGTAATCAAATGTCCATTGTTAAAGAAAAGAAGGAATGTTAACAATTATGTGCTTGTTCTCGTGGGAGTACGTGTTTACAACCTGGTGTGAAATTTGATGAAAACATTATAGTTTGGCACTATACTTGGCATCACGGACATGTGCAGTGTCGGGGCACTGTGCAAAAAACAGGTCCCACATTGGAGAGACGGTCTGTATGCACCAAGACAGGTATTGTACCTTGACATTTTTTACCGCTTGGGGAAGTCTGTGATCAATCATGAGACTTCCCTTTGTTCAAGGTATTTGCCTGTACAGTACTTTCAAATTCTTTTCTAAGTCCAAGGACTTTGAACTATAAATATTCATAGTTCAAAGTCTTTGGACTTAGAAAAGGATTTCAAAGTACTGTGTATAGAAATGCACTGACTTCTATTACATAAGAGAGGGTAAAAACCACTGGCCCAAGATCGATTCTGCACATGGTACAAATAGAGACCTCTGGTTGGCTACTTACCTCATGAATTATTACGTAGTGTTTGATGGTTATATACAATAACATAAGAAAAAAGATAAATAATCAATTTGTTGAGTTTTCAAAATAAATAAACTTGGTAGTTCTGGGGAGTTGAAGTAGTAAAACTAAACGTTTTCTAATTAAGCCAATCCCAGGTTGAGAATCTTGAATTATCAAGATCTTAGCAAGATCTTGGCAAGATTCTGAACCTGGGACCTCCCCAGTTGCCAAAGGAAACATAATAAATAGGTTGTCAAAAATAGTTATGGTAAAAGGGCAAAGTAAAAATAAATTATGGTATACACCTGTTTTAAAAAATGTTGTCTCAGACAAGCAGCAAACGACGAGTGACAAACCCAGACCGAAACGGATTGTGGTTGTTGCTAAAAGTCTGGTAAATTTGTTTGTTTTCGTAGTCAAAAGCTTTAAGAAGAATATTAATGGTTCCTTCAAATGTATTTCCAAATTGCACCGTATTCCATTCTGCATAGCTGGCACCAGTTATAATGACAATCCTTTGTCATCTGTCCGTGGCCTTCTTTAAATAGGTGTATATGTAAACGGATATTCCAAAAGGTGATCCGAGGTAGCTACATTGTAGTTTAATTCATTTCTTGCACAGTGCTCCATCTGATGGCAATAGGTAATGTTCTATCATGTAAGTGCCACCTAACTAGATTAGCTTTTGAGTTATTATAGGTGGCCAGTACCTCATTTCCTGTAAAATTAAGTTTATATGCATTTATTGTGTTTGTCAGGTATTGTATTTGTCAGGTACTGCATGCATTTGTCAAGTATTGTGTTTGTCAGGTACTAAATAAATTTATTTGTTTGTTTGTTTTATATATATACAATAAGGACCACAAGTGATCAGGATGTCTGGACTTAACTACCCATAGGCATGCAGGCCATAATATATCATTAGCTTTAACCCTGTCGAGGGTGAGGGAGTTCAGGGGCAAGGTGTGCACCAGGCAAATTGGCACCAACATACCCACGCCAGCAATTATATTTTTAAGTAGTAGCTCCTTGGAAGTCTATCACCTGCTCAGATGACCTGCAGGAGCCTGGGAGTTAGTCTGCATGTCTGATAATGCACTTGTCATGTTTAGCCCAAGGGTAGGGGGGATGGCATACCAAGGGGGATTTGACATTTCACCTCATTTGCATGTCAAATTCCCTGCCCAGGGGACAAGTGTTGGTGTCAAATGCCCTTCCTCCCAGTGAAAAGTTGCAGTGGTAACACTATCAATGAACTCAAGTCGTCAAACTGCCCCTCCCTCAAGATCCCAAATTATGTCAAATTCCCCACCCATGGAAGAGGGGGTGGAATCAAATCCCTTGGGTATGCCCGTCCCCCCGTACCCTGGGGCTAAACATTGACAAGTGCATAAATGCAACGAGCTGCAGAGCCATCTCTGTCAAACATCTAAAAAAGTGACGTTGTATTCTGCAGTTTAGCCAGACAGAGTATAGAAATACGTTGTGGTAGCGGAACTGCAGTCAGGCCAACGCTACTGACTTCTGTCAATAGTCTAAATAATGGCCGGGATAATGGCAGTATGGACTGCTAGCTAATAATGCCTTATGAGTTATAATTATATGCTAATAAAATAATATGAGATACATTCCAACTTACATGCTCTACTATCCTTTATATCCACGTACCACACGGTTGTAAATTAAAATGTGTATACACGTGTCCTGTGGCTAGTGGTTTGACTAGAAGTTCTTCCTGAAATTCGTGCTTTGCTGCGAGAGTAGGCAGAAACTACAGATTATTTTACAGATCACCCCAGTGACCGCCATCTTGAATGCGCAATCAGAGGGACTGGAAAGGACTTATGCAGAGTGGCCAAGCCTTTTTAGGGTTCGCAACGCTTATGGGGGCTCGGGAAGCCGCGCGGCAATTTTTTCCAGTCCGCGCACTCGACGATGCTCGCGGCAACGCTATTTTATACCACCAAAAGGAAAAGACATTTAAACTCTGAAACCTAGGGAAGGGAGATCAGAATACGAACAATAAGATAAACTACATTCGTATTGTTTCCGAATTTCATTCAACATTAGGGATCTTACGTAATCGCGACGGTAACTCCTAGGTGCAAAATACAATAGTTGCACGCAGGAACCCATTACCAGGAGCGTAGCTATGTGATGGGTAGCGCCCACAGCACAGTAGACGATGTGGCTATTTATAGTCGCGAGGTTCTGGTATGCGTACGTTGTCTTTTGTTCTCTTGCGCTTTAGTATTTTGAACCGTGTTAATTACAATTTTTCAGTGCATCCTGATTGGTTAAAAGTGACGGCCTTTGTTTCTTCTCGCGGGAAACACAAAGCTAAAAATAGCTACATATCTGTTCTGCTGTTGGACAGACCTAATCTGGGAGATGCACGTTCCTGGTAATGGGCTCCTGGTGCACGTGAAAATGTATGTGGTAGATCTGCAAAAAAAAACACGTCAAAACCCCAAGTCGTTCGTTTAATTGTAGACGCGTCCAAAATTAAGTTTTGTGTTTTTGAGTTTTTTATCTTGGTAAATCACGTTTCGCAGATCCTCGCGTTTCTCTTCGATGTCATCCCCTTCAATGCCCATGGGATTGTCACCAGTGGATTCGTCAGAAGGTTCTGCAATGTTTACAGCATGGATGTGCATGCAAACAATACCTCTGATGGCATAGTCGAGACAGGTACAATCGAACGAGTGCACGCAAGCAGCACAGAAAGAACATCGCAGCAAGCAGCTGCAAGTAGAAGAGCAAATTCGTCTAACGCGGTCAATTTTGCTCTTCTCAGTTGTCGATTTCACTTCCCAGCAGTGTTTCGAAACTGCCTCACTTGGAATGGACTCGGCTAGCCTGTGCCTCTTGCTGCTGTTCCGTTGTCGCACTGTCACTTTTCCCTTTTCCGCTTTGATGCATTGCTCATAAGCCTTGTCTCGAGAAATCTTTCGGAGCTTAAACAAAAGATGGTCTACGCGTCGGTTTTGCTTTCTCTCGAGGTAGACTTCCTTCAGAGTACGATGAAAGCTTTCCACAAACATATTTGTATTGGCTCGCGTCCCAATCCGGAAGCATGTTGCCCACTCTCTTGGTCGTCTAGCGTAGTCCCTCTCAAAGTATGTGGCCATTGGTCCAGAGATGTTCTTTATCACGCGAGGAACTGCTGCAGGGAACGCCGCCTAAAACCCGCCTCACTGATCTCATGTTGCAGGATCTTGATAACGGCGCACACCTCCGCAAGCTGTTCCTTGTCTTTAATGCACTCATTGAAGTTACGTCTCCAGCTCCGTTCAACGTGCCAGCTACACAGGAGTTTGTTATCCGGTTTCGCAAAACCAGAAACCCATGCATTGTAATATGCCTCGGCATCGTCGCTCATGAAGATCTCTGTCGGTACGTCTCCACATCTCTCTCTGATACTTGACAAAAAAACACGTAAGACATCTGCAGATTCTTTGTTACTGATGAGCCACGCCACAGGGATACCCTCACGTAGTCATTGATGACTAACACGGTTATTAGTTGAAAATCATAGGCAGTGGTGCCATGGATTGCGTCGACGCAGATCACTTTCTTGGCATGCTTAACGAACATTTCCTTCTGGAATTCTGTTTGAAGCCCCAAAAGAAAATCATTCTTATCAACCCCTGTGACATCTGACTCCTCTCCCTGACGTTTAAAACGAAGAACAGGATTGTATTCTTCTCTTTCCATCTCTTTCACCCAGTGACAACACACTATTTGCATCGTCATTGTCCTTCTGCATGCAGTCGATGTTAAATTGCTGCTTTATGTTACGTAAGTCTAGACGCGTGGTCAGGTGGTCTATGTTAAGAGGCCCAACTTGAGTGTCCTTGATATAATCCATGATAAAATTCATGCTCACTCCCTGTGCAAGTTTCGCGGCTATACAAGAGCGCATTTCTTTTGAAATACGGCAAAATGCCTGTGGCCAACGTGTTTTAAGCAGTACTCGACTTGTACTTCACCTGTAATGCTATCCGTCCTTGCAGTTCTAAAGGCAGGACAGGAACATCCAGTTTTTGAAGTCCCTTGTGATTTCAGTGATCGCTTCATCACACCTCTGGATGCAAACTCTCCAGTTCTGTTACAGCGGAACCAAGAGGTCCTGTAGTTTTGTGATGTTTTCAGTCCTCTTGTATCTTCCATTTCGTGAAGTCTTCCCAGCACTGGAATGTCTCGTTTTCTATCTTCAAATTATGTTCGCGGGAAGTGTTTAAGTGTTCTATGAAATTCCAATTCGACCATGGAGTTCGTCGGAATACTTAAACATAAGCCTCTGGCTTGGGAGACCCGGTAACGGCTTCCTGTATCTTCGACGTAAAAAACTCATCTATTTTAAGCATTCTGACTAAAACACGGAAACGTCTTCCAAATGTTTCTCCACGTAAAACAGTTGAGATGTTAATGACTAGAATTCAGATTTGGGGTTGAGGAGCACTTTAAGAAATTGAACCGTAAGAAACTGACGGCTGCCAATAAGAATCGGATCGAACTGTAAGAAACTAACCGAGGCCGCTGTTACGAAGAACCACTCTAAGCGAAACTAAAGGAGAAGTAATGACTGCCGTTGAAAACTAACGGGGATCACGTGTAGTTTACGACTCTACTCAACAATGGAGTGTAGTTTACGACTCCTTTTTCAAAGCAGCTTTTATAGGCTACGGATATCTTGTAGCCTTTCTTACTTCAACACTTCCTATCTTCAACAACAGTGTTCCACTCTTAATCAAGTGATTGTTAATGCCATGTATGAAACACGATGAATCTGTGCATCCTGTTCGTGTGCCGTTAATTGTCACACAACACCGAATTGATCACAATATGCAAGCATTCGATCCAATCATAAATGAGTGTTTTTTGACAGTATGCGACTCTACGAAATAACAAATTAAAGTTATCGAATCACGTGTGTATGCGGTTATTTTCAGTTTTAAAAGCTTTTCGAAGAGGTTGACTACATAAAGTGCGAGTCGAGTCACGAACCTTCTTTGCTGTGACTAGAGATTAAGCATCGCGTATTTTTCTTCTGGCCAGCAAATGGCAAATAGGAAAATATGACTTCACCGTTAAGAACTAACCAGTATCTATAGAATGCACTGCCCGAGCATGTCAGAGCCTTCGAAGAATTAAAATAAGTATTTTTAAGAAAAGATTATCTATATTGTAACTTACTAAGCATACTTCAACACACGACATTCATGTAAAACAGCATATTTTACTTTTTTGCAATCTCTGTATTTTGTAATTGTTTTATGCTATTAGTGATGTTTACTCGTGTATAAATAAAGTGTATGTATGTAATAAAATATGCTAACGACACTTAGGACACTAACGACACTTAGGACTTATGCATAGGGTATATGGAAAAGCATTTTTTTCGAATGGACAGAGAAAAGAATAAATTAAATTTAGGACGGCGCCTCGTATTGAAACCTTTGTGCGTGACAAGTAAAGCATATCGCGGAAGTGGGCTATTGGTTGCGTGCGCACATGACGCCACCATGTGTGTCCTCAATCTCGTACCCAGACCCCATTCTTTTCTTACTGCGCATGTTCGCGCATGCGCAGTAACGAACAAATGGGTCTCGGTACGATATTGGCGTATCCTATCAGACCAATCAGATATAAAAGCATCTGGGCGTATTGCCTGTAAGAGCTCGAGCGACTCGGTGTTCTTCACGGTCTGTTTTTCTAGTTGTGCGACGATCGCGTTTTGTTCCATCCTATTGCAGTTTATAAAGCTTCCAATTTTCAGCTTTAAGCGCGAGTCTGCTGTGCGGGAGGTCGCGGGTTCAAAGCTAGGCCGCACCACCACTCAGAATCTTAACAAAAACTGGGAGGTGCTGCCTTTGTTCTGACATCTGCAAATGGTTAGACCTTCGCGTCTTCTCGGATCAAGTCATTAAATCGTAGGCCCCCACTGAGAACGCAAACTTATCACTGGCAGTGACCACGCACCTCGGTGGAAATAGAGTTTATCGAAACAGTGTGCCCAATTAGCAATTCCATGCGAAATACATTTGACGCTCAAATAAATTCTATTAGTACTATTATTATTGTTTCGATGTCATATTTAGCCAGGTCGGCAAGCCGACTAGAGCTACTGCTTGTATGATCGGCACACTAGCATTCTCTCTCACAGACAAACCGAGTAAAGATTGTATCAAATATCGGTAGCATCTGAATAAAAACATGCCTAAGAATGATCAATAAAATTTATCAAAATCGATAGAAATCCGTTGATAGTCACAAGAAAAGTAGTTCTCGATTTTTATCGATGTCCGATAAAAAATCGATTTAATATTAACTATTGACTATTATCAATTAGTTAGGACGGGTCTGTGATTGTGATTAGTAGTCTATCACGTGGCGAAGGACAACGACGCCAATAATTTTACGGAAAACTGACATTAAGCGAGCCAACAGAACACAAATATAATATCAGGTCAGCACTCGACCTTGCCCTATCACAACCCAGCACTCGACCTTGCCCTATCACAACCCAGCACTCGACCTAGCCCTATTACAACCCCAAAACTGTTCTATTATAACAAATTTACATGAGGCAGTGATTGCATTTGCCGACTGAACTCAGTTGAGATTACTATTAAAAGTCAAATGATTCTAGTTGGTAACGAAATTCTTAATTGTGATGGTTGTAGGTAGTTTGTTCCATAGGTGAGACAGTCGGTAAGTAAATGAATTATGGTAATAGCGACTATTGTAAGGTGGTTGGACAAGATTATGCCCACCACTGTATTTAGATTGACGAGCTTGAAAAAAATTAGCAATATATCTAGGACCATTTTCCTTTAAACATTTAAAAAGTAGAATAAGTGCTTGTTCATATCTTCTGTATTTCAACGAATGTAACCTACATTTTGTATCTACCGTTAAGACCTGGTTATAATTATTACCGATATTCAGAAGTGTTTTTAGCGCAGTGATTGGCAGATTCTATTAAGTGTTTTAATTCTCTTTCACTTCTTTCAGCCGAATAGAAATCAATTCCTAAAAAAAAAAAAACATGGCTGGAGGGAGCTGACCAGTAATCTTTATTGGGACTAGAGTCAGTTACAATGGCTGGTATTATACGTATTATATTATACATACAAGTGACCTATACGCACTCACTTGCGAATGAGCTCTCAGCTGAGCGAAAGCTTAAGATTCTAAGCTTAATTATTTCTTATACAAAGTTGCCAAAAGTTTAATTTCGTTCGAGATTTACAATGATAGTCCAGTGCATTTATAGTACAATTCCAAGCTGGATTTTAGATGGTGAATTGCCGGATAAGAAAAAACGGGATAAAAAACCTCACAGTTGAGAAAAAAACTCGGAAACGTATTCTCCAAACCAGTGGAAATTCACCTCTACCTCTGTAGTCAAAACGTTCAAAACATCCTATTTTATACTTTTAAATACAGTTTATTTACATATAGCTCGGGCTTCCTGTGGCTCATCTCGGGGTTAGCCTGTGGTTATACACATGTGCCGCGTGCTTTTTCCACAGGGAACCCGTAATATTGGCGGGAAAATTACAGCGACGGAGTTTGCAGCAACAAGTTTTAGTTTGTAGCAACAAGTTTTAGTTTGAAGCAACAAGTTTTAGTTTGCAGCAACCAAATTTAATTTGCAGCAGCGAGTTTTAGTTTGCAGCAGCGAGTTTTAGTTTGCAGCGATCAGTTTTACTTTGCAGTAACAATTTTCATTTATTTGCTGCATCTTTTTTATAATTTCCGCGAACATTTTGTATATTTGCATCAGTTTATTTTTATTTTCGTACGAGGCAATTGTTTATTTGCAGCATGACCCTTACGGGCCACCGTATTTAAAGAACACCTCAACTATACTAAAGAAAGCATCTGCGAAAATTGGAGCGCTCAGGCGTCTAAAGCGACTAGTGCCAGCTGATGTCGCTCTTAAGCTATAGGACCCTTTTAATAAGTGGTTGGAATCAATGACGTCAATCGCGGATAGGCAACAAATCGCGAATGTTTAACTCATGATTTCTTGAATAAAAGATGGCAATATAATTCAGAGGAGCTCGTAACTACATTTTAATAGACATGCAAGTCCTGATACACGAGAAGTACGCGGATGACGTCATTGATGATACTTACAGTCAGACTTATGAAAGGGTGTATACTCTTATCACTCTGTACGAGCTTAAAACATTTAATAGCTAAACTGCATTAACCACAAACAACAGATCAGGGGTGGGTATCTCGTTTATTGATACTTGTCGGACACTTATAATTACAGCAGTATATAATGTTGGCCAATCACGTCTCTATAGATGTATAGTCAGTATATTGCTTTTATTCTTAACATTTGTCCTAAAGAAAAATTAGGTATCAAGGTAGAGAAACGCCTTCGAATGATTATTGTTAAAGGACACATTATCAGTTGTTACGCCTAGTATTTGAAGCGTGTCTTGTACAACAATAGGAGAGCCATTTTTAATACTTGCAGGTCAAAAACGTAACTGGAGTTTCCGAGAATCATGCCCTGGGTTTTAGTGTTATTGACTACAAGATGATTGGTAGTGAACAATGGAATAACTTAGCTAGATCCTGATTTAAGAACAACTCCAGAGTAGTAACATTGGTGTCCGACGCACAATTGGTAGTGTCGTCTGCATAAGGCCGTCTAAGTGATTTAATGTCTACTGTATAGTTCAGGTCGTTGATGAATATGTTAAATAGAAGAGGCCCCAGCAGACTTTCTCGAGAGACGAAGAGAACAAATATGATGCAAACTCTTAAAGTTAATGACCAGATGAGAAATAATAAAACAAAATTCTGATTGGCTTACGAGCAGGGATTTTTGAATAGACCAACCGTCATGCTTTGCACGCTTTGGCCTTCAGGTACGAGTTTTCTTCCAATCTTTTGAAAAGCGTTTTAGTCCTGTTGTTTTGCGTGATAGTTTGAATGTGAATCTGTTTTCGTAGTTTCTTTCGTAGTTTTCCTGTTTAGAAGCGGAAATATACAAAACAAAAGGCCGCTAAGCATCACGGTTGGGACAGAAGTTGGTTGCTTAGCAACGGTTCACGCAAAACAAAATTTTGCAGAGAATTTTTGATCAGCTCGTGTGTACTTCTGGCTCTGCTCCAAAAAGCAAACAAATAAGGTTTTCACAGCCATTTCACGACAACGGAAACGTTTATAGGTAGGTCAACTAATCTATTAAGTGTTATTTTACAAATTTCTAAAGGATTTTTTTCAATGAATACTCCGACATTTTGTCAAATTGCACTCAATGACTTAGTTTGACCTACTTTAATTACAAATTATACTTAGTTTATATCAAGTTTATATTAGTTAAAAAAAACACAGCAGTTTGAGAGAATTTTATTCAAAACACTGTGTCAGTGTCAGTATGTATAATTTTCACTTTGAAAAGAAGTACAAATGTATGCCGCTAAAATGTTGGCTGGTAAAACAAAGGCAACAAGAAAACTATTCAAAGACAAAACAAAATTTATATTCGCATTTAGATGTACTAGTTACAATACAAGTGACCTAATTGTATTGGATATACAATGTTGAACCAGTGGCAAGGCAATTAATTTTGTATATCCAATACAATTCGGATGGGAATATTGTAACATACTTATATGAAATTGTGATGAAAACGTAAAATAAGAGATTGCCGCTGTAGTTTACGTCACGGGAACGTACAGCGAAGGCATGCACAGTTGAGGTTTGGCCTCATGCACAGGTGAGGTTTGGTCTCATGCTGTTTTTGTTAACAAAAATGTACCGTCCATTGTAACCCTTTATGTTAGTATGTGGTTCTTTGTAGTGGGAGTTTGTACACTCCCTGCTGCAGGTAATAAAAAAAGGTTAGTGAGTATTAACAGTTGGGGTTTGGCCTCATGCTGTTTTTGTGAACAAAAAATGTGGTGTCCCTTCAGTAACCCTTTATGTTAGTATGTGGTTCTTTGTAGTGGGAGTTGCGATCTGCGATCTGTGCTCTCCCTGCTGCAGGTAATAAAAAAAGGTTGGATGGTTTTAACAGTTGAGGTTTGGCCTCATGCTGTTTTTGTGAATAAAAAATGTGGCGTCCCTTGTAACCCTTCATGTTAGTATGTGGTTCTTTGTAGTGGGAGTCTCTGCTGATCGACTCCCTGCTGCAGGTAATAAAAAAAGGTTGGTTGGTTTTAACAGTTGAGGTTTGGCCTCATGCTGTTTTTGTGAAAAAAAAAGGTGCTGTCCTTGTAATGTTTGTATCCATCTATATGTTTGTGCATCCTTGTAATTGTCTGTTTTGTGAACAAAAAATGTATCTAAGTATTTTATTCTAAGTATTTTATTCTTTGTTTGCCACAAAGTACAATAACGTAAACAATATTATTAATTATCAATATAAGTTGTTATGAAAAACAGTGATGAGGAAGCCTAAATGAGAAACCGTAAGGCTTATGGAAGTTTAGGCTTCCCCTTACATACGAGATTACAGATAACTAAATAAACACTTCTAATAGAGCATAGAGCTCCCTTGTATATCTTAGCTTTAATGTATGTACTGCCATCTCCTGAAAGTGTTTATTTAGTTATCTGTAATCTCGTAAATGTAGTGTCTCTTGTAACCCTTTATGTTAGTATGTGGTTCTTTGTAGTGGGAGTTTGTACACTCCCTGCTGCAGGTAATAAAAAAAAAGGTTAGTGAGTATTAACAGTTGGGGTTTGGCCTCATGCTGTTTTTGTGAATAAAAAATGTGGTGTCCCTTCAGTAACCCTTTATGTTAGTATGTGGTTCTTTGTAGTGGGAGTTGCGATCTGCGATCTGTGCTCTCCCTGCTGCAGGTAATAAAAAAAGGTTGGATGGTTTTAACAGTTGAGGTTTGGCCTCATGCTGTTTTTGTGAATAAAAAATGTGGCGTCCCTTGTAACCCTTCATGTTAGTATGTGGTTCTTTGTAGTGGGAGTCTCTGCTGATCGACTCCCTGCTGCAGGTAATAAAAAAAGGTTGGTTGGTTTTAACAGTTGAGGTTTGGCCTCATGCTGTTTTTGTGAATAAAAAACGTGCTGTCCTTGTAATGTTTGTATCCATCTATATGTTTGTGCATCCTTGTGATTGTCTGTTTTGCGAATAAAAAATGTATCTAAGTATTTTATTCTAAGTATTTTATTATTTGTTTGCGAGAAAGTACAATAACGTAAACAATATTATGAATTAATATAAGTTGTTATGAAAAACGTGATGAGGAAGACTAAACGAGAAACCGTAAGGCTTAAGGAAGTTTAGGCTTCCCCTTACATACGAGATTACGAATAACTAAATAAACACTTCTAATAGAGCATAGAGCTCCCTTGTATATCTTAGCTTTAATGTTTGTACTGCCATCTCCCGTAAGTGTTTATTTAGTTATCTGAAATCTCGTAAATGTAGTGTCTCTTGTAACCCTTTATGTTAGTATGTGGTTCTTTGTAGTGGGAGTTTGTACACTCCCTGCTGCAGGTAATAAAAAAAGGTTAGTGAGTATTAACAGTTGAGGTTTGGCCTCATGCTGTTTTTGTGAACAAAAAATGTGGTGTCCCTTCAGTAACCCTTTATGTTAGTATGTGGTTCTTTGTAGTGGGAGTTGCGATCTGCGATCTGTGCTCTCCCTGCTGCAGGTAATAAAAAAAGGTTGGATGGTTTTAACAGTTGAGGTTTGGCCTCATGCTGTTTTTGTGAATAAAAAATGTGGCGTCCCTTGTAACCCTTCATGTTAGTATGTGGTTCTTTGTAGTGGGAGTCTGTGCTCTCCCTGCTGCAGGTAATAAAAAAAGGTTAGTGAGTATTAACAGTTGCGGTTTGGCCTCATGCTGTTTTTGTGAATAAAAAAGGTGCCGTCCTCGTAATGTTTGTATCCATCTTTTTGTTTGTGCATCCTTGTGATTGTCCGTTGGTTGAGGTAGGGTTCGATTCCCTAGCGAAGTTGGCGGCTGGTGCCCCTCGGTTTTGGTTAGCAACGGCATGGCCTTTGGGCTTGGTTGTTTGAAGCTATGGTAACTTTATACCTAGCATAGTGCTAAATCTGTAGTTGTATTCTCTACAGTTTAACCTTGGGTTAGTGATATAACATGGGGTACAGCTTACCCTTGCTTTGAACAACCGGGCCCTGCAACAGGGGTCCTGTCGATGCTAACGCAAAACATCAAAACACAGTCAGTTAGTTAGTAGCACATTTAGTATCATGTATGATTTAATTGATACAGGATTCTAGTTAGCATTCTCTATCATTTGTGACAGAATACTGATAAAGCTTAAACTACAACCTTGTATTGGATTTACAGGGGTAAATCCTCGTATTGGATTTACAGACTTGAATGATGCATTTATGTTGGTTAGCACCATTATGAATTATTAATGAGTTTATTACTGATTGTGAGGACTTTGAAACACTGTCCAGTCCGAATTGGAAGCCTTGAAATGACATTAAGCACTACTTCCTAAAACAATTTGTGCTTGTTTTGTGGTTGTGGGAACAACAAAATCATTTTAAAACTTCATGCATTTAGAGTTTCAATGTTTCAGGCTTGTAGGTTGTACTTGCATATTTACATATCATTGCTTAGTTTGACTTAAGTAATCAAATGTCCATTGTTAAAGAAAAGAAGGAATGTTAACAATTATGTGCTTGTTCTCGTGGGAGTACGTGTTTACAACCTGGCATTAAATTTGATGAAAACATTATAGTTTGGCACTATACTTGGGATCACGGACATGTGCAGTGTCGGGGCAGTGTGCAAAAAAACAGGTCCCACATTGGAGAGACGGTCTGTATGTACATTTGTATCAAGACAGGTATTGTACCTTGACATTTTTTACCGCTTGGGGAAGTCTGTGATCAATCATGGCACCTCCCTTTGTTCAAGGTATTTGCCTGTACAGTACTTTCAAATTCTTTTCTAAGTCCAAGGACTTTGAACTATGAATATTCATAGTTCAAAGTCTTTGGACTTAGAAAAGGATTTCAAAGTACTGTAGAGAGGGTAAAAACCACTGGCCCAAGATCGATTCTGCACATGGTACAAATAGAGACCTCTGGTTGGCTACTTACCTCACAAATTATTAAGTAGTGTTTGATGGTTATATACAATAACATAAGAAAAAAGATAAATAATCAATTTGTTGAGTTTTCAAAATAACTAAACTTGATAGTGCTGAGGAGTTGAAGTAGTAAAACTAAAAGTTTTCTAATTAAGCCAATCCCAGGTTGAGAATCTTGACAAGATCTTGTAAGAAATTATCAAGATCTTGGCAAGATTCTGAACCTGGGACCTCTCCAGTTGCCAAAGGAAACATAATAAATAGGTTGTCAAAAATAGTTATTGGAAAAGGGCGAAGTAAAAATAAATTATGGTATACACCTGTTCAATTTTTTTTGTCCCAGACAAGCAGCAAACGACGAGTGACATACCCAGACCAAAATGGTTTATGGTTGTTGCTAAGTCTGGTAAATTTGTTTGTTCTTGTAGTCAAAAGCTTTAAGAAGAATATTAATGGTTCCTTCAAATGGATTTCCAAATTGCACCATATTCCATTCTGCATAGCTGCCACCAGTTATAATGACAATCCTTTGTCATCTGTCCATGGCCTTCTTTAAATAGGTGTATATCTAAACGGATATTCCAAAAGGTCATCCGAGGTAGCTACATTGTAGTTTAATTCATTTCTTGCAATAGGTAATGTTCTATCATGTAAGTGCCACCCAACTAGATTAGCTTTTGAGTTATTATAGGTGGCCAGTACCTCATTTCCTGTAAAATTAAGTTGATATCCATTTATTGTGTTTGTCAGGTATTGTATTTGTCAGGTACTGCATGCATTTGTCAAGTATTGTGTTTGTCAGGTACTAAATAAATTTATTTGTTTGTTTGTTTTATATATATACAATAAGGACCACAAGTGATCAGGATGTCTGGACTTAACTAGCCATAGGCATGCAGGCCATAATACATCATTAGCTTTAACCCTGTCCAGGGGGATGGAGTTCAGGGGCAAGGTGTGCACCAGGCAAATTGCCACCAACATGCCCATGCCAGCAATTATAATTAGTAGCTCTTTGGAAGTCTATCACCTGCTCAGATGACCTGCAGGAGCTTGGGAGCTAGTCTGCATGTCTGATAATGCACTTGTCAATGTTTAGCCCCAGGGGAGGGGGGATGGGGATACCCAGGGGGATTTGACATTTCACCTCATTTGCATGTCAAATTCCCTGCCCAGGGGGCAAATGTTGGTGTCAAATGCCCTTCCTCCCAGGGAATGAACTGTCAATGAACTCAAGTCGTGAAACTACCACTCCCTCGAGATCCCAAATTATGTCAAATTCCCCACCCATGGAAGAGGGGGTGGAATCAAATCCCCTGGGTATGCCCGCCCCCCACCCCCCTACCCTGGGGCTCAACATTCACAAGTGCATAAATGCAACGAGCTGCAGAGCTCTCTCTGTCAAACATCTAAAAAAGTGACGTTGTATTCTGCAGTTTAGCCAGACAGAGTATAGAAATACGTTGTGTTAGCGGAACTGCAGTCAGGCCAACGCTACTGACTTCTGTCAATAGTCTAAATAATGGCCGGGATAATGGCAGTATGGACTACTAGCTAATAATGCCTTATCATTTTTTATCAATTATTTGCTAATATGAGATACATTCAAACTTACATGCTCTACTATCCTTTATATCCACGTACCACACGGTTGAAAATTAAAATGTGCATACACGTGTCCAGTGGCTAGTGGTTTGACTAGAAGTTCTTCCTGAAATTCGTCCTTTGCTGCGAGAGTGGTCAGAAACTAGTCCAGATCACCCCAGTGACCGCCATCTTGAATGCGCAATCAGAGGGACTGGAAAGGACTTATGCAGAGTGGCCAAGCCTTTTTAGGGTTCGTAACGCTTATGGGAGTCGGCGAGCCGCCAATTTGTTGCCGTCCGCGCACTCGACGATGCTCGCGCCAACGCTATTTTATACCACCAAAAGGAAAATGCATTTAACCTCTGGAACCCAGGGAAGGGAGATCAGAATACGAACAATAAGATAAACTACGTTCGTATTGTTTCCGAATTTCATTCGACAATAGGGATCTTACGTAATCGCGACGGTAACCGTACAATAATGTATGTGGTAGATCTGCAAAAAGAAACACGTCAAAACCCCAAGTTGTTCGTTTAGTTTTAGACGCGTCTAAAATCAAGACGTAAAAAACGTTAAAAGGGAATAGAATACCATGCATGCCAGAGGTCCTTCTCGTCATAAACAACAGTGCCCGCCTTCTGGACTAGTACTATTTATACATGACTGCTTCAAAATACGCAAAAATAATAGCTAAAACAAGTACATTGAACACAGATAGAGCGGTTTTCAGTTGAGTGTAGTGAAACCAAACGTAAATTAGCCACAGCCAGCCAATGCAATCCTAGGAGCAAGTAATCACAAGTAAGGAAAGGCTGATTCAACGGTAGAGAGTTTTTCTTCCAATATTTCGATCGGCACGGCCGATCTTCTTCGGGGAAAGAGGCTTACAATGTATCTAATAAACTAGAACCTTTACGAAATAATACATGAATTATAAATTGCACAATTTATCCCCGAAGAAGATCGGCCGTGCCGATCGAAATATTGGAAGAAAAACTCTCTACCGTTGAATCAGCCTTTCCTTTCTTGTCTATTTATATATATATTGCTGATCAGATCCCTACACCCGAGGAGATCCGGTTTTTTATCATTTCGTCTGTGGTCCCTCCAATTTTCTTACAATCACAAGTAACTCATAAACGGCTTCCCTGTGAGTACCCTGCGAGCAGAGGTTTCTCATCTCTTTGCCTTTCCTGTCGCCGAGAGAAACCTCTGCCACGAAACGATTGCTTTTCCCGTTGAACATGCGCACTTGCAACCTCCAAAATCTTGGAGGTAAACCACGTGATAAACCAGATACCAAACCGGTTTTACCTGTTTGATATCACTCGGGCATGACTTTTTGGCGATCTTTGCTGGTTTTGCAAGAGCCCACAGTATCCTTCGCAGCCGTTACTTATGTCGTCACGCGTTTGTTGTTTGCCGACGATTGATACGAACGGGCTTCAAACTACGGCTTTGTCTTCTCCTTACTTTACTGAACTGCACAGAAGACCTTGAAATTACCGTTCAATAAATCTACCTTAATTTATCCTAAAGAAAGCTTTGATTTATACCTTCGAAGAAGGATATTAATGTTATTTTCTCCACTGCCGTTTATAACAATAGGAAATAGACAATTTGAAATCTACATACAATGAATCTACAATGTTTACCGTCTCGTTTTTCTCGGCCAATGGAAATCCAGATACCGTGGCGCATGCTCAACGCGAAAAGCAATCGTTTCGTGGCAGAGGTTTCTCTCGGCGACAGGAAAGGCAAAGAGATGAGAAACCTCTGCTCGCAGGGTACCCTGTGAGCCAATGACAAACCAAAGCAAAACCAATTTGCGTTTGGTTTTACTTTAGATTCTGATTGGTTGGTTTACTTTCTCAGCCAATAGGAGAGTTAATTTAGTAAACGCAAAACCAAAACACTTCCGACAGTCAATTGAAATCCGCTCTATTTCTATACGTGTAAGTTACGTTTGTTAGTTTTCTCAGCAGGTCTGAGGCCTATGTACAAATTTGTATAGAGCGGTTTTCGATTGAGTGTCGTAAAACAAAACAAAAGTAATCACAGAACCAATCACGGCATCAAGTCAAATCACAATGAGCCAATCACGAACTGAAGTAAATCACGATTGGTTTTAGAGCGGATTTCAATTGAGTGTCGGAAGTGTTTTGGTTTTGCGTTTACTAAGCTCTCCTATTGGCTGAGAAAGTAAACCAACCAATCAGAATCCAAAGTAAAACCAAACGCAAATTGGAACGTAAACAAATAAACTAACCTAGTAAAGTAACCTTGTCCTATTGTATTCTAAGTGTTATAGAGTGAATAAAATATATTGTATTGTAGGAGCCAGAAACGCTATAGAATTGGTAGAAACTGAACCATAGTCGGATTTTCCGGGACTCGACTTGGAGCCGTTGACTTGGAAGCATTCGACATGTTTGACCTACGTGTAACGGTTGAACTGCGCATGACTGGCATCAACAAACCCTTTTCACTCAAATTATAAGCGGTTTGGGCACATAGTTTTGAATTAAGGCCCTTACACTTTTTGCCCAGCGATGTCTTGGAAGTTTTTATCGTCCCATAACATGATCTCGGAAAACCTCCTCAGTCTCAAAACATCCCTGCCCTTTTTCTTCTGTATCTACGGACATCCATTAGATGCTACAAGATCTGCACTGGTTACCAGTACAATCGCGTATTAATTTTAAGATCCTACTTTTAACATTTAAGGCTATATATAGGCTATCGCCATCTTAGGGCGGATTTCAATTGAGTGTCGGAAGTGTTTTGGTTTTGCGTTTACTAAGCTCTCCTATTGGCTGAGAAAGTAAACCAACCAATCAGAATCCAAAGTAAAACCAAACGCAAATTGGTTTTGCTTTGGTTTGTCATTGGCTCACAGCTCAGGGAAGCCATTTATGAGTTACTTGTGATTTCTCGCCCCTATGATTGGCTGGCTGTGGGTAATTTGCGTTTGGTTTCACTCACACCGCGGCAAAACGGTATGCTCCGCTGGCCAAAAGAACGAAGGCTCTGCTATCAAATACAAGTTACCGAGGGTTTCAACTTTTTTAGTAAATATTTTTTTAACTTAGTAAACTCACAATGAATTACAAATTAAGAAAACTTCAACCTGTTAAAGTCTTAGGCTTAGCTTTTAAGTAGTTTTCTTAGTTTTTGACAAAACAGTTCACAAATGAATACTTTTAAGCAGAAACGTTAAAATCACAGCATGTGCCTGTTGTTTCATTTCAGTTTTCGCGGGAAACTGGGGGCGGCCGCGCGCGGACAAGAAATAGCAAATACGCATGCGCGTGACGTTTTGCCGCGGTGTGGGTTTCACTACACTCAACTGAAAACCGCTCTATATAAGCAATCTGATTGCAGTTAGACAAAAGTCTCACTACGCCCTGAGATCGCATAACAGTCTACTTCTGGAATACCCAAAGGGGAAAATGCTACCTACGATTGGGGCAAGAGCCTTTTTGGTGGCAGTACCAACATTGTGGAATAGCTTGGCCGCGCACATACGTGACATCGAATCACTTGGCGCTTTTAAACGCAGTATTAAGACCTATCTTTTTAGACTTACTTTTAGTGATAATATTGATAGTATGTAATTTTATACAATTAGGTAGTTTTATCCCGTTTTTAACTTTTCATCGATATAATTCACTTATTCATCTATTTATTTATTTATTTATTATTTATTTATTTATTTATCAAGCCATGTTGTGAATCATTTTTCAATAAGTTTTAAGTAGGTTTATTATAAGATATGTTGTAATGCGCTTTTGATCAGAATATGTAAATAGCGCAATATAAGACAATAAATTATTATTATTATTATTATTAGATACAACCACATCAATTACATGTGACAAATACAATAATTATAATATTCTTGTAAATAAAAATACAACTGTTTGTCGTCGGTTCTTATTCACAACTGCTTCTTACAGTAATTTTAATTACTACTTAAAAGTAGTAATGAATTAATATTTTGTTTCTCTCACGTACCGTTTGTTTATAGAAACACATCACAGCTTATGTAATGGGCGTTGCCGCCGCTCTCCAAAGACTGCGCATACGTTGTTTACTGGAAATACGTGGAAATCGCATGAACGCGAGTGCTATACAGGATTTATGGGCACTGAGTGATATTTTAAAAGTTCTAATAATTGTACAAACCTTTTATTTTGAGAATTTTCAACATATCACTCATGCAGTGCCCATAAGTCACGTATAGCGCGAGCAGTTGATGCGATTTTTTCTTTCAATAACCTTTAGATGCTCTCGTAATTGATCAATCAGAATCCAGATATTTTGTTCAGTATGTTTTTACTTTAATAAATCAAGGTCTGGCCATGAGATATCTACGTTATACAACCTGTGTACATAAAATACGCCATTCAATGCTCGAGCATTATAGCGATTCTCAGTCACACGTGTTCTTTCATAATTTTGTCTCGGACGCCGAAGAAGTCGTATTTTGGTAGTCGTCAATCATTTGATTCCACGACAATATCAACTAATGTTCTGCCACGTCGTTTCGGCTTCGAGAAGAGTACGGTGCATGGTCGATTCGAAAAGTATTTATCGCTGGGTTTCTCAGTCAATTTCAAAACTCAAATTTGCCGAACTATGAACCTTTCTCAACCTTGTCTTTATCAACGTTCCGTCATATGTTTCTGGATACTTTTTAGGCGGCTTACAAGGTTTTCATTGGGAAGACATGTTCGACTCAAAGTCAGCACGAACGTCGTGAACGGTGCTCCGAATAAAAAAACTCTGAATTTCTAACGCCGGGACCTGTATAACAACCAAAGGGGCTGATCAAAGCCTAGCCTGATTTTCAGACAGTACGAGGTCGTCCACTCACTTCCTCCCTCCGACGGGGAGGGGGAGGAAGTGAGCGGACGACCTCGTACCGTCTGAAAATCAGGCTAATCAAAGCCAGGACCCGGCTGATTACAGATCGAATTGGAAGTTATTCCACAGCCTGGAGGAAAAGGTGTTCAGTTTGCTGTGACTGAATGAAAAAGAATCATCAAACTAAAACTTGAAGAATTAAGTCTACAAACAACTACATATTACTTTTCACATTTACATTCTGCATGGACTTTTTCCTCGGTCTCGGGGAATTGTTCACGGCATGTGTGCTTTTGTATAATCTTGACTGAGTACCTTCAGTTTACTGTTTCCTCATATCAAGACGCCCCTGAAAGGTTTCTTGTTATTTGACCACTTTGCCAGGTGTAAAGACTCTCCATCGTAGTGAATATGAAAAAGCCTTGCTCTTGATCAACTTCGACTAGATGTAGTTTTGCAACCGATTCAGTGTTAAGTGCACAGAGCATTCATTCGACGTAGTCATTCGACACAACTATTCGACATGCTTTGCAACTAGGCTCACTTGTTCATTGTAGTTTTGAGGTACAGAATCGAATAATTTAGGTGCTTTTCACATTCCAATATTAGACAGAGTTTTCTGACATACATCGCCATCCAGAAGTGGTGAAAATTTGCGTGGAATGCTAATGTCGAATGATCAGTGTCTAAAAAACTTGAAACACCGCCTATGCACGTAACAATGAAATAGGTTGTAACTGGAAGTTCTAAAATCAGTGCATTTATGACACGTGATTGACGTCTACAAAACACGATTTCTTTCTCGAAACAAAATTCGAAAAGGCGTGGCCCAATTAACATAAATTCTGAATTTAAAGAAATACAGAAAAATTGATACAGATATGATACCTGAAAGAGCAGTAAGAAGTTGTTGACAGTATGTAGTTTAATAGTTTTATAACAATTGGTTCAAGAGTTATTAGCATTTAAACCTTTGAAAACAAAACACGAAAACGAGGCTGGCAAGGACATTGCTGACTTGTTTCATACAAAGCTCTCTTAATTAAAACCTTAATTACTCTGCAGCAATGAAAACTATGACACTCAAATTTCACAGGATTACTTATTTTCGCATGCTGTTGAATCTGACAAGCCGGTTGATTTCCTCATGTGATCATTGTTGTGGCAATGAAATAAAAACAGTATTATTGCATAAGGTCTATGTGAATGACAATCGCTACGAAGTGGGTTATTCGGATATGAGTTTTTTTGCAACGATGTTTTGACATTAACTAGGCATACATATAGTAAATAATGTTGCAAATGAATTTTACATTTTCACTTGTAGCTTATCAGTGGTTGGTTCAACCAACATCACCAAACTTTATAGTGTCACTTGAATCTCGAGGGAATGATTGTTGAGCCAAAACGACCTCTTGAAATTACGTTTTTTTAATAATATTGTAAAGATCTTCAGCAATCACATGGTTCTAACGGACCGGCACCGGCAAAAACAGTCTGAGAACGGTTTTGTTATTAGCAAAACATACATAACAGAGTAATAAATTCATCGGCGCAGTACTCGCTAAGCCGATCGGGCAAAAGCAGTTACCCATGCAATGGCCACTAAGACTGACCGTTTTAGCAACTTTGTAACTGTGAAATTCGAAGGTATCTAAATTTAACTTATATATCATATAGTACATATTTATTCATATAATCAGTAGCTTATTATTTTAAAGTTTAATCAGCCCTGGCTGTTATTCAGGATATGTATACACTGCAATAAGAGTGAATAAACTAATTATTATTATTATATTATGAAAACCTGTTTGTAAATGCTATTTAACGGCATAATCGATCATCGATCTTTCTAAAACAGCATTTGGAAGTTTGTTTGCCGTTCAGTGAAGCCATTCCCATGGGATCACGAGCTCAATTCATTGGTTATTGAAGTGATATATCAGCACGTGACTGTTTCCTGCGAAAGCCGGCCTAGTAGTGTCTAAGTGTTTGTCGGAAGCTTGATCTTAATGATTCTTTTGACTGCTTGCCGAATTTCGTTAATTCTCCACAAATACAACAAGGGATTTAATGTGGACATCATCATCATCAACAGCTCACTAAGATACAACACTGTCATGTAATCAGTCTCCAGTAGAGGTTCATTTACATATCCCTGGTAAGTACTGAAGCACACAAATGGTGTGTACGTCAAGAAAATTGTGCCACCGATTATCGCTATCGTTCTCAGTGATTTTCTGTATTTCACGACGTCAAAGCGATGTTGTGGTTCTGATGTTTCCGTCAATGAAGCATCTGATATTCCTCGAGAGAGTTTCCATAAGGTATACTGCGCAATGCCGTACAGTATGATGACTGTCACTAACAGAACTACACCTAATATAGCAACAAGACGAAACACTACACCATAGCTTGTGAACGTAAAAATGACACCAACCACAATGTAAAATGCCCACGAACCCACGATAAACCTCATAACTCGCTTAAACGTCACCAGGTTACGATAGGTGGTACTCTTTCTGACTGCCAGACAGCGATCGAGGCTTATCGCAGCTACTGTAGTTCCCGACACTCCAGAAAGATCGTAGCAAAGACATTTGGCCGCCATCCATGGGATACAAAACACATCGAATGTCTGACGGAGAACTGATGTTAAAAATATAATGTACAATGGCTCAACGAGTATTCCCATCATGAAATCCGACAAAGACAGGTTCGCGAGAAGAATCATCGATGGTTTGTGCAGGGAAGGTGTTTTCCAAATAGCGTAGATGACAAGTGCATTGAGGATCGTTGACGTAAAGGAAAAAAGTGAATGGAAAATAGTCAGTGCTAAGAAAATATTGTAGTCATAAATGCTTAAGTCATAAGGAAGCTTGCCAAAGCAAAGTCCTTTCGAATTCATTTTTTTTCTCGACAAAGTTCAACCTCTAGCACCTGCCGAACAAGCAATTTCACAAGCCCAGCATGAATCTACACTTACTCATAGTTGTTTTGAGAAGGAGAATTCGACGACAAATGAAATTCAAATTCATCCAACAATAGCACCATTCGCCTGTCACAGTACGGCAATGATTATGATATTATTCATGGGCATGAATTTACAAATGATACGGGCAATCAGAAGCCCCAGATTACAGATACGAAAAGGGACACATAAACACAATAAGTTTTCAGAATTCAACAAGCAATTTTACGATATCAGGTTCGATAGGTGATTTTCAATTAACTTGCTTGGTAGATACAAGCGCAGCTGCTACAGTTATTGGTAAATACACATGGTAGCAAATTCTCGAACTAAGTAAACAGCCACAGGAGGTTTCAACTTTAAATACGCTCCGGCAGTGGCGTATCCAGGATTTTAAAAGGAGGTGGCCTCTATATAATTGTTTTTTGAATATTATCGTTTTCCTCTATCGTGTTTTACGACTAGCTTTCCAATAATACTAACCGCAATAATAAGTTAACACGAGATTATCGCCGTTGTGCGATTTAAGATTAGAACTAACTTCACAATATCGTCGATATCGAACTCCCGATTCTGGGATCAACATTGTTAGCCTAAGTATTCGGCACCCTTTTTTTTCATAATATTAAGGTGTATCTGAACAAAGTTTGCTGGGTTTTTCCCCATCAAATGTTGCACAGTTCACGATGATTAAGAATGTTAAAACAGTGATGAGGCCATCTTCCTCCTCAGGTGTCAAATATAGAATAAACAAATAATGCGAAACTTTATCAATCCAAGAAAACAAACGTGCTCACTAGCTGTATTTATCACTCCAGCTTTACAGATTTTTTTTTGTCATTTAAAATGGAGGGTGACTAGCCACCCCCTTCACCACCCCTGGATCCGCTCCTGTCCGGTCGGTCAGTTGACAAGATATTCCTGTTTTAGGGCAAATTTTAGTTCCATTCACTATTGATAAGAGAGTCTATCCTTTTTCAGGCTATGTAGCTGAGAAAGTCTCATGCGATGCATATGTCATTCTCGGAAAAGACTTTTTAGAATATTATCAGGCGGTAATTGATTTAAAGAATCGTAGTCTTCATTTGTCACTCGCTAAGGCGCACAATACAATTAAACCTAGCCAGGTTAAACAATGTACTGTCCTCGCGTCGGAAACTTTAATTTTGCCACCTCGCCCATAGTCGATATTCTACATAGAGCACCAATTTAACTCGGCTGATACAGAGATTACTTAATTAAACAACTTAGCTATTTCTTTTCTTTACAGGTAATCCTGTAATAACAATGCTCTTGCCCCTTTTATTGATTAATCCTTTCACGCCTCACTTGCATTTAGATTAGCACAGGCAACCCGAGTTATATATAATTCGTCCATATTAGTGCTAGCTCGCAATCCTAGAACGCTAATAATGTTTGAAGATACCAAACTCATCAATATAGTGTTAAATAACCACTAATGCTAATCAGCTTTCTGATAACACGAGAATTTTAAGTACCACATTAAAAATAAATAAATAATCGTTTTGCCAAAAGATGAACAATGTTATTACAATTCAGTTTTATAAATGTTTTCTAAAGTCTCTTTTGAAACAAACAAAGTGTTTTCGTCAATCTTACGTCCTTTTGAAATCCAAGATACCGTTAATCAAGTTTCTCGTTGTTGTTTTTAAGATAAGGAATTGATTGGCTATAATGATTAAGCTCGATTGTTGCTCTCTGCATTATCCGCGAGAACAAAATAAAAATACAAACGTGTACCCGTTTCTTATAAATCCAGTGACAGAATATGAACATCGAACTGGTAAACAAATAAATTTGAACATTTTAGTTACGCTACTTAAGCTTTTGAATAGGAATTCAATTTGCACGATAGAGTACTTTTGTTAAAGTGACGCTCTAACTAGGTGTTATTCTCAACATGGCACACTTGTCTGTACAACTAATGTACCAAAACTAGTCAAAAATATTGAGTGGCTTAGTTTACCTGGTGCCCTGGATCCAAGATTAATTTCTCACGCAACCATAAGCCAACTACATGTGCACAACTAGAACCACTACTTCATCTTGGTGGCCGCTATTATATGTCGATCAAACGCCGTTCAATGTTGTCAATGGATCGAAAGTGACCTTAGCAAATACAGGCTCGTGATCCAAACGAGTTTAACAAAAGAACGTTTTAATTAAAGTAACTCAACTTTGGATGCGTCGAGCGTGGGCCTTGTTAATTTAGTATATGTTTCTCCTAAAGTAGAATTTTGTCTAAAATCGTGACGACAACCAAGGTTGGATAGTTACGTATATACGTACTTTATTACTGGTCCGGCTTAACGACTGGCAACTTACAAGAGCATTGACTGACCATGACGACGAATCATGGAATCGCCATGAGTCTTCTCTTCGTCTTCATCTATCTTCATCTATCTTCCTCTATCTTCTTCGGCTTCGTTCGTCTATATTCGTCTATGTTACAAGATATTCGTTCTATATTTATGTCATTTACAAACAATAGTTATTGACAACCTACAGGTGTCTTTACATGGACCCCTATAGTAAGTAGGGTCGTGACCTGAACCAAGGAAAACTGACCTTGAAAGAAAGATGTTTCAAACGATCGACAACAAAAATAAGATATGTCAAAGGTAAAACTAAAGAACAAATATCATAGTTTGAGCGTAAAACATTATATGAGTCTTTAGATATTTTCCGTAGAAACCCAACTAGAATTTGGCAACTAATTGGCATTGACGGAAAGTTCGATGGATTTGGTACCTTTCAAAGTACGGAACTGTAATTAGAAATACTCAAATCTTATTGTCTTGTTGTCGAGATCGCTTGGTACTGATAGCTTAAGATATAATCAATACTTAATTAGTTCCCTGTAATAAACACAGGTTATTGGAAAATGAGTTATATTCAAAGTGACCTTAGTAAATACAGGCTCGTTATGCTATCCAGTTTAACAAAAGAACGTTTTAAATTTGGATGCGTCGAGCGTGGGCTAAACTAGAACTTGTTAATTTATTATATGTTTATCGTAAAGTAGGAATTTTGTCTAAAATCGTAAGATCCCTTTTCTTAAGACAGGCAAGCGTTCGGCAGCTGCTTGAGGTTGAGGACTGAAAACATGAATTCGAAAGGACTTTGCTTTGGCAAGCTTCCTTATGACTTAAGCATTTATGACTACAATGTTTTCTTAGCACTGACTATTTTCCATTCACTTTTTTCCTTTACTTCAACAATTCTCAATGCACTTGTCATCTACGCTATTTGGAAAACTCCTTCCCTGCACAAACCATCGATGATACTTCTCGCAAACCTGTCTTTGTCGGATTTCACGATGGGAATACTCGTTGAGCCATTGTACATTATATTTTTAACATCAGTTCTTCGTCAGACATTCGATATGTTTTGTATTCCATGGATGGTGGCCAAATGTCTTTGCTACGATCTTTCTGGAGTGTCCGGAACTACAGTAGCTGCGATAAGCCTCGATCGCTGCCTGGCAGTCAGAAAGAGTACCACCTATCGTAACCTGGTGACTTTTAAGCGAGTTATGAGGTTTATCGTGGGTTCGTGGGCATTTTACATTGTGGTTGGTGTCATTTTTGCATTCATGAGCTATGGTGCAGTGTTTGGGATTATTGGTGTAGTAGGTGTAATGTTGTTCGGTACAGTCATCATACTGTACGGTATTGCGCAGCATACCTTATGGAAACTCTCTCGAGGAATATCAGATGCTTCCTCGGCGGAAACATCAGAACCACAACGTCGCTTTGACGTCGTGAAATACAGAAAATCACTGAGAACGATAGCGATAATCGGTGGCACATTGTTCTTGACGTACACACGGGCATTTGTGTGCTTCAGTACTTACCAGGGATATGTAAATGAACCGCTACTGCAGACGGATTACATGACAGTGTTGTATCTTAGTGAGCTGTTGATGATGATGATGTCCACATTAAATCCCTTGTTGTATTTGTGGAGAATTAAGGAGATTCGGCAAGCAGTCAAAAAGATCGTTAATATCAAGATTCCGACAAACACTTGATCGAAAAAACCGGACAAACTGTTGACCGAAATGCCCTTAGGTGGTTCGGTTCGTATTTGAGTAATCGAAGCCAATCATGTAACGTTGGTAAATTTTCAAGTGCCAGCACAATAAATTGTGGCATACCACAGGCAGCATAATCGGGCTGCCAAACTGCCTCAGTATAGCTTCGCTAAAAATGTTTGCTGACGACACTAACATAATCCTCTCTGCAAGAAGCTTTCTCGACCTTGATCCATTATTAATTAGAACTCAATAATCTTAATTGCTGGCTAAAAGCAAACAAGCTAAGCCTAAATATAGCCAATACTGATAATGGTTCTCGGCAAAGGCTACTTACTCAAGGCAATTCATATTGAAATAGAGGGTAACAAAATCGAGAAAGTTGGTCATACTAAATCTCTGGGTCTAACTATTGATGATCTCTTGGTACAAACATATTAAAGAAATAAGGATGAAAATATTCTCAGGCATAGGTGTCTTAAAACGAATAAGACTGCACTACTACTGCTATAGCTTGCTATCCAAATTTACAATGCCTTAATCCAGCGCACTTCGACTATTGTATATACCTGTGTGGGGTAGGTTTAGCAATCACTTAAGCGACAAACTCCAAAAGCTACAAAACCGTGCTGCTAGCTGATAGGGTGATTTTGAAAGAGAGTTACGATACAAGCTCCAAAGCTTTTCTTGATATGTTACACTGGAACACACTTTCCGTGTGTTAATTAATTAACACACAGAAAGTGTGTTTAATTACTTAAAGTTATCATTCTAAATAGCTGGGTTACAGTGGGTTCCTAGGGTTAACATTAATCATACTTTTTTTACATTGAACTACTTTTCTTTCTTCGCGGGACGTGATAGCTGTCTCGCCAGGAGCCCATGGTAATGAGTTGCTGCTGTCTCGCCTAATATGGGAAAATTATATGCAGGGCCTAATTTTGGACTTTTTCAAAGGGAACCAAATGAACTGAAATTTAACGAAGACAACGGAAGCATAATTGAATTATAGATATAATTAAAGCATAATAAACTAGAACTACGGCTCTGCTAGTGACACCACACTTTTAAATTATATGACATCATAAAGCCTCTAGCTTTTTTTAGCCTTCTTAGTCACAATGTGTGTTAGCCTGCGTTGCGGCTCTGGAGTATCGGAGAGCAGCGAGCGGAGATTAGGGGGATTGGGGCGAGGAAAAAAAGAGAGGGGGGAGGGGGTGGGGAGGAGAGGAAGAGAGAGCCTGCCGCAACCCATGGTTATTTTGATAACTCTCGGCCTCAGAAGGCCGCGTATTGCTATTGGCTAAAATGCGTGATTGACAGAAATCATTGGCATGCGATAAGAGCAGAAACCAATTACTATGGCGACAAACATACCGAGAATTCCTTCAGCGATGAATTTAAAGAAAGAATTACAGATCTTTTGTAATGAGATCGAATTTCACGATGAGCTGAAGAACCCTGTATCGGACTCCACAAGCGTCTTGCTCGACGAAACGCACACGGTTGAAACATGGCCGGTCTGTTCGAGGAACAGGCTTGTGCTTCCGAAAATACGAGCTGCTTTGATGATTTCGTACCGCTGCGTGGATGGTTTTTAGCGCTTCTTTTGGCAGAACTTCGTTCCGATATTATTGTGTCGGCAGTGTTCTTTACTGATTTGGTGGCGACTTTATATTCAGCGGCAACGAGTTCTCTTTATCTTAGTTATCTTTATCCTGCAAACCTTCACGAACATAGGTGTAGTTCTCTACTGCATTTCGAATCTTCCTTCCTCAGGAACGAAAGACTCGCTCTGATAGAGCAGCAGATTTCGGAATACGAAGACCAATACTTTTGCAGGCACCAGCTAGAATTATTAATTAAAGCTTCGGCTCTCTTTTCTTTCTGAAGTCTTGAACAGATTCTCGCCGTGAAAATATTTGAATTCCCAAACGCAAGCTTAAACCATACATTACATATCCTGCAAAAGTCGTTGACATTTACAGGTTTGGGTTTAGGCCCTGTCTTCACATGTTTTTTCGGAGTTTCAGCTGACATTGTCCAAGTTCGTATATTTTTTGTTTTGAATTTTGCGCTCGAGTTGAGATTCCTTGATATTCCACGCGTGAGTTTGATAGACACTTCCGCCGCATGATGATTGGATGAATGGTCGAATGACTTACTAATTTTATGCATTTTAATTAGTGGGTGGCTCTCTCCTCCCCACCCCTTCCCCCCTCTCTTTTTCCTCGCCCCAATCCCCCTAATCTCCGCTCGCTGCGCTCCGATACTCCAGAGCCGCAACGCAGGCTAAATGTGTGCTCAACGATTAGTCATCTGAAATAAAAACTCCCGACGAGTTTAAATGTTCAACCACGCTCCACACAGGTACTACCAGAAGTCCATAACCAGAAGTCTCGATCTGTTATAAAGGTCTTGGCCCAACAGTTTACGGCATAATCTATTTTTAGAAAACGATTCTCGCTAAATCGATACCCTAGCGTGTTGCACACCGCGGCAAAACGGTATGCTCCGCTGGCCAAAAGAACGAAGGCTCTGCTATCAAATACAAATTACCGAGGGTTTCAACTTTTTTAGTAAATAATTTTATAACTTAGTAAACTCACAGTGAATTACAAATTAAGAAAACTTCAACCTGTTAAAGTCTTAGGCTTAGCTTTTAAGTAGTTTTCTTATTTTTTGACAAAACAGTTCACAAATGGATGCTTTTAAGCAGAAATTTTAAAATCACGGGTATGTGCCTGTTGTTTCATTTCAGTTTTCGCGGGAAACTGGGGGCGGCCGCGCGCCGACAAGAAATAGGAAATACGCATGCGCGTAACGTTTTGCCGCGGTGTGAGCGTGTTGCACCTAATTGCACCAGCAACTCTGATTGGTCCAAAACATGAAAGCCTTTGTTCTAATAAGAGAACTAATTTCGTGTTTATAAAAGAAACATGGATGCCATTGTTTTTCACCCACGAAAGTAGTTTGAGCGCCGTTCTAAAAATAGATTATGCCGCAAAAAAATGGGCCGCGTTCTATTACTTATCGAGACTGGTACTACCTATAGATGGTTTGCACTCAATCCCCAGAGATTCAAATGACAAAGGGCATGGCGGCCATGTTGGTGTACAGAACAAAAGAAGCTAACGAGTAATCTTTTGTTAACTGTACACCAACATGGCGGCTATGACGTCACGTGCAAAGGGTCCATTGAACAGGACATCAGTTTCATGATGGATAAAATATAGACTATCTAAAGGAAATCAAAGCCAACGCAAATTCGTGTGTATAACTGGAAAGAGCGGAAACGTGGGGCCAAACCGAGAATAAAGTTAAAAAGTTCATTCAGTTTAGAAAAAAAGTAAAAGAAATATATTCTCACCTGTTGTTAAGTTAATAAATAATAATAATAATAATATATACATTTATATAGCGCCATATACACTACCTGTCCTATGGCGCTTTACAATCATAATATAAATCGATACGATGACTATAAAATACTAAAACTTGTTAAAAAAAGTTAAAAAATGGATTACTAATATTTAAAAAACTAAAAACTATATTACGAATACGTTGCTTTAAAAAGATAAGTCTTCAAACGTGATTTAAAAATATTAACAGAACTGCTAAGCCTAATCTCAGTTGGAAGAGCATTCCATAACCTTGGGGCGGCCACCGAGAAGGCTCTATCCCCATAGCTCTTGAGATTAGACTTAGGAATTGTAAGTAGGCACTGATTGGACGATCTTAAACTACGACTAGGATTATAGTGATGAAGTAAGTCACTTATATAAATAGGAGCCAAATTGTTCAGTGCCTTATAGGTTAAAAGTAAAATTTTAAAAATAACACGTTGTTCTATGGGAAGCCAGTGGAGCTGTCTGAGTAATGGCGTAGTGCGAGCGAACTTAGAATTTCGAGTAACTAGGCGAGCAGCGCAATTCTGGACAGATTGTAGTCTCTGAGTGAGATATTTCGGCAAGCCGTACAGCAAAGCATTGCAATTATCTAATCTGCACGTGACAAAAGCATGCACTAATGTTTCAGTACTGTCATCTGACAAATACTCCCTAATCTTAGTTATCTTCCTAAAATGATAGAAAGAAGACTTACACACAGCACTAACATGCTTCTCTAAAGACAAGCTATTATCAAACACTACCCCAATGTTCCTGGCAGAGAGTGAGGGCTGGACTAAATGGTCGCTAACTGAAATTGCATTAAGACATGGACGAGGGCGGTGCTTAGAGCTTATAATAAGGAGTTCTGTCTTATCTCTGTTTAGTTTTAACCTATTGGATATCATCCATTTATCTATATCGCTAACACAGGCTTCAACCCGAGTAACAGCTGATGCTTGGTCTTCGCCACTTAGGGAATCGAAGGACAAATACAACTGAGTGTCGTCCGCATAAAAATGAAACCCCATGTTGTGTTGCCTTACGATGTCCCCAAGTGGCGAAGTATATAACAGATAAAGAATGGGGCCCAGCACGGAACCCTGAGGCACTCCACATGATAAAGGACGGCTCGTGGACTTATCATCTCTAATGTTGACAAATTGATATCGATCGCTAAGATAAGAGCTAAACCAAGTATGGGCCAATCCCGTAACTCCAAAACGATAAGTCAACCTATTTAGTAATATCCCGTGGTCAACGGTATCAAACGCAGCAGATAAGTCTAAAAGGAGTAATATAACAGTCCGATGATTATCTAGGGCCTCCAGAATGTCATTATTTACTCTAACAAGGGCGGTCTCTGTACTATGTAAATGTTTATAGGCAGATTGAAAAACCTCGTCAAGATCGTTCTCGAAAATATAGTCAATCGTCTGCAACGCAACGACCTTTTCGGTGAGCTTTGACATAAACACAAGGTTAGAGATCGGCCTAAAATTAGAAAATTCTTCAAAATCAAGATGTAATTTCTTTAACTTAGGGTTCAGTAGAGCTAATTTAAAACTATCAGGCATCGTAGCAGTGTCAATAGAGAGGTTGATGATCTTGGCCATGATGGGTAAAAGAACAGGTATGCACTCCTTGAGGACAGAGGCAGGCAGTGGGTCCAGGGAACACGACTTTACTTTAGTGGCCTCGATAACAGCAGACACTTAAGTAATATAAGTTGTCTGTTGTAGTCTGTTCTCCTTCGTATTGATGGCCTCTTTAAGGTTAAACAAGTTTCTCCCTTACCGTCCCATTCATTCATTCATTCATTCATTCTCTGGCAGAGGACTTCAGTGAGTTTTTCTCAACCAAGATACAAAAACTGAGAGACAATCTGCGTACGTCAAGTTTGGCGTCTATGGACATGTCTGTAGCTATAAATTCCACTCCATGTCAATGCTCATTTAGTGAATTCGCTGGGGTATCTGAAGTTGTGGAGCACTCGAAACCCAAATCCTGCATTCTTGATCCAGTACCAACCCATCTTTTAAAACGATCCGCTGATGTTCTAATTGCTCCACTTACCAATATTATTAACACATCACTGAGTTCTGGTGTGTTTCCTACGTCCCTCAAGAAAGGGGTCCTATGTCCATCTATCAAGAAGCAAACCAGCTGTTATATGGTGTCTCTTAAGTTTCCGTGCTTGGACCTCTTTTATTCTCACTTTTCTTTGCACCACTAGAAGATGTGAGCTCTGCCCATGGCCTGAACTGCATGATGTATGCAGACGACACACAACTTTATGTGTCTATCAATCCCTGTTCTGATCGTTCAGTTGTGTTGTCCAGGCCCGAACTATGTGTCAAAGATATTCTAATTTGGAGCATTTCCAATGGCCTTGCGTGCAACCCTAACAAAACCGATGTTGTCCATCTCACGTCTCGTTATGCCAAACGATGTGATCTGATCTCGGGAATCACTATTGATGATATTATTGTCATTGCTCCAAAGCTGGCTGCATGCAACCTCGGTGTTACTGTTGATTTCCATCTCCAACTGACGAAGCACGTAAACAATATTTGCAAGTCTGCGTATTTGGCTATTAGGAATATTGGAAGGATTCGAAAGCACTTGGCCTCTAATATTATTGTATCTAATCAGCCTCGACTCACTACACGGAGTTGAAAATGTAAAGGCGCAAATTATTATACTTTCTGCCACTCGAAATAAACAGTGACATCGTCATGAGAGCCAGTTACAACTATCACGGCGGCAATGTAACCCTTGCGTAATCCCGCACGTAATATCCTATAAGTATAATTAAACGTTTTTGTTCCAAACAGTCCTATTGTTTTTTCGGGGTCCGCACATGTGCGTAGTTGGCAAAAACTCCTAGCTACGCCCCTGTGAGCGACTTTATAGAGGCCGTGGTCGTGAATAAATCCCGCACTGTAGAGACTTGGACAGGAGAAATAAAGGTAAAAACAATTAACTGTGCAATGTTTTGAGTACATATCTTAGATACCGACAAAAACGAACACACAAAGTTGATTAACATGTTTTAATAATCATGTTAATCCATGCGGAAAAGGGAAGGATTCAAATTTCAGTAAGATGGCGGCGCTTATTCTTTCTGGCGGCTTCGCCGCTCGCCGATCCTTGCTTCGCTCGGATCGGGTACCCGCTCTGCTCGTATCAGTAAAGCGCTTGTTCCGCAGGCTAGTGGCGCAGTGGTTAAGCGCTTCGCCTCTCACCTCTGTGGCCCAGGTTCGATTCCCGGACGTGTCACCATATGCATGTGAGTTGAGTTTGTTGGTATCTCGTCCTTTCTCCAATGTTTTTTTCCGGGTCCTCCGCTTTTCCTCCCTCCGCAAAAACCAACACGCTAAATTCAAATTGAGGATGATCGGATGTGAATTATCCGGGTCCTGGCTTCGATCAGCCCCTATGGTTGTTTCAGGTCCCGTTAGAAGTTCAGAATTTTAAAATCTTATTATTTGACGGCGGAGGAGTGCTGTTGGAATAGGGTCGCTTATTAAAAAAACGTTAAAGAGGGGCACTTATTGGAAGCAGGGTACCTATACATCTACTGATTATTAGCCTTGACATTTTGACAAGGCAATATGTTGCAAGATTCCCTCTGCCTATCGGATCTAGCTACTGGGGTGATATATGTAGAGCAAGCCGGATAACCATCCTACCAAAATCCCCAAGTTCCCTATCAAATATTAGTTGTTTACCTCCAGCTAATTGGTAGCTCACTTTTACGTTTGTCTATATACTTCCTGATACCTATTTCAAACAAATGCGACAAGACTGCAGAATGAAGTTTGTAAAGTATATCTAGAGCAAGAATACAATCTTATCAAAATCACCAAGTTCCCTATCAAATTGGGAGCTCCGTTCTCGGTAAATTTCACTCAAGCTGACGCGTTAAAATGTTCTGTATGTGAAAACGTTTCGAAATAAAACATAGTGTTGAGTAAAGACTATTAAAAATAATTTCTACCGATGTTTGAATTTGATGTCTTGACTGAGTATTTCTCAGCCAGCTGCTCATTGCGTATTGTGACATAGATAAGCTATGTTGAACTTGTAATTAATAAATGTTTCTTTTAAAAGTTACATTTCTAGTTTGTCACGAAGAGAAACAGCATAATGCGATGCACCGAGGTATCGAACAAACCGGCTTTCAAATTGTATTAACTTCAGTTGCGATGTAGTCGTATTTAAGGCAGCTTAAAGAAAAAATGTTACTGAGCAGAGTTGAAGAGAACTGTATTTACATACATATGATAGCGCTGACATGGAGCCTTGTAAATTTGGGGCTTTTGAAAATGTAATTAAACTACTCATAATTAAATTTATTCATTTCTATACAATGGTATATTTTCTTTGAATACGAGAAAAGGCTTTTCAAATCATTTTGGATTTTGAACTGAAGTGCAAAACATTTGTTTGTACATTTTTGAAACGATAGCGAAATTTTCAAGTAAGTTTAAATTTTCGTGTTTTTCCCTTTATTTTGGATATTTGTTTAATTACTGCTTTCGATATTTTATGTACTTTGTTTCTTATTAATGCCCGTGAATGGACAAATCACCAGGAAATCACAAATATTTTGTGTACAAGCGAAACGCATTGTGATGTAAAGACTCAGTGCAGGCAAGCGTTCGGCAGCTGCTAGAGGTTGAGGACTCAGTAAAAACATGAATTCGAAAGGACTTTGCTTTGGCAAGCTTCCTTATGACTTAAGCATTTATGACTACAATATTTTCTTAGCACTGACTATTTTCCATTCACTTTTTTCCTTTACTTCAACAATTCTCAATGCACTTGTCATCTACGCTATTTGGAAAACTCCTTCCCTGCACAAACCATCGATGATACTTCTCGCAAACCTGTCTTTGTCGGATTTTACGATGGGAATACTCGTTGAGCCATTGTACATTATATTTTTAACATCAGTTCTTCGTCAGACATTCGATGTGTTTTGTATTCCATGGATGGTGGCCAAATGTCTTTGCTACGATCTTTCTGGAGTGTCGGGAACTACAGTAGCTGCGATAAGCCTCGATCGCTGCCTGGCAGTCAGAAAGAGTACCACCTATCGTAACCTGGTGACTTATAAGCGAGTTATGAGGTTTATCGTGGGTTCGTGGGCATTTTACATTGTGGTTGGTGTCATTTTTGCATTCATGAGCTATGGTGCAGTGTTTGGGATTATTGGTGTAGTAGGTGTAATGTTGTTCGGTACAGTCATCATACTGTACGGTATTGCGCAGCATACCTTATGGAAACTCTCTCGAGGAATATCAGATGCTTCCTCGGCGGAAACATCAGAACCACAACATCGCTTTGACGTCGTGAAATACAGAAAATCACTGAGAACGATAGCGATAATCGTTGGCACATTGTTCTTGACGTACACACCATTTGTGTGCTTCAGTACTTACCAGGGATATGTAAATGAACCGCTACTGCAGACGGATTACATGACAGTGTTGTATCTTAGTGAGCTGTTGATGATGATGATGTCCACATTAAATCCCTTGTTGTATTTGTGGAGAATTAAGGAGATTCGGCAAGCAGTCAAAAGGATCGTTAAGATCAAGATTCCGACAAACACAGAAAGTGTGTTTAATTAATTAAAGTTATCATTCTAAATAGCTGGGTTACAGTGGGTTCCTAGGGTTAACATTAATCATACTTATTTTACATTGAACTACTTTTCTTTCTTCGCGGGACGTGATAGCTGTCTCGCCAGGAGCCCATGGTAATGAGTTGCTGCTCTCTCGCCTAATATGGGAAAATTATATTGCAGGGCCTAATTTTGGACTTTTTCAAAGGGAACCAAATGAACTAAAATTTAGCGAAGACAACGGAAGCATATTGAATTATAGATATAATTAAAGCATAATAAGCTAGAACTATGGCTCTGCTAGTGACACCGCACTTTTAAACTAATTATATGACACCATAAAACCTCTAGCTCTTTTTAGCCTTCTTAGTCACAATGTGTGCCCAACGGTTAGTCATCCGAAATAAAATCACCGACGAGTTTAAGGGCGCGTTCGATTGACCATATTCCGGAATAAGAATAGATGGAATAGTCTCTGGAAATCACTGGTCCCGGCACAGTTTGCACTATAAGCTACTAACGTTTGCTGAAATGTGATATTCAGGATACATTTAGTGTTCCAGTGACTAAAAAATCCCAACACAAGCTATTTGCAGTGATAATTCTAGGTATTCTTATTCCGGAATACGGTCAATCGAACGCACCCTAAATGTTCTACCACCGGCTCCACACAGGTACTACCAGAAGTCCATAACCAGAAGTCTGGATCTGTCATACTCCCGGCGGGGGGGGATACTCCCTATAATGGACTATACGGGGAGGCTCCGCCCGAAAGGGGTACCTTTTCAGGCTGGAAGTATATAAAAGGGTAGGGATTTCACCAGTTGAAGTATAGAAAAGGGTAGAGAAAACTGTCATTTAGGTATTTAAAAGGGCCTTTCAAAATCTGGAACACACGCACCTAACCGCTGATTCATCCAAGCATTTTAAAGGTTACTCAAGTGAAAAGTTTAGTAAAAGGTATATGAAAGGGTTACCTTTTCTGTCAAAAATGGTATATAAAAGGGTAAGGGTTTGGACCTCGGGCCGGAGCCTCCCCGTATATAACTTTGTTGAGTACTTCCCCCCCCTCCCCCCTGGAGTCATACAAGGTCGTGGTCCAAAACATTAAAGTTGCGTTCGATTGACCGTATTCCGGAATAAGAATACCTAGAATGATCACTACAAATCACGTTTACTGGGATTTTTTAGCCACTGGAATAATAAATGTATCGTGAATATCATCAGGAGCCCATTACCAGGAGCGGCCATATATACTATACCCGTGAGTCAGCGTATGACCGGTTTGAGCTATTTTTAGAACATGTTTCCCGGGTAACTGCCTTCTGACTCTGCTGCGATCGATATGCTTGCCGTAATTATCGAGATTAAGAATGATCTATTGTTCTTTGAGGTGATTTTACTAACACTGCATTGTTCTGACTATGGTTTGATTGGATTCCCAAAGTGTGGGCACGTGAACTTCCGTGAGATCTGTTCTAAATATAGCTCAATCCGGTCATACGCTGACTCACAGACCTAGTATGGGAGATGGACGCTCCCGATAATGGGATCCTGCCAGGCGCTTATTTAATTGAGAGGGGGCACTTTATTGGAGTCAGGGCGCTTATTGTCTTTTTCTAATAAGAAGCGAGACTACATATAAGGAGAACACTGCAGAAAAGCCTTAATCTGTCCTCGATATTGCTTTCTAGAAAACAACTGTAACGAAACCAGTTACTGTTTCGTGCGGAAAATATAACATGACAAACCACAGCTGACATTTATTATAATACAGGTCAGTTATTGGGGAGCAGGGGCGGCACACGGTGGTGAAGGGCTTCGCCTCTCACCTCTGTGGCCCGGCCCAGGTTCGATTCCCGGACGTGGCGCCATATGTGAGTTGAGTTTGTTGGTATCTCGTCCTTGCTCCGAGGGTTTTTCTCGGGGTTTTTCTCCGGGCCCTCCGCTTTACCTCCCTCCGCAAAAACCAACACGCTAAATTCCAATTCCGGATCATCGGATGTGAATTATCCGGATCCTGGCTTTGATCAGCCCCTATGGTTGTTTCAGGTCCCGTTAGAAGTTCAGAGTTTTTAAATCTTATTTATTTGACGGCGGAGGGGTGCTAGTTGGAATAGAGACGCTTATTAAATAAACATTAAAGTAATAAAGAGGGGGCACTTATTGGAAGGAGGGTACCTATACATCTACTGATTATAAGCCTTGACATTTTGACAGGGCAATACGTTGCAAGATTCCCTCTGCCTTTGGAATTGGGCAGGAGTTAAGAGAGACATATTCTCTCAAAAAAGAACAACGAAAACCAGGCGATGTGAAACAAAAGATAGCTAAATTGTGGACTAAAAGAATCTGAAATATCTGAATCTGAACACAGGCTTCCCAAGTGCACATGTATGATGTAGCTTGTTCCCAGTCTCTTCCATGATTCACAGTAGCGCAGTGCATTGTGGTATTTTCAATATGGCGGCCGTGGAGGAGGAACTGGCGCATCAGACGGAAGTTTTAGCTCAATTTCAGGTACAAAAACACCCTTAGTACTTATGAGTTATCACTGTTAGGTCCTCGTAAAGAACATACTTACGTTTGATTTCATTTTCTAAGGATATTACAGGAATCGATGACGTGGACAAATGTAAGATTGTACTTGAACGACACGACTGGAATATCGAGGTAAAATTATATTTAATATTCCCGCATTTTAAAATAATTTGATATTGAACATGCCCCAAGAAAGCAACATTTTACCCATAAAGGGTGGAACTTACGTTAAGCTCAATCACGAATGAAGAGATATTAATTTTGCTTTTGTTTTGAATCGCGGATTTGATGTATGTGATGCGATTTGATGAGGTATAACTATAATTATAAAGAAGTAAGTAGTTTACCAGCTCGTTACCGTAGAGAGCCCACCAGACAGAGAACTCGCCTAGAAAGAAACATGTATTGATCAGTCATAATGTACCGAAACGGCTATAAACTGAACCGTATTTACAATGCACACAGACTGTTTTGGAATCAGGAGTCAGTTTGGAAGTCAATCAGTTTCAGTTTATTAAAGGAACCTCGGCTGGAAAATTTTCAGCCGAGGTTCCCTTTTGTAAACTGAAACTGATTGACTTCCAAACTGACTCCTGATTCCAAAACAGTCTATCAATGTTTGTTCTCAAGTGTTTGTTATGGATGCATAAGTCTACTGTTACATGTATGTTTGTCTCCAGTAAATTGTACACTAGATGTCATTTATGCATCAATATTCCTGTCAATAAAACTCATTTGAATTTCCTGCATGCTGCGATCTTATAAACATTGACAGTGGCATAAATGTGTCTATAATTATGGCAGTGTTGGGTTCTATAGACCAGTTCGTGGTAAATTTCTACATTTTGAAACGGGTGCAAACATGGAGCGAAATACAGTGTTTGTATGGGAATCGATGGGAATCCAATGCCAAATATAATCCATAAAATCGAATGTCTGAAATATTGTTCATATTTGGTACTTAAGATACCAGGTAAAAGATTAACATATCGAAATTTGAGGGATGTTGCTGTGCTGGGAAGCGTGCAATTGTGTTTTCAGTTTTCCATACATTGTCTGTAAAAACGAGTCAAATTCCGCATGATAATTTACAACTTTTTTGTAAATTGGAATTTAGAGGTTATTAGTCAGCTAAGTGCTCATCTAATACAGCTGTGTATTTTTATGAGTCATTTATATTTTAGGCAAGCTTTAAGGTGAGCCAAAATACGAATAAAGAGTAAAAATACACAGCTGTATTAGAAGCTTAGCTGACTAATAAATTGTTTATTATATAATTTCTCCAATTTTTTCCCCATAATAACCAAAAATCTTGTGCTCAAGAAATGGTGATGGGAATCCATTTCACTGCTACCACCCAAATATGGGTTCATATTTGGTACTGTTTTGTGCATTCTTGGCAGAATAATAAAGGAAATCATTTTTGTTCAACTTTTTAAATTGAATCTTGAATCCAAACATACGCAAATCTCTATAAATTTGATCAATTTGGTAGCCACATTAAGCCATGAATAATCTGTCCACCATTATTGCAAACAAGAAGTCTGTTCATGACATCCAATCAACAGGAACACAATACAGTGGCTAGAATATTTTTTTATGGTTCAAAGTTTGAGGACAAACTCTGTAGCCATTCCTATATAAAAACCACACTTTCCTTCTGTATACTAAAGTAGCCATGTTTATATTTTTTATGGGTTGATTGGATGACATCAATAAGCCTTTTCCACTTAGCAGTCATGTGCTGATGTATCACTTCTCAATAACAAATGAATTGCGCTCATGGTCTCATGAGAAAGGCTTCACTGGATGGCAAACAAACTCCAAATGCTGTTTTAGAAAGATCGACAAGCGATTGGAGGTCAAAAATAGCATTTACAACAGGTTTTACTAATAACACTACCAATCTTGTACATGTACAAGTGCCTGTAAATAAATGATGTCAGATTTGTCTGCCATCCAGTACAACCATGTGATTGCCAGTAACTGCAAAAGGGCCATTCTTGACCTAGTAATGGCAGACAGTTGGAGCTGGAAATTACGGCTACATGTATAATAACCAGACTTCCTGTAGGAATTTTTACTTAAAGATTTGACATGGTAAGTATTACAGTACCGCTTGGAACAGATACATTTGTCGCGAGCAAATCGCAATCTCTCGCGATGAGATCGCGATCAATGACCGTGGTCTGCTCGTGATCTGCTCGCGCCTTGCTCGCGATCTGCTCGCACCTTGCTCGTGATGTGACCGCAATCAACTGTGTTCGAGATGGACATGATCGCAGTCACGTTCATCGGACATTAGATTTTATGTCTACATTTACCCGAGCCCTTGCAAAACGTTTTACAATTTCTTCCCTTGACAAAAAAATGCATTAAGGTAAAAACAAAAAGCTCAATATTACAATTATATGGAGAAGTACTTGAGAGTAAACTGTTGCTGGTTAGAACGGATCATAAAAGTTTTGATGGCCATTCCTATATTTTGGTTGATCAAGGATGCATCACATATTTAAAAACAAGCACTGAGACTTGTTTGTTTCACATCTGACATCAGACCAATTGCTGCAGACCGGTCTAACGGCAATTATAAACCGCAATGCCAATCACAAACTGACTAAGTGATGAAGTAAAAAATCCAGAAGATTCAGTGTGATCTCACGGCAAATTAACGAATAACGAATTAAAATATCCAACTGGGTGTTTTTATTTGACAGAATGGACTCAAACCAGTTTTCGCATCAGGTGAAAACTGTTCAGACCGTAAATAAAATGCAAACTTTCAAAGCATTTGATTCGGTAGGAAGATATTTTTTGGTGTGATCTCAAAGCAAAACAAACACTGCTGTCGGAGCTCATTGATTATTCAAAAATGTCACACTTCGGTTCGTGCAATTTGAGACTCGGAACCTCATCGCCTTTCAATTCAAAATGATGGATCCCACATTAAATAAAAAGAACTCCAGAATATTCTATTTGGTAGACATTTATCACTTGCCAGTATTAAAAGTTGAGAAACTTTCCTGCATTATTTAACTCTGCATTCTGCAATAAATTCACATGTCCCGTGAAGTTTGCGGCACTTGTTGTGTCAAAAACCAGACAATCAGTCTCCACGGCTGAAAGCACACATAATTAAACACAGAAAAGCTGGCTTCTCGAATTGAAAACATACAGCATACACAATGACTTTTAAAGAATCGTGAAGGGATTGACGGATCTATTAAAGTATGAAAGTACAGAAGTATGTAAAGTTTATCAGATGAATAAAAACGTTGAACTAATGATCGGACGGTGTTTAGTAACGCAATCCCATGCAACCTTCCTTTTGGTGACCCTTCAATATTTCTATTTCTAATGGGACCTGAAACAACCATGTATGACGTAGCTGATCAAATAATCTGCAGATCGAATTGGAATTTAGTGTGTTGGTTTTTGTGGAGGGAGGAAAACCAGAGGACCTCGGAACAAGGGTGAGATTACAACAAACTCAACTCACATGTGGCGCTGTGTGCAATAGAATATTTTGGCTATTAAACCATCAGAGAGTTGGTCAAGACCATCCGTTCGAACGTTTTGATGAGCCCATTAGATAGTTATTTAGACCACCAAGGAACATTATTTTGTTGCGGATTTGAAGACTGTTCATCGTTTGAAGACTTTCATCTCTATCTCAAATTAATACTTGTTCCCCTGCATTGGGTTTAGGATCCTGGATTTATACTCTTTCACTAATAAAAAGTTCAGCCTGTGCCCAAGTGGAACATACACGTAAATTTTATAGACCCAAAAGGTTTGTGGAAATGTTCAAAAGCAGGCATTTTGTTTCCCTGTAGACTGCGACTGATGATCACGATCATCCATAGTGATCGCAGTTACATGTAGATCGCGAGCAAGGTGAGGGCAGATTGTGAGCAAGGTGCGAGCAAATTGTGAGGAAGGTGCAAGCAGATCGCGGTAGGTACACGCGATTTGATCGCGACTTGATCGCGACTTGATCGCAATCCAATAGGCAATATTCGTATTCTCACGGACGAGCTGGAACGAACACTCAATGGAGGCTCGTGCGGGGGAATTCGCTAAAAACTATTTAGCATTAGAAAAGATTTCCCCGCATGAGCCTCCATTGAGTGCTCATTCCAGCTCGTCCGTGAGAATACGAATATTGCCTATTTACCTATAGTTCCAGGCGGTACTGTAAGTACTTTTAGTTTCTGAATATGAAGAGAACAGGGAAAGTGTATTTTGATTGTAGTGGCACTTAACCCTTTGAGCCCCAGGGCTTTTAACTGATTTTTGGCTCTTTTTAGACTGCAAGGAACCCTCCCCCCTAAGAAAACTGTAGTCACTGTTACCATGGAATTTTCAACTGACCTATAATACTGGTAGCCTGCTATGCAGGCTTAATTAGTTTCCAATATGCAAGCATGAGGTCAGCACGTTTGTTTTATTTTTCTGACCAATCAAAGCCATTGTTAGAATTTTAGTGAATTGGCGCGCCAGTGAACACTCCTATGTCAATGGCAAATGTATTGTCTGAATTCCTTTTAAATGTAACATTACGTCACTTTCCAGGATATGTAAGGTAAAATCTGATTGGTCCATAACATAATGAGGTGTGCATATTGGAAACTAATTAAGCGCTCGGGTAAGCAGACGTTACTTTTTTCTTCAAATTTATGAGAGTGAAAAAATACATCTGCATAGCAGGCTATAACACTGGGGACTCACATGACTAACATGTTGGAATTTCTATTGTGTTTTGTGCACGGTAGTGGTCGAAAAAAGCTAACAAAGACCTATAACAAAGAAGGTCCCTGAGTTTCCTAACCATTCCACTCTATTACATTGTAACTATGGTTAGTGCAAACATGAAACTCTAAATTTTATGTGAAATATGCATTTTTGTGAGAAAATTTAGAATCTGAGGAGAATTGTTTTTTTTTCTGTAACTGTCATTTTAGTCCCTTTTTCTGAAGTGAAATAATGTCAACTATAGTTAACTTATGCAAAGAAAGGAGGAAGGTAATTTTTTTCTACCTAGGAAATTTTTTCTATCAAAGATTCTAAAAAGTGTTTTTTTTGGGGGGGATTCATAAAAAAATGGGGTTTAGTCATTCATCCCTTGAAATAATATTGCAACATCGTATTTCCAGGATGTCTAGGTTTGATGCAATAATTTTCTCCAGGTTCATGCTTTATATTGGCCGGTTATGGCCGGTTCAGTAGCCAAAGGGTTAAATATCAAAGATTCTAAAGAGGGATTTTATGTTTTTGGGATTCATGAAAAAAGGGGGGAGGAAAAAAATAAAAATAAAATAAATTGACTACCCACCCCTCCCCTCTACTTTCTACCCCCTCGCTTCCCCATTCCCATCTCTCTTTTTTCCTTGCCCCCCCCTAACATACCTGTGGAGGGAGGAAGACCAGAGAAAATTCCACAGAGCAAGGGTGAGATAATATTGCACTCTACTATTCTCTTGTTCTCTCATCAAAGAATTGCCCACAGAGGATGCGAAAAGATGGAAAAATGGACTCTATAAAATAATGATCAAGAACTACACAGAAATAACTGAATTTTTTTTCAACATTTCTGTTTCACTTTGCCGTTTCCATGCCAAACATTAGGGCCAGTAACAAGCAGATTAAAGCCAGTTAACACTCCACTCCAAGCAAACTCATTCCTAACACAATCCAAGCCCTAACCCAACATAAAAAAACTAACCTCAGTAAACCCAAGTGCTCACTAATTTAGGGTTTTTAGAGCTAATCACTAAATTAGGCTTTTTAGGGCTTAAATTCACTGAACAACACAGAAAAATGTAGCTTTTCCAATGGTCCTGTGAACTATTCGAAACCCTAATATTAACACCTGTACAAATTCAACTTCCAGTCATTATTAGTTATTTATATATCAATCCTCATACTGACCGCCATGATTTCTTCTATTTATGTACTTAAAATTAATGTATACTATATGTAAGCAGTGACCAACTCGAAAGCTTCACGGCTACTTTGGTCACTGCGCACTAATTACTTTTTTCTTTTGTTACTTACTATTACCTATCTATCTTCTATAACTGTTTTCGTATTGTCTCCTATCCATGTATTCCTGAATCAGTGTATAATAAAATGAAACTTGAAACTTGAAACTTAAACCTATAAACACCTTAACCATCAACAATGGGTGCTCACTAATTTAGGGGTTTTAGAGCTAATTAGTCACCAAATTTGTTTTGGAGATCGTTTTTCGTTTCTTCGATTTTCACAAATTTTGAGGAGCTGAAAATCGGCCCCCAAAATCCTTCCCATTTGCACTTAAAATCAAAAGCAAATACAAAATCACCACTCAGTCATTACAGACTGTACCTTGTTTAATCTTTCCAACCAGCATGTTTGTTTGCACAAAACACACCAAATGACTGTGAACCACGCCGATGTTTACACTGCATTTCACTCAACTACATTTTCCTGCTCCCACCTCCAATTGCATGCTGGGCAATAAACAAAAAATCACAAGGGTCCCCCTCTGTAGGATTTTACCCCTACAACCAAGAGAGGTGATTTGGACTCAAGCTGTTGGTTTAAAGTGACCAAAACACATCCTAATAGGTTTAGCAGGGGGAAAAGATCATGCACCAACTGCAGAATTTCAAGGATTTCATTGAAGAATTCTTTCATGTGTCTCAAAAGCAGAAACACAACGGAAAAAGCCTGTGAAATCCCCTCACAAGGCCTACTAAAAGCAAACCAAGTACTTTTCAGCCGTCCCCAGACTTAATGATGTCCTCTAGCTCTCTTACAGTGGCTTTTTTGTCCAAAATTAGAGCACATTTAATTGGAAACCCTACCGAAGCAGCCATAGTGCACATACGTAATTCTCCCAAATGGCATTGTGGGAAAAGTTTGAGCCCTCTGCTTAAAAAGTCAGCAGTAATTAACTTTCCCGGGCTAGCCAAACTAGGGGGGGAGGGTTGAGTTAGCACTCAGGATTCCACCAACTGAGCCAAACATGTCCAGTAGAGAAAGGGTTAAAAGTATTGAACTGGTAAAAAAAAATTGAACTGGTTTAAAGCAAATTTTAACCAAATTTTTGTTTAACCACAACATAAATTATATATTTGAACTACAACACAAGTCATACATCTACATACATGTACTTTATTGACTCATCCCCAAGGGGCTTTTCAGAGACAATAATAATAACATAATTGAAAAATATATAAATTATAGCGGAGCTCCCCGCATCGGCCAAACGCGAGTGGAGCACCATACATATAGTGATATGTTCTTGCCCACCCGCCTGCCTGCTGCCGGCCGATTGCTGACTGAGCACCAGCATACGGAACATGAGGTTTTCGAGTTCTGAATTGGGTGCTCGATTTTGTTTGGCTATTTAATGCTGTCCTGTCCTTTACATTCAACCCTCTGTTTATGGGAATTTGTGATTTTCTAAATTATCTCAATGATCAGTATAATGGTTTTGCTGTAATGCGTAAAATATTCAATTTCCGTTACATCTCCGCATGCACGTGTATGTGACATGTTCTTTCTGTCGTATGCCATCACCTTTTCTGTTACATAATTTTATGCATGTGCAACTCATTACATTTGCCATTACATATGTGCATGCTGTGAACTCAACTGCATGTGCACTATTTATTTTCGTAAATTAATTCCCATTGCATATATGTGCATGCATCTCTTCGTATTAATTATTGGGAGCTCTGCTTATAGGCTTACCTATATATACATTAAACATAATAATTACAAACACATTTAGAATTGTGAATATGTACAATGTAGCGTGGCAACCTGCAAAAGTACTTTAAACGATCATTTAAGAGCTTTTGCTTTAAGGAACATTTAAAATCGGTTTTGATTTACATAGCTTGAGTGTTGGGTCCACAAGGAGACAGTTCTATGTAATTAAAATAATGTTCTCTGACCACTAGCAGTTCTAAAAAGTGATATGTTCAGGTTTTGCGAGTTCACATACATGTAGTACACTGTCATTAACTTTGCAATAAATATATACTACCCGTTTCTCTTCGTAGACTGCTGTACAAGACACTTTCAATGAAGCAGAAGGTGGAGCAGCTATATATCAGCAAGAGTCAAGTGACTCAGAGCAAGAAGAATTACCCACAGAGAATGACTCTGCTGATGAAGCAGGCCCAGTGGCTGTGAATGACAGAGAACAGGGTATAAATTTACAGACGTCAAACATGGTAAGTGTCTCATACATTTATGTCTGATGTCTGTACATGTGTTAATAAAAGAAAATCTTAATGTCAACTAGACATTATAAAAGTTCAGTCATTTGGATGCAGTAAAGTGGTTAAAATCTTGTTCAACCGTTTTAGGGAAATTTATGGTTGTAATATTGCTTTAAAATCTTACCTAAAATTAGACATTATATTTGAGTGAGATCAGAACCACGATAACTGAATAATCCTAACACATTCCCTTATAAACAAGATGCTCATACCTCAACTAATCTAGCAAGATCTGATTGGCTGGCACTTGACAGCACAAACAAGTGACTGTTTTCTATCGATTAGGAACTACATTTAATTTGTCTTTTCCTTAATGCACTTTGCTATGCTTGTTTACTCATCCAAAGAGAAATGACATTACAAATGCTTGGTATGATTATGCTAACGATTGAACATAAGCAGTACAGTGTACATGTAACACTGAATTTCTTCATTTATAGACCGAATTCATAATGGCCGCCTACTAATTTGCATTATAATTTGGAAGATAAATTTGTAGAGGAAAACTAATGCTACCACATGAAAGACCATATTAAAACTAGTAATTGTGTTCAGTTTTAGAGCAATGTGGAGAATTACTGTCGAGTTACAGTACCGCCTGGAATTATTGAAGCATCAGGTCGCGGTCAAACCGAGGTATTACCGCGGTCATTGGACACGGTATTACCGCACTATGGACAAGGTTGCTTTACCGCGGTCAAATGAAAGCTGCGGTCAAATTATTCACTGCAATGAAAGCTGCAGTCAAAATTTAGGTTTATTAGGGCTAGTCACTAATTTAGGTTTTTAGGGCTAAATACATGTATCTTACTAATTTAGGTTTTTTAGGGCTAGTCACTAATTTAGGTTTTTTTAGGGCTAGTCACTAATTTAGGTTTTTAGGGCTAAATACATGTATGTTACTAATTTAGTTTTTTTTAGGGCTAGTCACTAATTTAGGTTTTTAGGGCTAGTCACTAATTTAGGTTTTTAGGGCTAGTCACTAATTTAGGTTTTTTAGGGCTAGTCACTAAGTTAGGTTTTTTAGGGCTAGTCACTAATTTAGGTTTTTTAGGGCTAGTCACTAATTTAGATTTTTAGGGCTAAATACATGTATCTTACTAATTTAGGTTTTTAGGGCTAGTCACTAATTTAGGTTTTTAGGGCTAAATACATGTACATGTATGTTACTAATTTAGGTTTTTTAGGGCTAGTCACTAATTTAGGTTTTTTAGGGCTACATGTAGTCACTAATTTAGGTTTTTAGGGCTAAATGCATGTTTGTTACTAATTTAGGGTTTTTAGGGCTGGACATGAATTTAGGATTTTTAGGGCTAGTCACTAATTTAGGATTTTTAGGGCTAGTCACTAATTTAGGGTTTTTAGGGCTAATTAAATCACTAATTTAGATTTTATAGGGCTACATGTACATTTGTAAGTAACTAATTTAGGATTTTTAAGTAAAAGATGAGTTAGGTAAACAATGAACCCTAACTACATGTACATGTAAAGAAGTAAAATAAATTGAACCAGTTTGAAAACTAGTTTGAATTAAAAAGCTGGTTTAAAAATAAATAAACCAAGGGGAAAAAATGGAACCACAACATATGCATCAATTATTGTGGATTCCAACACAATTTCACATTTTCAATAAAATTACCGTAAAGCTATAACTTTCAAAACAACTTAGGCCCAGTTCAAATGCCATACTTTTAATGAGCTGTTCTTAATTGATATTTAGGTCGACCCAAATCAACAATGGTCCGCCTGTTGATTAAGATGCCATTCTTAATCAGCCGTTCCTAATTTATTCAATGACCACTCAGGCTCAAAGTACAGCGATGTTCCTACATTGCAAATATGGCAGAAAGTGGCTCAATCCCGGTTTTTGGGAAGCTATACCCACCCACCCCTACCTTGGATATGCATCGTTTTATTAATGATTAACCATTAAAGGTTAGGGTGAAGTGTGGGGAGGGGTGGGAGTTTCCCAGAAACCGTGATTGATCCCGGATCGGGAGGGCCGGCAGAGCGTGAATGTTCGCACTTCTTAGAAGAATGCAAACTCTCTGTATTTCATTGTGCTCCGCAGGCAAAGGAAATGACATGCACGCTTTACCTTTGATATGAATTTATTTAAATAACAATTGCATTCATGGTTACGACACATGGAAAGTATGGCATATGAATCAAATGCTGTTCTACAGCTGTACTTCACAGCTTAATAACTCACGGATAACATTAATTTTGAATATCATTATAATAACTTATGCATTGCATATGCCTCACGGATAGCACAGCATTTTAATTGGACTCAACCCACAGCCGTAATTTTCGGCTGACCCAGGCATGTCGAATGCCTGAGCCATTCCAAGTCAAATAGGCTGTTCTAATCCAATTCAGTTGCCGTTATTTTCATGTACCTACATGTAATTGAAACAATTAACAGTGGCTCATGAAAAGTATGGCATTTGAACTGGACCTTAGATTTTCACCAAAACATTGACTGAACTAGACATTAATTTATTTTGTAGTTTCTGTTATTATTTTGATCGGCGGTTGATTGATAGGTTTGTTTATTGTTAGGGCATGTTCCAGTGGATGTTCTCTGTGATATTACTTCCTGTAACGTTTACCACAAGTGTGTTTTCAGGTGTCTTTAGATTCATAGGTAGGTGATACAATATGCATGTAGCTGACATACATTGTACATTGTACTATGTAGTGTTTATAATATGAGCAGGAGTGTTCTTAATACAATCTTGAGCCAGAAGCTGGGGTGGTGCAGTGGTTAAGTGCTTCACCTCTCACCTCTGTGGCCCAGGTTCGATTCCCGGATGCAGTGCCACATGTGAGTTGAGTTTGTTGGTATCTCGCCCTTCACAGGTTTTTCTCCAGGTTCTCCAGTTTTCCTCCCTCTGCAAAAACCAACACGCTAATTCCAATTCGATCTGTGGATTAGCCAGGACCTGGCTTTGATCAGCCCCCATGGTTGTTTCAGGTCTCGTTAGAAATCAAAGTTTTTTTAGAAGTACAAACTACATTATTTTGTACTTGTGAATTGAAACTATTTAATATAATAAAAAAAAATGAAACCTAAAAATTAGAGTTCAGCTCTATAGTTTGCATCAGCAGGGCTTTCAAAGTGTTTTTGAGTTGTAAGGACAGGGTTCGCACTACTCCTGGGATTCCTGGGAAACCCCTGGAATTCCATCATATCTCAGTAGTATGAACCCTGTAAGGAGGTCAACATACATAAGGAAAGTAGGCATTTGTAGAAAAGGCTAAAAGTCAAGCAGAAGTTCATTGTCTATTGATAAAGAGAAAATAACTGGCTATGTGCCTCGAAGCAACTGCTGGAGCAATGGTGGTTGCTGGCTTGTTTTGAAATCCTGATCAGGGACATGTGCAGTTAATACAAAAAAAAAATCAGCTCCCATACATGTACTTATGAATAATTATTATTAATGAATGTAATTGTTTTTCCAATGATAATGCTACTACTAGTATAATAATACGTAAATAAATAAATAGTTTATTTTATGTTGAGATACAGGGAGCTGTTAGTGGGTCTCCCAAGCCAGTGGCTTGTAATTAAGTATTCAACAAATTGCTCGGTTTTACCGTAATTTAAGTTTGGTTTTGAGGAGGGTGGAAAACCGGAGAACCCCGGGCGGAGAAAAACCCTCGAAGCAAGAGTGAAATACCAACAAACTCAAGTCATATATTATGGTGCTGTGATCGGGAATCGAACCCGAGCCACATAGGTAAGAGGCAAAATGCTTACCACTGCTCCACCCTGGCTCTCCATGAAGAATCTCAAAATTGCATTTATATACTATAAAGATATTTACTTTGGCTATTGACTTAAGACCTCTTGCCACTGGAGAGAGTAAACATAAAAATATACTTTCCAACCCAAAATTTTACTTTCCAGACAGGAACCTATAAAGTGTTTTCAGTTTCTAAAGCTTAGTCATAAACACAAATAAGAAAGTCAAAATTGACAAGCTGTCTTTGCATTTATCTCACTATTTTGCAGTTTCCAAAGAGTTAATTCCCTGACATTTCTTGACTTTTGGTTTCCAGTTCAACTTGCCGATCTACCCCACATACATGTATGTTTTTGCCACTTGTCTACAGGACTCTCTCTCACTCTTCTCAAATTTCCAAATCAGAAGAGACTCAGGTTTTATTAAATGAGGACTGAAATCGAAATTTAAAATTGAACTGAGCCACTAGCTTGTGCATGGCATCCACCACTGCAGTCTAGAAAAAATAATGTTCAGTATATGATCAAAGCATATTTTAATCTTATTTGGATTTATACCTGTACTTTCCACATTGTCTCAGCATGCTTGCCCAATTGGGCAGCTGTTTTCTTGTATTTTTACTTTCCATGCAAATTGTTTACCTTCCCCTGGTGACCAGGTAACCGTTAGTGTCAAGTCCTGGACTTATTGATTTAAAGCAACCTTTTCTACAGTGTTACTACATGTGTCTACATCATAATTTAGTTGTTACTCATGTTGGTAACTAGTTTGTTCAATCATTATACTAATAAATTACATCCACGGAATCATAGATATGTGGCTCATTGTTTATCCTCTTCTTACATTCCATACAGTTCAATTGATATGGCCAACAATTTTCCATGGTAAGTAAACACCTTTTTAATACCTTACTACTGTCTTGTAATTCAATTGATATTTTAACTTACATGTACATTGCACAGTACACTATTTAGAAATCATTGAATATTAGAATTATAAATAATACACCGGTAACTGTCAGTGATAGCAATATGGGTTCCATATGGGTTAGTGTTCTTAAAGTGCACATGAGCCCAATTTTTTAATCGTTAAAGTTGATTCTACATCAAATAAATAGATGAATAGTAAAATATTTATTGATTTAAGTGTTGCATCTATGAGTTATAGAGGTATATATTCCCAATATGCTAATTATGTGATGTCACAGGAGGCCTTCATTTATTATACAAAAACGTGCTGGCAGAGATGATAATTTTTTATGTTATTATTTTGGCCTTAGATCAGTTCATTTTACCAAATATTTTGTATAAATTAATTAGAAATAAGCTAATTCACAAGAAGAAAGAAATGACCTTTTGTTTGGTTAAAGGTACTTTAAAGACTCTAGATTGACCATGATGCTTTGCGAGGGTGTAGCTATTATTGCATACATTTTGGGATTAGTGAAAACAATACTACCGTAAACAGCGGCAGATAAGCCGCACCTTTTTACCCAAAATCTTCATTGCAAATCGGGGGTGCGGCTTATCTGCGAGAACATCTATAAAAGTTCAATAAATTTCCATAAATTAACGTTTTTAAAAAACAAAGTCGGACTGATTAAAACTACACAAAACAAAAAAGAAAGGAAGCACTAATCATCACATTCGAAAGCTTGGTGGCTCATAAAATAGCTGTTTGTGTTGTCTGTTTCTTGTTTGTTACTTGTTCCCTGGTTGTTCCGGAACCTCCCATTAATAAATCTTCTTTGTTAAAAGATCTTTTAAGCGGTCAACAGTCGCTTTTCTCAAACAACTAAATGTCACCAGACACGGAATCTCCATTCTACCGCAACAGGGCTCGAAATTAAGAAAAAAAAGGAGGCGTAATTTTATGCCCAGCTTAAAAATTTTAGGCGTAATTCTCCAAAATTTTACGCCTAAGTGGAAAACGTTAGGCGTAAAACGAAAAAATCTAGCCGTATTTACGCCCGTATTGGGCGCAATTTCGAGCCCTGCGCAACCTTTTTGCAGTGTCTGCGTTTCGCAGTAACTTCAACAGTTATAGTTCCTCTGTGAGCGAGAAAATACCACGTTATTCCGGAGTACTCGTGAACGTGGTAGATGACCAACTGTTTTGCTGCTGTTTAGTACTTTAACAGTAAATTTGTCGAACTGATTTTCCATTTCTCTATGAGCAATCAGTTTCTCCCTGATAGATGACTTCCAGATGTCCGTGTAGATGTGATAATCACGTACAGCAGAAGAAAAGGCAAACTTCTCACTGTGCTCCATGTTTTGATTTTGTGCACACATGGCAGCATTCTAGTGACCAGTTTTCTCTCTTCCAATAAAATGCATGGTTACTAAGCTTTGATGAACGAGACTGAGCAAGTTTTTGTTGACTACATTTAGCTAACAATCTACCTTGGACGAAAAAGTACCATCAAACAAATGCTATGAAAAGTTCTATTGTGTATCTGTAGGCAAGTAGACATGAAGTTTAAAAACTTTCAGATTTAAAACTATTTAAAACTATGAGCAGAAATGTGAGGCGAGTAGTTAGAAAATTATATCCATAGAAATGTTCCACAGTCGTCAAAACTTCATCACTACACCAAAATAAACTTTTAATATTCGAAAAGAAAAATGTTTTTAGAAATCGCAAATGGGATATTTTGCATCAAAGATTTAGGTATTAAACATATTATGAGAAGAATAAAAAGGTGCAGAATTGGAAAAGGAGAGAAAACAAATGGAGAAATATTTCATGCTATAATATCTCCAAGTAATTCACATTCCTGAGCAGGTCTTTTCAAAAATTTGAATCACAAAAAGAATCACTGCAAAATCATGCTGTCTATATTATAATGACATGAGTCCTGAACCAGTTCTCAGAACTGCGTAAACTGAGAAGTCAGTTCAATACTGCCCGAGTTTGATTGGCAGTGCCAGTCTCTTGTTGTTGTTATTATTATTATTATAGCAAAGGGTGAAAGCTCAACAGTCAAGGATTTCCTGGGGAGTTTTTAAATCTGGATGCCTGCAAATTTTCAAACAATTGTTAGAAACGTTGTACATGCATGTAAAGAGCCAAGTTACAGTACATGTACATGTATTTGCAAGTTTCCATTATGTTTATTTTTCATAACTTTAACTGTACAGTGGTAGTTTCTTGCCTGTATCATGTGCTGATCTACTGGGCTTACTAAAAACTTTCTCTTCCCCCTCCCCCAAAAAGCCATTTGATGGTTTTGTATAAGTCCCAGAGAGGCTCACGTTTTCCCATGAGGCACTGGCTGTTTTTTAGTTTAAGAAATTGCATAATTGTAATTGCCAAAAGGTGTGATGTGTGATGATTTAGTCTTAAACAAGGACCTGCACTATGAAAGGGAAATGCTGCTCCTCCTTCTCGTCCTTTGGGAGTCAAAATTTGAATTTCAGAACAGTGAAGCAACTAAGCATAGAATACTAAATTGCTGAAGGCAAAATTAAAATAAGCTGAGAAAAAGTAAACAGCAAGAAGCTAGTTGCTCAGTTATGCCTGTCAACAGCATTTTAGAACCGTTTACAAAGTCTTAAATTTGAATTTCACATGATACCAAATGTTGGAGATTAATCAAGCAGAGCATCACATGTCGCAGAGATGTTCACTTGACAAAGGCTGATTGACAATGAAGGTGTCTTCAACCTGGTCGAGTCCCTTTTATAGTGCAGGTCCCTGTTTAAGAGTACCTATAATTTTATAGTCCTGTACATGTACATGTATGTACTGTTTTCCTAATGAGTTAATTGTTATTGATATTGTTATTATATTATGTTACAGCGAGAACATCACCTTTAGAGGATGCACTAAAGTTTAAAGAAGAGTTTGAGGCAAAGTATGGCAGCGTGCATCCAACATTTTATCAAGGCAGTTACAGTCAGGTAGTTTTCATATATATATATACTGTCAGTACTGTTCGAAAAGATTGCAACGAGAATTGGGGATATATCCCCGGGGATATTATCACTTCACTAAGGTGACATGAAATATCACTTTTGGTGACGTGAAATATCACTTTTGGTGACGTGAAATATCACTTTGGGTGATGTGAAATATCACTTTTGGTCAAGTGAAGTGAAATATCACCTGAAAACTTCACATAAAAGTGAAATTTCACTTCCTTGGTGAAATATCACTTTTTAAGTGATATTTCACTTCACCTCGTTGCAATCTTTTCGAACAGTACTGTATATTATATGTTTTGCATCTACAGTCAACGTCTCCTCTCCTCCATTTGACTTGAAAGGTGGTCCCTTGTCTGAAGTAGTCAGTGAGTCTTCTGTTCCCGTAATACTTTTTGGTCTCTGTCTTTTCTGAAGGTAATCATGTTGTATCAGTATTAGCTTCAGATGAGGTATGAGACATTCAAGGATTTTTGAGGTGCAGGTGTGTTGTACAGTGGGTTAGTGCATGACACATTGATCATACGGCCCCAAGTTCAATTCCTGTCATGGACTGGCACACCTGTACCAGTTAAGGCGAAGTTAATTAACTAAATAAGTAAATATTTATTTGCTCTTGATGTTGTTAAACAATGTCATTATATTTAACAATTATTCTGCAAAGACAAAGTCGATATTGGTGAATATTCCCGAGAGTTTTTTAGTTTTATTTCTTTAATAGAAGGTATGACAAATGTAACTTTTGTAAACAAAGCTTTTTCAATGGCAAAATAAGTTGTGACAGTTGCTTTTGTACATTTTATGCAAACATTTTACCTTGAAACACTCGAAGGCCATGTTTTGTAACTTTTTTAGTGCTTCTGGGCACTGCATTAAATTTTATTTCTAAAATTTCCGCATCGGAAACAATCGTGAAATGTGAATTTACACCTGCCATTTTTTTCCAAAATTATCCCGACTTTTGTAGGTGGCTATTGCTCATTATTCCGAGATAGTGAGCAAGTCAAATTGCATGATCTATGTATATACTAATTGTTATTATATGTCATTTTAGGCACTTAATGATGCCAAGAAAGAGTTAAGATTCTTGCTTGTGTACCTGCACTGTGACGAGCATCAGGACTCACCAGAGTTTTGCAGGTCAGTTGCTGTGTGTAAATACTAAGACATTACCGTATTTTATCACATACAAGCTGCACCTCACATATAAGCTGCACCCCTAACTTCAGCCTGATAAACAGAAGCTTGTTTTTCCCAAAAGGTTTAAGGAAAAACCTTGTGTATAAGCCAGTACGCTTTAAGGGCGTTTTTAGGGACTGTCGGGAACATAGGAGGAGAGAATTTCACAGACATCTCAGAGAAGTTGAATGGAGCGACATTGTTACGGCAACTAGTGATATCGATGTTGCCACTACTAAGCTGAACGATACTATACGTTCAATCATGGACCTCTGCCTCCCGTTAAGAACTGTTCCCATGTCTTCCAGAGATCCTGTTTGGATTACCCCCCTTGTAAAATATCTGATAAAGAAAAAACATAGACTATCTAATCGTGACAGAATCCTAAATTTGTAAGAGGATTGCCGAGATTATCTCTTTGAACCGGAAGAACTTGGGATCCTCGGGAAAAATTGGAACGCGAGGATGGTGGAAAAAAGTGGACACACTTTCTAGACGAAAATACTCACCCCGACCGACACTTGATCGTGAAACACTTGTGAAGCTCAACGAATACTTTGGTAACTTGTGTTCTGACCAGGATTATAAAACTCCTATACCCATTGTGGTCAGTAGGGACACAAATATACCTCAGCTTACTATTTCCCAGGTTATGAGTTCACTCTCCAATTTGAAGAGAACTGCTCCTGGACCTGATGAAATTCCTTTTTGGGTGTGGAAGGATTACGCGCCAGACTTGGCACCTGTAGTCAAAGAGTTGTGGAACTTATCTTTACGCCTGCAAACATGGCCCTGCCTTTGGAAAGAAGCCAACTTGAATCCCCTTCCTAAAGTGGATATTCCTGTGCACAACTCGGACTACCGTGGCATTAATGTAATGCCCGTGATCGCTAGAGCATTTGAGAAAGTGGTATTTCGCACCTTTTGTAAAGATGATGTAGAGGGGCACCTTAGCACTACACAGTTTGCTTATCGGGAGGGGGGTAACTGTACCGATGCCTTACTTTGCATACAGCATAAGATATACAGACAACTGGACGATAGAAACTCTACTGCAGTTAGACTATTTGCAATGGATTTCTCGAAGGCCTTTGACTCGGTTAGCCATTACATCCTGTGTGAGAAAATGAAAACGTGGCCACTACACCCTATGATCATCAACTGGTACATCAATTTTCTTAAAGACAGGAAGCAGCGTGTTGTTCTAAACGGTATTATCTGTGATTGGAAGTGTGTCAATAGAGGGACTACACAGGGAAGTGTGAGTGGCCCATACTTGTTTAACATTTTCTTAAACGACTTGGATCTCCGTAATGACAATAATGGCTGCTCTTTGGTCAAGTATGCAGATGATTCGACGATATTGATCCCCATTAATAAAGATTGTGCAGACATCTCGGCAGAAACAGTTCAACAATTTTTTGATTGGTCTGATCTAAATTCTATGTCTTGTAATCCGACTAAGTGTAAGGAACTTGTATTCCGAAAGAAGAATAACTTAGAGCCCTATACAATTATCAGAAACATACCCCAATGCACGGAGCTCACTATTTTAGGAGTGACTTTTCAATCGAACTGTAGATTCTCCTCTCACGTAAGAAGTAAGCTAAACAAGGCTAATAAATGCCTATTTGTACTTAGATCTCTGAGAAAAGAAGGATATAGCCAGACAGAAGTATATCACCTATTTTACAGTATCGTTCTACCTAACATTACCTATGGCCTTTCAGTTTATGCTGCATCTGATGCAGAAGTTACTACTATTCAGTGTTTTTTAGATCGTTGTTTCAAACGTAAATATATATCTGAGCATATTAAGGTACATAGTCTGTTAGAAAGACAGGATAAGCAGATATTCAACAAAGTTAGAAAACTCGAGCTACATCCCATGAATGATCTCCTTCCGAAAGCTAAAGTTACCCAATATAATCTTAGAAAGAAGCATAGTCTACTCCCTAAAGTTAATACCTCGCGTTTTAAGAACTGCTTCATTAATCGTCTCATTTTTAAGTACAACTTGGCTGTCTAATCCTTTTATTGTCACCTATTTTAACCTTGCGTGCATAGTTATAGCCTGCGGGGATGGCCGCTTCTTGTGTGTTCACCCAGCGGACTTCCCTTGTTTGGGTGGGCCCGTTGGGTGGGCGTGCAACAGGCGGTTGCTTTCGCAGGCTAGCATAGTTGTATACATTAATAAATAGATCAAATGTTAGGAATTGTATTCTAGATTTTTATTTGCTTTTTAGATTTTTACTTGCCTTTTTATATTAGTAACTTAATTTAACATATGATTACAACATTATTATTATCAGTATCATTAACAGTATTTAATGTGTATACACAATTGTATTTGTATTTAGATTGTAATTAGTATTCCGTATTTTATTAAATTACATTGTAACATATGATATGTATTTTATCAATGAATTAAAGACCATTATTATTATTATTATTATAGTATAAGCCGCACCACAAAATTCAATAAGAGTAGTCTTGTGTTCAAGTTCATAAATGCCCGTAATTGAAGCAAAACTTCTTCATAAGAGATCGTCATATCACAACAACGAATTGGTTACAACTTTCCTTGTCCTTTCTTGTATATATTTTAACCTGCTGTCTTTAAATCACTTCAGAATTCTTCTGCTGTTGTTCCCCCATTAACCAGCAACATATTTAAGGAACTTCATTCCTTTAAGTGCACAAGAAAGTAAGATTTTCTGGCGAAACTATATGAGCACGTGTCTGAGTCTGTGGTCTGCCATCTTGGATTTTCTCCTTTGCAGCCGTCCTTAGTGTCGTCACATTCGTGGGGAGGGAAGCATTGCATGACAACACTAAGGACGGCTGCAAAGGAGGCTAATCGAGCGTAAGCTCAGAAGTTGAACATGAACTCAATGAGAATTATACTTTCTTTGAGAATTTGAAGGCTTCCAAGACCAATTATGGCCTTTAACAACACTAGGAACCATTCGATGAGTTAGCAGAGAAGATGACAGGCAACTTGACAGCTAGTTTTCTTTGGAAAGCAAAGGAGAGGAGTTTGAGTAGAAATCTTGCTGACACTCGTGTTCTGTGAATCGAATGTGCCATTTCTATTGTTCATATGGCTTTGTTTACAGTCATTGCAAAAAAAGATTTCTGAAAACACTCACATATAAGCCGCACCCCCAACTTTGTGCCGATTTTTGGTTACTTTCAAAATCTGAAAGTCAAAAAAGGTGCGGCTTATATGTGATAAAATATGGTACCTCTTATTATAGTGTGACTATTAAAACTGGTGCCACTTAGACCAGATTCATGTAGGATAAGGTTTGCTTTGAATTTGCAGTTTATGCAGGAAGTTATGGACTAAAAGTTGACCAATCACAGTTCATGATGTTTGGTTCAACACCGTTTCAATGATTGTGTTACTACAATGTATTAAATACCAGTAAGGTATTGTTTGATCTCGTATTATTAGCATATACATGTACATGTATATGATTTATCATATATTTATTTATTTATATTTATCATATCATATTTATCATAATTGTATTTATTATAATTATATTGTCATAATTACATTTTCTTTGATAATTACATTTTCTAAGTTTGATGAGCATTCAAGTCCTTTAATCAAACTTCTTGGGGCTTTCTGGAAAACCCGAATAGCGAATAGTGGCGAATAGTAAATATAAGTTAAAGATTAATACTTACAGAACGTAAGTCCTTCAACGAGTACGAACCTAGACGAACCTGATGAGAGAATCACACTGTCAACATTCGCCATTTTGTTTTCCTCGTGTAACTCAGTTCCATGGATGGGTTACCTGTGGCACTCAAAAGCGAGGCTGATCACGGCGCATGAAGCGGAACTGTCAACCGAACTCGGGCCAAAGATATCGTTAGAAGGCAACTTTGTCGAAATGTTGGAGAAAATAAAAAAACAGCAAACATTTTCTACATACCGGTACGTCATCGTGCACCTGACAGACCTAGTTGGGTTCCCTGTGGCCTCCGGTTTAGGTCAGCGATCACCAAAGACCGCCTGGGAATGCTTCGAGTTGTAGACATTTCTTTTTATAATAGTTCTTTCTTTTTTTTCCGCCGTTTTTTTTCGGATAGTGTGTTTTCAGTTTTCCTTACATTTGTCTGTAAATTTTCCACGGACTTTGACTCGTTGTTACAGACAAATGTATGGAAAACTGAAAACACGATTGCACGCTTCCCAGAACAGCTACATCCCTCAAATTTTAATAAGTTTTAAAATAATCTTTTACCACACAGTGAATATTTCAGAAATTCGATTTTACTGAAATTATTTGGCACCGGATTCACATACAAACACTGTATTTCGCACCCTTTTAAAAATGTTGGAATCTGAACCGCAAACTCTGTGAATTTCTATAACGGGACCTTTAGCGTGTTGGTTTTTGTAGAGGGAGGAAAATCGGAGGACCCGGAGAAAAACCGTCGGAGCAAGGGCGAGATACCAAGAAACTCAACTCACATATGCCGATATGGCGCCGCGTACTGGAATCGAGGTGAGACGTGCCTTTAACAATATCGATTGGCCTCGCTTTCGAGTGCCACAGGTAACCCATCCATGGAACTGAGTTACACGAGGAAAACAAAAAGGGGAATGTTGACAGTGTGATTCTCTCGTCAGGTTCGTCTAGGTTCGTGCTCGTTGAAGGACTTACATTACGTTCTGTAAGTATTAATCTTTAACTTATATTTACTATTCGCCACTATTCGCCACTATTCGCTATTCGGGTTTTCCAGAAACCCACTTCCTGGTATCCTAAAATTACTGATTTAATTTCTTTTTATAATTCAATATTAATGTATGACTATTGTAATCAATACCTGTATTGGAATAATGAGAGAAAAGACAAAGAAAATAAGTGTTGGGTTACCTGTAGTGTTGACTGGAGGGAAAAAATGAGGGAGTTGCCTGCCAAAACTTGACATGCTTGGTTACTCTGCGCATATCACACCACGCATGACAAATGCATTTGTCAGTGGGAGGGTAAAAAAAGTTGCATGTTGCAAACAGTTACTCTCTACGAGGGGATAAAATCTTTGCACTCAGCGGAAGTATGTGGGAGCAATCCTTTGGAAAAATAGCCTCTGTTCCTCCAGTCGATTCAAAGAGTCAAATAAAGTATACAGCAAAGGGTGGCGAGTTAGAGACGGCCATTGATGCTTGTTGAAGCTAGTTTTGAAGCAGCAACAAAAGTTTTTTTACTAACTTACATGAAAGCCCGGTTTTCAGTCTATTTTGAAGAAAAGTAATCTGTCAATTAGAGATGATTTTCAAAGAATTTGTGATAATTCTGGTAAATAGAAATACCTTTTATTATTTTTCTTTTGCAAAATGGGTCGGACTCTGCATAATGACACCTGCTACGAATTACGAAGCCAGCAGCAAATGCCGGCCTGACTTCTGATGGCTAAAGTGATTTTCAAGTTCTCATTTGCCAACGAGGAAGTTTGAATCAATGAATGAAAACACGGAACCGAAAATTAACATTCATCTAGCTAAAAAAAACTGGGAAACAGCTGTCCAGGAACATCTGGAATTACACAAGGACAAAAAACCAGCAAAGTAAACCAAGTTTACTTTTTAATTGTCTTGTTTGTAATCCATTGGTATTGATAGGAAATCTTGCAAACTTGGTTGCATGTGAGCCGTTGGCTAGCTTGCAGAGACAGTAGATTCAAATATTGCTGTTAGAAAAATCCATGTTGTAAATTTTAATGCATTTAGAACTGGAGTTTCATTTCCGCCTGCAATAGTTTCTTTCAGTTCATTCTTGGAAATGTATAAACTGTCTACAATATAAATACGGCAAAGTGACAACTGTTTAGTTTGAATGTGCTTGATGAACTGAAACAGGCAACCTTTGCATTTCGCTAGTCACAGTGAACTTCAGCTGCAGAGATAATTTTTGTTTACATCTTAGCTATTTTATTTCAGCTCCTTTCTTTGGGATTTCGCTGTTTAAGTTTTGGAATTAGCGAAATTATCTGTGCCAAACGCACACTCAGTACAGGATTTTCATTTTTCATTTGAGCTCAAGGTCAAACAAGTAAACAAACCCGGTGCACATGAGAGTAAATTTCTTAGCTCATATCAGAAACATGCAAGTACCAGTAATAGCAATTTGGCATAAATTTCAAAATATCTTGAAGTCAGCCTGAAGTCAGCCGATCGGTATACAAACGTTACTTAGTATGCACCCTTGAGTAAGAGTGGACTGGACAAATCTCCCTAGGGATCCCCTGGTCCAGTGACAAGTCCACAAGGTGAAGTGTTGTATCTAAACCATGCAGGTTTTGGCAGGCAATTTTTCTTTAGTTTTCCTTGCAACTGCCCCAGACTCTCTGAGGATTTTGCACCACAGGAATCCCAATATTCTATTTCTTCTTCTTTTATTCCCACAGTAGAGTTGCCAGCAGAGGAGGCTACCTTCTACCAGTCTTCAATAGTTTTTTTACACCTGTAAATAAAGTGCATAATTATAATACAAGACTAGCCTCAAAATGTACATTTTATTTGCCCTCCATTAGAACCAACTAAATGGAAAGTTCAATATTTGCTATATAGGGCCTAAAAGCTGGAATACAATAGATAAAAATACTAAATTATAACTTCTTTCTTATAATAAGTACATAATTATTGACATGATTGACTTTCAACTGTTAGCTTACTTTTTCTAATAATTACTACTATATTTATATTTATTTATATTTATTTTGTTTATTTATTTCATTTTAGTTAAGTTATTTATCCTTATTTCCTTACTTAATTAATAATGAAGGATTATTCTATCGGTACGAATTGTACGAACGTCTGTACGAATTATTAATTAGCTCTAAACACCCTAAACCCTGGTGGAGGGTTAGGGTCAGGTTTGTAGTCAGGGTTAGGTATTATCGTTGTACGAATATGACGTCACCGTACGAATCGTACAATTCGTACCAAAGTAATAATTATGTTACTTATATAGCAATTTGGCATAAATTTCAAAATATCTTGAAGTCAGCCTGAAGTCAGCCGATCGGTATACAAACGTTACTTAGTATGCACCCTTGAGTAAGAGTGGACTGGACAAATCTCCCTAGGGATCCCCTGGTCCAGTGACAAGTCCACAAGGTGAAGTGTTGTATCTAAACCATGCAGGTTTTGGCAGAATATTAAATAGAATATTAAAAATAGCTTAAGGATGTTTTTAAATACATTCATACATTATTATATTAATATAATGTATGAATGTATTTAAAAACATCCTTAAGCTATTTTTAATACCTTTCTTAGTGCTATTTAGCTCGATTAGCTTTTTCTAAATAGCCAGTACTCTAGGTTTAGTTTTAAATAATTAAATATTTGTTTTTAATCATGTAATATTTTTTATATTAGGTATGAAATAAAGTTCTTGCTGTTGTTGTTGGATGTTTAGTGTTAGTTATGTTATGTGTGTGTTATGTTTACTCCTGACACCCTAGTAATTCAGTGTAATACTGCTAAACAGGATTTAAAAAAATTGATACAGCGTCCGAAATTAACTTTTTCACGTACATGTAGGTGCCAACTGGTGACTATTCAATTTTTTTTTAGTCGCCAAAAGACCAATTGTGATTGCTACATTTCAAGTTTCAAGCGACATGCGATAAACAACATTTGCTGGCATGTTTTATTGCCTAAATTTACTTAGAACATCGTGTGACTTCGGGACATTGTGAAAACATCATGAAGACTTTAGGTAAGTCACCAGCTGGTGATTAACTCTGAAATTTTGGTCACCAACACTCAACATTTAGTCGCATTGGCACCAAATAAGGCGCAATTTCGGACCCTGTGATATTGATTGATTGATTGATTGATGCCCTAGTTATGCAAGAGCTATATGTTTAACACTGACAATACTTTGTTCCAGATCTACCATGACTAATCCTGGCTTTAGAGAATATGTGAATGGAAACATGTTATTCTGGGCTGCAAATATAAAATCCCCAGAAGGATATAGAGGTGTGTATACATTAGCTAGGGGGACATACGCATGTAATGATGTTCTTTAAATGGCAATATTCAGTATAAAAGGGTCTTGGCCAGGCACTTTACACTTTCAGTTGTTACCCAGACTGTTCACTCAACATCTCCATCAAAGCTTTGTAACATGTAATGTTATGCTTGTATGCTCTCTAAAAACATTGTCATGCTAAATGCAAGCCATGATGAAAACTCTTAAAATTTGAATTTGATTTTTTTTTTGGTAAACAGCAGTAAGCACTGTTAACTGGGCAAGTCTCGTAGGGGACCTCGAGTCCTATTGCTTTACTTCCATGGCTTCCTCCCAAATGTTGTAAATAAATAAATAAATAAACTATCTTCCTTTTGTTAAATTGGTTAGCTTGGAGCACAATCTAGCATGCAAGAGGTTGAGGGTTCAAAACCCTGTGTCCTTGGGCCAGGACGTACATGTAGTATAAGCTGTTGGCCTTGTCTCCTTCCACGTGTAATCAGTAGTTGAAGGGGATATAAAAGAACCTGTTGTACTCTTCAAGATAAGGGGATTGTAACCCGGTACAGCAGACTGCATGGCCTTTGAACTAACCACACTCAAAATTGTTAACTACATGTACATGTACATGTACATTGCAGCTAATTTCACTGACCAGAGACTGTGGTGCCATACGACTGTGGTGATATGGTGCTATATGAATATGGCCATTTTATTATTATTATTTAGTTTCTTTGGCATGTTTTACTTTTGACCTCAACAATTCAGTATTATTAGAGTAGAAACACTCATTTTTTTTCCAATTTCAATTTTAGATCTCCAAAGGCATTCAAAAGGGAGGGGTTGCCCATTTTATGTTGGAATTTCTTGTTTAATTAGAAAAGAAGACTAGTGATAAGTGAAAATATTCACGTTTGCATGCAAACTCAGGGATGTACCTTTCTTCTTGTTGTTCAACAGTTTCCAATGCCCTACACAACACCACATATCCATTTTTAGCCCTTGTATGTTTAAGAGACAACAGAATGACAGTAGTTACTAGAATGGAAGGTGAGTTTATAATACTGGCTGTATCTGTTACCCATTTCAGACTGCAAATGTTTCATGCGCCAAACTTAATGGGTGAATTAATGATGGCAGAATAGTGGCATCTGAATCAATTGGGTTTTACATGTTTGAATTAGGTGCGGCAGATGAATTAGGTTCAGAAGATGCTGTCACATAATTTGACACTGGAGCAGTGTTGATTCGAACACTGCTCTTTTCATGCACTGAACATAATGCATAAATTATGATAATGTGAAAACTTTCCCATAGTTCTATGATACATGGCTGCCGGGTAATTAAGTTCGCCTAATAAAGTTTGCCGTCTGAATCAACCAGTCGCTCCAACATTTAACTTGATGGTATTAATGGGTGACTAGTTCCTGTAAGAACTAGTGTTGATCTGTATCGGTGGGGAAGATAAACACTGGTATAATCGACTAAAAGTCGATTTATGGTATACTAACCCCTATGGGAAGCAAGTAGCAGCTGACAAAGGGCTAGCGCTCAAAACGTCAGCTGCTACTCGCTTTTCACGGTGGTTAGCATACCATAATTGACTTTCAGTTGATTATACCAGTATTGATGGCACTACGTTTGGTGCATGAGAAATGTTCTGTTTCAAATGGGCTCCACCATGCCCCTCACCCCCTCCCTCCCCCCAAGAAAGCAATGAAACCCTGAGAAAACAAATGGGGTACAAATTTGAAAGTGCATCTGTACGTGAAGTGCTCATGATTTTCTTAGAGACCATTTTGCAGCACATGGCTCCACCCCCCCCCCCCAAAAAACACACAAAAAACAAACAACAACAACAACAAAGAAAACAACAACTACAAAAACACATATATACAATGCACTACATACATGTAGATCCTTTAGTCAAAAACGTGAAGACGTTGAAGGATTCCTACAGATTGCAAGGGAAATCACCCTGGGCCCAGTTGCTCGAAGCCCGATTAGCGCTAATCCTGGATTAATTACCAAGACAACCAATATTTTTTTGTTAAGACTTAATCCAAGATTAACACTAATCGGGCTTTGGGCAACTGGGCCCTGGCTACTATCTGGCTTGTTTTGTTTGTGATAAAGTTTGATGGTCATGATTTGTGTGTCAATCCAAAACATGGCGAGATCTTAATGTAAGAATAACCAGGTTTAATGACAGTTGTTCAGTATTGGTCATGATTTGTGTGTAGTGACTAAGTGATGAGTGTTGATGACTGTTGTAATCACCAGGTTTAATGACAGTTGATCAGTATGTGGCTCTTCTGGCCAGACTTATAGAGGACAATGAACCGGGACTTATCGCTGCTAGAGCTGAAAGGTGCGTGTATATGTTAAGACTCCATATTACAGCCTCCCAGTTAAAAAGCAGTGAAGTTTCACAGTCATTTTAATCTAAAGCTGTATGAGAAAAACAACGGAGGTCTTTTTATCCTCGCTTTCATTTTTTTCTGCATTTGAAAGGCCTATAACTCAACACCAATTCTACACATTGTTCTAAAACTGAACACAATAATTATTACTAATTTTAATATAATCTTTGATGTGGTAGCATTAGTTTCTCTCTGCAGATTTATCTTCCAAATTATGCAAATTATATGGCGGCCATTATGAATGAGGTCTATACCTGTTAAAAACATCAAATAAGGGATTTATTATACAACTGCTTTTTTTCGGTATTCTATAGGGAACTGGAAAGTTAAGTTAGTATTATGCAGTGCTGTAGCTAGAGTTCCATAACAGAGGAGGCAACGTTTACAAAGGCAGGGGTCTTTGGAGGTAGGAGGTAGGAGGAGGAGGGGGGGGGGGGGGGCAAGCTCCCTACCGGGTTCAAGGGGGCATATTCCCCGGAAGCTCCGCATGCTTCAGTATTTTTGAGTGTACGTAAGTGGCTATTTGCTTGAAGTTTAAAGATTTTTTTTTCAGATTTCTAATCTTTGGGGGGAAATCTAGAAGAGGGGGTTAAAAGAGTCATGATTATCGCAGTTGAAATCTAGAGCAGTATTTTAAAGTATTACAAGATCTAAGTGGGAAGTGATGATGTTGTTATTGATAGACTGGAGAGAAGCCAGACACAAACACTAAGAGATGAACAGGATGTAGCTTATCACGAGTCTCTACAAGCTGATCGAGAAAAGGTACACGGCTTACGTGTGCTACTGTACGTCACTGTATGTACGTGTGCTACTTCTGTACGTCACTGCTTAGTGTGCTACTGTATGTGCATGTGCTACTGTATGTACGTGTGCTACTGTATGTACGTGTGCTACTGTATGTACGTCTGCTACTACTGTACGTCACTATGTACGTGTGCTACTACTGTACGTCACTATGTACGTGTGCTACTACTGTACGTTACTGTATGTACGTGTGCTACTTTACTTCACTGCTTACATGTACGTTTGCTACTGTATGTACGCGTGCTACTGTACGTCACTCTATGTACGAACAAGGACGTCACAACCTACAGTGCAAAGAAAGCATTCTAATTGTTTACCATCATCATATTTATCGTTTTCTTCATCGTCGTCATCGTCGTCGTTATTAGATACCATGACTGTGGCTAAATGTATGTGTAAATAACTTGGATTACAACATCTTGACAACGGCATATTCCTCGCCAAACAATAACACTGACAATAAATGTTGTTTTAGCGACTTTATAGAAGAGTTGATCATGTCATGTCATGTATACAGTCAAACCTGTATTAAGGGGTCAACCTTGGTAATAGTGTGACCGCTTAACGGGGGTAAATGCATGTATAAGAATTTGTGAGAACAGAGCCGCTTAATACTGCATGGTTTGACTGTATTGACGATGTTGAAATAAGAACTGCCAGATGTTATGGACCTTTTTTGTTTGTTTTTCTTACGAATAATACTTTGTTGTTTTAAAGGAAAAGCGAAAGCGTGAAGAAGAAGAAAAGAAAAGGAAAGAAGAAGAGGCGAAAAGACAAAAAGAAGAAGCTATTAAAGATAAACACGAGGTAAGTGGCTGGAATTCCATCGGGTTGCTGTGGCTAGGGGGGCTAAAATGCTCCACCCCACCCCCCAGATTTTTGTTCAGCCAGTTCAAAATTGACAATTGATAATTTTCATTTGGATGCATTTCCAGCCATTTCAGGGAGGCATGCTCCCGAACCGCCTAGAAAACTCGCGCTTATACAGGGCTCGAAATTGCGCCCGATACGGGCGTAAATACGCCTAGATGTTTTCGTTTTACGCCTAACGTTTTCCACTTAGGCGTAAACTTACGCCTAGATCCTCTTACAAAGGTAAAAATTATCGGAAGACAAGTCTTATTTCCAAATCTCTAAAATTATCTGATTTTTTTGAAAACATTACTACCATTTGCAAGCAAGTGTTTAGTGTAAGCTTTTTTGTCTGTTATTTCAAGTTTGAAACGTACAGTTTACTAATTACGCGGCGACGTTTGGCGTGTGAAGTCTGAACTTTAAACCGCAAAATGTCAAAGTTTGACAGCTCCTATCTATAGGTTTTGTCATGCAAAACATAGCCTTTTGTCATGCAAAACAACTTGTTTCACGCGGGAAAATAGTTTACATTACATTACGCCTAAATTTTGGAGAATTACGCCTAAAAAATGTTAAGCTGGGCGTAAAATTACGTCTCCTTTTTTTCTTAATTTCGAGCCCTGTTATACGCTCCTGTCAACAAGCATTGGTAAAAACAAGAAACACCGTTTATACATTGTAACTGTTATAAATCACATCCACTTAATTTTGAGTGGAGAACTTGTGGATACAAATACAAGGTTAAACGTATTTTTAGGAAGGGTTGGAGGGAGCTGTGTAGAATAGTGTTATGTGTGAACTATATGTTCGTTGTACGGCTACCGCAATGAACAACCCTGAAGTGGGTTTGTTATTGTTTATTTTCCAGTCGATAGCTCGTGCACGTGCAGAAAAGAGAGAACAGCTACCCAAGGAACCTAACCCTAACGATCCCGATGCATTTCGGGTACTTATTAAGCTTGCATGCGGAAAACGACTCGAGAGACATTTCTTAAAGTCACACAAACTACAGGTAAGGCAAGCTATGGACACACGTTGAAACGCTGCTTGTTATGTAGGTAATATTGCGTGCAGTTCTGTCGCGTGTCACACCCTGATTGGTCAATAACGAGTGCATAAAAAGGTTATAGAGTGCATAGTCCCATGCTTTCAGCAAATGTTTGCTCAGTATATTTTAACGAATAATCACGCGAACTGCTCGTGCTATACTTGATTTATAGGTACTGAGGGATATTTTGAATGTTCTCAAGTTGCACTTGCCTGAAGGCTCGTGCTATTATCAGAACTTTCAAAATATCACTCTGTGTCTATAAAACCTGTATAGCACTCGCGTTATCCGATTTCCTCCAGGTATCAATTAATCAATCATTTATTTTCCATACAGAAGTTTATGTACCGATCAATTCGAAACATCAACATCACCCCCCCCCCCCCCCCCCCCCCGGCAACCCCCGGGCATTTGAATTTTGGATTGTTCAAATTCCCGTCCCCTGGGCCAAAAATGCCCTACCCCATCGTCGTATTAGGCGATCAAATGCCCCTACCCCCGGGACTTCAAATACAGCTTTTAGAGTCCCTTTGTTTTTAAGCCAGTCGCTTACAAAATCAGAATTTTGTCCTTTTTTGAAGTCGTCTAAAGTGACTTACGGAGCCCTGTAAGGGCCATCCACAAACACAAATGTTATGAAAGAATATCGCGCGATACTGCTTTATTATCGCGCGATAAAGTGTTACTATCGATTTATCGCGCGATACTGTTTTATTATCACGCGATAGTGTTTAATATCGCGCGATAGTATGTTATTTTAAAATACGTACATTACTTAGCATGGTGGCGAACATGCTACGTGATCATGATAATGCTTTTCTCCTTTATATGTTTCTTTTACTTCCGACAACGAATTTGGCTTTACCCGAACACTTACCGGCGATTCAAAATGATATTGAAAATAACAGGGATGTATTAGTCGAGAAATACTAGCCATCTAAATGCCTATGAAGTTAGGCCCTGGTGCAAAATAATGCCCGCGCTTTAATCTGTGTCTCGCTACCGTCTTTCAACTCCTTAATCAAAGCGTATCTAACAGTTTCCTTGCTAATTTAATACCAGCGAATATTTGTTCCTTAACAAGTGGTGCATTGTGCACTTCCCTGGAGTTCCATTTCTATGGCGTCAATTATTTCATCTGGACTACTGTAGTCCTTTCTCCTTCGTAAATTCTTGCTTCTCAGAACACCGTTAAGGTGGCGAAGACTCATCTTGATGGCGTTATAAATTAAAAGAAAAGCGAGGATTTCCATATAATTCAAGCCTAGATTAAAATACTTAGTCGACTAATGCATCCCTGTTATTTTCAATAGCATTTTGAATCGCCGGTAAGTATTCAGGTAAAGCCAAATTCGTTGTCGGACGTAAGTGAAACATATAAAGGAGAAGATCATTACCACGTAGCGTGTTCGCCGCCATGGTGTCTTGCTAAGTAACGTACGTATAAAAAAAAAACATTATCGCACGATATTAAAACACTATCGCGCGATAATAAAACAGTATCGCGCGATAGTAAAATGGTATCGCGCGATAGTAACACTTTATCGTGCGATAATAAAGCAGTATCACGCGATAGTCTTTCGTAAAATGTGTTTGTTGATGGCCCTTACAGGGCTCCGTAGTGACCTCCCCGCTCCAATTCCGCTATGATTTCGATCGAGGAAACCACGCAGCACATAACATGAAAAGCGAGAAAACTTGTTCAAATCCCCCCCCCCCCCTTCCGGTGTAAAATTCCCCACCCCAAGGATAGCTACCGATGTCAAATTCCCTGCTCCCCGGGCACGAAAATGAGTCAAATGCCCGGGGGTTGTTCAGGGGGATGTTGATGTTTCGAATTGATCGGTACATTACAGCAGTATTTATACAATCAAACTAGTAACAAATGGGTTTACAGTTAAATTGAACAATAATAATATAGGATAGTATCAGTTAAATTGAAATCAAGTATATATATATATATATATATATATATCAGTATAAATTGAATATAGAAAAAGGCGGTAAAAACTAACGATGAACTTCCTGTAGAAGGATCCCTCTGGATTCACAGCTAGTTGTAGTTATATATTATACAAAGAATTTACAGGAGTACAACAATTTATTTTTTACTTTTTAACTGATGAAGGCTGAAAGCCGAAACGTTTTTAAATATATGGAACTGTGAGAAGTTGCCAGTTGTACTCCTGTAAATTCTTTGTATATGTATATATATATCAATAGACTAGATCGTATTGGTTGACAGATCTAGTTAAAATCAATTAGTTAAAGTGCCACTACGACGAAAATTTATCATTTCGATTTGCCACTTTTTCAGTGTCAATAGGTCAATCAGTGTTAGAAATATCCGAAATAGTAGACAATATTCCCAAATGGGCAAGTTAAACCACAAAACTTTAGGAGAGTTTACCGGTAAAATCCTGTCCGCCATTACTTGAAGCCGTTCTCATTATTCAGCGGAAGTGATGTCATACACTTAACACGACAACCATGTCGCGCGAAATAGTGTGCATAAAAAAAGTATATAATCAACTAAAGTCGATTGAGGTATGCAAACCCCCGTGGAAACCTCTGACGAAGGGCTAGCACTCGAAACGTCAGCTGCTACTCGGTTTCCACGGCGGTTAGCATACCTCAATCGACTTTAGTTGATTATATACTAGCGGTTATCTTCCCAGCCGACGCAGACCAACACCAGTTTTTATAGGAACTAGTTACCTATTGCATAAAAAAGTAGCCAACCTCGCAAAGATAAATATAACTTTCTTCCTGTGTACGTGAAGACGTTTTTAGTAGAAATATGCCTCCAAGGCGTTGTGTTGTGCAGGCGAGCGTTGTGTGTTGACATCACTTCCGCTGAATAACCCTTTGTTTTAAGATGAATAAAGGGAACGGCCTCCAGTAATGGCGGACGTTTAGATTCAGTATTCAGATTTCCAAAAAATAAGACTTACTGTCGTCGTATCGCAAAAAAGATTTAAACTGGTAATAATATATTAACTCTACTTTATGAATATGCAAAATACATTGATATGCCAAAATTTGATTGTAGTGGCACTTTAAGACTGGTTCATTAATTCGAAAAGATATGTTTTGGGTTTGCTCTGGAATTTGTTTTGTGATGTTGATTGAGTAATGTTATCAAGAGAATTCCAAAAGGCTGTTCCACCATGTCTAATTGTTAGTTGTCTCGTAGTTGATTAGCCGACTAATAACCTCTCCATGCAGCGTCAAGGCATCATGGCGCTCTGATTATTTTAGACAATGGAACATTGTGATAAAAAGTTCCTTGCACTCCGCTATGTTTGTGTCTGTAATTCCTCTGTTTTTCGTCTTTACTGACTTCAGTTCACTGATTCTTTTAGACGCTTTACGACTTCGTATTTTGCGACGACGAAGCACCATCAGAGTTTCGCCTTAGTTCCAACTTCCCGCGAAAAGTCTACGCCCTCGACCCCTTAGAAGATCCTACTTTAGAAAACGTCGGGATTTGTTCATCTGCTACACTGTTTGTAGAAAATACGGCTGAAGACAGTGATAGTGAATGAGCCTCGGCATTTGGTCATCTGGCAGCCAGTGTGGAAACTGATGGTACAGCAATAGATGTGATTACAAAGCTCATCGAACAGGAAAACCCATCGCTTTATTTAATAATAACATGTAGACCATTACAGTGGCTATAAGCCCAAATTTTGTATCATTCTACATCAAGTAAATAGGATGAATAGTAAACTATTTCTTGATGCGAGTGTTGCGTCTATGAGTTGCAAAGGTTTATATTTCCAATATGCTAATTATGTGATGTCATAGGAGACAAAAACGCGCTGGCAGAGAATTGTTTTACATATCATGGGTTTTACATCTGTATTTTTACCAAATATTTTGTATTAATCAGAAATAGTTTAATTCACAAGGAGAAAGAAATTACCTTTTGTTGGCCTCCCGTGACGTCACATAATTAGCATATTGGAAATAGAAACCTCCTGTGACGTCACATAATTAGCATATTGGAAATAGAAACCTCCTGTGACGTCACATAATTAGCATATTGGAAATAGAAACCTCTATAACTCAACACTCAAATCAAGAAATATTTTACAATTCACGTATTTACTTCATGAAGAATCGATTTTAATCATCGAAACAAACAAAGAAACAAACACATTGTTGCCAACCTGCGAATTAGGACAGTATTTTCAATGATGATTTTTTATTGTTCTATTTTAGTTCCGTATATGATTGCTTGCGGCATGATCTTTAACAGTTGATTTGTAAGAATTTGGGAGTGTCTTTGACAACGCTTCTTTGGACCCACATATAGTGCAGATTCTAGTTACCATAATTTATAACATCAACAGAATCTCTACTTTTATGTATATGCAATCGGCTCAGTAAGAAACAGAAGAAGATGTTTAAACTGTGAACTGAGATTTAATTTTAGAGGTGTTTCATTAAATCGGATACCACGACTAAAGAGTTGTATTGTTCTTTAGTGTAATATGGCACGATGGACGATTTTTAACGCAATCTTCGTTGCGGCAACATGTTGCAAGTTTTGAATTACCTTCAAAAACCTGCAATCTGAACTGACTTCATTAAAAATATAACTTAAACTACACCTTGAAGACGTCCTACAGTTCTTGGTCAAGAAAGTAAAGACCGCAGTGAACTCCAATACCTACGACTTCAAAAAGAAGGGAAATGAGATGACCGAGAGCACTTCAGACGATGCTTTACACGATGCTTTTCACAACTCGGAATTCTCCGAGGTCAAGATACGACTAGAGGAACGGTAAGCTCTTATTACAGATAAATTAAGTTAGCAGACCAACGCAGTTGGGATTTTGCAGTAGAATACTTCTCATTAACAAGCTGTATCCTAATAAGTTGGAAAATTATGCGCAGAGATATAGACGCTTCGTTAGGAAGGGTACTTGTGTCGATTCTGCTCTTCAAGAATGCGAATACTAATTATTTGATCGATGTTACTTCGAGCTCTGCAAGTGTTAATTCTAATTCTTTTCTTCCCTGCATGTGTTTCTACTGTGGCAAACTTCGTCAATTCTGGTGAGTCTGCCCAGGAGTCTGTCCTATCAAGAACACCATGGCCACATGCAGTTGGATACCGAGTTATAGTCCAATCAGCAACCGGTGGGCGGCTTAAGCCAACGTGGAAGAACATTATAATTATCTATTTATGAAATAATTTAATTTAAGCAATTCAGAAAGGAATTTGTATAGAATTTAGATAAAGTAAGCTCTGATTCATAGAGTGTTCAGGGTAGCATAATCCCATTGTATAATCATTCTAAGTATGGTGCTATGAGCCTACAGTAATTTACAGCTCTCGCATTTAGTGATCAGAGGTTTCGAACAAGCTAGGTCATAAACTTCCTTGGAAGTTTACTAGGATATGTTGCAATATTGCAAACAACCGAGAGTGCTTCACATTGCGTTCAGTTCATTAGAAATGTTACTAAGAGCCGTATTATCGAAGTAGATTCGGTTCCATATTGTTCTATTCCTTTATCAGTAGTTGTGCAGCAGGTCAGTAAATTCCGTTAACCAGTACTAGTATCTTCAAAGATTACAAGTCAAATACGAAGCTTGCCATTTTTACCTGACATGTTTCAATTCGGAATTCGATCTTAATCTGGTTACCATCTAATTTATAATACATACATAATTTTGCAAGATTTTAAGGTTCGCTTGGATCACGACCTTGTTGGCAAACGAAGATATTTCGTTTTTGAGTTCTGCCTTTTTGGATTCTCGTCAGCGTGTTATCTATTTACTATTGCTTAAGCCTTTTGTTGCTAGATGGAGAGCAGAAGGAATTTCAGTAATTGTGTATATTCACAACGCCGCCGATAGCTGGAAAAAAATTAAGAGGTAGCTGAATTATCTAGCTCATTAATGCAAGTGATTCGGCTTTTTGATGCAGGCCGGATAGTCAATGAACCTTTGCATTGCAGGAATTCAGAATTCTATCACGTTCGCTATATGAGAAGTGTTACTCGAATTTTTTCAAGACTTTATATATTGTGAATGCACAAGCATTCATTCAATCAATTTTCTTGAAACTTTAATGCACAAGCATTCAATCAAGGCGGTATTGGTCGATATTTTGTTTTTTTCAACTGAATTCTCAGACGGAAATTAAATTCTGGCTTCAGCATATTGATGCTTTTAATGGATTATCTACATTGCAATATTCGGCAGTATATAGGTTACGTGTACCGCGGTAATTCATTGCGATGCTAGTGCAACTGGCTACGGTGCCGCTCATTTAGTTTCAGAATGAACAGTTGATAGGATTTTGAAAAGATGTCAAGTAGCTTAGATACCTCCAAAAGAGCTTTTGCCATTTTTTTATAGTTATTCACGGAGAACAAGAATGTTAAAATAATTTCAGCTAACCAGAATGCTAGCTGTGCGTATACCTGTTCGAGAGTTACAGGTGATTGATCGTTTTTGAATTTTGCTTGCATTACAATGTCTGCACATATGTTCATTGTATCTCTTGTCAGCAGATTATTTGAGTACAATTGAACCAGTTGTCTGGAAGTTGAATCCTGTTTATTGAGAGAGTTTCTCGCAATGGGTCATTCTAAATTGGCAGACCACATCGGTTTCGTCAATTATAAGGAAGTTACCAAGATGTTATATCTCGTATAGAAACGAACAATATACCAAAGCGTTTACACATTTCAATACTCTTGACAGTTAATTACATTGCAAGAGCGCGTTTTTCACTAGTCTGCAGGTGCTGTCAAATCCGCGCCATTTCTTTGTGTAGATCTCGTTGTACTGTCGTTGCACACCTCGGCGACAGTACATTAACACACTCCATACAGTTGTATTGTTGTTGATGCGGTAAAGAGTTATGAATTGACGACGGAACAAGTGAAGTCGGAAAGCGTATTCATAACGGCTTAAGAGCATCATTGTAGTAAGGTGTCGTAGTTTTGTTTATATTTGGCATGTCATTGGTGACAAAAGGCCGGCATGCAATGGTGCATGTATATAACGAGCAACTTCAGAGAGCAATTCATATCTCTCCGTTCGTGCAGCGTCCGTAAGGCAAATTTTATTCAACTTGTAATTATTTACTAGAGAATTATTTTAAGGTCTTAACCCCCGAGACCCTGTGCTACTGCATTCGTTCGGGGAATACGTTTCCCAGAGGTTTTTTTGCCTAACTCTGGGTTTTTCGTATCGGGAGGAGCACGTTTTTAGATTGTTATTTCCATTTAGACAATCTTATTGATGTAAACTTATTATAGTATAAAACACGTAAGTGTGAATCATTAGTGTTAAGTCATTGGACACACTAGCACTGTAAAACTATATATTATACAGTTACGTGTGAACATCACACGTAACATTGACGGCAATAGAACGGATTTCGTATGAGTGGCACGAAAATACGGCATGTCCGTAGCCCACACAGCGGGCAAACGTCTGCGCGTGCGTATTACGGCGAGTCTGGTGGGCGGCCGCGCAAATTTACCTTAAAACCTATTACAGTGAACTTCTACCCCCAAAAGTTAAGAAAAATACGTGAAAGTTAAGCTTTTTATTTTCACAGTCGACGAGAAATTGAACAAACTTCAAACTGTGAGTTTACCCAAAATTTTCGTAATTTACCAAAGACGTTCTCAAGGTTTGAAAGCGGGTTTGTGAACAGTGACGGCCGCCGGCTCGCTTTGAATTTGATTTGGAATACGTTGTTGTTGCAAGACTTTTAACGCATGCGCAGACGTTTGACCGCTGTGTGTCCGTAGCCTTACCGTAACCTGCTCCGCTGGCCGAAATAACGAAGGCTCTGGTATCAAATACGAATTATCGAGGGTTTAAACTTTTTTAGTAAATAATTTTATAACTTAGTAAACTCACAGTGAATTACAAATTAAGAAAACTTCAACCTGTTAAAGTCTTATCTTTTAAGTAGTTTTCTTATTTTTTGACAAAACAGTTCAGAAATGGATACTTTTAAGCAGAAATTTTAAAAACACTGCATGTGCCTGTTGTTTCATTTCAGTTTTCGCGGGAAACTGGGGGCGGCCGCGCGCCGACAAGAAATAGTAAATACGCATGCGCATGACGTTTTGCCGTGGTGTGACCGTAACCCGGCGTACTGTAACTTACTGTACCGCAACTGTAATTTGATTGGATCAGAAAGAAAAAACTGGAAAACCATTTCAACGTCATGTAATGTCGTAGAGTAACCGTGCCGTAAGCTGCCCAATCGTACGAAATCCGTTGTTTTGCAAAAGTAGGATCGGCTTCTACTTCTGCAACATTGCAAGCTACATCGCTGGTATCGTTTCGCGCAATGTTGGAGCCGTTTGTCCTCCACCCCCCTTTGTTGCATTTCACACCCAATGTTTGGAAAAAAGGATGTTTATATAGATTATAGAGCCTAACGGCCGAACGAATATTGTTTTGCGGTCGTGTTCGAAAACTGAGTACACGAGATGGGCCTTCCTCACCATCATAGTGGCCATGCTAGCTACAAACTATAGAACACCTCGAACTGAACAGTTTGAGACTCGATGCGGCTGCCGCTTGATTACATCAGCCCTTCACCTCTCAAAACCCCATTTGGACTGCACTGACAAAGAATTCCATTGTTTTAGGGTTAGGGTTTGTATTGTTTCAGGGTTAGACATTGTTTGGATAGCCAGTACTATTCCACGTTCCGAGGAGGTGAAGGCGCCCCCTTGATTAGAGCGAATTGGTAAAGACTATCGACTGTTATGCTTTGCGAGGGTATTGCTATTGTTACATATATACCTTCTGGGAACAAGGTATATGGAATAGGAGACAACGGGTGGTTTTAATTTATCTTCATACTAATTCTAAGGTCATTGGTTTTTTTTTACAATTAATTTTGCATTGATGTGTTTGGCCGATTTTATTGCCCACGCTATGTTTTAGCCATTTTGTATTTTTGATTTCCAATTCCTTTTTGTCGTCTCCTTGATTACTGATGTTGATCAAGTGTCCAAGTTTGTTTTCTTGCCGCGCATTCATGCGTCCTAAGCTCGCTTTCTCTTCTTGAAAGGAAATATTTTTAAAGCAATATCCATGCTACTATACTGTATTTCACTTTCAATTTGTTGTAGAAATTAAAAACGTTCCAAATTTTGTCTATTAGACTCTTTCTATTTAACAAATACAATATGGTTCTCAATGTTCTATAACGAAATAATGCACGCTCGAGGTCTTGAAAAAACTGCGGATGCACGAGTGCATTAATAAAGCAGCTTTTCAAGACCTCGAAAGTGCATTATTTTGTTATAGGACGAAGGAGAACCACCTGCTATTTGGTTTATAATATAAAACTGATCTACAGGGAAATAAATTGTGCTGGAATCACAGGAAAATCAAACCGGCTGAGCAGCCAATGAAATCGCGCGTTCTTAGGACTGAAGCTCCCATAATTAATGTAATAATCAAAACTAACCAATATTAAAACTAATCAAGCCCCCTTTTAACTTACCGCCAATTGATGTCATTACATGAGAAAGTACGTCGGACGATTTTTGAAAAATAACAATGCTAGAGCAATGAAAAACACTAGTTTCTACTGTTCCTTCGGTTTGAAATCAGTATCAAACCATCTAGAACGTCTAAGATTGTCTCGGGTTACATTTTCTTATCATGCTAAAGCGAAGAGGAACATGTAAGGCTGGAATCGTCGCGAATCGATAAATCCTGAAAGCATGTCTTACTGCGCATGCTTAGTTGTTTGAGCAATGTTTTTTTTGGTTAAAAATAACAAATATATAAAATAGCGACACGACTGACACTCACACGAACAGCAAGAATGTTACAACTGCATGGTTATATGATGATTTGAAATTATTGAATTTGTTTTCATCATATTAACATCTTTTGGCGTTTGAAAAAGATTTCTTGAAATGTGGTAGTTTTTTTATTTGGTCGCAATGGTCATTTTGCGTTCCTGCAGATGGAACTAACGTCATTGAAGATGGAACTAACGTCACTGAAGATGGAACTAACGTCATTGAAGATGGAATTAACGTTAGTGAAATGGAACTAGCGTCATTGAAAATGGAACTAACGTCATCGAAGATGGAACTAACGTCATTGAAGATGGAACTAACGTCATTGAAGATGGAACTAACGTAAGTGAAATGGAACTAGCGTCATTGAAAATGGAACTAATGTCATTGAAAATGGAACTAACGTCATTGAAGATGGAACTAACGTCACTGAAGATGGAACTAACGTCATTGAAGATGGAACTAATGTCATTGAAAATGGAACTAACGTCAGTGAAGATGGAACTAACGTCATTGAAGATGGAACTAACGTCATTGAAGATGGAACTAACCTCCCTCTGTTTATTTTTGTGTCATAGAATAATCTTGAACAATTAAAACGTTATAACTCAAACGTCAGTTCATTCAAAACAGCTCCGCTCTAACGTATATAAAGGGCAAGGCAGTTTCCAAAAAGCATTTTTGGTTTGAATTTTGGTTTAGCAGTTATGAAACGCATACAAAAGTCTAAAATCGCTAACTTTCTTCTCAATAGGACATCCTCCGTAAGTCCAAGAAAAGATAGAAATGAGTATCGCGATTCAGGAAATCCTGAAAGCATCCCTTCGCCTCGAGCGGTAAGAGTGCAGTCGTCGTTCTCCGCCGGACTTAGAAGGAGACTGCCAGTCATAGAACAAAACCAAGATGTGGTGTTTTTTGCTGTCAACTACGAATACTACTACGAACATCAAGTTGATTGGCCATATTTACCGGTTACCATTCCAGATGATGATAACAAAGAGGCCGCAGGAATATCTGAGATCGGTAAACCATGGCGAGCAAAAGAAGTAAAAGCACAGAAAAGAGAGCCTGAGCGAGAAATAGCATCCATCGATGAGATCCAACAGCGTGGAAAAGCAACATGTCCAGACCGTATTTCCAAATATACTCATCACATATCTGGGCAACAAGAAGAAAAGGCGAAGCAAGTCGAGTCGCCAGTAGAGCCGACTGCAGAACCAGATGACTACAGTGATGACATGGAAATGTGGAAAAAGGACATCTACATAGACGGGCCTCTGGACATCGCTGAGATTCTTCGGCAACGAAAAAGGAAAGCTCAAGAAAAGCAGCCAGGAAAGCAGGGAGAAACTAACGCGTACTACCTTTTTATGAAATAAGAGAAAATGTGACAGTACGTGTTTAGATGAAACCGGTCTGACTGACTTTTAAGTAACAGGAAGTATTCGTTATATTGTGCTTAATGGTGATTTCTCTTCTGCACGTTTCCTTTTCACTTATTAATATTGTTTGATCTGGAAAACATCCTATAATGTTTCTAATTCTGTGCTACATATTACTTGTTGTCCGTTCTTTGCAAAAATATAAATTTAAGCTATTAATTATTTGATATTTTTACTTGATCCAATTTATATATCTTTGATTTTTCATATTTTGCTTTGTACCGAATTTGAGCTATTTATTATTTGGCATTACATTATAATACTTATTATTATTGTCATCAATATTATTCCGTGAATCTTGCGATCTTCACGGCCATTTCTCTGTAGGATCTATATATACTGTTATTTTCTCTCGAATAAACAAGTTACGACTTTCGGGTAAACTTGCAATGTGATTAGTTACTTTATTGCCGACTACTTTTGAAACGAGTAGCGGGAATCTCTCGAGTTAACGATTGGCCCAGGGTTGTCGTGAGGGGACAATATTATCTTACAAATTACTCATTTTGGAAAATCATTAAAGGGTACCCGAGTGAAAAACACATTAGGGCTCAAAAGCATCTTTCAGATGTACTTTGTTCAGAAAATGTATTAAAATTTGATAAAAAAATTTCAGAGTTGAGAACGAGCCCCTCAAAGTTGGCCCCGCGAAGACCTGGGCGCCGCCATTTTGTTTAAATTAATTCCTGTGACGATTTTTACGTCACTTCGTCCCACCGGAGTCTTGCGGCTAACTTGTAGCGACTTTTTTTCTTTGTAGAATTTTCACACGCTCGGAATTAGAGTAGATTTTCATCGATATGGCAGAGCAATTTCGTACTAGAACAAAAATATCATGAAGACGAGACTGGGAAGACGAAGAAAAGCATGTGGAAGGCGAGAATATCAGACGAACAACAAAAGGCAACTACCGAGCTAGTGGAGTAGTGCTATACTGGTGTTGTGCTATGATGTAAAGATTCGCTGTGTGTTTTTGTATGGAACTTGTCAGCCTTAAACACAAGACTAAAGGTAGATTATTACAATATTGATATCGGCATAGCAATCGAAACTTATTTAATTTGACCCAGAGCAAGCCACATAATTTTAATTTTGTTTACCTAACTGATGTGCTGTGAATCAGCGCGCGCGCCAAGTTCCACCACAAACATGCCGGGCTTGATCGCGCCAATGCTTTCACACAATTTAATAAGGGAATGGCATTATATTTGCAATAAAATTGTTCCCAGTGTCTCGTTCTTGTGTCATTGCATATATTCTGCTATGTTGGGCTAGTTATGATCGGTTTTTACAGGGAGGTTTTAACTTTTCAGGTGTTTCGTTTCATTTGCACAAAGCCATGCAGTCAGTACAGATCGAACCGGATAACTCGCAAATTATATAGCTCCAATAATACATAGGTTTTGAAACCAATGCCAATATCAATATTGTCATAATGTACCTTAGTCTTGCGCTTAAGGCTGACAAGTTCCATACAAAAACACACAGCGAATCTTTACATCATAGCACAACACCAGTATAGCACTACTCCACTAGCTCGGTAGTTGCCTTTTGTTGTTCGTCTGATATTCTCGCCTTCCACATGCTTTTCTTCGTCTTCCCAGTCTTCTGAACTTCTCTCACAATATCGTCTTCATGATATTTTTGTTCTAGTACGAAATTGCTCTGCCATATCGATGAAAATCTACTCTAATTCCGAGCGTGTGAAAATTCTACAAAGAAAACAAGTCGCTACAAGTTAGCCGCAAGACTCCGGTGGGACGAAGTGACGTAAAAATCGTCACAGGAATTAATTTAAACAAAATGGCGGCGCCCAGGTCTTCGCGGGGCCAACTTTGAAGGACTCGTTCTCAACTCTGAAAACGTTTTATCAAATTTTAATACATTTTCTCAACAAAGTACATCTGAAAGATGCTTTTCAGCCCTAATGTGTTTTTCACTCGGGTATCCCTTTAACAGTTTTTCTCAATACTATAGTTCATATGTTTAATACCCTTTGCCTGTTTTGAAAATTTGGACTATATATATATATAGTTGCTCTATTGACTTTGACGAACTCAGACCGTACGGTTCTGTTTACACGAGACCTGATATGAAATACCGATTTGAAAGAGCCTTTTGTCCGCCATCTTGTTTCTGTCGGCCAGCGATATCAATTCTGCGCATGCTCAGTTCGGGTTTACATGGGAAAAATTATGTACCTGTCTGACTCCAGACCGGTCTGACCGAACTCTAGCCTCCTCCGCACCCATCTCAAAGTATCGGAAAAACTGCGGAAAAATCGTGAATTACCTGCCCCAGGGAGCCCATAATCTGATTTCTTCGAAAATTAGAGATGCCTACGGAGGAGGCTAATCAAACTTATATCTGGGATAATTTTTCGAACTTGCCTTTTGCAAACCAAGACTCATTTTCACAAAGGCTTATATGGAACCCGATCTGAACTCGTACCGGTTTGAGTTCAATTCGTACCGGCCTCATGTGATCAACCTTAGTCGATGCTTGCTTACAAAAAGCTGAACGGTTCTAAACTCATTAGCATGAAATAGAGCAAATAATCCGGTTAGTTCCCTAGGTATGTTATCTAGCTATAAAAGACATGAATATGAACTACAGGGAACAAGTATTTATAAGATAAGCGAAGTTTCAATAACAACGATACGGGATTGTTAATTTATTCAAATTATTGTAAGACTTTCCATGCTCGCTCGCGACAAACTGAACGGAATACGCCTTCATTTCCTTTGATAGTTTCACGAAACAATGGGCAGCAGAATGGGGAGGAAAAATACTGTTTTCTCATGGAACCAAACACAGTAAAGGTGTAATGATTCTTTTTAAACCATTTTGAAATCAATGTTGAACAAGATAGAGATGGAAGATATATTTTAGATGTTTATTGAAGGAGAACAACTTTGCTTGGTCAATATTTATGCGCCGAACGTATGTAATCAACTAATGCACTTTACCAAATTACGTCAATTCACAACCAGCGGCATTGTAATAGGTGGTGACTTCAATTGTCCTCTAAGTAAAGTGGACAAATATGGAGGCAAGGATATCAGCACGAAACAAAGAGTTATCAACACAATCACTTCTTTTATGAATGAGTTCGATTTAACAGATATCTGGCGAGAACGACATACAAATAATAAATGCTTCACTTGGAGAAACAAATCAGAGAAACTAAAAAGCAGATTAGATTATTGGCTTATTTCCAAGAGATGCACAAGTCTTGTGCGGACTGCAGACATAGGCTATTATCCTGATTCTGATCATTCACCAGTCTCCTTAACATTAAAATCAGAAGCTGCGCATCAAAAAAGAGGCAATCCCTTTATGTAGGACGACACGAATTTTTACCAAAAATACAATAGAATACAACACAATACAATTCAATACAACAATAGAACGCAACACAATACAATACAATAGAATACAATTTGGTAGCAATTCGTGTCGTCCTACATGAAGGGATGGCCAAAAAAGAGGTCCAGGTTTCTGGAAATTGAATAATTCATTGCTTGAAAATGAAGAATTTGTAACGAAACTAACTTTCTACTTAAACCATGTTTCAGAAAAGCATCAACAAATTACCGATTAAAGATTATTTTGGGAAATGATAAAAATGGAAATGAGGATCTTCTCCACCAGGTTCTCCAAACGAAAATCCAAACAGGAAAGATCCGACGAACTAGAATTACTTCGACAACTTAACGACCTTCAAAGGTTGCTTGACAAAAAACCTGAAGACATAAGCTCAAGCAATAAACTAAACACTACTAAAGCAAAACTAAACGTATTATCAGAACAAAAAACTAAAGGCTGTATTATAAGAAGTAGAACGAGATGGTATGAGTATGGAGAGAAAAACTGCCATAATTTTTTCAACTTAGAAAAACGAAATCACCAAAAGAAACATATTTCAAAGTTAAGGTTAAACAACGATGATTTGATTTGAATTAAGAACGCTTCCAACCTTTCTTCACTAGTACTAGATGACGAACAACAACAAATATGCGAAGGATTGCTAACGAAAAAGGAATGTTTAAAAGCAGTAAAAGCATTCACAAAAAACAAATCGCCAGTAACTGATGGTTTGTCTGCCGAGTTTTATAAGTGCTTTTGGGAAATTCTCGCCAAGCCTCTTGTAGAATGCCTAAATGTTGCATGTAAAGAAGGAGAACAAAAGAGGAATCATTTCCTTGATCCCAAAGAAAAATAAAGACAAATTGAAACTAGCTAATTGGCGCCCCATTTCCTTGCTAAACACAGACTATAAGATTGCCACAAAATGTTTAGCGAAACGCCTGGAAAAGGTTTTACCTACTCTTATTTCGAAAGATCAAACAGGCTCTGTAAAAAGGCGTTTCATAGGACAAAATATAAGACTCATGTCAGACATCATAGAACACTATAATAACATAATGTCTTCAGGGCTGCTCATCTTTATAGATTTTGAAAAAGCCTTCGATACGATTGAATGGAGTTATATTCTAACTTCGGTCCAATGTTTAAGAGCTGGATAATGGCTTTATACAGAAATACCTCCAGCTGTGTTGTCAATAACGGTTTTGCATCTAATTTCTTTCCGTTAGAAAGAGGGGTCCGCCAAGGCTGCCCTTTATCTGGACTTCTGTTCGTATACTAGCAGTTGAAGTCATGGCTTCGGCAATTAGAAATAACGACGATATTAAAGGCCTCAATATCGGAGAAAGGAATATAAAACTAGCACAATATGTGAACGAACTCTTTCAATTTTTAACATGCTTCAGCAGTTGCTCAGGACTAAAGGTTAACAAAGGTAAAACAGAAGGAATGTGGTTAAACAACTTACATAAACAAAACGGTCGCTCCACCAAAAAAGACATCCGTACCTTGGGCGTAGTATTTTCGCATGACCCTAGCCTTGACCACAAAATGAATTTTGAAGATAAATTAGACGATTTAAGAAAACTTTTAAACATTTGGTCTGCAAGAAGTCTAACCCTCATCGGAAAAATAAATATCGTGAAAACATTCGGAATTTCTAAGCTAGTATAAAACCGTGCGGTCCTTAAACCTCCCGAAGGCTTTACAAAACGTGTTGACCAACTCATGTTTCGATTTGTGTGGAACTTTAAACCCGACAAAATAAAAAGGAACACTCTTTTAGCACCAATTGAGAAAGGTGGTCTTGGTATGATCTTCTTCGTTGTTCTCGAAAAAGCCGTAAAATGTGCCTGGGTCAAAAGGATATGTGAATCGGAAAACTTATCTTGGAAAACTTATCTTGAAAACTTATTATGCGATTAAACTCTTGTAAGTTACGCTAACTATAGACGATCCAATTTTAGTTTTATATTCCCCTTGTTTAGGGGCTGTTTGTAATAATGACAAATAATATCTCTGACAGGATCTCGCAACTTGATAATTTGCCTTTCCTTAATATAACTTCTTTAGCCTCAAACATTCCTCACCTTACGAATTCAGATATTGATTTGAATATGCCAGATGATCATAATTTTAACTACTATAGCACTCATGAGTTTAACAGTAATCACGATATTACTGAATGCTCATTAGACTTTAAAGCATTTTCTGCTCTAAACTGCAATATAAGAAGCTTAGCAGCTAACCATGATAACTTAATACATATGTTATCTGAACTAAATTTTCCATTTTCCTTGATTGGACTATCAGAAATTAAATTTAGAGCTGATAAACAGGCCTTGACAAATACCAACATACCAGGATATAATTTTATTTTCGAACCCAGTCTTTCAAATGCAGGAGGTGTTGCTTTCTATGTTAAAAATAATTTAAATTTCACTATTCGATCAAAATTTACTACTTCTAATCTTGATTTTGAAACTCTCTGGATAGAAATTAATTTTAAAGACCAACCTAACCTAATATGTGGAGTAATCTATAGGCATCCAAACGGAAATTTAGATAATTTTATGGACTATATCAACTTGACCATTGATCAAATCCACCGGGAAAATAAACTTTGTTTGATTATGGGAGATTTTAATATTGACCTTTTAAAATATGATTCCCATGCTGGCTCTGAAAATTTTATTAATACTCTTGGCTCTTTTTTTTTTCAACCACAAATCTTACAGCCTACCAGAATTACTGACCACTCGTCTACGTTGATTGATAATATATTCTTTAATTCAATTGAACATTTTATTATTAGTGGCAATTTAGTATATGATTTAACAGATCATTTGCCTAATTTCATTATCTTCAATAAATTTTCCACTCTCCCACCTAGTGTAAAAATCTATAAGAGAGATTACTCTAAATTCGAGGAAACAACCTTGATTAATGAAATACAATCCATTAACTGGGAAACTGTTTTTACATCTGATTGTGAACCATCTGGTATGTTTGATTCCTTCTATGATAAAATATCAGGAATAATAGATAAACATATCCCCATAAAGCAAATATCTAGAAGAGAATTGAAATTTAAGTCTAAACCCTGGATAACACCTGCAATTAAAGTGTCTATACAAGTAAAAAATAGATTATATAAGAAATATCTAAAGACAAAATCTATTTATTACCACTCTAAATTTAAATACTATAGAAACAAAGTAAATCACCTTTTAAAGATTAGTAAAAGACAATACTATAATATATATTTTTTAGAAAATATCAATGATAGCAAAAGAGTTTGGAATGGAATTAAAGAAATAATACATTTTAAGCCGAAGGCTAGTTTGAAGGCTGTTAAAATTGTTGAAAATAATTCAGAAATAACTGACCCCAAAATGATTGCCAATGCTTTTAATGCATATTTTGCAAATGTAGGAAATAATCTCGCTAATTTAATACCAGATGTTCAGAAATCACCATTAGATTACTTAAAGCATCCATCATGTAATAGTTTTTACATGTTCCCTGTTACTACTAATGAAATTGAGATAGAGATTGCTAACTTTAAAATTGGTAAGGCTGCTGGCCCTTTTAGTATACCTGTTTCTGTTCTCAAGATTCTTAAAACCGTAATTTCAAAGCCTCTAGAAACCCTGTTTAATGTTTCTTTTTCAGTTGGGATAGTACCGACCAGTCTTAAAATAGCCAACGTAATACCTATATATAAAAAAGATTCTCAAACCTGCCTGTGCAACTATCGTCCAATTTCTCTCCTCTCTATTTTCAATAAACTCTTAGAGAAGCTTGTATGTAGCAGACTGCTAGATTTTCTTAAAAGAAAAAACGTTTTATTTGACAAGCAATTTGGCTTTCGTACTAAACATTCCACTGACCATGCAGTACTTAGTATAATTGAAAAAATACAAACAGCAATTGATGAGCGTGATTTTTCGTGTGGAATTTTTTTAGATTTTAGCAAGGCCTTTGATACGGTTAATCATGAAATCTTAATAAAAAAACTGGAGTACTATGGTATAAGAGGTGTAGCTAAAAAGTGGTTTACCTCATATCTTAGTAACCGGCAACAAACTGTAACAGTTAATAATGTAACTTCAACCCAATCAACTATTTCCTGCGGTATTCCCCAAGGATCTGTCCTGGGTCCAATATTATTCCTAATTTATATTAATGATTTTCATCTTTGTTCATCCCTCTTTGACTTTCACCTTTTTGCTGATGATGCTAATTTATTTTGTAAACATAAGAATCTTGATATACTACAATCTAGTATTAATAATGATTTAGCCAATATTCACATCTGGCTTTGTGCTAATAAGCTTTCATTAAATATAGAAAAATCTAATTTTGTTCTGTTTCATCCTCCTCAAAGGAAATTAATGTCCAATTTTGCATTAACATTGAATAATGAGCAATTACGACAAGAGAAATGCATTAAATATCTTGGCATATTAATTGATTCAAATCTTAGTTGGAAATTACAGGTTGAATACATTGCCAAAAAGATAAAAAGAAGTGTTGGAATATTATCTAAACTTCGTTATTATGTAGACATTAGTATCCTAACCAACCTTTATTATGCCCTCATTTACCCTTTTTTGATATATGGGATAATCGTTTGGGGTAACACATACCCGACAACTACTCAACCTCTCTTTGTTCTTCAAAAAAAGGCCTTGCGTATTATGACCTTTTCAAAATTTGATGAACACTCAAGCCCTTTATTTAAGTCACAAAATATTATTAAGCTGCGTGATCTTGTTACACTACATATTGCAGTTTTTATGTTCAAGTTCCACAATCAAATGCTACCTTCAGTCTTTAATACATTTTTTACCTCAGTTGGAAGTATTCACAATTATAACACAAGATCTGCAGCTAGACAGTCTTATTATCTTCCTAGAGCAAGAACAAATTATGGCAAATTCAATATAAGGTTTCAAGGGCCCAAAGTGTGGAATTCATTTGATTTACATGTCAAATCCACCTCCCTCAAGAAATTTAAAGAAAACCTAAAAACAGAATTCCTATGCAAATATTAGTCTCCTAGTATCATTCTGTTGTTCGATAAGTTTCATTGAAAAGCTAATAAGACTGAATTCTGCTTCTTTCATTCTCAAAATACTAAGCTGTAATTATTAACACATTTATCTTCTGTAAACTGTATTATGTAATATATTAATAAGCTTTGGTAGATTTAGTATTTGTGTGTGCGTGTGTGTGCGTGCGTGTGTGTGTATGTATTTGAGTACCTCCGACCTAGTATTGTAAATTACTGCATGTAACTGGATTCCTGGCATTTTTAGCTTTTCTGGTTATTTCGGGAACCCAGTGCCCTTTAAATATTTAAATTTATGATTGTAATAATTATATTTTTCTTATTGTGGGTACAATAAATCGTTGTTGTTGTTGTTGTTGTTGTTGGACTTCTCTCTTGCATCTCCATCTTCAAAAGTACGGAGGAAACTTCATATTCGATTGCAATTACGACACTAGTTTGTTAGAATTTAATGACTTTCCTGAGTGCTACAGAGATGTTCTAAAAGCCTGGCAAGAATTGACAGTTAAATACCCTTTCACTGGCAGTGAAGTAGAAAATGAAGTATTATGGAATAATAAGTCCATAATTATATCTGGAAAGCCAGTATACTATAAATCGTGGCACAAAAGCAAAATTACAACAATCGGTGATCTCTTAGAAGGAAATAACTTCCTAAACTTCGAACAATTTAAGTTAAAATTCAATGTCCAGACCAATTTCTTAAATTATCAAGGCTTGGTGCATGCCATACCAGCAGAGTGAGTGGAAACAAATGCTAAAAACAAGAGATGATGACTGTAGAACGCATGGAATCAATCTAAAACAATTCAATATAAACAACAACAATGTAACGGCAAAGAATGCACGACTCGCGCTCTCATCAAAGATAATCCAAGTACCCAAACTTGAGCTCAAACTTATAGAATTAGAGCTAATTCCAAGCAATGTTTACACCCTGGCGTTTCGAATCACCAACTAATAATAATAATAATAATAATTTATTGTATTTGTAAGAAAAGCACAATTTTTACATGAAAATCAATAAAGAAAAGCCGAAGCCTATATGGCAAGGGGTCAGGGTGCTGTTATGTATAAATATAGATAATGAAAGAGTATTAAAAGATGGACACGCAGTTTTAAGTGTTACAGTACTAGCTACATACAAAACATACAAAAGAATACTAGTTTACAGGATTATAAGTTGACAAGTTACAAAGCAAAAAAAGAATTATATAGCTATATCATAGTTAATAGAGTGGAATGGTTATGAAACCCGGCAAACTTCAAAGGGGCTAACAAAGGCGCTGCGATTTATGTTGGAAGGGGGCAAGACAAAAGATTGTGCAGGGTCATAGTTCATTAGCGTCCCCTGAACGACTGAACTCACACGTTTCTATTGGCTGATTGATTAACACATTGGAATTTCTATTGTGTTTTGTGCAGGGTCACGGTTGAAAAAAGCTAACAAAGACATATAACAAAGAAGGTCGCTGGGTTTCATAACCATTCCACTCTATTAACTATTGCTATATATATAATTAATTAAAGATATATAGAGGAGCATCAGTCTGATCCAAAAAAGCTGTTCGCTACTGTCGACAAGCTTCTTCACTTGAAAGGGGAGAGAAAGCTCCCCTCATGGGACAATGCCGCAGCATTAGCTGATGCATTTGCTGACTACTTTACAGAGAAGATTTCGAAGATTAGGACTGAACTTGACTCTAGAAAGGGTCAATTAGTGAATGAGTTCACTGACACTTGCGCTTCTAGGACTAAGCTTAGTGAATTTCGACTCATCACTGCCGAGGAATTGTCGAGCGTTATTGCTTCTACAACAGTAAAATCTTGTGAGCTCGATCCCCTCCCTGCTTCTGTGTTAAAAGGAAGCATCGATGTTCTACTACCGGTGATTACCAAGATTATAAACTTGTCACTTGAACAGGCTGTAATGCCTGAGGTCCTAAAGGAAGCCTTACTGAAACCTTTGCTCAAGCGCGCGTCGCTGGACTATGAACAGTTTTCTAATCATCGGCCGATTTCTAATTTAATGTTCATCTCTAAATCATGCGAGAGAGTGGTGGCTACTCAGCTGATCGACTATGTGACTGAGAATGACCTAATGGAATTGTTTCAGTCTGCCTACAAATCCGGCCATAGTACTGAATCAGCATTACTAAGAGTACAGAACGACATTCTACAAGCAATTGATCAGGATCAGTGCGTCATCCTATTATTGTTGGATCTATCGGCTGCATTCGACACGGTCGATCACCAAATATTACTTGCAAGACTCACTAATCGATTTGGCATTGAAGGCAAGGCTCACGCTTGGTTCAAGTCCTATCTCAGTGGACGTATGCAATTCGTCTCGATTGGCAATGCGCGCTCTTCCAGTCGTCCCTTGGGCTGCGGAGTTCCGCAAGGCTCTGTGCTGGGCCCAATGCTGTATCTGCTTTATACAGCGCCGTTGGGTGATATAATGAGGCACCATGGAGTATCGTTCCACCTCTACGCCGACGACACTCAAGTCTACGTAACTTTTAAATCATCTGTTGCGGGTGATCTTGACCGGGCACGATTTAAGCTGGAAGCCTGTGTAACGGATATTGATAAATGGATGCTGCGTAATAACCTTAAACTTAATGATGATAAGACGGAGATGTTGGTATTCCACGCTCAGCATCGTCCCGCTCCAATCTTGGACGATATTCAAGTCGCTGCTGCATCTGTTGGGCTCTCGAATTCTGCGAGGAACATTGGAGTTATATTCGACACGACTCTTTCACTGGACAAGCATATTATGCAAATTTGCAAATCTTCTTTTTATGCCATTAGGAACATATCACGCATTAGAAAGTTTCTAAGTGTAGATATAGCCAAGATTTTAGTTCACGCATTTGTCACGTCAAAGCTTGATAATTGTAATTCTTTGCTCTACGGTATTCCTAAGAAATTGTCACAGCGCCTGCAATATGTCCTAAATTCAGCGGCTAGGCTTGTTACCTTGTCTCCCAAGTCAGACCACGTTACACCACTTCTTATAGAATTGCACTGGCTGCCTATTGAGCAGCGAATAGAATTTAAGATATTACTGTTTACGTATAAGGTGGTGAATGCCACTGCTCCTCAGTACTTGTGTAATTTATTAGAGCCTTATGCTCCACAACGAAGCCTGAGATCTGCATCGAAGTTAATGTTACAGGCGCCAACTTTTAATCTTAAATCGTACGGCTATAGAGCCTTTTCTGTATGTGCGCCAAAGCTATGGAACTCACTGCCTTTTAACATTAAATCTAGTCCTTCAATAGAGCTATTTAAGAAGAGCCTTAAGACATACCTTTTTAAGAAAGTTTTTTATTGATCAGTTTTCGGATATCAACAATTTATTGTAATTTTTAATCATGGTTTTTAGCTTAATTAACTTAGGATTTTTTAATATATTTTAAATAAGATGTAGTTTTTTAATTAGGTGTAAAGCGCTTTTGGACTTATAGGAAAAAGCGCTATATAAATGTAATTATTATTATTATTATTATTATATTGCACACATACAGAAAGGCAGTTCATCAATTACTTATATAACTAGTTATTAATAAAACAAGAAGTGAGATTTTAATTTCATTTTATAATTAAAAGGTTTTAGTGATTCACGGAAAGATGTTGGTAGACCATTCCAGATTTTGGGTCCTTGTGAACGGATTGAGAATTTATATTTAAAAAAAGGTAATGTAGATTAGATCTATGTCTTGTAAAGTGATCATGGATTTCTAAATTAAATTTAAAAAGAGCAGATAGAGAATCAGGTAAGAGGTTATTGATATGAGAAAAACAAAGCATGAAATCTGGAACTTATGAATATCATGGATGGTTAGTATTTTGAGCTTATCAAATAAAGGTTTAGTGTGAGTACGAGGGGGGAATGAGTAATGATACGAATTACCTTTTTCTGCAATAAAAAGATAGGTTCAATATGTGTGGGATAAGTAGAAGCCCAAATAAGGGTACAATATTGTAGGTATGGTAAAATAAGTGAATTATATAAAACTTTGAGAGAATTAAAAGCCAAAAATTTACGTGATTAAGTAATTATACCAATGGCTTTGGAAATCTTATTAGTAATGGCATGCATGTGGGGTTTCCATGATAAGTTTTGATGGATAATCACTCCTAAGAATTTAGTACATTCAGTTCTATTAATTGTATTACCATTGATAGAAATAATGATGTCATTAAAATTTACTTTCTTTTTAGTAGGAAAAAATATTATGAACTTGGTCTTATCAGGGTGAAGGGTTAATTTATTAGCATTAAACCAAGATGCAACATGGATAAGCTCATTGTTTAAGATATTCACTAGATTAGCAATGTTTTTGTGACTGTACAAAATATTGGTATCGTCAGCAAAGAGAACAAATGATAAATGTTTGGAGCTGTGGAATAAGTCGTTTATATATAAAAGAAAAAGAAGGGGGCCTAATACTGAACCTATAAGGTACTCCACAACTAATGTTCATGAGTGGAGAGTTAAAGTTATTAATTACAACATACTGTTGTCTATTACTCAGATAACTTTTGAACCAGTTTAAAGGTGTACCTCTAATTCCATAAAATTCAAGCTTATTTAATAAAATAGTGTGATCCACAGTGTCAAATGCCTTTTTAAGGTCGATAAAAATACCTATTGTAAATTCATTATTTTCGAAGGCTTGATGAATTTGATCAATTAATTCAAGGATAGCCATATATGTTGAATACTTTTTTCTAAAGCCATATTGGTGAGAATTCAAGACACTAAATTTAGTAAGAAAGTTCGATTGTCTAACATAGACAACCTTTTCCAGAATTTTGGAAAAAGTAGATAAAATAGAGATAGGTAATAACTTACTTCATCATTTTTATAGATAGGTATTACTTTGGCGATCTTAAGTTTATCAGGGAATTCACCACTACAAAGAGATGAATTACACATTTCAGATAAAGTAGATGCAAGTAAGTCAATTGAAAATTTGATAGGTTCAATACAAATGCCATCACAACCTTCACTTCTACTATTTTTTAAGGAAGTGACTATTGAAGAGATTTCATCTGGGGTTGTTGGAGTGAAGAATATACTGTTGGCATAGGAGCCTAACATGCGAGTTTTAAAATCAGCATTAGTTTTAGTAATGTTCTTAGCCAGTGATGGGCCAATGTTAGTAAAGAAGTGATTAAATTTTGTTGCTATTTTTGTTGGGTCAGTATATTCACCGTTTGAATCTTTCATAAAAGATTTTGGATTGAAATTGGATTGTTTTTTTGAAATGACTGATTTAATTATTGACCAAGTTTGTTTTAGGGATGAATTGACTGTTATTAATTTGTCATGGTAATATTTTTTCCTTGCCATTTTAATGAAGTAGTATTTATTACGGTAATTATTGTATGCATTTTTATTGTCAGGAGTAGGATTTAGTATCATTTGTCTATAAAGGGAATTTTTCCTCCTACAAGAATTGAGAAGACCAAAAGTGAACCATGGCTTGGACTTTTCATGATCTTTTAGGTTAATTATTTTAATAGGAAAGCATTGGTTATATATGGGTGTGAGATAGTCAATAAAAGAGTCATAGGAATTGTTAGTTGAAGAGGCATTATGGATAAAATTCCAATCAGTGTCCATTAATTTAGTGTGGAATTTGTTAAGGTTTTGGGGGTTTATTGTGCGAGTGTGAATTTGTTTGGGACGAGTCTCAGTAACAAGCTTAAAATTAGTTATTTGAAAAATAGGAAAATGATCGGATATATCAGCGTAGAATAATCCACTGATCATGTTATAATCTAGATTATTGGTAACATTTTTATCAATTAGAGTTGCAGAGGTGTCAGTAATTCTTGTTGGTTTAGAAATCAAGGGGTAAAAACTATTAGTCAACATAAGATTAAGAAAATCATCAGTATGTTTATGAGATTCTCTATTAAGTATATTAATATTGAAGTCACCCATTAAATATGAAATCTTATTCTCAAAACTGATCTTGGATAATATGTCATTAATGCTATTATTAAAATCATCTACATTTACATCAGGTGGTTTATAAATACAGCCAGTGATTATGTTTTTGCCATTAGGTTGAATAATTTCAGCAAATATTGATTCGTATATTTTTGAGTCTTTAGATTGGAGGTCAGTACGATTCTTGTAATTGTATTTGGAATTAATGTAAAGTCCGACCCCACCGCCCTGTTTATGTTGTCTAGTATACGTGATAAAATTAAATCCAGGGATATGATAAATGTCTTTAGTGGATTCGTCTAGCCAGGTTTCAGATATACCAATAGTTGAAAAAGAAGTGTCCAAAGTAGCTAAGAAGTCACATAAATCTTCTGAATGTTTTTTTAGGCTTCTAATATTCAGGTAAAGTAGTGAAAAATTATCAGACTGATTAGGGAGCAAATTATTAAAGCTTACAGAAGTTAGATAGGTACAGTTAGAGAGTATATTAGAGTTATCCACAAATATATTACTGTCAGGATCAATATCTGGATTGAGTAGTAGTTGGCGAGTGTCAGGATCTTCTAAAAAGGGATTTTTTTTTTTATTCTTGACAGATTCAATATCAAATCTGGAGTCAAAAATAGAGTGTAAATCGTAAATAGCAAAATAAAAATCGGTGTCATCGACAAAATGATTAAAGAGAAAAATATCTGATAAGCAGACAGGGCAAAACCAAGAATCTTCATAGTTAGATAAAGCCTTATAGTCCTCGAGGGAGAGTCGAGTACATTTCAAGTGTGTCCAAAGTAGACAAATGTCACAAAATATAGCTCGATGGTTATTATGTACGGAGAAGTAACATACAGAACAAGGGTTAGCAATGGTCATAAAATATTAAAGCAATCTTACGGGATAGATAACGATGATATTTACGTCTTAAGGAAATAGAGAAAGGTGGTAATAATAAACAGAGGATTAATAATTCGGCAATCATTAAATATTTTAAATTATGAAATTACCTATAAAGGAGATTAAATTATGTTGTATTAATTAAGTTAAGTTATGGGAAACATGATATACATAGCATATAATCAGCAAGATGACTTGAATGTGTGTATATATACACCAATTTTTTTTATCAGATATTGTACAATATAGTATAGTCATAAACAGAGTCCAATAGTCAAAAATATAATGTTCATAGATACTTCTCAAGGAGGCGACAACACTCATGGAGAGTCGTACATTTCTCAATTACTGATGGGTTAAGCTTGGGTCTGAAATGGATAACTCCATCGATGGTCCAGACCTTGAGTATCTTGTTGGAGGCATGTTCATATAGATGCTTCAGTAATAGTCAGATCCTCTTGAACAGAGAAAGGCCGCTTTTTTTCCTTGAGTACATGTACGCGCCTTTTAGTTAGTATACTGACCTTCAATTTGTGTCGGGTGAGACGGAGAATGACTGGCCTTGGATTTGTGGATTTTCCCCCGATTCTATGTGAGCGAGAAATATCCACTACGTTAAGATCGATTCCCAGTTCTTCATGCAGGAAGTCTATAGCCAATTGATCAGTGTTTTCGTAGGGTTTATCAGCGTTAGTTTCTGGAAGACCAAATATGCGAATACTTGTACGCCGTGTGTACTGGTCCAAGTCGTCAAGTTGTGATCTAAGTAGATTGTTGCTATCAACTAACGTGTTAATTTCAGATTACCGGGAGTTTAATGAATCGGTTAGTTGACCAAGATCATAGTTGATGCTCTCACCAAGGGCAGTTTGAAACTGACTTCGGATGAGACATATTCGTCAACTGCTTTTTCAATCTTCTCTGACATTGTATCAGCAACTGCTGAGTTAACAATATGAAGGAAACGAAGTTGAGATGTTTTCAGTTTAAAATAATACACAACATCATACCAACAAATGAAACACTTTACCAAATGAGAGTTGTAGAAAGCCCAATTTGTAATTTCTGTGGTACTTGCAATCAAACTTTGGAACATATGTTTTGTTTATGCAATATGGTAAAAACCTTTTTGATGCAAATTATCAGCTGGTGGGAAACAAAAACCAATATCACAATCGACCTCGAAGGCAAAGTCATCCTTTACCGCTATAAAACTTAATGCAGAGATTTCTACGCAACTAACCACTTCATTCTGCTCGCAAAATATTATATTTACGTTTCAAAATTGCGTGAAGAACCTTTATGTTTTAAAGTTTTCCTTTTGTCTTTAAACAACGTAATTCAGATGGAGAAAGGTATTGCGCTTAAAAATGGACAACTCAAACAGCACAAACAAAAATGGGGCTCTCTAGGTAACTTTAAATAAATTAATTGTAATTAATTCTATTCCGACCTACATTAGACAAGGACGTTTGTTTTGTGTTTATTGTTTGTATTATTATTATTTTTGTCATTTATTTGCTATTACTGTAAAATTGTAATGTTATAAAATAGATAAATATAAAAAAAAGTTACACGAAATTCAGGTCACTTCCAGTTTCTTTTCACGGCTTCCAGGTCACATCAGAAGTTCTTACCGGTTTGGCTTAATACAGTTTCCCAGTCAAATTTATACGGCAATATTTTCAACGGGTTTCAAGTTACACTCCATCCCTGTTGGTACGGCTTATAAAGGCAGTGGTAAGCTTATAATATTAAATTTCAGAGTTCATTTTGACGAGTCTTCAAGTCAGATCAGGTCAGATCCATTCCATATCCGTCCGGGTAGTAAGTTAGAGTAGTTAGGGAGCAGCACAGAATTCAGAGCCAGTTTCGAAGCTCCATATAGTTAGTTTCGCATCCATCGCCCATCTTCATGAATTCAACCTTAAAGACCCTGTGTCCGAGCCCATGGTGCTTTGCGCCAATGTTATGATTAGTTTGTTTATCAACGGCCGCATAAATTAAAGGCCAGCTTTTAGGCGAACTAAAATGCTCTCGATTGTTTATCAGTTTCATAAAAGAAGTACACATACACTTTGGATAACGAATTTCATAATTTTTACCGGATTAAAAACCCAATCGAGCCCGCGAATTTTCCCCGGATGCTTCCAATATGATTTTAACAGCCGACTCGGCAGGAAGCCAGTTGTTCTGTCTTTAGATTCTAATTAGGTTTACGAGTGCGACTTTTCACAACTCTACAAGCAAACACATACTCTTGCTACCTTGTTTTCATGTCTCTAGTATTGCTTAGCTGTATTTGAAGATCTCTACTTTCCTTGCGAATGATATATTTTGAGTGCAAAATGAAATGTCGTACTCGCAATCGAGTCAAACTCACAGCGAAGTAACAGCTGAACTCGGCAGATTGGACTTTGACCCGCGATTGTAGTTTTGGTAGCAAGACTTTCTGGACGTACTGTAGGATGAAAAAAAAGGTTAAGGACATTGCTTTCTCTGCTAATGAAAATACAAAACGTATACAGATAAGTCTGTAACACCGCAGTGGAGCTCAGCCGTGCGAAATTATAATTACGAATGATCTTGATGCCAGAAGTGGTTGCTTTGTATTGCCAACGAAGCCCGCCGGTCCCTTAGTGCAGCAAATCCCCGGGAAACTCACGTAGTAGTCCTTTTGAACCACAAGTGGTCTCGTGTAGACCTAGAGAAAGTAAAATGTGGACTGCTGAAGGATTATTTGTCGAGTCGCTTTGCCTCGCTGTCTCGGTCCTTTCTCCGGCATTCCTCTACTCGTCACTCTAGACCGGGATTCGAAGAAATATTCGAACTACAGTTTCATTTTAAAAAGTATATATACAAAAGTTAAGATAAAAGAAAGTCAGTTAAGCATATATACCTATGAATAATTACACGATGGCCCAAACTAGGGATGGATTTCGAAAGATTCGAGAGTCACATAACAACAACAACGATCTTTCTGATTTTCGTAGTCTACGAAAATGATTTGCGCGCGCAAAGCACCATGGGCTCGGACACAGGGTCTTTAATTTCAATGAAGGAGATGGAGCGAGTAAAATCCATGAGGACCTGGAACGGAATCTGAAAATAGCATCGTGATGTAAGCTGAGTTAAAAATATATCGGTAGCCTAGTTCCTAGGCCTTCTGGCTTGGTATTTTGTCTGAGTGGGTTAATAGGATCCCTGTGGTTTGTAATGGCTTGTGACATCACTGACTAATTCGATCGAGTTGGTCGCTGACGTCACAAGCCATTACAAACCACAGGGATCTCATTAACTCTTGCGATATCTCAGAAGATATGACTGCCTGGGGGGGGGGGGGTTAGTATATTTTAGGGGTTGTCCAAGCGAAATCCATTTTTCAGGGTGATTTTTAGACCATGAGGTACATTTTAGGTTGGAATTTTTTTTCACGGTTTGGTAATTTTTAGGGTTATTTTTCGAGGTTTTATCGACGGTCACTCCTACCCTTTTTATCTTGAAGAACCCCGTAGCCTGAATTTCAGCCTCTTATCTGAATTTCAGACGGCTGAAATTGAGGCTAAGTATCCCGGAGATTTGCTCCTCTAAGGACCGACACCTTCTATTCGGTTATTTTTAAGCCCTGAATGTTGGTCCTGTCTGAACCCTGTAATTACAAACACGCACAAGGAAAACTGAAAAAGGCGAACGTTATTCTCACATCAGCACGTGAATAAGGTTATTAAAACAAATGTAACAAAATGATTAAGATCTTACGTACAGTAGTTGTAAAGGGCCATGTATTGTGAGGTTGAATTGACGTGAACGTTTATAATAGCAATGCATGATTACTTACACCACATATACCACTGATATAAATGTTGTCGATAGCACAAGCAAAATGGGACCATAGTTAATAGAGTGGAATGGTTAGGAAACTCAGGGACCTTCTTTGTTAGGGACGGACCATTAGATTATTGATGGGGGGGTTGCGAGAATTTTAGTTGCTCGATATATATATTTTTCTGATTCTAGCCCTGCACGATATTTTTTTAAAGCGCCATGACCTTGCACGATATTTTTTTCTGAGCTTACCTAAATATTTTTTCGGTTATGTTAATGCAATATATTTTGTACCAATAATCCTATATTTTTTTAGCGTGACTGTTTTTTTTTTACATTGCACGCACTCCCGCTCGCTCAAGTAGCATTCCTGGTTGGGCCTTGGAAGTTAAAGAAAGCCACATAATTAATGGAAAATGCCAAAACAAAGCATGGGTATTCTGTTGCTGACAAACGGGCTAAGAGAAAAGGAGAAAAGGACAGTCAAAGCAAGAAATCATCACATAGAGATCAACCCTCTATCAGCAGAAGTGATGAAACACAAACGGGTACCCAAAACCTATCATTACGATTTATATTCCATATAAATATTTCAACTTGATCTATTTTTTTATCAAAAATGTTACTGTTGCATTAAGATTACCAGCAGAAGTGAAACCAGAAGAGCCTTGTGTCCGGGCCTTGTGTATTAACCTGCGAACATTTATAACCCGGATCATGTGTGCTGCACGCAATGTCGGCCGACGTATCGGTCGACATGTCGACCGACGGTCAGCCGATAGGCGGCCGAGGGTCGGACGAGAGTCGACCGCTACTCGGCCGAGATTTGGCTATTCTGTATGTCGGCCGACATGGTTGATGATGCACCGACAGTCGTCCGATTGATCACCGACACTCAATAGCTATCGATAGTTTGCCGACAGTCGGCCGAGGTAACGGTGACTGTGATATTTTCAGCTAACGTATATGTACTTCAAAGGTTGTAGAGGCCACAACTATTAATGCTTACCTTTGTAAACTTAAGATAGCATAAACTAGCAGCTCTTTATTTATTTTCCAGCCATGCGCCTCTGCATTATACTCCGACTGGAGTGCGCGAAGTATATATTAGAATTAGAACCGAGCCCAACAGTAAACATTTGATGCTTATTAATAAATCGTAGCGACCCCAATATTTTCAAATGTTATTTTATGTCGAATACTGGGAGCCGGCGCGGGATTTAAGTATCGACGAATTCATTGGGATAGCTCGGCCTATACATGTGTCAGTCTTCAGTTTAAATTGACCCATTTATACGAATCGTTCGCTGCTTAGCTAAGCGGTGCGGCTAACTTCCTCTCGTATAAATGGCCCTATTGTTGCTACTCTATTCCAGATTCAAGGCGAAATCTCCCCTTCAGATAAAAAAAAATCGGTACCCTGTTCCAGACCAAAACGGTGCGATATAATAATAATAATATATTTATATAGCGCATATAGCATATCTGTTCTATGCGCTTTACAATAATGTATAAATAACAAATTAATTAATTCTTATCTACTAACGTAACGAGTAATAAGTAAACTATGTAGCAATGTAGTACATATGGGTAATAATAATTCATAACTAGTTCAGATTATAAGCAGAGCAAAAAAGACTTGAGCTTAGATTTAAAGATGTTCACATCCGGGCTGGATCTTATTTCTACAGGTAGCTAGGCTATTCCAGATTTGAGGTGCTGATATAGAAAACGCGCGTTGACCATAGGTCTAGGCATCGGTTGAGTTAAGCGAAGTGTGTCAGATGACGAGCGGAGCATTCTGTTAGGTTTGGTTATTAAGGGACTTATAAGTAAGTAGAAGAATCTTAAATGTGATGCGCTCGTTTACAGGTAGCCAGTGCAGTTCCTTTAAAGTAGGTGTGACATGATCGTATTTACGCGTGCATGATATAATGCGAGCGGCAGCATTTTGGACATATTGTAGCTTCTGGATTAGTTGTTTTGGTAGGCGATATAATAGGGAGTTACAGTTATCTAACTTAGTAGTAACGAATGCGTGTAGAAGAATTTCTGTAGTACTAACAGACAAATATTTTCTTACTCTAGAAATATTCCTTAGTTGGTAGAACGCCGACTTACAAATAGAGTTAACCTGGCGAGACATAGACATAGTGTCATCGAAGATTACTCCAATGTTTCTGGCATAACTAGAGGGGTGTATAGTGTCATTACCGACAGCAAGAGATGGTAAGAGAGCATACGGACGATGGCGGGAGTGTAAAATTAAAAGTTTAGATTTATCATTGTTAAGTTTAAGTTTAATTATTACAAGTCATCCATTGTTCAATCTCAAGTAGACAGGTTTCTATACAGCGCTTCGATGAGGCAAGTTGTTCAGAGTTATTGTAGACGAAGGTGGAGTATATCTGTGTGTCGTCTGCATATAGGTGGAATGACATGTTGTGCTTGCGTAGTATATCTCCAAGCGGTGCAGTATAAAGGAGATAATAGGATGGGACCTAGAACAGAGCCTGTGGCACGCCATAATGTAGATTATGATTGGAAGAGACTATACCATCGATGTTTACAAACTGTTTACGGTCGGTACGGTAGGACTGGAACCAGGCTAATGCTTTCTCTTCGATGCCAAACTTGGTGGACATCCTGTGTAGGAGGATACTGTGGTCGACGGTATCGAATGCTGCGGAGAGGTCGAGGAGGAGCAGAATTACACAGTTTTGGTCATCTATTGCCTTAATAATATCATTTTGGACTCGTACTAATGCGGTTTCACAGCTGTGGTGTTGTTTATATGCTGATTGTAAGACTTCATGGAGATTATTTTCTTTTAAGTAGTTGTTCAGTTGTACAGCAACTACTTTCTCTACAGCCTTAGAGATGAACTTCAGGTTTGAAACAGGACGAAAATTAGCAAATGTCTCATGGTCAAGAGAGGGCTTCTTTAATTTAGGTGACAAAGCAGCTTGCTTCAGGGTTGGTGGCATTTCGCAGTTTTCAAAGGACAGATTGATACGATTATCCTAGTAATGGTGGGTAGGACATCATCCAGACAGTAGCGAAGGAGTATAGCAGGTATAGGATCCAATATACAGGACTTAGCGATTTATATACGCAATCGATCTTGCGCGAGCGGATGTATAAAAGACACTAACAAAACACAAATTAAGATATTAAACGTTGCACTTGAAGTAATTTCATCAGTCACTATGAGAGATTTAATTGTATAAAGGACCATTTTATACCGCAACAGAAAGGAATAACTACACTTAGACTGAATTATATTCAATACAGTAAACCTTCCAGGTAAAAAAAATCCAAAAGAGTCACTGTTTATTTGAGTGAAATAAGGTAGGCAGCAGGGCCGGCGGAAGCATTTTGGAAGTGGGGCGGCCGAGCGCTGAAGGCGCGAGAAATTTTACATATTTTTAAAATGATTACGTCAGCCCCTGTTCCGCCGGCCTTGTGCAGAATAGTTTAATTAATAATAATAATAAGATAATAAGATCGTTTATTTCGATACCTTGATTGCAGTTAAAAAACTGAATTACTAAGGTTTACACATGTTCTAAAATATAGTAAATATAAAAAATAAATATAGAATATAAAATATATGTGCAATGTATGCAACTACTTATTTGATACTAATGAACTATTAACTACATTATACTTAAAGTGCCTATGAAGCTTATTTTTTTATTTTAGATATCAATTCTACATCAAGTGAATAGTAGAATGGTACAATATATCTTGCTTTGAATGCTGTGCCGCTGAGTTAAGGAGGTTTTAATATCAAAAATGCTAATTACATGACGTCAGGGGAGGCATCAATTATTATACAAATTTTTTTGTTACAATTAAACACATTTTTTAAATTATCAGTGTTATACCCATGGTTGAAATAAAATGATGTTAGAAGTTTGTTTTCTTAAATCAGTAGAAACGCTCATTCACAACCACTAAGAAGTGATTACAGATGGCTCCCCTGACGTCATGTAATTAGCATATTGGATATTAAAACCTCCTTAACTCAGCGGCACAGCATTCAAATCAAAATATATTTTACCATTCTACTATTCACTTGATTTAGAATTGATATTTAAAATAAAAAAATAAGCTTCATAGGCACTTTAATTCCTGGCTAACAGAGGGAATTATAACGTTCGGCGCTGGATATTATAAAAGTGTTTTTGAACCGGTTCGTCTTACATAAGGGCAAAGTAAAAGGCCTAACATATCTTAAAGATCTAATTAAATTAATGTAATGTGGAACTCAGGCTTATAACTGACCTTGAGGGTGAGCTAAGATTTTGCGGAAAAAGCTGTCACAAAGTTGTAATCTCCGTTCTGAGAGTTTGCTTAAACCCGATAACTCGAGTGCTAAGGAATAAGAAATGTCATAACCATAGATGATCTTCATGGCACGTTTTTGGATGCGTTCCAAGGCAGTATTCAAATACTCAGGAAGTCCATAATGAAAAACCTGGCAAGCATATAAAGTAATCGACTGAATACAAGCAGTATAAAACCTAATAAGGTCTTCAGGTGGTACATTTGCACGTTTCAATTAATTGAGACAAAAAATAGAGTCTTTTAGAAGCTCTCTTTACAATACTATCTATGTGCAAATTCCATTTCAAATTGCTTTGTAATGTCACTCCTAGAAGTTTTACAAAATCTACAGTTTCAACAACGTTCGTATCTATAACCAGATCGTTATACGAAGCGGGAGAACGTGAAAAAGATATTCTCATTTCTTTACACTTCTTAGGGTGAAGTTGGAATTTATTTTTTGTGGACCAGTCTGATACTACATCAACTAGTGACTGCGTGGAGCTTAGCGATCCCTTTTTGACTACCTCATAGACAGTTGTGTCGTCAACATATTTGATGACGCCATCATCATCTCACCGATACCCCACGGACATATAACAGACACCTTACCGATATACCACCGATCCACTATCGGCCGACACATACACAGCAGGAGGGGGAAAATCGACCGACGTGTCGGCCGACACACGACCGACATGTCGGCCACCCCTTGACCGATCCGCTACCAGCAGTCGCCCGCGGGTCGGTCGACAGTCGGCCGATATGTCGGCCAACCATCGACCGATACGTCGGCCAACATTGCGTACAGTACACATGATCCTATAACCCTATATCCACTAGGCCAGTGAGAACTCATTGTTTACCAGATAACTTCTTTCCGAAATATATACAGTCAGTTAATACAGGGTAAGTTTCGATTTATGAGTGCATGTGACTTTTTGCGATCGATCGTCCCATCAGTTTATCTGCTGTTCTGATTACGGCCATCTTGGATAATTTACATATGTTGACTGATTCCTGGTAACCAGTCTGTGTGATCTTCAGATCTGTATAACAACAAACCAGTCTTCTTCCCTGGTTTATTTCTTTGCCTTAATTAATTTAATTTGTAAATGCGTATGAGACCAGCTAGTGCTTGCTCGATATTTTTTTTCTTGATTATTGTGTTGCTCGATATATTTTTTTCGATAGAAGAGCTTGCTCGATATTTTTTTTGGGATTTGCGCAACCCCCCCATCAATAATCTAATGGTCCGTCCCTTATATGTCTTTGTTAGCTTTTTTCAACCACTACCGTGCACAAAACACAATAGAAATTCCAACATGTTAATCAATCAGCCAATAGAAATGTGTGAGTTCAGTCGTTCAGGGAACGCTAATGAACTATGATCGTGCAATCTTTTGTCTTATCCCTTCCAACCTAAATCGCAGCGCCTTTGTTAGCCCTTTTGAAGTTTGCCGGGTTTCCTAACCATTCCACTCTATTAACTATGATGGGACCGAAATGGATCAATGTTATACAACTGTGCAGCTATATACGGAACAGATAAATGACTGTGTGATTCGAAAATGGATTCGAACGAAATCATTCGTAGCTACTCCATTCATAGTTACTGTTGCAACGTCACACAAAGCCGTGAACTTTAATCCGAAGAAATTCAAAACAAACACAGCGAGAAACGCCGATTTCACCGATAGTCTTCGTAACATTCTGAATGATTTGCCGATTTCCTATCTTTCAATAAATTTCTTAAATCTTTGCAAAGACCTCGAAGTTTGTGTTTTCATCTTCTGCAAAGTCTTAAGTGTAGTCCACACGAGCAAGTTTTCCTTGACAAGTTGCCTTGTTCAACAACTGGCACGCCAGTTTTTTAACAAGGAGACTTGTCAAGGAAAAACTTGTCATATTTCGTCGCCTACACGAGCAAATAAAACGTGTCAAGGAAAACTTGCTCGTGTGGACTACGCTTTAAAGACTGGGACAAGATGGCGGCGGTATTTTGCCGGGAAAACATTGCTACGTTATGATTGGTCTAAAGTGTTTTAATTGACAGGCCAGGCGTGGGACTATTTTTCAGCTAGAGCCACAATCCATTTCAGTGATGACGAGGTCCCGGAAAGATGCGAAAATATCATCCTCATCATCATTTTATTCAATAAACCACCAGTTACAAACAACAGTGGGTGGAAATACACAAGTATTTATCACAATAGAAGTCAGAGGCTTATGACTTTAAATTAGACTCTCCTTTTTACACAAACAAGATATTTCAAATGATATTTCAAACGAGCAGGGGAATACAATGCAACCTAATTAAATAAAAGAAAACAGAAAAGAGGAATAATGGTTAAAAGAGGATGTTCAGAAGAGAGAAGGAAGTAAAGATATGATTATACCATTCTAAGAAGTAGTCGACAAATTAAGTAAGTGGTTTTTAAGACTGTATTTAAAGCTATTGAAGGAGCCACAGTTTAGGTCCTTCATATAAGCTCTGAAGCACTCACTCTATGTAACTGCTCTCGCCTTGATACCAGGAGGCATGAACTATGTTCTAAAGTATCAAGGGCACCCAACGAAGTTTTCGGTTAAAAAGCTGTTCGGGAGAGTAAGTTAACCTAAAACTTTCGGATTTGAAAAAAATTACCCTAGAAAATTGTTTTCTGAAATACTGGCTAGAAAATTTGTTTTCAGTCCCTAGAAAATTACAGAAGAAAGGGGAGACTGAAAGGTTTCCCCTAAAATATTCGTACGTTCCAATTCGTCTGATCAATAGGGTCATGTAGAACAACACATTTTCATTCCCTAAGAATTGCCTAAAGGAAAAAAGAATCCCTAAAAAAATTGTACCTCCACAAAACTTTGCAACATGAAGTTACTTGGGCTAGAAAATTCTTGTTTCTGTTCTAGACTACTAACAAATTCGTAGGCCGGGAATATTTTGCCATAGTATTTTCGGTTGACGCGATTTCCACCTTGAAAATCCGAACAGCTAATGCACTAGTCAATTGAAACTCCGGCCCCCCGACCCCCGGGACATAGCGGGGAATGTAACATTTATACAGTGTTACATTTTGACCTTTTCCCCGCCCATCGGGGACAGTTGGCTGTTACAATACCCGCCCCTATGGCCCCGGCATGTGCTTCAGAATTTTCAATTGGGAGGAGGCATTGATAAATTGAATATATACATAACCTTCAATCTTTTGTTCCATTATTTGAAAAAAAATGCATTTTCTGAAGCACATCACTAGCGGATCCACGGATCCAGGGGAGGGGTTTCGGGGGTTGCAACACCCACTATAATTCCTGTAAATCACTGTAAATTCGATTTTAAAATCTCTAGATTAAAAAAAAATCCTTTTGCAAACCCCCCTTTCACAAAATCCTGGATCCGCCCCTATACATTTTCTATTACTTAATACATGCTTTTCGCACTTTTACAGTCTCCATCATTGTCTTGTTTATCAGAAACCGTTGTCTGTCAACAAAAAAAAAACAATGAGACAAAAGAATATAAAGGAAATGCCATGCAGCTGCGCGTGTAAAAAGTACGACAAAATCCATTGTTATGTGGCATTGAGCCTCCCTCACATGGGATTTGTCTGTGTTTTAGACTACGAAAACACTGGGTGATAATTATAATTAGTATATACCACACCAGTGAATATCACGTTTCGCGCGCTCTGATTGGCTACTCAAACAGTGACTATGATTTCATATTCACCTCCGAGCGAAGTAGCGATCACCTCGCCGAGTTTCTATCCATTTGACAGGAAATAAAATAACTATTTGGTGCTGGCTATTCACTAATGTGTGGTATATACTAGCGGCGAGGTAAATATCCACCACGATTCACCGACACTGAGGTGAATAATTGTTAATTATTCTGAAATAAAAGTAGTATGAAGCCTTAGTTTCATTCCATTTTTATGAACAAATTATCTTCCAACCAATAGGAACAGCCAAAAACAATAGCTACGAAACAGGCACGATTGATAAGGTTCCGAACATACGATTTGCTTTACAAACGACATTTGGAACCGCAGTGCAAATCGTAGTTTTAATAGTTTGAAAAATTGGAGGAAATTAACCGTCTTCCTAACCTTTAAGGCGATTTTCATGTTTCAACCAAACAGATCAAGAATTTTCACAATACAAAATTAACACCTTGCCATCTGAATGCCGTTCGGTGTCGTACTTGTTATGCACCTATCAATGTTAAGCCGCAGGGGGGGGGGAGGCCGGGCGTAGTCGGGGGATTTGAACTGAGATGACTTTTTCTGTTCAAATGCACGTCCCCAGGGAAATTGTCATTGGTCAAAAGAGTATCAATTGCTCCGCCTCCAACAACAGACATTTGTCAAATGAATGACATCCCATGGCTTATGAGTGCTTCGAGATCGGCCATATCTCCACGTTGGATTACGGCCTCTTTCCGAGATTCGCCAAATTTAAGCAGTACCTATAACAAAATGCTAACGGTCAGACAAGAGCTGCTTTGTTATGCTTTGTTATGTAAATGTTGACCTTTCAAAACCGCATCAATTATTTAAGTAAGTTTATTAAAAATGAAATAGGGTCAAATGTCAGTTATTTATAGGTCTAAAAAGATTTAAGTCTTGCTTCGTTGGGACACTTTCAAAAAGAAAACGACAGATTGCTCAACCTCGTCCCCAGGGTCTTCTCGGTCAGATCCAAGATGGCGGCTACTCCGAGAGAAGACCCTGGTAAAGGCTGGATCACGTGATCAAATACTCCCAGATTTTGGGAGTATTTTGTCACGTGATTTGGCAATCTAAGATGGCGGCCAAGCTAAATATGGGAATAGTTCATGACGTGTACAAACCATAGGTATCCCAATCCGGAGTAAGCGAGAAGCGATTAACGGTATTTTCACACGGCGAACGATGCAGTGAAAACAGGTCTACTAAATGGCTCGAAATGGAGTTTACTTGGATAAAGAAACAGTGGAAAGGTATCACAAAGCTACCAGGATGTATCTAAGCTAGAAGAAAATCCTAAAAAGACATTTAGTTTCCGTTAGCGTTGAAGCGAAGCGATCGATAGCACATGTTCAGGTTTAACGGCTTTCCCACTGATGAAACTTACCAGAAAACTCCCCAGTAATGCACTTCATCTATTGCTCTATCTACTCAACGGGTTTTAAGGTTATTTAAAATCATTTTATTGATTAAAATTTGAGCAATCGAATCTATATACAAGTTCATCTCTCTGGACTCAGTCCGTTTGGCCAATAAAAAGCATTGTTAGGACAACCCATGCGTCATAATCGAAGAGCCAATCAGAATACGTGACAGTTCAGCCTTTACCAGGGTCTTCTCTCTGAGCAGCCGCCATCTTGGATCTGACCGAGAAGACCCTGGGAACGAGGTTGCAGATTGCTTACCTTCAAATTATCCAGCTTGTTCGCAGCCAACCTCGTTCCCAGGGGTCTTTACGCGCCTAATCAAAGATGGCGTCGAAAGTACCCCTGGTACAGGCTGGTTGGATTCGGCCACTGATTGGCTAGACGTTAAGCGCGCGCTGATTGGAGAATTTCAAATAGCGCGTGCATTTTTGCTTTGAAAATAAACTGGCGATGTCGTCTTTCGCATTGCGCGTTCAAAAATCGTTGAAAACAACTACAAATTCATCAGAACTTAGCGTTTTTGCCTTTTATTATACTCACTTCGCAACTGAGTACAAGTAGAACAATGTACGGGTGGAATTCATTGGGATCACACTTCAACCGCTAACCGTTTTTCAGCGATGATGAATCCAAGATGGCGGATGCTCCTCAAAATATGCCCACATATTGGGCATATTTTTGGGTCACATGACCAGCCTGTACCAGGGGTACTTTCGACGCCATCTTTGATTAGGCGCGTAAAGACCCCTGGGAACGAGGTTGGTTCGCAGCCATTTTGAAGCGTGACGAACCTACTTCCCAGCTGTCTCTGCGCCCTTAATCCAAGATGGCGTCTTGGTTGGGGCCCAGGCCTCCAACTGTCAAAAGTCAAAAGACCCGACCCTGGGCTTCGATAGATGATCAAAATTTCCCACCACGGACAGACTTCCTATGTCAAATCCCCTGCCTATGCCCGGCCTCCCCCCCCCCTGCAGCTTAACATTGATAGGTGCATTACACGAATCATTACATAATCTGATATTTTGCCGTGACGCAAACTTTAACAAAACCGGCTTTGTTGTTGCAAATAACAAAGAGTGTGTAATAATAAACACTTCCTGATCTACTACTCGTGACTTAACTCAGTATAAACACTGCCTCTGAACGATTTTTGGATGTCCCTAGCTTCCGCCACGTTTGATACACGTTGTTGATGCTCGGGCCCAGTCCCGCTCGGTCGTGGCTGGTGTTACAACCACCGCTAAAATCCCGGCAAATTTTGCAAATCGTTACTTTCCCCGTTCCACCGGAGAAATGCAGCGTTAAATGTGCGTTATTCCACGGCCATGTCCCCGTTAATGCCCCACTATGTCCCGGGGGTCGGGGGGCCGGGGTTTCAATTGACTAGTGCATAATAGCTTTCTAGAATACGTCAAAAGACATAGTAGGCGCCTTAAAATGGCTAGATAAGCTGCAGACAACTGGTTTCAAACGAATTTCAAAAAGTACTCGTTGGATGCCCTTGAAGTATCCAGGAAGCTAAAGAACCCTAGTTCACGTCTCCACCACTTTCTGCCTGACACTCGAGTAAGCGCGCACGGCCGAGAGTTGCGCAATAGCCAAAACCTCAGTTTGCCTAAGTGTCGCACCGAAAGGTATAAGAGAAGCTTTTTTCCTGCGATGTGTTTTAATAAGTCCACTAACTAATTTCTTCATATACAATTGTATAATAATAATCTTAGCTTAACTTATTGTAAGATATTTTAACTCAACTTGTAGGACACAGTAATATATTATTTGTAAATCGGATCCAGTCCCCCGGTATAAGTTATAGATATGATTGTAAGTGCCAGTTTCCCATTTTTATACTCTTAGTTTCATCTATATTACTCGTTGTGCGATTTTATATTCAACAAACCTTTATTATTATTATTAGTGGATACCGCTAACGATAATCATCGGCAATGGTTTCCACCCCCGATTTTTGTAAGCTTCGCAGATCTTACACAAAATTTCCAAACAATATGTTGTATCGATCGCGTTTAGTAACAAAAGTATGATTTTGATGCTGCAACTTTGTTCAATCCCTTTCTTAATGGGGAGGATACCACTATTAATTATATTCATTTTGAAATCATTGGTGTTTCCTGCAATTTGATTGGTTAAAAGCAGCAGTGATTTCAGCCTAAATTGCATCATTTTGTGTCTGTTATTGCATCCTTTTGCTGAACCAATCAAAAAGCAGAATTTAAGAAGCCATTTCACAGCGTAGGGATTGCGTGATCGCTCGCGCACGCTCTTAGATTTTAATTGCCTTCTTCAAAGCTCTACCCTGCTTTTGACTTTTCTAGTTTGTTGTTGTAAAAAAATAAATTGGAACGTTTATCGTTTATTAAGATTTCAAAATGAATATAATTAAGTGATAATAGAACTGAGTGGAGTGCAATTTTGGTCTGAAATCATACTCTTGATTACAAATTGCACTCCCGCTTCGAGGTCGTGTAATTTTGTAATCACTCGTATGATTTCAGACCAAATTGCACTCCACTTAGTTCTATTACCATTATTAACAGAGAACACATATGCTTTTCCACCCCTCCCCCCTAATTTTCGTAAGGCTCGCAGATCTTACACAAAATTCGCAAACAATATGTTGTGCTCGTCGTGTTTAGTACTAAAACTATGATTTTAAAGCTGCAAATTCATTCAAGCCAATTGTAATGGGGGAGGCCACCGTTATTAACAGGAAATGCATAGGATTTTCCACCCCTCCCCCCTCAGTTTTGCAAGGTTCGCATTTCATACCCCACATTTGCAAGCAATATGTTGTGTTCGTCGTGTTTACTACCAACACTATGATTTTAGCGCTGCAACTTCATTCTAGCCACTTCTAATGGGGGAGGGTTCCGTTATTAACAGGAAAGGCATAGGATTTTCCACCCCTCCCCCCTCAGTTTTGCAAGGTTCGCATATCTTACCCCACATTTTCAAGCAATATGTTGTGTTCGTCGTGTTTACCACCCAAACTAAGATTTTAATGCTGCAACTTTATTTAATCCAGTTCTGGACTCGGAAATAGGAAATGAAACTGTCCCAGCATGCTTTGCGGCCAAAACGGAAAGGGCGACGGATTTTTACGGGTAGAAAAGAACATCATAGAGGCATGGGGTTTTCACCAAAATGTTACCCATGGAAAACTGCAGGGGGTCTTCTTCATTTGGTTGACATTAAAGTTCAGGGGGGGGGGGGGGATGACAGGCAAAACAAAATTTCAAAACGGCTTAACCCCCCTGAACTTTATTTACGTAATAACGCAAAGATTTCAGCTAGGTGTTCGATATTACATACGATAGACTAGTTTTGAATCCTGTAACCATTTGCTACATATGAAACATAAGCTATCTATTACAATTATTCCCTACCCCACCCTCCCTGAAAATGGTATACCCATTTGTGTTAACAAAATGTGTTGGGAATGTTATTCATGACAAAACTGAATGGTTTCTAAGTTTTCAAGTTCAACACCGAAACACAGAATTAACGTTATCTAGTTGCCCAGGCCCCGCTTGGCCAAGCAAAAAGCGAGAAACACCGCCTTAACCCCCCCTGAACTTCATTTGAGCGAGTAATTACGCAAAAAATTAATCTAGTTGGACTAAAACACATCAGATAGGCTAGTTTTTACGTCTATAACTATTCGCTACATATCAAACATTAAATAATTAATTAATTAATTATTTAATAGAAAACATTTAAGCAAATACCGTGAACAAACATCCTGTAAAAATACGTTGGATCCGAAGTGAGGACCTATGCAGCCAAAAATATGAAAAATAACGAATAAAAAGTCCGAAGACTACAGCAAAGCTGTATTGATCGTATTGTTTCTATGTTTATCGTTAGGAATTATTATTGAGAATTGCATCACATTTGTTCTACAGTATTTCGTCCTCTAGTCACTAGCATGCCTGGTGTTATGTGATGTATGTTTGCATTAGTAGAAAACATTTCTAGGAATACAAGTGAAAAACGTATTTTTCCCATAAGCGGAACATAAATAGACCTATACTTGTAATTTATGAATGTTAGGCAGGTTTAAAAGTTTAGTATCTTGAAAAAGAGGAGCTGTACGAGCATCAACATTTGATTTAGTATAATAATTCTAATAGCTCTCTTTGGAGAACAATTGTTCGATTTCGAGTAGTGGCATAAGTGTTGCCCCATAAAATATTACCATAGTACAAATACGGATAAACAAGTGCGAAGTAAAGATTAAAGAGTGATGTTTGAGAAAGGAAAAATTTTGCTTTTGAAATAATTCCTATAGATTTTAAGATTTTATTGTTTATTGTTGCTATGCGTTCTTTCCAGTTTAAATTCTCATCAAGAAACAAGATAGCGGCGTCCACGCCCAAAATGACTCAAACTCATGTCCAATAAAAAAAAAAGTATATTGACCAGTTTTTTCAACATATTTTGAACTTAGACCATATTGCTAACAATTTAACGGCACCTTGTTCCAACAGCCAGGAATTGGTAAATTACTTTTTCTCGTATAATTCCAAGCCAGAAAAGAAAACACATTTACGTTTAGTAATTGTCTACGAGTGAAAACTGAATAATTGAGGACACAGATTAGAGACGACAGAAATAGTGGGGGAAACAATTGAACGGCAACATGTTCCAATGGCCAGGAATTGGTAAATTACTTGTTCTTGTATAATTCCAAACCAGAAAAGGAAACACATTTACGTTTAGTAATTGTCTACGAGTAAAAACTGTTTCTTCGCTGTGAATGGAAAGCTAGTGCTTATAAAGGAAATGTTACCAATAATTATTTCATCTACGCGCTCATAGCTGCGGAGATTATTGCCGGATGATGCTCAAATAAATACAACATTTAAAAGCTGTTTAGTAACGGATTTTTTTTTTTATATACTACGTCCAAAATCCTTAGATGTACATTAAGAGTACGTACACGTAGCCATTGTCGCGTCGATCTCTGTGCGGGAAAGTAACGGGAAATCGTTCCCACAATGCACCCGATATGTTGATATGTTGGGACACCTCATAATTTTTACAATTCGCTGCGTTTCTAGCGTGGTCGTCCTGATGGTGTAGTGGTTAACGCATCGGACTAGTGTACCGAGGCCGTGGGTTCGAATCCCACTCAGGGCTTATATATTTTCTCTTTCACCTTTATTCTGATTATTATTATATATATATAAACAGTATAAAGAAGAAACCCATCTCTATATGTAAATAACTAGAATAGAGCGAAAGTAAGAGTTTCATACCGAGAGTACGAAACTGACTTATAATATCACATTTGGCGAGGTTTTCTCAAATAGAAAGGAGGTTTAAAACTGAGTTATAAACTTCCCTGTAACAGTTATAAACCTCAGATTTATTATTTAATTAGTCTATTGTTCAACGGGTTTATACCAGAGTTTCACCCCTATGAAGAACAAAGAAAACCGTGTCAAGTGTGATATCAGAGAAAATATGTGCCCTGAGTGGGATTTGAACCCACGGTCTCGGCATACAAGTCCGCTGTGTTACCATTTCACCATCAGGACCAACCAACGCTGGCAACGCAAAGCACTCCCGGCATATATATAGTCAATGCCAAAAAAGTTGGCCTTGACACTAAATATACTAATATAAGTGTTTTTCTGTGGCATAATGCATAAATACTTACAATTATGGTATGTTGTCCAAATATATATTTTCTGATTAGCCTGACCTCCAAGAGTCTGCATGAAAAATGTATTTTGACCACAATGATATGATAAGAAATATATCTGAAGTATATATTTGTCTAGTTTAGGACGGTAATGAACAAACATAATTTAATATATATTCCCTGATATGCCATTCTGGTTAAAACATATTTCCCAGATCTCTTGGGGGTCAGGACGATCATAAAATATATTTTGGACAACATCCCATAATTGTAAGTATTGATCAGTTAGCATTATTCCATGAAGAGGGACTTAAAGTATATACTTATACTAGTATATTTGTCAAGGACAACCTTTTTGGCATTGACTGTATATATATAAATATATATTCTTGTAATAACTATAGTTACAATTCGCACTACCTTTACTTGTTTACATCATTACCATATATTGTATTTCATGTTAACTAACGTCTACTTGTATTCCTTACATAGCTCGTACAACACTTGAAGAAGGTTCGTTCTGCCCAACCAAAATATAGGATACAATAAATAACATCGTACAGCGGTCCGATCAGCCTTGAAGTCTTCATATATTCAATCCGGCAACACTTTTGTTTGTAACAGTGGACCTTTTTGAAATTTAGTCCCTCTCTCCCCGGGCGAAAACTGCTTTGTATGAGTTCTGTTGTTAAAGTCAGCTCTCATCTGAATTGCTTCACTATTTGAATACAAGTTGATTTGTATCGTGCTTTGTGTACTAAGTTTTAAATAAATATTCCACAATGATGGAGAGAAACTTGAAAGCGGTTTCTGTTAACACAGACAAATTAGTCAGAATATTTTACCGAGGAAAGCAAACAAGAATAACGAAGCCACAACGATACACGATCAAGAATTTGACGTTTTTTTCCCCTTTCCAAATCTCACAGAAAGAGCAATTTTTTGGTGATAAACAGAGGAAATATAATGTAAGTGAATACGTGACCCATTGTGTGACACCAGCTGCGTGTCACACGCACCATATTAGGCGCACTATTATGGTCTGGCGCAAAGAATTATATAGGGGGGTGGGTGCGTGCGCAGTGACATGGCTGGTGGTTTGTGAACAGGGAGGAAAGAAATGGCTGCCAGTGGCGATGGAGCAGATGGAGGGGAATTCACCGAAGAAAGCAGAGCCACCCAGGAAGGTAATTTTTCCAGAAATTAAGAACATTTAAGCAAGCTTTCTGAAGAAATTCAGCTGCAAAGCTTACGTTTTTGAGTGGAAAATTGACGATCAAAGATGCAGGTTTGGACTTTTTTGGAGCTGTGTCCGGTGTTAATGAGTTGGATGGGCTATCGGTGTTTTGGTGGAACATTGAGTTCACTGGAGCTTTTTTTCTTCCACAGGGGACGAAGAACTGTCGAGTAAGAGTCTGCAGATTCAATCCAAGCGGTTTTACATCGATTTGAAGCGCAATCGCCGAGGCAAATACATCAAAATCAGCGAGGTTTGTGCGTAAATTTTTTTTTACCGGCTTCGACATCATAATGGCGACTAAGCCTCTTTCTCTCTCGCCTCGAAAATATTATCTTCTGAGCTGTAATTTTAGATAACAGCTGTCGCAATCCGTGCAGGAGCCTAAATTCTTGAATTTCGGCTGTTTATTTGGCTGTTAGCGTTGCATTGCCGAGTTTACAGCCTCGTAATCAAAATTGGAGTTCATGAGGTGTTAAAATTTTCGAGGCCGAGAGACGGACGTGCCAGCAGGGTATAAGGGTTTGAGGTTTTTATAATTCATACTGCGCTATTTAAATGGCGGATTTCATAACCTTCGCGGAACCCAAGTAAACAAGCATAACAACCTCGAGTATATTTGCATTAAACCGGCCTCAGCTCGCCCCGGCAAAGAATTTTTTCGTGGATTTGAATTTAAATGGCCGGAACTTCCTGTGCTCCTGAATAAGCAGTATAGGAAAGTGTGTACAAAGATTTGTCCAACTCGATTGCAGATACAACTCTAAAACTGCTCATTCCCTTTGCAAGTAAATCATACAGAGCCTTAGCTCTCCTCTAATAGTGCTTATTTCAAAAGTTAAGGAAAAAAATCACCTTGTATTCTCATCTGAGATAAATCAGAATTCGATAAATTATTCAGGTTAATTTTCTTTGGTCCATCATTGTTTATCGAAGACCACGTATGGAGTTTTGTCCTTACCCCCCAGATTTTAAACCCCTTCATGGAAATTCATGAAATATTATGCTTGCCTAGCTGTCAAAACCGAGGAACGAACAACCACCGTTTTCCTGTGCAATTCAATTTTGCAGCACGAGAGATGGAAAATTCAATCAACATTTCTCTGCTGTTTATATTAAGGGATAGGGTTTCCGTTTCGATTGTATATCCCTGTTTCTCTGGGCGAGTGATTTCCTATGCCTTTGTGCTTCTCTTTCATAAACTGAATCGTTAAATTTCTTTAGTAATTTTTTTAGATTTAAAGGTTGCATAATATTGAATACTTGTGGCTTTATGGTATATACATGTATCACTTTTTTTGCACCAGACAAGATAAATCAAGTGTGTTGCTGGTTTGTTTTGAGGTGGCTATCTACATGTAATAAAATATTTCTTACCTGACATTTAAATTAGATTTAAACCTTGCTTTTGTCAAAATACAGACTTTATTTATGTCATGCTGGCGACTGGAAATGTAAAAAAATTTCAGCACATAACATTGAAATTTTAACTTGGTGGACAGTTTATTAAAATGGTTAGATATGTAGATGTATACTCAGTTAGTATTGGTTCCAAAACAATCTCCACCTACTTTCACCTTGTCAAGTTCATTAACCTTGGTAAGTTCTTTGTAATAGGTGAAGTTCAAAATGTAGCATTTAAATAACAGAATCAACATGCAGTTTTAAGTGAGAATGTGGCACTAGTTTCGTAGAATTATGTATTACGTGCCACATTACTGTGGAATATTACTGTGGAATGGAAGTGCCCTTTAGGTCAAGTCAGTCCGCAATGGTCAAGCTATTGCACTGGATTTAATACATGTATATGTCCTCTATACCAGATTACAGATTATTTCTATCCCTTGCAGAGTTTTGATTTTGATTTACCTTGCCAGTTGTTTCCTTACATGTTAAATGTTTTTTTAAAGCAAACAAACTATTTTTCAAAAACTTTAAAAAATGATCAATACAAATATTATTTATTGTAACATATTTTAGATATGTGATCACAGCCTCAACAATTGCACTTCAACATACGTACTGTACATGTATAACGCACTATTGGATTTCTAAACTTATGCGCAGTGCGCATGAATGAATATTACTGCATTACAGCAAGTTCCTAAGAAACATTGACAGATTTAGATAAGAAATTTGCCTGTATTTTTTGTATTTAGTATTTAAAAATAGGACTTGAATATTTTTTCATATTTTGACCTTTAAGGTTTTTCCATCATCTTCTCGGTAAAAAGTAGTAAATTTTTAATTTCTATATGAAGAGCCATTGTTATGGTATTACTAAATATAAACCACATGTAGTATATATCACAGCGACTATTGGCAAAGTTGTGGGAAATAACATAAGAATGAGTGCATTTTATAATATTCTTTTTATGCAAAAGGAGAGAGTCTTATTCAGTCAATTAGAACAGAATAGAAAAGCATTAAACTCGTAGAATAAGGCATCTCTATAATACTTAGAGACTTGCATGTAGACTTTACCTCTGCTCTTTATAATCTCTAGAACACAATTTGTATTTATTTAATAGCACAAAATTTGGATGTTTTTGGTGGTGGCAGAGAGAGAGAGGGGTGGAGGGGGGTAGGGGGGGGGGGGGGGGGGGGTAGGGAAGAAAGTGAAAACTGTCAAGATTTGTGGACTTAAACATGGGGCATTCCATAGTATTTTGCATCATGATGGGGGGAGAGGGATGGGGGGAGGGGGGAGGGGAGCTCTATTATACTTAAACTTGATCAAACTTTGAAACTGTCCTATACACAATGGTGACAGTACCACTTTATGTTTTAGGATGAGTGTCATAAAAATATTATGTTGTTGCATTGCAATCACATTGGGTATAAATTCTAGTAAATTTTAAATTGTGCATGTTATCATTGAAGGTGTAACCCTATAATTTTCAATTTCATTAATGTGGAGGTTCGCATTGAGCTGACCATAATTTAAATAATTAGGTACATTGTGTAGGTTTGAAAGCTAAATGTATGCGATAATTTACTCTGTGTTTCATTGACAGTTGGCTGAGTGCAATTTTCTTAATGAGACTTGAAATCCTTAGTAGATATCAGAACTTTTTGTTCTTAATGATAAAATTGACAAAGAAAACTCAGGGTTTTGAGATACTGCCAATCTCCCTGAACTCACTGATACAAGATGGACTGGAGCTGATATGCCAATTAGACTCAAAAACGTCTTCCATGACTTCTGCTTGCCATCCTTGGAGTCATTGTCCTGGTTGCTTTAAGGTCAATATTAGGGACCTTAAGAAGCGATGACAGCAACATCTAGGATGGCAGCATAAAACAATAGCCTTAATTACAAAGTATGATAGCTGAACATGAAAATCCATGCAGTCAGCTAAATTTTGGCCATCATCTGCAAAATCATGATGTGAAATCATCAAAGAGAATGCAGACGTCAAAAAGTAAATCACTTCATCTTTCATTCGGTGTGAAGGGAACTCTATGCTAATTATATTTTCCAAAGATTTGGATTTGAAAAGTAATTAAAGGCAAATAAAGGAAATAGTAAGCACCAAATTTTAGGAGAAAACACTTTTGTACATCCTGTTATCACTGCTGTCACTGTCCTAGCTTCATAAAGTTCCTGTTAAGAACTGTAGACTGTTTAATACATAAATTGTAAAACTCATTAGTTCAATCAGTTCAATTTGTATGTCTGCGTGAAGTTTTTAATGTTTCAGTATGAGTGATATTGATATCCCTGACACCCCATAATTTCTTGTTCTCAGTGCTAAAGAGAAATCTAAAAGCCATGAGGATTTTGAATTTCTCAGTTACAAGAAAATTATGTTTGTTATGATGTTGATTGGAAGGCATTATGATGGCTGAGCGGTTAACATGACAGACTTGTAATGCAGATACCCAGTCGGTTTGACCATTGAGATTTTTATTCTGTTTTGTTAAACTTGACCACATCAGCATTATGCTGCAATTAAATACACATTGTCTAAATGAGTGCTGTTATAAATATAAATTATTAGATTATTATCTTTGGTTATAAAGAATGTTCTTACGCATGGACAAAGTACATCTGAATCAGTAGAAAAAGACAAATTTGAACCACTTCTGACTACCACCTATTTATTATCCTTACCCTAAAATCATAAATTACTGTTGTTATCATTTGTTTAATTGATGACTATAATTTTAGAAAATTGTATCTTTTAGCTACGTACTATTTAAATGTCTACACTGTGGAATATGAAGGGAACATAAAAAGATGTATAATATTTTTTTAGTTGACTTCAAATACTGCTACAATAGCAGGTTTCAATCCTTAGACAGGTTCTGTATTAAGTGAATAGCACTACAAAAACATATTTCTTGAGTAATTTAACAATTCAAAAAAAAACCCAGATTTAAAAACCACTTGGAATATTGTTTGGAATTATATTATCTGGTAATTAAAATCTCAAGTACTGTGGTCTAGCTATACAACTTTTAGCCATGCTTGTTGATTGAATAATTCATCCGGTGTTGTTTACTTGATTGATTTTTTTGTCCAACCTTGAAACAAAAGATCAAGTAAATGCGCAGGACAGGTTATTGTCCAGCAGCAGGTCTCTATGTGTTACCTGTCTTTTATGCTATTCAGTTGTCACAAAGGAGGAAGAATTATTGATATCAATGAACAATATTAGAGCAAGTTTCTAATAGCAGGTTTCTTTCTTTGGATCTGCTAAATTTGTTAAAATATTGATGTAACTGTTGGTAATGTTAGCAAACATCTTATGAATTCATTATTGCTGTCTATGTTTGATGTTTTAGAGAATATCTCCCTTTATTTCTCAGCCAGTATTGATGTCACAATATTTTAGGTTTGAATCTATTCTTTGTAGTAAAATACTGATTTAAATTTCATCAATTTTGTTGTGATTGTTATTCTTATACATTAACATGAACATGTACATGTAGTTTATGACTTGAAGGCTGCTGAATGTCAAACCTATCATTCAAATTCAATAATAATACATGTACCAACACATGTACACCATAAATTAAGCAATGATGTTTTCAAGGAATCCATAACTATAAAGTTCATACCTGTACCAAAATAGAGTGCATACCAAAGTTAAATCAAATCTCAGCTCTTATTCTCATATTCTAAGTAATATTTTTTACTCCAGTCATAGGACAATTGAGTTCCCTACTTAATTTCATATTGAATGTCTTCCCAGAAAAATAAAACACATTACTGTACCTTTTCAGGGCAGACTAGTTAATGGCCATGTGATGAACGTTACACTGTAGGTACTGCATTGGAATAATTTGGCTGACTGGCTTATCATTTAGCAATTACAGTATTTTACAATGGGCCACATTTGATATACAGGTGCACATGTATCCAAATTCGAGCGAAAATCATAAATACTTAGTCTGGTTAAGTCTCTACTGGGAATTGAGAGACAGAGAAACCCCTGACCAAATATAGAAGTTTATCCTGAAAGCCCTTGGACTCAAGCTCGAATTTGATACATTGTATATCAGACATGCCCTGTTAGACAACAAGCTTGAGGTTTCTATTATACAAATAGACTGTGTCCATCAAGGAACTATCGGCTGTTAGTTGCCTGCAGAAATTTGATGTTCTTAAAACAAATATAAACCTGAGAATACAGTTTCCAAGGGAAACTATCAGCCGGTAGTTTTGAGACAAACACAGTCTATTTGTCATTATTGTTCATCACAAAATCGTCTTCTGCTCTCAGCAGTCACAATTGCCTTAGTGATAGTTTGCATCTGCAGACAACAACCATCACATCACGTGATCACTTTTGGCCAATGAGCGCACACCAAAATTTTGTAGTGAACTATAATGGCTGATAAATGGCAGAGCTCAGAGTCAAATTACCTGTATCAAAGGCGACAGAAACCAAGAGCGAGAAGTCTTATTGTTTTAGCATGATCAAGCTCCAGTTCTTTCCAACTTACAGTGTACGTAGCTATCGATTAATATTGAGAAAACCTTTATTGGGTGATTTTGGCTGCACACATTTATCCTTCAAAAGTATTGAGTTAGCAGTTAAGTAGCCAATCAGATTGCAATTTGCCGATAGTCATTGGCTTGATTATTTCTAAAAATATCATTTCATAGGACCCACAACACACTTAGTTGACAATTAAACTTAGGAGATTTGCTATATATCTAATAATAGTTACTTGATATTTTTAGGTGTCGAGCAACAAGAGCACCAAAAGGAAGGTGATCCTGTCCCTGGGTGTCAGTAGAGAATTCCGTGACAAGCTGACTATATTTGCTGAGTTCCTTGCTCAACAAGGTATGATGGGATACTTTGGGTTAAAATGTGGGTGATGAAAAACAATGATGGGTAATGAATGCATTGGGATATACAATTAATGTATACAGATTTCAAAACACCAGTCCTTAATCAACCACACAGAAAAATATGGCACCTTATAAGCTTTTACCTACAATCCTTTGCACACAATAAATTATTTTTTTATAAAATTGCAGAAGAGAGTTTTTAAAGTGTCTGTAACCCTTCTTGCAATTTTTATAGCTATGAACCTTCGAAATGTTTTGAATACTTCTGTGAAGAAAGTTTTGGTTTACAGAGAATACTCAATGTTTTACGCTGTTTGAAATCATGTAAATTTGACCTTTCCTGACCCATGACCACGTAAGTACACGTAAAAGCCTGGGTCAATACCTGGGTAGACATCATCTCATTAATGCATTATTCTCCATGACACCTTTCTATCACAACAACATTGATGCATTGAAAATATACACAGTTTGTGAGTTGTTAGTAAAGAAAAAAAGTAATTTTAGTCAACATGTTAAGTATTTCTTCAATTGATTGCAAAGCCAAATTAATTATATGACATATACAACTGTATACAGGAATCAACCCAGGCTTTTACATGTACTTATGTGGTCATGGGTCAGGAAAGGTCAAATTTACACTATTTCAAACAGCGTAGAACATTGAGTATTCTCTGTAAACCAAAACTTTCTTCACAGAAGTATTCAAAACATTTCGAAGGTTCATAGCTATAAAATTGGGTTGCCGGCAGGCTCTCTCTTCCTCTCCTCCCCACCCCCTCCCCCCTCTCTTTTTTTCCTTGCCCCAATCCCTCTAATCTCCGCTCGCTGCTCTCCGATACTCCAGAGCCGCAACGCAGGATAAAAACAAGCCAGGACAGGTGTTGTTGCCAATACACTGTTATTTAAGGAAATAGAAGATTTATGTGTTATTTTGACTGTGTTAGGCATCATATTTTTTGTATCATGGATTAATTAGCCAACTGTCTTCCTTTCTTGGCATCTGAAAATAAAAATTCTGCAGTGTCAACAGTGGAATCACTTATTTCTCACTTGCGTGTCAACAATCTGACATTTGAATTACCCAATAAAGAATTACTGTTTACAAAGTCCATGAATTGAAACTCCTCGATTTACAAACCAGGCTAAGATTAGTCAGCTTGTCAACACATTGGGGAAGTTTTTTTTTGTCACCAATTTAGTCATTTTACGCCCACAATGTTTAGTTATCTAAACAGGGAAGCTTGCTGCTGAAAATGCTCTGCACACAATCTCAATGAAACTGTATAGTTTACATACAAAGTGAAATTTTCTTCTTTTTTCTGGTTGTGTAAACATATTAATTTTAAAACCGTTTCTTTTAACAAAACTAATCTTGAAAAACATTTTTAAATTACATGTAGCAATGAATGTAATTGTTTTTGTTGCTGTGGTTTTATGCTAACTTCATTGTCAGTTTTTGTCGTTTATTACTGGACAAAAGCTGTTTGACTGTTTTGCTAAATGAAATAACTAGGTTATGCAGTAGTTTTTATATTGCACAACGTGTTCTTACAGTGTATCTTCTTGTTATTATAATATAGTTCCTACTAAATGATGTTTTTATTCATCGTGTAAGTTTACTTTTATCTTCATGAGCATGTACTTTGCAACTGTCATTCCTTAAGGCATTACAAGGGTAAATAAACTAAATTGTATTGTATTATACTGTATTGTTTATTTTCACAATAACTTGGTAATCTGGGTTTGGGAGCTACCCTTTTTCTTGTAAAATCTGGTTTGGTTCTGTGGTACATCCCCACCCGCAGGTTTAAGTGCCAGTGTAATCTCACTACAATGTAAATTACATGTAACATATCCAGTGATGGCCAATGTGGCCTTGTTGTATTCAAAGATACCGGAAAATCTGAAGAACAGATACCAGAAGACGGACGCTTGAAGAGGTTTGTGTTGGATGATAAATATTTTCCATCTTATATGATTAACTATTCAGCTCCCTGGAGAAAAAGATTGTATCTGGTTTTCTTTATTGATAAACTATGAGTTCATGTAGGTATAATGAAATTGTAGTGGCTGGCCTTGGAGTAGCCTGCAAAAACAGCAAACTTATTTGAACTTGCTCCATGATTCCCAAAGAAGACCCTTCTTTGGGGAGTCACGGAGCAAGTGCAAAGAAGTCGGTTGTTTTTGTAGGATAACTTTGGGGTGAATGCATAAAGGAAAATTAACTGTACTGTTTCTGTCACGACTTTCAAGTGGTCTAGTGACAAGGCCTCTGATTGGATGAAAACCTTTTTCCATGGCACTTTCGTAGCATAGAAATAGGTTTTCGCCATTTTAAGTGTTTTGTCTACGTTTATTGTACAAAGGAAATATTAGACATTTATCTGTGTTATCACACCTCTGGGGCTTGTGTTTCTACAAACTCCCCAAATATATTTCCCACTCACAAACAATAAAAAACAAAAAAACTGCAAGTAGTTTGTCGGCTTATCTGCTAATATATGTTTCCGGTATTTATTTGTTACGTAAACTAGTGAATTGATCACCGGTGAAAACAAGAGGTATTATCTGGATCTTAAGGAGAACAACCGTGGCAGATTTCTCAAGGTTAGACCCATGAACGATCCATCTTGTACTTACATGTACGAGCTCGAAGTTTCTATCGGCTGAATGTTGACGAGGAGTTTAATTCGTAGCCATAAAGACTGCGAGCACGTACTCGAATGGGCCTTTTGCAGTTAGGCATTCACGTGATTGTACAGGATTGTACTGGATGGGAAAACAATCTTAATTCATAGATTTAAAGGCACTTGTAGGAGATCGGTATTGTTATTAGTAAAACCTGTCTGTAAATGCTATTTTCCACCTCCAATCGATTGTCGATCTTTCTAAAACAACGTTTTTAAAGATGGCTTGCCATCCAGCATCCATGGCAACGCCTTTTCCATGGGGATCACGAACTCCATTCGTTAACGAAGTATTATATCAGCACGTGACTGTTAGCTGCAAAAGGCCTCTTTGTTTAGTAGAAATGAACGAGTTCAAGCTTAAGGCCTGGGAAAACGAGGATACATAACAGGGTTGTCAATAGAAGCCGGCAGCCGGCGAATCTCGCCGGGTATTTTACATGAAATCGCCGCCTACTTTGATTGAAAAATTCCCCCAAAAATAGATATTTGCGCCAATCGCGCTCGATGCTCGCCGCCTACTCTTCAAGTTTTGCCACTTACATCAAATGTTATTGAAAACCCTGACATAATTTGTTGCGGAAACGTGTTTCCCAAACCTCGTGCGCAACATATTGCAGAAGCCAAATTTGGTGTTGAAATATTTTAAACATATTTTCTGTTTCCGAGAAGCAACGATGTTGAATAGAATCCAGGGCTGTGGAACTTTCTAGTATGATTACGACGCATGCGCCAGCATTTGTTTCTCAAAACCCAACCGGCTCTTTGCACGCCTTATCCAAGATTGGAATTTGGCCGCTGCTAGATGTTTCGCTTACGCTAATTGCGCATGCCCTACTCAACCGCGTGCTTTGCCAAGGAAACTGCTAAAGACGGCTTCCTTAGTTATTAACAGTATTATTTCGAAGACTGTTTGGTTTTCTGACCGATAATGCCCGCGGATTTTTAATTCTTTCGAACACTGTTATTCCTTCACCTGACGAGAATTGCGGCCGCTTGTTATTTACGGTGAATCGTGATACTCAAGCACACACACACAATATTTTTACGGTTTCAAGTAAGCAACATATTTGAGTTTCACAATTATTATCGTATCTCTAATTTTGGGCAGTTTATTTCAGTGATAAAAAAATAGCTAACGAATTCAAGAAGCAAAATTATTTGTGTGATTCGGAGTATTGACACTTTTTAAGCTCTTCGATCACGTGACTAAACCCGTACAAGAAACGTTAGTACGCTTAGATTCGAGTACGAGTATAACTTGGACTCAAAATACCTCACTCTGTAAATTCCTCCAAGCTAGAGACATTGGAACAAGGTACTAAAACCTGGTTTACACGACAAGTGTTTTGTGCACGGCATTCCAAACAGGCCGGGCCGAGACTATCTTTTCACAGGGTCACCGTTGCACTCCGTTTCAGACATCGAATTCTTCATGTGCCCAACTTACCGTAAAAAAATTGTGGGTGCTTAATTTTTTTTGGAGCTGAAGGGTGGGCGCTTATTGGAGAGGGGCGCTTATTGGAGAGGGACGCTTATTGGAGAGGGACGCTTATTAAAGGGATACCCGAGTGAAAAACATATTTGGTCTCAAAAGCATCTTTCAGATGTACTTTGTTCAGAAAATGTATTAAAATTTGATAAAACTTTTTCAGAGTTGAGAACGAGCCCCTCAAAGTTGGCCCCGCGAAGACCTGGGCGCCGCCATTTTGTTCATATTAATTCCTGTGACGTTTTTTTTACGTCACTTCGTCCCACCGGAGTCTTGCGGCTAACTTGTAGCGACTTTCTTTGTAAAAATTCACACGCTCGAAATTAGAGTAGATTTTCATCGATATGGCTGGGCAATTTCGTACTAGAACAAAAAATATCATGAAGACGATATTGTGAGAGAAGTTCAGAAGACTGGGAGGACGAGGAAAAGCATGTGGAAGGCGAGAATATCAGACGAACAACAAAAGGCGACTACCGAGCTAGTGCTATAAAGATTCGCTGTGTGTGTTTTTGTATGGAACTTGTCAGCCTTAAACACAAGACTAAAAGTAGATTATTACAATATTGATATCGGCATAGCAATCGAAGCTTGTTTAATTTAACTCAGAGAGATAATCAGGGTGTAGCAATCCACATAATTTTAATTTCGTTTACCTAACTGATGTGTTGTAAAACAGAGCGCGCGCGCCAAGTTCCACCACAATTGCACAAACATGCCGGGCTTGATCGCGCCAATGCTTTCACACAATTTAATAAGGGAATGGGATTATTTTTGCAATAAAATTGCTCCGAGTGTCTCGTTCTTGTGTCATTGCATATATTCTGCTATTTTGGGCTAGTTATGATCAGTTTTTACAGGGAGGTTTAACTTTTCAGGTGTTTCGTTTCAGTTGCACAAAGCCATGCAGTCAGTACAGATCGAACCGGATAACTCGCAAATTATATAGCTCCAATAAGTTTCGAAAGCAATGCCAATATCAATATTGTCATAATCTACCTTAGTCTTGCGTTTAAAGCTGACAAGTTCCATACAACAACACACAGCGAATCTTTACATCGTAGCACAACACCAGTTTTGCACTGCTCGGTAGTCGCCTTTTGTTGTTCGTCTGATATTCTCGCCTTCCACATGCTTTTCCTCGTCCTCCCAGTCTTCTGAACTTCTCTCACAATATCGTCTTCATGATATTTTTTGTTCTAGTACGAAATTGCCCAGCCATATCGATGAAAATCTACTCTAATTTCGAGCGTGTGAAATTTTACAAAGAAAGTCGCTACAAGTTAGCCGCAAGACTCCGGTGGGACGAAGTGACGTAAAAAACGTCACAGGAATTAATGTGAACAAAATGACGGCGCCCAGGTCTTCGCGGGGCCAACTTTGAGGGGCTCGTTCTCAACTCTGAAAAAGTTTTATCAAATGTTAATACATTTTCTGAACAAAGTACATCTGAAAGATGCTTTTGAGCCCAAATGTGTTTTTCACTCGGGTATCCCTTTAATTGTTTTCAACATGAACATCTAGATTTTCGGTATTTATTTCATTAAGCGTTCGGTAGTTTGATAAACGAACAAATAAGAACAAAGTGAAATGAACTGTAACAATAATCACGGTAGCTACCGTAAGAGTTACATCAGCATGTGCACGCTTGGTGAAATTCAAGATCCATATGCTTCACAGTCTATTCAAAGGGGGCGCTTATAAAAGAAATACTGTCAAAGGGAGGCGCTTATTAGAGAGGGGCGCTTATTTGAAGGGGGCGCTAAATCGAAATTTTACGGTAATATGTGCCGTCTCACCCACTGTCCTTTGCGCACTTCACAAGCTGTCGATGTCCTTTCCTGTAATCCAATTCTGAATTAAATAAATTGGAGCAGGTTTCAAGTGTCCGGCGAAAGTTTTCGGTGATTGCTTTGGTTTTGCGTTTACTTAGCTTTTCTATTGGCTGTGAAAATGTTTTGTAATCAGTCAGCGAATCAAATTCTAGAGTAAAACCAATCATGGTTTTGGTCCGTCACGCCATCAATCTACGATTGCGTTTACTTTTCCTCCTGATTGGTTGCTTTCTCATGTCAGTGAAACCAATCAGTATTCACTTTAGTTAGTGATTGGTTCGTTGTAATTGCTTTGGTTTTACTATATAGGCAATTGAAACCTGCTCTAAGGTATTCAGGACGTGTTGATTACTGTACGTATTTCGTGAAATCATTCTCGCAGCTGGAGCTGGGGAGCTCAAACCATCAAACTAGATTTTGGTTGGAGCGACTGTTGAATCAGACGGCGAACTTAATTCGTTGAACTGATTGTAGCGCTCAGGGAATATGGTTCTAAATTTTAACTTTCCCCGCGAAAATTATATTTCAAGATGGCATAATTAATGCATTTAGTTCGGCAAATGAGAAAAAAGAAAATCTGTATTTCTAACGAGACCTGAAACAACCATCAGAGGAATTTAGCGTGTTTTTTTTTTGGAGGGAGGAAAACCGGAGAAACCGGAGAAAAACCCTCGGATCAAGGGCGAGATACCAACAAACTCATCTCACATATGGCGCCGCGTCAGGGGATCGAACCTGGGCCACAGAGGCGAGAGGCGAAGAGCGGTGTTTGAATTAACACCGCTCTGGTGTCGCATAATGTTTTGCAAGGTCATGAGAAGAATTTAGAAAATTTAAGTAGAAATGTAATAGACCAGTTCGCGGTTAATTCCGACATTTTGAAAGAGGTGCAAACATGGCGTGTTTGTATTGGAATCCGATGCCAAATACTTTCCGTAAAATCGAATTTCTGAAATATTCACTATTTGCAAACTTAAGATACCAGGTAAAAGATTAACTGATAAAAATTTGAGGGAGGTAGCTGTGCTGGGAAGCATGCAATTGTGTTTTCAGTTTCCCATACATTTGTCTGTAAATTTTCCCGCGGACTTCGACTTCAAAACTCGGAAATTTCGATCCGGTCTAACACAAGCTTGGGTGTTTCAAAAATCTTACTTGCATGTCAGGGAGATGGGAAGCGGTATGAATGACCATTCAAAACTGGCACGTGCCTTGCTCATTGAAAAGGTCTCACACTTTCAAAAGTTTTGCTTCCTTTTTGGTAGGTCTCAAAATTCGGGTTGTTCGAGCTGAGCTGATGCAGCAGGCTCAAAATATTATTAAGTGTGAATATTATTAAGTGTAATTATTAAGTAAATATTATCATGTGTCTCCCAAGTAGTTTCTCCATAAAACACAATAAAAGACTTTGCCGAGTAAGAAATATCGACCTTTATCAAAAGCTTGACAAAAGCGAATGAATTTACAAAATATTCGGCTAAGAACCTAGATAGCCCATCGTTAAAAACATCTCTGGCAATATGAAAATAAAACAGAGCAAAGACTAATCTCAAAAAGTAAATTGCAAAAAACTCTGAATTTCTAACGAGACCTGAAACAACCATGGGGGCTGATCAAAGCCAGGTCCCGGCTAATCCACAGATCGAATTGGAATTTAGCGTGTTGGTTTTTGCGGAGGGAGGAAAACCTCCGAACCCGGAGTAAAACCCTCGGAGCAAGGGCGAGATACCAACACATATGGCGCCGCGTCCGCGAATCGAAACTGGGCGAAGCGCTTAACCACTGCGCCACCCCGGCTCCCCATGCCACCGCAATGCCATGGATAAACAATGAAATTTTGTTGAATAATAATAATTATCTAAGAAGTAAAGGAAAACAAGGCCGTTGTTGAGAATTTTGTATGAGTGGAACAAAAGTACGGCATGTCCGTAGCCTAACCGTACTGTAACTTGCTGTGCCGTAACTGTAATCGGATTGGATCAGACATGCCGTAGATCGTTGCCGTAACCTGTTTACTTATTCGAAATCTGCTCCATGCCTATTCGGGTATTATTTATGGTGTTTGTTTCCCTGTAGGTAAGTCAAACGCCTATTGTGTTCCCCAGAGGAGACAGGGAGAATCGGGGGCGTGGCCCTTTGCGTAAGGAGATCGCCATCCCAGCCCAGGGCATTGTAGACATAAGGAACAATCTGTCCGAGCTCCTGGAGGAGTGTTCATCAGATGAAGGTACGTACTGTGTACCAGCAGTCGAGCAATAAAATGGGGAAAGATTCCTACTGAGAAATACATAAGTATCGCCTAGACAGACACACACATAGACAGAGACACACACATAGACAGAGACACATGCAGACAGACACACACACATAGACGTACATGAAGACAGAGACACATAGATAGAGACATACACAGACAGACACAATCACAAGAGACAGACATAGGCAAACACAGAGAGACACAACAGACACATGTAGACAGACACACACACACACATAGACATACATGAAGACTGAGACCCACATTGACAGAGACACAGACACATGTACACAGAGACACGCACATAGACGTACATGAAGACAGAGACAGAGACACAGACAGAGACACAGACAGAGACAAACATAGACACACATGAAGACAGAGACACACATAGTGACACACAGACAGATACATGTACACAGACAGACACAATGACAAGAGACAGCCATAGGCAGACACACAGAGATACAACACACTGACAGACAAAATTAAGTACACGATTTTCCACACTTTTCTTTTCTCCGAGAATAGCTTTGATTCCAACATGAAATGCGAGCACACCTACAACTGAAATGCCTTGTGGACACAAGCTACTGCGAGTTCAACATAGCGAGAGAAAGCTTGATCTAAAAACAGAAAGTGACACGAATGTGGTTTTGAAACCACTTTGCCATGCAGTGTTGGCTTTAAAAGACTGCAGGCTTTGTATTGCAATCTCTTGAAGCTTTCTTGAATGTAATCTTTCAGAAGAGGCCAGCGAGTTGCCAAGGCCATGTGAGCTCAGAGTGGAGCAGAAGAGATTCTACTTTGACGTTGGCAGTAACCCCAGAGGTGTATTTCTTAGAATATCTGAGGTACGTCATATGTGCTGCTACAAACACATTTGCACAAGTATACCCAGTATGCGTATTGTATACAATTTGCCGTTTTAAATATATTATCAGTGTTTGTAGGGATGGAAGAAAAATAATTAAACTTAATGCTCCGGATAAGAAGGAAAGGACTGAACGGCATGAAATGTAAGGTGTTCATATTTTATTCTTCTTTCTCGTAATTTAATTGGTTGGTACTGCTGAAGTAATGCACTTTCGTTAGGTAATATTTGAATTTTAAATTTATTTTTGATCAAACTACCTATGATTTGATTTTGGAGAAATTCGTTTTTGAGGAATGTTATCAAATTTGTGATTCAAATATATTTAGTTTTCTTCCTTTCCTATTGGCTAGATGGTGTTTACGTTTTCACAGTAAAAATGGTCAACAGCATACAGTTGATTTCCTTTGGTCATCTCAGGCAGCACTTAAGTGCCTATAATCCCTAGCCAGAAATCATTTATTGGGGCGCAGTAAAGTGTTTTAAATCTTTTTCAACCGTTTTGGGGCGATTTATGTTTGTAGTATCCTTGAAATGACGTCATATAGGGAGGAGGTCAAAACAATGGTCCTGGCTAGGGACCCAATGTTAGGGGGTGGGGTATGACCCGCCACCACCAACCTTTTTGGATAGTGAGGGAGGGAGGTTGTACCCGAGACCCACCACCTTTTTGGCTGGTGAGAGACGGGGGTTGTACCCGAGACCCACCACCGTTTTGGGGCTTGTGAGAGAGAGGGTTGTACCCAAGACCCACTACCTTTTTAGCTGGTTACTGAGGGGTTGTACCCAAGATCCACCACCTTTTTGGCTGGTTAGGAAGGGGTTGTACGCAATACTTCCAACCACCTCTGAGGACTGTTTTGACTGGCTGGCTGGCTAGGACGACCAAGATATGTTATTAAACTACGACGTCCGCTCAGATTTAAGATCCAAGGACGGCAACGCTGATGATGACGTGATTGGAATATGGTGGTAAATTTTGCAGATTTTTTTCTTATTATTAAATTTAAATAATATAAATGCTACTCCGCTTCAATGAACTGTTCTTTCCCGTAAAAGAGTATTTCTTTATCCTTCCATGCTTTTCTACTTTTCTGCTGCATGATTTACAAACAGTAACTCTCTCCCTATCTCGAACCGAACGGCAAATCCGGCGAGAGACTGCTGTTTAATTGCCTCAAATATTATAACGATTTTTTGCTTCAAAAAGGTATTCACAACACTGATACACGTTTAAGAGGCACTTGAGAAGCAAATGGATGCAGCCAAGTAGGGCCTTAATTTTGACAATCTCAAATAATTTGTCAAGGCAAGCGCTTTGTTTACTTGAACCAACGAACTATTTACAGCCGCCATGGCAGTTATTAGCCTGAATTTCAGCCGTCTCCTCCGGTTCTTTGCATTTGTTAAAAAAATAATCCACTTTGACGTCACTGAACGGCATTATTAGACGTCTCTCGGGCCGGAGAGGAGAATTCAGGATAATCATTGCCCAAATATGGTGAAAACATGCTTGGAATATCGGTTACATACACATGAGTCTAGTGTTGATCGACTAGTACCTACGGGTGAATATCCGACAGAAGCTGTCACTTTTTCACCCTCGGTTGAACATTTCCAGGAACGTCGACGTTCATTATGTATTCGCAAATTACAACTTTGCAAACTACAACTTCGCTCGAAGTTGTAATTTGCGAAGTTCTATAGCATGATTTTTTCTGCGTAGCCGATATAACACCCAAGGATTAGTCTGCGTAGCCAGGGATTTACTGTACCGCTGCCGGCTAGGAACAATTTGTCTAGGATATGGCAAACTTCAGAGCTGACCGTGCTGTAGCTTTCAACTTTGAAGGACTACAAATTTCTTTAGACGTGAAAATTTCATCTTCTCGGAAACGTATTAAATTTGTTTTCTCTTTCCCGCTTTGCTGCCCTCGTTTGTTTTTTGCAGTGTCTCCTAACTACTTTCATCTCCTTTTTTATGTTTTTGCCTTCATGCTTACAAGATCGCGCAATTCTGATCAGTACTTACATGAAAAATGGGTATGTATGTGAGGCCAAGAGGCTCAAACCCTGACCCTGTTTGACCCAATCCGAGCTCCAAAACCCTGATTGCCCCCTTTTTTTGGGAAAAAACCCTGATTGCCCCTTCTTTAAATTGTTTTCAAAACACGGTCGGATATATACCCCGGCCGGTATACCGCGTACCGGGATTGCATGCAAAATACGGAACATTTCAAGTCGGGACGTGTCATTGGGTAAACAAATCAGCAGATGAAGTACATAGATAAGTACTGAAGTACGAATTAGCGGCGTCACGATGTATGGGAACCTCAGTGCTTGCATGTGGGCAGGCGATCAAAATGCGGCAACAGAATGTCTTTTTGACATAGTAGCTAAAAAAAACTGAACCCTAACTGCCTAAAAAGTACTGAACCCCGACCCTGACTGCACCCAAATTATACCCAAATCCTGACCCTGATCTGCCCAAATCAGGTCAAAACCCTGACCCTACCTGCCCAAACCGAGCTCAAAACCCTGACCCACCCCCGCGGCACTTACATAATACGTCACAAACAGGAGTACCCCACCCCCCTCCCGGGGTTTTGCACCCCTTTCAAAATGTCGAAATTAACCGCGAACTGGACTAAATGGCCCAACATCAAATTTACAGTGGTCCGTACGGCCGGTACACTTTATATAGTATTAAAGTTTATTCTATCAGTCCTGTTTTGGCAAAGATCATAGTTTTTGGAAGGTTTCCCGGCCAGTTCATCAGCGTACAATGAAGGGGTTTAAGTTAGCCGACATGGTGTCATATAATTTATTTCAACACCTTCACAAAAAGTTCCTAGCTGTCGGCGTGGGAAGTTAATCCCTGCATGGACTATTTGTTTGTGGTAGAAATAAAGTCGCGTGGCTAGAACATGTGGTGATGTGGACATATGCGGGTGTTACACGGCGCAAGCTGTCGCTTTCACCACCGTCAATGTTCTCCAGGAACGTTCTCCTCAGGAGAGCCGGAAACGGTATGATAAATACAAAGTATGTTTATCTGCTAGACGTCTCCATTTTGAGTTACTACTTGAAGACATTGATACACGGAGAAAGAGCCGAGAAACGAGATGATAAACGCTGCCTAATTATAAGTTAACTTTCCTCTGCTAGCGAGCACACAGGCAGCCCAAGCTCAAGTTACGAAAATATAAGGGTTTGTATGGGAGCGTAGCGAACTCCTTTTACTAGCCAGAAATACTGTACAATATTTGAATAAAATGACTTACCTTGCCACTGTGATGTCTTCTGTCGTGTTTCTCTCCTTGTTGGCTGAAATCAGCTTAAAACCTCCCAACAAGGAGAGAAACACGACAGAAGACATCACAGTGGCAAGGTAAGTCATTTTATTCAAATATTTTACAGTATTTCTGACTAGTAAACGGAGTTCGCTACGCTCCCATACAAACCCTTATATTTTCGTAACTTGAGCTTGGGCTGCCTGTGGCGAGCAGTCTCCATTTTAGCAGTAGAGAGATCTTTCGCAAAATAAAGTAAGCTGCTTTTCAGTTAAAACAGCAAAATTTACAAAGAATGATGTATGGCTGTGTGGCAGGATTTATGGAGTCTCGCTGGCTGCTTTAAGAATCGATATACAAGGAAAGTCTATCAAAGGACGTCTACGTCCCTAGTGCCTCAGGGAAGTATTCTTGGTCCCCTGCTCTTCCTAATATACATTAACAATCTTCCAAATTGTCTGGAATCCTGTGAGATATCTATTTATGCTGACGACACAGTCATTTACTTCTCTTCGTCATCCCTGCGTATTGTTGAACAGACACTCAACAGTGATCTGGCAAATGTTGCTAATTGGTTCAATGAAAACCTTTTGACGCTGAACATTAGTAAATCTAATTTTATTCTAGTTGGTAGCTCACATAAGTTAAAGGTATGTAATGACATATCACTTACTATCAATAGTTCTTCTCTTACGCGCGCTGATTCATTTAAGTACTTAGGTGTGACTATAAACCAAACCATGACGTGGTGCGATCATATAGATAATGTTATTTCTAAGGCGAATCAGCGCATTGGCCTGTTGAGGCGCATAAGGCATCTTTTACCGTTGCATGCTCGTTTAACTTTTTATAATGCGCTTATTTTACCCATTTTAGATTATGCAGATATAGTTTGGGGAGATAAAAATAACATTACACTTATGGACTACCTTCAGGTTATTCAGAATAAGGCCGCCAAAGTAATATTAGGTTTACCAGTCCTCTCTTCTTCGAGAGAAGCTTTAGATCAGCTAGGTTGGAAAATGCTCAAGGTACGTCGAAAATTCCATCGCTGTACCACGGTACATAAATTACGTAATGGCCAAATTGACTACGATTTTAATTTTATAACAAATAGAGAAGTACATAATTATAATACCCGAAGAACTATCTGCACAAACCCAAGAGAAACTGGGGGAAGCAGCGGTTCACTTATCACGCCATAACGGATTGGAACAGTATACCTTTAGAGATTCGTAGTATTAGCTCTTTATCATGTTTTAAAAGTAAGCTTAAAGATTACTTATAATTATCGTTCTTAGCTAAATTAGATTTGCTTCATGACTTTTTATTACGTTTTTAATTAGCGTTTCCATTGCATTTTTATCTTTTATCTTGTTATTTGTTTTTAAATTTTATACAGGGCCCCATTGAAAAACACCTTGGTGACATGGGTACCCTGTTAAAATATTATTATTATTATTATTATTAGATCCTACGTAATAGGCACAAACTCTCATAATTTTCGACATTGTTTATTAAATCAGAGGTGATACCTGGGATTATGCATGTTACGTACTCTACTCCGATTCTGGTATCTTTACAGGATCTCCCGATCCCCATCTTCTTCTCCTCCACAGTCCAAGCCTGCAATGCAGGCGTTTCTAGTGGTTTTCCCCGCTTTCGTGGACGTTTTCCGCTCGCGAATGAATGTTGCGGTTTTCCAAATAAAACGCCTGCATGGCAGGCTACCACAGTCCAGCCCGGCTGTTCACGGACTACCAATTAACACCTGGCCTACTAGGAGCCTGCGAAAGAAAGCTGACTTCTTTGCGCTCGCAGGCAATCGCGGTTATAGACTTCACTGTTTTTATTGTCGGAATAAGAGGAAGAAAATGGAATGTTGAACTACCCTGGTTCCAGAGCGAAGAAGCCGCAAAGCGGCGATCAGTGATTCTCGCAGCTCGCTGATCGCCACTTCGCGGCTCTTTCTCTCTCTAACGAAACCTCTGGAACCAGGGTAATTGTTGGGTTTTCTGGCTCGCAAATTGCAAAGAAGTCGGCTGTCTGCTATCGCAGGCTAATACATTACACCACGAAAATACGAGCAGTCGACAGAACTACTGTAGAACCGTTCACTTGTGATTTTTTTAGCTCACATCTATTTTCAAACATGTAAACCTCAGTGCTGTTTATATCACAGGCCGCCCAAGTTCTGACTATATATCGAAGCAGTGAATTACAAGGATTGTATGGGAGTTCTTCCGATAACTCTAATAACTCGGAATAATAACGTAAATATAGTTACAGATCTTCTGTAATACAAGGTGAATAAAGGAAGAAGGCTTACTTGAAGTTGTTTTGTCGTCCGATTTGTGTTCAGGTTGCTAGAACGGCGTTTTATGGAAGTCTTCAGTCATAAGAACTCAAGAATTCCATAAAACACCGTTCTCGCGACCTGAACACACCTTGTATTGCAGAAGATCTGTAACTATATTTACGTTATTATTCCGAGTTATCGGAAGAACTCCTATACAAACCCTGTAATTCACTGCTTCGATATACATAGTCAGAACTTTTCCCTGATGGTAGGGACATTTCCACTGCATGCGTAATGAGGGAAAATTAGAAGAGATGCACGCTGGAAGTGAGACGGTCAAAAGCATCAACTCCTGCTCCCCTCTGGCACTACTAGCCCTGCGCTCCTGGATGAAAAATACTGAATCCAAACTGACCTGTCTTCATTATACCCGTCATCGTAATCCATGTGGGATGAGCTATTTCAATCTGCGCGTTATTCTCTTCATTTCTCAAGCCCGCTTCTTCCATGTGGGATACTTAAAACCATAAACGTGCATGCTCTTTGAATATTTAGTCAACCGCATAATTACATTGTATTTTAGTGTTATTCTTCTCAAAAACAACACGCTTGTCCCCAAGGGAAGCCAGGGTCGTTCAATCAATGGCGCTCAGTCGAGCATTAAACAAAACGTTTTCGAAAGCAACTCAACTGCGACGTCTTTAGTTTCGGCAGAGAAAACTAAACTTCTCAGAGATTTGTTCCGTTCCTCGGCGATCATGGTATAACAAACTTATACCATGCCATTTTGGGGTATTAGTGATTTAAATTGCCCCTCGAGCCTCGGGAAGATTTGTAAAAGTCCCTCGGCCGTAGCGGCCTCGGGACTTTTACAGATCTTCCCTCGGCTCTCGGGGCAATTTAAATCACTAATACCCCGAAATGGCATGGTATAACTTATAATTAGTTAAATAAAAATTCGGGCAAGCTTGAAAGACCCATTGCCTAGTGGAATAAGGTTGAAGTTTTAACTAATGATTCTCCTAAGAAGTAAAGGAATATACAATAGGCTGCGGCAATGAGCACATCCTTACATACGATTTTGCTGGAATATGCCTTAAAGTACCTACATGTAAATATGACAATTTACAAAAGTGTAGAATCATGTTGTTACTGTTGCAAAATCTTTGTGAAAGACTCGAGCACAATGTAGTTTTCGGGTCCTTGAACAAGCCAAAGTTTGACCAGAAAATCCCCAGCATGGCGGGATCCCCAGTAAGGAATTACACAAGACTTTAACTTGATGAATTAGAACTTTAAAAAAAATTCAGTGAAATGGACCACATAAATGCGTAAGTTTTCTATTCTTTCAAATCTTTTGTATTGTTATGCCTTTTCTGTCCATAAGCATGACTCCATGAGTTCGTTGGTTTTTGACGGAGCATGATCAAGCAGTGAGGAATTGCACCAGAAAATTTCGTAGCTCGTATTATAAACATTTAATAGCATGGTTTGTACGTGATATTTGGCATAAATACCACTCGTGAGATTTCAAAATTCCTTGTAATTTCACTGACCGCTACGCGGCTCGTGAAATTACAAGGTATTTTGAAATCTCTCTTGGGTATTTATGCCAAATACCACTACAAACTATTACTATTACAAATGGAGAAATTAATTATATTTTGGCGGGACATAAATTATCGAATGATGCCCAGGCCTGCTCTGTTTGTTTAAAAAATCCAATGGTAAAACGGCATTCTTGAATATCAGAAGACGAAGTTGAATTGTGACGGTTATCACACTCTATGTTTATTTGCCCCACTTCATGCAGAGCTAATTATGGATATCGTGAGGTCATCTCATTACTGTGTGATTGCTTCTCATTCTGTTGGGTTTCTAACAGTTCAAAAGCCTCACCAGAAGCTAAAGTCGTTTCAAGCTGTTTTACGAATATCTACAGTGTGACTACGGTAACCGGGCCACTTAGACAACGAGAACTAAACACATTGCACAATGAAAATAAAGCATTTCAAAAGACAAATCCAAGCATATCCACACGACGTTTTTCATTCAAATGACTCCAACTTCAGAAGTAGTCCATCAAATTTGCCTTTTATCGGGTCGAAGCTCGAGCAAGTGAAATACTATTGTCTTGTACTCGACACTGATTGGCTCAATTAACAGTAAGTTCGAGTGCTTTGTTTCTGTTGTGCAATGTGATTGGTTCTCGTTGTCTAAGTGGCCCGGTTACAGTAGTCATACTGTAACGTGTTCGTATAACAGCTTTAAACGACGGGGTGGAGAAAGGGGAGGGTCATAAGTTTTTGAACCTCCCCAAAATGGAGGGTCAAAAAAAACAAATAGCAACTGAAAAAGAGGTTATAGGGGAAAGGGGCACACTATTTCATACTTATTGTCCGGGGAGGGTTGTATAGTTTAGATATTTAAAATTTCTGACTAGTCCCTTGCTGTTATCACACTTTTTCTACACTTGATCCAACACTTTTTTCTTGCCATTTTTGATTGAAATTATACACCAGTAGCTTGCAATAGGCGTTTTGCAGCCAACAGTCACGTGCTGATATATCACTTCAATAACCAAAGAATTGCGTTCGTGATCCCATGGGAAAGGCTTTACTGGATGGCAAACAAACTTCAAAACGAGGTTTTAGAAAGAGTGACAATCGATTGGAGGTGAAAAACAGCATTTACAAACGGGTTTTGCTAAAAACTCTACTGATCCCGTGTAAGTGTCTTAAAGTGCCACTACGACGAATATTTACCATTTCGATTTGCCACTTTTTGAGTGTCAATAGATCAGTCAGTGTTAGAAATATCCGAAATACTTAACAATTATTCACCGAAGTGGAGGTGAATAGTGGTGGATATTTACCAAGCTGCAGGTGATTAGCCATCACCAAATAGTTATTTTATTTTCTGTCAAATGGACAAAACTCGCGCGAGGTGATCGCTGCTTCGCTCGGAGGTGAATATGAAATCACATTCACTGTTTGAGTAGCCAATCAGAGCGTGCGAAAAGTGATATTCACTGGTGTGGTATATACTAATTAACAATTATTCAACGAAGTGGTGGTGAATAGTGGTGGATATTTACCGAGCTGCTTCGGCTCCACCACTATTCACCAACACTGAGGTGAATAATTGTTTTAGTATATACCACACATTCGTGAATAGCCAACACCAAATAGTTATATTCGTATTCACTGTTTTCAGTAGCCAATCAGAGCGCGCGAAAAGTGATATTCACTGGTGTGGTATATACTAATAAAGAATATTCCCAAATGGGCAAGTTAAACCACAAAATTTTAGGAGAGTTTACCGGTGAAATCCTGTTCGCCATTACTGGAAGCCGTTCTCATTATTCAGCGGAAGTGATGTAATATACTTAACACGACAACCTCGTCGCGCGAAATAGTGTGCATAAAAATGTAGCCAACCTCGCAAAGATAAATATAACTTTCTTCTTGTGTACGTGAAGAAGGTTTTAGTATAAATATGCCTCGAAGGCGATGTTTTGTGCAGGTGAGTGTATGACATCACTTCCGCTGAATAACCCTTTGTATAAAGCTGAACAACCTCCGTAATGGCGAACGTTTAGATGAGACTTCCTGTCGTCGTATCGAAAAACGATTTTAACTGGTAATAATATATCAACTCTACTTTATGAATATGCAAAAAACATTGATATGTCAAAATTTGATCGTAGTGGCATGATTGCCTAACTGCAAAAGGTCCATTAAATCCATCTTATCGGATTTTCTTGTTATTGTATATCGCACTGCTTATTAGCCTGATTTATAGATGCTCTGATGTCATTCGCTCAGCTCTCTCCCTAACTGTTTACCGTACGGGCACATTGGGTGTCGGAAGTGTTTTGGTTTTGCGTTTACTAAGCTCTCCTATTGGCTGAGAAAGTAAACCAACCAATCAGAATCCAAAGTAAAACCAAACTCAAATTGGTTTTACCTTTTCTTTGGTTTGTCATTGGCTCACAGGGAAGCCATTTATGAGTTACTTGTGATTACTCGCTCCTATGATTGGCTGGCCGTGGGTAGTTTGCGTTTGGTTTTAATACACTCAATTGAAAACCGCTCTATACTGTATAACTAATGCTGTTCTTACCTTCACAGGTTACTGCTAACTACCGTACATCCATCACCATCCCAAAACGAGGGTGGAGAAATGTTCGAGATACCATCGGTTAGTAAGCAAGTACTACCCGATAAATAGAGTGGATTTCGTATGAGTAGGCAAGTTACAGCAATGACGTACAGCACGGTTACCGTACGGCATGCCGTGACATTGAAATGGTTTCCCTATTGTTTTTGTCCTTCTTATCCAATGTACGGAATGCCGTGACATTGAAATGGTTTCCCTATTGTTTTTGTCCTTCTTATCCAATGTACGGCATGCCGTGACATTGAAATGGTTTCCCTATTGTTTTTGTCTTTCTTGTCCAATGTACGGCATGCCGTGACATTGAATTGGTTTCCCTATTGTTTTTGTCTTTCTTATCCAATGTACGGCATGCCGTGACATTGAAATGGTTTCCCTATTGTTTTTGTCTTTCTTATCCAATCAAATTACAGAGTTACGGTTACAGAAAGTTACAGTACGGTGAGGCTACAGACATGCCGTATATTTGTCCCACTCATAAGAAATCCGCTCTTATCTCCCTTGTGACAATCAATTACTGTCCTCTACAGGCCTTGTTACACGTTACAATTTTTCTTGCAACTTGTCTCGCAAAAACACAAAGTTTCAGGTTGCATGAACATGTTAGCGTGTAACATGCCACTGGCGGATCCAGGGTTTTGGGTTTGCAACCCCAGGGATTGAGCCAGAAATTGAGCCAGAAGGGACAATTTGGCCCTTTTGCGGGTGATCTGGCATTTGATTTCCTTTGGAAGGAGACAAAGCGGGTCAATTTGACCATTATTGTATTTTTTTCTCAAGGGGCAAATGTATTTTTCAAGCGGGAATGGTGCAATGGCGCAGCCTGGCCTGTTCCCTGCAATCCCCACTATGATTTCTGTAAATTACTGTTTTAAAATCTCTTGATAAAAAAAAAATCCTTTTGCAAATTCCCCCCTTTCACAAAATCCTGGATCCGCCCCTGCATGCCCTCGTGCGACTTTTGTTTTCAAAATTGAAAGTTGCACGAGAAGTTGATTTGGTTTCTACCGCAACACACACACTATCAGTTGCAGGAAACAAAAATAACGTGGGTCGTGCAACTTATCTGGCAATCTCGAGATATTTAAAACATTCCAACCAGTGATGCTTTGAATATTACTTCTCAAACTCGTGAATTATTCATTAGATTTTAAGTCAATCAGGGGTTGTATTCCGTCTCGGTGAAACACTCGGCCCTCGGGATTCCTTGTTTTCTCGGTGTTTGGAACCCCTGATCAAACACTGAAATGAGTGTTTTACGTCTAAAACCCTGGTCAAACTATCGAACATTACACTCTGTGAACCGAGTATAAAACATTTTACTACCTTAACTACACAATACATAGCTTCAGCATTGCACAGATTAAAATATTGGGGTGGCGGCTAAACACAGTCAAGCATTTGATCGAACAAAAGCAAACTTAATCCAACGTTAACATTTGATCAAACAAAAAATGTTGGTCCAACATTAGCCTGCGAATACAGCCGTCTCGCATCGGGAACCACAATCAAAACGTGGCCCCCGAGAGAGACGTTTGCGTCTTGAGACGGAACATTCCATACTGATGACGTTATGCGGCCAGGATCTGGTCGCGTTATTTGATTGGATAGTATGCCTAATTATCATATACGAGCCAATCAAATAACGCGACTAGATCCTGGCCGCATAACGTCATCAGTATGGAATTTTCCGTCTCAAGACGCAGACGTCTCTCTCGGGGGCCACGTTTTTGATTGTGGTTCCCGATGCGAGACCGCTGTATTCGCAGGCTAGTCCAACATGGGATGACAAACTATTGAACAAAGTTGATCGTGCAATCTAACATTGTTCGATAACAGGAGCTCGTGTCGATAGTTTGGCCGGAGCTTAAGGCCCGTTTCAGATGGCGAACTTTTCATGCGCCAAACTCAATGGTAATGAGCCATAACAATAGATTTAGTTAATTAGACATAACAATAGATTTAGCTCATTAGCCATAACAGTAAATTTAGTTCATTTGCATTGGATCATGCGCATGAAAAGTTCGCCGTCTGAAACGAGCCTAACATGCTCGTATGCAACTTTCAACATATTTTGCAAGATAAGTTGCACGAGAAAGTGTAACATGTAGCAATGCCTTAAAGCCTGGTTCACACTAGTGACACAAGCATAAGCAACATCAGGCTTATGCTTGTGTTGCTAGTGTGAACGTGTCGCTTGTGTGAACGTGTCGCTTGTGTGAACCAGGCTTATGCTTGTGTTGCTAGTGTGAACCAGGCTTATACTTGTGTTGCTAGTGTGAACCAGGCTTATGCTTGTGTTGCTAGTGTGAACCAGGCTTATGCTTGTGTTGCTAGTGTGAACGTGTCGCTAGTGTGAACCAGGCTTATACTTGTGTTGCTAGTGTGAACCAGGCTTATACTTGTGTTGCTAGTGTGAACCAGGCTTATACTTGTGTTGCTAGTTTGAACCAGGCTTATGCTTGTGTTGCTAGTGTGAACGTGTCGCTAGTGTGAACCAGGCTAATACTTGTGTTGCTAGTGTGAACCAGGCTTATGCTTGTGTTGCTAGTGTGAACCAGGCTTATGCTTGTGTTGCTAGTGTGAACGTGTCGCTAGTGTGAACCAGGCTTATACTTGTGTTGCTAGTGTGAACCAGGCTTATACTTGTGTTGCTAGTGTGAACCAGGCTTATGCTTGTGTTGCTAGTGTGAACGTGTCGCTAGTGTGAACCAGGCTTATACTTGTGTTGCTAGTGTGAACCAGGCTTATACTTGTGTTGCTAGTGTGAACCAGGCTTATGCTTGTGTTGCTAGTTTGAACCAGGCTTATGCTTGTGTTGCTAGTGTGAACGTGTCGCTAGTGTGAACCAGGCTTGCGCTTGTGTCACTAGTGTGAACCAGGCTTATGCTTGTGTTGCTAGTGTGAACGTGTCGCTAGTGTGAACCAGGCTTATACTTGTGTTGCTAGTGTGAACCAGGCTTATACTTGTGTTGCTAGTGTGAACCAGGCTTATGCTTGTGTTGCTAGTGTGAACGTGTCGCTAGTGTGAACCAGGCTTATACTTGTGTTGCTAGTGTGAACCAGGCTTATACTTGTGTTGCTAGTGTGAACCAGGCTTATGCTTGTGTTGCTAGTGTGAACGTGTCGCTAGTGTGAACCAGGCTTATACTTGTGTTGCTAGTGTGAACCAGGCTTATGCTTGTGTTGCTAGTGTGAACCAGGCTTATGCTTGTGTTGCTAGTGTGAACCAGGCTTATGCTTGTGTTGCTAGTGTGAACGTGTCGCTTGTGTGAACCAGGCTTACGCTTGTGTCACTAGTGTGAACCAGGATTATGCTTGTGTTGCCAGTATGAACCAGGCTTAAACGTCTGCTCTTAAAACATTCTTTTCCAACCTCGTGTCGTATCTTCAAGCCCATTTTGTGTTTCCTAACACCATTTTCTTGTCTGCAGGGGATCTGATTGACAAGATGGAGGAGGGTGGTGGTGGGGATGATTAGACAGTACTCCTTGTTTACCCGCAGCAGCATGTTCTGTTTTTTTTTTGGTGAAGGTGGTTCTTACTCAGACTTGAAGACAATTTCTGAAATTAGTTTTTATTAAGCTATGCAGATCGCAATATTTGTGGTCTCGTAGAACATTTTTTTTGAGAAGCGAGTGTGTAAGAAGAGCGCGCAGAACACTCGGTACAAATGCGAATTTACGAAAGAATCCAACACCTAAACTTGCTTGTACAAAAAAAATATTCCATCGCCCCTTGAGCTCCGTGGATTGTTGTAAACCGGTCAGCCATCATTGATGTAAGAGGAAGTTGGAGCTGAATGTAGCGTAAAGGCACTGGGCAGCAGTATTAAACCTGATTGAAGACCTTCACTCGTGTGCCTTATATCAAAGCACAAGCAACATACACAGCCGAAGTGATGTATTGATCATTAGCGGTACTTGTGTTCTTATCTCACACCTGAGTAGAACAAGTACCGCTGATGATAACTAAGGCACTGCATCTGCGTATGTTGCTTGTACTTATGTCGCTAGTGTGAACCAGGCTTTACTACGTCTGCGTATGTTGCTTGTGCTTATGTCGCTAGTGTGAACCAGGCTTTACTGCGTCTGCGTATGTTGCTTGTGCTTATGTCGCTAGTGTGAACCAGGCTTTACTGCGTCTGCGTATGTTGATTGTGCTTATGTCGCTAGTGTGAACCAGGCTTTACTGCGTCTGCGTATGTTGCTTGTGCTTATGTCGCTAGTGTGAACCAGGCTTTACTGCGTCTGCGTATGTTGCTTGTACTTATGTCGCTAGTGTGAACCAGGCTTTACTACGTCTGCGTATGTTGCTTGTGCTTATGTCGCTAGTGTGAACCAGGCTTTACTGCGTCTGCGTATGTTGCTTGTGCTTATGTCGCTAGTGTGAACCAGGCTTTACTGCGTCTGCGTATGTTGCTTGTGCTTATGTCGCTAGTGTGAACCAGGCTTTACTGCGTCTGCGTATGTTGCTTGTGCTTATGTCGCTAGTGTGAACCAGGCTTTACTGCGTCTGCGTATGTTGCTTGTGCTTATGTCGCTAGTGTGAACCAGGCTTTACTGCGTCTGCGTATGTTGCTTGTGCTTATGTCGCTAGTGTGAACCAGGCTTTACTGCGTCTGCGTATGTTGCTTGTGCTTATGTCGCTAGTGTGAACCAGGCTTTACTGCGTCTGCGTATGTTGCTTGTGCTTATGTCGCTAGTGTGAACCAGGCTTTACTGCGTCTGCGTATGTTGCTTGTGCTTATGTCGCTAGTGTGAACCAGGCTTTACTGCGTCTGCGTATGTTGCTTGTGCTTATGTCGCTAGTGTGAACCAGGCTTTACTGCGTCTGCGTATGGTGCTTGTGCGTATGTCGCTAGTGTGAACCAGGCTTCTGCTTGTGGGAGATCTGCTGTAAAGTATGCATGCCGGCGCGGGAAGAAGTCTGGTAACAATGGTATCAGAGCGAGGCCAGTTGGCCCAAAGATCGGAGTCGGTCAGAAATGTCTTAGTTTCTGTCGTACCGCACTGTTGTGTTCTTTGTGTCATAAGGAAATTAACGTTATTTACCGCTAGAGGTGGGTCAAAGAACATGGATGGGCCATCGAGTAAAACGACTTTGTGAGCGTGGACTGAACAAATCCCGTGCTGAAAACCAGCCGACCCCCTCCTAAAGTGCCCATACGCCCTAGCCAGAAATAATTGATTTGGACGCCGTAAGGTGGTTAAAATCTATATCAACCATTTTTGGGCGAGTTATGGTCGTAATATTGCCTTAAAATGCATTACAAATCCGTGAAATGAGGTGTTATGAGTTGAAAATGAAGTGAGTAATAACATTGAATCGTCATTGAAATTTCATTTTTTCATAAACGAAAATGGCAGATGTGATTTTTTTTTTCTGTCAGTCATTTTGTTTTCCAGATTGACTTAAATCAAAGAAAACTGGCTAGAGCTCATAGGCACTTTAAACAAACAACGAAAAAGCATATTCCGCTCTGTTGGCGGTTAAAGAGGTTTTTAACAGACTATCTGCCCCTAGTGTTAAAAAACAGCAATAACCCCGCATATAAGGAAATGTTAAATTCCTCGCCCTTTCCCGGGGGCCGCGGGGGGCCGGAGTTTCAATTGACTGATGCATTATCTTGAATGGTTAAAATATAGTACAGTACTGATACTGAACCCACATTCAAGATAGGGGCTAGATGAATAGAGTTTAATTAAACTGGTTTAGTTGGCGTGAATGTGGTATTAGTCCTATTCTCTTACAAAGACTTAGAAATCAGAAATTGAATCTGAACCTTCGTGACGACGTGTAGCAATCTTCAGTGTGTACCAGGCTCTATCGACCTTATTCGTACAGGCATCAAAGCGAGGCCACTTGTCCCAGTTTGCCACGAAGAGAAAAATCTACATTCGAGAAATAGTCATCAAAGACTACATAGTTTGTGGTTATGAAACCTAGAGGGGTACTGGTAGGCCTTTCCAGATTGTGCTAGTAAAAATAGAAAAAATTGCTCCCAAAAAGCCAAAAACTTGCACAAAAGTTGCCATAAACGTAAAAAGCTGCTCAAAGAAATAAAAACAAAACAAGAAGTTGCTTCAAAAATCTAAATGATTGCAACTTGAATTGGAAAAATGCTTGAAAAATGAGTCATTTAAACACAAATTAAGTAACTGAACCTCTAATTTCTTATTTCACTTAAGTTGGGGGTGTTGTTCGTGGGCAGCGGTTTAGTTTTTATAACCGCTGTTTTATGTTCGTGGGCTTCAATAACATTGAAACCAGATTTGGTAAATGGCAGATATTGCATCTAAATTTCTCAAGTTTAATTTAGCAATTTCATGCTCAAAATCTCCAAAAAGCTCATTTGTTGCCCAAATGTTGCTCCGGAAGGCGAAAGTTGCTCATAACACAAAAAGTTGCTCAAAACACCAAAAGTTGCTCAAAAGTTGCCGAGCACAATCTGGAAAGGTCTAGGTACTGGGGTACCTGTAGAAACGTTTTGAATATTAGCAGAATCTCCCATACTACGCCTATGCTACGGCATTTTCACAAGTTAGGTTATTTTTAGAACGGTTTCCCACTTGTTGAGTTCAGTGAAATTATTCCTAAGGCAATAAAATCACAAAAGCGTAGCAGCCATGTTGTTTGGTATTACAAAAGTAGCTAATGAGGCATCTTTTGTTCCGCCAAGGTACAACTCACCAATAGATGTGTTGCACTCAATCCCCAGAGATTCAAATGACAAAGGGCATGGCGGCCATGTTGGTGTACAGAACAAAAGAAGCTAACGAGGAATCTATTGTTAAAGGTACACCAACATGGCCGCCGTGACGTCATGTGCAACCCATCTATTGGCAATGAAATAATCTAAAAATAGCCCAACTTGTAAAAATGCCGTAACCTCACTGGTTAGCTCAGTTGGTAGAGCACGGTCTAGAGTGCGGGAGGTCGGGGGTTCGAATCCCGGCCGCGTCCTTGGGCAGGGACGTTTATAAGCCGTTGGCCTTGTCTCCTACTTCTAATCAGTATTTGAAGGGGACGTGAAAGAACCTGTTGTACTACTCGAAAAAGAGCAGGGGATTGTCACCCGGTACAGCAGCCTGGCCATTGCACTAACCACACTCAACATTGTAAACTGCGTGGCAGCTATTAGCGCCGTGAAGCAGTCCGAAATAATTCACTGACGGGATATGTCAGTCATATGTAAAGCGCCATGAAACTGTGGTTGATATGGCGCTATATAAATATGGCCATTATTATTATTATTATTATTATTAACAACTGTATAGGAAATACGGACGCTCCTAGTTATGGGCTCCTGATATTAGTAATAAAAATTGCTGTTTTCTGTCGCTAAAGTGAAAACATTTACATTTTCTAAGTCCTATCCAGGTTGACCCACCCCTCGATACCATAATAACAATTGTGGCCTACCTCCCTTTAAGTGAAGAATTCTCCCAATCTGGTGAGCGCACATTTTAAATTCGCGAACGCCCTTTGTTCTGATTTGGCTGAAATTTGGCAAAAATGTTCATAGATAACCCCTCTAAAAAATGTTCTCCCTCCTACAAGATTTCTGAAACGAGTTACTAAAATGTCCTGGAACTGCGTCGGTATATAATGCAAACGGTGTAACGACCATTCTCCCTGGAAATAGAGCTAATTTTAATTTTTATATTCATGTAAATTAGTTCCCAATCATTCTCGCGCATGCGCATTCAGGATGGTCGAAACCGACTCATCTCCCGCACCTGCTGAATGTTAAAATCAAAGCAAATTATGCCAAAATGACTAACGACTGTGTATAGACGTTGCTCTTCAAGGAATATGTCAATCGCCGGAGGGGACATGCACATACATACGCAACACCATAACCAAGCCCTTTGTGGATGCGCGCGATGGGCTCATCGAAAGCGCATGCGCGTGAAGTTTTGCCGCAGTGTCTGACCACAGGTATCCCAATCTCGCACTGGTTTAGAAATTGTAATGAAAGTATTCTTTTGAACTGGTGGGAATTAGAAAAAAACGTCTAACCGCTCTAACTCTCAATTTCCGGCGAAATGGCTTCAAATGTTCTCCAGAGATAAAGAACAACACAAAAAACAAGTGAGTGAAGTGTTAAGATCGATTATATGTTATTTCTTTATTACGAAAAATCCTATAATTTCCGTGAGCTTGGGATACCTGTGCATGGGAGTAACCAGTGGCGCGCTCTCAATTGACGGGAGTTTGTTAATTCGTCTCAAATCGAAAGAGAGAAAAAAACCACGTTATTTGCCGACTTTGGGTCGGTCCATATAGAGAAAAACTGTATATTTCAAGACCTTCGGACAGAGTTTTTCTCCATACAGCCCTCTCGGCTGGTATATAACTCATATTTTCCCGGTCCCGGAATCCACTGAAATCGCGCGCTCTAATTGGCGGCGACTGGGTCCGATTTTTTCTCATGGCTAAGTCCAAAGTTTTTGTTCAAAATGAAAGTTTTTGACGTGATTCTTAGGTAAACGTACATTAGAATTGAACACGTTGTATTGAAGGCCTTTCAAAAAGGCAAAACTGTAGAAAATTGCCAGTGATTTGAGTGAAACAAAAATCGCACGCTCAAGACTGACAAATATCGCTTCTTGTGCGAGCGCTGAAAATATGAGGCTACATCTAGAAGTTTTATAAGTCAGATACAGAATTCGTGTCCGTGCTTTATGGGATTTACAAACTCGCTTTCAGTTCGAGTTTGTAAATCCCATAAAGCATGGCCACTCGTTCTGTTTATATTACTTTTAACATGGCTGCTATGGAAATCAATGCTAAATGTACGAGTGGCCGCGCTTACGAAAATATACAATGAAAAACAGTCGCTTGAATTACTGAATGAATGAATCTATTTAAACACGGAATCTCTTCAAGTTATACTTGGTTTCCAGGAGAACCGTTACAATAAGTAAATAATATTTAAGCGTATGGACTAATAATATAAATATAAATCTTATAGCGATGTTTCATGTTGATAAACATTACAATTGTTATGCTAATATACCAACCATGATTTCAAAGGGCTGCTTTGTTTCGGGAACTAATGGTCTCTGGTTGGACATTAATGACAATGACGGACGTGCAGTGAACATCGCTATGTTTTAAAAATATGTACATTTAAAATATGTTATAAACAGTCCATGAGTCCACAAATATCGATATTTTGGAGCTCCGTTCGAAATATGTTCAAACTATTTGCGTCTTTTGTAAAACTGGGCAAAGAGTTCCAAGTTTTGGCCCCACCGTAAAAAAACAACTTCTTTTCAGTGCTTCTGTTCGAGGCCTCAGGTCTTTCTCGTTCCCATGCGCCGAATGCAATGCTAATGATTAAAGCTATTGTTATTAGCATTGAATGCGGCGGCGCATGACAAAACTGGCCTGATTTCAGCAAGACACTCGCGAGGGCGGTTCATACAAGATGTTCGCAAAGTATCTCTGTTACAGCGTTACCACTTCAACTCAACGGATTGAGAAATCAACATCAATGAGACAAACAAGTAAGGCTTCATGGAGCGATGAAGAAGTAATGTTTCATATTCGAGTTGCCGGATTCGACGGGGATTTCGAAATCCGCGTGAAATTCCAAATGCCGAGGGCTCACGAGAATTTCGAAACCTCCGTCGAATCATGTGACGAGTATGTTAAACACCTACCACTACTCATTCATTATTGCATGCTTGTTCTTTGTTGTTGGTTTTTGTTATTTTTGTATTGTGCAAACTAACAAGTCAGGGACGAGTTTGAATTCAGCAGGGAAGAGCTGGGGGGCGAAGGGTGAACAACAAAATGATCAAAAAACTTCACGAGATTCAAAGCTTTAGGCTGGAAGGTTTTACTTGTGCATTTATAGTTGCTTTCTTTGACTTAATTAGAATGATTCATGCGGTTCAAAAAGTGACTTGGAATTTTGCATAGTAATCAAACGTCCATTGTTAATGAAAAGATGGAATGTTAACAATATACCGATTTAGCTTGTATATTTGTTGTCCCAATTCAGATCATGTTCAGAGGATTCAGTGCTTTGTTTTCCAATTAGAGGAATTCATACATTTCCTTTGGGATACCGTAAAACAAGAAAACATTACTCACGGGAAAAGTCAGGTGACCTGAATTGGGACAACAAATGTACAAGCTAATTCGGTCTATTATGTGATTGCTATCACAGGAGTACATGTGCTATTAGGGACTTTAAGCAACCACGACGGCAACGTCTACGACGACGGCATAAAACAATAGCCTTAATTACAAAATACAATAGCTGCACATGAAAATGTACGCAGTCGCCTACATTTTCACCGTTCTCTGCAAAAACACAACCGTATTGGTTGCTTGAAGTCCCTATTATCGCAGTTCGGCCATCTTGGATAAAACAATGGTTTTCGCCCCGGTAGCCGCGCACTGGTGGGTTTCAGAACGAGTTTACCGGACGAAAACAAAGGTTTTTATTCTCCTGGGACTTAACATGGCCGCCGTGCGATAAAAACCCATAGCGTGAAATGTTGATGAAAAGCGTAACGTTTGATTACTGCGCTATAGTTTGCGTTGCGGGCAATGCGCAGTGTGAAAAAAATCAAGGTCCCATAATGATAGACGGTTTGCCACCAGTAGGGCAAGTCACATTCCATTCTGCCGTGCGGCTGTCCTCTTACAGATGCACACATGACGTCACAACGTGACGAGAACAAAGAAGTGCGCCACGAGACGCAGTCGAGTAACTGATGTTCTCTTCACGTTGTGGCGTCATCTGTGCATCTATAAAAGGACAGACGCTCGGCAGAATGGAATCTATTTCTTTTATATAATAATCGCAAACTAAATATAATGAAATATCCAATCAAAATAGGTCGAGAAATGGGTTGCGTGCGCTGATAACGCCATCCATGTGTGTCCTAATAACACACGGCTCTTGACCAATCAGAGCGCGCGTTTCGGACTGATTATTAGATAAACTGAACCGTTTAATGAAACATCAGTGTCTATCACTATTACAGTCGCTGGTGTTTTTAAATTAACCAGGTACAGTATTATTCTACGTTTGAAAGCTTTGAATAATTCATGAGAGGATTCGACAGGGGTTTTAAAGTCACGTGGTATAAATAGAGGCCTCGCTGTAGTCGGTTTTCGTGAATAATTAATGAGTAGTAGAAGGGCTGGTAAAACGATTCCATTTTAATACAATTTACGATACAATTTATTTCGATTCGTATTCAATTACAATTACAATAATGAAAACCCGAAGCCAGAGGCTTATGCGGGAGGGTATGGTGAAAAAAATATATACAAGAAGGACGGGTAAAGAATCGAAAGCAAAAAGAAAAAAGAGAAAAGAGAAAATACATAAATAAAATTAAACTACACACAATACAACAATACATACTGCTAATACAATTCATATAGACAAAAATAAAGAGAAAGAAAATATTATTTTAACTTGTTTCAAAGACACGTGAAATCATGAAGGTAAAGAGTTATTTGTAAAATAATAAGTATATTTAAGAAGGGGTGGCGAATGGAAAATGGACGGTCTCGCAAAAAGTCGGCGAAGTCTCGAAGTCTCGCGTTTTATCGGTCGGGTCTCGGAGTCTCAATTTTTCTTTACTTTGCCCGTCTCGGAGTCGCGCTTTTTTACTCTTTTTATTAGCTTTTATTGGAGTTAAGGTTTTTTGGCGGCATCTCCATGTGTTTTATAAGGTACGCGAACGACAGCTAACTGGTTGAATGGTGAATTCCTCACCTGGCGCGATGAAAGGTACTGGGTGTTTCGTCATAATAACTACAATAAAAACAGTCTCGGGCACGGATTTTGAAAACGCAAGTCTCGGCGTCTCGCAAAGTCTCGGATTTACCATTCGCCACCCTTTAAGATAGTGGGTATGTAAATCTGGTTGCCGAGAGTACTGATGGTATTAAAATTGAACAAAGTAGATATAGGGATAGGAAGGCATTTATTGATAAGAAGGTAAATGAAAGAAGATACTTGGTATTTTAATATGTTGAGAGTTTTTAGTTGTTTAAAAAAAGGGTGAGTACGAGCACGAATGGGAGACTGTGTGATTATACGTAAAGCCTTCGTTTGGAGTAAATGAAGTGGATGTAGATATAAGAAGGATAGGTTGAGTACCATAGTATTGTACAGTACTGAAGATATGGTAATACTAAAGAGTTATTGAGGATGAGAAGAGTTTTACTACAAATGATTTAGTGAAGCTCAACGTTGGAGGCATAGTTTACAAGACATCGTTGGCTACGTTGACAAGGGACCCTTCGTCTATGTTAGCTCTGATGTTCTCCGGTAGACATGACGTCAAACCTTGTGAGGACGATGGCGCTTACTTCATCGATAGAGACGGCAAGAATTTCAGGTAAGTCGAACGCTGATCGAACAGTCAGCCTCACCGTACGCAAAAACCTTCATTGAATCCAGAAACAATTTAATACCAAAGCCTGCGAGAATGCTTTCTTAAATTGTTTAGAGTAACTGTGAAGCGAGTTAGCGAAGAGGTCGTGAACACCGCTATTAATCTTGTTGCGTAGGGAAGAAATCTCTTGTTTTGAATTGGAAGAGAACTGTTAGCTTATAGCGAGTTATATTCATTAAGATTTGAAAGTTCCTTCAATGATGGTTGACCTGATGACTTTGAATAAAACACCATTGTAAGCGAAGGCTTCACGTTTACCTAGGGACGTATGACAAGAGCAAGAGGTTTATAAAATACAAGTGGAACCTGTCTGTGCGGACAAATCTCTAGGTCCCGGCAAAATTCCCATATATTCTTTGTTTAAAAAACCTAAAATATGGACCCTTCTACCTCTCTATTTCGGACAGTGTGTAATTTACAGAGCTCTTGTAAGCTGTTGATGATTAGAAAAACAGAAATACAAAATGTACACAGTGCTATAAACGTAGATACTGTATTAGATATCAAGTTAATCTGCAAACAGCATCTGCAAACAGATGATTTTGGATGATATTTTACGCCTTTTCGATAAAAAACAACAACAAAATACTATATTATCACTAGAGACTTTAAAATGACGTCATAAGCCCGGCCTCTTTAATAAGGACACCTATAATACGGACACTTCTCCGGACCTTCGGTGTCCGTATTAGAGAGGTCTCAGTTGACCTTCTGGTAAAAAAGTGCTAAGAATTTTGAATGCATTTTAGCCGGGGAGACTTACTTATATTGGCAGCTATTGCGATCTTTAAATTCTTTATCATTTCGCTGTCTCATACCTAGGTACATCCTAAACTATCTTCGCGACGGCAGGCTAATCTGTCCAGAGGACCCGGTCAAACGACATGAACTCCAAGTAGAAGCCGAGTTCTACCAAATACAGGGTATCCTGGACGAACTGCGGCCTGTAGAGTCCAGCTTTACTAGAGATTCCTCCTCCATTGTCATTACCGAGGTAAGATCCTAGGGATCTTATGTTTTCCAAAAATTTCATGTCGAATATGAAGAAAAGACGCTATGAAGATGGCATAATATAATCACATTGTATAGCTTAAGAGTATTTGAGTTTAGAAAGTATTTGAGTTTAGAAAGTATTTGAACCAGCAAGCATTCAAAAATTTGATGGGTCTAGAGTTGACTGTTCAGCTTACAGCACTGATGAGCGCGACTCCTGCAAGCGTCGTTGGGTTCTATAATCTAGTAAACATTATACAAACTGTGTGGAGGGAGGAGGGACCACATTCACATTATCTGTATCGGAAAAATATCCTGCAACTCCAAACGATTTCAAATTCATTTGAATTATTTTTCTCCTAGGAACACGACATGTTGTTGTCTAGGTGGCTTCCACTTCATAGTCAGTGTAGTCTTCTCTACAGAGCCACGAGAGATGGCTGGTCTGCCATGGATTTCCATAGACGATGTGATAACAAGGGCCCTACTTTAACGTTGATGAGGAGTACCGGTGGATTTATTAGTGGCGGATATACAGCAAAGAGCTGGGAAGCACGTGAGTACCTAAAGCTCTCAACTGTAATACTGGTAGCACAAAACACTTATGGGTGAATGCACATCGTGGCTAAACATATGTTCCGCTGGTCGCTCTGGCGGAGAGATTGTTCAAGTACAGTTTAGGTATTTTTTCCGAGGGCTTAAATCTTTTTAGTAAATGATTTTCTAACTGAGGAAACTCACAGACAATTACAAATGAAGAAATCTTTATAAAGCTGTTGAAGTTTTAAGGTTTAAACATGGGCCTTTGTTTTCTTTCAGTCTGGGCTGAAACTGGCGGGATACTTTAAACATGGGCCTTTGTTTTCTTTCAGTCTGGGCGGAAACTGGCGGGATACTCGCGCGCTGGGCTCATCAAAAGCGCATGCGCGTTATGGTTTGCCGCGGTGTGGGGTGGGTGTTTTTTAGGCAAGTTTGGGTTTGGGCTACCTGATCAAGATACAAGGGAGTAGGAATGAAAGTAATAAAGGGAGTGGTTAGGGAAGGAAAAGCCTAGGATTTTTGACCGACTGACTTATCTGTCAGAACTTGTCTTGTTTGGCATTGAAATTGGACATTCTGCATGAAATATTATGGTTCAATGAAAATGTCTCGGTTGTGCTGCTAGACGCGGTTTTGTCCTCTCCCTCCCCTCCCCCAATAAAACTGACATCTCTGTCAGTGTGGAAAACGTTTCCGTATTCCTTTGCGATTATTCAAGATAACTGAGGAGAACGGTGTCTGTAGCACCATCAAAGTTTTCAAATATGTTTATCTCAACAGACCCTTTGCACATGACGTCACTATCGTTATGTTACATTCTCCCAAAAGGTAACTGGAACAAATGAAACAATGAAGGTGTATTCCCCTGGGGGTGAAGGAAAGGCAAACAATGAACTCCATGACGTTAGTGCAAGGGGTCTATTCCTAATTTTTCCATTTTGTTTCTATAGCAATCTCAGAGAAGGCGAAAGCGGATACGGAATCGTTCCTTTTCAACCTCACAAACCCGTCCTCACGTGATCCAAGGATACTACAACAACAGTCAGATTGCCATGGTAACCCAGGAGGTATTCTGTGCAGCAGATACGATGGACCGTGTTTCGGGACCAAGAGACACTTCGACCTTAAAACCCTACAGACAGACGTGGACGGGTCCATCTGCAACCATGCGCATCTAGGACATGGGTTCGACGCTCCAGAGGGATTCAACACAAGAACGTTTTTATTTGGTCAAAGTTTAGTAACTCTAGACGAATTAGAAGTTTTTAGACTGCGTTAGCACCTGTTCAGCCAAGTTGCTTAATGGTTTTCAATTTTTGTTTCGAATTTTTAATTTCAAAATGAGTTAACTGAACTGTTAACACACAACCCTCGATAACCATCAGCCTTTTTAAAACTGTATTTAAAAAAAAATGTATTTATTAGGTATATAACCAGTTGTATACCATGTAGTGAACTGGTTTTTTTATAAGTAATAGCATGACATGAGGGAAATTAGTGATTAAATTTCCCCGAGAGCCGAGGGAGGATCTGTGGAAGTCTTGACGCCGCAGGCGGAGGGACTTTTACAGATCCTCCCGAAGCTTGAGGGGAAATTTAATCACTAATTTCCCTCATGTCATGCTATTAGATTGTAATACTATTATCACCGAGGAATGGAACAAATCTCAGAGATGTTTAGTTTTCTCTGCCTAAGACATCGCAGTTGAGTTGCTTTCGAAAATATTTTGTTATTATGCTTGATTGAGCGCCATTGATTGAATGACCCTGGCTTCCCCTGGTGACAAGCGTGTTGTTTTTGAGAAGAACAACACTAAAATACAATGTAATTATGTGGTTGACTAAATATTTAAAAGAGCATGCATTGAGTTTAATTACGTCACGTGTTTATGGTTTTAATGATCCCACATGGAAGAAATGAAGAGAATAACTTTCTTGAGCCATAAAAAAAGTATAGGGTTTAACAGGCATTGCGTCATAACCCGGTGTTCCAAGAGACTGTCCAATGTTCCCTCATCAGCGTGCATGCCCTTCTAACTTTCCCTCTTGCATGTCAATGAGGGGAAATTAGAACAAGTATGCATGCTGATGAGGGAATTTAGAGATTAAATGGCTTGAACAAACATAGAAAACAGAGGTGATCATGGTATTACTTTAATAATCATTGCTCTTAATTCTTGTTGTATCCCATAATTAACACATAAGAACTACAAATCACAACATGTGTACGTTCACGGTTCGTTTTGAAGGCATTTTTTGGGAATTCAAAGCCAATAGGACAGCGTGAGTGCTGGTGGCCTGGAGTGACGCACAGAGTAATGTTTTGACAGTAGAGCACTCCATAGTGTCCCTTTGAATATTTACCCTCCCACATCGATGATAAACAGAGTGATCAAGTTGTTATTAATCCTACTTAACTAACAAAAAAAGCATCTATCGTGAGCGTATACAAGCGCGCGTTCTCGGACACCCAGACGTTAACGAAGAGGAAACTCTCAAGCAATCTTCTAAGGAAACCAGGTCATACTCGCAGACGATCGTAACTTCAAGGTTACTTCAACTAACACTGAAACAACTCTACAACAATTCTGAACTCATTACAACTTGTTACTGTGTTTACCTGGTGCGCGCGTATGCATGCTGGCAAGGTATGATGGGAAAGAGCTTTAAACCTAGTTTTTCCTACAATAGATCTTTCCTTCTCAAGATTACTAATTAGGTATATATAATGTACAAAAAGTACTAAGTTGTATAATGTTAAATTCAGTAATGCTAAGTAAGGGATATTGTATATTGCAATGGTTGCATATATTACCCCAAATTCCAAAGCGATATCTTGCATTTGACATGTATAGTGTTAGAACAATTATTTACCGCTGGAACTTAATTTAATCCAGTTCTGAACAGGGAAATACAAAGTTAAAACTGTATCCCAGCATGCCTTGCGGCCAAAACGAAAAGGGCGATGAATTTTTCCTGGCAGAAAGCAACATCGTAGAGAGGTTTTCACCAAAATGTTACCCATAGAAAACTGCAGCGAGTCTTTTAGTTTTGGTTGCAATCAACGTTCAGGATGAGAAATGAGAGCGAAAAAAACACATCGAAACGGCTTAACCCTCCCTGAACTTCATTTCTCTGAGTATTAACGCAAATATTTCATCTGGTTGGGCGAAATTATATAAGATAGGTTTGTTTTTATTCCTTTGATTATTTGCTGCATACCAAACATTTACTTTGGGATTTAAGAGGGGGGGGGGGGGGGGGGGGGGCACCAGAAAAAAATTGAGAGTTTGAGGGGGTCATGAGAAATTGTGACATTACAGGGGGGCCACGATAAAAAATAAAAAATAAAAGTGCTATTAAACTCTGAAAAAGATTAAAAATTGTGTCATTCTACAAATAAAACACATAATTTAGAAAGCAGAAGAGAAATCGAAATCGAGAATCCCGAGAGGCAAAAGAGAAAATAAAAGTAAGTAAGTAAGTAAGTAACTTTATTTAAGTGTCAAATGTATTTAGCTTTGCAACTAATTGGGGACACTAGTCCTACGATTTTACGTCCTTATCCGAGAAGACGTGAAGGTCTAACCATTTGCAGTTGTTTCACAAAGGCAGCACCTTCTACCCAGTTATTTTAAGACCCTGAGTGTTAGTCCGGCCGGGGCTTGAACCCGCGACCTCCCGCTCAACAGACCGGAGCTTAACCACTGAGTTAACCGGGAGGACATGCTAACCGGGATGTACAGACAGTACAGTGACTATGATTGAGAAAAACTGGTGAAGGCCGAGAATACACTCAGGAAGCTTCGTGTGACAGAACTGAACAAATATCTGAAACACCATCGGCTTTCACAACACGTTAGCAAAACTAAGGGTGAACAACTTGGCGTCATTCAAGAGCATTGGCATCAGTGGAAAAAGAAGAATGATAAAGAAGCAGCTCATGCAAGACATGTCGAAGAAGAAGAGGAGGAGGAGCACGTCTCCAATGACTTGAAGGTCTTACGCCGTTGCCAGAGGAGGATCAAATCGAGGGGCTAAAATCTTAAACTGGAGCTGCTTTTGATGCCTCATCAACTGAAACCTTACACCAAGCAGGTTGGTTGTTCTACCCAATAGAATTAAAGCTTATTTTTTTATTTTAGATATCAATTCTACATCAAGTGAATAGTACAATGGTACAATATATCTTGCTTTGAATGCTGTGCCGCTGAGTTAAGGAGGTTTTAATATCCAAAATGCTAATTACAAGACGTCAGGGGAGGTATCTGCAATCACTTCTTAGTGGTTGTGAATGGGCGTTTCTACTGATATAGGAAAACAAATTTCTAATATCATTTTATTTCAACCATGGGTATAACACTGATAATTTAAAAAAATTGTTTAATTGTAACATAACAAATTGTATAATAATTGTGCCTCCCCTGACGTCATGTAATTAGCATTTTGGATATTAAAACCTCCTTAACTCAGCGGCACAGCATTCAAAACAAGATATATTGTACCATTCTACTATTCACTTGATGTAGAATTGATATCTAAAATAAAACAATTAGCTTCATAGGCACTTTAAGTTCATAAGGCCTTTACACGTATGTACCTGAGTGAATTTTCTAAGGTTTTTTTAGAACTTGTCTGAGCAATACATCCTTTCATCCGATCAAGCACCTCTTGTCTTTTTCCACTTCTTTTCTCCCCGTAGCACTCTAACCAACGTTGCAGCTCCAAAACATTACATTCACCAGGTGGTTTGGCCCTGGAACGTACCTCATCTTCTGTGAGTAAAACTCTAAAATTATCCATGCCTCGGACAAAGTTGTTCCTGCGTGCGGTAGCCATTTTGAAATATTTATCCGCATTTCGATCCCACAATGCAATGTTGTCATTATGCTAATATTTTATGACGTCAACTGGGCAGAACGCTATTACAAAGTTGTTTTAATATACAAAACCTAAACTATTACCTCGTTTAATAGTAAAATCTGGCTCCAGCAATATTTGACAAAACAGTAATCCCACATGTGCATCTAATCCATTAATTCTCACCCTACTTATTAGATTAACATTTTAGCAAAATTACGCATTTATAGCTTCCTTATGGTAAAATTGCTAACTACTGATATATTATGTAAATTAGTTCATAAATTGTAAATCGATAACTGAATACAATGTTTCTGATGGCCAAACCAGTTTTCTTCAGACCCTGTACTAGATGTTAATGGTTTTGACAAATGATAAAGCATATATATGTGGATACGTACAGAATAATATGAGTAAGTAGACCATTTTATGATTGTAGCTATGTACGTGGATAATGTACATGATAATGTAGTTGATTGATTTGATGTCATCAAGCTCTTTCTCAGGCTCATTGCCATGCTATTAAGTATCAGAAATAACGTAGTCAGTGAGTGACACAACTTCACCCAGACCAATAACTGAACTTGTTTCTGCGCTTATAATTTTCATTATAATATTTGTTCAATATAATGACACTAAATCTGAATATCATAATCAAAACTCTGGAGTTCCACAAGGATCTATACTTGGACTTTTACTTTTTCTAATGTATATTAATGATGTCAGTACTTCTTCAAAATTATTCTCATTCACTCTTTTTAAAGTCAAATAATCTTGAGGCTATGAATGATATTCTTAAAGGAATCCCTGGCTGTTGGAACAAGTTGCCGTTAAATTGTTGGCAATATGGTCTAGGTTGGAAATATGCTGACAAAAATGGAAAATATATTTTAGTTTTTGAAAAAATTGGAGATGAGTATAAGCCATTCTGGGCATGGGCGCCGCCATCTTGAATCTGATGACGTTTCATGGCGGTCCCTATTGTTAAAAAACAATAAGCTTTTGTCTTTTAACAATAGGGACCGCCAAGATGGCGAAAATGGCTCATACTCATATCCATTTTTTTTCAAAAACTATAATACATTCCCAATGTTTTCAACATATTTTCGACTTAGACCATATTGCCAACAATTTAACGGCAACTTGTTCCAACAGCAAGGGTTTCCTTTAATACTGAACTGGATAAACTCCATTGTTTAAGACAAATAAATAGCTGATAATACAGTGGCGGCTATACGAATAGCAGTTTCAGCGGTATTGACCAGAACGTCTCACTTCGATATAATGAAGCGCCATTGAAACCATCATTCTTGCACGAACCAACACCCTCTTAAACAAGCACGACTAATTTAGATACACAGTTCGAATAGCGCTTCATTACATCGAAGTGAGGCGTTCGGGTCAAACCGCTGAAACTGCTATTCGTAGACGCTATTGTCTCTCAACATTGAGAAAACGAACTATATAATAATAATAATAATAATAATATAATATATTTATATAGCGCATATAGCGTATCTGTTCTATGCGCTTTACAATATTGTATAAATAACAAATTAATTAAGTCTTATCTACTAACGTAACGAGCAGTAAGTAAACTATGTAGCAATGTACTACAAATGGTAATAATAATTAATAACTAGTTCAGATTATAAGCAGAGCAAAAAAAAAAACACTAATCGCAAAAAGGTTGATCCGAACTTACAAAACATAACAACGAAGCAATTAATTTAGTAAACGAAACTAAATTTCTAGGTCTTATAATTGACAATGACCTAAATTGGAAGTAATACTAATCCGAGCCAGTGTATTGGACAAGGTATCCAGATCCAAGTACCATGAAACAATGCAGTGAACCTGGATACCGTGTCCAACACACTGGCGAGGTTTAGGAAATACTTCGCACGTCATTAGATATTCATTGCACATAGGCCAATGACAAAAAAGAGTCCTAATTTTGTATTGTGTGAACTTAGCGTTTTGACCGCCTCGCGGTTAGCTCAGTGGGTAAGCTCCGGTCTGTTGGCGGGCACACCGCGGCAAAACGGTATGCTCTGCTGGCCGAAATAACGAAGGCTCTGCTATCAAATACAAATTACCGAGGGTTTCAACTTTTTTAGTAAATAATTTTATAACTTAGTAAACTCACAGTGAATTACAAATTAAGAAAACTTCAACCTGTTAAAGTGTTAGGCTTAGCTTTTAAGTAGTTTTCTTATTTTTCGACAAAACAGTTCACAAATGGATACTTTTAAGCAGAAATTTTAAAATCACGGGTATGTGCCTGTTGTTTCATTTCAATTTTCGCGGGAAACTGGGGGCGGCCGCGCGCCGTCAAGAAATAACAAATACGCATGCGCGTAACGTTTTGCCGCGGTGTCGTTGGCGGGAGGCGGTGGGTTCAAACCCCGGCCGGACCAATTAACACTCGGGGTCTTAAAATAACTGAGTAGAAATTAAGGTGGTGCCGCCTTTACATAATCGAACAGTAAACGGTTAGACCTTCTCGTCTTCTCGGATAAGGACCTAAAACCGTAGGACTAAAGTAAAGAGAGGGCCACGTGTTAGATAACTGTTATCCGGTTAACGTGTTTAAACCCTCTATAAATAAAGGGGACTTTACTTGACAATGCAAGCTTTTTTTGGAAGTTTCAAAGGTGAACATTCCACGAATAAATACGCTTAAACACCGAAATGAATTATGCAGTATTTGTGTAGCATTGCATGTTGAGTTATTTGGTACTTCTGCAGCGGAGACCGAATGACGAAGATCTCTTGAACACAAGATGGCCGAAGAACCGCCCACGAAACGTTTTAGAGCCCCTCACGGCTGAAGAAATTGCTCCGGACGTACAACGAGCAGTACCTAAGTCAACTGAATATAAGACGCGTTGGGGTGTCACAGTGTTTTAAATTAAAGTTGGCAGCGAGAAAGGCCGAACAAAGTACCAGAGTTTGAAACAAACCCGTTTAATTTAAATATTAGTTCAGTTCAAAATTTGAGCACAGCACTAGGAAACTCTGTATCAGATAATATGCTGTTGGAGGAACTTGGACGGGCCGAGACAATCCATTAGATCAGTGCGAAGAATACAACGTAAGTTCGCCAAACTTTTGCTTGGAAGGTTTTTAGCTTGAACTTCTTGCGAAATATGCCGTGTTTTAGAATTTGATGAAATTAGTTCGGTCGTTTGACTGGTCTGAGCTTGAGAAACAGGCCACTAGATCGGATGTACATTTAGAACAACTATAAATTTGAGTAATACTTACAATAATTCTACAATCAATATTAGTTTCCAGAACAAGTAAATGTGCTGAAATTCAGTCAAAGAAAGGATAAGCAATTAAATGTGATATTAATTCAATCTTTTTTTCTGTGAGATTATTTTTAATAAACGGGGTTGATGTTTACTAATGTCGAATATCTTTCCTAGATTACTATCGAATAAAGTTCTCGGAGGCTATTACTGGCAGATTACATGGAGATACAATCAGGTTAGTACAACAAGCAGTTATTATGCAATGCGGCATTTTTGCGGTTGAGAGAAATTGAAACTGGGGAAAGGTAAAGGGGCTATGTCATGGTACTGCGCATGTATCAAGTAATCGCTCGGTTGGTGGCTGTTAATTGGATACAAACAGTTAAACTTCCCTCCCTCAATGCTTGATTGTAAGGATTTTCAATATTTTTCCTGGAGACTGTTTATATACACTGTTTGTTAGTATTTTTTGCATATTTGCTTTAATTTTAAGCATTCCACATGGCCGAGAGGTTCGTTAGTTCATCTCAAAATCGGTGGAAATAGCTGTTTCGGGCCCGGTACGCGAATGTAAAGTTTATTGCCGTGACACAGCCCCTTTAAGAGGTAAAAGAATAGCTGATTTCCATATTTATCGTACTTAGAAATCACTTCTAAATACGAAAACTATGCAAATTACTCGAAACTATATTTAGAAACTAAATCACTTCTAAATACGAAAACTATATAAATTACTCGAAACTGTATTTAGAAACTAAATCACTTCTAAATACGAAAACTATATAAATTACTCGAAACTGTATTTAGAAACTAAATCACTTCTAAATACGAAAACTATAAAAATTACTCGAAACTGTATTTAGAAATAGTTTCTAAATACAGTTTCGAATAATTTGCATATTTTTCGTATGTAGAAGTGATTTCTAAGTACGCTAATATCCTGGAAATCAGCTATTCTTTTACCCCTCAATTTCCCTCAGCTTCCAAGCCGCCCACTTGCATAATTCATAAGTGACCTCAAACGAGAACCCTTGTTGGCTGATGTGCTATGAATATCTAATGTAGTATGAGAAGTCTTATATCAGTTAAAATCTCTAAAAATATTGGAATACTCTCTAAACTTCGCTTCTTCTTACCTAAACGTAGCTTAGACACATACTTTACACTGGTCTATCCCTATATTCACTATGAAAATATCATTTGGGCAAGCAACTACCAACTGCTTAAAGAAAATACATAATTATCTTGCAAAAAAAGATGTATCAGGATTATAACTAACTCGGCTCGCCAAAGTCATACTGAACATTTATTCAAAACGAAGGTTTGCTTACCGTTTATGACACAGACACATTTGAAATTGCCATGCTAATGTATAAATTTGACTCAACAGTTATTTAATTTTACTTACACTCGTTCTCAATAACACGTGCAGGTTCGAAATTGAATTTCCAACGGAAAACGTCAATTTGGTGGATGTCACTCAACTATATTTCTATGGCAACACTGGTAAAACGTCGCCATACAACTCCCAGATGTGGAGGAAACATAAATAGTGTAGGAGGTCAACGAAATCGTAAGTAATTTGAGGCGACATAGGTAGAGATATGGCGGATACTAAGCCGAAAAACGATTATTATTTGCTTGAATTCCTCACCGAAATGTCAGTCGAGAGTGGAGAGCATTGCCGATAATCCGTTTCAAAAAAATATTTGCCCTGTCGAATGTTGTATCCATGCCTGGAGCTCGTCAAGGTAGAGCTCGAGGGTATTGCTCGATAAAACCTCTTATAAGGAGCATATCTGCAACTGGATGAATAAAAATAACTATAATTCTTTTTCCAAGACCTTTGAAGCTATATAAACAATCAGATTTCTCGGTGATACACAAACCGCTTGCTCACACATAAAGTTTATGCGATTTCCCTATTTTGATCTTATACACAAACTGCTCGCTCACACATAAAGTTTATGTGATTTCCCTATTTTGATCTTATACACAAACCGCTCGCTCACACATAAAGTTTATGTGATTTCCCTATTTTGATCTTATACACAAACCGCTCGCTCACACATAAAGTTTATGTGATTTCCCTATTTTGATCTTATACACAAACCGCTCGCTCACACATAAAGTTTATGCGATTTCCCTAATTTTGATCTTATACACAAACCGCTCGCTCACACATAAAGTTTATGTGATTTCCCTATTTTGCGAACCCTTGGCTCTAAGCATTATTACTCTCCATCTAAGCGACTTTGGGAAAGACTTTGCCATGTTTATAAAATGCTAGTTTCCCGAATTTACTCACACAACGGTTCACTTCAAACTCCATGGAAACCGTTTGATTGACATCTACCAGAAACGACTTCGAAGTCAGGAGTTTCGTTTCGAACCTGCACGTGTTATTGAGAACGAGTGTAAACCGTGAAATATATTTTAGTTTTCTTTTGTTTCTATTTGACTATTAGATAATGACTATTAATTTGTTTCACGGGTTAAGTAAAACCACTCTACCAAGTTCATTCAATGACTTAATCAAACCAATCAAGCACAACCAACATTTTCAAGAAAACAAAACGAGGACAATTTTCAAGCTCTTACATTGGACCGAAAGTCTGGAGCAATTTTAGTTTTCTAGCAAATCAATGTAAATCGCTAAATCATTTAAAAAGGTGTTAAAAATAAGCTACTTTCAGATACTGACAGCCAGCACTTGATTTTTTTAAATTACATCTGATTTTTATTAATTAGATTAATAGCAATTTTCATCTCAATGAGCCACTGACCCACATAAATATTGTATTTCATTTTTTACCCACTTATCTTACGTTACATTTGACAATGTAAATGTCATACATTGAATATTTTCAACCTACAAGAGATCTACCAACATTGGGTAAGCGATGACTTCAATGACCAAAGAAAAATATCCTCTCCATGGCAACAAACTTAGAACACAAGTATAGATCATTTAAAACTAGTTACGAGCTAGAAACATACCTCGGGGTTATAACTAATACCAAGCATAGGACTGCTCTTATGGAGAGGGATTCTGGACAAAAATAGCATTAGATCGTACTGTAGTGGTGTATTCCATCGAGCCGCCATACCACTATGTCAAACCGTAGTCCATTATATCGAACCGTCATGCCATTATATCAAACTGTAGTCCCATTATATTGAACCGTCATGCCATTATGTCAAATCGTCATGCCATTATATCAAACCGTCATGCCATTATGTCAAATCGTCATGCCATTATATCAAACCGTCATGCCATTATGTCAAACCGTCATGCCATTATGTCAAACCGTCATGCCATTATGTCAAATCGTCATGCCATTATGTCAAACCGTCATGCCATTATGTCAAACCGTCATGCCATTATGTCAAACCGTCATGCCATTATGTCAAACCGTCATGCCATTATATCAAACCGTCATGCCATTATATCAAACCGTCATACCATTATATCAAACCGTCATGCCATTATATCAAACCGTCATGCCATTATTTCAAACCGTCATGCCATTATGTCAAACCGTCATTCCATTATGTCAAACCGTCATGCCATTATGTCAAATCGTAGGCCATTATGTCAAAATAATCGTAGGCCATTATGTAAAACCGTAGGCACAGGCAGCCCAAGCTCAAAGTTTGAAATTATTTGACAGTTGAAGTACGAAGGTTCAAACATCCAGAATATCTGGTATTTTATCGCACTAAATGGCAAATGAATAACACAATAAACTTGCTTTGATGAAGATAATGTTGTTGTGTCTTGAATTTGGGGGCCAATTTAACGAGTTTCTAGGAAACTAGAAGACTGACGAATCTTCCCGCCGACTCGTAGTCTGAAGTGAGATAGCTTTTCCTGTCCCTATTCTTAGTTTTAAACAAACAAATCCCACTTACATTTCAAAATGTTCTCTGTAGTTGCTGTACTAACATACTGGAACCTCTTGAATAATACGCAAAAACAACAACGCCGGCTTGATCTTGACAACTTTAACAAAGCCGGCTAAACGCCGATTTATTTACATGACCGCGGAGAATACTTTCCCGTCCCTTAGTGGGGCTGTAAAAACTGAGCGATAAAAGGTACTCTCCCATCAGATGCTGTGCTTTTCAACTCCAAAGGAGGTATCATTTCGGTTGGACTTTAGCCTGAGGAGACGGCTGGAATTCAGGCTAGTTGGACTTCCGGTGTCTCGTCAAACTGTGAAGAGGTGTTTTGGATGGCGAAATGCCAGGTGACAAAAATCATTTCTCGGTACTCGTTGAATGTTTGGTCATGAAACTTGGAGGATACGTAGCAAGGAGATCTGTCTACGGGATCCAGAAGTATCACGTTGATTGAGTGCATGGATTTAAGAGTCATTTTTGCCGTGGAGATGACAGGTATGTGACACGCCATCAAGGGCACCCAACGAGTACTTTTTGAAATTCGTTTGAAACCAGTTGTCTGCAGCTTATCTAGCCATTTTAAGGCGCCTACTATGTCTTTTGACGTATTCTAGAAAGCTATTAGCTGATCGGATTTTCTAGGTGGAAATTCTTTTCGGTGACCCCCATTTGCTAAAGGTTTATTCTTTCGGTTTTTAGATGTCAGAATTTCTTAGGGAATGAAAATGTGTTCTCGAAAACTTTAGGTGGCCGCTTCACTAAATGATTTGTGATAATGTTTTTTTTTTTCCCCGGATCGTTCTGACTCTATTGATCAGACGAATGCATACAAATATTTTAGGGGAAACCTCTTGGTGTCCCTTTTCTTCTATTATTTTCTGTGAATTGAAAACAAATTTTCCAGCCAGTATTTCAGAAAACAATTTCCTAGGACAATTTATTTCAAATCCGAAAGTTTTAGGCTAACCAGTACTCTCCCGAACAGCTTTTTAACCGAAAACTTCGTTGGGTCTTTCTTTTATAGGTAGAGTGAATCCAGGTTTCCTAGCCTGAAACTCGTTAAATCGGCCCCCAAACCCCCAATTAAATTCAAGACACAACAACATCATCTTCATCAAAGCAAAGTGTTATTCGTTTGCCATTTAGTGCGATAAAATACCAGATATTCTGGATGTTTGAACCTTCGTACTTCAACTGTCAAATAATTTCAAACTTTGAGCTTGGGCTGCCTGTGCCTACGGTTTTACATAATGGACTACGATTTGACATAATGGCATGACGGTTTGACATAATGGCATGACGGTTTGACATAATGGAATGACGGTTTGATATAATGGCATGACGGTTTGATATAATGGCATGACGGTTTGATATAATGGCATGACGGTTTGATATAATGGAATGACGGTTTGATATAATGGCATGACGGTTTGATATAATGGCATGACGGTTTGATATAATGGCATGACGGTTTGATATAATGGCATGACGATTTGACATAATGGGACTACGGTTTGATATAATGGCATGACGGTTCGATATAATGGCCTACGGTTTGACATAGTGGTATGGCGGCTCGATGGAATACACCACTACAGTACGATCTAATGCTATTTTTGTCCAAAATCCCCCTCCATATGCTCTAACCAAACTCACTGCCTACAAATTGAAAGAGGAAGATACACTAGGCCTTATACGAATCGCGAAGAAAGAATATGCCCAACATGTAACAAAACTGATAGAAGACGAGTTTCATTTTATTGTTAATTGCGAAACATACGATATGATAAGAAAAGATTTCTGTCGCACCCTTGAAACCACAAAAAAAATGGAAGACAAGATGTATGTCCGATGAACAGTTGTTTAATTTGATCATTAATCTGCCCACGGAAGTAGCTCATTTTGCAGCTAAGTATATTTATAAGGGACGGAACATTTGAAAATCGAGCAAGCCGAATTTTCACAGAAAAAATATCGAGCGAGCCAAAATCACCCAGAAAAAAAATCGAGCAAGGGTGAAACTTTGTTCATTAGCTGAAACGTACCTGTCATGTAAAATGTAATGAAATTGTTGTTGTAATGCCAAGCCAATGTTTAGTCTCCAGAACACAGGAAACCATGCAGTGTTTTAGAGAGCAGTAAAATCTCAAAAATTTCGGCTAGGGTCTTCGGCCCTCGCAACATTTTAAGACAATATACTTTTTTAACTGCATATGCATGACGGTATTATCTAAGCTCATGATCAAAAGCACATCTCCATAGGATTGATAATGCATTCGTGTCGAGGAGATTAGTGATATATGCCAATGCTGAGCACTTTTTCATTTTCTAAAATTTTATTTGAGACTTCGGAACAATGCAACTGATGATGCACTAGAATGCAATATGATGCACGAATTAACAGTACAATTTCAAGTATCCAAGAAAGAATTTAAATGATTCGGTCCTTATATACCTAATGAACTATCACGTAAATGATAGAGCAGATTTCGTATGAGTGGGACAAACTACGGCATGACCGTAGCCTTACCGTAGCCTAACCGTAGCCTAACCGTAGCCTTACCGTAGCCTTACCGTAGCCTTACCGTAGCCTTACCGTAACCGTGCTGTACCGTATTTCTGTAATTTGATTGGATCAGCAGGACAAATGTCACGGTATGCCGTACAGTAACCGTGCTCAGTGTAGTCAGTGCTCAAGTTTGTCCCACTCATACGAAATGTGCTCTAAACAAATAGCTGTGTGCCGTAACGAAGTCGCTTCAGTTCAAACTACGCGTTGCTAAGTTGTCAATATATTTAATCCTGAGTATTTACCAAATCTCGCTCAAGATTTTACAGGAGAAAAACAAGAGGCGCTTTTTAGATAAGGTATCCGAAAAGCCTTTGTGTGGCTCACCACAATGTGGTGACCAGTTTGAAGCCGGAGGCTGACCAACGACTTGATCTACGTTCGTTTCAACTACCAAAGGAGCAGTGATGGGAAGCTGTGAACAGCTTTCTTTGCTAACACCTAACATTTAGAGACTAACAGGGACCGAGCAGAATAGAGCGGTTTACCATTGAGTGTAGTAAAACCAAAACCTGAACCAATCACAGGAGCAAGTAAAACCCAATGAACCAATCACAAGCAAGTAAAAACCAATCACGAACTGAAGTAATTACTTCAACCAATCACGGGGCAAAGTAAACGCAATCATGGATGACTAACCAATCAAATTCAAAAGCAATTACTTTTCGACACTCAATTGAAAACTGCTGTAAGAGCACTTGCTCTGTGTAATGTAATTTGAGCGAGTATTCTGTAAGGTCAAGTTCAGAAACCACCAGACAGGTACTGGTGCGCTTTGTCGGCGTTAGCTTCGAAGTCTTTGAAGCCAGGTCAGTGAAGCCCTAAAATCTCATAATCAGGTCGTCTTCTTGGTAGTTCCAGATAACCCCTAAAACCTTATAAAAATACGTACTGACCCTGCTCAGTGAGGTCTATATGGTCTCAATCCCCGCTATTCGGCCCGCCAGTCGCACCAAATGCCTTACAATCTGCTCCAGACGAAACAGGACATAGTCTGCCACATCTTCACTGACAGTATCTTGTGAAAGCCTTCTTGATAGGTCGATTAAAGTACGGCGAAGATAGCTAAATAACCTTTCACGTTCGTCCATTTTAAAATCCCTTACCACAGCCTAGTCCCAGGCGTTCCTCGCCGTGAGCCGAGCGCGATGTCGAAGGCTGGGGCATTACCACAGGGAGCCCGGTCAGAACGCCTGGGACTAGGCTGCCCCAGGCTGCCCTTACCAGGCTTTCGCAGAGATTTTAGTGTCTATGAGGGTATACGAGGAACGCCTGTTGGAAATTTGAAGTCAGAAAATGCCGAAAGTTTTAGCAGAGAATCTGGAAAGCGTGGGTGTGTAACAAGAGCACCGGAAATCAATAACGTGTCAGTCAGAACATGCACATTCATAAATCCAAATGCGGAAATGTTTGGGTTGCAAACCAGCAGAGAACCATAAAATGCGACAAGAGTAACGTAAGAGCCGAACAAGCCACTCGCAAGTTTAGTGAAGAAAGGTATTATTTTCAAACGGCGAAAATGTTGAACATCGTTTCCATTATCAGAAAACGCCGAAAGTTTGTGTTTCAAAGCCAAAGAAACGATTATGTTTTAGTTTCCTGAACAGAAAATGTCGAACATCATTTCCATTATCAGAAAACGCCGGAAGTTTATGTTTCAAAGCCAAAGAAACGATTATGTTTTAGTTTCCTGAACAGGAAATGGTTGACATTTAACTTCGAGAGCAGCGAATGGAACACTTTTAATTTTGACCCTGAAAACGCGCCATAACGAAACAGGTTGGGACCATGTTAAATGCAGGAGGGATGTTCACAAATTATGCTTACTTTACAAAATGATCCACAACTCCGTACCTATAGTAGCTGTAAATCTAAGATCTAATTATCCTAATGTCGTAATGGAACCGACCTGTCAATTTTACAGTGTAGGACAAATAGATATTCTAATAGTTTTCTTCCTTCCACAATGAATCAAATTATGGAAATTATGGAACGAGCTCCCTGAGCTAATTCGATCGTCGCCGTCTCTAGAAATTTTTAAAGCAAAGTTAATCAAGCGTGTCCGGCAAAGTACTACAAAGTTGGTCCCCGGTATCCACTTATATTACTCACCCGTATGAGACTAAGGTTTTGTGCTCTCAATCATTTTTTGTACAAACCTAATATTGTAGACAGCCCAGGATACGTATGTGGAGCTGCATGTGAAAGCCTTGTTCATTTTTTCCTGCACTGCCCACTTCATGACGAAACCGATCTTATTAACATAACAGATAAACGTTTAACGGAGCTTTTCATCTGTGGCTCACAATTATTGAATTTGGAAAATAATATTGAACTCCTTAATGAAGTATTAATTTTATGTGCACCAAACGGTTTCTTTTCCCTAGTGATGTCCTGACTTGATTTGATGTTTGTCAATAATGCTTCGTTTCTGCTGTTGTTGTTAATGAAATGTTTGCCAACTTCTTCCTCGTCTTACACGGCTTTTACTATTTGAATCAATTATCAATATATCTGACTCGTTTCAGTTTCTATTTTCGTTTTGCTTGTACTCTGTCTGGTTTTTTTTTTCTTGTATATTCTTTTGTCGGCTTTATTTTCATATGGTACGTCCCTTTGCACTTTACGTCACAGGCGCCCTGATGTTGGTGTACAGTTAACAATAGATTCCTCGTTAGCTTCTTTTGTTCTGTACACCAACATGGCCGCCATGCCCATTTGAATCTCTGGGGATTGAGTGCAAACCATCTATTGTCAGTTATACTAGTGTCGTCCGAAAAACATTAAATTACCGTACAGGAGAAGCACTCGATTAGTGTTACTTCAAATTAAAGCTATTTTGCTAATCCTGTCTGTAAATATATATGTAATAAAAATAATAATATCGAATTCGTTTTCTCTAGCTAGAAAATAAGTCTGAGATGGCCCTGGATTTAACCAAACATCGTTAGATAAACAATTTTTATGTAAACCCAAAAACGGCGATAAGCAGCAAACGTACTGCAAAAATGGTACACTTTATCGAGTAAACAAATCTAGAGATAGATATTCTAGTATTATTCTAGTATTATTTAAAAACGCTGCTCGGTAAATATCTAAATTAACCTCATGACTAACGTACTGTTAACACGTGCTGCGACTTTATTGTACTGCTTCAAAAACGTTACTTAAAAAAAAGAAAATTTAGATGAAAAGCGAAGAATTGTTGTTAAAAATAGTCGGAAATTGGTAAAGAGGTCCGACTTAAATGGCAGGGATTGTAGGTTGCCCAGACTCAATAACCCACTGATTCTTTGCAAACCCACTCCATTGTTACTCTTTCAATTTCAAGTTACTATATGTATATATATATATATATAGCTACCAAGAGTTAAAAATAAAATTGTTGTTGTTGTTGAATGTGTCGCGGCAGTTCTGGTTATGCTCCGGTCTGTTGAGCGGGAGATCGCGGGTTCAAACCCCGGCCGGACCAACACTCAGGGTCTTAAAATAACTGAGTAGAAGGTGCTTGCCTTTGTGAAACAACTGCAAATGGTTAGACCTTCACGTCTTCTCGGATAAGGACGTAAAATCGTAGGACTAGTGTCCCTAATTAGTTGCAAAGCTAAATGCATTTGACACTTAAATAAAGTTACTTACTTTTACTTTTTTTGGTCTGAATTTATTAACGTCGTCACGTCTCTGGTTTGGGCCGTTCTGAGTTTCGTGAGGAAAGCACCGGATTTATATTAATAACTATCGGCTATTACAGTGTATAAGTCCTCTACTGGGATGCGGCCGCCAATGGGCTGATTCCTTCCATTGCCCTCGGTGGGAATAATTGTGCAGTCATGAGTACACAACCTCATTTTGATGTTCTCTTTCATCTGATTGGACAAAATCTCATTAATTATTCATGAGATTTTGAAGTGTACGCAACATCTATAAATTCTATCCTCAATACCAGAAGTTCATACCAATTCAAAGTCAAATTGAATATGTAAATTACGCCTATATAGAGTATAAAAGGAAGAACAATGCTCTCTATAGGTAGTTCTGCGTCTCGTCCAGCATCAACTCCGGCTAGCTTGTTGGCTCTCGAAGACTGAAGTATGAGGGAAAAAACCAACTGAAGCCTATGATGGCCACGGTTCTTCAATAGTTTTTTTGAACTTAGACTCTCTAATGTTACGGCCATGGCAGCCCAGCCGCAATTTTGAATGACTAGTACTGATGAGGTAGCGTAATTGGTATGACATGTGCTCGTTCCTTTACGGAGGCGTTGTGAGAGCTCCTATCAGTTTGTATTCAGATACAGTTATTTTGTCTATTATGCTCGGTGGTTTATGCTGTTCAACTCGCAGTTCGGTTGTTGTGCGGAATTACGCCTAGGGAATTAATTAATGAGAGTTTTAAAGGAAGAACAATACGAACAGGTAGTTCTGCGACCCTCCCACCCACCCTCACTTAGCCGGAGTTGATGTCCGGGCCATCATTTCTTCGCCCTGGGTTTATCTTTCACCTCCCGCAACAAATGACGTCACCATCGTTTCCTCATTTCCAGTCCTTCCTCGTCTCCTCTGGTTTCGACTGATATATCGAAGAGAGATTGTAGTTGTCTCGAAAATCACCTTTTAGGAATCAATAACGTTTCAGGACATCGTTAATTCGACTGACCATGGTAAGTAAGTCTTCAAATAGCTCAAAATTTGGCAGCATGTGAGCCTTTTCCCGGAGGTTAACGTTAAAATGGCTAGCATTTACCGTTTTAATAGTGCCACTAAACCACTTCTCTAGTGCAGTTGATATCATGACAATGTGGGGATTATCCATCATATTTAAGAAATAGAAAACATGTCCCGTGTTTCTATACAGTTATAGAAACACGAGTGGGAGTTTGGGAGAACGAGAAATGGCAGTGGGAACACGAGCCCGAGGGCGAGTGTTTCTACAGCTATTTCGAGTTCTTCCAAACTTCCACAAGTGTTTCTATAATATAACATGCTTTCCATGTCTTTGTTCTCTTATGCACCTATCAATGTCAACCCCCAGGGGGGGGGAGGCCGGGCAGATGTGGGGCATTTGACTTTTTGGGAGAATTTTTGGTCAAAATCCCCACCCTGGGGACTAAATTCTGGGTCAAAACGGATCAAATCCCCCACCCTTGTATGAAATTGATTTACACAAATCCAAGGAGTATTTGGAATGATCTATAGTAAATAGGAATGAAGCTTTGAAGTATTAAATTAATTTATATTTTTAATGTGAACTGGACGGTAAACCTACCTCTTAGACGAATCCAAGATGGCCGACAAACATTTAGTACCAGTCCCTGTCTTCCAAAAGTCAAATGTCCCCACCCTGGAGTCCAGTCTCCTGTTCAAATTCCCCAGGGTGGAGACACCAAGAACGGTCAAATGCCCCACATCTGCCCGGCCTCCCCCCCCCTGGGGGTTGACATTGATAGGTGCATTATACATGTATAAACACGCGCGATATGTTGGGAGAACTAAGAAAAAGTTTTTCTTAGTTCTCCCAACATATCCCGCGTGTTTATATAAGAGAACAAAGACATGGAAAGCGTGTTATATTGCTTTTATAAAATAACGAACAGGAAAAATACGAGAGATAAATCTTACGCACAGAGGATCAGAAGATCAATTCTCCTAACTGTAACATTCGTCAGAAATCGACCGAGGGGGGTAGGAAAGGAGAAGAAGAAGAAAGGAAAAACTGTTTTTTTCTTTTATTCCTCTTCTCCCCCCACCCCTCGCCCTCCATTTGTCGTTTAATCCCAGGTCTCAATCCTGCTTGCATGGCCAGTATGGTGGCCGATTCAATATCCGTTTTCTGCAATCCATTGCATGAAAAAACACCCTCTACTGCATGACTGCAAGCAGCCTAGGGATTATACTGATATACATGGAAGTCCCATCATGAGCATTGGAGTCAAAAGGAGGGGATTTAAGTATAGGGTCAGGGGGTCAGAACTATGAATGTACACATGGGATTCTACAATGGTTACGGTTAAAGCAACTTCTTCAATTTTTGTGTTTTTGCTCATCATTTGCAAAAATACACAGCTGTATTGATGCTGGTTTAAGCCAACTAATGACTAGTACTTTAAATATTAAGCTTGCATTGGTTACATATACGGTAGTGTAGTCATTGGATGGTCTCATATTTCTTATGTTCTTGTACATTCTTTGCAGATTTGTATATTAAACATTAATAATTAAAAAAATAGAAACTAATTGTTTGGTAAAAAGAGAGGCTTTTATATTGAGTACCTCATCTGCTGCCAACTGGAAGATGTGGCTGTAGAAATAACTCTCAAAATCTCCCCATTTCATACTCTTTTCAATAGAGATCCTTACTTTGTCTGGGTAAAGCTAGTAGCCACTCCACAAAATAATATCCAGAGTAGACAGTGAATTTTGCTGGCTGCTGGCTCAGTTATTGTAAAACCCTGACATGACTGTATACTAGCTATCATTTGGATAAATTAACGTTTTCAGATTGTGCTTCAATATTCTGTGACATTGAGTGACTAAGAGACAAAGGCACAGTATACATATGGCGTGTGCAGCTGTGGCTGTTGATGATAAAGAAGAAAGGTGAGAACAGCAGCATATTAAATTCTTCGAATATTGATGTAACAATATAACACAGTGATACATGTGTATGTTTGTAATGGCACCTATATCAATGTCTTCCCCAAGGGAGTGGAGGGCAGGAAGCCCTGGGGAATTTTGATATTTTGAGAGACAGATGATAAAACTCTCCACCCTTAATTGGGTTATGATATCACACCCACAAGCTACTAAAACATCAATTAATAACAACAGCAGTCTATCATTCAAAACCTAGCTAACCTATTGCCACTTACATGTACAGTGTAGTTACCAGGCTCTCTCAACTTTTCCAAGATGGCTGATTTGTCAAAATTCCTCACCCTCAGGTTGGCAATGGCTGTCGAATTCCTGACATTGGGGATGACATTGATGTCAAATTCCTCATGTTTGCCTGTCATCCCCTTTCCCCCTGCTGTAAATTATTTTGTAGAATATTGCCGTTTTTCTTACACTGCATTAATATTGTTTACCAGATTAAAGAAAATCCTGAGAGATAATCAGATACTTGATGGTTATTTTTATAATATATATTTTTATAAACATTATGTGTATACTATAGATTCTCAGCATTTTGTCCTAAGAACATACAATCATATGTACTAAAAGGCTTATCTAGAGATCTCACATGATGATTGACAGTTAAAAATATGACAAGTGGATGGATAAAGACTGAAGAAATTAGATGAGAAACAGACCAACAAAAAACATGTCATGCCAAACAGTAGGCTGTGAAAAGCGATTACAGTCAAACCTGTACAATGTATATAACTGCCCAGTATAAAACGGTCAGCCTGTATATAGCGGTCACCGAACAACTTCCCGAAAATCGCTCCTTATATTTACTGTAAACTTAATTGACCTGTGTTAAGCGGTCACCTAGTGGACGTAGTCACCCTTTAGAATTCCTGTATGGACAATTGTATTATTTTTCACCTGTATAAAACGGTCACCAAATTGGATTACAATGTTGGCTTTCCCTCAAACCATTAGCAAATTGTGTCAAGTCCACAGCTCTTTAAATTGTAGCTACTAATCCACATAATCTGATAAGACTACTATTTTTGTTCCCTCTTTATTATACTTGTCATGTTGTCAGCTGTTGTGTGTGGTCCCTTATTCCTTATTGCCTCCCGGTTAGCTCAGTGGTTAAGTGCCAGTCTGTTGTGCAGGAGGTTGTGTGTTCAAATCCTGGCCGGATCAACACTCAGGGTCTTAAAATAACTGAGTAGAAGGTGCTGCTTTTGTGAAACAATCTCGTTCACAAACTGCAAATGGTTAGACCTTCAAGCCTTCTCGGATAAAGATGTTAAATTGTAGGTCTCCCGTCAGCCTCAAGTTTATCAGTCTTTCAAGACTGTTACGAGTTACCAACATTAAATAAAGTCGCTTTACCTTTACCTTTTAATTATTAACTTCCTGTATATAGCGGTCACCCTGTATATAGCAGTCACCCTGTATATAGCGGTCACCCTGTACAGTCCCGCTCAAAAAGTTTGCAACCACCACTAAACGCCAAACGGCGCTAACGGTTTTTAGCGGCGCTAGTGCCACTAACTTTTACCGTTAGTGCCACCAAACCACTAAACGTCTAGCGCCGTCGACGGCTAGCCACCAAACGTCTAGCGCCGTCCACGGCTAGCCACCAAACGTCTAGCGCCGTCCACGGCTAGCCACCAAACGTCTAGCGCCGTCGACGGCCAGCCACCAAAAGTTTTGAGCCACCAACGGCTAGCCACCAAAACCTCTGAGCCACCAACGGCTAGCCACTAAATCGTTGAGCCGCCGACGTTTCAAGAAGTTTATTTTGACTTGCGCTGACTTGAAGTATTTTTCATTTTTAGAAGTTTAATGATTTTGAAATGTTCGTCAAGGCCGAGTTTTGAGAAATTTCTTTTGAAACGTTTGTTTTATTAGTCAGTTCATCGGTTTCCGTGGCAGTACTGAAGGAATAAGTATTCAACTAAAATAAATTTACCATCTAGTGTTAGCAGCCGAGTTTTGAGTAGTTAATTTTGAAACGGTTAACGTCTACTAGTCAGCCGTATAAGTTCGATTCATCGACTCTCACGAGTCACAGCGCATGGCCCACTGAATGTAGAAGTCCACTGAACTTCAACTATTAAAACTTTACCGTCCCATTACAGGTTGCCGAAAAAATATATTTTTGCAGGTGAGGTATTTTATTAACTCATCACAAAGTGATGAAGTTAAAAACTCCAGAAGATTTGATAGAGTGTGATCTCACGGCAATTAACATTCATTTGACAACAAATTGGAAAACAGCCAAAACTTCTCACTGTTAGGCATGCAGAGATCGACTCAAAGCATTTCCCGCATCAGGTGAAACTGTTCAGACATGAAACGAAAATGAAATAAAAACTTACAAAACATTTTATTCTGAAGGTAGAAAATGTCCGGTGCGATCCAGGCGATTTTAAAGCCAAACACTGACGGCCTATAAATACGATGATTATTCAAATCAGTTCGTGGAAAATGTCACGCTTCACGGCCGTGTCGTAGAATTCTTGAGACCTTTGAGAAACGCATCCACATTAATAAAAGAACTCCAGAATATTTTATTGTACATCTTTTTCATTTTCCATAAAGGTTGAGTCCATGTAGTTGTGTGGTGAATTAAACTACAGTCGCACTTCCCGCGAACTTCACGGCGTGACACTCCAGCGTTGTGTCAAAAACCAGACAATGTCTGCACAGCAAAGCGGTTTCAAGTAACACGTGAAGAATGAAACAGGAAGTTTATAGCTGTTCGCTGTTCGAGTTTTACTGAACGGTTTTGAAGTGATTTTCTTTAGTTATTTCAGGGAAAATCTGTGAAGTTCCCAAAAAAATGTCTTCGATTCTGTCAGACACGATGCGACTACAATTATTGTTAATATGCTAATTTTCTACTTCAGTTTGTTTACATTCACTCACACCGCACAGTGCAGTGAAAACTTTTTCAATCGTGCACTGCTAACGGCTAGCCGCCAAATGTCTTGAGCCGTTGACGTCTAGCGCCGTCGACGGCTAGCCACCAAACGTCTAGTGGCGTCGACGGCTAGCCACCAAACGTCTAGCGCCGTCGACGGCTAGCCACCAAACGTCTAGTGGCGTCGACGGCTAGCCACCAGTTTTTACCGTTAGTGCCACCAAACCACTAACGCCCAGCCGCTAAAAAATTAGCGGCGCTGGTGGCGCTGACGGTTGCAAAGTTTTTGAGCGGGACTGTATATAGCGGTCACCCTGTATATAGCGGTCACCCTGTATATAGCGGTCACCCTGTATATAGCGGCCACCCTGTATATAGCGGCCACCCTGTATATAGCGGCCACCCTGTATATAGCGGCCACCCTGTATATAGCGGCCACCCTGTATATAGCGGCCACCCTGTATATAGCGGCCACCCTGTATATAGCGGCCAACCTGTATATAGCGGCCACCCTGTATATAGCGGCCACCCTGTATATAGCGGCCACCCTGTATATAGCGGCCACCCTGTATATAGCGGCCACCCTGTATATAGCGGCCACCCTGTATATAGCGGCCACCCTGTATATAGCGGCCACCCTGTATATAGCGGCCACCCTGTATATAGCGGCCACCCTGTATATAGCGGCCACCCTGTATATAACGGCCACCCTGTATATAGCGGTCAGTTGGACATTTCCCGAGGGTGACTGTTATATACAAGTTTGACTGTAGTATTTAAAATTAACTTTGCAAGCAAAGCTCCATTTTTTTAGATTGCAACTGTTTGACCAAATGTTTTCCAATATCTGAGCAACTGAGATAACTATATATCGTGATGATCGAGCAGCATACCGAGGGCAAAAAAGAAAGATTAGTGCTTACAACTGTTTCTTTGTAGTAGCAGACTTGAGAATCCCCCACCCCCCCCAAATAACTTTTCTAATGGTCTGTCCCTAATGGCTTTATATCATATAAAGGATTTATATCATATAATCTATTATATCAAATATGGATTATAGCAAAATTGAAGCATACAATCACAACTTGGAGACAATTTCTAGAAAACAAATAGTTATTAAGACCGCTAAGTCTGAGACAAGTGAAACTATCTAAACACAGACATACGAAATTCACAAAGCATTTGCTTGTTCAAAAAATGGTAATTTGACTTATTACATTTATTATAATATACTTTTCAATTTCTATTTAACCCATTGTGTATCAATACTGCACACATGTAATAAGTCAAATTACCATTTTTTGAACAAGCAAATGCTTTGTGAATTTCGTATGTCTGTGTTTAGATAGTTCCACAGATGCACAGATGAAGGGAAAGAAAGAGATCTCAGCGAGATCCAAGTATGATAACTTAGTAACAAAATCTGGCAATAAATTGAATAGATTTGTTGGAGTCACTCAATTAAATATTTTATAAACATATACTAATTTATGCAATTCCCTTCTAGTATCTATTGCTCCCAACCCAACTCATTTAATTGCAATTTTTATTAGAACTAGAACCTTTGATAGCACCAGTAACAACTCTGGCAGCTTCATATTGCACATTTTCTAACGATTGAGCTTCTCTTTCAGAACAGTTTGCTGAGACTACGTCAGCATATTCCATGAGAAGTTTCAAATCAGCCTAGTCCCAAGGCATTTTGACTGGTAATTTTTCTTTTAAGTTAATGGGATCCCTGTGGTTTGTACTGGTTAGTGACATCATGGTTCATCTCAGTACCAGAACAATGAGCTGTGATGTAAAAAACCAGTATATAAACCACAGGGATCCCACTAACTCATCAGAAAAAAATACCAACCAGAACGCCTTGTATTTGATTGACTTCAACATATTTAGACAATTTGTAGCCTTATAATGAATATATGAAACATATTTTTTCCTTGAGATTATTCTGCAGGATCAACCCCAAATGAGTATGGGATTTGACTTCTGTTATGACCTTTCCATCCATATACAGTTTTAAATGCTTTGCTGAAAACGTTATGGTACCAGATTTTTCTGGATTCATAGTTATGAGCCATTTGTTTGACCACATGGATATCTTCTGGAAGTCACTATTTACATGTGTAGCAGCATTGTTGGGCGACTTTACTACTTCCACTAATAAGGCTGTATCATCTGCATACAGTAAAGGGTGACTAGTTAAACCTTATAGTTATGTCATTTTAATATATAATTATCAATGAAATACCAGATATCACTTTCTAAAAAGTGATATCTTCACATGTGAAGAAATAAATTTTATCTTCACACATGAAGATATCACTTTTGAAAATATGAATGGCTTTCAAAGATTTCTATCCTTTTGGGGAAGAGATTGAAACTGGTATTTCATCGATAATTGTATATTAAACATTACATTACATGGCCGCTTGGAGATACGAATTTTATCTTCTTGTGTTGATGAAATATCCGGCTACTCGTTCTCTGCACTCACTCGTAAGATATTTCATCAACACTCGAAGATAAAATCCATATCTCTGTGCGGCCATGTAATATTCTCTATATCACACCTGGTCCTCTTTTGTAGATGAGGGTGGAGCAAATTTTACTCAGGTCAGCTTTCTATGGCTGTTAAACACCACAGTTTTATAATTGTAGCCGTTTCCCATGCTGCAGATTGGGGGTAATTATTTATTGTCTGATGCCCAAATTCGAGTTCTATGGCGTTAGAAGTCTAATGCCTTCACAAATACATCTGTGTCTCAAGTTTGGCTTCCTAAACTTCCCCATATTGATGGCTGCCTTCTGGCAAGTTGGTCTTGTGGAAATACTCAAGTGTGATTGAGTAATTAATTATTTACACTTGTCATATAAATACGGAAAGTGCGCGGATAGCTTCCCCTCCAGGATCCATGGCAACGCCTTTCCCATGGGGATTACGAGCTCATTCATTTGTTAATTGCGTTCGACGAAGGAGAACGCAACCTAATCTGGTGACGGGTTCCCTGTGCCTGTGTGTGACGTGTTTGCCTCCGGTAGCCCCCCCAAAAGTTCAGTCTTTCGTAGGCATACATGTATTACAAAATGCCTCGATATCATGAACGGCCGGGAAACTGGTAACTATATACAGATGCTCGGAGCAACGTCGAGTTGGGATTATTTTCCCAATCCAATGCAATAATGTTTAAAAAGTTAGCAAGCACGATATATCAAAGACTGAGGCGGTGCCTGGGGAAAGTGTGTGCTATATCTGTAGCATTCGACAAAGTCTGATGTCCAAACTATATCAGGTCAAACATGGTCTGTTTTCAGTGTCGGCGCGGTCGTTGAACAGAGAACTGAATCAAATCAACTTGGCCATAATTTGTGCTGTCCAGTATTCCAGTAATAACCGAGTGGATTCTGTTGGCTTGCTCGCTGTATTGGATTCTGCTTTTTGCTGTACATACAGATACCAAAACTACAAACGGTAAGATGACCTGGCTGAAGAGAAATCTAGGTTGAGTTTTCTAGATACCCGTAATCGCCGTATCTTGTGTGAGTTGTAGCCTGCGTAGCTTGGCTTTCCGAGAAAAGGGAAGAGGAGGGAAAAGAGGGGACTGGGGGCGAGCGAAGAAGGGAAGTGGGGAGGGGAGGGGAGAAGGGAAGAAGGAAAGCCTGCCGCAATCCTATTGCATTCCGCGTTCCGCCCCCATGAATCTGGCGGTAAAATAAACCAATCAGGACATCGCCTGAAGTTGAAATGGACTACGCTGTCGAAATAAAGATTTTCAAGTGTATTTTTCCCACGCTGTATGAAGATGTTTATTATTGAAGATGATCGCAACTGTAACTCCTAAAAAAATTGCAAAACCAGGTAGACCGTCAAAACCCGATTGTCCAGGAGACTATTGCAGAGTTTGCCTTTGTTCTTTTAACATCAAGAAAGTATGTGCTGTTAATATTAGTGGCGTTGAAAACGTAGACAGAAAGAGAGTTAGTTTGTCGTCACTTTGTGAATCTGTGGGGATCGCGATTCATAGTAATGCTAGGTTTTCAAGAAAAGTTTGTAAACCGTGTGCAATTAAGATCATCAACCTTTCTTCATACTTTGAGAGTTTGAAAGCAGCAGTGAACAAGGTCAATCCAAAATTTGAAGAATGTGATGTGGATGATTCTCGATTCAAAAGAACTTTGCCGACTTCAATGTTCACACCAGACCGTAGTCCAAGTCAAAGAAAACATCAAAGGAAATCCTCTCCCGAAAAGCCAGCTGAGCAGAGCCAGGTGAAAAACCAGGTAAAAACTTCAAGAAAATCACTGTTTCAAAAGTCTAGTGACGAAAATGAACTTCCTCTCGACGCTTTTGGAGTCTAAGACACTGTGTTGTCGATGTTACTGAATGAAGTGATCCAAAAGATAGTTGCCGTAGCGATGTCAGTCAAACGGATTTCAGCCAATAGGAAATTTAACCGACGTTTGCTCCGGTGAAATACGCGGAATGCAATAGGATTGCGGCAGGCTTTCCTTCTTCCCTTTTCCCCTCCCCTCCCCCCTCCCCTTCTTCGCTCGCCCCCAGTCCCCTCTTTTTCCACCTCCAGTCCCCTCCTCTTCCCTTTTCCCGGAAAGCCAAGCTACGCAGGCTATGTGAGTTGCGACACTGTGTACATCTTGGTTATATACAAATATTTAACACTAACATATTCAGGCAGAGGGTTAATCTGTAAGAACACTTTGATATGCGAAGGAACTGGAAAATCAACACAGTACGAGGTTCATTGCTGTGTTCCCTAATCGATTAATCCTACACTGAATTTCTGACGGGGCTGATCAAAGCCAGGACCCGGCTACCAACATTGACCATAAATTATTCTGCTTTATACACATGCATATATAGTTTATGTTCTACACTGGAATGTACTTAGTATTAATTGTGAATGCTAGGAACTGGAATGCAGCTTTAATACACATGTGAATAGCCATAGCTAGCTAATAGGGTTGATTTGTGTTATACACTGACTCCAATTATTGCTGTACACTGTATACCACACAGCAAAATGTGCTATGAATGCTCAAACGAATGCCATAACCATAGCAACGCCTTTCCCATGGGAATCACGAGCTCAATTCATTCGTTAATGAAGTACTATATTAGCACGTGACTGTTAGCTGCAAAGAGCCTATTGTAGAGCTATTTCTGAGTACGTCCGGGCAGCGGCGAGTTGGTGTTTCCAGAAGTCCATGGTATTTCGTTTCATTGACACATAATCAGTCTATGCTGATAATTGTGTGCCAAAGCAGAAAACTTGTCTCGTTTTTTTTCATACACGCCGTAAACGGGTGCCAGATAATGTTGTGCTTTCATAACTTCTAAAAAAAAAACTCTTCACTGTTACCCATTACCCCGCGTTACCATGCAGCTACCCGTTACTTGTGTTTAGACCCGCCAGCTCAAGCAGTCTTTATCTAATTTGATCAAACTCATTAATAATTCACGAAAAGAAAAACAACAACAAAGGAAATGAATTTATAATGATTTTATGTATCTAATATATAACATTCTCGTGTATCTCTAAAGGTATAGTGTTCCAGTCCATTATAGCACAATAAGTAAACCGCTGCTTTTCCAGTTTTTCTTGGGTTTGTGCAGGTGTGTGCCATCTCTTCTGCGGGTATTATAGTTATGCACTTCTCTATTTGCCATAAAATTAAAATCATACGTAATTTATATACTGTGGTACACCGATGGAATTTGCGGCATAACTCAAGCGTTTTCCAACCTAGCTCATCTAAAGCTTCTCTCGAAGAACAGAAGATTGATAAACCTAATATTACTTTGGCGGACTTATTCTGAATAGTTTTATAATAACTTCACAGGGAGAACTTCTTCTGTCTGACACTCCTTCTCTTCCAAGTTGGTAACAACACTCTACGTCAGTATTTCACGTCAAGGTGGCTTGCTATAACAGGGACACCCTGGACAGACAGCCCAGCTGATGGCAATCAACTTTACACTGCTGGAGGACTGAACAAAATGGGTAAACAAGAAAAGGGCAAAGTCCAGTCAGGAGACACAACCAAATGGGATCTTACTGTCCTTACACAAGTCCTCATGCACTCAGCTCTGAGACTTACTCCTCCTGGTTCCACAGAGAGCAATGAGTTAGATAAACTAAGGAAGATTCGGAATGAGAAGATCTGCCATGCTAAAGATGTCAGATTGCAAACTGTCGACTTTACACCCAACTGGCAAGATGCTTGCAATGCACTGAAGTTGTTTGGTGCAAACCAGGCAGAGATTGATGCTGTGGTGAATGGTAAGAGTTTTGAATTTTATATTTACTGACAGTGACACTTGGTAGAATTCAATGGGAGTGGAGAAAACACTGACCCCTAGTCCATTGTACTCCCTCAATGTACAGGGAGTCTATTGACTGGGGGTCAATGTTTTCTCCACGCCCAGACACAACGTCCACATCAACTGAAAGTTAATATTTGTGTCCGAGTAGATGCACTTTATAATATGCCAACGCTACAAAACAATAACAATTATATGTCCTAGTAAAAGGTAAAAGAGGAATTATGGGGTAAATCTTATTTCTGATAGGGATTACCCATGATTCCTCTTGGTCTAAGCTGACGTTTTTTGAAATAAGTATATCTACGTCAACGTTGTGAGATTGTTTAACGAGTACACTGACCCCAGTCCATGAACTCCCTAAATGTACTGGGAGTCCATAGACTGGGCGTCAGTCTTTCTTCACACCCAGATACAATGTCAACATCAACAATAACAACTCGACGTGGATTAGACCCTGATAGGATTCTTTATATTTTACTAACCAAGTTTGGTTAGGATTTGCTGTTGCTTGTTCCTCATTCTTTAGACTCGCATGTCTATATATACTGCAGCTGTAAAAGTTTTATTGTAAGCTCCCTGAAGAAGTCCGCAAAACATGAACGAAACACGTCGGAGAAATAAAAAGTTTACAAAGAAATCACAGATTCTTGTACATGTGCCGCTCACCAGTTCTTGTTAACAAATGTTTTAATGATACTTTAAAAAAAGCCACATGGAGAACCAAGGACCCTTTCAATTCCTTATTTACATCAGTGACATTTTAAAATTATCTAAATATCTGTCTTTTATACTTTTTTTGCTGATGATACTATAACTATTTTCTACAGTAATAATATTCCCTCTATTACATGTATTAATATGGTCAATATTGAACCTAATAATGTAGCTATACCTGGCTTAACACCAACTGACTCACTATTCATCCCAATAAAACTAAATATATATATATATATATATATATTTTTATTTTTTTTATTTTTTTATTTAAACATATTTATTCCATACAATTGCCCCAAGAGCAGAAGCTCATCTGGGAGGCTCTCGTACAACTATTGCACACATTTCAACAGAGGAAGTCGGGAGCGAAACAGAAACAACAGAAAATAAATAACATTACATATGAACTGAAAAGCGAGATGTAGCGGAAATAAAATCTTGAACAGCAAGGAATAATTTACAATTTGAATTAAAGTCAACATTGGTACATCCACGAAGTAAAAACATTAGCTTGTCAGATTCGTTAGAATTAGACCAAAAATTCGTTAGGCACTCTGCAGCCGAGGTAAGTAAACGAGAGCGATGGGCTTCGAAACGGGGACAATGTAACAGGTATATATATTTTACACCCCACTAGGAAGAAACTAATTTTAGATGATACTGAAATAAAGATTGATGGACAAAAATTGACACAGTCCTTCAAACAAAACTCCTGTGTATCTGTTAATCCACCAGAATCTTTTGTGGACTTCACATACCGTATTCAAACCATCACATCTAAAATTTCCAAATCAATTGGAATAGTCCTATCTAAATCTCGTCGGTACCTTAGTAAAATCACTTTACATGTTTTATACAACTCTCTCAGCCTATCTGCAGTACTGTACCTGTACTGTACTGGGCCTCCACTTTTACTACCTTCATTATTGCGTCAGGCTGTACGCATTATTTATAACAACATGTCATAAATAGTATTTAGTTATTGTATTTTGTATGGTAACTTATTGGTTTAAGGATTTAGTCGGTTACTAAAGCTTGTGTTCCATTTTAGCTTTATTTTCTGTATTTGTAATTGCAATTGTTTATATGTATAACAAGTTAATAAAACCGCTCTAAATTTTAAGAGGTGCATGCTTCAAGTCGAAAGAGAGGGGAACGTTTGCAAAGATAAGTCTTTGTTTTGACGTTTATGTTAAGTTTCAACGTTCTTGAACGCAACTTTGATTCCCCCCGCGACGTTTTCATTTGTAACAAGTTTTTCAAAAGATTTTGAACTAGATGAAAGTATTTTGAAACCCCTAGAAGATATTTTAGACCATGTTTTAAGCACGTTTTAACTCTCATGAATCGTGTCTTTGTCTATGGTGTTCGATTCGATGTTCGCTGCGTTTGTTTTGAGTTGCGTTCGGAAACCCTCTGCACCACTTCAAGCGAATGCAAGGCAAACGCTATGCTCGCTCTGCATTCGCTTCAGAAGTGAATACCGGCCAGCAAACATTTCACTTGAGGTATAAGTTCTGGGCGGTATGTACCCTTTCTTTTAACAACTGGGTCCATGCAGATGATTAGAACTTCATGCTTTCTTTTAAAAGGACGTTAAAAAGATGTAGGCTCCTCACATTTTAAGATATCCGCTGAATGAGGAGCCATGTTTATGTATTGTGTTTGCCAGCCTACAGTATATTTTGTTTTGGCCTATGGGATTTATTTGTGTATGTCTTATTATTTACCTGTACTGTCTGCCTAATCGAAGCAGTAATTGACTTTAAGTCGTCTACACGGCCCATCTACACATTATCAGGTCCAATTTACAATAATGATGTACATGGAATTAAATATCCAAAGAACTAAATTAGTAATAAACATTAATTTATGCCATGCTGAATTGTGGCTAATTTTTAGAAATTGCACATGTCTGATGTAGTCACAGTCATTATATCCGTGAAATATTTCTAAACAAATAGCATTAAATTGCAGTAAATAAACAATAGAAAACAAAGGATTTAGTGCTCCATGTATTTAGCATTATTTACAGACTGTGTATTGCAAAACACGTTTCACAGATATGATGACTGCATTCTATCTGCTTTGTAGTTATCATGGTGAATATATAGTTTCTGTGATGCTAGGGTGCATATAGATCTTCAGGTTTTATCTACTAAGAGTTGGTAAGGGTATGCTAACCACCATTAGTTCATAGTTAGGTCGGTATTCTTTGATGTGCCGCGGTCATCAATCCAGCTGAATTACCCTGAACAACCAGTGTCGTATAGAATAAACCCTTATACTAGAAGTTTCTAATAGAAAGTGAAGTGCTGCGAGGGGATGCATAGAGCTACTGTCTAGTGATATTAGTAATGATTTGAAAGTTTCTGTAGTCACTAGGAGTAATTATAGATTATGGCAAGTGCGTTGAACAAATTTGAATATGATTGTGCAACCAATAGTTGATAATTTTTGATTAATGGATTGCGAAGTCGAAGTATTTCTTCTTGGTGGTGTCTTTACCTCCTTTCTCTGGAGACAGGCAGTGGACATATCCTGATAATTAGTTAGGATCTTAAAGAAAAGAAAAAGAAAGAAACATCAGTTGAATGTACCTGTACTTGTAGACAGTTTGGTACATACTTTTCACTTTTTAGCTACGGTAGTCTACTGTACTCTTACCCTAACCGTATCCCTAGCTATAACCCTCATCCTAGAGCATTTATATGAACATCAAAAACTTCCCCTCACCTTACAACTTCTTACCTTTAGATGTCATGGCCTAGGACACTTTGCTGCTGCCATATAAACCAGGAAGGTGTGACTACAGCTCTGTAAATCTGTAAAATACAATGCACTCATTAATGGATGTAAATACATTTGCCTATACACTTATAAAAAAATATTAGTTATATGCCTGATGAAATGCACTACATGTTTCCTGTGCTGTGTTGATCTAATCTTGTTTCTTCCTCAAGTCTGTATCGCAATGTTGTTGATGATTTCAAGCTAGTCAACCTTTCAAATGTCATTGGTTCAATAACACATGACAGAGTTTTTACCCTGCCGATAGCAACATACAAAATCATGACCAGGGTTTGTCATGCTACCAACATTTACTTGCTTATACAATGTCAAAAAACTGACTATTCAAATCAGCTGCCAGGCCATATAAATGTTCACGTAAGTCACTGATATCAGTGCATTTCATGACAACAGCAGTACCATTTGGATCAGACATTCCAACAGAATTACGTGCGTGAGAATCAAAGATATAGAAAGTATCTACAACCTTAATTAAAACCATTACATAGCCCTCTCGAATGTGTAAAAGCATAATCATCACTGCTGAAAGTATTCATTAGTTCAGTGATATCGTCTCTGCATCTGAGATAAGTCGATTGCCAAGCGCATCGAGATACAGTCGGACTCCTTCGATAAGGATTGTATCGATTGTGTCAGAGGTCCACTGGTTTAGATTGGCACACGATAGCGCTGAAAAACACATAAAAGAACATTGTCTTCCTCTCGATACATCACTAAAACGTTTGTGACCCTGCATGATGAGTACTTCCAGCTATGAATAAAGCGGAGTTTGACATGATAATTTGATAAAATGGTAGTTACCCTGCCACTTGATATCACTGTGTTGAAATCGGCGAACGCGAAAATATGGTGCCGTTTCCTACATTCGGGATATATCCTGAGACCCTGGGCGTCAAAGCGAGGTGATCACCGGTTGGTGACCATGAACCCAAAATATTGTTCAAGGAAATGGTATGCTTGCGAAAATGTATACGTCTGGTCACCCTGTGTTGTAACGTCAAGTTTAGTGTTGCTGCTCGCTACGCTCGCAAAAAAAAAAGTACAATGTATGAGTTTAGTCTGGAAATCATAGACGGGATATATATATATACAGCCGCGTGCAAAAGTTCTGCAAAAATTATATACATATACACACTCGTTTTCAAAAACATTGCTTTTGATTTATATATATATACTGATATATATATATATATATACCTTTTGTTCTCCATTGTATATATATATATTTGCAGTGCAATGTTTATCAAAACGGGTGTTCCTTCTCTCTATATACTTAATATAAATTTAAAATAAGCTCTTATCCATTCAGATCCTTCTGGCTAAGCACTTCCTAAGTTGGACGTATGTGCCTGTGAATCAATAATGATCCTTAGGTTGAAAGCTTAGTTGAGAAGTTATGGGCTTTCCCGTCCCGAACCCGAAAGAGAAAAAGCCTGGGAAAACTCACGGTACCACAAAAACCAATAAGTCCGGCTGCGTTGCTAGCGTGGTCGTCCTGATGGTTTAGTGGTTAACACATCGGACTAGTATACCGAGGCCGTGGGTTCGAATCCCACTCAGGGCATATTTTTCTTTTTCACCTTTATTCTGATTGTTATATATATATTTAGTATAATTTCATCAGTGAATATAGAGATTCCCGTGCTTTGATTGGTCGAGAATTACGTCATACGTCGTTATATTCACCGGCAGAGCGCCTGGAGGTGAATATAACATACAATGAGGCATTTACCAAAATGGCCGCTTTATATAGTGTTTCTTACGAAGGAGTAAATAATATGAAAGAAAAAGCTTTTCCAAAACCCACCGAAGAAGCAACTAAATAAGTATGGCTAAACTTGAAGCTTTTTTTAATCCATAAGCCTTCGCAAACAAAGTTTACTTACGAGTTTCGGGTTGAGTTTATTCGGTCCTCATGTATCACACACTTTCACAAGGAAATGACGTCTACTTAAAGCAATAAATAACACGAGACCTTGTCCTACAAATTTGGGAACCGGGGTTCGACTCAAAAAGAGTGTACTTACTTGAGTTATTTTCCTCGTGGTTCTTGATAGAAAAACAACAAGTTCTGGTTTCATTCAGGGAGCCGGTTGCTGTTAGTGTTATGCTCTTCTCTCGCCGCGCCGCTCTCCGTATGTTTTCAAGCTTTTATCTCATACCGCAATCATTTGTCTCTTGGTTTACCACTGTCTTTGATTCTGTGATGGCTATAATCCACAAAACTAGTTCGTATAGTTTCCAGCAAATTTGTCCTTTGAAGTGAACTCATGAAAGTGGTTCTTTTCGATAAATTTTCACTCGCCGTGGCAGATTTTCAGTTTGCCCATTTCCACTCATTTTCGCTGCATTTCCTCTCTTTGTAACACGGTACGACACCTCAAAAGTGAAGACTGCTGCTTCAACTTGAATTCTAGTGTGCATTTGGACTGTTTGTTCCCCCGGAATTTCTATCGTATTAGAAAATCCATTCTTGTAGTCCCTGCAAGTCTTGTATCGAGTCGGTTTGTGCAATGAACCGTAGGCATAGCGGCACGTTATTATGCAAATGTTTGTCACAAAACTATCCTGTCACGCGCGCTTGTAAAACTTATAAAGGGGTCGGAAGTCAGACTATTGTTGTCTAGTTTTAGTTTCTCTGATATTCACTGATGAAATTATACTAAAACAATATTCACTTCAGTCTCAGTGACTATCGACTTCGTCTCGTAAATATTCACCAATACTGAGTCACTTCGACTTCATTGTATAATTGTTAAATATATATACACACACACACACATATATATATCTGTATATATGAGGCACGTTAACACAAAAAAGAGCCTCGGACACGAAGGCTCCTTTTGTGTTCGCATGCTACATCGTGTAAGAGGTAATAACGCACTTGTCAGTGTTTTATTAAGAGTAAATGACAGTCTGACTTTTCTAGCCTTTCGATCCCATATTGCCTTTGTCTCAGATCTATCGCATAATTTCTTTATTTAAGAGCTGGAGGTTAGGGTTAGGTTAGAAAAAAACGCCATTTTCGGGTATTTCTGATCAAAATACGTCCAAATTACTGGTAGTAATCTTAATCTACGTGTAGGGCATTGATATCCATTAGAAGCTCGAGAAATGGCGCCACTTTGACATTTAGGATACACAAGTTGAGGCACGTTAACACAAAAAGAGCCTTAGACACGAAGGCTCCTTTTGTGTTAACATCCTACATATATACCTTATTATAGGAAATTAACAATGCACGTTGACAACGCGAAGAAAATTTACGTTACACTAAATTAACGCGAATTTTTCAAAAGTTAGGTTTACATGCATTAAATTAACGCGAATTTTTCGATAAGCATCTTGCTTTATTTACTGCGATTTTCATAATTCTGCAAACTCGCACTTTACATTTCTGAACGCCAAACTGCGTTTTGGCTTCCGTCAATAAAACCTTCCAAGACAAGTGCACGGATGTTTCTAAGTTTTTTTTAAAGCCGAAAATTTGGGTTTGAAGCCTAACTAGACCCTATCAATTCAAAAGATCTTTCAAAGCCTCACGGTGAAATCACCAAGAGCTGCTCACTCGTTTGATTGACGGAAACCAAACCGCAATAGTGACTCTGAAGAGCCAATAGAGGAGTCATGAACTAATAAGGTTTTGAAATGAAATAATTATAAAGGTGCTTTAAAATAACAATGTTGTAAAATAGCGTGCATTAAATTTACATCGACATTAATTAAGATACATTAAATTAACGCGAATTTTGTAAAATCGCGTTAATAAAGTGCATTGTTAATTTCCTATAATAAGGTATACATATTTGGTAGCACTTAACTGGACTCGAACCGTAGACCTCTCGAATTCTGTCACTTCCTTTTCCCGACTGTTCTATTGCAGCAATCGTTGGAAATGTTTGAAAAAACTAACATCCAAAATCCTTGCGATAAAGCGGCGTTAACAGTGGACCTTTCAAACAGCTATTATTTTGCGTTTTTCCAGGGGAATCATGATCAACAATGCTTTGGTTAACAATGGTTGATTGAGCTCATTGTATGCATTTTTGTTTCGATAACCTTCTTAGCAATGAACTAAATCGGTTAGTTACTCGTTCCGGAGATCAAGATCGCTTAGTCACCTCGGAACGAGTAACTAACCCTAACTTAGTTGCATCTGATGTTTGGAGTTCTAGCCCTCAACTTGCTCCCCATGGCTAGCATATTGTCAACTCTAAATTTATACATCCAGCATTATAGTTATACTCTCTTCCAGATTCTACATCAATACTGCACCACATCTTTAGAATAACGTAATCTTCCTTGATGAGATTTGCTCTATCTTGCAGAGAATGTTGAGGATAACTGTTAAAAAAAAAAAAACCGATCAGGCAGAATATTGAAGACTGTGCGTTTGGTATTTGCCCAATGATTTCTTTACTGATTTGTTTGTTTTCATAGATGCCAGGAAACCATGGAAAGAGTTTTTTCCGCTGCTTAAGCAATGTCTCAGCCAGGAGGATGACATTTTGATAGCTGTCAAATCAAGTGAGTGTGTTGTATTGCTTAACTTGTGTACTAGATGCTTGATGTAACTATATAATTATATAAATAATGGCATGGTTTCAAATGATGATTGACGGCGTTTTGGTACCTCAGAAAGATTATTTATGATATGATGATACATGAAGATTGCATTCTACAACCAATATTTTATTGCAGGTAGTGATGTAACAGATAATCAGATAATCATAATTTTATCCAAAATTCATAGTAACAATGATGTAATATATGCAACTATATGAACAAAAGGTTTAACATAATGAGATTTCAATCAAATACAGAGGTGTATTTATTTGTTATACTTTTAATTGCTTCCGAATGTTTTAATACTTCATTGCATGAAGAATCTGTCATTTTGCATCATCGTATATTATCTGGTCAACTTGCGCTATTAAGGGTTGGGTACACCTACTCTACATGTATATATAGGATTTTGCGAGTTAATACAGAACATGATACATGTATATAAAGTACATGTATGATATCCATCAACAGTCGATGATAAACTTAGTACTCTTCATGAGAATCACAAGGAGATCAAGAAGGATTTGCAGCAAAGTAAGGAGGCGATAATATGGGATCACCAGCTTAATACTGCAGAGATCAAGAGAGAAATACAAAAACTGGAGTCAAAGCTAGACGAAGTTCACTTGGGACCCAAGAAGGCGCCAGAAGCCGTGAGAAGAGCAGGTACTTTAAATTGGCAAGCGAAATTTGAACATTAGGGAGTGTTCATTATTTATGGGGGGGGGGGTCAGCATTTCATCTGCTTCTCTTGTTAAAACTTTTATGAGCCCCCTATGAATGAATGAAAGCTTAGATGACCCCCCTATAAAATTGCTCAAAACTTTATTGACCCCCCCCCCCCCCCCCCCAACAAAAAAGATGGATGTGCATGAAAGAAGGCAAACTGCATATACTGTACATATGTAATCTATTAAATTTACTATTAATGTTTCTAGATTTATGGTATTTTCCATTATACCATTAAACACTGGTTTCCTGTGTTCTGGACTAAACATTGGCTTAGCATTACAACAACAATTTCGTTACATTTTACATGATGGATACGTCAAAACTTTGATGACCCCCCAAGGAATAGGTAAAATCTTTGATGATCCCCCTACAAAAGCACTTAAAACGTTTTTTGCCCCCCCCCCCCTATAATTTCACCGACCCCCCGCCCCCAAGCCATGAAATAATGAACACTCCCTTAGTCTTGCCCAAAGCAAATTATTATTGAATTTCGCCTTCCTCTAATTTAAGTGGTACGGATTGTTTTGTTCTGGGGATGGTGAACGTTGTTCTCTGAAAGCACGTGTTTGTGAGTATCTAAACATTTTGGACGAGTTCTAAGTCGCTTTGCACCACAACATGTCGCCTACATCGAATGTACGTTTTACTGTATTAGACTGACTTTTTAAAACGCGTGGGGAGACTGTTATCCGTACCTAAACTAAATTATTTTACTAGAAATCAATTAATATTCTAACACGAATCCTGTAATTTGATTGGGTAATCTATCCTGTACGTGATTGTGAGTAGCGAATAATCCTGTTTTCAAAAACACAAACAGGTGACTAATTCGTCAAAACACAAAAATTGTCGTCTTATTTCAGTTTAGATTGAACAACTAGTTCGTGTCTACTAAAATAGTTAGACTGTCAGGCTGGTAGTTGATTATCAGTCCATAGAGCCTGAGAGCGAGTAGTCCAATTGTTAAATAGTAGCATAGACATATACTATTTAGTTTGTCTACTGATGCAATTTCCATTTTCTTTTCTTCAGAAGCACAAAGGTTTTCGTCTTACCTAAAACAGCACTACACAAGTGGAGAGAATGCAGTAATTCAACCACTTCCATGGATGGATGATACCTTGTTTGAAATTAAGAGGATGTTTACAAGGTTGAGAGTTGTTCACAGAGAGAAGGCAAGATCTTTGATTACTGATGAGAAGATCGCCATGTATGAAGTCTTCAAGCTTCACAAGGACAGGGAAAAGCTGAAAAATCGGACTGTCCTTATTGAGGGAAAGCCAGGAATTGGCAAGACGACTTTCTGCCGTAAGCTAACATATGATTGGGCTACAGGGAACATTCCACCTTCGAGTTCAAGTTCTTTCCCTGAGTTTGACCTTGTCTTGCTGTTAAAATGCCGAGACATCGAAAGTGGTGGAATATGGCAGGCGATCGAAAATCAGCTCCTTCCAGAGGAGCTGACTGGCGAAAATCAAAAGAGGGGATTATTCGAATACATCAAGGAGAACCAGGAGAAGGTACTGTTGATAATTGATGGATATGATGAGCTCTCAGCAGATAAGTACGTACAGGAAAGTTTGGCGAGAGTGATCAGTGGAAGGGCGCTATCATATTGCTCTATTATTGTAACAACACGACACGAGAAAGGCGTAAAGATACGCAAGCATTTTGATGAATTGTTGGAAATCAAGGGGTTTGAGTGGAATGACACCTGTGAATTCATAAAGAGTTATTTCCACAGCTCTCCTTCATTAGCAGCAAGTCTCACATCTCTAGTTTATCGTAATTCACTCCTTAAAGATTTAGTTTCTAGTCCACTTAACACGGCTCTTCTTTGTGCACTTCATGAAGATCTAGAAAGCAATGATCGTCAGCTGCTACAAACAAATACCACAAACCTTCGTGAACTTTACCAGGAGATCGTTCTTTGTGTCACCAGGCGGTATTGTACAAAGGAAGGTAAAGATTACATGGATGATGATGCTTTGATGGAAGAATATCGCCAAGTTTACGCAATGTTGGGAAAGTTAGCTTTCGATTGTATACAGAGCGATAAGCTCTATTTCAAAGAAGGCCAAGTTCTTCCAAATAGTAGAGAATTACTGTCCAAGTTAGGTTTTCTTGTTAAAGAAAAGTCGGCAAGAAAACTCAGTTCGGAAGGGGTATTCTCCTTCACTCACAAGACGATCCAAGACTATTTTGCTTCCATTTATGTTACGGAGTGTTTCACCAGTGGAGATATCAGTATTCTTCATGCTATTAAGAATATTGAAATCATTTCAGCGATACGTTATTTTGACGTTCTTGCTAAGGTTACCCTATCAACAAGGAAAACCATCGATTTGATACTAAGTCTTGCAACCTTGTTGCCACACGAAGGATTGAACACGAAAGACAATCTATTTAACTCCATTGTTTTTACCTTCATGTGTGAGTTAATAGGAAGTCTTAGAGATGAAACAGAAATGCAAGCGGCAGCAAATGCGACGTGTGGATGCTTAAGTGAGTGGGGTTATTGTCATGTCAGTTGTGACGAAACTGCCGGTGGTTTATGTTGCTTTCTGTTGTGCCCCAATGAAGAAGTCTCTAATGCGAATGACAACACTACAGGCTTTGCATCTTCTGCTATGATTGCAGCGCGGAATAGAGCCAACTCTCCCCTTAGTGAACTAAAAATTACTGGTCTTGATAGCAGGATTTCTGATGCCATGTTAGCGAAACTTGCCGATGCATTAAGCCAACGTAAAGGCCTGACTGCCCTTGCCTTGTCGGAGAATGTGTGTTTTCATGGCTTTAGTACTATTTTCAACAGCAGTGGAAAACACGAGTCTGTGACTCATCTTGATCTTTCTTTCGGTGTAATTAAAGACTGCGATGTTGAAGGCATTGGTAAGGTTTTTTCTGAGTTGAAAGCTTTGTTGTATGTAAATCTATCTAACAATAAGCTAGGAGATGTTGGTGCTTCAGCCATTGCCGATGGTTTGAGGAACAACCACAAATTGGCTGCCCTGGACATTTTAGGCTGCAGCATTGGTGTTGAGGGTTGCCGTAAAGTTGCCAATGCTTTGAATTCTAATAACAATCTGACTGTTCTCAACATGAATGAAAACGAGATCGGTGATGCTGGTGCATGTGCTATCGCTGAAACTCTCCTAATGAACAAGAGCTTAAAGAAACTCCGCCTTGGAAGTAATAATATTGGTGATGTTGGATTTGCTGTTCTAGCTCGCGGTTTAACTAGAAACAGCACTTTAATCCTACTGGATATCAGCTTTAATTGGGTAGGTGACCAGGGGAGTTGTGCTATTGCTTATGACGCCTTGATGAACAACACAAGCCTGACGCACCTCTACATTAACAATTGTATTTTTTCCGATTTCGGAATGTGCGCTGTTGCTAATGTGTTGACGAATAAAAATAAGACCTTGACACACCTCGGTATAGCTCTCTGTCCGTTTGGGGAAGATGGCTTTCGTGCTATGGGTTATCTTATGACTAAGAGCACCACACTGACGCATCTCAACATAACCTGGAGGGGAGAACTGTCAGAATCTGCTACTCGTACTCTCGTTGATATCGTGTCCAGAAACACGACCCTGACCTGGATTGGTCTGGGCAAGACGCACGGTGAACTAATTCGGGATCCACGTGTTCACATCAGTAACCTCGGCACAATGATGGTGCTTTCTGGAAGAAGATGGACCATCACTCTTTCCGAGAGCTGGGACGAGTATGAGGGAGATTGTCCTTTCCCAGTTCCGGTAATTTTCTCGGAGCGACTCACCAGTGTTTGGAACCAGACAGTTTGAATTCTGGCAGTCTCTCAAAAATATGTTCACTTGTTGTTTTGTTTTACTTTTACTATGTCCTGTTTACATAGTCCTTTCGCTGGACCCGAAAGGCCGACGAGATCTGTGTACGAGATTTGTTCATTGCACATTCTGGTTGGCATGTTGTGTCTAGGCATTAGTCGTGAGTAGCGTCACAAATAGAGGGATTTCAGTAGCTGAAGTTCAAATTTAATTACTCGTGCTGCCTGCATGCTGTGGCACCCTAGTCGTAAATTCGGCTGTCTTATTTTTTTCTTCGTCGTCGTAAGTGGAAAATTGCATAATAGATCCATGACCTTGCTACTATTTATCGTTAACGTATCGTAAGGCGCCAAGCTATTTAGAAAGCGCCAAGTTATTTGGTCTTACAATTAGCAGCAATTTATCTTGGAACGCGCATGTCAGTGAAGTACAAAATGTAGTCAAGAAGGCATCCAAGAGAGTTTATTTCCTAGTGCAACTCAAGACGGCTAATGTCCGTCCTCAAGACTTAGTACTATTTTACGTAACTTGCATTAGGTCTTTACTGCTTGATTACGCGGTACCAGTTTTCCATTTTTCTCTTCCTAATTACCTCATGAACGAGCTGGAACGCATTCACAAGAGAGCTACAGTGGAACCCGTTAGTACGGCCACCCTCGGGCCCCCAAAAATGGCCTTATTAACGGGATTGTCCTAATTTATGCTTTTATATCGAACTCTTATCTCGGCTTATTGACGTTGAAAACAATCTACTGCATCTGTTAGAAAGTCTACCGTCACGACATAGAGGAAAACGACGTAAAATCCTGGTTCCAAAAGAATAAAGAAGCTAGTGAAGCAGTGATACGCGTACTGTATGTTTATCGAGTCATTAATTTGTTATGTATAATCCGTCTGGTGTTTAGTGGCCGTAATACGGGGTGAAATTACAAAGAAATTGAACGCTCGGGTATCGTAAAATCTGGCCGTTGGCCGTATTACGGGGTGCCCGTATTAACGGGGTTATTTTAACAAGAGATTGAGTGAAATTTCGCCGGGCCGAAAAAAAGTGTCCGTAATATCGGGGTGGCCGTAAGGCGGAGTTCCACTGTATATTAACTTAGATTATTATGGTTGAAATATCGATTCGCTTTCTCTGCACCATGCAGATATCTGTAAGTCACTTTTCAATACAATTGTAACCGATAAGGACCATCGCCTTCACGGCTTGCTGCCGAGCTCCAATCAGCCGAAATACTCCTTGAGACAGTTGCGAGCATTTACAATGCAAAGACGAATCGTTTTAGAAATACCTTCATTATGGCATCATGCCTAAATATGAATACGAATGCAATTTAGATAATATATAATTAGACGTCTTGGAGTAATTTTAATTAGTAGAATTTTAAATTTTAAGTAATCGTATTTTTAATTAGACAGTATTTTAATATCAGATTGTAAAAATGTATATTCATTACCTGTAAAGTACGCAATTCAGCTCTTGGCTGCATATGTATTTTATTAAATAAACTATCTATCTACCTATCTGTCTACTGAATTATTCTAACGAACGAAGTCGTCGATTTTAAACATATATATATTTTTAATTGCTGTAATCTCCCTCCCTCCCTCCCTCCCTCCCGAGCCAACTTTACCGAGCGTTTATATGGAAGACTAGTTCCCCGGGTGCCCGAGACAACTTTGTCTTGAGCGAGTCTGGACACGTAATATTGGATTAGGCATGCTCTGTGTGTCCCGAGTTGGCCCGGTTAGGCGAGCCAAAGTGTTGGTATGAGAAAAAGTTGGCTCGCCCCCCAGTGTCACCCTACCTTGTGAACCGAGTGCCTCGGGGAGGAGGGTCACCCCCCCCCCCCCCCTCCGAGCCAAGTTTGCGGTTTCTCGTGTAGACAGTTGACTTCGTTTTATAAAGAAATGTATGAAAAGTTGTGTTTATCGACAAAACTAAAGTTTCGCAAGTTTCATCCCATACATGCCTAGGAATGGAACTTGATAAAAAAACCATATAGAGAAGCTAGTGCGGGTATAGACGACGTTAAACGAATAAAACTCTTCATCCCATTTGACTCGCTGGTAAAAATATACAAAGCCTTAGTCCAACCTTATTTCGATTATTGCTCACCCTTGTGGGATACCCGTGGAAAGGTCCTGCAAGATAAATTACTGACAAAAAGTCCAATCTCGTGCAGCGAGAGTTATAACCGGGGCTGATTATAATACTCGATCCGCTGTTGTCCTTGACTCCCTAAACTGGAAGATCCTTCATATAAGGCGCCAGGAAATAAAAGCATCAATGATTTATAACATTCTTAATAAGCAATTTGCCTCAAATCTAAGAGCCTCGTTTCTTCGACTTTCTGATAGTGGCATAAACTATAATTACCTTAGAAATTTAGAAACTGACTTAGCACTCCCGAGGCCGAAAACTAATTTCTTCAAGCGTAGCTTTAAGTACAGTGGTGCCGTGCTCTGGAATAACCTTCCGGAAGCGGCTAAAAATGCTAGTACGCTTCCACAATTTAAAAGCAAGGTTGTTTTTATTAGTTACCTGATGCTGAGTTACGCTGACTTCAGATTTCGTATGAGACCAACACGGTCCAACACGGCCCGTGCGTAGCCCTTACCGTAACCGTGCTTTATCGTATTTATGTAATTTGATTGGATCAGCAGGACAAAAACAACAGGGAAACCATTTCAACGTTATATATGGCATGCCCTACGGTAGTTTGTAGTTTGTACCACTCATACCGCGTAATCTGCTCAGTCTAAATAAATAGCTGTGCCGTAACGAAGACTATTCTTTCCAACTACGCGTTGCTAAGTTGGAAAGCATCTATTCTTGGGTTGCAATCATTCCAAAGGGAATAAAATCAAAAACATCGCAGCCATATTGGTTGGTATAACAAAAGTAGCTAGGGAAAATAATCTAAAAATAGCCTCACTTGTGACTGAAAACCCGTGACACTTATATGGGCTTCCTTCCAAGAAAGTTCATCATCAATTAAAACCCCAAGGTACTTGACAAAGTCCTTTTTTTCAAGAGGAATTTGTTGTGTAAGATTATTTCATAGACTTTGATTTTGGGATGATACGATAACCTATTTTGATGTGAGAGAAAAATCATGTGATTGGATTTTGAGTTTAAGGGTAACTTTTTGGCTTGAAGTCATACACAGACCTTCAGTGATAGTGAACTATATACAGAATAAGAAATATTTGTTTACGCAAAGGAAAAACCTTTCAGATTTACCGGTAGCCAGGTGGTTGACGGGTAAAACACAAAACACGGTTTAACATCGGGAAAACATCGGAAACCTATAAATGTGGTGACGAAAACCGACCGACCGTGCCGTGTGAACGGAAATCTGGCGAAGAAACTCTTTCAGGAAGATAACTGCCGTGATTAGCTTAAATCGAACAATTCACAGCCAATTAGTATAAAGCTAGTCGTAATTACTTCTATTTCAACATCAAAAGGGACCAACGAAATGGCTGAGGTAAAGCAATTCCAGTAAAGGAAAGCATGGCATTGTCTTCAGTTGTTCTTGTACGGCGTACAGCTGTGAAGAACAGTGGTGTTTATATTTCTTACTTCAAATAATGTCTGGGGTCTGTGATAAGCAAATATCCGTGAGAAAAAATGATGGAAAGACATCCGAGGAATATGTATTACGCACAGCTGAACTATTAGTACTACTAGTGGGAAATTAATGGAAAGGATTAACAGCAGTGAGTTTCCAATCTATTCTATATCAGTGACTTCAATTGTGGATTAGATTCATATACATCTCTCTGGAGTTGGAAGATTCAAGAAAAACTTGAAGCTATGGCATTATTCTACCGGCGGATAAAGACCATATTAATGGCTCTGCTGTCAATTTATTTAATCCTGAGTATTTACCAAATCTCGCTCAAGATTTTACAGGAGGAAAACATGAGGCGCTTTTTAGATAAGGTATCCGAAAAGCCTTTATGTGTGGCTCACCACGATGTGTTGACGCGTTTGAAGAGGCTGACCAAAGACTTGATCTACGTTCGAATGGCGGTTGATCGAGATGTTGCAATTGTTAAACGAATAGAAAACCATTATAATAACCTGCAAAAGTTAACAAGAGAGATTGAATTCATAACCAGCCATGGAAACACAAAACAATCTACGCGAATTCGATTAGTGGAGGAGGATGAAAAGGAATCGGACGTTGTGTGCCCAGAGGTTTTTCGAGGGTCAACGTTTGGATATCCATTTTATCGCAAAGGTTTCGAGACCACAAATTGCTCTAGAACAGTGCTTTTTAAAAAACATGTGACTTTAATATTTGATAAACTACCTGTCGCCATGACCACAGCGGAAGGAGAAACTGTCGCTAGTGACGCGAGTTACTTAAAGTACCTGTCAACATTTCTCGATAATATTTATCAGCTTTATCCAGGGATAAAGACATATATTGTCTTGGACAAGAGCACTGAACTTGTAAATATCGCCAAAGCAAAACACGAGAAACTCGGCGTGAATTTCGTTAGAGCTGGAGGAGTCCCACGTGGTAGGATAATACGAGAAATAATCGATCAGGTCAATACACAGTATTCACTGATTGCTCCGGAATTAACTCATTTTACAAGTGAAATAAGCCTTGAACGATTAATTCGGGTTCTTTCGACTCACAACTTAACTCACTTTGCTGGCGGGAGTTCTAGGAATCTCAGCGGTCACTGGTCAGCGAACTGTCAGCAAACACAGCTGAAAAATTACACATTAACGCACAGGTCGGGCTATTTTCGTTCATTTTCCGAATGCCTTGTCTGTGACTACCTATCGGGACCTTTCTTAGCTAAAACATCCACTTTAAAAGAACTAGGTTTGGACTTCAACCTTGATCAAGGGCTTTACGAAGACTTGTTTCTCAGATTAAAATTGCAATCTTCTAAATTTGGTCGACATGACAACGCAATTGTTAGTTGCCCGGATGTGATGTTTAATACGCATGTGCATAATACAAAAGACGGTGATTTGCTACAGTTTGCGAATAAGCACTCCATTCGAAAAATTGTGGAATTCGATGGGAAGGTTCGGTGGTACGGATGTCGCAGAGGTGTTGGACACAGAATAGGAGATAGATGTCCGGTGCGGGATGGTTTTCTTGTGCCTCCATGTTGCTTAGAGAATCTAGCAGATGCTATAAAATTCATCATGTCACAATGTGATGGCAATAACATCATCTGTGAGCTACAGGAAGGAACTCTACTAGGCGCGCTGAAATTCAACAAAGTCCTTCCCTGGGAAAGAGATGCAGATATAACATTTCTTACGGCAGACTACGACAAACTCAAAGACATTAAAAGAGTATTCGAGGAAAGGGGCTATGTATTCCGTGATGTTAGTAAGTGAAGTTACGAATTTATATCGGTGTCCGCCTTATACTAAATGAAATCGGTAATTAGCTAAATTAGTACTGAATAAGTACTACCTAACGTCTAGTAAAAGCTCGTGCTAAGGATCGAGATGTTGAAGGATTTAGACATTCTTCGTTGAGAATGTTACAGATACTTGTTAGAGGGTGTAGATTGGGTAAAAGTGACCCCAACCCATTGTTTTTACTTCACATAAATTCTTATATTTATAGTAATTCTGCGAAAAACGTTGTTTGCTTGAATCCTTGATTGTCTACAACCTGTTGAAGTTTGCGAAAAGCGACCATGGTCTTTCCACGACCGAGCCACAGTACACTAATTAGAAGCATGGGCCTAGTACATCGCATTGTGCGTGACGTAAGACCAAGAATTATAACAATAGAACCTTCAACGAGTGCTAGTGAAAAAAGGTTTCTTTTGCTTGATCTTACGTCACTCGACCAATACCTCAAACTGCGCGGTCGTGAAACACAATGCGCGAGACTTAAATCGCGATTTAAAAATCAGGGATTGTACCGATTTCCCTTTTTTCCATCCTCAATTTTCATTTATGATCCATAAGGGAAAGCATCTTTACTTGGCTATTTTCGTAGAACATTCTATTTATACATGTATAAAAAAAATGTCGAGGGAATCTTGGGGTTTATCTTAGCAATGTATAATTAATGTACAGTAATGCTGTCTAATACTCCACTAATAACAATAAGACCAACACAGGCGTGATGAATAGAATTCAAGGCTCAAACTTAACTCCTTTTGGTTTCAGATTTCCCTCCGACAACGTTTTGCGAAATAAGTGTAGGTTTCTGAGTCGGACGTGTTAATCATAACGCTACACTTAATTTCCTCACAAGCCGATAATTCTAATCAAGTGCAAAGGCTTGGGTTTCCGAGGATAAAGCAGTCACTGGGGGATTTTCCTGTCGACCTTTCTCTCAGGTTCTGTATGAAACATCACTGCACTAGTGTAGATTTTTCAACCGCAGCCCTTTTTTCCTGTAAAGAGAAAAGTAGCACTCTCTTTAGAATAAAACTAGTAAGGCAGCAAAGAGTATTCTAACTAAGTGTATTCAGCCAGATTTCACGTAGGATCCCTGTAGATCTGAGTATGTAAAGGCATGAAATAGAAAGATATAACATAGTATGTGAAAATGTGGTTCGCCGTTGTATAGTAATACGGTAGTATAGTAATACGGTAGTATAGTAATATGCGATTTAACCAACTGTATACTGACTACTCCTAGGCTCGCCCTGGTGCTGCGTAGAGGGCCGTGCTGCGGGAGGCAAGATAGAGATCCTTGCTGATGGATGGTCCCTACAGATGTATGGACAACACATCATGGACTCGGAGACCCTCATTAATAAGGGCCTTAGACCCACTAAGGTCTTGTTTAGTGGCCAATGGGTGAATGTCCCCAGAAACCCAGGAAGACACATTAGAAACAGGTAATACTTTCCCTGAGTATAGAATACCCTAGGCCATGACTAAATTACTATAATTTATCATGACACGTTACGGCGCCGTGCGCGCTTTCCTTGCAAAACTTCTGATTTACACTGAAATGTCACGTGATGTACGCCGTACGTGACAGGCCGGAAAAAAGCCGTCCGGTCCTGCTCGGTATTTTTCTTGTTTTGCCATTTGAAACAGCGATTTCATAAAATACTAATAGGCCCTTTGTGGGATACAGTCACGTGATGATATAATACTTCATTAACGAATTAATTGAGCTCGTGATCCCCATGGGAAAGGCATTGCTATGGATGCTGCATGGCAAGCTATCTTTAAAAACGATGTTTTTTTTAATAGAAAGGTCGACAATCGATTGGAGATGGAAAATAGCATTTACAAACAGGTTTTGCTAATAACACTATCGATCTGGTACAAGTGCCTTTAACTAAATGAAGTCAACATGTTTTACCATGCAGTAATACCACGTGAGTGCATTCCTGCAAAGGGCCCATTGACCGAGTTAGGTCTTGCCGAATGGAACACTATTTGGCTTTCGGCAGGAGCCCATAAACAGGAGCGTCCATATCTCCTATATAGTTTTCACAAGTTGGGCTATTTTTAGATAATTTCCCCCGCCAATTAGTAGATTGCACAGTGGCGGAACAAAAGATACCTCATTAGCTACTTTTGTTTTACCAACAACATGGATGCTACGCTTTTGTGATTTTATTCACGTAGGAATGATTGCAACCCAAGAATATCGGGAAACCGTTCTAAAAATAGCCTAACTTGTGAAAACGCTGTGACATATGGACCTCGCTGTGCCTGGCCCTCCAGTTAAATATTTTCACGGTCCGGGAACCATTGAAATCGCGCGCTCTGATTCGGGCTGGTGGCCGGTCCAGTTTTACTGCAAATTACACTTTTCACAATTAAAGTGCATATGAGCCTTCGTGCAATTTTCATAGCTATGAACCTCAGGAAAGTTTTGAGTATCCCTGCGAATAAATTGTTGGTTTACAGAGAATACTCTATCTTCTACGCGCTTTTTTGAAAACGTGGAAACGTGACCTTTCCTGACCCATGACCGCGTAAGAAAAAGCCTGGGTCGATACCTCGGTTAGACGTCATTTAATTAATTCAACTTTGTAACATTTTGAATAAAAACTTACAATTTTCACTAATATGACTTTTTCCTTTACTAACAGCTCATAAACTGTGTATATTATCTAAAAATCGATGTTGTTGTGATAGAAAGGTGCCATGGAGAATAATGCATTAATGAGATGACGTCGACCGAGGTATTGACCCAGGCTTTTACTTACGCGGTCATGGGTCAGGAAAGGTCACGTTTCCACGTTTTCCAACAAGCGTAGAAGATAGAGTATTCTCTGTAAACCAAAAATTTCTTCGCAGGGGTACTCAAAACTTTTCTGAGATTCATAGCTATGAAAATTGCAGGAAGGCTCATATGCACTTTAAGTAAAGGTCCAGATAAGAACTGTAGTGCTCCACGGCAAGGAATGCTAAAATGTGTTAATTTTCTATTATTCTTACTCGTAATTTCATTGGTTGATACTTATACATTCAATAGAAACCCATCGAAATAATGCATTATCAATTCGATATCTTTTTGTGCATGGTTTGAATTTGTTTTTGATCAAATATGGTTTAATTTCGAAGCCGAGAATATCGTGTGTGGGGAAAGTTCTCAAATTTGCGATTGAAAAATCTTTTGTTTTCTCTATATCTGATTGGCTGGATGGTGGCTTGTCTGAGTTTTCACAGAAAAGAACCAATAGCATAAAAAAGTACTTTAGTTTCGAGATGTAGTTTGGACTGTAGACACCTCCTAAAGCACTAAGGCTCATTGCCGCAGAACAATGGATTCTACTACAGTTCTTAGGCTGTCCGCAGTCTGTATTCGGGCCGAATGGCATTCCAATAGATAAGATGCTTCAGCGTGTGCCAGAAGTTGAAATTTTAATAGAATATAAATATCCATGAATGAGTGATCTTAAGTGTTAAAGTGCCCATGAACAATAAATTTTAGATATCAATTCTAAATCAAGCGAATAGTAGAATGGTACAATATATGTTGCTTTGAATGCTGTGCCGCTGAGTTAAGGTTTTAATATCCAAAATGCTAATTACATGACGTCAGGGGAGGTATCTGCAATCACTTCTTAATGGTTGTGAATGGGCAAACAAATTTCTAACATTTTATTTCAACCATGGGTATAACACTGATCATTTGTTTAATTGTAACAAAAAAAATTGTATAATAATTGATGCCTCCCTTGACGTCATGTAATTAGCATTGTGGATATTAAAACCTCCTTAAACTCAGCGGCACAGCATTCAAAGCAAGATATATTGTACCATTCTACTATTCACTTGATCTAAAATAAAAAAATCAGGTTCATAGGCACTTTAAAGTGGACGATTGTCTGTCACAATGATTGTGTGAAATTATGTTAGAGGGATGTGAATGAAATCGATTTTGTTTTTGTGAAAGGATGGATGTGTCCTTAGTTGGCGAACTGCCAGTTTTTTTTTTTTTTTTTTTTTTTTTTTTGGTGGGGGAAATCAGCAAATCATTTCATATACCGGTAAACAGCAAAGGCTAAACCCTCTAAAATCGCAAAGCTTTGCCGTTTTTAGCCACAAGGACGACAAAACACACCAGTGAGGCAATGTGTTTATTTCGTATTCAAATATGCATGTTCTTTGCGATATTTCGCGACATTTCGATCCTTTCAGTAGACCTCATATATTTCCTATAAACAAACGGACACAAACACATTCTGTGGGCTCCCTGTGGTTACATTTCGACTCCAAATAGATGCTTTAAATCTACCAAACCAATATCTCTTACTGTGGATGCAGAAAATTGCCTGTGATTTGAGGTGCGCGCTCATCTTCTCAATCCACCGCTGCTGTCTTCAGTTTTACTTATGCCATCTTCTTGTTCTTGCGTATGTTATGTTATGCATTCGTAAGCTAGCGTGTTCCCAGTTCAGGCTATTTTTAGAATCAAGTTACCGCGAAAGAAAAGTGAACATTAATTTTATGCAACAATGTACTAGGCAAATAACGTTTCCTAATGATTTACGGAGCGGGTCTTGTCGGGTCATGTTTTGCTATTTACCATTTGTTGCTCTGTTTAGGTACGGTCGTGAGATTTACCGTCACGCTGAACACTGGATGAGCACAGGATCTAACTCAGGCTGGGACAAGTACGACACGCACGGGTTTGGTTCGTGTCCACTACAAGGGTTCCACGGCTGTATTGACCAGTACCTCCCCGATGGATCCATTCAGTTTGAAAACCTCTTTTAATTGTCCAAAAAGGGTTAGATGAGATGGAATAAAAGAATGACGATCGCAAAGGTTTGTTGTAAATTTGAAATAGGACGAGGCAACAGGAAAGTGCAACAAAATTAATGTAAGAAAAAGTTATTATATGGATGTGTAATACAGTTTGATATTTTTATGAGTAAGAATACCCAGCCGTATTTTAAAAACAACTTTCCGTAGGTTTTTACAACTGTATTTTCTCGCGCTCTGATTGGATAATTTTTATCTTCAACAAGAAGACAGGTTTGTTTTAAAAAGCCTAAATCGCCTACACTTTCCATCGTCTGTTGTAAAAAAAAAAATCGAAGACGCCTCGTCGATCCACAGCTATTTTGACGATGTAATGACGAAAATCATCGTCAATATTGGGGCAGATACAATTACAACTTCAAGGAAAACTTTATTTTCGCTTAAAGCCGATCGAAGAAGCAATAAACTGTTTTGGAGTTCTCAAGAAATTGTCGAGCGCGAGCTGAAATAAATCCGTGTCATGCATTAGGGCCATTTATACGAGAGAAATAAGACACGTCTTAAGGTCGTGTTGCACGAGGCAATTTTTCTTGCAACGCAACTGCGAGACAAGCTGCAGAAGAAATTGCGTGTGTAACTCGTCTCGCAAAGAAAATTTGCGAGACAAGTTGCAGGGAAAGTAGAACTATCTTCTACTTTTTGCAACGCTGCGCGAAGGTCTCATAAATGTTTGCGCTTTGGTTCGCGCCGCGAGGTTTGTGCCTCATTTTCGGATATGGTTGTCATGGTTATGTCGTGTCGGCATGTGTATCAAAATGTATCAAAATGGCGCGGGTTAGCAAGAATGCAAAACGTGTGGCGTTGTTAAAGAAAAAAACGACGTAAATATCAGTGTCTGTTCAGTTTTAAATATATTTTCCGTCGAGGAGTTTGATTAAAAGGATTGTTGAATTATCAGTGTTTTGAGAGCTATGAAAGGTACCCGCGTCGTTCGTTTCGTTTGAGCAACAACAATAAAACCTATACGCACGCGCAGTAACTGTTTCCGTCTTCAATCAGATCAGAACAACTGTTGACCCCGTTTATACGAGTTTTCTTGTTGTATCTTAGACACAGCCTAGCTAAGAATAGCTCAAAACCCTAGTACAGAATAAGCCGCGTCCTATGTTAGACGCGGCTTGCGTTAGTCGCGAACAGAGATTTTGTACCTTTTATACGAGCAGTTCGCGTCTCCTCTCGTATAAATGGCTCTATTGGTGGCTATTACAAACAGTTAGTCTCCTCCCTGAACTTGAAAAATATGAAAATATGTAATATTTTCCTTGAAGACTACGTACATACAGTTTATTAGTCATTTTTGCATATTTGTTTTGATTTTACCGTCTCACATGTGCACGAGGTTCATCAGTTCACGAGAATCGCTGAAATAACCGTGTCCGGCCCGAGCCGTGGTTTGCACTTCCTTTGGCCCGTATTTGCAGTCGAAAACACCAAGTCGTGTATTAACGTTCTTTAGTATATACCACACCAGTGAACATCACTTTTCGCGCGCTCCGATTGGCTACTCACAGTAAATATGATTTCATATTCACCTCAGAGCGAAGGAGCGATCACCTCGCGCGAGTTTTTGTCCATTTGACAGAAAATAAAATAACTATTTGGTGCTGGCTATTCACCTGGAGTGTGGTATATACTAAAACAATTATTCGCCTCAGTGTCGGCGAATAGTGGTGGATATTTACCTCGCCGAAGCGGCTCTGTAAATATCTACCATTATTCACCTCCACTTCGGTGAATAATTGTTAAGTATTTAAAGATTATGGCCCAACCGTGATGCTTTTGCGGTCTTTTGTTTATTTTCGCTTCGTGAAACTATCAAACTGAGCAGGAAAACTACAAAATAAAGTTTCCATAAACGATTTTCAAAAGATTGGAAAACAGACTTTGACAAAATGGCGACCATAGCGCGCAAAGCATGACGGTTGGTCTATATTCTTTAAGTTTCACACAAAAGGCAACAGGGTCACGAGTAAATCCTGCATTAATGCTCGCCTACAGACGCAGCAGAGTTACAACAAGTCAGACCATACACTAGTAAAACGCTAATGTGTCCTTAGGCCATCTTTATAACTCCATATAAAACCAATATATTTACACAGTGGATTTCTTTTGTAAAATTAAAAATTATAACATCCGACCTTTGAAACAATGCGAATCAACTGTCAATAAAAATCAGATTGAACTGAACCAGTAATCACAAGGTTATGACGTCACTAGAGTGAGAACACTTAACCCGTGAATTGAAATCCGAAACACAAAGGAGTTGAAACGTATTCGGATTGAATTGCATAAAATGACCACATTCGAGAAGAACAGGGACGGATATTTGCCAAATATGGTACCTTTTATTCGAGAAATAATTCGGAGCATAAAAGTATAGGCAAACCACAAACATGAAGTGAAATCTAGAATAAAACGTTTACGTACCCTTAGTGAATTTGTTACGTTTTACCCTCTCCCCTCCCCCTACTTTTAGGACTACTCATGATCACTACCCAAACATGGCCGGAGCAGTCTGAAAATTAGGGGGAGGGAGGGTGAGTTACGTTTCAACTTCCTTATGCTAATACAAAAGGAGGATGTTCAGTGATGGGAAGCTGTTAACAGCTTTCTTTGCTAACACCTAACATTTAGAGACTAATAGGACCGAACAGAATAGAGCGGTTTGCCATTAAGTGTCGTAAAACGAAAACCCGAGGCAAAATCACAGGAGCAAGTAAAAACCCAATAAACCAATCACAACCTTAAGTAATTCAACCAATCTAATTCGAAAGCAATTGCCGCGACACTCGATTGAAAACCGCTGTAAGAGCACTTAAATAATAATAATTATCAACTTTATTTTACGTCGGTAACTCGTGACAGTCTAGTGAGACTGATAAACTTAAGGCTGACGGGAGACCTACAATTTGACGTCCTTATCCGAGAAGACGTGAAGGTCTAACCATTTGCAGTTGTTTCACAAAGGCAGCACCTTCTACTCAGTTCTTTTAAGACCCTGAGTGTTGGTCCGGCCGGGGTTTGAACCCGCAACCTCCCGCTCAACAGACCGGAGCTTAACCACTGAGCTAACCGGAAGGCGGCATTACACTTACTCTGTGTAATGTAATTTTAGCGAGTACTCTGTAAGGTCAAGTTGAGAAACCACCAGACAGGTACTGTTAGACTCTATTCCCTTTGTTTTCTGCAATCTGATTGGCTAAGCTAGTCACTGTCTACCGAGTGATAGATAGCGAGTTGCGAAAATTGCTATTAAACTCTCGTAAAAACTAGCTTTCTTCAATTTTGTTTCGTTTCAATACGTAGAACTAGTTGGTTTCTACTAAAACAGAGTACTTGCTCTCAATTTTTATGAATTGATACGGTTGATTCGGAGCTTCGCTTTTCGTCATCAGTATTAATCCATAGAAATTTCAAGCTCGTACTCTAATTATTAAACAGATGCACATATGACGTCACAATGCGAAGAGAACAAGTCGAGTGGTGTAACTGATGTTCTCCTCACGTTGCGACGTCATCTGTGCTTCTAAAGACGACAGACTTAGGGCAAAAATTAAATCTTTGTCTTGTACAATAATTTGTGAACTTTCCCAACAAAATAGAGCGCGCGCGTGTCCTAGTGACGTCATCTGTGCTCCAATAGATCATGGCTATTGACCAATCCGAGTGCACGTTTTCGCCCTGTTTATTGTATACTTTTTATTTTCACCAGTTAAGTGTTCTCACTCATAGAATATTGAAAAAAATACGTGTAAGATTTACATACCGTACTTATCTGATTTTATCCCCGGCCTCGTATACAGACCCGAATCGAATATATCCCCGGTCAAATGCCTAGTTCAATTTAATACATCCCGGTTCTCGAATATATCCCGGGTCTCGAATATATCCCGGGGGCAGGTCAAAAATCGACTTCCGTAACTGGATCAAAAGTTAAACGAGGAGAGGGTTTAGGAATAGAAATCCCTGGAACTTACCAATTCGTTGGACCTGAAAAGGACACCAAGGCACTGGCGAAACTGCTTAAACATTGAGGTACGTAAAAATAGCTATAGTTTTGCAGACGCTTAACCAATATTTCCCGGACCTCGTTTATATCCCCGTCTCGTATACTTCCCGGGGGTCAAGGTAGTTTCAAAATATTATATCCCCGGGGATATAATCGGATAAATATACGGTACACGTAGATAAACAGCTTCACAATTTAGGGTGCGTTTGATTGACCGTATTACAGAATACAAATACACAACATTATCTATAGAATACCCGGCCACTTCAAAAGATCACTTGAAAACTGTGCTAAACTATGCTAAATTATCCATTATAGTGCAGGTTCTATGAATAATTTTGAGTTGAAAATGGTTAGGATTTTTTAAAATTTCAGGGTTAGGGTTTTAGAAGGTTTGTATGAACATTTGAGAAAATGAATTATTAATGACCCAAATGGCCAGGTATTCTATAATTGGATAGGATACCCACTGCCATGCTAAATGTGTCCTGAACATGTCTGCAAGCGTTTGTAGCTAACAGTGCAAAATGTGTCTGAACCAGTGATTTCCAGACATTATTCCATCTATTGTTATTCCGGAATACGGTCAATCGGCGCCTTAGCTTCTGTATCGGTTCTTCATTGTAGTGATGACGTCAGTTTCGTTGGCTGACGGCCCTCGCTCCTTCTTTGATCATGGCAGCCAGAGTGTCCTTGCTGGAGTCGAACACTTTACTGCTCTCCATCTCCATCAGGTTCGACATCAAGTCACCTCCTTTCAACTGCAGATTACATACAACAGATTTCCCAAAAAGGCGTAAACAAAATATCACTCCAATTTCCGCAATTTCTACATCCGTTATCAAATCTTTGAAGAGAGTTAGTCGGAGAAGGAGAGGGTGGAGTGGGTGTTATGCGATACAGTCAACAATCAATCAGTTTATTTACCATAAATGATTTACAAGTACATATACAATACTGCTAGTTCAACACGAAATGAGATATTAAGTTTAATAAATAATAGTGATACGGAAAAAGTAAATCTAGGCAGTATATATATAAAATGTATGATAGCAGGGAAGAGTTCGATGCTATAGACCCATTCGAAAAATGGCGTCCAATTTAATTAACTATTGTTTAGGACTGACTAGCCTCGCTTACGCGTTCAAAAGCTTTTGTGTGGACTGACTAGCCTCGTGTTCACGTTACCAGGACAATAGCTTTTTAAATTGGACGCCATTTTTCGAATGGGTCTATGGACGGCTGATCAGTATGAAAAACTCCCAAGGAGCTTGTAAGCACCGATCACCGGAGATAGCAAAATAAGCTTAATTAATCAATGATAGAAATTAGATATGGTATATTCATTGGCCACCATTATTTCATTAGATTACGGAGATGTGCTTTGAGTTTACTCTGGAACGATTTTAGATGAATGACTAGTAGTCTGTTTAAAACCCAGAAGAAGTCCAGTGGCTTCTTGGCAATAATTCAGAGTTACAACTAAGGAGAACATATTTAGCCTTAAAGTGCCTTTAAGCCCATTTTAAAATCTTTAACGTGCCTATGAACCATATTATTTTATTTTAGATATCAATTCTACATCAAGTGAATAGTAGAATGGTACAATATATTTTGCTTTGAATGCTGTGCCGCTGAGTTAAGGAGGTTTTAATATCCAAAATGCTAATTACATGACGTCAGGGGAGGCATCAATTATTATACATTTATTTTTGTTACAATTAAACACATTTTTAAAATTATCAGTGTTATACCCATGGTTGAAATAAAATGATGTTAGAAATTCGTTTTCCTATATCAGTAGAAACGCCCACTCACGACCACTAAGAAGTGATTGCAGATACCTCCCCTGACGTAATGTAATTAGCATTTTGGATATTAAAACCTCCGTAACTCAGCAGAACAGCGTTCAAGCAAAATATATTTTACCATTCTACTATTCACTTGATTTAGAATTGATATCTAAAATAAGAATCGATTTTAATGGTAAAACAATTGGGCTCATGTGCACTTTAAGGTAGAACTGGAAGTTAAAACCGCTCTAGCCCTCGACGAATGAGCGCTGTCGAGTCAATCAATCTTTATTTTTTACCCACGGAATTCTAACAGTACATTACGCTGATTTTCATAAAAGCCGTGTCCTAAGCTAATTAGTAATTACAATATTACTATAAAAAGTGCTAAAAATACTTATTACAATATAGTATAATATGATATAATGAATACAAATACAAGATAACATATACTAAATAAATGATAAAACTATGATTTAAAAAAATGACTTACAAACGATTGTAACAATCAATCGAGGATAAGTGTAAGATAAAAGTATTTAAGAATTATTTAGGAGAGAGGTAGTTGCAATTTGCTTCCTAAAGGAAACTGGAGACTTTGTCTCGCGCAGCTTGGTTGGAAGCTAATTCTAAAGTTTTGCTCCATTATAGGAGAAGCTCTTTTTCATAAATTCAGTTTTTGGTTGGGGAAAACAAAGTTTCGCGGTAGACCCTCTCACACAGCAATGGGTTTGAGTTTCCAACCGTGGCGAATAATTCAGTAATTATTCTGAATTATTCAATTATTTTGAATTGCTTTTTGGTTCAGCCCTCCTTTCATCAAGTCTATCCCAATCAAGGACATTAAGTAGTAGACTGGAGCTCGTATTATGATCGGCTCTAAGAATAACCCTAGCAGCCCCGCCTGTTTTGGAATTTTTGTAGTTTGCCAGAGGAATTTCCCAAAGGTATCCCAGACTTCACAGCAATAATCCATGTTTCGACAAGGAAATAGTAATTTCTTTATGAGTGAGTACTGGCATACAAATGGTATTATCCTCTTTATTGTCCCTAGACTTGACACTATTTGTTTGGTAATGTAAGCAATATATTCCTCCGATCTTAGATGTTTGTCTACTATAACCCCAACTGTTTTACTTTGGCTGACTATTTATAGTAAGGTATCTCCAATTATCAAGATTGGTTCCTCAACCAAATTTGACAATCGTTGTCTCGAACCAATCAATATGAATTTTAGGCAACTCGCTATTTGCTCTGGTTTAAACATCATTCATGTTAGAGCCACAAAACGTGACATTCGTATCGTCAGCAAACAGACAGGGAGTTCATGTATTTCGTATTCGAAAATTACTGCTGAATGCAATGAATACAGACGCATGTACGCAGGGTTAGCCTCATTCTGAAGTTAAACATTCATAAATACCAGCGGGAAGGTGCAAAACAATACGCAGAGTTGTGAATAGCTCACCTTCTCGCTGGTATTTATGAATGTTTAACTTCAGAATGAGGCTAACCCTGCGTACATGCGTCTGTAATCATTGCATTCAGCGGTAATTTTCGAATACGAAACTGGACTATTTGGTAAGTCATTTATATAAATGGCCTAAGAATTGATCCCGAGTGTGAAGCGAAAGTCGAATTCAGCGCTGAAAAGATCGGGGACTAGCGCGAGACCAGTCTAGGGAACTCGGGGTAATTTAACCAGTAAGATAAAAACCTTCAGTAATAAAAGGACATGCCATTCTTTATACAATAACAGATAACACCCTAGTGTCACGCAAAAAGGTGGCTTGTGACAAATTACGTCATTTAGAGAACGGTGTTTCACTCACTAGTAATATGATATGGGTTGTGTCACGCAAAATATGGCTTGTGACAAATTACGTCATTTAGAGAACGGCGTTTCACTCACTAGTAATATATGGGCTGTGTCACGCAAAAAGGTGGCTTGTGACAAAGTACGTCATTTAGAGAACGGCGTTTCACTCACTAGTAATATGATATGGGCTGTGTCACGCGGCAAAAAGGTGGCTTGTGACAAAGTACGTCATTTAGAGGGAACAGCGTTTGTTTTGCCTAGTTACAAAACAAAACAAGCAAGTATTCATTTATATTTCTAACATTAAATAAAACTTTCTAGGTGTATCAACGTCCTGAAATTCTAGTGTCCATATTGTTACTTAAATATTAACATGTAAGGATTTAAAAAAATACCGCAGTCGATGTCTGATGTCATAAGCCACATTTTGGCGTGACGCCTTCAGTAATAAAAGCGAAAGCGAAAACTAAAGGTTCACCTAATTAAAGTCGCTGTGTCACGGTACTGCGCATGTGTGAAAATCTGATGATTTTTGAATTATGTTCCGGCCCGGAACGAAGTTCTCAGAGGGGTGAAATATCGATTTTTAAATCGACTTCCATCAGTGTTCTTTTTGAACTCATCCTTCCTCCTTTGGTCATTTATGGAAATGTAAGATGTGCTTAAATAAGTTTTAGTTATTTGTTTATTCAAAATTAGTCGTTGCGGACTGCAACACAACTATAACAAAAAAACATAAGTGATGCAAACAGCCACTGAGTACTCTGAATACAGCAGCCGAAAAACGCAAGAAATTGGAAACTTTTTGGCATTCCAACCAGAAGCGAAGAGGGTTTGGATGTCTAGTAGAGTTAACGAAACACATGGCAACTTTTCAAGTCGTATTATAAATGATATGGCAGTTTTCAACAGCGATACGAAGAAATATATATCTACGGCTTAGAAACGAGGCCGACCGGGAGTACAAAGACTGTACGAAAAGTTAGATAAAACCTTTATTTGCTGGCAAAATAACCTCATGAACTCAAACACGATAGCCTTGTGAGCAATTGACATACATATGAAGCTCCAGAAGTGATTATTGAATACATGAGAACCCATAGAGCAAACTGATAATAATAAAAGATAACGTGCTATTAGTTTCACGGACATTTGTGACTACGTACTAAACTCGCGCTACAGCATAGCTTGAAATACTGTACGAAAACTCCCGTTTAAAAATTTCCTGATGCCGAAAGAACCATAGAATCTTAAGCCAGATATCCTTCTGACCAATCGACATAAATATTAAGCTGTGAAAGTAAGTTTCCAGTCCATAACAGCCGATAGTGCAAACTAGTAAACAGCCACTCGTACTTCCGAAAGTATTGAACTTTTTAGCGCAAATGTATGTGTTACGTTTCCAAACTTTAAGACAAGAAATCGTCCGTAGAATGTTCTATATTTTTTACAGCAGAGAACTGTGTTATTAGTCATGTAGAAATAAAACAATGGTGCCATTGGGAGAATTATTTCATGTCAAAAGTGCACAACGAAGAAATATATATCTACGGACGCGAGCAGCTTGTTTCACTTTGGTCAAATTCGGACTGTTTACGACTGGAACAGCAAAAAATACAAGCAAGTAATGAAATATAGATACCATTCTTTACTCAATGCTGTTTACCTTGGATGTAGGAAGAATAAAATCCTTGTAAATCTCACCATATACTGTGCATAACTACAATCTGTGAATACCCGAACAGTGTGGAGTTTCCTGCAAATTATTTTGATTGATTCTCATTGGATGTTACACAATACAGCTGTCAATTCAATGTCTGGAGACTGTGACATGCGCAGTACCGTGACACAGCGACTTTAACACCTATTAAAGACTGATCTCTGGCTCTATTTGTTTCCTTTTGTGTTGGTATTTAGCTTCTGCTTTTCTCTCTCTATACATTTAACGGTCTACTCAACTTTACTCTTTTTTTTTTCCTCTTTGGTTATTGCAGGTGGCCTGCACCATATATTCTGTAATGGACATAATTATCATTGTTTATGTAACTCCTAGTGCTAAATAAAGTAAAGTAAAGTGTTGTTGACGCGGCACATATTATATACGCCGACTTTTTAAAAAGGCCAGAGCTAAAAGACAGTTCATGCTGCATGAATCTCGGTAACGGTCAGTCGGAGCACAAAGAGGCCTTGGTTGTTTAGTGTCATGGCTGTGTACTTGCACTACACAAGGCACGAGGTCTTACATGTGTGATAAACATCGATAGATAGTTTTGCTCACCGGTAGCTGTGTCTGACTTGGTAGCGGGGCCATGGTGTCATCCTTCAGTATTCCTTCCTTCCTCGCCTTCTCTTGTACATCAGAGACTTCTCCAAATATCTAATAAACAAACCACACTCGGCTACAATCTTGGACAAAATGATTTGGGACACTGATCGCTTTTAAAGACTCTCCTATAAAATAACCCCCACTCCCCCTTTCAATCTGGAAATGAATTCACGGCCAACATTGAAACGAGGAAGGAGTTTGGGAAGCTGCAGCTGTTTTAACTTTGCGTCTACTATTATTATTTTCGTACAGTCGGACGGACTGTCTAACGTTTTTGTCCATGATTGTAGTAACAAGCCTGAGGTGAGAGAGTAGATGTTGCTGTTCATGTAAAATAAACATTAGGTCCGCGTTTGCGAACATAGGCGACATTATGAGGCGGAAAAGCAGTGCCCAGCTGTGATTGACACCATCATCAGAGGCCCACTACCAGGAGTGTCCATCTCCAATACTAAGGCTGTGAGTCAGCATTTGACCGGACTGAGCTATATTTATAACAGATCTCGCGGGAGTTCACTTTGAGAATCCATAACCACGGCAATACAGTGTCCTGGCTATGGACAATGAATAATTGCGGGAAGCGTATACAGACCGAGGCGGAGTCAGAAGGCAGTTCCTGAGAAACACATTTCTACAAATAGCTCAATCTGGGCATACGAATATAGTATTCATGGCCGTTCCTGACATCATTAGTTTAACTACCTCCACTATCTCAGCCTTCATTCTCTTGTACTCAGCCAGGTTATTTTCGATAGCAAACAAAATGGTACAGTAGTTCTCCAAATTGTCTACGGGAAAGTTCTTGAAATCCTAAAAGAAAAAATACATTTTATAGCACATCAACATTCCGCATCAAAATAGTAAAGTAAGAACCCTACTTTCACCCACTCTGATATTAATAGCAAAGTAAAAGTAAAGAACTTTATTTAACGTCGGTAACCCGTGACAGTCTGATCAACTCGAGGCCGACGTGGGACCTACAATGTTACGTCCTTATCCGAGAAGACGTAAGGCCTAACCATTTGCAGTTCGAGAACGAGATTGTTTCACAAAGGCAACACCTTCTACTCAGTTATTTTAAGACCCTGAGCGTTGGTACGGACAGGGTTTGAACCTGCGACCTCCCGCGTGATAGACCGGCGCTTAACCACTGACTAACATGAAGGCCTAGCTGTGTTGGAGTATGTACATGAATGATCTGTGTTATGGATTGTATCTATGGAGGGGAACGGATGCTTGTCCCTTTCTTCAGGTTATCTTTATCAGTATGACGTCGGTAAAAAGACTGGGCTTACATTCAGAACCTACTCACATGCTTGACCACTAAAATATTTGTACCCATGTGGGACGATAGAGAGAGGGGCGATGGTGTTTGGATTTCTTTTGAGTATATATCAGCACGTGACTGTATTTGGTGGCTGTTACCGCTATTCTATACGTTCTACAAAATGCATTTGATAGCTATTTCCTTTGTGTTGTTGCTGTTTTGTCCCCCTCCCACGACCGCGATCCTTAGCGTTTAAACAATAGATTGTTTTGATTTGACGTCATAATGATATAGGTCAATTCGATTACAGTATTCAAGGATCTGCTTATGAATCTACGAAATAATCCTAATCAAGCCCTTCAGTTCTTTTTTTGCTGCTCTCAAGGAAAACGGTATATTCAGATATAGAGGGGAAAGAGCTGGTCGTGCAAACTATTCATTCCCAATGACCTACCCGTAGAAATATGTAATGCTAAATCAGTTTCAGCTTTTAAGAAATTACTTGAGACGTTTTTATTTAAGAAAGCTTTTTACTAGTGCCGTTTATGTTGATTAATCCTGTATGATAGATATCTAGGAATAGTCGATCGTTACCAATACGTTTATCAGTTAGTAATTAGTCTATTGTTCTTGTTATGCGCACGTGAGCATTTATGTATGGACTTGCACACTATAAATGTTATTTATTATTTTTTATTATTGAAGTGATATGTCAGCAATAGTTACACATGATCATAAAAATCAACCGTGAGTCGAGTGTAGTGTGTCCAAAACAGTTAATGTAGTGGGGAGTGTGTGAGGAGTAAAAACAGGCCCCCACCAGCTATAAGATGTAATACTCAGCCTGCTATAACAAATAAGATATTTAAAAAATATGACTGTTTCCTGTGAAAGGTCTATACTCACCGGTACCTGGAAGGGTGTTTGTTTGTTGAATGAACTGGGTGGAATGTCATCAGGGCTCACTGTCGAAACAACGTCAACTGAAAAGGAGAGTTTACAGTCAGTCAGTCAACAACTAATGGCTGACAACTGGCACAACAAACACGCGTCAGAACCATTTCGTTATTCATAAGGCTTTATTTCTCATACTACCAATTTCCCGGGTTGTTTCCATATACGTCCCTTGAAACTCAGAACAGAACAGAACAGAACAGAACAGAACAGAACAGAACAGAACAGAACAGAACAGAACAGAACAACAGAACAGAACAGAACAGAACGCTTTATTTTACTCTTGGTGAGAACATACACTTAAAAAAAAAAAATCTTAAAAAATAACTAGTAGAAAACGAGTTGGTAGGTTCTGAATAAAACTGAACCAACTTAAGCAAAATTGAAGGCAGGGGCAGTTAACTATATGTTCGCGTAATTAATAATATGCGGGGAATTTAAATATAGATATTAGTTATGAAAATACCGTTACACACGAAGGGACAAGTCCCAGGGACATGTCCCGGGGACAAAACCCGTGTTGTGTGTACACGAAGGGACGTGTCGCGGAGACAAATCCCTTGTTGTGTTCAGACGAGGAGACTTGTCGTAGGGACATCGTGATTCTTTCAGGCGCCATCTTGAAACAGAGTTCGTAAGGGCTTGTGGGAAAGTAAAGCGACGCTTTGCGATTGGTTTAATTTAATTTTGTCCCAGGGACAATAAAATGTCACATGATGGGACAATAACATTTTGTCCCCAGGACTTGTCTCCTCAATTCAAAACAGCGACAAGATTGTATGGAAATTGAGTCGTTCACACGAGGGGATTTGTCCCGGGGACTTGCACCGTGTGTACCGATCTTAAAGGTCGGCACACACGAAGGGACAAGTCCCAGGGACAAGTCCCCTCGTGTGAACTAGGAGAAATCTTGTCATTTTGTCCCCGCGACAATATGTTTCCTAGTTCAGATGAGGGGACTTATCCCTTCGTGTGTGCCGACCTTAATGACAGTATCGGGTCGCTTTTGAATCAACACTATTGTTCGTATTCTGCATCAGAGCACAGATGAACACTATTCGCTGTTATCGCGTGGTGCCCATGTTGGCTAGAGACAACTTCCCACGTGTAGTCTTGCACTGAACAACAACAATAACATATTCCAGAGAACGTCGCCACAAATACTATAGTAGGGAGTTTAAGAAACCACGATGGCAACGTCAAGGACGACGATATAAAACAATAGCCTTAATTACAAACTACAATAACTGCACATGAAAATACACGCAGTCGCCCACATTTCAACCGTTGTCAGCAAAAACACAACGTGAAAACCATACGTTTGACGTTCCATAGAGAACGCGAACGTCAAAAACTAAATCACTCCGTCTTTTGTTCGGCGTGAAGGGAACTTTATGCTTATCATATTTTTCGAAAATTTGGATGTGAAAAATAATTAAAGGCGAATAAAGGAAAAAGGAAAAAAATATTTTGGGAGAAAACGCTTTCCTACGTCCCGTCGTCACTGCCGTCGCCGTCCTGGGTCGGGTTGTTCAAAGCCCGATTAGTGTTAATCCAGGGTTAATTTCCATGACAACCAATAGGTTTTGTGCAGAGTTAATCCAGGATTAACACTAATCGGGCTTTGAACAACCCGGCCCTGGTTTCTTAAAGTCCCTACCATCAACAGATGTCGTCAACATCAAAGGTAAACTGTTTATAAACATTTGACTTCAAATTCATAATATGCTTGGAGTACTCAGAATATCATTTCAATAAAATATCTCTCTAATTACAACGATAATAGTGTACTCTTACGCCTGGTTTCCATATGATCGTTACGATCGCTGCGATTGCTGAATTCTTTTGTTCTGCGTAAAAATTTACGCTTCGATTCACACCGAACAAAAGAACCCAGCGATGGAAACCAGGCGTTAGACTATTAACCACAACTTTTGTTTAGTAGATATTAGGGAACTTGAGCAACCATGACGGCGACGTCTAGGACGACGGCTACAACAATAGCCTTAATTACAAAATATAATAACTGCACGTGAAAATGCACGCAGTCACACACATTTCAACCGTTGTCTGCAAAAACACGTGAACCCCCACATTTTACGTTTTAAAGAGAACGCGAACTTATAAGCAAGATAATCATTCCGTTTTTCGTTCGTAGAATTAAAGGCGAACAAAGGAAAGAGTAAACACCAAATTTTGGCAGAAAACACTTCTCTACACCCGTCGTCATTGCCGTCGCCGTCCTGGTTGCCAAGTTCCCTATTATAAAAAAGTACAGGAGCATTCCAAGAACGCACGATTTGATTGGCTAAAAGGGTTGAGCCCATCATGTTTTAAGAATGTAAACTCGAGCAGGAAAAACACGTAATCAAAATCTAGCATTAAAATGGCTTTTCAACCAGAAATGAGATTTTGTAAACAACATCAGCATGGCTTTTCTTTTGAAGTTGTCATCGTTTGCTTTTTGATTCTAATGTTCCAACATTTCCCTCACCTTCAAAACTGACTGAAATCAGGTTCTTTTCCCGTAGATCGAATGTTATATTAAAAACAAATAGAAGATGGTTATCCATGTTCTATTTAACAAATAAAAGATGGCTATCCATATTCTATAGAAAATTATATAATAGGCGCCTATTAACGCGCGCTCTGATAGGTTGAAAGCCGTACGTTTGCGAGTGTATACCACTCAAGTGACGTCATATTTCACTAACGCGCGCTCTGATAGGTTGAAAGCCGTATGTTTGCGAGTGTATACTACTCAAGTGACGTCATATTTCACTAACGCGCGCTCTGATAGGTTGAAAGCCGTATGTTTGTGAGTGTATACCACTCAAGTGACGTCATATTTCACTAACGCACGCTCTGATAGGTTGAAAGCCATATGTTTGTGAGTGTATACCGCTCAAGTGACGTCATATTTCACTAATGCGCGCTCTGATTGGTTTTGTGATATTCGGCAACGATTCTACAAGAATTCAAAACCAACTCGAGGCAGTGCCAAATTTAGAGCTTGACTTTGGCGAATTTTTCAAGATTTAGTTGACAGGAAACTCGAAACCTTTGTTGGCGATGTCACAATGCCGGCTCAGTTGGACGTGTCTTAGAGCGACAAAAAGAGAGAACTTGAAACATACCTATTAAGACCCATTATTTACACTATACTGGATTTTTGGCATGGCTGCGTGGGTAAAATTAGTACGCGTGCCAAAAATATTGGTTCGGCTCGGATAAAGTTTGTAGTGTAAACGATCATCCGGGCCAAAAAAAGATTATATTCTATAGCCTTGGTTCGTACTGCAAGCGGTCACACGCCGAAGTTTACACTTCAAGATGGCGGACAAATGTAATCACAGCAACATTCCAAGAAAATGCCCGGCCACGCTTGGAAAGAGAGCGATGTTAGAGAACTTCTCAAAATAATAAAAGAAGAAACCATAACATGAAGCCTTGAAAACCCCGAAGGAGGAGATCAGCGTAGCCGTTAACCTCATGTTTTCTTTTCTTTCTTTTCCTTATCTGAAGTAGATAGGTTTCGCTAACGACTCAGGGTTTTCAATAGAAGCCGGCAGCCGGCGAATCTCGCCGGGTATTTTACATGAAATCGCCGCCTACTTTGATTGAAGAATTCCCCAAAAATTAGATATTTACGCCAATGGCGCTCGATGCTCGCCGCCTACTCTTCATGTTTTGCCACTTACTTCAAATGTTATTGAAAACCCTGCGACTTCTTCATACCTTTATCTAATCCAGAGTTTGCATATTGCCAACATGCAATAAGGCTGCCAAACTTTCTTTATCAGCCATCTTGGATGGACGAACAGCGAATGCATTCCAGTAAATAGTCAGTACCAACATTTTTGCATCCGTACCATATCGTTATTTGGCACGGAAACAAAATTATAGTGCAAACGAGGTAGCGAACCGGTATTTTTGGTACCCGTACCACTTTCATCCAAGCCAAACCAAAAACCAGGTGCAGAGTAAATGGGCCTTGTAATTAGCTTCCCCGAGACGGCAAGGAGAATACGTCACTGTGCAATCTACTAAATAAAGCGAGTAGAATAGGGTTTGTTGTGTTGTCCTCTGACAAAAACACTCCTGAAGCTGTAGAACATTGAAAACGTTACACATCACAACACAACAATCCCTGTTTTATTTGTTATGTAATACATGCTCAAGCTAGCAGGTTTAGAAAAGCTGTTAGTAAATACAAGAGCGGAACGTTTTCTATACAGTACGTCGGTTTCTGTACGATGGGCACAGCGTTCATACAGAATACCAGTGAGCGGTCAAAATTAATCAATTCCATGATCTGACCTAGTCAAAATTATAATGAACAGAATTCCGTGGAACAAATGTAAAAAATAAATAGTTTCAATAAAAAATAAAATTTAAAAAAATTCGTGCTTACCTTCTGCCTCTAGTTTGCTCTTCAGATCATCGGCTTCACGCTCCTTCCCTTCAGTCTTGACGTCTTCCATAGCCATTTCCTGTGATAAAGTGAGAAGTAGAATGTTGTGTGTGCGTACGTGGGAGGTTAATCATGCAACTGTAATAAAATGATAAGAAAGTACCTCCTAATTCCATGATCTCATTGGGTAAAACTAGAGTATAAATACAGGAAGCCATTTCAGTGCGAAAGCTTTTGACCTTATGAGGTTCATAAAGGCATCAAAGCATGGTCAGTTTTCCCAGGAAGAGAAAACATTACAGTCGATGGCGGAAAATAACGTTAATTTCTTTAGTGACACAAAATACCACAACAGTGCGGTACAACAGAAACTAAGACATTCTCACCGACTCCAATCTTTGGAACAACTGGCCTTGCTCCCATACCATTGTTACGAGACGTTTTTCCATGCGGTCAGTAACTTACCAAGTTAGTGACTACGACGGCCACCACTAGGTTAGCGAACACAAAGGCTCCAATGGCAATGAACACCAGCAGATAAAAACCACCGCCAATATAGTACGTCTGGCCTTGTTTCTAGAATCACATCACACAGAAAGAGCGATCAACGAGACACTAAACACGCCCATGTTGAACCTCAAGTTATTCTGGGTAGACAATACTTAACTTTAGTTATTCTATACATTCTATTTGTGTATTATCTTTGTAGCGGAGCTCCTGCAGGGGACGAAGGCCTGTGCAAGGGAGCAACACACACATTCAAGCGATCGAAAACATTGCTACCACTCATGTCCCCCGTCCAACCGCCCGCCACCTAAGCCTGACCCAAACCTATTTGTCACACTTTTACTTAAAACGAAATATATGCATGTGCAATTATACGTGTCGCGATACCTTATCCGAACAGCGTGCCCTCTCAACTTAAAGGTCGGCACACACGAAGGGACAAGTCCCGGGGACAAATTCCTTATTGCGTACAAACGAAGGGACAAGTCACAGGGACAAGTCCCCTCGTGTGAACTAGGACAAATCTTGTCAGTTTGTCCCCGGGACTTGTCCCCTCAATTCAAACCAGTTTGATTTGAAGGGACAAGTCCCGGGGACAAACTTTTGTCCCCGCGACAATATTTTTTCTAGTTCAGACGAGGGGACTTGTCCCAGGGACTTGTCCCTTCGTGGGTAGCGACCTTAAAGAGTTCCCAGTTCACGCGGGTTCCAGTCCACGATGGAGATACCGTTTTCTACTTTAACCACCATTTTATTTAGCTCTTCTTTCATCATGCTGGTATTTTTCTCACAAAAATAAATAATTTTAAATTACATAAAACAATAGTGTTTGAAAAAAAAGTCAGAACAGCTCTTCAAGTTCTTTAATGTGGCCTTGCCGTGTGACGGGAATTAGTATTTCCCCCTGGTTTTATTCAACGTTTAGTTATTTGTCTTCGTCCAAATGTATCTTTTTGAAGGGGGAGGGGAGGGCGCTATAGTGTGTGACTACACTATTGATAACTTGATTGGTACGAACAGTATGATATAACGTTACAGATCACAGATATATGTATAAAATACGTTGTAAGGAATAGAGTCTTGCATGTAGATCGAGTGTGGAATGTAAATAAATCACAGATGCTATGGGCGCCTATTGGAGGGAGAGCGTTTACTACGATCTCAAATTTCGTATTGAGGGGGGGGGGGGGGGAGGGTCTAATCGAGGATATACGGTACGGTAAATCTTTAGTACTTCAGCTAGTGCTATTCTTCTTCTTACGTACCCTGAATTGTCCAAAGATCTCCATCCAGCCATCTTGTGTGAGACAAACAAACAGGGAGAACATAGCTAACACACACTGGTCAAGGGAAACACACTTTTTAATTTTGCACCTTTACTTTGATTTCATCCATCCCACACGTGTGCTAGGGTCGTCAGTTTATATGAAAATTACTGAAAATAATTATATTCCGGCCCGGAACTTAAAGGCATGTCCTTTACCGTGACACATCGCCTTTAAGAAGCTAGTCTCGACGTTGCATGGCAAGATGGTTCATCACTGCATTCAGCCGTAAGCTCACACAACATAACACTCCCAGGGGGTATGGGAGAGAAGCTGCAATGCTACGGTAATGTCCAGCTGTTTAGACCTTTTGCAAAATTCCGGGTTTCTACTTCCGGTTACATCCAGATGATACACCTCTAGCCTCACTTCCATGCAAACGGAAGTATAAAGTTTTAACTCAAGTTATAATTATGGTTATCAATTAATTAGTTAATTATATGCAACATTGTTTAGTATTTGGCCCTCTTCTGGAGCATGTATATTTAAATGTTTTCCGGGTAAACATCCTAGAAAATTTCTCGGGTCGTGTGTGACAATGGTGGCAATGGTTCAAAGCATATCACAAACACTGGCTCATGTAAATGGCTGAAGCTTTCCCCAGAATGCCCTTGGGGAGGATTCTACGGTGTTGGCGACAACTTGGAGCTTGCGAATACAGCCATCTTCGTTCCATAACCACAACTCAAAACGCGCCTTCCGAGAAAGACGCTATTGAGCATTCCATACTGAAGACGTTTCACGTTTGAATTTTTAAGGGGACTTGAATTGAAGAAACCACCATAGAGGCTGATCAAAGTCTGGACTCGGCTAAACCACAGCTCGAATTGGAATTTAGCGCGTTGGTTTTTGTGGTGGGTGGAAAACCCGGAGAAAAACGTTCGGAGCAAGGACGAGATATCAACAAACTTAACTGCTGACATATGGCGGTGTGTCCAAAGATCGAAACTAAGTGCTTAACCACCCCATGTCTCATCACCATGGTAACAACATCCTGAATGAGTCTGATCCAATCGGATTATTTCTTTCGCTCTCATACGAAGTCTATTCTAGGAAATGGATGTAAAAGTTGTTGCCCTTATCTCCATGGCTTTCTCTTGTACTATTAGTGAAGAGTAGGACATTCTTAATGTTTAACCAACCATCCCAGAATGTGAGTTGGTTTGTTACATCTATATCTGACATCATCATCGACACTGTTGCTATAATTAAATGATCAATTATTGTACGAACTCGAGTCGTACATCACCTCACTGCGACGTACACAGTGCCGAGTTGCCAGTGCGCTCAGCGTGACATTTGAGTAGAATAATCAGTTTGATAGTATACACATTCACTGGGTATAAAGACGGGGAATCACGAATAGAAAAAAAAACATTTTCCAGAATCACGTGGGGGAGGGAGGGGGGGGTATTATCCGACACCCATCCAGTGAAAGTATACCACATCATAAGGAACCATTTTGGCCAATGAGAACACGAGGTAATGTATTGGTGGGTAGCCTATTGTATTAGAGAACCAATCAGAAAGCTTGATAGCTCATATCCAGTGGGTGTGTGCATGACAATTATCACCCTTGATACCCTCTTTTGAACTCGTGGATGCGTGCAAGCACAGAAACGAGTTATCGGGATGGTTGGGGAAATCGTGTCATTCACTCATTAAGATGTTAGCAGAATGGAATGTTTGGAATGCAAATTGATAATAGTAATCGACATTTGATTTAATTGATCTTCGATGTGGAAATTTCATTAATTGAAGGGGTGAGAATGAAAACGACTTTATAATGATAATTTTGCTTAGCATCACTCTTTTCTGTATTTTTTTACGGTCGCTTTTAAGTTTTTTCAATTTGAATTTTACGAAGATCGTGACGATTTGTGTATGTGAAAATGCTGATTGTAGAAAAAACTTTAGATTTGAAAAATAAAGATACTTTAGCTTTTTCTCGCCTCTCCTGAGCCTGAATTTCAGCCGTCTCCTCCCCAAAAATCACCAAACAAAAAATTGCATACAGCTTCATTACCTATCATACTTCTATTTCTAAATATCTGTTTTATACCAATAGGAAAAGACTAATTAAATTTAATGTTTACACATCAAGTTTACATAATAAATTTCATGTCAGATCCCCATACTGAAACTTTTGTGCATGAAAAGGGAACAATATGTTTACCACTGAGAGCACAATTAAAATACACTTTCCATCCACGAATTCGCCATTGAGGCACTATATTTAACTTCCAAACTGGAATGCAAATTTCAAACAGTGTTGTAATCATCAGAGATAAGCATGTAAGGATACCGGTAGAGAGATTACCAAAGTGCTTGGGTACAATGTCTCTGAACAGTGTGATCCCAATCACAGAGAATACCAGCATGATAATGACAAGGAGCAACACGATGTTAGCCATGTCTGACAAGAGCAAAGTACAACAATGACATCAGTACAATATCTACTTATTTTCAATACAGGACCTCTCTGAAAATCAAGAGGAACTTTTTTGTCAAAAATTAAATATAAGGGAGAGTCATTAAGATTGAACATTAAAATACTCAAAAACAAAAAAATTACATAACACCTTGGGATAAAAATATCTGGCGATTGTCCTGATGTGCCTTCCAAACATTTTTATAAAGTGGATAACAAAATATTCTAGCAACTGAATTCAGTCCACCATGGAATGACATCAAGTTACACTAAATTACTCTCTATGGAGAGGAGCCCATTTCCCGGAGCATCCATCTCCCATACTACATCAACCTAACGATGCAGCATTTCTACAGACCGGGTTATTTTAAAGATGTGTTTCCTGCGAGTTCAGTTCTGGTAGCAAATCACAAGCATTTGAATAATTTTAATTCACAAGAGATGCTACCGAGTTTCCAGTCTGAAATGAGGTACCAAAGTTAACCCTTTAGTCTGAGGTAGGGTAGGAAAGTTTGAATTTTTAGGTCTGAGAAGGAGTAGGGTTCTTTGGGTCCCAGTGGAGCACCCCACCCAATATATGGGAGTGCCCCCTTCCCCCAGTGTCTCTCACCTGGAATAGACTGAAGGATTGTTTGGACTACAATCTGAAGTCCCGGCAGAGAGCTGATACTGAGAAGAGAACAAGAAAAATTGGTATTGATATTAATACCATAAAAAATCACGAGACTTTGGCTGTATTGCAGGGACATAGTTTCCAGTTACAGGTAAATACCAGGCGAGGGAACTGTTCACTGGCTAAACGTATGAAAAACATACATTCGCAGCTTGCAGTAGAGCAGGTTTCAATTGAGTGTCGAAAGTTTTCGGTGATTGTTTTGGTTTTGCGTTTACTTAGCTTTTCTATTGGCTGTGAAAATGTTCCAGAGTAAAACCAATCGTGGTTTTGGTTTTGGTCTGCAAGGCCATCAATCCATGATTGTATTTACTTTAATTCCCCCTGATTGGTTGCTTTCTCATGCCAGTGAAACCAATCCGTATTCACTTTAGTTCGTAATTGGTTTGTTGTAATTGCTTTGGTTTTACTACAGTCAATTGAAACATACTCTATCTAAGCTAACCCTGGAGGGGATTCTGGAGGTAAAAAGGGGGGTTTACGGAACCCCCCTTCCTCTGTCGAACCCCCATTCCTCTCCCTCCCTTATATGAAGAAAAACAAAGAAGTTGCCATGATCTAACCGCCCTCAGCGAATCATGGATCTACCTCAGTAACCATACGTATTCTTTGATTATTAAATGTGCTGCTCTATGCCTTTAGAACACTGACAACAGAATCATCAGCAAATGCCTACACACTCTCATACATGTATTTTAACACTGATTGTAACTGTGGTAATGTTAATTAACCTATACACGTTTTTCTCCCTATAAAGGTGCACGTACTGTGCACTATCTCTCTATACTATATCTACCTGCGCAGGCTCCTGAATGCTCTAAGCACTCTGAGAATCCTTAGAACTCCTCTGCTGCCTGAATCTTTGCTCAACACTACGATACATTCAAGTGACCAATATGTTATTTAGAGTACCATACAATGATATAGATACCATACAGTTGTTCATTTGGGTCGTAACTTAATTTGCATGTCATTAAATTAATGCTAATAAGTTCAGTGAGGCTTGTCATACATTAAAAAGTTCAACTGTAGAATAATTTGTCATTAGTATAAACCAACTAGTGGACTATTACAAATCCTGTATTCTGATTGGCTACCCTACTATAGGTCTATTTGTGATAGCCCATGGTGGAGAAAACCCGCACGCATTTTCACGAAACAATTCAATGTTTTCAACTTCAATTTGTTTCTTTCTATTATTTTCTACTGTCCGACTAGTTAGTTTATACTAAAGCAATTAGACCTCTCGCCCTCATGGGCTACGAGTTAAATAGCCCATTCGGCTGCGCCTCATGGGCTATTGACTCGTAGCCCATTCGGGCTGCGGGTCTAATTGTTAAATAGACCTTTTCTGCTTGGCTCAATGTTATCCCATTTCAAATGTTTTGGGAATAATAATATTCTTTGTCTGAAGTATTATTTCCAAATCAACGTATTTTCTCATGCGTCCACCAGAAATAAAAGAAACAATACACAAGGTCACATGATCTGAAATAGGACAACATTGAACCAAGCAGAAAAGGGCTATTCTTTGAATGTCAGTTGTTTTAATTGAACTTCAATGGGGATTAAGCAAAGTAGCATTTGCCTAATATTAACATATAGCATAATTGTTATATAAAAGCATCAAAGTCTATCACAATCAGATCGAATTATAACAACAATGAATCATACAAAACTCAAACTCAAAGTACATGTATCTACCTAGAGGATACAATACTTTCTTCTATGCTTAGTTCATAAAGTTCATATGCTTAGTTCATAAAGGATTACGCTTATTAAATCAATCAAAATAATTGACATGCTACTGAATGCATCTCATGTACATGTACATGTAATAATATCTTTCTAAAGTCTACGTTAACTTAATTTCCACAGATAATTGGAATAATAGGCTTCTTTCGATATACATTGCATGCTTCACTTGTTACACACAAAGGTTTCAATACAAGACTCAAGAGACACATTAAACTTATTATATTCTCCGAGAAAAGACAAAAAAGAATTCGTCTCTAAACCATATTGAAATCTTTGTGCATGAAAAGTGAAGCATAATATACAGTATATCAAAAGAAGCTTACTAAAGAACTTTGGATACAGTACTGTTCGAAAAGATTGCAACGAGAATTGAGGATATATCCCCTGTGATATTTGAAATATCACTTCACTAAGGGAAGTGAACTATCACTTTTGGAAAGTGATATTTCACTTTTTGGAAAGTGATATTTCACTTTTGGAAAGTGATATTTCACTTTTGGAAAGTGATATTTCACTTTTTGGTGACGTGATATTTCACTTTTTGGTGACGTGATATTTCACTTTTTGGTGACGTGATATTTCACTTTTTGGGACGTGAAATATCACTTTTGGGGACGTGAAATAATCACTTTTGGGGACGTGAAATAATCACTTTTGGGGACGTGAAATAATCACTTTGGGGGACGTGAAATATCACTTAGGTGAAATTCCACCTTAAAACTTCACATAAAAGTGAAATTTCACTTTTTAAGTGATATTTCACTTCACCTTGTTGCAATCTTTTCGAACAGTACTGTACCTGAAATGGAACGAATATAATGTACAAATTTAGTTACAATCATGTCTTCATGTATGCAGCAACAGACATAAGTTTAAGAACTCACAAATACATTAAACAGTATACAAGATGGTAAAGAGGCCGGCACACATTGATGGGGCAATCTGAGAAAGTATTCTTTTTCTCATATTAATTTAGGAAGAAGGCTGAGTTCTGTGGAATAAACTTACATGGGCCTAACAGCAGAGCTGCCACAATAAAGAAGTCCAGGACATTCCAGCCCATTTTCCAGAACATGAAAAACCCATGGTACCACTTGACAAGGATCTCACAGACAAAAATTGTCATGAGACACTGGTCCAGGACTGAGAACAGGTGACTGTACTGGCGCTCCTATGGACAGACATCAAATACAAGTAATCATCATAATTAAGGTGCACTGTTTGAATTACTCTGAATGTATAATAATAAATAATAATCACATCACCTACATTTTGTAATTGAAAAAAGATTGTCAGTTAAAAAGTATTAAGCATTAATGATACAACCTATATTGTAATGGTTTCCTTGGAGAAGTCCATGCAGATTAAATAATAATGTACAGTGTACACACGTATCATAACCATGCAATACCATATTCTGAAGATTTCCGTCTGAGAACTGTATACATGGCTTCATTATTTCATTGGTTATGATATTGAAGAGATTACATGTTTTCTGGCATTGTCAAGGTGCTCTGCAAGAGAGATTTTTGGGAAAATATGCAGGCACAGCTGTAGGTGAAGTAAGCACTATGCAAACAGGAAGAAAAGACTGGCTCAATGACTTGGATATGCAAATTGTTGATGCACAAAATACAAATATTTGAAAGCACATGCATATTATTTTAAAAGAATAGCAAAAATTCTAAATGTAAAAGGGAGTAAAATTTTTATTCTTCTTTCTCGTAAATTCACTCATAAATTCAATAGCAGTCACCATCGAAGTAATGCACTTTCATTAGATAACTTTTGAAGTTTTAATTTAGTTTTGATCAAACTAACTATGGTTTGATTTCAATGAAAATCAACAGTGAGGAAAGTTCTCACATTTTGGGATTCAAATATATTTTGTCTTCCCCCTTAGCTATTGGCTGAATGGTGTTTTCTTTAAGTTTTCACAGTAAAAATGACCAACAGCACAGTTTCCTTTATTTTCTGCTTGTAACTTTGACTGAGGACATCCCAGACAGCACTGTAAGACACATTCAAGCAAAATCATGAGAGAGGACATACTCACTGCTGCAGTCTATTGTCTTTACCTATAGCTCTTATGCAAATCATTACTCAACAAGCTTAATTGCCATGGAGCGCCATCTTCATAGAAAACCATTAGGCCATAATAATATTGTTTATGGGGTTATGCTTTTTTAACCGGACAATCTTAATTATTTTGAATTATGTGTAAATTTCAATTTTGCAATGCTGAAGTCTATAACATGCTGTACATTGTAAATGATTTTATAAGACAAATTAGTACATTTTTTTTTGCAAATTTGTGAAGGGGTTGAAATGGAACATTATGGTTTCATGCATGCGTTGTACATGTATTATTTGCATGTACTCATGCAGGCTTCAACATACATGTAAAGGGCATATTTTGTAAGGAATTTTTTTATTTCAAATGACAAAGAAAAATAACAAAAACCAAAGTTTGATAAATTATTTTAGTCATGCAATCACTATATAAATAATTACATTATTTTATTTGTGAAGTTGGAAAATAATTACTAATAGACAGATTGAAATTTTTTTTAAACAAATTTAGCTTTCCTGTCCCCTACATTTTCCCAATTTTGAGTTAAAATTACATGTACACTGAATAGTATGATAATAAACAAAACATATTCCAGTGGTGAAAAGGCAATGTCTGCAGTGTAACACTTCGGTTTGTTAACATATTCCAGTGGTGAAAAGGCACGTTATCATTAATTTTAGCCAGAGATTCCTTTAGACTAGCATATGCCAGTTTTTACCAATAAAAATTATAACTGTACCGGAAAAAAAAATGGGGCTGCTGATTATTTCATGTGGCTCTGTACCGAAAAAAACATTTTGTACTGGTACAGAGTACTGGCTGATAGAAGAAACTAGCAGAATCTCTGTACTAAAAAACATTTTGTACTGGTACAGAGTACTGGCTGATAGAAGAAACTAGCAGAATCTCTGTACTAAAAACATTTTGTACTGGTACATACATGTAGTACTGGCTGATAGAAGAAACTAGCAGAATCTCTGTACTAAAAAAACATTTTGTACTGGTACAGAGTACTGGCTGATAGAAGAAACTAGCAGAATCTCTGTTTGCACAAAAAGCACCTACATACATTGTACATGTAATAATAACTGTAATCATCACATTCAGCTTCAATGTGTCCCACCTACCAATTCCTGATCAGTCTCAACAACAATGAGCAAACTGTTGAACAGGATTACTCCCAGTATTCCTGTCCTAAACACCCTGTTGGACAGGAACTGTCCCACTAGTTCATTGGATGCATACTCCTCTATGGCTTCATCATCCATATCCACTATGTCCCACATGTTCTCCTCATCCTTCTCACTCTGAAGAAGAGGATCCTCTTCCTCCAATGAAAATAACATAACATTAAAACAGGTGCATAATGTTTTCTATGATAATTAGTGATGTGAATGTTCAGGGCACCGCTGATGTTTTTTTGTGGGATGATCAAATCAGTATAATGCCCACCAGTGTAGCTAGTTATATCAATGTATATATTATGTTTTGCAAGTGACACAGCCATTATATTTCATACAACAGTGCAAAACATTCCCTCTGATTGGTTGACAGCCATGACAGATCATCTTTGTGCAGATGTCATGTTCTGCATAAATAAATGTCCTACATTTCTTTTAAAGTGCCTATAAGCCCTAGCCAGAAATCATTATTTGGGCATGTAGTAAAGTGCTTAAAGGAGCAGTGCCACAATTAGTATTCATGCCCAAAGTTTTGAAAATGTGTCAGGCGGACAAGAAATCAAAAGATGTGACAGAAGTAGAAGTCTGTGAGTAATCCGCTTGCATCGGCGTATTTGCACGATATCTCGAGCCGAAATTGCTTTAAAACAATACTTCAGTATTATGTGGTTAGGTTTGATGTTATATTTTTATAAAGCAGCATTTTATTTATTTCAATCGAAAGGGAAATCTGCAGCGGCGTGTGACATAGCGTGATTTTTGCCATTGTCTATAACAACCAATCAGAATCGTGACACTGCTCCTTTAACATCTTGGTCAAACATTTTTGGGCAATTTACATGTTTTTATGGTCGTAATATTGCTTTAAAATGTATTACACATCCTTGAAATGACATCATTTAAGGTGTCGATATAGGTTAAAAATGGAAAAGTTTTTTTTGGCAAATTCAAAATTTAAAAGCCCTAATCTAGCATCACAAAAAAACTCAAACTCAAAAAAATTATTTAAAGCCTTGGAAATGCAACTTTCTGATTTCCCGCTAAAAAAGGTGTGAAAAATGATTGACAGCTGCTGTCATTCACTGGGCATGTTATTTCATTCTCGCTATCCTGTGATTTTCTGCGCTACTTTTCGTTCGTAAATATTTCCTACGTTTATAATGCAATGCCCATAAGTGTAAAAGTAGATCTTTCTTGGTGCCGTATTAAAAAAAGAAGTACTAAGAAGAAAAACACAGCACAATTTAGTTTGTAATACATGTACAAGTAATTTAATTTGTGAGTAAATTTGGAAGGGGGTGTAAAGTTCTTAGGACAAACAATAGCTGGAGGGATTATACTCAAGTTCCAAGAAGTTAAAATCATCGCAGACTGAAAGTCCACAAAGAATTAAGCAATAAAGTTTTTGTTATTTTCAATCGGCCAAAAAATTTAAAGAGAATCCAATGCAGGAAGCTAAGGTTTGCCGGTTTTGTTTCAGCGGGATGAACATTTTTAGAATGACATACTGTAAACAGTCTACCGCATGTATATGGTTTGGATCGAGCTGCGCTTCAGTGGTTTTCCCTGCATGATATTAATTGTTTGCTTACTGTGGTGCCATTTTTCTGTACTCCTAAAACAGTGTTTCTTCTTGAAATTAAGCTGGAATCAACACTAGTTTCTGTAGAAGTAATGAGCATCGGTGAACTGTATACATTGTAGCTTCTCTGTTCTGCGGCTCGTCTGAACTTTGTAATCGGCCGAGACTGAACACAACATGAACCGCTCTGATTGCCTAATGGTAACGAGATTACCCTTGGAGGTGGGACTACTTAGTCAACCGTGAAATGAATCGAAAACCTTTTATCAGGCTGTTTCTCAGCTCTTTTTTTTTTCAGCCAAAAATAGTTACTAATAACATCGAGTTTCTTCATTTTATACACAGTCAATATAAAATGTATTTTTCAGGTGTCACACACATATTTTGATACTTACAATCTGAGAGAAATATATTTTAATACATGGAGCTGACACAAAAACAGAGGAAAAGGAACTGGAATTAGGTTCTGATCCAAACAACATCATTGAAATTTGGTGCCTTAATTAATATAAGAAAATGGCAGATGTTAGTTATTATTTTTCCAATGACAATCATTCTGTTTTCCAGTTTGTGTTTTATATCAAAGATAACTGGCTAGGGCTTATAGACACTTTAAGGGTTAAAGACTAGCTGACATGTATACTATATATAAAAATATTATAAAATAACCCATACGAAACGAACTTGCGTGCTGATTGGCTGAAAGTCGTGTTTGTATGAGAGTCTATAGACAGAAATTCTGGACATGCGATTGTGAATGAAATCAAAATGGCAAACAAGGAGGAATGTCTATCAGAATGACCAAACATGGACTTTGAATGTGATTTTAATCAGCAATGACTATCAGATATGGTTTGACAAGAAAACAATGTCTTCACCACTGCAACATCAAGCTTATCAAATTTGCTAAACCCAAGAAATATTTATTCGCAGGTCATGTTAAAAGAAATAAAATCATTTGTCTTTTAATTTACTGGCATGTATTTGTAAGTAAAACACATAAATGCTGGCTACCAGTAATAAGTCTAGTTTTCAAACAATTCTCCTGACAGACAACTAGAATGAGAAATCCAGCTAGAAGAGGGGTAAGTATTAAAAGTCTTTCAATTTTTATGGTATGTCTTTTTACCTCAAACTAAATGAAACTTGTAAGCTTGATAATAACAGTCCATCTCCTTGAGTCCGACAGTCAATTAAGTCACACAATATTAAGGCCAATCATTCTGCCTGCTTGGTCTTTGATAATTCAGAGAGGATTTTTAGCTTTCTCCAGTAACATTTTATGAACAACAACATGTAAAGTAAATCTGAATTTTGCAAACTCACATGTATGTGTGACAGTGATAAAGTTGTGCAACCAAATCAAACTTGTTGAGTTTTCTCAGAACAAAATGTCAAAGCAACCTTTTCCCTCTTTCCTTGCACTCTAAGCCTCTTCTCATTGGAAGGAAGGTCCCAACAACTATATCTTTCCCATTGATTTAGACTATCTTCTGATCGTGCATGTGTAATATTTATGTCTCTTGTTTTTCTGGTTCATTATTTTATAAAAGTAATAACATTCGTTTTCCATGTCTTTATTCTCTGTTACAAACACTTGGGAAGTTGGGAGAATGCAGAAAAACTTGAAAATATTTTTCTTTGTTCTCCCTTATATCCTGCATGTTTGTAACAGAGAATAAAGACATGGAAAACGAATTTTATTGCTGAATTGACAAATACATGCAGGCATGCACTGGCTGTATATATATACAATGAATGAAAAATAATGACTACTGCATGAGAGAACTGTCAATCAATCACTAGCCATTAACATGTACATATATGTGGATTTTGTACTGTGCATGAAGTTGGAATATTAAAATTGTATAAAACATCCAGATATCATATTCTGCCATGGGGCTGTCCTCTTATAGATGCTCAGATGGCCATAAAACATGACTAGAACAACAGTCAAGAGGCGAGTCAACAGGCGAGTCAACTGGCGAGTCAACTGGCGAGTCAACAGGCGAGTCAACTGCCGAGTCAACTGGCGAGTCAACTGGGGAGTCAACTGGGGAGTCAACTGGGGAGTCAACTGGGGAGTCAACTGGGGAGTCAACTGGGGAGTCAACTGGGGAGTCAACTGGGGAGTCAACTGGGGAGTCAACTGGGGAGTCAACTGGGGAGTCAACTGGGGAGTCAACTGGGGAGTCAACTGGCGAGTCAACAGGCGAGTCAACAGGCGAGGCAACTGGCGAGGCAACTGGCGAGTCAACTGGCGAGTCAACTGGGGAGTCAACTGGGGAGTCAACTGGGGAGTCAACTGGGGAGTCAACTGGGGAGTCAACTGGGGAGTCAACTGGGGAGTCAACTGGGGAGTCAACTGGGGAGTCAACTGGGGAGTCAACTGGGGAGTCAACTGGGGAGTCAACTGGGGAGTCAACTGGGGAGGCAACTGGCGAGGCAACTGGCGAGTCAACTGGCGAGTCAACTGGCGAGTCAACTGGCGAGTCAACTGGCGAGTCAACTGGCGAGTCAACTGGCGAGTCAACTGGCGAGTCAACTGGCGAGTCAACTGGCGAGTCAACTGGCGAGTCAACTGGCGAGTCAACTGGCGAGTCAACTGGCGAGTCAACTGGCGAGTCAACTGGCGAGTCAACTGGCGAGTCAACTGGCGAGTCAACTGGCGAGTCAACTGGCGAGTCAACTGGCGAGTCAACTGGCGAGTCAACTGGCGAGTCAACTGGCGAGTCAACTGGCGAGTCAACTGGCGAGTCAACTGGCGAGTCAACTGGCGAGTCAACTGGCGAGTCAACTGGCGAGTCAACTGGCGAGTCAACTGGCGAGTCAACTGGCGAGTCAACTGGCGAGTCAACTGGCGAGTCAACTGGCGAGTCAACTGGCGAGTCAACTGGCGAGTCAACTGGCGAGTCAACTGGCGAGTCAACTGGCGAGTCAACTGGCGAGTCAACTGGCGAGTCAACTGGCGAGTCAACTGGCGAGTCAACTGGCGAGTCAACTGGCGAGTCAACTGGCGAGTCAACTGGCGAGTCAACTGGCGAGTCAACAGGCGAGTCAACAGGCGAGTCAACTGGCGAGTCAACTGGCGAGTCAACTGGCGAGTCAACTGGCGAGTCAACTGGCGAGTCAACTGGCGAGTCAACTGGCGAGTCAACTGGCGAGTCAACTGGCGAGGCAACTGGCGAGTCAACAGGCGAGTCAACAGGCGAGTCAACAGGCGAGTCAACTTCTCTTGTAATGTTATGATGTCATCTGTGCATCAGCTATACAGTCATGTAAGAGTATACAGAACCATGTCAGAATAGTATAATTATATATTATATTTGTTAAAGAAAGTGACTGTGTAAAACAACTAGAAATATAAAGAGAATAATGAAGCAAACCTTACTTGATTCTGTTTTGCATGAAATACTGCATGAAATGTTCTCTCGCTGTTACAAAATAAAGATGATAAATTATGTACAACACATGCATGTAAAATTATTAAACATGCTTCATCATACATCATAGGTTAGGGTAAATTTGTTTGGGATATTATCTTACTTTGGAATAAGAACATTCTAATTACTCTGTCTCCTGAGGAGCAGCTAGAATACACAGAATGCATTCCAAGTATCCAGAATAAAAATAGCTCCAAAACGAATGCTTGGACATACATGTACTGTATTATTCCTGCTATCCAGAATATATACGTTCCAAACTAACCCACCCTTAGTCTTTTCAGCAACGTTACAACTGACAGTAACACCTATGGTGGAAAAAGCCTTGTAACGGTGAACCGTTGTTCATGTAGGTGTGTTCCAATGGGGTTGAGGGGCATTAGACAGGGATCATGTACATGTACAGTATCTATTTTTAGAACTTTATAAACACATAATTATTTCATCTAACTTCTAAAAGCCAGCAAAAGCTATAACATTGAATGTATAATTGTATTAACCTTTTAAAGGAGAGCTAAAAATATATAAACTTTACTGTATTCACACTTAAAATATATTTTAGTCCAGGGGTTACATTTTGTACTTGTACAATATCTCAAAAAGATTTTCCTACTCTCTCTTCCCAATGCGAGAAAAAGTAATGAATAGGTTTGAACGGTAGTTGGTTATGTAGAATTTCATTCACTTACATTGTAATTGTTTCTTGTATCGCAGACATAACAGACAACTTATCAACGAAACCACCAGACAAACATTGTAATGGTCCAGGCCCATTGCCAAGACTCGGAATGAGGAGGTTCATTTCTTAATTATCAGCTACAACGTACACAGGCACAGGGCTCAAACTTAACTTCTAAATCCACTAGCAAATGTCTGCTAGTAGGATGTTTTCCACTAGTAAACGTTCAGAGGGTACTGGCAAAATGAAATGGCACATACAAGAACATATTTTATATAATTTATACCACTACATACAACACTAGCAGAGATGGAGCCAGAAATTGAGCCAGAAGGGGCAATTTGGCCGAATTTGGCCCTTTTGCCATTTAATTTCTTTTGGAAGCTAGGGACAAAGCGGGACAATTTGACCGATACTGTATTTTTTTTCAAGGGACAAATGTGTTTTTAAAGCGGGAATGGCGCAATGGCGCAGCCTGGCTCGTTCCCTGACTAGATGCTTAGTACTGGTAATTGTGCATTGGGTACCAATTATGCTTATAAACTTTTGTTTTCAGACTTCAAGCTGTACCTTAATGGAAGATCGATTCACAGACGTTTGCTAGCGGATATTATGCTAGCATTTTGTAAGTGTTAATTTTGAGCTCAGTGGTACAGTTTGAGAGCATCGATTGTGGTAATGATAGGAAAGACCCACATGCCCCTGAACCTCCCCTGAAACCTTAATGAGATGTCTCTCTCACCTGACTATTTCATCATCAAATCCTGCGGCATCCAGTTTGGCAGCATGTCCACCCAACACACTAGCTACCTTCAACCTCAAGCGTACTTTGTCAACAGTCTGAAATGATTTTATTGACATCCATAGTACATGTAATATTATGTAACATTACATGTATATGTTTGATATGATACTGAATAATTTAATGTTCAACTATTTCTGGGAGTAACAATTAACATTACTACCTAACTCAAATCCTTTCTATATACCATATGCCTGTAATGTAATATTATCACAGCAATAATAGAGCCATCCAAATCAAATGACATACTAACACTTTTGAGAGACCTTGCAACAGATTCGGGTGCAGTTCTCTTTCCGTCTTGCTCTTGGGTTCGACTTGGTCCTTGGCCTGCTAATTTGTTTAAAACAACAACACGGTTCACTCCCTGAAATATCAAATGCACCAAATAATGTAAACTATAAAACAACATGACTTTACTGTGCACTAGTCCACTAATGTCTCTAACAATTCCCAACCGGGCATATGTGGGGCATTTGATAACTTGTGATTAGTCTGTCCTGGGCGTGGGGTATTTGAAAGAAGAAGACAAAAGTTGGGGGGGGGGGGGGGGGGGGGGGAGGGGAGAGATGGGTGGGGGGGGGGGGGGGGAATTGGTCAAATTGAGTCCAAGTTAGCAAATTTTACATAAATGCTTATAAGAGATTTGCACTTGTTCCAGAGCCCCATGGTAGGACATTTGCAATGTCTCTCCAGATGATTCAAAAATGTCAAATATAAATATTATATTTTGTTATAGCAGGCTTTTACTCCTCGCACACTCCCCACTACATTCCCACACTACACTCGACTCACGGTTAATTTTTACAAGTGATTTTTACCTCACAACTGCCTGAGGGAGGGGTAGAGACATAACAATACAATAAACTTTATTTGGTTTCACATACAATTAGTTAACCTGCAGGTAATATCTCTGAAAACAAATTAATGATAATAGAAAAAAATTATATAATAAATATGAAAATATATGAACATCTAAGTTAATAACCCTGCTCAAAAACTTTGCAACCGCCACTAAAAGCCAGACAGCATTGATGTTTCTTGGTGGTGTCAATGTCACCTGGCATTTACCATCGGTGGTGCCAAACCACCAGATGGTGTCAACCATTGACAGCCAGCCACCAAATGTAGTGAACTGTCAATAGCTAGCCACCAGGTGATATCAATTAACCATCACAAACTTTTTGTGGCTTCAGAAATAAATTTCTCAAGACAGCCCACAAATACTTGACAAAAGTTTATTCTCCTTTCACACTAAAAACACATTCAACACCACCATTTTTGCCAATACACAAACCAGTTCACACAAACTTCTCTCCTTGCTGCGTCACAATATAAAGTTAACCTTATATTGAAAATCGATACTTAAAATATGTCAAAGCCAGCAGGAAAATTTACAGACAGATGTATGGAAAACTGAAAACATGATTGCAGACTTCCCAGCACAGCTATTATATCCCTCAAATTTTGATCAGTTAATCTTTTACCTGGTATCTTAAGTTTGCAGACAGTGAATATTTCAGAAATTCGATTTCACAGAAATTATTTGGCATTGGATTCGGCCATACAAACACTGTATTTTGCACCATGTTTGCAGAATGTTGGAATTAACCACGAACTGGTCCATTACTTTCAACAAGAAAGTGGTAATTAGCATATTACAATGGACTCACGTCTGGCATCAAAACATTATGGAACTTATCCAAGCATTTATGGAACTTAAAAATCTTCCAAGTATATTTATGACTGGGTTAATTGTATGTTTGTTTTGTTTTCAATCAATATTTTGGTTATTTCAAGACTTTTCAAGGCCGTAAATTGGCTACAGAGGAGAGAACCGAAGTAATTAATTTTGATGTGTTTTTTTTTTTGGGGGGGGGGGGGGGGGGATGGAGATGGGATAAAAATGTAATTCAACACCAAGTTATCACAAGTGTGCTTGTGGTTTTCGATTTGAAACTGTGTTAGGGTTTGAAAAATTACATAGTACCTCAAAACAATACAAATGTTCCAGCATGCAAAAAATGTGTTTGAAGTTGCAACGCCTTGATTGTGTAATTATAAAAAATATATTGGTCATCGAACTTGAATGGTGAATGAATTGCAGTTCAAGGGGAAGTTTTGTTGAATGAAGATAGAATGAAGATGACGGAACAAAGATTAACATTGACTACATCTGTACAAATGAATTTTGCAGAATACTTGACTCTTGGAAAATATTTCTAAATTTAGCATTTCACTAAGTTCTGTATTTATCTTAGCAACCTAACAATGTTTTTCTTACATGTACGGTACCATGGGAAATAAAAGTAAGTTAACCCTTTCCCTACTGGACATGTTTAGCTCAGTTGGTGAAATCCTGAGTGCTAACTCAACCCTCCCCCCTCAGTTCAAGTTTCGCTAGCCCAGGGCAGTTAAATACTGCTGACTTTTTAAGCCAAGGACTCAAACGTTTCCCACAATGCCATTTGGAAGAATTCTGTGCACTTGTTGATAGTAGGTATGGCTGCTTCGGTAGGGTTTCCAATGAAATGTATTCTAATTTTGGACAAAAAAGCCACTGCAAGAGGACATCATTAAGTCTGATGATGGCTGAAAAGTACTTGATTTGCTTTTAGTAGGCCTTGTGAGGGGATTTCACAGGGTTTTTCAATTGTGTTTCTGCTTTGAGACACATGAAAAAATTATTCAATGAAATCCTTGAAATTCTGCAGTTGGTGATCTTTTCCCCCTGCTCAACCTATTAGGATGTGTTTTTGTCACTTTAAAGCAACGGCTCGAGTCCAAATCACCGCTTTTGGTTGTAGGGGTAAAAGACTTCTAAAAAAAACCTACAGGAGTCCCAGAGGGGGAACCCCTGGTGAATTTTTTGTTGATTACCCAGCATGCAATTGGAGGGGGAGCAGGTAAATGTGGTCGAGTGAAATGCAGTGTAAACATCGGTGAGGTTCACAGTCGCTTGGTGCATTTTGTGCAAACAAACCTGCTGGTTGGAAAGATTAAACAAGGTACCGGTACTGTAATATGACCGAGTGGTGATTTGGTATTTGCTTTTGATTTCAAGTGCGAATGGGAAGAGTTTTTTGAGCCAATTTTCAGCTCCTCAAAATTAGTGAAAATCAAGGAAATGAACAACGATCTCCAAAACAAATGAGTTTTTCTCCAAAGTGGGAGAGTCAAGCGATGATCCCCATTATAGCTATGGCTTTGAAGTTATTGATCCATTGAAATAATATCACAATATCGTATTTCCAGCATGTCTAGGTTTGATGCAATAATTTTCTCCAGGTACATGCTTCATATTGGGCGGTTACGGGTGGTGCAGGAGGGAAAGGGTTAAACTAAGGGCGCATTCGAATGACCGTATTCCGGAATAGGAATAGATGGAATAGTCTCTGGAAATCACTGGTTCGGGCATATTTTGCACTTTAAGCTACAAATGCTTGCTGATATGTGATATTCAGGATACAATTGGTATTCCAGTGGCTAAAAAATCCCAGTATAAGCGATTTGTAGTGATCATTCTGTGTATTCTTATTCCGGAATACGGTCAATCGAACGCACCCTAAATGTACATTTGTAATAGTCAGTCTTTTACTTTCTTCAATTTTATTTTATCTTCTACTGGACGTGTTTGGCTCAGTTGGTGAAATCCTGAGTGCTAACTCAACCCTCCCCCCTCGGTTCAAGTTTGGCTAGCCCTGTTCTTAGTACAATGGCATACAATTATCATAGTCAGCTGCCAGTTGTAACGCTGTTATAATATACATGTAACTTAAAATATTTATTTACAGAACATTTTATAATATCACTAATACAAAATCTCGTTTTTAATCAATATTTAGAAAATGTGTGTTCAGGTATTCTTCTGTCTAAAGGTGTGGTCTAGACGTCACGGGCACTTTTTCCCGACCTGGTTACTAAAAATACACTTATTCAACATTATCATCCTGCACTACCTGGCTTCATGGTTTAACTAATTTGCATGTCATTGTAATAAGAACATAATTTTCACGAGCATTCTGGAAGTAGCGAAGCGTAGCAAGCGCGCATGGTAAACTTGTTAGTTCAAAAGCACACAAGTATGTAGAATCTAGACAAAAGAGAAATTTCGGAAAGACACAAGCTACAAACAAAATGATACAGCAATAAAGCTTGCATGGATGAATGTAAAAGTTCCCTATGTTTTTGGTTTTATTCCGTGCCCTTATAATGATTCAATGCTCTTGAAATTTACAGGGACAGGGTAGTACATGTTGAATTTCAGGTGAAAAGATTTAAAAAAAAAATTATCGACTAGTTTTCGAATTACAGCTTCCTTAGCAAAATAATACATTACTATTTTGAGTAAAATGGGCATATATATTTATGACATTACTTTATAATATGATTCCATGAACCGAAATCGAATGAAGCAAATGGAATAAAAATTTCATGGGAAGTAGAGTTATGCCACAGGTATGAAATATGTTAAAAACATGCTTGAATCGGTCTGGAAAACACAGTTCTCAACGACTAAACAGGAAGTAAGGCGAATTGTCTATTTTTCAAACGGAAATATTCAACCCAGTTTTTTTCGAAAACGCTCTCATACAATTTTTTTAAACTTTGCAGTCTTGAAGGCCTACATTTAGACTACAAGGCACACTAGGTCGTTTTAAAAGTTTAGGCCTAGATTTCGAGAAAATTGATGACAGTATGTAAAATACATGACGTCAAAGCTGTGTGTCTATGGTAACACCGATGTCACACAAACATACATTTTTGGAAAGTTTATTCTATTTCTAGTAAATGGGTGAAGTAGCTAGCCTGACCGAACTCTGACAGCGGAGTATATGCCGTTCAAAGTGGGTATGGTGTGTCCCAGGAAAATCCAGGCGAGCCACCTTAAGCTGCCAAATGTCTTGAGCTGTCAATGGCTAGCCATCATGTTGGTGGCAAGCCGTCGATGGCCACCTGTAGCCCCTGGCATCGACTGTCAGTGGCACAAAGCTGCCCGGCATGTAGCCATAAAATTTTGGCAGCTCTAGTGCTGCCGATGGTTGCAAAGTTTTTGAGTGGGACTGTAAATATATATGTTGTAGGGGCAGCACCCAAGGTGAATAAATCCCATACCCCCACAGGGAGGGGGATTAGCACAGGAGGGCATGATAAATGGAAGTGATTCAGGGGAGGTACAGGAGTCAAATTGGCCTAGAGCATATGCACATATGAAAAATGTGATCATAATAAAATTATATACATGCACATGTACTAAACAACATATCTGAATTCTGATGGTCAATAATGAGTGCATAAAAAAGGTTATTGAGTGCACATGTTTTCTCAGTATATTATAAATGAAAAATTGCATGAACTGCTCGTGCAGTACTTGATTTATAGGCACTGAGTGATATTTTAAAGGTTCTCAAATTGCACTAGCCTAACAGCTTGTGCAATTTATTAGGTTCTTTCAAAATATCACCAAGTGCCCATAAATCCTGTATAGCATGAGCAGTTCATGTGGTAATTATGCAATAGAGCAGATTTCGTATGAGTGTGACAAACTATTGGCATGTCCATAACTGTGCTGTAGCCGTGCTGTAGATGTGCTGTGCTGTGCCGTAGTTCTGTGATTTGATTGGATCAGCAGGAGAAAAACAATGGGAAACCGTTTCAACGTCACTGCATGCTGTACAGTACCGTACTGTAGTTTGTCCCAATCATACAAAATCTGCTCTATCTAAAAAATAGGATAACATATGATAATAAAAAAATAAATATTTAAACTGGGATTTACCCTGCAAGCAGAACCTTCTTCAACTCCATGACAAGTGAGGATAAAAGAAGGCTCTGCAGTATTCGTGTTGTTTTGTATCAAGCATGCGCCAATGGTTTTGTCTTGTACCAGATTCACTTGGTCACGTCACCTTTGTCTGCCATTGTTGCAGTGGGCTCAGGTTAGGTCATCATGAGTTTAAAACAAAAAATTAGCTGCATGCTAATAAACCGGTTTATAAGGCTTGACAAGCCCAGAATCTTGGATGAAAACAACGTGAATATTTTCTTGTCGCTTTTGGTGGAGCTGAGGAAGGCTCTGGGGATAAAACTAAATATATAGGACTTTATTTGTGGCAATAATATAAGCTTACACGTACATGTAATATATATAATGTTTAACGGTCATTGACATTGGTGAAATATTTTCGTAGAACCCACCTTTTTAAACTTTGAGGACATTCTTAATCTCTTCAGCTACTGAATTCAGCATAGATATCTCTAGGACCTGAAACTAATGCAGATCACTCTGAGTCTGATGAGTGAGATTGAGCCATTTTCGACCTCGTCATATATTCAAACTCAAAGAACGCGTCTAACTCTAAAAGCTAAATAAACTTACATCTGCACTAGGTATGATAGATAATTTGGCAAAGTTTTCAAGTGACGTGTCCGGTATTTAAGTTATGTTGTATTAACCAAATCTGCGACTACTACTAGTAAGTTACTAGTAATTAACTAGTAATATAAAGTACTAGTAGTAGTAGTAGTAGTAGTAGTACTAGTAGTATATTTAAAGTTTTACTGCCAATATAATCTGACGTTTTTAGTTTCACCACACTCACAAAGTCACAACTTCACAGTGAACGGTTTCGAGTGAACACTTCAACTGAGAACTTTCAGTGTTTGCACACTTTTGTGGTTGCCGTCTAAAATATTTAACTTCTTATAAGTCTTACCTCCGCTTTCTTGGGTTTTTCTTAAAATTTCCTAAAAATCCAAAATGGCGCCCAGACGCCAATCAGCCAATCAATGAAGACTTTGCTATTTCGTTACCAGGCCTATCGTCCAGTTCGGATGCGACGCAGGCTATAAATAGCTCGAGGCTTGCACGCACCTTTCCAAAAGATATAATACGCCGGAGTTCAAGCTGTAACGCGGACGACCTAGTAGAACACGAGTGAACAGGATAACACAGATAGCCCAAAAATACTAGGATCCAAATACTATGAGGATCTGATCTAAAACTCTACACGAGTCAGAACACGAGTGCACTAGTGCTTTATAATGAAATTAACAAAAAAATATAATAAAATAATAAAAACAAAAATGGTGTTATCGTCTTTTTGTTACCTGTGTTATCCGAGTGCAGTACCCTCTCTATGTATTTTCGGGCTACCTGTGTTATCCTAGGGCATACTGTCGCTTCTGATTGTGCGTTCGTAAAGTGCCAACAAAAGGAACGCAGGTGTATGAGGTCGTCCGCGTTACAGCTTGAACTCCGGCGTACTTTTGGAAAGGTGCGTGCAGCCTCTAGTTATTAGCCTGTGTCGCAACCGAACTGACCCCCGGTTAAGTCCGAGCTTAGCTCGATAGGCCTGGTAACGAAATAGCAAAGTCTTCAGTGATTGGCTGATTGGCGTCTGGGCTCAGTTGTGTCGGGTTACCAGTGTTGTCAGTAAAGTACCCTCTCTTTGTATTTTCGGGCTACCTGTGTTATCCTTAGGGTACTCTGGCTTAGTTGGCTTCTGCCCTTAACAATCAATTCGAGTCAGTGTTCACACATGACAATGATCTGCCACAGCTTGACATTTAAAGCATTGGTGATATCCATCAGTTTGACGTATCTGAGGTTAACAATCTACTTGAACAGTTAATGTGTCCAAAGCAACTGGCCCAGATGGGCTGATGGCCTACCACCAAAAATCCTTCATGACCTAGCACATAAATTTCATCCATGTTGACGTTCATCTTTCAGCAAAGTTATGACTTTGAAATTATCTCCCGAGATTTGTCCATGGCAATGGTAGTCCCAGTTTATAAGAAGGGAGGCAAGGGTGACCCAAGTAACCACAGACCAGTCTCACTAACATGTATCTCTTGCAGAATAATGGACTTGAGCCAAATTAATAGATTTCTGACAGCCAATCACAATTTGAGCGACTTGCAACACCCCAAGCCGTTCCAAAAACTCAGTAATTATGGCATTAATGCGGAGAGGCGCCTATTACAACAGTGTCTTTGTGTTATAGGATCCGCAGTAGAATGCTCAGCATAAAAAATAATATTCCATCCCGTATTATTCCCTCGAACCCATTCATACACTTGCCAGCAAGTGCAAACTAACATCATATGGTATACTTACCCCTTCTTCCCACTCGTTGTAATGGCATGGAGACTCCTCCCAAGAGATGCTGTTGAAGCTGCCGCCTCACTAAAAGGTTTTCAGTCAACGGTAATTACCCGGTGGGGGGGGGGGGGGGGAACTCCCTTATGTGAGGGGTACATGGATGCTCGTCGTACCTTTTAGGGGTCAAAATCAGGAGTTTAGTACCACTTAGGATATCCACGATCAAACACACACATTTCTATGTAAAGCGGTTCCTTTTAGGGGTCGGGTGTCACCGAATGCTAGAGAATGACCGCGCTTTTGAAAACAACAAGGAAGAATGTGCTTGATGATACAACATCAAATAATAGCAATAAAAGGCATCGAAAGTTTAAAATGTTGGCATGTTTTTATCGGTACCTTTTAGGGGTCAAAATAAACTTGAGCCACGCCCATTTTAGTACCACTTAGGGGTCAAATCGAAAATGTCCGACGAGCATCCCTACCCCTTTTATATGGGAGTCCCTCCCCCCCCCCCCCCCCCCACCGGGGTAATTACATCAAACCGCACCATGAAAATCCCCTCTCAGCTTAAAGGTCCGTACACACGAAGGGACAAGTCCCCTCGTGTGAACTAGGAAATTAAAAATCTTGTCATTTTGTCCCCGGGACTTGTCCCTTCAATTCAAACCAGTTTGATTTTTCCTAGTTCAGACGAGGGGACAAGTCCCAGGGACTTGTCCCTTCGTGTGTACCAACCTTAAGCGACTGTAATTTTTTTTTTGATGTTTCGTCTTTGTACTCGCACCTATTTAGTATGCACCTGCATTACCTCACAAGCACTTTACAGTTTATTTATTTATATTATTTAGTTAGTATAGCCATTTTAGCCATTATTATGGACTTTGGGGCATGGGTAATATGCTTCCAAATGAACACGGACAATTTGTATTATACGTGTAATATAGTTATTTTTACGAACCTTCTTGGATTAGTGTAAACTATTTAGAAGTGAATAAACCTAAAGACCTAAAAGAACAACATGAAATCGTGAGGCATCTGCATTAAAGTGCATTTGAGCCCAACTTTTTATCATTAAAATCGATTCTCCATCAAGTAAATAGTTGAATTGTAAAATATTTCTTAATTTGAGTGCTGCGTCTATGAGTTATAGAGGTTTCTATTTCCGATATGCTAATTATGTGACGACATGTGAGGACTCATTTATTATGCAAAAATGTGCTGGCAGAAATATACATATTTTTTCTAAACATCTATGTAATATTTGGGCCTTATATCAGTGATTTTACCAAAAAAATTGTATAAATCAGAAATAGTTTCATTCACAAGGAGAAAAAAGTGACCTTTTGTTGGCCTCACATATTTTACGATTGAACTATTTACTTGATGGAGAATCGACGTTAATGATTAAAAATTTGGGCTCATATGCACTTTAAATGTATTACTAGTTGTATTGATTCGAATGTGAATGTTTTCCTAATGAAACCATTCACTCTTTTCACCCGGTGGCCATCTTGGATTCAATTGCAAAGCGAGGCAATCCTTTGTTTTTGCCAGGTTAGCCTCGTAGTGAGGGATAGTCAAAACGAGGCTAACCTGGCAAAAACTAAGGATTGCCTCGCTTTGAATCCAAGATGGCCTCCAGGTGAAAAGAGTGAATTCGCTATTATCGCACTTCGGCCATCTTGGATTGAAAGTGAGGCTTCCGGGTTGTGGGTTACGTAGCGCTTACTATTTGCTCTGTTGTTGGTCGCGAGTTTGGATGAAAAAGCTACTTCATCTCCACTTCCGTAATTCCAATTGTACAAATAATAGCCAGAAAAGAAGATCTAGGGATTCTTTTCGCATATGATTCCAATAAACAGCTCAGAAAGCGATGGAATTTGAAAATACGCGGAGATGTCGACCCACATTCGATAAATATCCCGAGGCAGAGTGAGTAAAAAATATAATTAATACTTCTTCGTGTAAAGTGCGACAGGTTCCCTCGGACTCACAGCGGTCTCTACAGGTAAAATAAGAAGAGAGAAACCTCACCTAGCAGGGCAAATCAGGAACATGTTAAGTTATTGTTATACACGTGCACCTGTGACTGCCACCACTCTATTATTATTATATTTTGATAATTCTTAATGCACGTGTACATGCATGGCACTGTTTTCATTTAGATGCGACGTTGATCGTTATTTTTCATTTTACGAATAAGACAATAATAAATTGGCACTAATTTTGAAAAAGTGTCATGACCATCTGTACGAAAATTTTAATGTGTGAATAATAAATTTTGTGTAAAATATATATCATGTAATTGTACTGAATCAAAGTGAAATATTTTGGGAGGTTTTATTAGAATAGTCATGGGTGTTATAAAATGATATTTATCACTGTAAAATTTCTGGTATGAAATGAAGGTTTATTTATTTTAGTTTTTTTAGGAACTTATACATAGAAACAGGCACTTCCTGCTCTTTGTTGCTAAGAGTCTTTCCAGTTAATCTGGGATTTTCATGTGATTTTCTTAGTTTTTCTTTGTTTATTCAGGGACATTCCCTCATCAGCATGCATACTTGTTCTAATTTTCCCTCGTTATCGCAGGTCATTATAAAAATTAGTCCTTAGCTAGCAGGGTGCAATGCCTGTCAACCCTACCTATTTTATGGTTGAAGAAAGATATTCTCTTCATTTGTCAAACATGTTTCTTCCATACATGAGATAATTATACTTAAAACCACAAACATGACATGATTAAACTCCATGCATGCATGCTCCATGAGTATTTAGTCAGCCACATTATTTTTACATTTTACTCGACATTTTATTATTTTTCACAAAAACAACATGTATCCCCAAGGGAAGCCATTCAGGATCCAGTTCAACCAATGGTGCTGAATCAAGCATAATAAATAAATAAAAAAAATAAAAACTCAACTTAGCCTCTTCCGCAGGCAACTCTAATATTCGCTCATCCCTCTCTTATCACAGGAAGCCCGGTTTCACATCTTTTTTTCTTTGTTTTCACTTAATTTTATGAAACAAGGTTTAAGTTACCGACTTCTGTTGTTAGAACTGAATATCCTACCCTCCAAAACTGCAAAAGCTCAGTCGAACATGGCAAAATTCATGCGACAAATTTCGCTCGGTCTGAAGCATGTAAATTAGGCCTGTAACCTAAATACCTTCGCTTTAGTTTTTAAACTCTAAAGAAAAGCGACTGCAAAGGTATTACGTCACAATTGGGTTCCAGGCCCCTTAGAATCTGTCTCACAAAAGGTGGTTATTTTGGGTCAGGAAAAATTGTTTTTCCATTGAAATTTTCTTTTACATCAATTTTTGTGTATAGTTATGTAATTTTAAATAATTTCCCTTAAAACTGTAAAAAAAAAAAATTCGTTTCATAGACACTTTAAGTGGCAAGTTTATTTTAATTCTCAATTGTCCATTGCAAACTTTGAATATCTATATTTTCTTATTTGGTCTCCTCCAAATACATTGTATATTTTTTCTAGAACTGAACCGTTCTAAATGACCAACAACGTTCTGTATTTTCATAAGCGCATGTTGTAAGGTGTTGATTCATTCTAAACTAGACGGAAAATAATTTATATATATTCATAAATATGCGTTCTATCTCAGTTGATATGTATTCTATTTAGTGGCAAATATATGAAGGATACCCATTGCCTTTTCTGCAATATACGTGTTGTATTACACCATTTACATGTATATTGTCTTTGGTGACAAAGTAAATGACGTCATAAATACATGGTATGATGCAATGCGCGCCAGTAGTTCCATTCAAAATGGAACTGGTTACCTACAACGTAGCGTCAACATTTACGGTGTTACTATAGCTATACAGCTGTCGTTATTTTCAGAGGCTAGTTATTTATTCAACGACTTGGATTCTGCGACACTCGAGATGCTTGAAACTCTAGGTAACCGAATGGAAGAATAAACACAAACTCTTCAAGTAATGCACTAGTCAATTGAAACCCCGGCCCCCCGACCCCCGGGACATAGCGGGACATTAACGGGGACATGGCCGTGGAATAACGCACATTTAACGCTGCATTTCTCCGGTGGAGCGGGGAAAGTAACGATTTGCAAAATTTGCGGGGATTTTAGCGGTGGTTGTAACGCCAGCTACGACAGAGCGGGTCTGGGCCCAGCATCAACAACGCTGGAAAAGGTAAGTTGCATCCTTTGAAATCATCAATTTTTTTCTCCATCGCTATTTTTAGTCCTAAACGCTTGGTTTATTAATGCTTAGAGACTGTATTTTCTCGATTTTTTTCTCTCTATTTCCGTACCAATTCGTTTTCAACATGAATTATTCATGCCGTGATCAGTTTATAAATATTCAATCATCATACATATTCAAACTTAGCTTATGAGATCTGTACAGTACCCGAAATGATCCCGTGCCCCAAATGATCCCGAACCCGAAATGATCCCCAAATCGTGCCCGAAATGATCCCCAACCGGAAATGACTCCCATCAAGTACCTGAGATGATCCCGAAATAATTTTGGGAACGGACTTGGATTGGAGGGTAGAATTCCGGAAAACATAATTTTTTTTATACTTTCTTGAAAGTGCTGAAACGTATTGAAACATCTTGTTGCATTTAGTGCACACTTCTTCTGTTACTTTTCCCTCTCCATATTTCGTCTTTAACATGTTGATGCTGTTACTGTGCGTTATGTAAACTATAAACACAATGTAAACTATATACATTTTAACTTTAAAGGGAGACTACTAGAAAAAGCCCTTAAGGGTTTATTTAGTCCTCCTACCATTACAAGCAAATAATAATATATTGTAAAATAATAAAAAAGTATGTTGAGGTGAAAAAATAAAAAAATAAAAAAATAAATAAATCGGGCTCTAAAGAATGATAATGGGCCTCTGCTTCGTGGCCAAGCAAGGCCATGCCATCGAGACTTCCGGTTTTCTGATAGCGTGTTGGAGGGCTTATTATTCGTAGTTCCACATGTGCTTCGCACGCTTCATACCTCAAATAATATTATTTAATAACTCACCTTGATCTTTTCTTTCTTGGGCGTATCACCATTATCTTCTCCTCTCACGATTACCGTTAAAATGCAGAAAAATACACAGAAGAGAGCAATTGAAATAAGCGTGTTACGACACATCGCGAAGTAAAAAAATCGCTTCCCACATCTTGTTCTGTGGAAAACCGCAAACCTGTCAATCATTCCAAATAAGGAAACTTTTTAAGAGTTTTTTTTTGCTTGTAGTAAAATCGCATGTTTTTCTTGACTAACAAACTGAGTCTTATTTTAGAAGTATAAATATGTTCTTGCAATGCTCCTACGCCTAGCTGTAAACATTACGAAACATTGCTTATTTGGAACGAGATTATTCGCGAATTTCATCAGAATCACGTGACCAATGACGTCATATTGTTGTTGTTTTTGTTTGTGCTGTTTGTCCTCTTTTCAAGAAAGTATAAAATTGTTTTACGTATTCCGAAATTCTACCCTCCAATCCAAGTCCGTTCCCAAAATTATTTCGGGATCATCTCAGGTACTTGATGGGAGTCATTTCCGGTTGGGGATCATTTCGGGCACGATTTGGGGATCATTTGGGGCACGGGATCATTTCGGGCACGGGATCATTTCGGGTACTGTACAGATCTCTGTCGCCATTATTCACGAACTTCGGTTGTAATGCATGTATTTACTTCTCATATCAGATGCTTCTTCATTACGATGATCGTACGAAAGTTGTGGTTGTGGATAGAAATTCCACTCTAAGTCACTTTTTAATTTGTTCCAAGCAAGCCAAGCGTTTGGCGTATCACATGCGGTGTTTTTGCAAAGATTTGACGAAGACTGGGGCGAACCGACGATAGCAATAAGAAAGTGTACTTCAGAAAATGTATTTTTTTTCAAATAATGGAACAACAGACGGAAGCTTATGTATATTCAATTTCTCAATGCCTCCTCCCAATTGAAAATTCTGAAGCACATGCTGGGGCCATAGGGGCGGGTATTGTAACAGTCAACTGTCCCCCGATGGGCGGAGAAAAGGTCAAAATGTAACACTGCATGCATAAATGTTACATTCCCGGGGGTCGGGGGGCCGAAGTTTCAATTGACTAGTGCATAACATTATCGTTCGCGAGTTTGCTTTTCTGAAGCGACAATGGTCACGTGATTGATTTTGGCGGGAGAAGGGGAGCGTTGCATCACTGACAATGTATTTATGACGCAAATAGGGAAAGTATTTGCGAAGCTTTTGTCACCAAAGACTGACAATAAATTTGGTGTAATACAGCACGTATATTGGAGAAAAGGCACAATTGAAGGCAGTGGATATCATTTATATATATATTTGCGACTACTGAAATAGAATACAGTCAACTGAGATATAACGTATAGAAGTAGTTTTCGTCTAGTTTGGAATGAATCAACAGCTTTTAATAAACATGTGCTTATGAAAATACAGAACGTTGTTGGTCATTTAGAACGGTTTCTAGTAAAAACATACAACGCATTTGGCGGAGACCATGCAAATAATAAAAGAGGGTTTGAATGGGGTTAACTGACAACTGACAAACAGCCTTAAAAATAACTGACAAATGACGATTATTTTAACTGTTTACTGACAAATAAAACTTAACTGTTAACTGACAAATTTGTTTTTTTGTGGGTCAAACATTGTAAATTTTCTCTAGTAATGATTAACTTAGGGCAGTAACTGACAAATCACCAAAATTTTAACTGACAACTGACATGTAGACCCCCCATTCAGACCCTCATAAAATATAGATTGGTATTCAAAGTTTGCAATGGAAAATTGAGAATTAAGTAAATTTGGGAACTTAGAATATTGTTCGTATCGGCGCCCCGATAGAGGTGTCCCAAAGATCGCAAAATTGGTGTAATGGTTAGTTTCTGTCATACCGCACTGTTGCGGTCTTTTGTATCATAAGGAAATCATCGTGATTTTCCACCATCGACTGTAGATTTTTCTCTTCCTGTGAGAAGCTGGAACAACTGACCCCGTATATTTAATGCATTTATGAATAACTAAAGGTAAACCTTGTCAGTAAAAGAACGCTAATCAATTGTCTATCAGATAGTAGATTTAAACTGAATCTTCGATAGATCTATACTATTCTCAGTCACTAATTATTATTTTTGCCTTTTATTAAAGTTAATTGTGCACCAGATATTTTTGGGGTAGAATTGCTAGCAGTGAAAACCTGCTTTCCTTTCTTTTGTATTTCTCGATGGATATTTTTTAAAGAAAATTGGTTTTGACCACCTGTGACTTGAACGACCTATGTCAACCCCCACCTCATAAGCTTTCTCCTGACGAAAGACAAAAAGAACCAGTGACTCAGATTAGCAGAGTATGCTTCCAGGTAGAGACAATTTGAGCAAGTTTGACTGAAGGATGGCAAAAAAAACATCAGTGAGCAACTTGAAAAGCGTCATTTCATTCGGAATGGTTGGAAAACCGGTCGGGGTAATCCACTTTTCCCGCTCACTTCGGTCTTTCCGAAGGCGTGCGTTCAGTTTTGTTTATTTTTCATTTTATTTCTCGTTTTAATTTAATTTAAATAAAATTTCCAACCAGTTGGTTTGGTGTATTAAAATGGTAAACACACCAAGTTTCTAGAATAAACTTTTGTGATCCACTTTAATCTTTACCGTCCTTTATCGATAAAGTTTGAAAAGCATATCACAGGCAGGACATTCTACTGAAATCTAAATATATGTACTGCCATATACAGCTAGTTAAAGCTAATCCCGGCAGGAGGCTGGTACAGCGGTCCGTAGGTGACCAGTTCTAAAACTACTATAAGTTAATTCAGTAAGTTAATTGTCAAGTGAACAGAACATTAAATTAGAAACAAATAATCAAATATTATAAACAATAAAGTTAGATGACTCAGAGGGAGGCACGAGCTTGGGCTTGAAACGCGGACAGAGTGGTGGCAGTTACAGCAGCAGCGGGGAGAGAGTTCCAGAGCGGTATAGTGCGGACGTAGAACGAATGCCTAAATGCATTTACAGATGACTGTAGGTGACGAACGTTCTCAGGATTACAAGATCTGGTTCTAGGATCTGATATCACCATCTCGGGAGGAAATTTAAGGTTCGCCATGCCTGAGTGAATTTTGTAGAACATCGTAAGGTCAGTGAGCGATCTACGTGTTTCGAGGCTGTCCCACTTAAGAGTGTCGACCATGTTGGAAATACTGCTGGTACGGTGATAGTCGTTCGTAACAAATCTTGCACTCCTCCACTGGATGGCTTCAATACACGATTTATCCTTAACAGTGTTGGGGGACCATAGCCTCCTCTCAGGCAACTCTCTTCAGGGCCGTAGCTAGGACTTTTTGTCTGGCGGGGGGGAGGGCAGACTCCGCACAGCCACGGGGGACTCCCGTATATTTGGGGCGGGGATGCTCGTCGGACATTTTTGTTTTCACCCCAAAGAGGTACTAAAATGAGAGTTGCCCAAGCTAATTCTAATAAAAAAAAAGGTCCCATCTTTCTTGGGGGGGCTCTTGGGGGGGCAACTGCCCCCCCTGCCCTCCCCCCTCCCCCCGCTAGCTACGGCCCTGCTCTTTCTCTCTTACTTGGGGAACCGAGGGACTTTGGTGGATCGGGATTCCTGTGGTAATCGGGATTCCTACTCAGTTGCCTGCGGAGGAGGCTAGGGGGACCACACAACTGAAGCGTATTCGGTAATTGGTCGAACTAGTGCTTTGTATGCCTTCTCTTTGATCTCACCACTGCATGAAGATAGCTTATGTTGGAGTACGCCTAGGACTCCATTCACATGGTGTTTCACCATTCACATGGTATTTCTGTTCTATTTTATGGTGTTCTTTTATATGTTTGTTTTAAAGAAAGGTTCATTTAGTGCTCCTTTACCCGCCATATGTTTTCCGCATGGTGGGTTTGAGGTCGACCACCCACTGCTAACTCACTGAACATGAAATAATGCTCGAATGACCTTGGCAAATAAGAATCATAACAATCGAACATTTCTTTGTGTAATAAAAAAGTCAGGGCCGTTTAGAAATTCAACAGGCTAGGAGAGGTGTTATAATATTAGGATAAAGTTTACACAACAATGTGCTCTCCAAATAATTATTATTCAATTTACAGATTCAATTAACGAGCTCGTTTTCGGTAATTTCTGTTTTGTTTCCTCTAAGAATAGTACGATTGTTTTTAAAAGGCTCCCCTGCAGTGTTATTGTCAAACAGTTTATAGCACAACATTCGAGAAATATCTCATTATCTTTTGTAAGTATTATAATGGCCACGGTACAGAGCAGTCTGTTCCACCCTATGATTCTACCTCTTTTGTTTTTACTATTGTGAATCAACACGAGCTTTGACAGGAACACCCAACGGTAAAACTTCATAAAAACAAACATTCTGATGTTTTTATAACAAATCAGATGTATTTAAACATATTTAAGGGAATTGTTTTTCAGCTGGCAGACGAACAGCTGTTCTGCAGCGCCAGCCAGCCTAAAGTTCATGAAGAATTTCTAAATTTCCCAGCTGAAATATTTAAGTGCAGAATTTGCCAGCAGCAAAAATATTTTTATTTTAAGAATAAAAACCTGAGCTAACCTGCAGAATTCGGTATTTTTAAAAACCTGTGAAACAACAGGTACGTGCAGAATTTGCCAGCTGAGAAATATCGCTCTGTTATATTATTATTATGTAATTATATCGGACTGCAGAATTTACCAGCTGACAAATATCGCTCCGTTATATTATTATTTAGTATCAGACTGCAGAATTTGCCAGCCAAGAAATTCCAAAGTGCAGAATTTGCCAGCCGAGTGGCCCAGAAGAACAGTTATTTTGCAGAACAGTTCGTTGGGTGTTCCTGCTTTGAGTTGGTAGTTTGTCATGCAAGTAATATTGACTACAGTAAAAACAAAAGAAACCGAACACTACTGTTTTACCGAAAGATGAGAGACTAAACGTGGATTAAAGAAGTGCACGAAGCTTATTAGCGCGGAAAACAAGATCTGGCTTAAAAGCTCATTCTACCAGTGAATACCAATGTTTTGAATGGTTCTTTTCTCCCATTCGATTAGTGCCTTCTTAGCACTTTAATGGCTCTATACCGAATGTTAATCCAGTTGGTTCAATAGTGGATTTGAGTTGTCAATGGCTAGCAATCAAGGACAATATATCGACGTGTTAAACTTTAGTGGAAACAATAGCAGCGAAAGTATAGGTAGACGAAATCTAGAAACAACTAATAATACCAAATCTGTCGTCGGGGAGGTAAAGAGCTTTACGGGAATTAAGAGGGCTGATATCTTGGATTGTCAACGAAGAAGAGCATCTAGTTTCAAAGAAAAGCAGTTCAGAAGGGAGACCGAGGTAGCAGTCATGTCAGCAACCTGTACTACACGACACCAACACGAACTGCCTTGCTTAAAATCCAAACTTCGAGTTAATGTTTCTTCGGAGTTATTAAAGTCAGAGAAGTGTTTGCCTTTCGAAAACAAAGGAAAGCTGCCAAGTTTTGCTAAAACAACTGACACTTATTCAACTATGGCCGAAGGCGAAAAATACTCTGTATTGGAGAAGAAAGGACTAGCAATCCATAGCAAAAAAATAGAAACACAGGATGCGAATTTCATGAGGCCAACAGGAGTTCAACGTTGCGAGAATTCAAGGGAATTTCGTAGACATTCGTTGTTGGATTTGTCAAGAACGGACACAAAGAAAGCTCGATATCTTCCAGTTGTTATTCGTAATAATCATACCAGCCTTAGGAAGTACAGTTGTCCAGAACTGCCTCTTTTTGTTAACGAAACGCGTTTGTTTTCAAAACATGAGAAGCTGTCAAAACACAACAGTGAACCGTATTCTCCACGAAGTCGCGAAACAAGAATGCTCTCGAACCAGTTTGAAGGTACATCGAATTCTCCTTCGTTTTCCCAAAATGTAGGTAATTTAGCGGATCGAAAGGCTACGAAAGAGAAATCGTATTTAGAATCGAATAGCAGACACGAAGACAAATTATCAGCTCGAAGGCTTAGAGGAGTAAAGAATGAAATACTGCCTGTACTGACTGAAGGAAAAGGCTTTCATTCAATCGCAAGTCAACTTACTTCAAACACTTCAAGATCTGCGAATCGTTCAATCAGCGGATCGTACAGCGGTGAATCAGAAAGCGAAACCAAGGATTCGATGTTCGACTTTTTCCCGGAAAGTACCGAATCTGTTTTAAGTTACAGTGGAGAAATACGAAGGGCGAGGAAACCAATTAAATCACCCGTTGCAAAGCCAGTACGAGGCAGAACTAGTATCATGACTTGGGTAAAGAATGTGAACAGTAATCACTGCGAGCTGTGGGATGATGAAAACTCTTGGCATAAAACACAATCTGGAATAATCACAACTGGCATGGAAAAGACCGTAAAAATTGAGACATTATATTAGCCAGGCCGGGTTATACCATTAAATATTTTTTTACATAGATCGATTTTTTTACATAGATCTATCCTAAAAGTACTGGGTTTTATAGAAACTGCAGAAGAATGCTCTCTGGATTTTGAATTCCGCTCGTTGCAGGAGCCATTTATGCAAGAGCGACAAGTTGAAATAAATGTCACCCGATAAGTCGTTTGATTCAGTTGTAGAAACCTTGATTAAAGCAAAAGAGAATCACGATTCTGTTAAAACAATTGTACATGCATGCGTATTCAGTGTGGTCTAGCAAACAATCGCAAATAGTACACTCTGGCCTCTTGAATGCCTTGTTACAATCAAAGCAAGCATATGGTCTCTGGTCTGAATGCATTGAAAGAAGGTGCTTGGTAAGATGAGCTTCGCTTTTGAAAGTCTTATCACATTCAGTGCACTCAAACAAAATCAAACAAACAGTCTTTGCCGATGAACTGCAAGATCCTTTTTACTCGTAAAGGTTTCAATACAGTTAGAGCACATGAATTCAACTGGATGCATGGTTGTTATGTGACTGATAAGCTTCTTCTATATAGTTTAAATACTTCGTCACACTGATTGCACTTGTGTTTGGTTGGGTGAATGGGCATGTGTTGTCTGAGAATAAATCCAGTTGCGCACACCGTACCACAATCAGGACATTTATGTATTTTGGAACTGACTGGACTGAAAAACAGATGTTTGTTGAACAGCAGATGGTTGATGACACATTGTGGGCAAGCCACCATCTCCAAGAACAAGTACAATCATACGCCTTCGAATATTTATATTAAACCGCGTACCAAAGAGCGCCAAACTCTTCCAAAAAGAAAAGAAAATGGCAAAAAAACGACTTCTTTCGGAGCTGAAACGAGTGCGTGTAGCGTTTTTGCCAACTGTCTCGAGTCGCTTTATCAACACTCCTGAATGTCGGCTCCACTTTGTTGATGGAAAAATGAAACTTGAGGAAAGCTTATAGAAAGTCAAACTGGAGCTCTTGAAAATTGTTAAATTGATGCTGGCCTCTTTTAATCCTATGCAAAAGTCTGCAATAGATCAAAATACTTTTTGCAATGCCCCTGTCGGTTTGCTGCCCCAAATCACCTCAAATCGAATATTAGTATATTCAAATAAACAAAAAAAAATCCGGGTAACTAGCGTCCTTCGGGAGCTCGGCTAGGGCGTACTCGGCACCCTCACAACATCTCCCGTCCGGTTCTACCCCTTTGTCGAAAAGTAATTGCTTTCGAATTTGATTGGTTAGTTATCCATGATCGCGTTTATTTGCCTCGTGATTGGTTGAAGTAAAATCAATCGTGAATTACTTCAGTTCATGATTGATTCACAGATGTTTTTAGAGCGGATTTCGATTTTGCATTTGCTCAGTTTTCCTATTGCCAGCTGTGGAAAATGTTTTGTGATTATCCGCCAATCAAGTGCTAAACTAATACCAAAATAAGTTGTGGTCCATCTCAAGCACGTCAAGGCATGGTTTATTCGCTAACTTTATCATTTTTCATTGAGATACCATAGAAATAAGTCATTAGGCAGCAATAATATGCCTTACCATTTTAAGTTAGGTATTCTGGTGTTTTGGTGGTCACGTGACCTTAAGGCTGATAAAACAAAGAAATCAAAATGGGCCGGTCACAGTGCATTTTTAAAGTAACAATTTCTGGCTTATCCGATTACACTTCTGGTTGTTTCTAAAGCTCTGTTTGGAATAGTTGATATTTTGCCTTTGTAGGTGAGAAAATTGGACAAAACTGGTTCCAAGAACAGGTCTAGACTTGCTCCAAGTCGAACTCGCTTAGTCACTGGGTAAACGATTACTGGGTCAAAAAGCGAGCACGAGAATCGAAGCGAAAGGCGAGCTTGCAGGAAATTGAATCGGGGGATTATGTTTTGGCGCGAAAACACGTTTCTGGGGCGGAGCTTATATTTTGCGCCTTTGACAAACTCTTTTATGAGTACACTCAAATTGTAAATACCACATCTACGGTCGACTGACTTGAGTTGGCCGGTCACAGTGCATTTTTAAAGTAACACTGAATTTCTGGCTTATCCGATTACACTTCTGGTTGTTTCTAAAGCTAATAATACTGAGTATTTCTACAGGAAAAACTCCCTCACGTACTGTGATTTTCAGGGAGCTCTGTTTGGAATGGTTGACATTTTGCCATTGTAGGTGAGAAAATTGGGGAAAACTGGTTCCAAGAACAGGCCACGTGACCTGTTTTCTCTATTTTCGCCTTAACAATCTATCAGGGTGAACCATTCCAAACTGATATGTATAAACAACCAGAAGTGTGATCCGGATAAACAATAAATCGTTACTGTAAAAATGCTGTGTGACCGGCCCATTTTGAGATGAAATTGAAATGCTGAGATTAGTAATAACCACTATTTTTGTAGAATTCGGCCAAACATTCAATAAAATAGCTTAGCCTCGATTTCATGCTCAAACCATGCCTTAACATGCCTGAGATCTTGAGATCACGCTCAACCTCGTCCCCAGGGTCGTTTCAGTCAAATCCAAGATGACGGCTTCTCACGGAGTAGCCGCCATCTTGGATCTGACCGAGAAGACTCTGGGGATGAGGTCGCATCACGCCATCAATCATCATCCACGTTGCGTGTACTTTTCCTCGTGATTGGTTCAAGTAAACCCAATCGTGAATTGGCTCATTGTGTTTTTACTTGCTCTGTGATTACCGCTCTACTTGCTCTTGCGATTGGCTCACTTGTTTTGGTTTTACGACACTCAATTGAAAACCGCTCTATTTAGTACTGAGGAAAACCCCGCAATGGTATTGTGAACCCCGGGGAGGCTCCGCCCGAAAGGGGTACCTTTTTAGGCTGGAGGTATATAAAAGGGTAGGGATTTCACGAGTTGCAATTGAAATATAGAAAGGGTAGGGAAAACTGTCATTTAGGTATTTAGGTTATTAAACTAACGATTTACATATCCCAAGCTAAAAGCTCTCTATTGTTTCAGCGCGTGGTCGCTAACGAGAGCTCCAACTGTATAATCCTTTCGTACGTTTGACCAAATGTTCTGGGGGCCCTCGGCCTGGCAACGAAAACTACTTGACCCAGGCCGGGGGCAGCGTAGAGATTGTTTCGGTTCTGTAGATGTCAGCAAAACATTTGAAGTTATCCTCCTCTGTGAGGCAGAGTTGAAGAACATTCGATGCGATAGCTTACTGTATTGGGAAGTTTTGCTGTTTGTTCACTTGAGGCGATATATACCCTTGCTTTTCATGGCTTTCGTAAGTAGCCCCCACAAGAATTCAAGGTGTCGTATTCGTTTCATTTTTGCATGTGCTACGGACGTGCCTTGGGAGGTATAAAGTAATTTCAAAGCAATTTTCATCTCTATCCTATTCAAATTCCTTTAAATTTTGTGCTGTACTACTCACATACACGGATTCTGCGGTAAGAGACGACAAAACTTACTCTAAAATTAAAATTTTGTGACCGCCATTCTCGATCCGGGTCTTGTTGTCGACCGGCATCGACGCTTGGCACAAATGACCATAAAATCGATCACTTTGCTATATTTTCAAAAGTTGCCAACGTAGAAGATTATTTTTTTTGGGAGAGGATGAAGACCGATGACCAAAACAAAATCCGATGATTTTAACTACCGTTGATATCTTGATGACGTCACAGTTACGTCATGTATCATTTATAATAGGTTTCTCGATCTTTTCAAATTAACATTTAACAATTCAACTTTCAACTTTAACATCAGTAAATTTTATATTATCGATTTCCCATCATGTTGACAACAAAGAAACCGAAAACCCGAGTTCGATAGGTTAAGTGAGAGAAATGTTATTATATTTTGAATTTTGCTAATTTTCCCGCCAAAATTTGGCGGGAAATATTCAATACTGAACCATTTACAAAATAACTTCTTCATTCATCTTTTAGAGTTTAAAGTATTTGTTTACAACAATCTAGCAATCAAAAGAGTAAATCGGTACCCACAACCGCCGTATGTTTTTAGAATTTTCAATTTTTGAAAGATTCACTGTGAAAAAGAGGATACGTCATTATGACGTCATATATTTTTGAAAACGTCTTTTAAAAATAAAAATTCGAGTAATTTTCGGGTTTTAAAGAGGAAATGTACTTAGTGTACACTGAATAGCCGCAATATGGTCTTTTTTATGTTTCTTCAATTTAGAAAGCATGACTGATGTCAGACCCATGACGTCAGAAAATGTGACGTCACAGGAATGTTCAGTTCTTAATAACTCAGCATATATTTATCGTAGAGACTTTAAAATTGCGGCAATCAAAAACACATATTTATGTTGTTGTGATAACATGCTTTACTTCAAACGTATAGGCAACGCAGAATTTTACCTTAAAAGGAGTCGTTCGTTATGACGTCACAATAACGTCAATATACAAACGTGGTTGATCATAAAGACGTTATTTCATTTTAATATTAATATACGAAAATTTCGTTAAATTTGAGAGTATATTAAACAAAATGTGCTGGTTTATATATTTTTGGCTCGCTTCGTAGTGATCGATTTTGAGGTAACTTATGCCATGCGTGATATATATCAGTCTGGCCATCATTTATGGTTGCCGGATTGTTGCAATATTCAGTAAACCTATTTTACATTCAGTAAACCCGATTTTATATTCAATAAACAGGTTTTATATTCAGTAAACCATTTTATATTCAGTAAAACCGATTTTATATTCAATAAACAGGTTTTATATTCAGTAAACCGATTTTATATTCAATAAACCCGATTTTATATTCAATAAACAAGTTTTATATTCAGTAAACCGGATTTATATTCAATAGAAACGATTTACGTTCAACGTTTTAGTTCAATAAATTATTGCTTAATATGTTCAATCCTCAACCCGTTATTTATTCAGTAAACGCCATTTATATTCAATACCTATTATTTTATTCAGTAAATTTCATTTATATTCAATAATTTCTGCAGTCCAATATGGTCAGCGGAAGACCAAATTCGCGCGCCATTTGTATCACGTGACTTGCTTATTGAGAACAAGATGGGGAGGGGGTGGAGAGAAGGATAAGGAGAGGAGTAGCTGCTATCAGAAGTGTTCCCACTAATGACCTAACTCAGGATTCCTCGAGAAGCTTATCTTCAGGTACTGATGATGGTTCACTTAAGCTTACAAATATATATGATATAGACCGATTTCGCTATCACTACACTATCCCTTCATCAAGAAACATAGCTGGAATGGTAGGTAGCCATGGGGAACGCAGTGTCTGGTTCGTTGTCGCAGGGTCCAAAGCGTCATGACAATAGTATCACTGTTCCGGAAAACAAGATGTCATTTTCCCCAAAAGGATAATCTTGAATTACCCGAGAGCTTTATTTATTTATTTCAAGATTCGCCAAAAAGGCAGGTGGGAAAACACTAGGACACGAAGTCCCCTACAAGGCTTTCACACCCAAGGGATTTCACATCCAAGGGCCGTTCCTGTCATCGTCAGCAAATTCTGATGGATCCACCTAGTCGGCACAGGCTACTTCAAGTGTCTTTTTCTCAGTTCAGGATGTTTCACCTTTGATTTGTACGCAGTGTACGTATTGGTGACCAAGTATTCGACGCTTTGGACCCTGCGACAACAAACCAGACACAGCGTTCCGGCCATGTCTACCACATGTGCACGGAGCGGATCACGGGAACGACATACCATTCCAGCTATGTTTCTTGATAAAGGGACATGGACTGCCAAACCTACAGAGGATAGTGTCGATAGCCAAGTCGGTCTATATCATAAATAGAAGTGAACCATCATAGTACCTGAAACTAAGCTTCTCAAGGAATCCTGAGTTAGATCATTAGTAGAAACACTTCTGACTGCAGCTACTGCTCTACTAACCCCTCTCTTCGCCACTCAGTCTTCGATCTCGTGCAAGCTTGGGTGATCGCCCGCCATCTTGTTCCGAAAAGTGACCCACGAATTCCTAGGTACTTCCAGGTACTTCGTGTAACGTACACAAAGAGTATTGAACCCGTAGTTGACGGTTAGTTTTTTTTTAAATGTAGGGGTAGGGTTTGTATTAGTCTAAAGGAGCATTAAAGAAGCATTATATTTATTATAGTTATATATTTATATATTTGTTGTTTAGTGACCTCCCACAATACTCTTTGTGTACGTTACACGAAGTAGCTACCCACGAATTTTGTCTTCCGCTGACCATGTTGGACTGCAGAAATTATTGAATATAAATGAAATTTACTGAATAAAATAATAGGTATTGAATATAAATGGCGTTTACTGAATAAATAATGGGTTGAGGATTGAACATATTAAGCAATAATTTATTGAACTAAAACGTTGAACGTAAATCGTTTCTATTGAATATAAATCCGGTTTACTGAATATAAAACTTGTTTATTGAATATAAAATCGGGTTTATTGAATATAAAATCGGTTTACTGAATATAAAACCTGTTTATTGAATATAAAATCGGTTTTACTGAATATAAAACCTGTTTATTGAATATAAAATCGGGTTTACTGAATGTAAAATAGGTTTACTGAATATTGCAACAATCCGGCAACCATAATCATTTGCAGTACAAACTGTGGGCCAGGCGAAATATAGAGTTTACAAAGACCTTTCAGTCCAGAGATTCAAAGAGCGAAATAGAGGCTGCAAAGAGCTTTCCAGAGATTTTAAAGAGAAAATGGGCAATAGTCTCATACAGTATAGAGCTGTTAATTGTTATTGGAATTCATTCCATTTATTTGAGCTCCAGAGAGTATCGTGGTTGTATTAAAGGGGCTGTTTCACGGTAAGACTTTACATTCGTTTTTCCGGGCCGGAAAGAGCTATTTCCACCGATTTTGATATGAACTAACGAACCTCTCGGCCATGTGGGATGCTTAAAATGAAAGCAAATATGCAAAAATGACTAACAAACAGTGTATATAAACAGTCTCCAGGGAAAATATTGAAAATCCTTTCAATCAAGCATCGAGGGAGGGAAGTTTAACTGTTTGTATCCAATTAACAGCCACTAAACGAGCGATTACTCGATACATGCGCAGTACCATGACATAGCCCCTTTAAAGGAAAAAATTTTGGTGTGCTATGTTGCTACTGTTTTATATGCAGGAATTTGCACCCTATTGTCAAGGAAATGCCGTAATGTTTGGAGATAACGCTGGCAAACAGTGTGTTGCTATGTCTTGTGTGCTGGCGTTGACAAAACCTGGAATGGACCCGATCGGAACGGAACGGAATAGATCGGAATGGATCGAATTTATATTTTTAAGGAAAATAATACCAATAATATTATGGGGAAAATGAGCTAGGGTTCACAGGTAAACAGTGAAATAGTGCCGAATAAAACGGAAAATCTTAAAGGGGTTCGAACACAGCCTCCCGCGTGGAAAGCTGAAACGAAAATTAAACCGCTACATTCTGACGAGGACTTGATGGACTTTGACGAGTAAGTTTAAGACTTCACTACTGGTGTGAAAGGAATATGGAAAGAATATACACTGCATACATTTAAGTGAAACTACCGGACGAAGAAACGTCTAAAACGTGGCCAGTCTAGGCAGTTTAAATGTATTTTACACGATTCATTTGTTGAAATACAAGTTTCGAAATACTCATCTATATTGAGATAAAGATAAATTCTTATTTAATACATTGGGAAAAGTTAGCTAATTTGAAGGAAAGCGACCTTGGCAGATCAGCTTTATTTAAGCAGTATTCCATTTGATTCTAACACCTTCAAGGATAGTACCTCCAAACTGTTTAACTCTCTACCAGCCGCTACCAGATCCTGTAAAAGCTGTAAGCAATGTGGTACACAAACCAAACCCATTCTGAAAGTGCGCTGCTGCCCCAATTAGTGTGGGTACGAACTACTCAAATATTGTAGGCAATTGGTCGTCACTACGTTAAAAGTAGTGTTTCCCAAAGACATTTGACCAGGATTGTAGCTGTGGTTGGGCATGAAATCTCATTCGCTAGTCAGTCCTAGTCAGTCCAAAGGCACACTGTAAAGCTCAAAGTGCACCAACCCAGGCTTTTTGAATTCCCCCAAACGATACCGTAAAATGCCTTCAAAACGAACCGTGAACGTACACATGTTGTTATTTGTAGTTCTTATTTTTTAATGATGGGATACAACAATAATTAAGAGTAATGATTATCAAAGTAAATAACAGTTCACTATTAGACGCTAGCTACGTCATAGCGTGTGTTGTGTAGTGCCATGCAACGAGTTTGGTATTATAATTTCGGATTTGGCCGTGCCATTTCCATTTTGCACTACTAGATCCTCTTCGGAGAGATCCACATTGCTATTGCGCTTGTTCACATCTCTAGCTCCCACACGTGTAGCGTGGTGGCTGGGGTTTAAAGCAGCTTTCGAGCTCGCCGCTAGAGTAACCAGATTCTGAGGCCTATGATCTAAAGTGAGGCTGACGGTCTTGGGGGCTATGCCATGCTGATGAGTCCTAACAAGGACGAAACAGCTGTACATGGTTGCCACTCTACCGGTAATAAGATGTGAGCATGCGTATTAGACGCTAGCTACGTCATAGCGTGTGTTGTGTAGTGCCATGCAACGAGTTTGGTATGATTATATATAGACCAAGACAATAGGCCAAAACAATGGATATTAAAGTATTATATTATGTTCTGCTGGACAACCTTTTTGGCATTGACTGTATATATATATATATATACATCAGTAATCATTGTAATTAATATTATTATTATTTAAGGTAGGAGTCAATAAAGTCTGCTTTTAGTTTTTTTTTAAAGCTTTTTTTGTTAAGGGAAGTTAAGGTGGCTCGCCTGGATTTTCCAGGGACGCACCATTCCCAATTTGAACGGCTGTTGCTCCACTGTCAGAGCACGGTCGAGCTAGCCACTTCACCCATTTACTAGAAATAGAATAAACTTTCCAAAAATGTAGGTTTGTTTGACATCGGTGTTACCATAGCAACACAGCGTTGACGTCATGTGTTTTACATATCAACAATTTTCTTGAAATCTAGACCTAAACTTTTAAAACGACCTAGTGTCCCTTGTAGTCTAAATGTAGGCCTTCAAGACTGCAAAGTTTAAAAAAATTGTATGAGAGCGTTTTCGTAAAAAAATGGGTTGAATATTTTCATTCAAAAAATAAACAATTCGCTTTACTTCCTGTTTAGTCGTCGAGAACTGTGTGTTCCGGTCCGATTCAAACGCTGTTTTTAGCACATTTCATACCTGTGACATAGGACTACTTGCCATGAAAATTTCATTCCATTTGCTTTATTCGATTTCGGTTTATGGAATAATAAGTAATGTAATAAATATGCTCATTTTACTCAGAATAGTAATGTATTTGCTAAGGAAGCTGTAATTCGAAAACTAGTCGATACAATTTTTTTTAAATCTTTTCACCTAAAATTCAACATGTACTACCCTTGCCCTGTAAATTTCAAGAGCATTGAATCATTTTAAGGGCGCGAAATAAAAACAAAAACACAGGGAACTTTTACATTCATCCACGCAAGCTTCATTACTGTATCATTTTGTTTATAGCTTGTGTCTTTCCGAAATTTCTCTTTTGTCTAGATTCTACATACTTGTGTGCTTTTGAACTAACAAGTTTACCATGCACGCTTGCTACACTTCGCTAATGCCGGAACGCTCGTGCAAATTCTGTTTTTAGTACAATAGTCACGCTGCCAGTTGTAACGCTGTTATAATATAACTTATAATATTTATTTACAAAAGGTTTTATAATATCACTAATACAAAATCTCGTTTTTAATTTAGATTTAGAAAATGTGGTCTATACGTCACGGGCACTTTTTCCCGATCTGGTTACTAAAAACACACTTATTCAACATTATCATCCCGCACTGCCAAGCTTCATGGTTTAACTAATTTGCATGTCATTGTCCTAAGAACAGAATTTGCACGAGCGTTCCGGCAGTAGCGAAGTGTAGCTTGCTCAAGCGTGCATGGTAAAGTTGTTAGTTCAAAAGCACACAAGTATGTAGAATCTAGACAAAAGAGAAATTTCGGAAAGACACAAGCTATAAACAAAATGATACAGCAATGAAGCTTGCGTGGATGAATCTAAAAGTTCCCTATGTTTTTGTTTTTATTTCGCGCCCTTAAAATGATTCAATGCTCTTGAAATTTACAGGACAAGGGTAGTACATGTTGAATTTCAGGTGAATGGATTAAAAAATATATTTATCGACTAGTTTTCGAATTACAGCTTCCTTAGCAAATACGTTACTATTTTGAGTAAAATGAGCATATTTATTACATTACTTATTATTCCATAAACCGAAATCGAATAAAGCAAATGGAATGAAATTTTCATGGGAAGTAGTCCTATGCCACAGGTATGAAATATGCTAAATACAGCGTTTGAATCGGTCCGGCTAACACAGTTCTCGACGACTAAACAGGAAGTAAGGCGAACTGTTTATTTTTTGAATGAAAATATTCAACCCATTTTGTTTCGAAAACGCTCTCATACAATTTTTTTAAACTTTGCAGTCTTGAAGGCCTACATTTAGACTACAAGGGACACTAGGTCGTTTTAAAAGTTTAGGTCTAGATTTCGAGAAAATTGCTGATATGTAAAACACATGACGTCAACGCTGTGTTGCTATGGTAACACCGATGTCAAACAAACCTACATTTTTGGAAAGTTTATTCTATTTCTAGTAAATGGGTGAAGTGGCTAGCCCGACTGTGCTCTGACAGTGGAGTAGCAGCCGTTCAAAGTGGATATGGTGCGTCCCTGGAAAATCCAGGCGAGCCACCTTAAGGGTTCGTGACTAGCGCGCTGGCTAAAGCTAAGAATACTTGACGGAAATACATGTAAATAAAGCCGTGCTTTCCTACTTTGCCATCCGAGAAGGTTCAAATGTTATTTCTGAAGTAAAAGTTTGTTTCCTAAGGTCGTGGGTTCGAATCCCACTCAGGGCTTATATATTTTCTCTTTCACCTAAATTCTGATTATTTATATTAGGGACGGGTTTCTCTTCTCTCTATATACTTAATATATAAATTTATAATAAGCTCGAATCCTTTCGGATCCTTCTGGCTGAGCGATTCCTAGGTTGGACGTATGTGCCTGTGAATCATTAATGATCCTTAGGTTGAAAGCTCAGTTTGGAAGTTATGGGCTTTCCCGTCCCGAACCCGAAAGAGAAAATGCCTGGGAAAACTCACGGTCCACATAACCCAAAGTCGGCTGCGTTTCCAGCGTGGTCGTCCTGGTGGTGTAGTGGTTAACGCATCGGACTAGTGTACCGAGGCCGTGGGTTCGAATCCCACTCAGGGCTTATATACTTTCTCTTTCACCTAAATTCTGATTATTTATATTAGGGACGGGTTTCTCTTCTCTCTATATACTTAATATATAAATTTATAATAAGCTCGAATCCTTTCGGATCCTTCTGGCTGAGCGATTCCTAGGTTGGACGTATGTGCCTGTGAATCATTAATGATCCTTAGGTTGAAAGCTCAGTTTGGAAGTTATGGGCTTTCCCGTCCCGAACCCGAAAGAGAAAATGCCTGGGAAAACTCACGGTCCACATAACCCAAAGTCGGCTGCGTTTCCAGCGTGGTCGTCCTGGTGGTGTAGTGGTTAACGCATCGGACTAGTGTACGGAGGCCGTGGGTTCGAATCCCACTCAGGGCTTATATATTTTCTCTTTCACCTAAATTCTGATTTTTTATATATATATATATATATATATATACAGCAAATTGCAAAAAAATTGAGGTGTCCAACATATATCAACATATCAACATATCGGGTGCATTGTGGGAACGATTTCCCGTTACTGGCCCGCCCAGAGACCGATGCGACAATGGCTACGTATACGTACTGTTAATGTACATCTAAGGGTTTTGGATGTAGTAACTAAACGAAATTTTCCCAGTACTAAACAGCTTTTAAATGTCGTATTTAGTTTTAAAAGCATCATCCGGTAATAATCTCCGCAGTTATGAGCGCGTAGATTATTGTCGCGGTTCGTGACTAGCGCGCTGGCTATTTGGAACGTCTAGCCCAGAGTACTAGATGAAGTAAATAAAAATATATTTTTCTATTATTAGCCTCATTATCTAAGGTGCAGACAATTTCAAGTCCCTCTAACGAAAAGCCTTCCAACCTTTACCTACAATATCGGGCCGTGTTCAACAAACAATAACATACAAAGGAGATACTGAAATGTAAATTCAAGGCACGCACGAATTTCTAGAATTAGGAAGCAATTATTTCTAAATCATTTTTAAAAAATCCAATGGCAATATTTGTCCAAAAATAGTAGTAAGCAATGCGAAAAATGAAGTCATTTGTGAATTTAAAAAATCACGATTCATTGGAAGGTTTCATATTTGATCGTTATAACAGGCTAATATGCTAATGTTTCGTTTGCAGTGTCGACGTTTTCATAACTAATAAAACCTTAGGAAACAAATTTTTACTTCAGAAATAACATTTGAACCTTCTCAGATGGTAAAGTAGGAAAGCACGGCTTTATTTACATGTATTTCCGTCAAGTATTCTCAGCTTTAGCCAGCGCGCTAGTCACGAACCGCGACAATAATTATCTCATCTACGCGCTCATAACTGCAGAGATTATTGCCGGATGATGCTTATAAAAATAAATACGACATTTAAAAGCTGTTTAGTACTGGGAAAATTTCGTTTAGTTACTACATCCAAAACGCTTAGATGGACATTAACAGTACGTATACGTAGCCATTGTCGCGTCGGTCTCTGTGCGGGACAGTAACGGGAAATCGTTCCCACAATGCACCCGATATATTGATATGTTTATATGTTGGACACCTCATAATTTTTGCAATTCGCTGTATATATATATATATATATATATAAACAGTATAAAGAAGAAACCCATCTCTATATATAAATAATCAGAATAAAGGTGAAAGAGAAAATATGTGCCCTGAGTGGGATTTGAACCCACTACACCATCAGGACCTGACCAACTACGCTGGCAACGCAGCCAGTTAATTGATGGTGTCATTGTGGAACGTAACCGTGGGTACTCAGTTAGATATAGATATAGATATAATAAATATATTACGGATAAAAAATACAGTTATAGTTTAAAAAGTTGATAGTTATATTGATGCTATTTAAAATCCTACTGCAATTTGGCTGAACAGGTGCTAACGCAGTCTAAAAACTTCTAATTCGTCTAGAGTTACTAAACTTTGACCAAATAAAAACGTTCTTGTGTTGAATTCCTCTGGAGCCTCGAACCCATGTCCTAGATGCGCATGGTTGCAGATGGACCCGTCCACGTCTGTCTGTAGGGTTTTAAGGTCGAAGTGTCTCTTGGTCCCGAAACACGGTCCACCGTACCGTGTCTGCTGCACAGAATACCTCCTGGGTTACCATGGCAATCTGACTGGTGTTGTAGTATCCTTGGGTCACGTGAGGACGGGTTTGCGAGGTTGAAAAGGAACGATTCGGTATCCACTTTCGCCTTCTCTAAGATTGCTATGGAAACAAAGAGATAAACATGGTTTAAAACTTTGGTGGTGTTAAAGGTATCTTAAATAATCGGAACGGAATACGCAATGTCTATCTAGTAGGTAAGTAGGAAACGTTATCCACACTGACCGAAATGTCAATTTTATTTGGGAAGGGGAGGGAGGGGGCAAAAATAATAATACTTCATGCACAATATCCTGACAATGCTACACAAGAGACTCCCTATCTTACTTTCGTTCCCAGTCCCTTTTATACTTTGACCACATACCACAGGTAACCCAAAACCAAACTTGCCGTCAAAAGACAGGGCTGAATAACGTGATGCGCGGGCACAAGGGACGACTATAGTGTATACAAAAATGGCGGAAACTTCGAAATTTGGCGAGTACCTTGATGTTTTATGTGAAAATAACAGTTTTATGGCAAGGATAAGCTTCAAATACTCAAGCAAGTTGCATGGCACTATCCAACACACGCTACGACGTAGCTAGCGTCTGACACGCATGCTCACAGCTTATTATCCGTGGAGTGGCAACCATGTACATCTATTTCGTCCTTGTTAGGACTCAACAGCATGGCATAGCCCCCAAGATTCAGCCTCACTAAAGATAATAGGCCTCCAAGGGCGAGCTAAAAGCTGCTTTAAATCCCAGCCACCACGCTAACACGTGTGGGAGCTGGAGATGTTAGCAAAGTCCTATGGCGATGTGGATCTCTCCGAAGAGGAGCTGGTAGTGCAATATGGAAATGGGACGGCCAAATCCGAAATTGCAATTTAAAGCAGCTCTTAGCTCGCCCTTGGAGTAATCAGATTCTGATACCTATGATCTTTAGTGAGGCTGATGGTCTTGGGAGCTATTCCATGCTGTGATGAGTCCTAACAAGAACGAAACAGCTGTACATAGCTGCCACTCCACGGGTAATAAGATGTGAGCATGCGTTTTAGTCGCTAGCTACGTCGTAGCGTGTGTCCGGTAGTGATCCTCAAGTGCTTCTACCCACACCGCGGCCACACAGCGGTCAAACGTCTGCGCATGCGTCAAAAGTCTTGCAACAACAACATATTCCAAAACAAATTCAAAGCGAGCCGGCGGCGTCACTGTTCACACACCCGTTTTAAAACCTTGATAACTTTTTTGGTAAATTACAATTTTTTTGGGTAAACTCACAGCTTGAAGTTTGTTCAATTTCCCGTCGACTGTGAAAATATAAAGCTTAACTTTTACGTACTTTTCTTAACTTTTGGGGGTAGAAGTTCACAAGCCGAGTTTTTGTTGAAACACCGGGTTGTTGTAATATGTTTTACGGGAAATTTTGCGCGGGAAATTCGCGCGGCCGCCCACCAGACTGCCCGTAATACGCACGCGCAGACGTTTGACCGCTGTGTGGCTTCTATCAGGCTACCAGTATTACAGTTGAGAGATTTAGGTACTCACGTGCTTCCCAGCTCTTTGCTGTATATCCGCCACTAATAAATCCACCGCTACTCCTCATCAACGTTAAAGTAGGGCCCTTGTTATCACAGCGTCGATGGAAATCCACGGCAGACCAGCCATCTCTCGTGGCTCTGTCGAGAAGACTACACTGACTGTGAAGTGGTAGCCACCTAGACAACGTGTCGTGTTCCTAGGAGAAAAATAATTCAAATAAATTTGAAATCGTTTGGAGTTGCAGGATTTTTTTTCGATACAGATAATTAATGTGAATGTGCTCCCTCCTTCCTCCGCACGGTTTGTATGATGTTTACTATACTTCAGAACCTATCCCTAGGAAAAACCGTTCTTACCTCAGTAGTGACAATGGAGGAGGAATCTCTAGTAAAGCAGGACTCTACAGGCTGCAGTTCATCCAGGATACCCTGTATTTGGTAGAACTCGGCTTCTACTTGGAGTTCATGTCGTTTGACCGGGTCCTCTGGACAGATTAGCCTGCCGTCGCGAAGATAGTTTAGGATGTACCTTAAGTAAAGACAGCGAAATGGTAAAGAACTTCAGGCCGGCCATAAAGATCGTAATAATGGACATTATATATAAAAACATGTAATGCTTTCAATTGCCCCACTGAAGTGAATTCAAACTCCCCCCGGCTAAAATGCTTTCAAAATTCTTGCCACTTTTTCTGATTACAATTCTCATTATACTTGTACTTTATTAACCACCGGCCGCTTGTCATATCTCCCTAGGTAAAGTTATGTGAATCCGCGCCTTCGCTTACTCAAAGTCATCAACGCAACAGTCATTGTAGGAACTTTCATGCCTTGATAAATATAACTCGCGATGATGCAATAAACTGAATAACGTAGGACCCCGTAGGATCTCTTTGCTGACTCACCTCACAGTACTTACGATACTTTAAAGAATTTAAGAAAGCATGCTTACAGGCTTTGATATTAAGGGTTTTGCGTACGGTGAGGCTCACTGTTCGATCAGTGTTCGACCTACCTGAAATTCTTTCCGTCTCTATCGATGGAGTAAGCGCCATCGTCCTCACAAGGTTTGACGTCATGTCTACCGGAGAACATCACTGCCAAGATAGACGAAGGGTCCCTTGTCAACGTAGCCAACGATGTCTTGTAAACTGTGCCTCCAACGTTGAGCTTCACTAAATTGTCAAACTGGAATCATTTTATCACCTCTTTTTTATTGCTCCGTGAAGCTTTACTTATTTGTCTCAATGCTGTTGCTTTCTCAATCCGTTGAGTTGAAGTAGCAACGCAGTGACAGAGATACTTTGCGACCTTGTTGTATGACCATCGTAACGAGTCTGTTCTAAACCTCACCGGCCTAAGTCAAAGATGCACCACGCTGTCTTCTGAGGGTTGCCGCGAAATAATAGTAAATGAAAAGGCTTAGTTATAATAGGAAAGCGCTTGCCGCATGACAAGATAACACGCAATTGTTCAAATAAACGCCGCCTATTCAGAACACCAGAGGAAAAAAGCTGTTTTGAATCTAAAGTCTGAAATCTCTACCCCGGTTGGATTTCTTAGGCTCGTTCAATAATTGCTTATCGTTCATGGTATGGATATACAAGAAAACTAAAGTTAGATTGGAAATTATTTTCCACCCTGCATGAACAGCCTACTTTCTGCTAAAAGATAAACGACTGAGGCTCTGCCGAAATCTTGTCAAGTTTATATAGCAAGTTCCACGGTCCTGTGAGCGCATCGAAATTTCGGGCTTTCTCTTCCTGGCGGGCAATTTCCAGAGATTGCCTGGCAGGCCCGTCGATATCAATAACGGCGGCAGTATCTGAACTGTGTGATTCCTCGGGTAGAATAGGGCTATCGATGGTGTGGAACGGTATGATTGAGGGATCCTTAAAACCCTAGTAAGAGGTCTTGGTGTTCTTTTTAAAATACTTTTGGTTCGAATATTCCGGTATACAAGAGGCATTGAGTTTGCGGGATAAACTCGCCGGTGATTTCAGGTTTGAAACCGCGGATCGGAATTGCCAGTCGTATAAAGGAGAGAGGCGTCTAATTTCCTCAGTTTAATGATTTTGTGAGCCTTTTAATGACTGGCAATCGGCATCATACCCAGTTCCGAATTCCGTGGTTTGAAGCCGAGATTACCGGCTAGTTTATCCCGCAAACGCAACTCTTGTTGCGGTATGTCTTATGTCGAGCCCAATATCTTTTTAAGAAATCACCAAGACCTCTTTGTAAGGGTTTTCAGGATCCCCTCATACCTTCCAAGCCATGGATAGTTCTGTGGCCCGCCAGAAAAATGTTGCCTTGTTTCCATGCGAGAAAGACCGATCGAGTTATCAAGTCGCAGTCCCGTAAACCGACGGTTTTCAAGACAAGATAAAGGCTGATTCTACGCTTACTGGGAAATATATATAATTACTACCGATATTTCGGCTGGCACGTCCAACCTTCCTCAGGGTACACAAGTATATGGCAAGAAACCGTTAGTTACAAATTTTAAATTTTGAAAACATGAATGTGAGACTAGGAGATAAAATTACAAGTGATAGACCTCATTCATAATGGCCGCCACCTAATTTGCATAAATTGGAAGATTAATGTGTACAGAGAAACTATTGCTACCATATGAAAGATCGTACCTAAATTAGTAATTGACCACAGTTTGAAAGCAATGTTTCAAATTGCTGTCGAGTTATTGTAATTTTAAATGTAGAAAATACACGGTATTTCTCATACAAATCTCTCTAATTTCATGGTACTTCTCATACAAATCTCTCTAATTTCAAATCGCTGTAACTGTACAGTCTTTTATGCTACAACACTAAAATAAGAATCACCAATATTGGTATGCTCTTTCCAGGTTCGCATGGCAAGGATGTTGTTTTTCATACATTGAACATGTGGCTAAACTGTTAAAATACAGAGACCACGCCCTTATGAATGAGGTGAATGAGTGGGCGTAATAGAAAACTAAGATAAATACAATTTTATAGTAGAGATTGAGTAGTATTACATTTATTCCTTTCTATTCATGACTTTTGTTCTTTATCAATAAGAAATGCCTCGCGAGCCTTGCGTACGCATTGTTCGAAATTGTAGGTGTGTCGGCCTTTGAGAAAGTCTAGTTGACCGGCAACACTTGCTTTATGGTTTACAACCGATTTTAGTGTTACGTGCACAGGCGGTGTTTCAAGTCATCCGTTCTGCGCAAATTTCCGCCACTTCTCATCGAGAACGCATGCCATGCTAGTGGGGTGAGAGAGGCGGGGCGAATTCGCCGACATGGCAACCGCAAGAGCTTACACGGGTACTCTGGGGTTCGCGTTTATAGTGAAGCGTTTGGTACCCCTTCGATGTACCTCTCTCTTTGTCTCATTCTTTAATTCTTTAATGAGTTACTCCTACTATACTAGGAGCCGACCTACGATTTTACGTCCTTATCCGAGAAGACGTGAAGGTCTAACCATTTGCAGTTGTTTCACAAAGGCAGCACCTTCTACTCAGTTATTTTAAGACCCTGAGTGTTGGTCCGGCCGGGGTTTGAACCCGCGACCTCCCGCTCGATAACTGATAGCGAGTTTCGCGGCGCGAACAGCCCCCTGGGTAGGTTTGTGAGCCTGCGTCACGTGATCAGCGGTAAGAGTGGTGTGCTTAGTCGTTCAGGAGGGGTCAGAAGTTGTTGCTCAAGCTGCTAAAAAAGTAAAGAAACCGAATGCGATCTGGCTGTTTATCGAGTGAATAATCACAGTAGATGGTGCTTTGGTCATACCTAAGGTAATTTCTTTTCAAATATTTGGGTTTCTAGTGATAATTTTTGCTCAAATACTGAAATAGCGTTCCCGGTTCCGTGCATGCATCATTGAGTTGGTCCATGCTTTCGCTTCGGCTATAACTGAAAGGTTTTTGGGACGCTTCGTTTCCTCTTGAAAGCCTCCTCCACGAAGATGTTAAGATATAAAATTGAATTTGGATCCCTGAATTGTTAATTCAAGTCGCTAACGAACCGTTTTCTCTTCGACTTTTGATCTTTCGAGGCATGTGTTTGAAAAAAAAATCCACTATAATTATAAACCTAACCGCATTGGATACCTCAGATCATCAGAAACAAGAGCCCATCTGGGCTTACACTCCGGGCCACATGAGACTGAAGATGAAACCCATTTTCATTTGAAATCCTCTTAGCAATAACCAAAGGGAAGAATTATTAGCTGAATTTAGCAGTCTTTAGCCTTAGGAGTGGCCGGTAGCGCGGTGACTTTCATTCTCTGCTCCCCTAGGATATATGTAATTTAGTATTTTTGTTTTTCTCGTAGTTGACCTTTTAATTTTATTCATGTAACACACGTTTACAATTTAGTCTGCTGTTCTGTTATACTGCAGGTTCCGAGTACTAATAGATGATTGTCTCAAATGTATGTTTATATTTGTACCATATTATAAGTTGTACCACAGGCTAACCATCCTCCCATTTTGTGTATTTTTCACTGATGTTTTAATAATCCATCATTTCTTAGCAAATTGTGAAATAAAATACATTTTGACTTGATTCTGCTGTATATGTGTTGATTTAGCATGCGCTCATAATACAGCTCAGGTTTCCTGTGGTTCAGGATTGTTTACATATAGCTCGGGCTTTCTGTGGCTCATCTCGCCAACTACATAAAAATACACAAGGCAGGCAACTAAATTCATCGCCAACAAGCGAGACGTGCGAGAATTTTGCCGAAAAACGAAAACTTCCAGGTTCCTGCTCCCTCCCTAACATTCAAAATGTTGAAGAACAGTAAATGAGCTACATGTAAGTTTTTGGTGGTAATTCACGGCGATATCGAGTGGTACACACTCGCAAAAGCTTCCTAGAAACCGTCAAACTGGTCCAGATTTTCTGCTATTTTTTTTTCTCCCCATGATCGGGACAGATATGAGCCATCAAGGATTTATAACGGTCATCACATTCAAATTTTTTAAATTTTAGAATGATCTCCCATCTAGAGGTCCCCTGCAAAGAAATGGACAGCTGACATATTTCCCCTAATCTCCCTCGTATAGGGTGTTTTGCAACTTGACACACCACCCCGATGAAGTAGTTTTTTGGCAGCTTCCGATAAACGAACCGGAAGAAAAATATCTTGAAGATTAAGACTCGCGGAAAGTTTGTTTACAAAAATATATGTCGCACGACTGCTAAACTCTCGTACTATGATTTCAGACCAAATTTTACTCCACTTTACTAGTATTACCAGGTATTACCATCAGTAAATTCAGCACAAATACAGTTTATCACATAAAAAAATATTTAACTAGAAAATTACCGTGTTTGTAGTGAGCTTCTCGTTCCAAGAGTGCCAGTATCTTTGAAATTTCTAGTCGAGAGTGTGAAGAAGAAGTTCCACTTTCTTCCAATTTGAACTCCGAAAGACCGAAGTCGATTTTCTCGAAGGCAAAAACATTATATTGTACAGCGTTATAAAGTGTTTCAGGGGCTCAGAAATCTCAGCTGGTCTCTTGCATCTTTACAAACCTTAGGGTTCCCTTTTTGCTTGTATTTTTTCGGTTCAAGTAGCTGATTTATACTTTAAGTAGTAGTCTAACGGATTGCTTCCAAATATATGAGTATTTGAACACTTTTTGCAACAGTTTTCTAGCTAACCCTCACTCAGTTTTCTCCAATTCACTGTTCACTTTGGATTTTGTTCAGTTCAAACGTTTACTCAGTTCGCACAAAAGGCGGGAATAAACTTTTGCACGCGTGTGCTACCAAATTCCCGCCCTCTGCAAAACTTCTTTTATGCATGAGAGCTGGTTTGCATTTTGCAGCCGAGATCTACTCATCAGTGTCCTCCTGAATCTGGCCCGAGAATGTTTTGTCTCGGACGAACTTCTGGGCCGCTTTCTACACTTAACGGCGTTGTGCAATATTTAGCAGGATTTGTTTCTTTGCCTTCAACAAACAACGAGGAAATGTTGGACATTTGCTGGAACTGTTAGTGTTAGACAAGGTTTTTAAAAAGCGATGGACGGACTAACTCTTTGGCTTTGGACTTCGCTTCGGTTTGCGAATTCGCTTCAACTTCTCAATGTTTGTGCCAGTTTGTGGTGGAATTATCGACTACTTCAAATCGAAAGAAAGTGGAACTTCTTCATACTCGACTAGAAATTTAAAAGATCCTGGCACTCTTGGAACGAGAAGCTCACTACAAACATGGTAATTTTCTAGTTAAATATTTTTTTATGTGATAAACTGTATTTGTGCTGAATTTACTGATGGTAATACCTGGTAATACTAGTAGAGTGGAGTAAAATTTGGTCTGAAATCATAGTTTGTAAACAAACTTCCCGCGAGTCTTAATCTTCAAGATATTTTTCTTCCGGTTCGTTTATCGGAAGCTGCCAAAAAACTACTTCATCTGGGTGGTGGTGTCAAGTTGCAAAACAGCCCATACGAGGGAGATTAGGGGAAATATGTCAGCTGTTCATTTCTTCGCAGGGGACCAGTCCTCTAGACGGGAGATCATTCGACAGTTTGATTAAAAAAAATTGAATGTGATGACTGTTATAAATCCTTATGATGGCTCATATCTGTCCCGATCATAGGGAGAAAAAAAAAACGCCGAAAATCTGGACCAGTTTGACGGTTTCTAGGAAGCTTTTGCGAGTGTGTACCACTCGATATTGTTGTGAATTACCACCAAAAACTTACATGTAGCTCATTTACTGTTCTTCAACATTTTGAATGTTAGGGAGGGAGCAGGAACCTGGAAGTTTTCGTTTTTCGGCAAAATTCTCGCGTGTCTCGCTTGTCGGTGATGAATTTAGTTGCCTGCCTTGTGTAGTTTTATGTAGTTGACGAGATGAGCCACAGGAAGCCCGAGCTATATGTAAACAATCCTGAGCCACAGGAAACCCGAGCTGTATTATGAGCATGTGCTAAATCAACACACCTACAGCAGAATCAAGTCAAAATGTATTTTATTTCACAATTTGCTAAGAAATGATGGATTATTAAAACATCAGTGAAAAATACACAAAATGGGAGGATGGTTAGCCTGTGGTTGTACCTATCCATCCTGTGATGGAGCTATGTCAATATTTTGTGTGCCTCTGTGTAATTTTATCTGCTTTACAATAATTCCCAAAACTTCAGTCTGCTCATTATATTAAAGAACTATAAAGGGAATTGTTGGAAGCCTTTTATTTCTCGAACCAAAACCTCGGCCGTGAGAGGTTTCTTGTTTGGTTACTTTGAGATTTGAATATTGCTTGGGTCATCATAAATTGTTCTGTGCTGGCGAGCGACAGTGTTGCTCTACATGTAGCTCACAGTTCAGGAGTTCAGATGTCTTCAGACTTCGATAGAGGATAGTAACCCATAACTGCTCAACCATAGTATATATATTTGCAAGTAAATCGCTATTTTTCGCTATAAATCAGCTATTCAGTATAACGCGAATGCGGTACACAGAGATTGTACGAAATCGGTAAACCATCCAAAAACGTGGTCAAAATTACTTTAGTGTTGGCCTACTGATCACGCTGTTTGCGCTGGTATGTATTGTGACCGAGAGTAAAATGAAATGTGGCATAAAACCTACAAAACGTACCTTAAAGTCAAACAAGACACTGTACAGTTTCACTTTCCCTCTCAGCTGAAGTTGAGTTTGGCTTTGTTAAAGACTTCTTATTCAGTTGTATGGTATTGTGCAGTATATTTGAGTATACCAATCCACACAGATTCAAATAACAAAGCCGTGGCGGAAGAGAAACTTAAAGGGATACCCGAGCGAAAAACACATTTGGGCTCAAAAGCATCTTTCAGATGTACTTTGTTCAGAAAATGTATTAAAATTTGATAAAACATTTTCAGAGTTGAGAACGAGCCCCTCAAAGTTGGCCCCGTGAAGACATGGGTGCCGCCATCTTGTTGACATTAATTCCTATGACGTTTTTTACACCACTTCGTCCCACCGGAGTCTTGCGGTTAACTTGTAGCGACTTGTTTTCTTTGTATAATTTTCACACGCTCGGAATTAGAGTAGATTTTCATCAATATGGCAGAGCAATTTCGTACTAGAACAAAAATATGATGAAGACAATGTTTTGAGAGAAGTTCAGAAGACTGGGAGGACGAAGAAAAGCATGCAGAAGGCGAGAATATCAGACGAACAACAAAAGGCGACTACCGAGGAAATAATATGTTTTCAACTTCACTGTTTCTTTCTATTATTTTCTACTGTCCGACTAGTTAGTTTATACTAAAACAATTACATGTAGATCTCTCGCCAACATGGGCTACAAGTTAAATAACCCATTCGGCTGCACCTCATGGGCTATTGACTTGTAGCATAGCCCATGAGGCATGGCCGAATGGCCTATTTTTCGGTGTAATTGCAGAATACCCCCTTTTGGTTAATTAATAATTCATTTATCAACTTTTTCAAACAAACCTTCTAAAAACCCTGAAATAGTAAAAAAACCTAACCATTTCGACCCAAAATCATTCATAGAACTAGTCTAAATACACACCTGAACTAAAGTGGAGAATTTAGCGAAGTTTTCAAGTGATCTTTTGAGTGGAGGGGTATATTCTGTAACTAAGCCTATTTTTCCCTATTTTACTCGTAGCCCTTTAGGGCGAGAGGTCTAATTGTTTTAGTATAAACTAGCTAGGCGGACAGTAGAAAATAATAGAAAGAAACAAATTGAAGTTGATTTTTTTTTATTATAACATAACCATGGTAAACCAAGTGCGATTATACATTAGAGTGACCTGAATCAATATATACCACCCTACTCAATTTCATCAGATTTTGTTCACAATTGTATTCTATTCCCACGAAAACTATTTTACAGGACAATTAGAGAAAAACTGTAATCCAACTGAACAGGGAATTTTTTTCAGCGACTGTCTTGGCAAATTTTAAGCTTAATTTATTTTTCAGAGCCACCATAAAAGGAAGAGTTGCGACAGCTTGCAAATCTGTACGAACGACGAACAAGATTTACGTGCTTTTGCACTGAGTTTTCCTAAAACATTCAGAAAGGACGGACAAAAAAGATGACAAACTGTTCAATCTCGATATTTAGAGGTAAAGGGCAGCATTTTTGATTTTTAAATAATCCAGACAAGTTTTACGAGCTAATTAAAAGAAACCACAATGTGTTTTTTTGGGTAGAAACTAAACTTATATATCAGTTGAGTCAAAAACCTCTGAAGAGCCAGAGGTGAACGTAGTAGACTTAAACGAATAAACCTCATTAAAACTTTCTCCAGTGTCATGATATTAATGCAAACTACAGAGTAATGAATAAGCTCCACATTCAGTGAGTTCATTTTAAAACAAAGATAATTTTATTGCCACTTTTGGATGTGAAAGTAATATTAAACTTGCAATTTTAGAGAACAACAAACAAACTTACTTAGTTCACTTGTCTCAAGGCTCAAGCATATCCCATACTGGCACAAATGGCAACAGCAACAAACCAAGACCAGGAGATTCAGCTGAAAGTTCACTCCAATCCATAGGAAAATTGACGAATTCCAAACCTCTGGTTCAGACGATTGCTCCAATGACTTGTAGAATTGTGCAGATAGTTTTTAATTCTGCCGAAAGCTACAGTATTCGGTTTTCAACAGATGAATGAACCCTTTTCTTAATGTCTTTCTCTTGCAGCTCGAGGACTTTTTAGCAGGCTAGATCTTCTCTTTTCCTTGAGACCAAGGTTTTAATAAACATTTTGTTGAGCAGAGATCAATGAATAACTAGTTTTTCCACTGGAACATCAACAGCTGTGCCATTGCTCAGCTTAATTTATGCGCGCTTCGTGTATTGAGAATTTATATTTCATCACCAACAAAAATATTATTTGCTCTTTAATTGTCGTGGTTATGTTATAAAAGAAATGGTAAATGCCACAGCTGTGCATCCATCGAGTTATGGATGCACTTGTGAGGTTGCCAAAGCACTCAAGCTAGAGTCGCTCTCAGCTTTGTCTCGAGCAATTTGTACACTTCTTTCGTGCTTAGCAACCTCCAGCATGCATCCATAACTCGATGGACACACGCTGCATGTTTACCATTTCTTTACATTTCTTTGATATTTAGTAAAAATGTGTGTTTTTCTTTACCATGGCCATGGGCTATCGCAAATAGACCTACATAGTAATCAGATTGCAGGATTTCTAGTGGACTATTACAAATCCTGCATTCTGATTGGCTACCCTGCAATAGGTATTTGTGATAGCCCATGGTAAAGAAAAACCCCACGCATTTTCACGAAATAACATTTTTTTTCAACTTCAAATTGTTTCTTTCTATTATTTTCTACTGTCCAACTAGTTAGCAGAGTTCCCACTAGTTTTCAAAAATAAGGGTCACTAGGACCCCCTCTTGAGTTAAATGGGGGTCCTTTCTATTTTTCAAGGGTCCCATGGTCGTTTCCACTCTGATGTCTAACAAGCGAAGAACGCTGGAAATTCTTTGCACCCTCAACGAATGCAGTTGCATTCTTGTCACGGTCTCCATACGCTTCTACGCATATTTTATATTTCATTTTTCTCCTTGATCTTCGAAGATTAGCCAACTGAATTCCTGTCATGCCTCAAAGCGCCTGCAAGTGGAGGCTACAGGTTTTGATAATGACTTTTGTTTTGGACGAGGGAATGACCTTTACTTCGCTATCAGTCGTACTAATTTTTTCCATTGAAGTCAGCGATTTTTTCGCCTGATGGGTGGCAACTCTGTTATTAGTCTTGTAAAGGAACATTTGTTGGCCTAAAATTACATGTATCTTCAGAATTTACTGTAATTATTGTTTTTAAAGGACAACATTATGCATTCAAACAGATGACAACAGAATGAAGTCTTTGCCCAGGCATGCAAAGTGAAACTCAATACATTAAAGAATATATACATGTATCTGAAAGATTCTAGACAAAACACATTGGATGAAGTTGAGATCAGGCCCTGTTTCTAGCCTGATTTTCAGGTACGAGGTTGTCCGCTCTCACTTCCTCCACCTCCCCGTCTGATGGACTTTGGCAGAAACCGTGTTCCAGTCATTGTTTTCATTTTGACCAATCAGAGCGAAGGTTTTATTTTTAGAGAACTGAAGTATGCGTGGAATGTCTAGTGGAGCCTGAAGGTGAAGCCAAATGGTGGACGATACAAATGGACTTGATATGGATTTGGAGAAATCGTGTGAAACTTTCAGCATTTCTGAATTATTTTCCCGAACAGAGAAAGGCAATATTACCCTTCATTTCCCGGAAGGACCTTGACCATCACAGCTGCATTAGGCGACAACCAGGTCGAGAATCGAGAGAGGAGACTTAGTTTAATATGTAGCCTTCTACAGCTCGTCAGAATCACACACTTTCATGCACTGCAGAACTATGTTCTACAGCTTCAAACTTATGGAAACAGAACGTGGAGAAACATGTCCTCAGATGTGCACTGGAAAAATCTGATTATAGGAAGCGCTATTGATATCATGATGTTTGTGAATCTACCTCAACCACTTTGTATGCCATAAATCTAATGTCAGTCCTACATTTTTGGCATTTAGAAGACGAAATCTTTCATGAAATGTAATGAAATTTTGACAGCAGTGAACACACATACTGAGTATGTCATGGTACATGTAATAGTTTCACAACATTTGATGTTTGCAGAATTTTTAACACACTTAATATTTTGACAATTTTGCTGTCCTAAAAGCTGAAATATCTTAGCTTTTTTGCCTTATGAAGACTAAATCTTTCATGGAATGGTAAAAGTTGGATTACATTTGCCTAAATATTTATGTTTTCAGAATTTTGAACAGTCTAGATTTTGACAAATTGTAAGTACCGGAACAACAAATCCGTTAGTTGGATCAGTGTCGTGACCATGCGCTTGAAATACTGTATGAAATTTAAAAAGTTCCTGCTGCCCAAAGAACCAGAGCAGCTCAAACAGGATATTGTTAGTTCTGGGAAATCTACATTAAAGTTTGAAGCTGTAAAACATAAGAATTCTGCAGTGCATGAAAGGGCGTGATTCTGGCGAGCTGTAGAAGGCTACATAACTAAGTCTCGATTCTCGACCTGGTCGTCGCCTATAGATGCAGCCGTGATGGAGGTCCTTCCGGGAAACGAAGGGTAATAATTATTGCCTTTCTCTGTTCGGGAAATAATTCAGAAATGCAGAAAGTTTTGCACGCTTTCTCCAAATCCATATCAAGTCCGTTTGTATTGTCCGCCATTTGGCTTCACCTTCAGGCTCCACTAGACTTTCCATGCATACATCAGTTCTCTAAAAATAAAACCTTTGCTCTGATTGGTCGAAATGAAATGACATCAGGAACATGGTTTCTGCCAAAGTCCATCCGACAGGGAGGGGAGGAAGTGAGAGTGGACAACCTCGTACTATCTAAAAATCAGGTTAGCCCTGGTTCCTGAAAGGCTGAATAAACTAATCCAGGATTAAGTGCTAATCCTGGATTAAAATTGCTAATCCAGGATGAGCTAATCCTAGGTTAAAAAGCTGTTCCTGGAAGGTCTATTTAACTCTAGATTAATGAAATTACATTGTAATCTAGGATTAAGTTTTTTATCAGGTTTGTTTGCTTGATGCCAAAGTATAATTACATTAGTCATGTAGTGACTCACATGCACGTGTTGATGTAACTAGCCTGCTCGGGAACCCAAAGGATGTGGGTTAGATCCCTGCTGCAGCCAGAATTTTCTTTTTCCTCCTTGTGATTTGCTACTATTTATTGTTCTTTCTCTTCCATACTCTTTTTCAATAATAGCTGCATAATTATAAGTTTTTTATTTCAATAGCTTTTCTGCCTTGGAGTTGATGAATTGAAAGTGCTATTGCTGTACCGAGGTTTCAGCTGTTCATTGGTAAATTCATCCAAGTTGATAGAATGTAGCTGAAATTGCCATTCTACTCGTTTTCCTAGTCTGAATAACGTGCAAATCATGAAAAAGTGAACAATCCAACTTTTTAATTCTCTGCTCAACTTTCATCCACCGATTAACTAGTTAATCCACCTTGCTAGGTGGATTAAATTTAACCAACAGATTAACCCTGGATTTGCGTTAATCGTGCTTTCGGGAACCGAATCTAACGTAGGATTAATTTTAAACCTGGTTTAAGAGAGATTTAATCCTGGGTTAGTGCTAATCGGCCTTTCAGGAACCCGGCCCTTTATGAGGCGATAAGGAAGGGTTCAAAATGATAACAGAAATATAAGCTTTCACAGAGACCTACACTTGGCGATAGAGCCTTCGTATCAGCTGCTCCTAAACTGTTGAACAATTTATCGACCACTATACCAGTATACGAAATGAACAGTCTCTCGATTCTTTTAAACGTTCAATTAAGACTTTTCTTTTTAGGAAAGCATCTAACTGTAATTTATTTTAACATATTAAAAAAAATATTAGAATGTATAGTTTTTACTCATTTTTAGTATTTTATTAGTTCTTAAACATTTAGTATTCTATTAGTATAGGTATAGCTTCCGTAAAATTAGTATTAACATTATATGGATTTTTAACATTATATTATTTAGGCTAAGCTATATATAAGTTATTTACATACATGTATCATGTAATGCGCAAGTGATCATATACACATGAAACTTGCACAATATAAGTCAATAAATTATTATTAGACCAGCTTTCAGATGTCATTAGGATAATACATGTATGTTGTTTTTACCTACATGTACGAATAAATGTACATGTATCTGTCATGGTTGCAAATGTATTTGTCTATGTTGATTACTCTCTAACTGAATTATTCAAATGGAGACCTGTTGGGTTGTTGGCCAAAATAGTTAAACCCCCCAATTTTTTTTTTAAACATGAGTATAAAACTAGTTTTTCCAAATTGCAAAACACCAATTAAAAGGAAGTCTATGGTAAAGTAAGTAACCATAAGGATGGTTTGTAAAGGTTATTGTTGACAGACTGCACTTTTTAAACATTAATTTCACAGTGGTAGTACAGTGATGCATAACTTAAATTGTCTGGTCTTTGCATTTCACTTGAGTAGAGCGAGAAGTCCTGTTATGTACTCAGCTAATGGACAGGTTTTTGTCCCAATGAACCAGCTAATTTTCATCCCACATAGGAGAGGCTGGGCTAATTTTCCTGTTGTAGAAAGCTTTTATTACACCGTACAACTTGAGAGAGATATTTTTGATTGAAATGATTTAACAACTGGTAATATGAGTTAACCTTTGAATCACGCTTATCTCATGGTCACAATTATGTCACTAATAGACCCTTCCACGTTTTTTTTTTGCAACTTTTGTATTTACAGCAAAACCATCGATACTGCTAAAAAGAGCACCTCGAAGTTAGTCAAAATCCCAAATTTAAGAGTTATATCTTGAATAGGAGCAAAGTTATAGGCCTGCAAACTCAGAAAAGTTTAAAGATGTTTGTATGGAAATTTTGACTGGAGGGCAAGTTTGCGGGCCTGTATCTTTGCTCCTATTCAAGATATAACTCTCAAATTTGGGATTTTGACTAACTTCGAGGTGCTCTTTTCAGCAGTATCAACAGTTTTGCTGTTATACGTATATACAGTATCAAAAGTTAAAAAAAAAACGTGGAAGGGTCTAATTTTATTGGATGCATTTTATGTCTTCATCTGGAGGCATCTCTTATTTTGGGCATCCTGTGGCAAAAGAAAAGAAGAGGCTTCCCCATATCCAATTATCCACAGGGAGATCTTTAGAGTGACCAAGCCAAGAGAGTTGCCTGTGGAGGAGTCTATATTTTGATGATGTTTTAGTTCATTTGGGTTGCTTTCAATAATTATTGGTAGGTTTGATTGTTTTGCTACCATGGCTTTTTTTTTGTGGGGGGGGGGGGGGGGGGGGGCATTAAAGATTTTACCTACACCTGGAGGGGGGGGGGGGTCATCAAAGTTTTGACGTACAACTGTACCTCAGTGTCATGTACATGTAAAATAAATTTAACTGAAAATGTAATGAACTTATTGTTGTACTCCCAAGCTAATGTTTAGTCAGACTCAGAACACGGGAAACCAGTATTTTAGAAAGCAGTCAAATCTCAAAAAAATTGACAACATTGAAATAGTCTTTTTTTCCTGTATACACAGGATGGTATTATCTGAGCTCAAAGGCACATCCCCATAGGATAATAAAGCATTGGTGTCCAGGAGATTAGTCATGCCAATGCTTAGCTCTTTTTCATTTATTTATAAATTTATTATTTGAGACTACGGAATAATGCATAAGGATGGATTAGTACTTTAACAGTACAATACATGTAATTTCAATATCCATACAGGAAGGAGCTGGGTGATGTAATGTATCATGGAAAATACCATAAATCTAGAAACTGTAATAGTAAATTTAATAGATTACATGTATATGCAGTTTGCATTCTTTCTTGCACACCCATCTTTTTTTTTTTGGGGGGGGGGGGGAAGTCAAAAAACTTTTCAGCAATTTCACAGAAAGTTTTAATTTCACTCGTAGTGGGGGTTGTAAAAGTTTTAACAAGAGAAGCAGATAAATGCCGACACCCCCCAATCCATAAATAATGAACACTTCCTTAAACCTTTGTCGTAGGTTCTTTCATGTCCCCTTCAAATACTGATTAAAAGGACAGTAGGAGACCAGGCCAATGGCTTATAAATGGACACGGCCAGCATTCGAACACCCAACCTCCCGCACTCTACTTGCTACATGTATATAATTACTCGGGCCAGGCCTTCGGCCGAGGCACGAGTCAAGTTTCGCAAGTCTTTTATATTTTTTATTTTTTGTGTCGACCCGGAAGTCGCCGCTAACCGCCAAACCAATCCGATTGCACTGTTCACGTGGCGGCCATGTGACATTTTATCGACTTCCGGGGCCGTCAACCAATCAGCTCGCGTTTTTTTTTACATTGCCATCGTTACGTCAACTGCAGTCTGCAGGACGTGATTTTTTCTCCCAAGGCCAATGCCGCTATGAGCAAAACCACTGGATGAGTTGTTGTTGTGGATAAATCGTTCAATCTTTCATCGTTTTTTCTTCATTCGGAATTCTGTGCAATTGATTCTCCTACGGATTGTGACAGCAAGTGATTATAACAGTCGAAAGCTAGCCAGCCAGCCAGACAAGATCCGTGAGTACAAGTACATAAATATTTAATTTTCCGTAAAGAGAAAGCTCGGAAACATTTTATGGAGGTACCTACGTAGGAGCTTTCGATCTGTAGTGATGTTGCGGGATGAAATGAAAGTAACATTCTACAAAAAGCACCTACGAGTTTTCAAGTCTCTAAACACCATGCACCACAAGCCACGACTAAAACGTGAGCGAAGTTTTGTCCCATTCGTAGCCATTATGTTGCTGAATCCGAAGGTTTCTTTGACGGAAATGGAAAAAATGTTGAGTTTTTCTAGGGCTGACTGGAGTTATACGGGCTTTGAATGGAAATTCTCACCTTTTAGAATATATGTTTACGAAAGTGTCTGGCGCTCCCAAACGCACGTGGCTTGGCAGTTAAATAATGTGAACCAACCATGGCGACATTTGTAAATGTAAGTAAAACACATAAACACTTACCAGATTTGCAGTGTTGTTATTTAATATTCGTTTCAGTTAAAAGTATGTTTAAAAAACTGGCACAAGAAATAAAATAAAAAAATAGAATATTTTTTCAAGCAAAAACTATATTCTTACCAAATATACTAAAATTGACTGAAAAATATTTATGAATTTTACAACTTTTCTGACATTTTCTCTAATGACTTCGTTCTATTCACATGATTGCTGCTACTCTTTGTAATAATATTTATTTGCATCAGTTTCAACTTCTCTCTTCTCTTATTCCTAAATTCTAAAGTATACAGTACTACTTAATTACAATGGGGAGTTGGGGTGGCACATGGGGAGCTGGCGTGGCGCAATGGTTAAGTGCCTCGCCTCTCACCTCTGTGGCATGGGTTCGATTGCCGATTGCAGCACCAAATGTGAGTTGTGTTTGTTGGTATCTCCCCTTTGCTCCTAGGGTTTTTCTCTGGTTGTCCTCCCAGGCTCCACAAAAAACAACATTCCCAATTTGATCTGTAGTTTAGCAAGGCCCTGACTTTGATCAGCCCCTATGGTTGTTTCAGGTTTCGTTAGAAATTGAGAGGTTTTATTTTATTTGCAATGTTTTCTATCTGAGGTGGTCCTGGCTTAAAGTGCATTCTATGTCTAATTTATGCATAGGGTCCAAAGGGCTCCAGGCATAAAGTGCATAAATTAAGCCTAAATTAGTTATTTGATATTGATTGTACATGAAGTGGATAGTCCAAAATAGTAGAATATTTCTTGATTTGGGTGTTGCATCTACGAGATATAAAGGTTTATATTTCCAGTATGCTAATAGACCCATTCGAAAAATGGCGTCCAATTTAATTAACTATTGTTTAGGACTGACTAGCCTCGCTTACATGGTCAAAAGCTTTCGTGTGGACTGACTAGCCTTGTGTTCACGTTACCAGGACAATAGCTTCTTCATGTATGACAAAATATGCTAGAACTTTATGTATTAATACCTAGGCCTAGATGGCCCGAGTTCAGGCCACTCAGGGCCTCTTGTTATAAGATATCTTACTCCTGCAATATTATTGGGCAGGAATGACCAATATAGAAAAGTAAGCAAATGTGTTAATGTGGTGTCTTATTTGTAGGAGGTAATTACAGCAATGGAGACAAGTGAAGAAGTCATTATCTTCTATGATGCTATCACAGGAGAACATAATAGTTGGCCCAACCAGGAGTGTACAGTATCTCAGGCATTAGAGGTTGTGGATGAAGCACATGGTAATCAACAGCAGCAATCTCTATCGACGTTAAACCTTGCCGACATCCTTGAAGCTGCTGGGATATCAACCAGTACAGAACAAAGCGAAACAGCTGGTTCACAAGAGCAAATCCAACAAGCAGAGTTGGTTAATCAATCAGATAGTCAAGACCATGGCGTGGTGCTTGTAAATTCTGCTGAACAAACAACAGAGTTATCTGAGATAGGGAATACAGAACTGGGGAGTGAAGATCATCTTTACTCCTCAAGAGATCCAGGTGCCATGGAAAATGAAATCACTGATACCGAAGAAGACAATGAATTAGTAGAGCAGACAGAAGAGGAAGACGAGAGTGAAACAGATGATGTGGAACAGAATGAGGACATGGGGAGAGAGGATATGATTGTACTTGTTCTTGGAGATGGTGGCTTGCCCACAATGTGTCATCAACCATCTGCTGTTCAACGAACATCTGTTTTTCAGTCCAGTTCCAAAATACATAAATGTCCTGATTGTGGTACGGTGTGCGCAACTGGGTTTATTCTCAGACAACACATGTCCATTCACCCAACCAAACACAAGTGCAATCAGTGTGACGAAGTATTTAAACTAAAGAAGAAGCTTCTTAGCCACATGACAACCATGCATCCAGTTGAATTCATGTGCTCTAACTGTAGTGAAACCTTTACAAGTAAAAAGGATCTTGCAGTTCATGCAAAGACTGTTTGTTTGATTTTGTTTGAGTGCACTGAATGTGATAAGACTTTCAAAAGCGAAGCTCATCTTACCAAGCACCTTGTGATGCATTCAGACCAGAGACCATATGCTTGCACTGATTGTGACAAGGCATTCAAGAGGCCAGAGCAGCTTGCTAAGCATGCTAAGACTCACACAAGTGAGAGAACCTCTCATGTGTGTGACATGTGTAACAAGGTATGTGCAACAATGCCTGGGTATTTGTTACATGTGAAAAGTCACTCAAACACCAAGCACATTAAGTGTACACTCTGTGACAGAACATTCACATCTGCTTCACGTCTCAAGCTTCATATGAAGACTCATGACAATCCAGAGTTGTCGAAGTGTTTACAGTGTGACAGGGTATTCAAGAGCAGCTCTCGACTGAAGAAACATCTTGTCATGCACTCTAAGGAAAAAACATTCAAATGCACTCAGTGTGAGAAATCCTTCAAGGCCAAAGTGCAACTAAGAATTCATACCAGAATGCATCCACCCGAGAAGAGAACTTACACATGTTCTTACTGTGACAAGGTTTTTGACAAGCTTTGTGGCTTTAACACTCATGTCAAGTTTCATGCAAATTCCCAGCCACTGAAATGCCGGCACTGTGACGAGACTTTTGCAACACGCAAAGCTCTGAACAGTCACCACAAGGCAGTTTCAAGTGAGAGTGATTTTAGATGTAGTCAGTGTGATAAAGCTTTTATCAGCCAGACGCATCTTGATAGACATCGAACAGTACACTCGGACAGTAGGCCATACCAGTGCTCAAATTGTGAGAAGAGTTTCAGGACAGGACAACAGTTAAAGACTCATTTGAAGACTCACACACAGGAAAAGCCAAACCTGACATGCCCATACTGTGACAGAGTTTTTACACGTAAGGGTAGCTTCAAAATGCATGTACGATTTCATAAAAATGCAACAGAACCACTTACTTGCAATCGCTGTGACAAAACTTTTACATGTCGCAAAACTTTTTACCGTCATCAGCAGAGCCATACTGTTGACAAACCATTCAAATGCTCACAGTGTGACAAAGCATTTCAGTCTACAACTCATCTGGCTAGACATGTTGCAACACATTCAGACATTAAAGCATTTAAGTGCTCACATTGTGACAAAGACTTCAGAACAAAGGACCAGCTGAACAATCACATCAAAACCCACACACGTGAAAAGCCGGATTTGACATGTCCTCACTGCGACAAAGTTTTTACTCATCAAGGCAGCTTTAAGATGCATGTAAGATTCCATGAGAATGTGACAGAACCGATGCAGTGCACTCCATGTAACGAGACCTTTACATCATACAGAGCTTACTACATCCATCGACGAAGACACAATGTTGGTAAGTCTTTCCAATGCTCACAGTGTGACAAAGCATTTCAGTCTACAACTCATCTGGCTAGGCATGTTACAGTACACTCTGGTATTAAAGCATTTAAGTGCTCACATTGTGACAAAGGCTTCAGAACAAAGGACCAGTTGAGCATTCACGTAAAAACCCACACACGTGAAAAACCCGATTTTACGTGCCCTCACTGTGACAGGGTTTTTACTCATCAAGGCAGCTTTAAGATTCACATTAGATTTCACAAAGGCATAACAGAATCACACCACTGTACTCCATGTGAGAAGACCTTTACATCACGTAGAGAGTATTACATTCATCGACGAACGCACAATGTTGAACGACCATACCAGTGTACACAGTGCAACAAAGCATTTCCTACTCACTCTTATCTGGCACGGCACATCACAACACACTCCGATGTTAAAGAATTTAAGTGTTCACAATGTGACAAGGCCTTTAGGAGGAATTATCAGCTTAATAGTCACATGAAGACTCACACACGTGAAAAGCTTAACTTGGCTTGTCCTCACTGTGACAGAGTTTTTACTCAACAAGGCAGCTTTAAGATACATGTCAGATATCACAGGGATGTGACAGGATCACTGGGACTGTACTGAGTGTAGCAAGACCTTTACATCTCACAGATCTTACTACATTCATCGACGAACGCACACTGTAGAGAAGAACCACCAGTGTACACAGTGTCACAAAAGATTTATATCCAGTACACATCTCAAAAGACATCTTGCAACTCACTCTGATGTTAGAGCTTTTAAGTGTACAGCCTGTAGCAAAGATTACAAAACCAGGGATCAACTGAATGTTCATGTAAAAACACATGGCGAGAAAAGCCTTCTTTTACATGTTCAGAGTGTGGCAGGATGTTCTCTCATAGTGGTGCCTATCAAATGCATATGAGGTCTCACTGGAACACCACAAAATCAGTGATCTGCATTCACTGTAATAAATATTTCTCTTCTTCAAAGTCTTTCAACATTCACAAGAGAAAGTGCCCTGTGGTTAAAAAGAAATTTGAATGCCCAGTGTGTAATAAAAGTTTCCAGAGCAATGCACACCTTATAAGACATATCAAAATACACCCTGACATTCGGCACTTTAAATGCAGTCACTGTCAGAAAACCTTTAGAAGTTTGGACCAGTGGCAACTTCACGAGAAGACACATAAGGAAAAAGCCTAGCTGTTAAATGCAATGGGTGTGACAGAAAATTCAACAAAAAATGGTTTCATCTTTTAACAGTCATGCATTGTCTGACAAGGTACAGGTATTTCCAAAGTGTTCTCATTATTGTCATGTTAAACTACATCAATGTAGAGGTATTTGTAAGTGTGATTAGTGTGGCACAACGTGTACCACTAAATCACTTTTGACTTACCATGAATATACAATATAAGAGATGTGCACAGAAAAGGAAAGTTAGTGAAGGGACACTAAGATTTTATCCTAGATGCACTAACTAGAGTTGTTTTAGTCTGGAATAGGGTAATATAATTTTTTTTTTAGTCTGGAATAGGATACGATTTTGACATGAAAGTATGACACCACAGATGTTCATTGGTTTCCCATTATTTTGACATTGATCCTGAAAATAAATTGAGAAAGGGAACAAACCACAAGGAAAAATTTCATTGGATTTGATTTCTGTATGGGTACATACATGTATTTTTGGTGTCAGATCTGGAAAAGCGTATGAAAAATCATTTTGGTCTGAAAAATATGGTTATGGTTTTGAGAACCAGGCGGCACAACCCCACCCAAAATTCGGGGGAGTACCCCCCTGGATAAACATCAGAACACTTGACATGACTTGACATTCTAAATTCACTAAAGATCTACAGTATGTACTGAAATATAGTGAAAATTTAAAGCAAGGAGCTGATGTGAAAGGGACCATATTTTGAGTAATTTGGTTTTCAATAAAAAAAGTATTTGTGTAAGTATATTCAAATGCACTTCACAATATTATTAGTTTGTTATATATTTTCTTTGATGAGTACACATACATGTATACATATGATTGGATTTTTATATGTTTTTTTTCTGTTCAATATTCTAAGTCGCATGTATCGCACATGTTGGATCCCAGGGCTGGGTTGTTAGAAGCAGGGGGAAACTGTATAGGTTACAAATATTACAGATTTATAGCCTGCATCGCATCCAAACTGAACCCTGGTTTAGTTAGGATGTAAAACAGGCTACACATGTAGTGCTATCCTTAGGATAAAGTTACCCTTACTTCGAACAACTGGGTCCTGAATGATATGGAGGCCAAGATGAGGCTGGAAGTGCAAAAGCTATTGTTTTTAGCTAAAATGGTCACTGCTTGATATTCTTAGGCCCATTTCAGTTAGTGAACATTTCAAGTACGACCTCCAATGCTAAGGAGCCAAATCTATTGTTGTGACACTGCATTGAATTTGACACATTAAGAGTTTGCCATTTGAAATGGGCGTTTTGTTGTTGTTGTTTTGTTGTATAGTACATTGTAAATTGTGTATGTACTTTAGTTTTAATATTAGAAACATTCAGGTATAACAAGGTCTTATTAATGTATTGTAATGGTTTCTTAATGTCAATTCTGCCAGACACATTCTCTCTGAGTGGCCATTATAAGTTTTATTAGATTTAATGTTTGGGGTAGCAATGTTCAAAACATCAATTAAGTCCATGTGTCAAGGGTTCTGAGCTGCTAAAGCAACACGTTTTACTGTATTTAGAGAATGAGCTTTTTAACCTCTGCTAGATGCTGTAGATGCTATAGTAGTTATTGCAGTCTATTACCATTTGAAAAGAGAATTTTGCTTGTGTAATGTCTAAGTGATTTTACTCGGGTTTTCTTTATTGATGCATGTAAATGTAAGTGTGCATTATTTGTTGCCTTATATCCCATTTTCCCATAATTAAAAAAATATGTAGAATTTAAATGTTTATTCATCTATCCTTACGTGTAGTTTGGTTGCATAGGGAAAGTTAATTTTTAAAATATGCCAAGTGGGTGTGAAGTTATCAAGGGAGCTCTTCCCTTATATTTTCTTCAGTGGTGGGCAGAGGGGGGGGGGGGGGGGGGTTGCTGCTAAAAAAATGGAACATTTAAATGGGGGTCCTACAAGTTGTTGACCTTATTCATAAAGCAGGCATCCCAGACCTCCTATATTTCCTATATATCCTATAATTTGTATAGGATCCTATAAAGAGCCTATATTTAAAAAAAATCTTCCTATATTTCCTAAAAATAGGATGTATGCTGAGTGATACATTTATATTTTGCACATTTTAGCATTTTTGTTGTGAATTAACAAAAGCAAAATTCTTTCCTATCAATAATAAAAACACAGGTTTGATCAAACACATTAAAAGTTCACATGTTTTAAAAATTGTGTGTTTGTTTACTATTTATCGTTTGAAAGCTATTTTAGCTCCTATAAAGTGCCTATATTTTTAGGGGAAAATCCTATATTTTCCTATATTTAGAACTTGCACAGCCTATATTTCCTATCAAATTTGTCCAAAAAGTGGCTGGGATGTATGATAAAGGCTCGGGGGGGGGGGACTCCCATATAAAAGGGGTAGGGATGCTTGTCGGACATTTTCGATTTGACCCCTAAGAGGTACTAAAATGGGCATGGCTCAAGCTTATTTTGACCCCTAAAAGATAATAAAAATGTAAATTTATAACAGCTTTTTTGTTCAATTGACACCCGACCCCTAAAAGGGTACCGCTTTACATAGAAATGTCTGTTTGATGGTGGATACCCTAAGTGGTACCAAACTCCTGATTTTGACCCCTAAAAGTACGACGAGCATCCATGTAACCCCTCACATAAGGGAGTCCCCCCCCCTGGGGATAAAGGCATCGAAGCAAGGCCAGTTTTCCCAACATGTCACAGGAAGAGAGACTATCTACAGTCGATGGCAGACATTAACAATGTCCTTATGACACAAAGAAACAGCAGTATTGTACGATGGAAACCAAGATATTTTTGACTGGCTCCAGTTTTGTGATCGTTGAGATAACTGGCCTTGCTCTGGTACCATTGTTGTCAGACTCTGCACGGGCGTGAGATATGAGTAAGGTTCATATTCATAAATATCAATTATTTTATTAAATTTCCAAGCTTTCAATTACTTTTCCTACAACCCCTTGTTATATTACATGATCTTCGTTTCCTGTTACCAGGTAGTTTAACATTGTTTTGTGTTGAACAAGTATTAATTTTATAAAAGTTATACTTTGATGCTGGTTCTAATAGGACATTTGCATGTCGGATGATGTCACATACTAAAACTATCAGAACCCCTTGTGCAGAACCTTTTGTTGGTGGTCCCTTCATGTAGGCAACACATGAATTGCTAATACAATAGAACACTACAATTTGGTGGTAATTCATGTCTGCCTACATGAAAGGAGAATCCCTTTTGTTCCTCCATTCTCAAGAGTCAAACTCGTCCCTAGAGACCGCAATCTTTTCGCCAGTGCCAAGATACTAGGCTCTGGAATAATCAAAATTGAAAGTTCTGGGATTCTAGGACTTCCAGTTTTATAGCGTGTGTGTAACATAGTTTACTGAGCATGCATCCGCTATCAAAAGCTTTCTGAATATGTGCATAGAAAAGCAACCACTGCAAATTAAAGACTGCTGGCTGAAAACACATTAAACAAAATGCCCGGTGTCTTTTGCGGCTGGGAACAAAATGTTTTGATGCATTCTTGGACTTGTTGCTAGGGGAAAAAGTGGAAAGACTGAGTAACTGTACACTGAAGTTTTTGTCACAGCACATCGCATATTTCCACCATACTTTGTTTCATTTCCAGTTACGTTGTGCATGAGTAGTTTAGAAGTATTGAACAGCCAATCAAATTTTAGATAAATTGCAATATTCCAGAGCCTAGTATCTTGGCGCTGGCCAAAAAATCGTGGGCTCTGGGAATGAGATTGCAAACAAGTAAAACAAAAAAGTATAAGAAGTAGCCGCCTCTGCAGGCATCTCTAAGTTTTGAAGAAATCAGATATTGGGCTCCCTGTGGCAGGTGAAGAAAAGAGGGAGATTGGAGCCATAGGTAACCCAATTCACAATTTTTTTATCTGATTTCTTTGAAAATTAGAGATGCCTGCAGAGGAGGCTATATAAGAAGTGGAATTTGAAAAGATTCTGGTAGTTTTGTTAAATGGTGCCATATGATGGCAGTGTTTTTAGTGATTGTAAAATGAATAAATTCATTACTGACTAGGACCGAAAGGTTGAAAGGTCTATGATTAAACAACGTAGCTGTATGTCGTGTTTCTTGGTCTTAACATATATCAAAATGAATAAAGGCATTTTAAACCTCCGTGGAGTCTGGTTACATTCTTAAATCAAGTGAATGTTTCAGTATGCAAAACAGTTTCGAGGGATATAGCCAGGCTTGAAATACAATATCTGTATCTGATCCCGAGTACTAGGACCAGCAGCATTGTTTACAATGTTGCTGGTCCTAGCACTAGAGTTATCTTCATTGTATTGAAATCCCCTGAGACTGTTTTACATGTCGACGTCCATATATAATCTAGCCTGCATAGCAAGCCCAGGGGGAATGGGGAAGCTACAAATGTACGCAGGCTAGGACCAGCAGCATTGTTGATAATTATTGTAAAACAGTCTAGGGATTACAATACAATTAAGATAGCCCTAACTAGTGCTTGGATCAGCAGCATTGTCGATATGTAATAATAATAATACTTTATTCACATCTCGAGGGATTACAATACAATGAAGATAGCCTTTGTGCTGGAGTCCTCATCCCTTCAAGTAAACAGATCCTATATATAATTTTGTAAACAAAAATAAGCCAACAAAGGGAGACAAATGAGTAAATCTGATGGATGCACAACGAAGTCGACAAAAAAAGTGCAACAGTCGCCTAAAACATTTAGAAAATATTTTTTCCTAATTTTCATTGCAATAATTTGAACCAGACTACTGCTCGAAACTAGCCACTATTGGCTTACCAAACAATACAAAACACCCTAGCCATTGGCATTGACACTTTCAGCTGTCACTCAGCCTTTGTTGAGTGAACATCTCCGTGATGCTCCGCTTGAGTAGTTGTTTTCTATTTAGTAGCTTACCGGAAGCGTGGCCTTGTATTTAGCTCCGGAAGTTAACATTAATTAGCATATTGGTGCCCGCGAGGACTTCTGGGTAGAGCTGAGACACGAGGCATATATCCTGGTCACAGCACCAATTCTGTGGCCCATGATCCCAGTAAATACTGCTGGGTTTGCTCTCTCTCGCTTTTATCTGCGACCGAGCAGAGTGAAAACATGAAGTGTCATTACAACTTAAATAGACATCAGCAACTCGAATTAACCATCTAGTTACAATTTTAGGTCATTGCGTTATGTTTGAGTATATTTCTAAGTTAACAAGGATGTTTCTAAGAGAGTTACCCGCACGTCTCAGCTCTACCCAGAAGTCCTCGCGGGCACCAATATGCTAATTAATGTTAACTTCCGGAGCTAAATACAAGGCCACGCTTCCGGTAAGCTACTATTATGTGACGGACTATGGCCACACTTCGATTGCTTAGGCCATCCCTATTTTTTTTTTCGTTTCTCATCGGTGGGTTTTCAAAAATTGAGTCGGTCGGTCGGGGTGAGAAAAAAAAAATTGTGATAAAAAATACGCGGAGAGACTGGAACTAATAAGGCGCGGTTGCACAGGTGAGGTTACAAACCAACATGGACGACGAAACCATCGATGTCGTCGTCCGTATACGATACAAACATGGAATTACAAATGCACCGCCGAAACTATTGTGTAACCTACCCTCGAGCATGAGCTTCCAGGAGCTGCTCTAGAGTTTTTTCACCCCCACCCCTCCCCCCATTTTTTTTTTATTTCTACAAAAAGCCACAAAAATGGGTCGGTCGGACGATGAGAAACGGAAAATAAAAAAGGGATGGCCTTATGCAAAATTCAAAATCAAACTAATATTAAATTTTAAAGTAAGATAAACAGTCCTAAAACACTGCCTAAAGTATTTAATAAACAAGAGCTAAAATATATTAAATTATCCAATCAGAAAATTCCCATACAAACCCTTATAAAATTGACATCAACAGAGCTTGGGCTTAACTGTGCCAAAACCATACAAACGTCTCGTATTTTTGCAATTTCTAAAAGCTTACCCTTTAGTTAATATTCAACCAAACTTCGTGAACTCTTGAACCGACCCAATTTTTTGGAAAAGTAAAGAAGTAAAGATTGAAGAATAATTGTTTAAACTCACCTCTTCCGACTTGGACAGACCCTACGTTTTAGTTTCTAGCCTTTCTCATGCAAATCTTTCTAAAACTGCGTTTTAATAAAGTTTGTTTGCCAACCAGTAATAATGCGGGTATCAGCGGCCCATCCCGAGGGGGCGGCCCCCGGGCACCCAGGGGCATTTGTCACAGCAGCCATGACAAATACATGCTAAAACCCCTCGGGTGGGGCCAAAAATTGTGACAAAAACCCCCACCCCTGGGGCAACCTGGGCAACATAAGTATTAGAAGCTAAACGTTTTAGAAGTGTCAAAAATCTTAATAGCTTTGATACAAATATTATCCTTTATTTCTTTGTATTGTCTTCCGACAGTGGATGACTTAATTTAATCTCTTAATTTCAATGATAATGATATGACTTACCTCAAGGACAAAGAAATCGAAGAACGGCGATCGATCGAGCGAGTCCCTGTGGCGAAAAACCGGCTGAACGTCGAGACAGTAAATTACGTGCAAACCCCGTGGGTATGTCCCCCCCGGGTATTTTGACGAAAACGCAAAAGCGCTCTAATGCCCCTGGGGTTGCCCGTAGGTTGCCCGGGGGCCGCCCCCTCGGGATGGCCGCTGAAGTTGGGATTTCGGCAGAGTCTTCTTTTCTCTTTTATCTGAAGAAGGCTCATGCTCTCGGGATTATAAAACGTTGATCAGCGAATGAAAAAGTGAAGTTGTTAAGTTGGATTTCATGAACAGCGTACTGATATCTCGAATATTGGTGCAGGTTTTTGAAGTTAATTCAAAACTTACAATCAGCTCTGGCTAATCTCGCTGGCATGAATATTAAGTTTTTTTTGTGACGGGGGGGGGGGGGGGGGGGGGGGAAGGGGGGTGGTGGGAGGGGGGAGGAAGCATTATTGACGTTGCTCTCGAATGAGTTTGTTCCCTCCCGGCTAAAAAATACCGATTTGTAACAGGCCTGTACACATTATTGCCGTTTGGAGCTCAGTTTACAGAAAAAACGTTCGTAAGTTGACCAGCCCCAAAGTACAACAAAGCTATAATACTGAAGAGATTGTTGTGCTTAAGCAAATTTTTCTATAGGTTGCCTTTTACTTAGGGACGGACCATTAGAAAAGTGATTTTTGGGGGGGGGGGGGTGGGACTTTTCTGACTTGCTCGAATTATTAGTTGTGCACGAATCTTTTTTTGTGGGTAATCGGCCTGCACGAATATTTTTTTTCATTAATCATTTTTATATAGCAGCATAAAGCCAAATGCATCGATACCATAATTGACATAATTAAGGGAGTGTTCATTATTTATGGCTTTGGGGGGGGGGGGGGGGCATTTCATCTGCTTCTCTTGTTAAAACTTTTATGACCCCCTATGAATGAATTAAAACTTAAATGATCCCCTATAAAATTGCTCAAAACTTCATTGCCCCCCCCCCCCCCCAAAAAAAAAAGATGGATGTGCAAGAAAGAATGCAAATTGCATATACATGTAATCTATTAAATTTACTATTAATGTTTCTAGATTTATGGTATTTTCCATGATACATTACCTTTGTTTAGTAGAAAACACATATATACATGTATTCTTCTGGAAATCTCTACCTCACCGTCCTTCCCGGATGGGTACTTGAAATTGTCTCACGATAAATCCCATGACTGCATTGCTCAGACGTGCAAGCTGCTTGAGTCTTCATGGTATGGTGGCGAGGACTGCTCCTTCCAGTTTCTCAATCCTGCCAGGGATTCTCTGGAAGTTAATCTTATAATTATACAGTAGTTGTTAATTTATGTGATATTTTGAATACAAGAAAATAAAAGGATATATTATTGTTACTATGGTTTTGTGTTTCATGAAAATATGACAGTTTCCAATGATTGGGGGGCTTTCCCCAAGACCCATTGTCTGGATAATGTGCTCAACCATGGATTATTACCTACCTCGTAGAAGACTGGGTTCTTGTTTTTTTCTTTTGTGCCGAAGCTGGTCGAATTTTTTTTCTTCTCATTTTCGCTTGCATTAATTTTTTTTTGCTTTTTGCCCACCCCCCCACCCCCCCCCCCCCCCCATCACTTTTCTAATGGTCCTTCCCTTATTTGAAAACGCTATTTTGAAGGTGGATTTGAGCTTTCTATGCCCAAATTTGGTCATATTAGTATAGCTGGTGCACTATTCCCGTTGCGCTCTGGTTGCTAACCTTGGCAAATTCTTCATGTGTGGGTTGCCTGTGGTTTTTCTACACGCTAGATATTAGCCTTGGAAGTTCGATAATTCTACGTGGATACCTGTGATGCTTTTAACGCAGAAATGCTCAATGATTCTCCAACTTATTCAACGTTCAATTTCGAAAACTCTTAATGATTTCCTCACCAAAAAGATTTTAAAATAATGCTGTTATAAATAATTAAATTAAACTAGTTCTTATTTAATGACCTGCCAAACTTAGTACAAACACTATTTTACTTGTAATAGTTCTGATAGTTATTAGTTGTGAACCTTGATTGCCTTAAGCGACCCGCGTTATTCAAATGATGCAACTTCGAAAATGAGGAAATTACTGATACACGTCAATAGTCATCTTGTACACGTTCAATAAAGAAGCCGGCTTAATTAAACATTCATGATCACAGATGCACGAAAGTTTGCGAAAAATCTAGATGCATTATCCATTTTGTTTAAAGGTCGATAGATTATCGTGTTCAGAATACCATTTGGTGCTATTCAATATTTCCCCAAGTTTTAGGCCCATATTTAGTTATCCTTACGACTAACATGTCACTAAAATAATCAAGGGCACACAACGAGTACTTTTTGAAATTCGTTTGAAACCAGTTGTATGCAGCTCATCTAGCCATTTTAAGGCGCCTACTATGTCTTTTGACGTATTCTAGAAAGCTATTAGCTGTTCGGATTTTCTAGGTGGAAATCGCGTCAACCGAAAATACTATGGCAAAATATTCCCGGCCTACGAATTTGTTAGTAGTCTAGAACATAAACAAGAATTTTCTAGCCCAAGTAACTTCATGTTGCAAAGTTTTGTGGAGGTACGAATATTTTAGGGGTTCTTTTTTCCTTTAGGCAATTCTTTTAGGTGACCTCCATTTGCTAAAGGTTTATTCTTTCGGAATTTAGATGTCAGAATTTCTTAGAGAATGAAAATGTGTTCTCGAAAACTTTAGGTGGCCGCTTCACTAAACGATTTGTGATAATATGTTGTTGTTTTTTCATTCCAACCAATGTTTTTTTTCCGGATCGTTCTGACTCTATTGATCAGACGAAAACGTACGAATATTTTAGGGGAAAGCTCTTACTCTATTGATCAGACGAATACGCACGAATATTTTAGGGGAAACCTTTTAGTCTCCTCCCTTTTCTTCTAGAATTTTCTAGGGATTGATTTTTTTTTTCTAGCCAGTATTTCAGAAAACAATTTTCCAGGGACAATTTTTTTAAATCCGAAAGTTTTAGGCTAACTTACTCTCCCGAACAGCTTTTTAACCGAAAACTTCGTTGGGTGCCCTTGAAATAATGTTCTACCACATGAAACGTGAAAATATAGCAGTAGTTTACATCGAGAAGCGTCTTATGGCGTGACAAACAACGGTGAATATGCTCTCGCTTTTCTGACGTCAGAGGAAAAAAAACTGATAACTAATTATTATTCGTTTTTGTAATAACAACAACTAGAGGAGAAAGAACTTAAGGCATGTAGTATTTCAGCTGCATGTTAGCCATATATGACTATATTCAGAACTGTTTGGTAATATTCGCGTGTTAGTATTACGTGTTTCTATGTCGTCATGCATCAAATATGTCAATAGAAATGTAGTAATTTATTACCATTAGTTAAAACGATAATTTAGTGTTCGCTTTTAACTTTGAAAATATACTTCATCTAGTGAGAGTTTCCTGATTGAACTTCTAATAATAATAAATACATCGTATAATCACGTGGATTACGTGACAAATATAGTGTAGTTTAGTAAAGTTTGAGGAATGTTGCTTTGCTGCACTTATCACGTCACTTTCTAATCTATTATGCAGATGTCTCTAAGTTGTTGTATGCGTTCAAGTGTAGCCAAGACGTCGTATAAATACGCCCAACACCCCTCCTCACCACACTAACTGGTTACTAAGTCCAGAGCGACAGTGAACAAGAAACTCTGAATTCTTAAGGTGTCTTGAGATTGGAACACTGACAAACAACAGAAATGGCTGATGAAGACGTTGCTGCTCTTGTTGTAGATAACGGATCCGGTATGTGCAAGGCCGGGTTCGCGGGAGACGACGCTCCACGTGCTGTTTTCCCTTCGATTGTTGGTCGACCAAGGCATCAGGGAGTTATGGTCGGAATGGGGCAAAAAGATTCGTATGTCGGCGACGAAGCTCAGAGCAAGAGAGGTATTCTTACCTTGAAATACCCAATTGAACATGGTATCGTTACAAACTGGGATGACATGGAGAAGGTAATCTATAACTTCATATTAGTTCTTCTAAAATTGTTTGAATAATTAGATAAGTTTGCTTGCACGAACTCTTCAAAAGGATTTATTACTCAACTGCAGACTTCATGCACAGTTCACCATTTCTCCAAATGAGTTGGATATTTTTAATTTCTGAAACAACAAAGCTGAATGTATTTCTCCTGTAGATATGGCATCATACCTTTTACAACGAGCTTCGAGTTGCACCCGAAGAACACCCCGTTCTATTGACAGAGGCTCCCCTGAACCCCAAGGCTAACCGAGAAAAAATGACCCAGGTAAGAAAAAGTTAACTATTCCCATCTGCTAAAATTTCCGTTTATTAGCTCGTTTATCCACCTGCAAGCTAACTTTCTAACCACAGCACAGTTTTGACATCACGCCCACCACTACAGATAACACATCACACCCATTTGTTGGTCTAAGGATTAGAATTCTACGGCTACAGTTTAAGGAACACTGCAGATAAAGTATTTTGCTCTAAAATATCTCCAGACGAATGCAGCTTATTTATTCAACCTGTTGTTTTGTTAATGGTGGCATTAAACTGTTTGTGTTAGCAGTTAGAATTCTAAGGCATGATAGATTATTCAAAAATCGTGAATCACTTGTGGCTCCTAACTTGATCACCATTCTGTGGTTTAAACTTTGAGTTTCGTAGATTGAGGGTGTCTTTTAAGGGCCTTGAGTCAAATAAAAGTTCATTGGACCCTTGCCGGTACTGCAAGGCAAACAATACGTATTCACAACAGTTTGAGCTGCATTTAAATTCAAAATATCTTCATGAATATTTTAACTTATTTCTGAAAATTATACCGCGTCTGGCATACGTTAACTTTTCAGTAAATTAAATTGAAGGCTAGTGAAATAAGAATTATAATTTTCTATACCTCATGGGCGTCGATTCGAAATATTCGAAAACAGAAATAAGTTTCAGTGCAGCGAGATAAATTTACCCATATTTGGTAACGTGTGCTCTCATTGGTCAGATGATCTTGCCCACTCGATTCGCCCTGCGGCTTCGAAAATGATAGTTCAAGGTTGTGATCTTCAAGTGTTTGCCACTTGCTGTGTTTAAGAAAAAGAAAAAGCCAAACAACTTGGCTGATCAGTGCCGGCAGCCAGCCGTATCGACACGAAAGCGGTTATAAAATTCCAAATAAAGTTTACCTTCACAAGCTAAAGTTTAAAGCTAAGCAACTTCTCCCGATGTCTTTGATTGTCACATTAAATAGTAAAATATTTGAAGTTAAGAGCCAAAGGCTATAATTACAGTTATGTTATTATCGTAGCGACTTCACTTCTAGCAGAATAAATGAATATATTTAGTTTCACAAACAAACGCAACCCCTTCGGAAGCTTCAGGCAAACAGCTAATTTTTCAGTATCAGAGCTGCTCATCTATTAATTATTAACTAAAAAAAACGTCTTCATTTTTCTCTTTCTTAAATAATTCCTGCACCTTTTATTTGTCTTTCCTAAACTCTCCTACAATCTCCAAAACATTCTAACAACTTCATAGTTTATGCGATCTTGGGCGACAGGACTATGATACCATTTTTGGATTGTATAAAATCTCGAGTATGAAAACTGCTCAAACGTTTCCCAGTTTCAGTTAAAGAGTCTAAGTTAAATATTCTTCTAGTCAAGTGGGTTTCAAAACTGCACCACTAGAATAAATTAAATGCTCCGATTGAAGTCTCATTGACAAATATGCTGTTAGATTGATTACCTAAGTGGACAAAAATGCGTAATTGTTGACAAAGTTACTAAAATATTCTGAATTAACTAACAAGACACCGAGCAATCAAACAATTAAGGAACTTTAACTTTCTTGTATGATGTATTTACATAGCACCGACGGCTTGAAATAATAAATAATTACTTTACGAACAAAGCAAGTATCTGCATGTATACAAGACTCCAACAAAGGTAGTCGTCGACAAATGTGGCCTTTCAAATTTTTTGAAATAATTTAATTCTTAATGTGGCAAATGTTAATGCTATAACTCATTTGATGTCAAAATATGAGACGAATTGCAGAATTATATTTTAGTTTGTCCATTACCCAAACGTGGAGGTTGCCTACTCAGAACTGTAAAGGATTTTACGCTAATTTTAAAAGGTCGTTCGGTTGATATTTTACACCGAATGTTAAAGTGCCACTACGACGAAAATTTACCATTTCGATTTGCCACTTTTTCAGTGTCTATAGGTCAATCAGTATTAGAAATATCCGAAATAGTAAAAAATATTCCCAAATGGGCATCTTAAACCACAAATTTTAGGAGAGTTTACCGGTAAAATCATGTCCGCCATTGCTGGAAGCCGTGCCCTTTGTTGAGCTTTAAACAAAGGTTTATTCACCGGAAGTGATGTCATACACTTAACACGACAACCTCGTGGCGCGAAATAGCGTGCATAAAAAAGTAGCCAACCTCGCAAAGATAAATATAACTTTCTTATGTACGTGAAGACGTTTTTAGTAGAAATATGCCTCCAGGCGTTGTGTTCTGCAGGCGAGCGTTAAGTGTATGACATCATTTCCGGTGAATAAACCTTTGTTTAAAGCTGAACAAAGGGCACGGCTTCCAGTAATGGCGGACGTGTAGATTCAATATTCGGAGCTAAAAAAATAAGACTTCCTGTCGTTGTATCGAAAAACAATTTGAACTGATAATAATATATGAACTCTACTTTATGAATATGCAAAAACATTGATATGTCAAAATTTGATCGTAGGGGCACTTTAAGCAGAACGTGTGTCCTTAAATTCACAAGAGATAGTAGGTAATCGGCTAACTCTGTTGCCACCCAATTCAGATCATGTGATGTAAACACACATTACTCTGGAGAATTGACTCTTTGAAAATTAATTTTATTCAGATAGGCATGACAGCATTATGATTAGAATGAAAAAGGAATAATTCCCCAGAGTAGCATCTGTTTATATCACATGATCTGAATTGGGTTGCAACAGCGTTAGCCGATTACCTCTATTACAGGCGATGTCAACGAACTTGAGTTCTATCTGATTAAATTTTCCCGATGTGTTGTCAAATGTTATTCACTTATCATTGGCTTCTCCAGGGGTTGACCCCCGGGACAACCCGGGATTAGGAGCGGATTAGTCCACTTTGGAGAGTTTAGTATCCCCGCGGGGTAGAGGCATTGTACGCCTTTGGAAAGAAACGCTTAACCCCGGGGACGCCCCCGCGGGATTTATCAGAAGTTAGTCAGCGGTATTCCGCGCCCACATGGCAAGTTGCCGCGATTTTGGTATTCCAATTTCTTGCGACGCGTAGACTTCTTGTACTCAACTCGTATAGTTTATCCAAGAATGCCGCTATACAAAGCGTGGGATGTTAAAAGAGTTAAGAGGAAGGCCCTTGTGGTTCATAATAAGGCGTGATAAACAAACACATGCGTGTTTTATTTGGTACCATGGAAAATGTGTAAAAGTCAGTGCAAGAGGGCCAAACGGATGGACAAATTTGTCTGTTACAACTGTAAGGATCGCTAAAGGTACGATGTATTCTGGCTTCTTAGTCCCTGGGGGGAGGGGCATTTGTCATGCATTTCTGCCCCATACCCCGGAGTTTTAGTGGCTTTTGTGTGCTATTGAAAACAAAATCCCGAGGGTCAACCGGGGGGTCAACCCCCGGGGAAGCCAATGATAAGTGCATTAATTAAACCTATTTTCCATGGATGCTATCAATCAGGTTCAACATAACTGATGTGTCATCAAAGTCTCTCTTTGACGAATAGATAATCGTCAGAGTTGGTGTTATAAATAAAATATCAGGTTCAACATACTGATGTTCAAACTAATCAACCCTCTTGAATTAGATGTATACAGCTAATCTCGAGAATGCAGTTACCATCATAGCATATATATCGTTTGTTATGAACTGCATTTGATCTTTCAGATTCAGATTTTATTTCGCACTTTTTACAGAAGTAGACATTTAAAATATTGTGTCACAAACGTCTCTCTTTGACGAATAGATAATCGTCAGAGTTGGTGTTATAAATAAAGTAAATCATACCCAGTTATTAAACAATTCAGAAATATTGTATTTTTATTTGACTGTTGAGACATGCTGGGCTCCATTTTCTAGTACCGATACCTACAGATCTTTAAAGTGCCAATGAAATGAAAAATTCGATCCCGTTTTTATTTTATTTTATTAAATTATAGGCTTCTCTTATTCATTTTGTGCAATTCAAAATAAATTTGGAGAGCGCGAACATATTTTTTTTGTTGTATCGAAGTCTGGTGGAATTGGCAAAATCAGGCGACAATTTTTCTGCTGTTAAAGATATGGTAATTACATGCGTGACGTCACTAGGTCTGCGCATTTATATTCGTCTCCATAAATACTCCAAAATAAGTGCATTTTTGGCCGGTTTTCAATTTAAGTATGTAATACTTTGAGAAGCCTTGACGATGGCCATAATTGTTCTAATAGAATCCTTGCAGTCAGCCTATTTTGACTTAGTTTGTGAATATTAATGTAGGACCTAGTGACGTCACGCATGTGGTTAGCATATCTTTAACGGCATAAAAATTGGCAATCATGTCTGACTTCAATACGAGATAAAATTATGTTCGCGCTCTCCAAATTGATTTATCATTGCACAAAATGGCTAAGGGAAGTCTATAATTTAATAAAATGAAATAAAAATGGGATCGATTTTTTCATGTCATTGGCACTTTAGGGAGAGCCCTCTCTAAGCTTGATTTCGGTCAGTCCCCAACAAGCAAGAAAGCAAGTGAAAAACAAGAGCTTAGAAAGACCAACAGGGAAATTCAGAGTCGTGGAATGCACTGACAAATAAATCGCTGCAAGCTCTTGCTAATCCGTTCAATTTCTCAAAGGAGTTTGCAAGGAATTTCCTTATAAGATAGGAATGATAGGTTGATTGAATATCTTTAATCTTATGCCTTTACATAATAGCAAAATGGCGGAAAAACTCAACGTAAATAACTAATTATTTTTTAAAACTCATAACGGCAGTGTACTTTCTGACAGTCTTATAATAATTAATACTTTTCTGAAATAATGCGGTATGAAGCAAGTATAGACAAGCCTCGTGGCGGAGACAAGCCTCGTAGGGGACTTTGAGTCCTATTGTTTGTCTCCTGTGGCGTTACGCCCAAATGTTGTAAATAAATAAATAAATAAATAGTATAATAGATTATCTGCGAGAACGTTGGGCAATCAACTTAATTAAGTTTCCTTTGTCATTTCAGATCATGTTCGAGACATTTAACAGCCCTGCCATGTACGTGGCTATCCAGGCTGTACTGTCGCTATACGCTTCAGGTCGTACAACTGGTATTGTCATGGACTCTGGAGATGGTGTGACCCACACAGTACCCATATATGAGGGTTATGCTCTTCCCCACGCTATCATGCGTCTTGACTTGGCTGGCAGGGATCTGACGGACTACCTAATGAAGATCCTGACAGAGCGAGGATACTCTTTCACCACCACTGCTGAACGTGAAATTGTTCGTGACATCAAGGAGAAGCTGTGCTACGTCGCCCTGGACTTTGAACAGGAGATGTCAACTGCTGCCTCTAGCTCAAGTCTTGAGAAGAGCTACGAGCTTCCTGATGGACAGGTCATCACCATCGGAAACGAGCGATTCCGTTGCCCTGAGGCTACGTTCCAGCCTTCCTTCCTGGGTATGGAAGCTGCTGGTATCCATGAGACCACATATAACTCTATCATGAAGTGCGATGTTGACATCCGTAAGGACCTCTACGCTAACACCGTACTCTCTGGTGGCTCCACCATGTTTCCTGGTATTGCTGACCGTATGCAGAAGGAGATCACGGCCCTTGCTCCCCCAACCATGAAAATCAAGATCATTGCACCACCAGAGAGGAAGTACTCTGTATGGATCGGAGGTTCCATTCTGGCTTCTCTGTCCACCTTCCAACAGATGTGGATCTCGAAACAGGAATACGATGAATCTGGTCCCTCAATCGTCCACCGCAAGTGCTTCTAGACACTCCTACTCAACGCTCTGGCTTTTAAAATGAACAAGGATATGACAATTCACTGACTTGAAATTACAAATGATTACAATTTAACCTACAATTTCACTTCAATCTGAACTTCACTGTGTCAACAGAAAATCTTAGGGAGATTTAGGGTTCTCAATTCGCCGTTGTAGACAAAATATTTAGGAGTCTTTGTCCTGCGTGCTAATTTTATTCTTAGATGCCCATCATGTAAAAAAACACCTGTCTTTTTGTATTGATTTTGTGTTTTTCTTTCAAAGAAAATTGTTTGTTATCAGCGTGTTTTCATTGTTTGCTTTATTTAAAATTGATGTAGAGTGATCATCTACTTGAGTTAGTATAAACAGTTTAAACACAAGTTGGAGGATGGCTCGAGCTAAACACAATTAGCAATGTTTGAGAAGCTTCGGGTCGCATAGAAATGACAAACATGACTTCTGGCATCAATAGAATAGAAATGTGACTCCCAATATCTTTCCCAAAATCAGTGTCAATAAAGGTTTAACACTTTGAAGTCAGTAAAGCTGTCCTCCCCTGTAACAAGAGGCAGAAAAGAGGCTTACACGTTACGTAAACATGCAAAATAAAAATATACAAGAAATTATAGCATAGTGGTTCGTGACCCAGCTTTTAGCAATACTTAAGGACTGATACTTCAATAAAATTGACGAGTAAGCAAAAACCGTGGACGAATATCCTGCTTGTTGAACGTTGGATCTGTATGAAGATCTAAACAGCCAAATAATAAATAGAAGGTAGAAGTCCCAAGGACTATAGTAAAGCTGAAACAACGTGTATAGTTTTAAACGTACTATATTTCGGCTAGTCAAACTAGCCTTCTTCAGGTACTAGATGTTGTAAGTAGAGAGTTCTAAAATAGGGGGTTACAATATATAGGATTTCACAATATATAGGATGGCATCAATAGACGTGATGAAACCTAGCTCACTTTCACCTTATTTCTATTCACATTGTATTAGTTTTCCGTATCCATTAGTTTATCGTAATTTGTTACCTTCAGTCTACATCACTTTATTATTTCAACATTGTTTACCAGTATCCGTTCCATTGCGTCACTTCCTATTTACATATTGTGAAATCCTATATTTTGTGAAATCTTATATATTGTAACCCCCTATTTTAGAACTCTCTACTTACAACATCTAGTACCTGAAGAAGGCTAGTTTGGCTAGCCGAAATATAGTACGTTTAAAACTATACACGTTGTTTCAGCTTTACTATAGCCCTTGGACTTCTCGCTTCTATATAGTATTATAATATAGATACGATAGTACGCGCGCTCTGATTGGCTAAGAAGCCATGTTTTATCAGAGTATATAACATGGTTAGCCGTGTTATAGTTTTCAACTGGCGGTTTCCTTTCATCGCGCGCGTAATCTATATTATAAAACAGATAAAGAAGCCTTAAATCCATGTTTTATACTATCATAAAACACTCTGGTCATTTGAGAACACTCTAGAAATGTTGAAAGCACGCGCCTTCGGCTTGTGCTTTAACATTTCTCATGTTCTCAAATGCCCATCGTGTTTTATGATAGTATAAAACATGGCTAAGGCTTCTTTATTTGTTAATTACACCACTTCTCGTGTAATAAATTGTGTATTATACGACAGCTAACACGAACAAAAAATGTTTGATTTCACTTGCCTTACTGCTCTGTTTGAAGAATCTTGAAAGAAGAAATCTCGAGAGAAGAATGTCGGGGGCGAGCGCGCACTGAAAAGTTTTTTTCGAGCGCTAAAAGCTGAATGAGTGTTACTCAAACAGCCCCATTTCGATTGGCTCGCGCGCTTACAAAACCTGTGCAAACCTGTTCGCGACCCGTGTAATACGCTCTCATATTTGCACTCGTTTAATCCCGTATTTGCACTCGAAAACGCTGAGTCGTACAATAAACGTACCTTATTTTTCACAGGGCTCGGCCGTTTTTTTTTGTTCATTTCGGGGGGGAAATATATCTCAAAACTCCTGTCCAGTTCCAAATGCGGAGGAAATCTCGCAACATATTCTTCTCACACTTTCCTCATACTATTAGTTCGGAGAAGTAAATATTTAACGAGAACATGAAAAAAAAGGTACTGATGTGTCCTGAGCGGAACTCGATCTCTTGGAGTTACCATCGTCTGTACTGTCCACTACACTGTAGCCTTTATTGGTCGAAAGAACCGAGAACAAAATATAAGCTTAGCTCTATGAACGGTAATTTCATGCAACAACAAACAACGCCGTCTAATGATTTATAAACAGATGATAAGGATCATAACACCCTAGATCTAATGATAACTAGGTCAGATGAACATGTTCTAAACTACTCTGTACAGGATGTTTATCTCTGATCACTGTGTTTCAATGGAATTTATCACTAAACTGACTAACCTTAAGTTTATTCTAAAGCTGTAGAAAAAGTAGGTGCTGTACGACTGAACGACTACTTGAAAGACAACGATCTCCAGCAACTCTTACAATCAGCCTAGGAACAACTGAATGTCACAGTTGTGGTACTGCATTACTGAGTGCGTGTGCAAAACGCACCTTGATGGCAATAGATGATCATGCAGCGCTGTGTTATTATGTCCTCCTTGACCTTCCTGCAGCGTTCGATACCGTCGACCACAATATTCTCTTAAGCCGGATGTCCTCCAAGTTTGGCATCAAAGGAAAAGCATTGGCCTGGTGTCAGTCTTACCTTACTAACCGTAAACAGTTTGTCAGCATTGATGGCACTATCTCATCTAATCGGGATCTACAGTGGTGTGCCACATGCTCCGTCCTGGGTCCCATCCTTTACCTTCTATACATGCACTGCACGACTTGGAGACATCCTACGCAAGTACAAGATGTTATTTCACTTATATGCTGACGACACTCGGTTATACTCTACCTTCGTTTATAATGATGATGAACAACTCGCCTCCTCGATGCACTAGCTGTATTGAAACATGCATGTCTGCTAGAAACTGAACAATGGATGACTTACAATAAGCTTAAACTTAACAATGGTAAATCTGAACTTGTAGTATAACACTCTCGTCATCGAACATATGCTCCGTTATCATCTCTCGTTGTTGCTAATGACACTATCTCTCTAATTATGCCAGACACATTGGGAGTTATTTGCGATGACAATATGTCTATGTCTAACCAGGTTAACTCTATCTGTAAGTCTTTTTTTTTTATCAGTTAAGGGTCGGACCATTTGAAAATTGATGGGGGGCGTACCGCAAATCCCCCCAAAAATCGAGCAAGCCGAATTTTCACAGAAAAAAAATCGAGCGAGCCAAAATCACCCAGAAAAACAATCGAGCAAGGGTGAAACTTTGTTCATTAGCTGAAACGGACTCGTCATATAAACTGTAATGAAATTGTCGTTGTAATTCAAAGCGGAGACGGGCTTAGGCTCGTTCACAATCTCCACTCGGAAAACATTACGAGTGGCAGAACACGGACAGCGACCAAGAAACACCAGTAGAGGAACCTGGCGGCTCGCAGTGTACAAGACAGAATATTCGGACCCTCGCTGCACACGAAATGCTAAAAAAAAAGCAAGACTTTTGCGTCGAGTGCGTTTAAGGCTTAAGCAGCATACATTATCAAAACTACTAAGGGATGATACGAATATTTATGTTAAAGTGAGGATTTGCCGGGTTGTCATGATAACAACACATCAAGCACGCAAACCAGAAATACCGCGGGTAACTTAATTTTAATTAAAAATGGTGACTTCTTTAATCAGTAAGAAGTAAAATTCTATAATTGGTGCAAACATGGGAAGTTGATTGACGGCTGATGTACCTCATATTGCGCTCTACAATCAGCTTAATTTACGAAATCAATTGTATATTCAGCTTTGTTTAGGGAAAATTTATTTAATACGCCAGCTTGGCTGCGGTTAAGAGGTTATACCGGGTTCTTTAATTCCTTTTAGCTTAACTACTTTTACAATCAAAAGTGGGGTTTTACCGGCCTGTCGAGCGGAACGTCGCGGGTTTAAACTCCGGCCGGACCAACACTCAGGGTCTTAAAATAACTGAGTAGGTGCTGCCTTTACATAATACAGTAAACGGTTAGACCATCATGTCTTCTCGGATAAGGACGTAAATCGTGGGACCAGTGTCCCCAATTAGCTGCAAAGCTAAATACATCGACACTTAAATAAATTCACTTACTTACTTAGAATACCCGACATTCTACTTGATGCTCATTTCTATTTGTATAATCTGAGCAACTGGTTAGAGATTTATGTCATTGGCTGAACACTAGGAACATATTTCTATCAACTAATCAAAACTTTGGCAAGACATGTGCATGTGGGTGTAAAACTAAAAGTACTTTAAAGGGACCATTCATTATTTATGCCAGGGGGTGGGCTGGCAAGATCCATCATAAGCCTAAACAAAACCTCTTGACCCCCTTCCAAGGAAAAGCAAAAACTCATGACCCCTCTAGATGTAATTTGTAAAATAGCCCCCCACCCCCACATTTGTTTCCATATTTTCTGATGACCCCCCCTCGAGTGTCCTGAATTTATCGTGCCCCCCCCTCATTCTTGCCAGCCCACCCCCTGGCATAAATAATGAATGGTCCCTAAAATACTAGCTATAAATGATAGTAGCAAAAACATAGATTTGTAACTGATACATGAAGTTTTGACATTGATTAAATTCCTAAAACAATATTGCACTCAATGTCAAACAATCTAAAATCTTATCTATTACATGACAAATGGTTCACAACACAGGCTCCTTAAAAGGAAAGGTTTGAGAAGGCAATATTTAAGCAAGGGGGAGGGCGTTAGTTTCAATTGATTGAATTAGCGTTTTAATTCAAAACCACATGTTTAAGTATACCAAATATTCATCAAAATAAAATCAACCCCATGGTAGCATGCATATCAAGTGTTAGTTCAACCTTTTTGATAAACTTCAACATTTGACCGCCCTCAAACATTTGACTTTGGTTACAGAAACAGAAATGTATTTCACTTTTGCTCTGGAATCCTGCCATTGATCGGTTTACAGCAGCCTGGCCAATATTGCACTAACCACACACTCGACCATTGTAAACTATGTGGCAGCTACATGTATTAGCGCCGTAAGCAGTCCCAAAAAATCACTGACAGGATATGTCATTAATATGTAAAGCATCCTGAGACTGTGGTGATATAGCGCTATAGAAATATGGCCATTATTATTTCCACAGAAAAAAATCCTCACAAATGCGACAACTCATTCAAAGTATAAAAAAAACAAGGGACCAATGGACCAACTCAGCTTGCCTTTCAGGTCATGTGACAGCTCTGTAGAGGATTCAGTGCTTTGATTTTTAATTCTAGAAATTTTAACATTTCCTCTTGGGATACAGAAAAAAATTCTCAAGGGTAAAGTCAGATTATCTGAAATGTGGCAACAGAGGTAACCTGAATTTGCACATTATAAATGGGTTCAAGCCACCATTGTAAAATTACGATTGTGGGTTGAATCCAACTTGGATTATAATCTGAGAAATATTGTCAGTATTTCCTAGCTATCCAGAACAAACTTGCCCCAGAAGAACGTCTGTTTTTGCGGATATGCCACCGAGGTGTTTACTTTGATTGGTGCATATTAAAGGTTTTGGTTTCAGACTCTGTTACGATCAATACGCGGCTTTTCTTCAGACTTCATGTTTGAGTTCTCTTTTCTCCTTCATCTCCATTTGTAATCTGTTCACCTTCCACATCAGTTCTTCTTTTTCCTTTGGCATTTACCCAAACCCAGTGTAAACCAAAAAATCCGAGAATGTAAGAACAAATCACAATGTTTCTCTTCCCGATCGTTGTTGATGTGTTTAGATAGCGAGATATCATCCGTAGTTGTGACACATTTTTAATTCTTTGCATTCCATGACCTCTCCCGATAATTAAAGCAAATGAGGATCTTCCGATATTCATTTTGTGCCTGTCTTTTTGAAGAAACCTTCTGCACTGTACATGTCGTGAATGAGGGAAAAGGCCAAAAACTGGCAGGCGTTCCAAGGCGGTCCTACGGACGCGCGTACAGCAATGGCCTGGGGCAAGTTTGTGAGCTATCGACTTGAAGCGACTAATAATCGATTACATTGAAGAATATAATTGATTGTCCTTTGTTATTCGTCTTTTATTTTCATAGCTCTAGGTCTTCACTAGCTCTTTTATTTGTCTATTTCCTATCAAAATAAAATAATGGCTAAGAAAATGGCAAAGTGCGAAACTTTAGCGAGAAAGAAAATGACCGGCGAATATCCGGATAATTTTCGAAACAAACTCGGAAATTTTCGTAACTCTTTCCCCACCAGCACCTCCCCCCACCGCAGTGATATATTGATCGTAAACATTCCAGGAGTTTTGCGGTAAAGACGCGGTTCGTTTGGTTGGTGGACCTTGGAGTACGTCGTTTCCATAGTTGATATTTCTATTTCTGGAACTGCTTCAAAAAGTTTGGCGAATGAATAGGAACTGCTTACTGTGGATTTCATGATTTCCAACCTGTGCGAAAGTCGAAGACTTGATCAATCGCCAGACTCAAATGCTGATATAACTCCACGACACTCTGTAAACAGAGCTCAAATATTTTGGGAACATATAAACCGATATAGCAAGAATTAGCACGGTAAGTTTATTGAATTGGGGTTTTAGGCAGATGTTTTATTTAATTTGACGTTGAGGTTTCATTCAAACTATTTCGACATTTATACGCGGGAAGAGAGAACACATGAAAGTTTCTCACCTCGAAGTATAAATATACTTTTAATTTAAAAGTTTTCCCTACTTTGGAGCTGGAAAGGATTGATTTTCTTCCTCAGAATCTATGGACGCTGTAATCCTGTAATGAATGACGACTACTCGTTTCAATACCGTGTCGTGTTTACAACCGATTGATTTTCATCCTCACGAGAATTGAAGAGTATTTGGCTCTGTTGTGATAATATGTTGTCGTGATTGAACATACATGTAACGTTCTGCATCAGTACATATTCTACATAAACACAACACATTTATCCGTTACCCAGCGCTTAACGTTTATGTGTGCCTATCGTGCATATAGATGCAAGCATGTCATGCGTGTTTTTATGAAATTTCTCCTTGTCAATTCGCCGCACTTTACCAAAACGCTTCCACTCGTCTTCGATGAAATCGGTTTTCCAGATGTGACAGATGTGTACATTTTGCTTTGATCGGCAAAATTGTTACCTTAAATCAGGCTAAAGTTTTTGAAAAATAGCTTTTCTTATGTTCAGAATATGACGTTTTATTTTTTCGACATTTTCTTGTACCGGTGTAAAGAATAGCATTTCCGCGCACAATTTTTTTTTATCTTCGAATATGATATGTTTTGGCCCTATCTGCTAGAATCACGTGTAATAGAGTATGCGGTAGGTCTGAAGTAACACAGGTTAACGCGAGAGAGAACTTGATCCCAATAATTCATGTTCGTTTTGATACGCGTTAATGTCTTGTGACAACACTTAACCATGGTACGTACTTCTTCTAATACAAGTGTCCAATAAAAACCTTGAACAGCCTCTGGCTTCGGCTTTTCATGTAAAAATTGTGCTTTTCTTACAAATACAATAAATTATTATTATTCATGCAACACCCCACATCATATAAAAATGTTTTGTGATATTTAATTTTGAAATAAAAATATTAATTATTTAAAACTCCAGTTTTGTATTTGAAAATTACTGCTGAATGCAATGACTACAGACGCATATATATATACGCAGGGTTAGCCTCATTCTGAAGTTAAACATTCATAAAAAACCTGCTAACCCTGCGTACATGCATCTGTGCTCATTGCATTCAGCAGTAAATTAATTTTCGAATACGAAACTGGAGTATTCATGTAGGGTACCAGAGGTTTCTCTAGAGTGAGGAGTGAAGCAACGAGAAGGTGAAAGAAGCTCTGGTGGCAATGGTCGAGAATCTCACTTCCATGCCTCGGATCAGGTACAAGATTTGTACCTTGTCCCTGATTGGTTATATATTGTTAGATCTAACAATGGCATACATATTTGGCAGAGTCATGTCATGTGAAAAACCTTTCCTTCACGAGACATACAGTATATAATTCTACCAATCATGTTTGTCGTTATTAGATCTAACAATAGAGAACCAATCGGGACAAGGTCCTCAGATCCGAGGCATGAAAGTGAGATTCTCAACCGTCATCGCCAGAGGTTCTCTTGTCTTCTCATTGCTTTGCTCCTCGCTGGTGGCAGTTCATGATCATGCATTAACATTTGTGTAGATACAGTATAATTAGCTCTGGTAACCAGGGTAGAGCACTATCTACAAAAAATGTATCTGTCTGATATATAAATAGAGATTTAGAATAAGTTTTGAATGTTTTTTTGTGTGCAGTTCAAGTATTATTATTTGTAATTAGTTTGGCTTACACCTGATTTGAGCAAAATGACATAACCTAATTTTCTAAAATGAGAAAGAATTTGGCTGTTTTCTAGATCGAGGGACTCAACCTGATTTGTTTTACAAAATTAATGTCTATTCTGAGGATCAGTCCTGGATTGAGGCCGACAGTCCTGGATTTTAGTCATTTGTCCTGAACCCTACATGGCATGCAGTGAGAATATCCTGGATTTTCATTTCTGCATTTCCATCCCACTTATTATCGACTGATTTTGTGTTGACATAGATCTGCATTTCCCTTTTCACTGATCTGCCCTTTTTTTTTGGGGGGGGGGGGGGGGGGGGGGGGGGGGGGGGGAGGGGGGGGAGGTTGCAAAGTTAAGTGAAAAAAAAAAAAACTTCAACTTCCAATATGACTTGCAAAATAATATAAGAGTACTATAATTTGTAAATACATGTATGTTGGCATTCTATAATGTCCAGGCCCTTGTTCTGTGATTGGCCCGTATATTATAAAGTACACTGCTGCCATATTGCTTGAAAGTGGTGGTCCACTTGTTAGCACTAGCCCAGCTAGAAGTTACAAACCTTTGCATTTAGCTTAATCTTTAGAGGCACCTTTCCTTTGAGCTATTACATTTTTATCAATCACTATATAGAGACTTAAGTTCATAAAAAAGTTAGTTTCAAGTACAGCATCACAGAGGTTTAACGTGTAATACATGTACATGTATGTGAATCACAGACATACATCTCCCCTTAATGATATTTTTTCTTTATTTCAGATGAATGCCAAAGTGAAACCTGAGCAAAGAAGAGTTTTTATGCCAGAAGATGAACTCATTATGTCTCAAGCAGCTCTCCTTCCAGGTACTAGCTAGGCTGTAATGTGCTGGCCCATGAGTATAGTTATTTTGTAAATAAAAAATACACTGTTTTGTTGAAGACGTTATTAGTAATGCCCACAACACAAATTGAATAGATCCTCATCCTGCATTGGCTGGATGTAAATAAGTGGTGTTTTTTTATAGCCCAATGACTGATAGGGATAAAGGCTATTCATACAACCCAGAAAGGATATTGATATCCTTTTAGTCTTTCTGCCATATACATTTGAATTATATTGTCTGAATTTCCCTAATTTTTGACTTTCAATGACTTCAGAAAACAAGGCCCGGCCCCCACAGAGTGGGTGTGGCCAACATTCACAATATCTCACTTGTATCTGATAGACCAAGATATCTGCTCTAATTAAAGTGTCTAATTCACCCTTTTGCAATTTTGATAGCTTATGAACCTTCGAAAAGTTTTGAGTACTTCTGTGAAGAAAGGTTTGGTTTAAAGTGAATACTTTATGTTCTACGCTTGTTTGAAATCATGTAAATGTGACCTTTCCTGACCCATGACCGCGTAAGTAAAAGCCTGGGTCGAAACCTGGGTAGACATCATCTCATTAATGCATTATTCTCCATGGCGCCTTTTTATCACAACAACATTGTTGCATAGAAAATATACACATGCAGTTTTTGAGTTGTTAGTAAAGAAAAAAGTCATTTTAGTCAACATGTTAAGTATTTCTTCAAATGATTGCAAAGCCGAATTAATTATATGAGGTCAAGATGACGTCTACCCAGGTTTCGACCCAGGTTTTTACTTACGCGGTCATGGGTCAGGAAAGGTCACATTTACACGATTTCAAACAAGTGCTAAGAACATAAAGTATTCACTTTAAACCAAAACTTTCTTCACAGAAGTACTCAAAACTTTTTGGAGGTTCATAAGCTATCAAAATTGCAAAAGGGTGATAAAGGCACTTTAACTAAAATAAAGTTTGTTAAAAAATAATAGATTTGAAAATTTTCATTTTCACCATGTACCCGTCTCATGTGGAATTGTCAGCCAGTCACTTTATTATATTGGAGCCCCTCCTAGCTTCCCACGCGTACTGCATGGTCTGTGCCACATGCAACAAGAATGCTCTGTGAAAATCTTAATCCAGTTTTAATCGAAATTAGAGTTTGTTTCTTTAAATGATTGAAACTGATTCCACAAGTGACATTTTTTAGTGTATATTGAACAATTATTCACCAAAGTGGAGGTAAATAGCCACCAATATTCACAGACACTGAGGTGAATAATTGTTTTAGTATTTACCACACAAGTGAAGAGCCAGCACCAAATAGTTATTTTATCTTCTGCCAAATGAACAAAAACTCCTGCAAGGTGATCACTGTTTTGCTTGGAGGTGCATGAATAGCAAAGGAATTATTCAACTCCGAAGTAGCCAATCAAGGTGCGCGAAAAGCAATATTCACTTAGGTGTGGTATATACTAAGATTCAATATGCTGGCTATTAGGGATGTACATGTATGTATAACATTGAAATGCAGTTTGCTATTCTTGGTTACTATACAAATTTGTAGCTATCTATTATCCTTGTGTTTAGGATGGTTTCAAAGTTGTTCAAGTTTAAAGTATAAGAGGGTTAAGGAAGCTGTAAATATTCTTATGCTTTCCCCTCCATGACATATGGGTTACTGTGGAATGGCCCTTAAACAGGCTGGAACCAAACCATAATTCATTTAATTTCACTTTTTATGTGTTCAGCAGGATGTATGTAATATATGTATCAGTAATAATGTATGTATGTAATGAAAAAAAGCAGTTCATTGGCTCCAACAAATTCTATCCAACTTTTTTGGGGAGGGGGTAAATGAATCTCATGCAACTTTGTCACAGCTACAGTGTACATATAAATTATTTGCATAAGCAAATTGCATGTATTAAGAACAACAAATCACAACAATGATAAAAAAAGCAATCTAAACGATGAGGAGACACTAAACTGGAATCTGATCTCAGGTCATGGTGATCCATATAATTAACACAATAATTAACTCAAACTAGAACACAGTGGTGGAAGATGAGTCTGCATTCAGTTAAGATTTGTGTGTACAATGCATGTTTATTGGGGAGAGTAGGGCTGTCAACAGGATTTGGGGGTATAGGTCAGGCAAAATGGATAAAAAAGTAAAAATGGGGAAAATGTTTGGGGGCCGGTATAAATAAAGGTCAGGCAAAGTCAGAAAACGAATGGGAAAAAAATGTAGCCCAGCAAGTGACATCCAGTGGTTAAATTTAATTGGGAATTGATATGAGAGTGAAGGGAGTGGGGGAGGAGGTAGTCCAATGGGGGAGGGGGTCAGTTCCTTGGGTAAGGGGGGAGGCCGCATTGGCCACCCCTTCTCTCCTATTTGACCCTCTGGTAACAATCCTGGATGTAAGTGCTTATAGGTCACAATCATGTAGACATGGACATTACTTTATTTGGACCTTGCATATAAATTAAATACATCAGCTTTTATCCAGATAAATTATAATAATAAGTAAATGATGAAAAGTAACATAAATACTCAAAACTCTCTAACATATATAGGGAATATTGCATGCGAATACAGCTGTCTCACACCGGGAGCCAAAATGCGTGCCCGAGAGAGACATCTGCGATTCAAGGCCAAAATTTCTGTATTGATGACGTTATGCTGCCAGGATCTGGTTGCATTATTTGATGGGTTTGTTAATCATAATTAGGCATACTAGCCAATGAAATATGACACGACCAGATCCTGGCTGCATTAAACGTCATCAGTATGGAATTTTTGGCCTCGAATTGCAGATGTCTCTTTTGTAGATGCGATTTGATTGTGGCTCGGGATGCAAGACGACTGTATTCACAGGTAAATGTCAATACTGATCTACAGTTAAGAAATAGAAACATTTCTCGTGTTTCTATAGAGTTATAGAAACATGAGTGGGAGTTTAGGAGAACGAGAAATGGCAGTGCATGAAACATGAGCCTGAAGGGCGAGTGTTTCCACACCTATTTCGAGTTCTTCCAAACTTCCACAAATGTTTCTACAACTCTATAGAAACAAGGGGAATATGTTTTCTATTTCCTTTATAAAATAACCCACAGAAAATAAGTACTAGTGCACGCTCAACTTGCTATGTTTCTATAGAGTTGTAGAAAGAGGTTATTGGCTTAATTGACAATAAAAGTTTTATGTCTTTCCCGTATTGTTAATGTAATTCTATACAAAGCACATGGGGAGTGGGAGTCAATTATTCACACCCCCTATTACAATATAGCACGAGGTAAAACCCATGTGAGATCAGTCTTCACTGATTACGCTCGACTCAACAGCTTTGTCGATTCTCACGCTCGACCTAACAGCTTTGTCGATTCTCAACCCTCCTCCTCCCCATGGACCGTGCAACTTTCTTACTTGTGTTAAGGGCGTTAATGCTCTAAGGCCCCACCTTTGCTGGGCAAATTCGGAATTTATCAATATCTGGAATGATATAAATATTAATGAGTTATTAAAGCGGCTATGTGCTCAAAACTTGCACATAGCCAGATTAATCCAACTCAGTAGTCTTGTATTTTCTGCCCACAAACCGAGCTCAACATTGACAGCAAGTCCATCATAGGCACTATATTCAGGGAAAGACATAAACACGGCTTTCAGCCAATCAGAGTGTGCGCACTATCAAATCTATTTTATGAATACAGATAATCTTTATGTAGCACTAACACTATGAGGACATGCAGAATGGCTTTATATTACAATAACAAAATCAAAATGAAGACAAGATTTTCTGACTTCAATTGAAATGCTCTTTAGTGTTAAGAGAGCATCATTACTCTCTGGAAAGCAGTCAAAAATATATTTACTTATCAGATTGGTGATTTGAAGTGTTTTAGAATGCCATGAAGCTGAAAGAGGATTCAGTTTTATCTAAAGCCTAAGCTGTTGAGAGGATTTACAATTTGTGAGTAAGTGCACTTCATCCTCGAATTTTTCCGAGCAAAAGGGGCAAAATCTTTAGTCTGCCTGATTAAATGGTCGTTTATATCAACCTTTTTCAATCTCCTGTTCATAGTCACTTATTCTTAGTTTTGTTAGGGCTTGCCTATGTTTAATTTTCTCTACAATTGTAGCAACTATTATTTCAGAACTTGTGTAGTATGCATGTAACACTTGGTGATATTTTATCACATTGATCGTACATCTAAAAAAATAAACTCCTTGAAATTTAGGGGACATGCTGCAGTGGCAAATGTTGCAAAGATGCTTTATACCCTTGTGTGAATGAGACACTGCAACATATCCAACTATACTAGTCCCCTTAATATAGCTAGTATATATAAGCTTAAACTTATTACAATTGGTCGTTTTGCACTATTACATCAGTTACCAGAATCCTTTTCGAATTAGTTGTAGTAAACTAACACAATAGTGCAAATGGTATATTAATAATAAAGGTTTCTTATTGTCATGCATGTTAGTTTATGTCAAACAGAAGATTACCTAATTAATATGCCAAAATTAGTAAATCATCGTTAGTTCGTATTATTCTGCCAAACTTTCTTCATTTTCCTTCTACCCATTATATCCCAGCATTCCATAATTTTGAATACTTTAACACATTTTGCAGGTGGTCATGACAACACAGGATACCCAGTAATCACCCTTTCACCTGGCCAGCAACTTATTCTTACCCAGTTAAACAAAGATGACGTGTTAAGGCTTCTGAAGTATCTAACTTACCTGTCCAGGTTTGTGTTCTACGTATGAAGTTAATTTTTACTGTGCGACTACTATAATTAACCAGGGTCACCTAGACAACGAGAACGAATCACATTGCAGAACAAAAACAAAGCAATCTTTTTCTTCGTAGTCAAAGAGATGAGTCTTTAACGCATGGCAGAAGTTTAACTTATTGATGTTTTTTTTACAAATGGAGCGGTCAGGTGTTTTTAAAAGAGAACTTATACAAACAGGAAAGCCTGAATAGTAGTCAGTTGGGAGTAGAGAGGCAGCATAAACCGTAAGTTAATACATTAGGAAGTACTCAACAATAGGACTGCACCTTTCAAATTATAACTGAATGTGATTTTTAATCCATATATACGTTTTTGTTATTTTTTCTCTTGAAGAACCTGGTTCTCTAACATAGGTGTAGGGATTTTGGTGGACTTCAGAAGTGCAGGGAAAGACCTTGTTTCCTTTGTTTTTGACACAGTCCAAGGTTTACAGGTACAATATACATGTATTCTGCAACTGTTAAGGCTTGTTAAGTATTGTGCTTGCGCTTGCTTCACATTGGTTCACACGTGCTTGTGCTTGCACTTGCGTCGATCACCTCAGTTCACACGTACTTATGCTTGCGCTTGCTTCACTTCAGTTCACACGTGCTTGTACTTACGCTTGCGTCGATCACCTCAGTTCACACGTGATTGTGCTTGCACTTGCTTCACTTCAGTTCACATGTGCTTGTGCTTGCATTTGCTTCACCTCAGTTCACACGTGCTTCTTGCGTCGATCACCTCAATTCACACGTGCTTATGCTTGCGCTTGCTTCACTTCAGTTCACACGTGCTTGTGCTTGCGCTTGCTTTACATGTACTTCAGTTCACACGTGCTTATGCTTGCGCTTGCTTCACTTCAGTTCACACGTGATTGTGCTTGTGCTTGCTTTACATGTACTTCAGTTCACACGTGCTTATGCTTGCGCTTGCTTCACTTCAGTTCACATGTGCTTGTGCTTGCTTTACATGTACTTCAGTTCACACGTGCTTGTGCTTGCGCTTGCTTCACTTCAGTTCACATGTGCTTGTGCTTGCGCTTGCTTTACATGTACTTCAGTTCACACGTGCTTATGCTTGCGCTTGCTTCACTTCAGTTCACACGTGCTTGTGCTTGCTTTACATGTACTTCAGTTCACACGTGCTTATGCTTGCGCTTGCTTCACTTCAGTTCACACGTGCTTGTGCTTGCTTTACATGTACTTCAGTTCACATGTGCTTGTGCTTGCGCTTGCTTTACATGTACTTCAGTTCACACGTGCTTATGCTTGCGCTTGCTTCACTTCAGTTCACATGTGCTTGTGCTTGTGCTTGCTTTACATGTACTTCAGTTCACACGTGCTTATCCTTGCGCTTGCTTCACTTCAGTTCACACGTGCTTGTGCTTGCTTTACATTTACTTCAGTTCACATGTGCTTGTGCTTGCTTTACATGTACTTCAGTTCACACGTGCTCAGTGCTCGAACTTGACGGTCGTTCACTTGTCCAAAACGAGAAAAAAACATGAAAAACGAGTACCTTTTTTGACAATTTGTCCTCTGGACGACTAAATTTTCTTCCCCTAAATGATATTCTGTTTGAGTTCGCAAAAGTAGAAGACGATATGGATCCTCAAATTGCAATCACGAACGAAAAGCGCTAGGTGTTTTTTTGCTTATGACAGCTAGAGGCCTGGGTTGAACGTGTTTCACAATGCACCATGGGGCACCCCAAGTTTTTCTACAGCCCCCGCGAATGTTCTGTACCACGTGATCGCTGTTTGCCTACCACCGGTTAGAGATTTTGTGTTGCGGCGTGAGAAAAGCAACGTGTTCTATTATTGTAGACCTGATAGAATGCCTCCTTGTAGACAGTAGAATGAGAGGCTGAGGTCACACGAGAAGGTTAAAGCAAGATTTAGTAACCTAAATCACTATTTAAAAAAGTGTAAAAACTAATCACAATTTACAAAACTCGAGAGGTATGTTTGTTTTGGAATGTTAATTAAAACGAAAAGTACATGTAGCTGTCAATATACAGACAAGGAGGTCATGCTTGTCTGCAGTTTCATTTTCCGAGTGCTTCGCGATGCTGGTCTTGGCCAACGTTATTAATATCGTTGCAGTATTTGAAACCCGGAGGGATTTGACTGGGGAAACTTGAAAGTTTAAAATGGCGGGAGATAAGACTGGTTGCAATATTGCTAGACTAGCTGTTGACATCCCCTGTCACGAACTCGCATATGATTGGTTCGCATATTGAGATTTAGATAAAGCCGCTTCATTTATATACTTGTTTAAAAGAATAGCAGTCTTCAGACAAATAGATAGACAAAAATAGACAAAATAAATGGACAAGTAAAATTCAAAATCTACTGGTCCCATGGAGTACCAGTCTCAAAAGTTAATTTCGAGCACTGCAGTTCACACGTGCTTGTGCTTGCGCTTGCTTCACTTCAGTTCACACGTGCTTGTGCTTGCACTTGCTTCACCTCAGTTCACACGTGCTTGTGCTTGCTTCACGTCAGTTCACACGTGCTTCCGCTTGCTACACCTCAGTTCACACGTACCTGTGCTTGCGCTTGCTTTACGTGTACTTCAGTTCACACGTGCTTGCGCTTGCGTCGATCACCTCAGTTCACACGTGCTTGTGTTTGCGCTTACGTCGATCGCCTCAGTTCACACGTGCTTGCGCTTGCGCTTGCTTCACTTCAGTTCACACGTGCTTGTGCTTGCTTTACGTCAGTTCACACGTGATTCCGCTTGCTACACCTCAGTTCACACGTACCTGTGCTTGCGCTTGCTTCACACCATATGGACCAGTCTTACAATGCGACAACTGAAACTGGGGCCACGTAGACAACGAGAACCAATTACATTGCAGAACGAAAACAAAGCATTCCAACTTACGGTTATTTGTGCCAATCAGTGTCGAGTAGAAGACAATAGCATTTCAACTTGCTGGAGCTTCGATCTGGTACAAACTTGGTGGACTAGTTCTGAAGTCGAAGTCTTTTGATGAATAAAATATGCGGATATGTTAGTATGTTTTATTTTCGTTGTGCAGTGTGTTTAGTTTTCGTTGTCTAAGTGGCCCCCGATTTAGTAGTCTCACTGTAAAGTAGTACCTAATGCCACCATATTACCACTCAGTTTTGATGGCTATTTTAAAGCTCGCGTGACATATTTGACGTTTTGCAGACATCTGTTGGCAGAGTGAGGGTGTTGTATTTGATATTACCACAAGAGAAGGCGGTTAAGAAACATCTTGCAAAGGAGATCCACAGCCGACAGCAAGGAGGACTTAGATTCCAGGTAAACGTTTGCGAATTCAGATGTGTGCTTTGAATCGTAGCTCATGTTTAATCCATTCAGACAGAATAGTCTTGACGTAAGCTTTGTTTCGATATATACACAGGAAAGCTTATGGGCGGAGCTCCAGTTATATCTGATCACAGCTAGTGAAAAGGGAAATAACAGAGGTTAAAATTAGAGAAAAACAAACCAAACTCCTTTTTGGTTACATTGAAACGTCACTTGGTAGTGATGGCAAAGAATAATGCATTGGACTTAAGCCACGCCTCATACGTAGTTCAGGCGTTAATATTACAGTGGTTGCTTGACATAATTTTTCTTATTATTATAATAAATAGTATACAACGTATGCTTGGAGTATATCTGAATAAATAGAGGTTTATTAGTCGGCTCAGCATCTAATACAGACTATTATTATCAGTTATACTTACAAGCAAGTGGCTAGAGTCCAGTACCGGTGTAGGTATTTTACCCCTTCTTTTTCTTGAGAAAAATTACCAGGATGAGGAAAGAAGAGCTAAATAAAATAATAGCTTATTTTCTTCTTCTTTACCCCGCTGTCGTGTGTTCGAACCGACGACCTTGCGAACTGCGAAATCCTAAGTAAGAGCGCGCGCTGCCGGAGCTAAAGTACTACAAATAGTTGAGGCCGTGAAATTAAAGGGGCTATGTAATGGTGTTGCGCAGTCGTATTTGAATGGTGGCTGTTAATTGTTACAAACAGTTAAAGTCTCCTTCCTTACTTCTTGAGTGAATTGATACGTAATGTTTTCCTTGAAAATCATGTCAATACACAGTTTGTTGGTCATTTTTGCATATTTGATTTTAACCATCTCACATGTGCACTAGGTTCGTCAGTTCATATGAGAATCGCTGCCAATAACTAATAGCGATGTTCACTGACACGTCATCCATTGTCATTAATGTGCCAATCGGAGATCCATTGGTTTCTGACACAAAGCGGCCTTTTAAAATCATAGTGGACATTAGCATAACAATTGTAATGTTTATAAACACGTAGTATCGCTAGATAATGGCCTGTCTCATTGATACGGCTCCTTTAATAGCACACATTGATTTAGCTTACCATGTGTAATAAACGTTATTTGTACAATGTACCTACAACTGAAATGGTATCCTACAACAGCACGGTATTCCACAACAGCACGGTATCCCACAACAGCACGGTATCCCACAACAGCACGGTATCCCACAACAGCACGGTATCCCACAACAGCACGTTATCCCACAACAGCACGGTATTCCACAACAGCACGGTATCCCACAACAGCACGGTATCCCACAACAGCACGGTATCCCACAACAGCACGGTATCCCACAACAGCACGTTATCCCACAACAGCACGGTATCCCACAACAGCACGGTATCCCACAACAGCACGTTATCCCACAACAGCATGGTATTCCACAACAGCACGGTATCCCACAACAGCACGGTATCCCACAACAGCACGTTATCCCACAACAGCACGTTATCCCACAACAGCACGGTATTCCACAACCGCACGGTATTCCACAACAGCACGGTATCCCACAACAGCACGTTATCCCACAACAGCACGGTATTCCACAACAGCACGTTATCCCACAACAGCACGGTATTCCACAACAGCACGGTATCCCACAACAGCACGGTATCCGCTTCACAACAATCGGGCTGACACACATTCGTAATCTTACAAGTGAAGTGCCCCGTAAAAATAATAGGAAATTGTTAGTTTTTAAGGCCTGTTTTTTTTTCAGATCACCGTGCTCAAAAGCACCTCGGATCTCTTGACATACATAGATTCTAGTCAGCTGACACGGTATTTCGATGGCACATTAGAGTACAATCACAGGGGATGGGTCAGGCTGCAAAAGGTGAGATAAACAACACTTTAACATACTGTTATTTCTTCTCTGGCTTCTTTATATTTCTTCCCCTCCCCTCCCTCCCCTCCCTCCCCTCCCTCCCCTCCCTCCCCTCCCTCCCCTCCCTCCCCTCTCTCCCCTCTCTCCCCTCTCTCCCCTCTCTCCCCTCTCTCCCCTCTCTCCCCTCTCTCCCCTCTCTCCCCTCTCTCCCCTCTCTCCCCTCTCTCCCCTCTCTCCCCTCTCTCCCCTCTCCCCCTCACTCCCTTGTTATGAAGTTGCCATGTTTGATATTACATGGTTCCTGTTTTATAGAATCAACCCTTGGAAACGTTTTTTTCCTCTGATCGTAGTATGTAGAGTGGAGATAAGATTAGCAATTCATGTTTTCCCAGAGGTTAGAGGACTTCTACCGGCTCGTTGATGACATTCAAGGCTACCTCCCCACCGCTCTCGAAAAGACGAGCAGCCTGAGGAAACTGGTGTCGAGTAGTGTGTCGGTGGAGGTTGACTCACTTTTACAGAAAGTTGAGGTCCAGAAATCGCAGATAAGAAAGTAATGCACCTTTACCATTACCAGTGATTCATCGTGCCATAATTCATTATTATTGTTTTCATTGAAGTGCGACCCTTGAAGTTTGAACACAGGTACCCCAGGCTCATTGTGCGTAACGGTTATTTCCGGCGATATTTGAAATTACAGTAAATGTATGGAGTTTTAGTTCGAATGCCCGAATGCCCTTCCCAATAATTATACTAAGGGAATGAAAATTACTGTAACTCCCTCAATATTGATCGGAATGGCTTGAAACTTCTCAGAAACTGAAAGAAATACACAAGAGACAGGTAATAATATTTTGACAATTTATTGAATTTTATTTTAGAGCAAACGGGCATTCGAACTAAAACTCCATACATTTACTGTAATTTCAAGTATTGCCGGAAATAACCGTTACGCAAAATGAGCCTGGGGTACCTGTGGTTTGAAGTCGCGTTTGGAAAATTGTATTTAGTCAATCGTCAATCAAACGTGGAGTCTAGACTCATACAAAGCTGTCACCGCCTGCATTTGGTTTGACGGTCTGCTAAATGCAATTTTCCAAACCCGACTTGAAACTTCCAGGTTCGCACTTCAACGATAACAGTAATACTACTGCCTACTGTATGTATGCACTATTTTTTACCTACATGCTTGAGATCGGATTCTGACACTGAATTGCATATGTATCTCGTCTTCGTTTGTTCAAAATTTGTTTGTTGATTGTTCTGGTGTCATACACGCGAGACATTTATCTCGAAGACAAGGCAGATAATGGCGGATTACTATTAGTATTACCTTGCTTAAATTATCTTAATACCATTCTTGGTATTGACGAGGGACGAGATATGAAATTGGTTAATTTTGTGATATTAATTTATAAGTTAACGTTGTATAAAGCTAAGCCAAGCGGCAAATCGCCAAAATTAGAGGATTTCGTACGAAAAATGAGCAAATTGAGCACTTTATTGCCAAAAAAAACGACAAAATTATGATACATTTAAGTAAGTGGGAAAAATTGATCCCCTTTCCCTAAATTATTAATTCAAGCAAATTAAAAACAAAATATCCTGTATAAACTTTTCAAAATTAGCAATGCCTTTTGTCTACCTTCGTTTTTTGTTTGTTTGTGGATTTGTTATTCATTGTAACTTGTGTATTGTAAATGTTTAATAACCAATAAACAATAAAGATTGCAAAAAAGTATTACCTTGCTGTCATTAACTTTTACCAACTGTTACCCTATTGTGATCCATTCCCATTGTGTTCTTACTGTACAGGAACCTCTACCTGGACGAGGCTCTAAAAGAAGCCGACCAGCTCACTGAGCTTACTCGTAGGCCTTACCTAGATGAAACGTTCTCCTGTGTGTCGAAGTCGCCATTGTTTGGGCTGATGATGGGAACTGTCCAATCACATTACAAGAAACTGTTACAGGCTAAAAACAAACTAGATGGGGCCTGGAGGGATTCGGAAATGAGGCTGACACAGACCTCGGACGCACAACATCTGAAAGACACCATGAACAAGGTGAAGTTTTCTTTAACGTCGAGATGGCGTTTGTGCCATCGTCATGCGCAGTAATAATGTCAAGCCTATAAGTGGAGTTCCAAGTACATGTAGATTAATTATTTCTTTTTTCCCAAGCACGCTACCACATTCAATAGGTGGTCAACTCCAAGGTATTTCAAATGATATATATTTCAGTCTGCACGACCTTCAATATACCCCGAGCTATCTTATGTTGAACTGATTGAGCACCTGTTATTGAAAGAGAATACGGAAGAGAAAGAAATACAATAAACAGTAGTAAAACGCGAGAAAAAGACGTGAGAATCGAAACCAGTCCATCGAGTTTCAGCGCTGTCTATTAGGCTACTCGGCCATCACGAACACATTGGATGTCACTACCCAAATAATGTAATTATACCTTACGTAGTGCGAGCGGGTGACGCACGGGTAGCGAGCGGGTGAGGTACGGGCAGCGAGCGGGTGAAGTACGGTCAGCGAGCGGGTGAGGCACGGGCAGCTAGCGGGTGAGGTACGGGCAGCGTGTGAGTGAGGCATGGGCAGCGTTGTTAGCTCACAGGCTGCCATATTCTACAAGTCAAAAATCCTAAGATTACACACACTCCCTATATACATATTGTAGGTTATCAACTGGATTCAACAAGAAGGTGATCTCTACCTTGATAAACACACATCCAGTGGTGACACCTTACACTCGACCGAGCTAATGAAGACAGATTTCGACAGCGAATTTTACACAACTGCTAAGGTACGTGATTGATACCAGAACATAGAATGAGGAGATGTTGTACTGAAGGTCTTCATGTAAAAGTATGGAAAACGAGAATTGAAGTGTTGTGATGTATTGGAATGCTTCTTGGGATGATGTTATGGCGTCATAATCATATTTTCATCAAGGTACAATTCGCCTACAGCTTATTTAAGGACACAATCTTTTGTAACACTGATTGGCTCAAATAACTGCAAGTTGGAATGTTTTGTTTTCTGTAATGTGATTAGTTCTCGTTGTCTAAGTGGCCCCGATTATAGTAGTCGCTCTGTACAACATGTCACTCTTAAACTTTGTGATAATATTTTTAAACAACTGTAATTAATGAAATATTTGCCGCCTTTATTCAATGTGTATAGGATTTCCTGGACTACAAAAATACTACTGGTGTCATATTTCATAACAATAAATCGAAGGAAACACCTTTCAAGTCATAGTGAAAATAAGGAAGAATATGAGCTTCAACTCCCAACTATTGTCATTTATTTCAGAAAATTATAACAGAAGGAAAGGAATGTTTACGAGAGGGGGATCTGGTAATTCGTGGAGGACATCCTGACCGCAAGGCCATCCAGGCTAACGCAGAGTCATGTGTGACTGTATTGACAAACTTTTCAAAAAGACTGGATAAAAGACGAACGGAATTAGAAGAAGCGTTTAGGTTTTACTCTTTGCTAGAAAAGGTATGGTAAGATAAACATTCATGATTCTCAAAACCATTGCAATACTCTTTTTTAGAGCATGTCTAGGTAGTACACTCGTTGTAACTGACTAATATGTATGTATAGTGGGTTTGCTATTGTTACTTCATGTGCATATTGAAGATTTGTGAAACGTAGGAAAGATTTACAGTGCCACTACGACGAAGTTTGACTATTTCTTTTGACACTTATGTGTCTTTCAAAAGGTCAAGCAGTGGCGGAAATAACCAAATTAGTGCAAAGGTTGCCAAAGGACCAAATTAGACTACGAATTTTGCGGAGAGTTTACAGTCAAAATCATGTCAGTTTATTCTATTTCTAGTAAATGGGCGAAGTGGCTAGCCCGACCGAGCTCTGACAGTGGAGTATCAGCCGTTCGAAGTGGGTATGGTGCGTCCCTGGAAAATCCAGGCGAGCCACCTTAAAGCACCCTGCTTGTGAATGCCGCTCTGAATGAGGCGGTTTTTTCAAAACCAGAAGGCGCTAGAAGTTCTCTTTAGCTTGGGCAATGTTGATAAAAGATGAGAATGCCCATCTAAATTCTCCATACATAATTATGTTATCAATCATGTCCAGTTCAGTACTGTCTATGCAGTCGTGGTTATTGTTAAGGGATTTTTGCTGCCAGTGATAATGACAGCGAGTTCTGTATGATAATGAAATGATGTTTGATAAGTGAAAGGATCGCTCTATTTATAAGGTTAGTATTCCAACTAGACTATTAAAACTTCTCAAAACCTGCCTATCAATCCCTCTTGAAATTATCATAAATTTTTCATTTTCTAGTGGCTCTGTACCAGATCACTTCAAGGTAGCTCAGGTTATTCCAGTGCATAAAAAGGACTCAATCACAAATTTGAATAATTACAGACCAATTTCTCTTCTCTCCGTTTTTAATAAGATCTTGGAAAAATTGATGTTTAAAAGACTAATTGCTTTTATAGATACAAATCACATTCTCTATGAAAATCAATTTGGCTTCCGTGCCAAGCATTCCACTTCTCATGCAGTTCTCCTTATAATTGATAAAATACACTGAAAGAGCGATTGAGGATGGGCTATACTCATGTGGAATGTTTTTAGACTTCTCCAAAGCTTTTGATACTGTTGATCATGACATTTTAATTGATAAATTGTATCATTATGGTATTCGTGGCATAGCACGTGATTGGTTTGTTTCCTACTTGAAAAATAGGCGTCAGTTCGTTTCAGTTGGGAGTACCAGATTTCTGTAACTGTAGCAAACTATTTAATTTTCATATTTTTGCAGATGACACCAACCTCTTTTGTTCCAATAACAATTTACTTGCCTTAGAAACTTCCATTAATGAAAATCTTAGATTAGTGTATAAGTGGTTATCGACAAATAAGCTGTTATTGAATATTGACAAAACGAACTTTATCATATTCCATCCTCCTCAAAAAGCAGTGAGCTATAAAATCAAATTATGCATAAACAATAGAGAAATTAAACAAGAAAAGAGTATTAAGTACCTAGGTGTCTTCATTGACTCAAATTTGAGTTGGAAACATCATATCTTACATATATCCAAGAAAGTTAATCGATGTGTTGGTATCATGTGTAAAATTCGACATTATGTCAGTTTGTCTATTTTGACTCAATTATACTATACTCTAATTTATCCTTTTTTATCATATGTCACATGTACATGGGGAAATACATACCCCTCTACTCTTAGGCCCCTAATCACACTTCAGAAAAAAGCAGTGCGTATTACCACTTTTTCCAAGTATAACGATCATTCTAGTCCACTGTTTAAACGATTAGGTATACTTAAATTTCTTGATTTAGTTTTCACTCACAATGCCTTATTTATGTATGATTTTCACCACAATAGACTCCCTGTTGCATTTAATGATTATTTTAGCCTTGTTTGTAACATTCATCAATACAATACTAGACTAGCTAGCAAAAAGGCATTTTATCTCCCAAAAATAAGAACAAATTATGGCAAATTTAGTATACGCTACACAGGTGTTAAAGTTTGGAACTCAATTGATGAAAACCCAAAATCCAAAAGTCGGAAATGTTTTGCAAAGCTTCTCAGAGACTCCTTTATAATGAATTATTGATGAATGTCCTTTTCATTACCATTACTACAATGTATTTTAATTAACTATCAGAATTATTAGCTTCCTACCTTCCTATTGCCATCTTAATTTTGTAGTTTTATAATACTTATGTACTGTAGCTCAGTTAAACATTGTTGTTCTTGTCCCCTGGCCTACCTTGTTCCAAATTTTGAAAGCAATTTTTAACGCTACTTAGCTCGAATAGCCCTCATGGTTAATCTAAGCAGCGTTTACTCTATCTAAGTCTTAAGTACCATTAGCAACATATTATTTTCTTTTCCTATATTTTGTTAGTTTCTGTATTCTTCTTTGTAAATGTACGAGTATAAATAAAAGCTTGATTGATTGGTTAGTATTACGTAGTAATTCTAAGAGGTCAGAGTTTTATAGGAAGGTAAACATCTGTTAATGCATTTGATCAAAGTTGGTCTCTGTTAATGTAAACTCTGCTCAACTTTTCGAGCAGTTTCATCGGAATTTTGTAAAAAAAAATATATTTCAAATCCACGTGGTGTCGTTATTCCGTTGTTATTGTCTACGTTCTGATGCGACGTTATCTTTTAGGCAAATGCGTGGTACGCAAAAGCGTCGGAGTTGTGGCCGCTCAACTCTGCAGTTAACGGCCATCAGTCAAGCTCCGTCCGCTCCCCTTCGTCCTACCGAGATGTCCAGCGATACGAAGACAAACTTTCCGACTTTTTACGTCGTTACCCTCCCCTTCATCATGATGAGCTGTCACTTATGATATCCCTAGGGGGGAGAGCACGGGATGTACAGCAGAGAAACGAAGCCCGGCTCTTGGCAAATCGTTGTAGCGAGCTGGAAAGAGTAATGACGGCTCCAGAGACGCATTTGCCTGAGTTTGGTGGTCACAGGAATGAACAGGACAGCGGGATATACAGTCCAAAGGGAACCTTAAGGTAGAACTCAATTTATATGCTAATACGAAGGGCGTAAGATTTATTCGTTCGGGCCAGTGGAGTGAGCCCGTCTTCTTTCCTCAGCGGCACAATGTTTAACACAGAAAACGTTTGTTACGTGTCGTTTTACCTTTTCGGATCTTTGGCAAAACCGGTCGTTGAAGTGATGTATTTGACATCATTCTATACGTTTTAAAAGATATTCGGCCAATAGTTAGACCCATGTTCGTCTCGTTCAATACATGTACGTACACGAACCTTAAACATGCATTCTGGACACAATCCACGTACTCGCAATGCATCATCGTTATACTCATGTAATACGTGCACTAATGTTGTTCACGTAACGGCATACTTTTATTGAAAACAAAAAATCACTTTCAACAACTTTCACAAGGTTCAAGGTTCTTTATTCTTACAGTAGTTACAAGTAGGTATGAAGTTTTACATAGGATTGCTGTGAGAAAAAAAACGTTTTCACGCCATGTGTTATTCCTGGAAATTGTCAAATCGTTTTTTCTCAGGAAAAAGGCAGCTGGAAACAGCAGGAAAATGGGCTCCACGAATGGCGATATGACATCATTGCCTGACCCAAGGGGTGTCCAGTCAGCAGCGCGACATGGGTCACATACCTTACCTGCTTCAGTAAGTCGAGATGGCCCAAGAGGCAATTTACGTCGTACAGCCCCTGTCGGGGGCATTTTGTCCCCAGGGCACACCTCAAATGGGCATCTTCCATCCGATTATGAGGAAGTTGCAAGGCCTTCAGAATCGAACTTCCTAAACAAGAGGTGTCCATCTGGATTTGATTGGAAGTACTTAGACCCGGATCCTAGAGTGAGGGAAGGGGTGCCTGGCCAGCATCGGACCAGGCATGGAAGGCCTCCTGTCAGGCAGTTTGGAAGGGACGAAGATATGTCGTCAAATTCGTCATACGAGTTTGTGCCACCAAAGCGGCGGAACAAGAAAAACTCTAGAAGCCTGGATGTGGAGACCTCTCGACTTATAGAAGAACAGCGACAACTCGAGAACGAACTAAGAGCGCTTGAGCCCGATAATGTAAAACTTATACCTCCTCTGGATCTTACGATTTTACATAATTCTAGTAGTGAAATATCATATCGAGGACAGGACAGAGTCCAAGAATTCTGTGAGAGTTCCGTAGAATTAAACGACCATAGAACGTCCGGTACTGATCGTTCTTATCATCAAACAGGCCCAGGTGATAACCGTAATGGGATTCGAACATTTGCGTCTCCTTCTAGCTCGCACCAGGAGGCTTATTCTCGATTTAGCGCTTCCGCTGAGACACGTCCCTCGATACCCGAGTTGAACCATCTATATTCACCGCCATTTGCAACACTCCAGAGGTTGCCAAAACAGAACTCATCACGAGCACAAACTGACGCATCCAGAAACCGTCTAGATCCTCCATACATTAGAAACACACTGAGAGGAGAATTGTTTTCTGATGATTCAGTTGATAGAGAAGTAGAAGGATTACTTAATGACGTTTTGCAGAGCTCACAAAATGAAGGAATCAAATCATCGCAAGATCATTACGAGGATGGTGTCCCGATCTCACAAGATAGAGCAAATTCACACCAAGGAATAGGCCATCTGACCGACTGGAATGCTGGTGAAGAGATATCAGTGGATTATCCTATGGAGTTCGATGGCTACATGTTGGATTCACACAGTAAACGTTATGTATTTGAACAGCAACCCTTCAAAATACCATTAGTTGCGAGTTCACCTCGGTATGACCCGCGTTTGATGTCATTTAGGACGTCAGATGATATTCTTTGGAACTACAACGATCTCAGAAAACAGGAGATGTACTGGAGGGAGAAAATAAGAACACATCGACGAACCCTTGAGCAAAGGCTTGATATACTTTCTAGACAGGACGTCGAGGAACAGTACTTTTATGCACAAGGAGAATTGTGTAAAGTCGAGGAAGTCCTTGCAAGATTGCTTGCTAGTCTATCAACCGCTCACGTGGAGTGGCTGACACAAACCCCATTTTCGACTCAAAATTCGCAGTCTGAAGAAATACCCCCTCATTTGAGCCAATCAGGCTTAAATGCACATGACAATCACGTGCTATCTCAACGTTTCAGTGGCTTCCAATATAAAACGGAAATAGATCACAACACAAATGGCGGGAATTTCGAAAGACATGGATTATCTTCAAATCAAGGAAAGCACGTTTTGCCAGTCGTTCAAATTCAGCCTGTAAATCGTGTTTTACCTGTTAGTCTGATGGTGCAAGATCCGAGAGTGTCTCTTTCTCGAAATAGGACTCCAGAATCAGCTGTTAACATTAGCGATAGCCTTCTTTGTGTATTTCGTCCAGTGGAAGGACTTCTGACATCGAGTACTCGTTCTAACACTGAAAACCAAAGCCCCTGGTCAGCATCAGGAATTCAGGTTGATCAGAGTGATAAACAAACACAAACACTTGATGACAAACATACTCAGACAAACGGTAGTACCGACCGCCACGAGGACGCATCCATACCTCAGCCGCATCACGCTAACAGGAACGTTGGTCACGTAACACGAAGAAAGGAAAATGTTATAGAAAATAGTGCTGCTGAACAGTTAAAAGGTGCCCCACGGCTTCGTGCGTCGGGAACGTCATGTCTTCATCGTGAAGAGGAGAATGGGAAGAACAGTGAACAGCAGTCAGTTCTCGCTTCAAGAGACAAGCGAGGTGGAACTGTGGACTCAGTTGATGGCCACATAGTTGGTCGTGAAGGTGCTAATAGGATTTTTCGACCCGTTCCACTTCCAAGAGATCGTACGAGTAATCATTCAAAGGAACAACTACAGAAAACAGAGAATACGACCGAGGAAGGAGGACAACACAACCAACTGGACAGAAAACAACCACAGCCATTACCGCGGCGCCAGGTAAAGTAGTACAAAACTCAGTTTGTCATAATTGTAAAGAAATACCATACCACCATACTATTACTACTTAGTCATTTATCATATCTATATAGTATCTACTTTTGTGTGTGTGTGCCTGCATATGCATGCTTGTGGGTGTGATCAATACTTGTATATTTCCGCTGTTGCTTGAAACTGGTGGTTTATTGAATAAAATGATGATGATGATGGTAGACTGAAAAGGTTAATGGCTGAGGTCACACTCGCGAGTTAACATAAACTCAAGTAAACCAGCAAAAACTGTGGCTAGGACCTTTTTACTATAGTTAAAATGATGAAGTAGCTATGATGCATTCCAGATGTGCGTGTTCGATTTTTTGGTATAAGTAGAATCTACATACTTTAGGAAGTGTTGACACGTCGAAGACCATGATATGGTTTAATTACCTCAAGTATGAAAAGAAAGACGACAAGCTGTCAACTAAGTCAACAAAGTTTAGATAAACTGGTGATAAACCCATCTTTTGAGGTAGGGTTAACTATGGTTAACTTTTCTTTCCTCCCGCCGCCGTTGTCAGAGCAAATTACCAAAGTTGAGTTTACTATATAGTAAACCGTAAAATGCAGTTCACAGCGAGGATGCCGTGAACTATAGTTAAATCCGCTTACCTATAGGTACCTTTGTTGATTGTGACCCCAGCCAATGGCAACTTCAGTGTGACCTGCATTTTACGGTTTACTTTAGAAAACTCAACTTTGGTAATTTGGTCCGACAACGGCGGCAGGAGGAAAGAAACGTTGACTACAGTTAACCTACCTAAAAATCGCTGAGGTGACACTTGGACGTTAACTATAGTAAACCAGCCAAACTATGGTTAATAATTCTAAAATAGTAGCCTTGAGAAAATTAGACGCCTGTCTGAGAGGCGTCTGATTTTCTCGGCTGAAATGACATATGATGCATTCCAACGTGAGTACAGTCGAAGCTCTATGAGCGACCGCTCTCGTAAGCGACCATCCGATAACGACCAAGATTTTGAATTCCCGTTTGAATTGTCACTCAAACTCTGTAATGAAAAGCTCTCGTAAGCGACCAAACGTGATTTTCCTTTGTTTTAAGCTCTCGTAAGCGACCAGTCTGAAATGCGTCTTCAAAACATCAGTCAACACCTGATAAAACTTACATTCCGCGGCATTTGTACTAGCAAGAGTAATCCTTATTTTGACATGAGAATACACTACAATTAGCGTCCTATTTATAAAACTAGTGGCACGTGTAGCGGATATCAAGTGTCCTGTCGGCAGTAACAAGAAACAATAAAGAAATAAAAACAATAAAATTATATACCTTTAGTGGTCACTACAGTTAACGATTTTCTTTAATGTAAAAAGCTCTCGTAAGCGACCAACACCTATTGTTCGCATGCGTGGTCGCCTACGAGAGTGCATTCTCGTAAGCGACCAGCTCCGTTAAGGACCAAAATTTTCGATTCCCGAGGTGGTCGCTTACGAGAGCTTCGACTGTACCACAAATTGAGGTTTAATTACATGTACCTCAAACATCAAAAGAGATGACAAGCTGTCAACTAAGTCAATTAAGTTTAGATTAAATTAGTGATAAACCCATCTTTTCATGTCGGCTATTAAACTATAGTTAACTTTTCTTTCTTCTTCCCGCCGTTGTCGGAGCAACTAACCACAGATGAGTTTACTACGGTAAACCGTAAAATGCAGGTCACACTGAGGATACCGTTAGCTATAGTTAAATCCGCTTATCTATAGTAAACTTCGTCCAGTGTGACTTAAACTAAATAGTTAACTGTGCAAACTCCCCTATGGCACATGATATGATCAGTGGATTTATACTAGTCATAATAGTGGCTCTCGTCTCGTATCGTCCGTAAGTTAATTTGAAATAGACCAGACTTAAATTTGCATTACGAAGAAAGAGAGGCAAAGAGTTCCATTCCGGGATAGTGCGTGGAATAAAGGAGGACATGTAACAATTCTTATTAGTTGGAATGTTCCTTAAAGCAAGATTTGTCGATTGTCTAGTTGTACGGTTACTTGGATTTACTAGATTCATCTCAAAATCTAAATAGTGGTGTACAATTTTGTACATCAGGATAAGACGAGCTGCTGTCGTGCGTTCCTCAAGACTCTGCCATCCGATTCTCTGAATCATCTTCGTCACACTTGACTCTCTGTGTTAATCTTGTGAGACAAAGCGTGCAGCGTCGTAATGTTACCTTTCTCACGGGGATCCCAAATAACACTGCAATATTCCATTTGGGGTCTCACGAGCGCCTTAGGCTATGTTCTTCACTTTAGGGGTACAGTACTTTAGATTCCGACGGAGCAGACCAAGAGACTTGTTGGCTTTGGTGGCAATCGACTTAATGTGTGAGCTTTTCTGTAATGTCAACCCCTAGATATTTCTGTTTATACCTCAGCCATTATGGGTTCATCGCTAATTAATTGCCAAAGAGCAACGGAACGAAGACGCGAGGTTGCGAGGCGGCAGAATTATAGTACCGATGCGCGTACATTGCGGCGATAGGCAGAAAAAAGCTTGATTCATCTCGAATTCGATGTGTCCGTTAATGGAAGGTAACAATTGACGCTTTTGCGCATGCGTTGGAATGTTGTTTGGTGCCAATCGCCACATGCTTGTCATCTTACTTTTGATGTTTGAGTTCATTAAACCCTTTTGTAGTTTCCGAACTTTCAACACTCACGTCTGGAATGCGCCATATGTCATTTTATCCGCTTCACTATTTTAACTATAGTAAAAACTCCTAAACCATAGTTTTTCTGGGTAATAATAGATAACTCGCTAGTGTGACCTCAGTCAATATCTATCACTAATTATCGTGATCTAAACGTCTTGGGGTTGATCGCATCACTAATTGTAAAGTAAACGTTTAAGTAAAGTAAAATAAACAGTCCGCAATCTTACTGCTTTAATGTCTAGTTTAAGGAAGCTGCTAAACCAGTACCTGTCACAAAGCAGGCAAGTTTCAACGATCAAGAGGTGAAATTGCTCCAGGAAATGCTTGATCGGGAACAGAAAGAACTTGAGGACGTGATGGATCGTGAGCGACAGAAATACAAAGAGGAGCAGAGAAGGTTAAAAGAGGAGGAGAACGAGCAGCGTGATTGGCTACAGAAGCAGCAACAGCAGGAACGGGAAAGACAACAGCGCATGCGTGATAACCTGGAGAACAAAGCCAAGCAAGCGGAAATACGGAAACAGGAAGTTAATCAAGAGGTAAGGATCAAGGAACATCATCATTATTTTTAAAATGAAACAATGGATGACTAGTTTCTGTAAAAAATACTGTTATAGGCCTTCTTCTTCACTGAGTTGATCAACTAAAAGATGATAATGGTAGGCTAACCGCTGGAGATGATGATGGTAGGCTAACTGCTAGAGATGATGATGGTAGGCTAACCGCTGGAGATGATGATGGTAGGCTAACTGCTAGAGATGATGATGGTAGGCTAACCGCTAGAGTTGACGATGGTAGGCTAACCCCTAGTGTTGACGATGCTAGGCTAACCGCTGGAGATGATGATGGTAGGCTAACTGCTAGAGATGACGATGGTAGGCTAACCGCTGGAGATGATGATGGTAGGCTAACTGCTAGAGATGACGATGGTAGGCTAACCGCTAGAGTTGATGATGGTAGGCTAACCCCTAGTGTTGACGATGGTAGGCTAACCGCTAGAGATGACGATGGTAGGCTAACCCCTGGTGTTGACGATGGTAGGCTAACTGCTAGAGATGATGATGGTAGGCTAACCCCTAGTGTTGACGATGGTAGGCTAACCGCTAGAGATGATGATGGTAGGCTAACTGCTAGAGATGACGATGGTAGGCTAACCCCTGGTGTTGACGATGGTAGGCTAACTGCTAGAGATGATGATGGTAGGCTAACCCCTAGTGTTGACGATGGTAGGCTAACCGCTAGAGATGATGATGGTAGGCTAACCGCTAGAGATGACGATGCTAGGCTAACCCCTAGTGTTGACGATGGTAGGCTAACCGCTAGAGATAATGATGGTAGGCTAACCGCTAGAGATGACGATGCTAGGCTAACCGCTAGAGATGCTTAACCACTGTGCCATCCCGGCTCATTCAACATTGTGATCCGTGAGTCATCCAAGGAGTACTTTTCATGTACATACAATGTACACTATTTAAATAAGTCATGTGGTTTTCTTTCGCGATCTAGGGTTAATCCAAACTCGTGTGTTTTCAAAGAGTATCACATTTGTGTGATCTTGGACTCATTCAAATTCATTTATATATCCATTGCACAAAATTGTAAAGTATAGAATAATAAGAAAGGAAAGAAAATGGAAAGGAGCATAAGCTTACAGCACGTGCTTATGCACCTTGGATAGTTAAACCCATGTGGGTGGAAATGAATGAATTAAATAATAGAGCTAAGTATATATATATATATACATGCAGTCTGTAGTGATTCAAAGCCAAAGAAGTGGTCTACAAATTAAATACAATGAAGTAAGTAAGCAACTAAATTAGGTATATAGGGTAACTTACATTAAAGTTAATTAACCCTTTCCCTCCTGCACCGCCCGTAACCGCCCAATACGAAGCATGTACCTGGAGAAAATTATTGCATCAAACCTAGACATGCTGGAAATACGATGTTGTGATATTATTTCAAGGGATGAATGACTTCGAAGCCACAGCTGTAACGGGGATCACTTGAGTCTCCCACTTTGGAGAAAAACTCAATAGAAAAGCTAAGTAAACGCAAAACCAAAGCAATCACCGAAAACATTCGACACTCAATTGAAACCTGCTCCGGCTATTACACATGTGTACGATAAACAAAATAGAGCCTGGGAACAAGATTGGTGTACGATCGGTTCCTAAGGACAGGTAGCTTGCGAATACATCGGGAGCCACAATCAAAACACGTCCCCCGAGAGAGTCGTGTGCGATTCGAGGACAAAAATTCCATATGACTGATGACGTTATGCGTCTAGGATGTGGTCACGTCGTTTGCCTAATTATCACATACAAGCCAAACAAATAAGGCCACCAGATGCTGGCCGCATAACGTCATCAGTATGGAATTTGTGGCCTCGACGCAGTCTTTATCGGGGATGCGTTTTGATTGTGGCTCCCGATGCCAGACGACTGTATTCACAGGCTATAGGACAGGAATCGCTCAACACATACCTAAACTGCCCTTGGTCGCTAAAGGACGGTGTACTAATCAAGCATTGAACTGAGGATTTGACATACTTCGAAGGTTGGCTTTGATGACAGAATGGTTATGGGTTCGGAATCAATAAAACCCTCTCTCAATTTTTTTCACTTCTGCTTACCTGTAAACCCTGGAATCCTATATCGAAAACCCCGTCGGTAACCTGGGAACTTGTGTTCGAAGTGGTTAGGGTAAGTTTTATGGTTCGGGTTGTGCACTTATCAATTGAAACCCCGAGCCCCCACGAACTTGAAAGTACATAGGTCAATCACCATCAAATTCCTCATATATCCCCATGGAGGGCGGCCCATGGAGGGGAGGGGGGTTCGTGGTTTCAATTGATAAGTGCATTAGGGTTTGTGTTAGAGATTGGGTTTGAAGTTTATTGAGCGATTCCTGTCATCAGGAGCGCGTTTCAAATTTACCACCACCTCACTGCACCCGACTCGATGTCAAATTCTCCACCCTACCTACCACGTCAAAATTCAAATGCCCCTGTCCTGGGACAAGGACAGATGTTAAATTCCCGAGGGTTGTAATTAATATGCAAATTAGGGTGATCGTTTTTGAATAAAATAGCATGTTACAAATGAACGTAATTATGACGGGTAATTTGACTTTTGTTTTCAGCCTTCTGAGCAAAAGCAGAACATTCAGAGGCTACGAGAAAGGCGAACGCATTACTTCAAATCGCAAACGAACTCTGTAACGATAAGAGAAAATGAGGATACTCCTTCGCCAAGACCGCGACCGCTTGGAAATACTACCAGGGCGGATGAACACCCTGCGAATGGAAGAGACAAGGAAGACAGTGCAGAGAGAACTGGGGCGAGTGTTAACAGGAGCGAAACCATCGGAACACGTTCTTCATCAGCCGGAAGCATTCGGGATATTGATATTGATCAGACAGACTTTGTTAGCGAAGAGAGTCTTCTTTCTACGGAACAAGAGCTAATAGAGCTCCTTAAAGGGGCGCAGAACGAAGATAGGTCTCCCAGTGTCACAAGTACATGCAGTTCTGATTTCCATGGTAACAAGGAGGACATAGAAAAGGAACGTGTTGACGGTGAAATTGATGTACCAAAAGCAATTGCTTCTGACGAGGAAGCAAAGCTGACTACTTATGTAAAGAGACCATCTGATTCAGATAGTTCTGATGATATTCGGTTAAACTCTGGGGCGAAAAGGTTCGACGATGAATCACAAACGAGTGATTCAGACACCGGAGAGAAGAAGTGCGATAGTGTTGAGGATTTTGAGAAAAACCTTGAAAGTGAAATGTTTACGAAGGAAGAAAAAGATGCGCTAGAAGCTGGCACACGGATTGATTTGGATGAAGAAGATGAAGAAAGTATTAAGTTTGATGATAAAAGTGCTTCCATGGAAGAATTTGAATTCTTGGAGCAAATGCTAAGGTCGGAGAAAGAAAAACAACTGCTCACAGTGGATGAAGAATTGTATGAGATGTCCGATTCGTCGGATGAAGAAAAAGGAGATTTAGAGGAAATCGGGACTGACGAAAGGAATAATCGTATTAACTTAAAGGCAAACTATGAAATTGAACTTGCGGCGTCAAACTGCATAGATATTAATACAAATACAAGTGAATACAGCGACGAAAACAATACGGCAGAAGAAATAGCAAACATCGAGCAAGATAACGAAACTAATGAAAGTCCGTTACCCGAGGGCGATAAGTTCAGTATTCGGACCCCAAGTTCTGATTTAGGAACCAAAAACGGCACTGAACAAAAATCTTCAGCAACAAATGAGGAGGAGGATTTACTCGATCTTGTTGGCACCAGTGACAGCGACCAAAATAATACAGCAGACGAAATGGTGAACACTGAGCAAGATAACGAAACTAATGAAAGTCCATTACCCGAGGGCGATAAGTTCATTATTCGGATCCCAAGTTCTGATTTAGGAACCAAAAACGGCACTGTACAAAACTTTTCAGCAACAAACGAAGAGGAGGATTTACTTGATCTTGTTGGCACCAGTGACAGCGACCAAAATAATACAGCAGACGAAATGGTGAACACTGAGCAAGATAACGAAACTAATGAAAGTCCATTACCCGAGGGCGATAAGTTCATTAATCGGATCCCAAGTTCTGATTTAGGAACCAAAAACGGCACTGTACAAAACGTTTCAGCAACAAACGAGGAGGAGGATTTACTTGATCTTGTTGACACCAGTGACAGCGACCAAAATAATACAGCAGAAGAAATGGTGAACATTGAGCAAGATGATGAGACAAATGAAAGTCCATTACCCGAGGGAGATAAGTTCAGTATTCGGATCCCAAGTTGTGATGTAGGAACCAAAAGCGGCACTGAACAAAAATCTTCAGCAGCAAAAGAGGAGGAGGAGGATTTACTTGATCTTATTGGCACCAGTGACAGCGATAGCTCAGACGAACTCGAAAGCCAAGAAAGCACGGACGATGATTTGATTAACACGGGAGGTATTCCTCTGAGTCGAGTTAGTGCAAACTATTCCAAAACACTGGAGATGAGTGAGGTTACTACGCATACTCAGCGTGTGGTACTGTGTTCAGCAACTTATCCCGGACCACCAGCGCCAGCATTGCTCAGCTCATCCACCACTGATCAACAAGTTGCCTTCGTAAGTTTGTCATTAGTTATACACAGTTTTGGTGTTTAAAAATGTTATGTCAGATATTTTCTAGGGTTTGGCAAAACATTACTTAAACAAGGACTCGCACTGCACTATAAAATGGATTGCTCCTCCCCTTTTCTAGCCCTTTGGGAATCGAAGTTTGAAATTAAAATTCATACCTGAAGCAAGTAAACAAGTTATCAGTCCTCTCCTGTTAGAATACTAAATTGCTGACGCTAAGGGACCGGCCTTTAATTTCAAGGGGGTGGGGGCTGGTGGAAAGAGGTGATGGGTCCCCAATTTTCATGCAGCTAATTAGGGGGGCCATAGTAAGCTAGAGGGAGAATTTGGGGGAGGGGTCATCAAAAATTAATCATGGCGTTTTACATTTGCACCAGCCCCCCTCTTAATTAATGACCAAATAAGCTATATAAAAAAATAGGAAAAACAGCAGGAAGCTACTTGCTCAGTTATACCTGTTAATAGTGATTTAGAACCGTTTACAAACGCTTTAGTGAAACATTCAAGTGTTTGATTTTGAATTTCGCGCGATCACAAAAGTCAGAGATCACTCCAGCGGAACATCACATGTTAGAGATGTTCACTTGACAAAGATTGAGTGACAACTGAAGGTGTGAGCGCCCTTTTATAGTGCGTGTCCTTGTTTAAGATATGACGATGCATTGTTTTTAAACTCGATATTCAGGAACAAAGTGGAGGTACAGTTGTGGTGATTGATAACGGTTCAGGTCTATGTAAAGCTGGCCTGTCTACAGATGACATGCCTCGTGTCGTGTTCCCGGCGATAGTTGGACGACCACAGTACAAGGTAAATGAACTACTGTCATATCCTTCAGGGCCCGGTTGTTCGAAGCAAGGGCACTACCCCGGGATTAAATCGCTAACCTGAGGGTAAACTGTATAGATTCGAATTACAGATTTGGCGCTGTCATAGGGATAAAGTTACCCTTGCTTCGAACAATCCGGCCCTGAGCCACAAAGTCAGTGAGTGTTCATTATTTGAGGGGGGTTCAGCATTTCATCTACATTTATTTCTTCTGTTAAAACTTTGATTGGCACTTAAGAAATTTAGTAACTAATTGCATAAGTAAGTAAATCAATAAATGAAATTTTGTCTATTATATTATAAACAATTAATAACATGGTTTTGATAATAGTATTTGGCATACCAAAGTATATACCACTCACCCAGTGGTATTTCGAAATTGTCTGTTATATCACTTGTGATTTTATACTCAATACAACTAAAACTATGCCATTTCCCATACAAATACCATCAGGCATCAACCTAGAAAACAGACTATATCGCAACGCCGCAGTGCGCTCTGGGATGAATATCTCAGTTTTCCATTGTCTTTGGGCGGCCATCTTGGATTTAACAATGGAAACTGAGATATCCATCCCAGAGTGCACTGCGACGGCGGGATTGCGATATAGTCTATGGTAAGTTATGGAGGGGCCCATAATAAGGTAAAACCTTGACATGATGAACCCCCTCGAAAGGACTGTTTCTGCCATAAATAATGAACACTGCCTTATACAGCTATATTTATTAGCCTAATTATTTGATGATGATTTTTAATGTACTGCATTACCTTTATATATAGGCTAGGCCTTCTGAAGTGATTAATTTTAAATTGCATTAATTTTCTTATAATCATTTTCTCCCCTTACCCCTCTCCCTGTGTGTCATAGGAAGCCATGATGCACGATTACAAGGATACTTATGTCGGAGATGCAGCACAGAGCATGCGTGGTGTACTGAGCCTCACCTACCCCCTGGAGCACGGAATTGTCACCAACTGGAACGACATGGAGTTGGTATGTAATCATGCTATGCTTTCTCTGATATGAACCTGTGAACTTATGCCATGTTTACATCATTACAGGTATGGGAGCACACATTCGACCAGCTTCGTGTGAGTGCAGCAGACTTCCCTGTGATATTAACAGAATCACCTCTCAATCCCAAGAACAACAGGGAGCTGATGGTCCAGCTTATGTTCGAGACGTTCCACGTACCTTGTTTATACGTTGCTGTTCAGGCTGTAATGGCGCTGTATGCATCAGGACGTACAACAGGTAAAATCTGTTTGTAGCTTTCTTCCACAGGAAAGCCCCCTTTAAAGGGCTGTTGGAACAAATTGCAGTTCAATTGTTGGCCAGATGGCTTAAATTGAAAATTTGTTGAAAAATTGGAAATATATATTAGTTTTTGAAAAAAATTGGATATGAGTATGGGCCATTTTGGGCTTTGAATTCGGGGGCGCCGCCATCTTGGATCTGATGACGTTTTTCGGCCAGAAAAACAATAGCTCTTGTAGTGTACCAATAGCGGTCCCTATTGTCAGAAAACAATAGCTATTGTCGTGTAACAATAAGGACCGCCGTGGAACGTCATCAGATCCAAGATGGCGGCGCCCGCGAAATTCAAAGCCCAAAATTGTATCGAATGTTTTCCAAAACTAAAATAAAATTCCATTGTTTTACAACAAATTTTCAATTTAGACCATATTAGTATTACTAAGTAATTATCGGCAATTTGTTCCAACAGCCATGGTTTCCTTTAATGATTCTAGGAAGTATGGGCATCAGTTGATATTATAGGAAAATCACATGCCTGACGAGGGAATTCAACGTTAAATTGCACGAGAAAACCGATATCGCCCGAGTTTCTAGTGCAATTTAACGTGGGATTACCGAGTCGGGCATGTGATTTTCCTTGATGATCTAGCACTTTTGTTGATATTTTGCTAAGTTCTAAATAGCGCGCGTAGTCTACAGTGGCGATTCCACTCTGAATCACCACTCCTCTCAGCCAATCAGCGTCTGATTTCGCAAACGCACTCGTGCGATTCAGCTGTGGCTATACAATTCTAAACAATTATTGGATTAGGGTGAGCGTGATATCGGAAATTGTGAAGACCAAGGTATTTGTTATCAGCCGAAGCCGTTTCTCGACATAACTGCAAACAATATCGCAGACATTTAGATTTCTTGGACTTTTTCAATCAGAAACGAGATTGTGCCTTGAATGTATAATAATGAGAATGCTATTATATTTTGCGCGTTACAAGGAGCTTCGAGCGTGGTGGGGGTGGGGGGTTGGGGAGGTAGAGACTGCGGGCATGTTTATTCAAGTTCAATATGCGCTCGCAAAGTATGAGCTCCTTTAAAATCTCAGAATGCACCAATGTAATACAAAGGTGAATATTCTCGTGCGGGCATGAAATATGAATAAGGGGAATAAATCAAGTGTTTTTACTGTACACCAGGTACTGTATTTGACTGCGGGGATGGCGTCAGCCACACAGTTCCAGTCTACGAAGGCTATTGGTTGCCCCATGCCACCCAGCGGATGAACCTAGCCGGGAGGGACTTGACACGATACTTGCAACGAATTCTCATGGAAAGGGGCTACTCGTTCCAGTCCTCTGCAGAGCAACAGATTATACGGGACATTAAAGAGAACCTTTGTTATGTGGCAGAGAACTTTGAGAAGGAATTACGGGACTCTGAAACGACTAACGACTGTGAGGCCTTGTACACGGTAGGATTTAGAAAGATTGTCTTGCAATATTGCTACAACGAACTCGCCAAATACACAAACAAAATATATACCCACAAACCAGAGGAATTATTTTCATTTTTAAAATACTTTAGGGTAATGAAAATATGGGAGTAACAACGGAAAGGGAGTAAAGAAGCACGATTTGAAATAACAATGTGTCACATGATAACGAGTGGTTTTATGCGATGGGCTGTGCAAGTTCAAGTTCAAGTTTATTTTTCACACTGTTTACATAAAATACAATAATAATTAATACGAAAGATACACAAAAAAGAGGAGAATTACAAAACTGGTATGCAGTGGCCAAAATAGCGAATGCTGTCGAGTTGGTTATATTTACTGCCTGTGTTGAAATTACAACGATTGAGTTTGTTTTATTTTTGTTCAAAAATGTCCAACCTTCATTTAGGCATCGCACACTTCACAAACGACAAAGCGTAAGTCAAACAGAGAGTTCAAGTAGCTCTATTTATTTCACGTTATTAGTAATTAAGTAATGGTCCGCGCAAGAGGTAGGCATATGTTATGCATGGAATGTAAAAACGTGCTAATTGTGGTATTGTTTCAATCTTCCACCTCATTGGCTTAGACATTAAAATCTATCTAAAATTGAAGAAGAAGAACATTTTTTCTCATTTTGTAAACAGATTTGAATTGCATCTAGTGAAAACTCTCATAACTTTCAATATGACGAACTTTCAATATGGGGAACATTTTTGAATTGAACGTTTTCTTGGTTATTGTTTTGCACTCTTCTGATTGATCAAAACGTTTTCACACAAAAGAACTCTACCTTTAAAATGCATTTTTTAGTGGATATAATTTCAGAAATTTCTGATTTAAAGTGCCCCTACGATCAAATTTTGACATATCAATGTTTTTGCATATTCATAAAGTAGAGTTCATATATTATTACCAGTTCAAATTGTTTTTCGATACAACGACAGGAAGTCTTATTTTTTTAGCTCCGAATATTGAATCTACACGTCCGCCATTACTGGAAGCCGTGCCCTTTGTTCAGCTTTAAACAAAGGTTTATTCACCGGAAATGATGTCATACACTTAACGCTCGCCTGCAGAACACAACGCCTGGAGGCATATTTCTACTAAAAACGTCTTCACGTACATAAGAAGAAAGTTATATTTATCTTTGCGAGGTTGGCTACTTTTTTATGCACGCTATTTCGCGCCACGAGGTTGTCGTGTTAAGTGTATGACATCACTTCCGGTGAATAAACCTTTGTTTAAAGCTGAACAAAGGGCACGGCTTCCAGCAATGGCGGACAGGATTTTACCGGTAAACTCTCCTAAAATTTGTGGTTTAAGATGCCCATTTGGGAATATTTTTTACTATTTCGGATATTTCTAATACTGATTGACCTATAGACACTGAAAAAGTGGCAAATCGAAATGGTAAATTTTCGTCGTAGTGGCACTTTAAGGGTTGATGAGTTGTCAGTATGAAAAACAGAAAATACTAAAGTGGGGAAAGCAAATTGCATCTGAACAATAGAATTGTGCCTACCTCTTGCGCGGATTGTTACTTAAGTTTCAACGATGTTTCTCTGTCTCTATTTTGCTACGGCAAAAATGGTAGGCGGAAAATCACTAGCCTGCGTCGCATCAGAACTGAACCCTGGTTAAGTCTGTTCTTTTTGCTTGTCTGGTATTCGTGTCTCAGATAACAGCATTGTTTATGATCGTTTTTCTCCAGCTGCCGGACGGTCAGTCGGTACGAATTGGCAATGAACGTTTTCGAGCACCCGAAGTACTGTTTCAACCGTCTCTCCTGGGACAAGACGTCGAAGGGATCCACGAGTCCGTCTTTAAATGCATCAGGAAATGTGATATTGATATCAGGAAAGACTTGTTTGAGAACATTTTGTTGTCAGGTGAGTTATTTGTGACTCCTATTGAGTTAGGGTGGTAGTTTCACAAATATAGAGGCATACTTTTCTTCATGTCCATTTTATTCCAGAACATCCGATTCTTTCTTTACGAGTGCGCGCATTATGACGTAACTAATTCGAAGTAATTCATAATTCCATTTTCCGACACTTTCCCGGGCCGGCAAGGTTAAAAGGTACAATAGTTACTGATAAGGAAGTGTTCAAGAGGAGTGTGTCTTAATAATTCATGCTATTTATTCAGACAGTTCTTTTATTCTCTCAGCAGCCCGCTGAGCGGCAAGGCTCATAGGGGGACGTTGCTCCTTAGTCATTGTTTGAGTTTCTGCATCCACATTGCCTTCTTCCTTTGTGACGTCTGATATCTCCAGGGGATATAATTTTTCAATGAGTCTTGATAGTTCTTTTCCACTACTGACTCACAGTGAAACAGCTTTCACTAAATTATCTCTTCCTGGATGCAATTTGGTCACGACGCCTAGCTTCCATTGGCTGCGTGGCACGTTATCGTGTATTAGCGCTATGTCTCCTACGGTTATCGTAATAGACTCTTTGTTATGTGTTTTATTTCGGGAAGAATGATGCTCACATAAATTTGTCAAGTATTCTTCTCGCCATCGGGCCCAGAAGTCTTGCATCAGTTTATTGTGATACCTGGCTCTTCTGGTGAGATCTTTGGTTGTAATCTCTGTTGGGGTGTAATCTGGGTCCATCTCTTCTTGTTCAGCTTGTGAGTCGGGTAGTGTTAGCAGCCTGTGGCCACATAAGAAATGTGATGGGGTGAGTGGAGGAGCATCATTGATGTCTACATATGGATAGGTTAATGGGCGACTGTTGAGTGTTGCTTCCACTTCAGTCAAGACTGTGTTCAATTCTATCATATTTAGACATGCTTTCCCGATTATTTTCTTGAGACATCGCTTCACTAGTCCTACTAGTCTCTCATAGAACCCTCCCCACCACGGCGCTCTTTCTGTTCTAAAATTCCAGTTGATTCCATTGCTTGCGAAGAACTTTTGTGACGCTGAAGCTTCAAGAATCTGTATTTTCAGTGCTTGTAATTCATGTGCGCCATCTTTAAAGTTTTCGGCATTATCTGAGATTATACATTCTGGCACTCCTCGTCTACTTGCAAATCGTCTGAATGCTTTTAGAAAGGCTTCTGCGGTTTGGTCTTGACCAGTTCTAGATGTAGAGCTCTAATTGCTGTACAAGTAAATAAGCATATGTACATTTTCACTTCTTGAAGTGCGTACGTATAATGGACCAGCATAATCGATGCCTGTTACTCGAAAGGCGTGTGATCCTGTAACTCTTGATCTCGGTAAGGGTGGTGTGATAACAGAACGAAATGGTGGTCCTTCACCTTTCCTGCATGTAACGCACTGTGATAAGATTCTTTTAACCAGCTGTCTACCTTGAGGTATCCAGTATGTTTGTCTGATCTGAGTTAAAGTTTCTCGTACACCACCGTGCATGACTGCTATGTGCATTGTTCGTACAATGAGTGCTGCCAAGTAGCTTTCTTTAGGTATAAGAATAGGAAATTTCGTATCATTTGGTAGGTCTGTATTTTGTAGTCTTCCCAGGCAGCGGATGACACCTTCTTCGTCCATGTATAGTCTTAGTTGTTGTATTAATGGTGAGGTTTTCCTCTTAACGTTACTCTTAAGGTGTGATAATTCCTGCCTGTAGGCAGTCTGTTGTGTGGCTTTGAGTAGAGCGTTTCGTGCTGCTCTCATTTCTGCAGCTGATAGTTGATGACATTTGCTTTTGCCCCTCCATTGTCGTGTCAATTGGACAACGAGAGCGGTGATTCTGATAGTTCGGTTCAAGGTACTATATCTTGAGATATCAATGAGGTCCAATATATATATTTGGATTCTCCCCGAGAGTTACCATGGTAGTCGTCATTTTCGTGTGCTCACCGATATCTTCATGACCTTCTTTACGTTGGAATGGCTCTTGGGAGATGGATGGCCATTTATCTTCTGATTGTCTGAGCCATGGAGGTCCGTTGTTCCAGAGCCGATTTTTGTCGGTGAATGTTTTCAAAGAAACCCCTCGAGTGAGAAGGTCCGCTGGGTTTGCCGATGTCGGACAATATTTCCAAGCATGTGGAGATGTGATTTCTTTGATTTTACGAACTCGAGCTGCATCAAACTGCGGTAGTTGTTTGTCCGATGACAACCAAGACTTTAGACTTTAGACTTTAGCTTTATTTGCACATTTCTTAAAGTTACAAATGACATTTTTTAAAGATGACTATATATGTAAAAAAGAAAAGAAATTACAAGTACAGATAACTTTAGAAGAAAAATATGAGATTGTGCACAGTGGTTAAAGTAGCACAGAGCTTTCGAGTTAACCACTGCCTATCCTAAAATTGACAAGTACAGTTCATGCGATAATATATATAAGAAAATAGATCAAATAAAGCTAAAACAGATTTAACTTACATGGACAGACAGAGAAAAAAACATAGAAACAAAGAAACAAAAGCTCTATTAAGGAAGATCATATTTGATTGTCTACGAGGTATTGTTTATATCGTTTTTTGAATGTTCTATATGGTAAGCATTTTAAGTCGAGAGGAATTGACTCCCAAATTACAGGTGCAGAAAATTTGAAAGTAAATTTTCCGTAATTCGTTCTAACCTTTGGTTTATAAAAGTTTAATTTGGCACAATACCTAGTGTTATGTGTATGAACGTCGGAGACTGGTACAAGGATATCGGAGAAGATTGATGGAATATTTTCTTTATCATGTTTTATTTTATGAGTAAAGCTAGCAATTTTTATTTTAAAAATATTATCAAGATTTAAAATTCCTAGAAGCTTATAGTATGGCAAGGCAGTTTCTCTATTATGAGCAAAAAACAAACTTCTAATACATTTATTTTGTTTTGTACGAATTTTTGTAAGTTTAGTTTTGTAGGTATTCCCCCAGCTTATAAGACCATAATGTAGGTATGGATATATAAGAGTGTAATATAGGTATTGTAACATTTTAAAATCCAAGATAAAACGATTTGAGAGTCACTCCAGAATATGATTTGACATTTGTCGTATTCAGTTGTCAGGTTTTCTGTAAGATATTTAGAGTGTTGCTCCCAACAGCGCCGCTAGCAGTTCCAACCGAGGTAAGGTCTGTGTTTTCACAGGTGCGACTTTACTTTTAGCCATCAGTAGTGCAGTATGTGTTCGGTTCGCTGATGTTCCTCTCAAATAACCAACTACTCCATAAGCTAATTTGCTGCTGTCGCAAAATATGTGTAGTTGTGGTTGTGAAATGTTTTCTAAGAAATACCGTCTTGGTGTATCAATAGTCAAATGTTTTATTTCGCTAAACCATTTTAACCATTGTTTTTTGTGTTCATCGGGAATGTCTTCATCCCAGTTTGTTTTTAGTTTCCATAGTTCTTGCATCATGATTTTTGCCTTTACGGTGAATGGTTCAGCAAGTCCCAATGGGTCGAACAGTTTGGATGCTAAACTTAGTACTGTTCTTTTAGTAATCTTCTCAATATTTTCGGTTTCTTTGATTAGTTTATCGAGTGAGAGGGATATCGTGTCTGCTTTTGAATTCCAAGTAAATCCAAGTACTTTAACAATTCTAGCTGTTCCTGTTTTATCTTCTTGTATTTTTTGGTTCAGCTGGACTGAGTTGGATGTCCATTGTCGGAGATTCATTCTAGCTTCTAGTAGATAACTTCGTGACGATGTATAGTATTGTACGGCTTTGGATTCGTTATCAGTGCCCATAACTACATTGTCCATGAACATTTTCTCTTTGAGGTCTTTCGATACCCAATCACTCCTTTTGTTCAGGTGGTGTTGTACTGTCGCGTTTAGCAGAAAGGGTGAGGGTGCTGCTCCAAATAGTACACGACAAAATCTGAAGACTTCAAAGTTATTTGTATCACTAATGGTTTTGCTTAGATCTTTAAGCCATAGGAATCTGGTAGCGTCCCTGTCCTGTTGATTGAGCTCGATCTGAAGGGCCGCCTTCTCTATATCTGCTGTAAATGCGAGCTTATGGGTCCTGGTTTTCAACAGGATGCTAGATAAGTCTTGCATGATTTTTAGGTCCTGTATATAGGCAGTTGTTCAGGCTTACAGCTTTGGGTGACATTCTAGCGGACGCGTCATATACTATTTTCATTCTCATTCTCATGTCTGTTTTGAAGACGGGAAAATGGGGTATGTAATGTAAGATTCCTTCGTAAGTGTTCAAATCGTCGACTTTCTCAATGAATCCTAGATTGAGCTGTTCTAGGAGCTGTTCGTTATACTTCACTATAAGTTCTGGGTCTTTTATGTTTAGACTGCGCTGTAGACTGTTCAATCGTCGCTTACTCAAACCGAAATTTGTTGGTAGATCTTGTTTGTTGTCCTTCCAAGGGAGCTTCACGATATATCTACCAGTAGCTTTGTTGAACTCGATTGTTTCTTGAAATTTTTCGCTAACTTTTTCATCGGCATTGTCATCAGGAATGCTGCTTATTTCCCAGAACTTGGTAAGAAGACTATCGAGCTTCTCGTCGTCGACCGGCATTACATCTACTCTTTGACATAATACGGTGCTTAAATCATCCCTATCGTTGCTTTCGTTGGAAACAGGACCCGAAAGTAGCCATCCAATTTGCTTTGCATGGCGATTAATGCTTTATCATGAGATTTCTTTATCTTTCCAGTGATTAATTGGTCGTAATGGTCGTTTCCGATTAGGATATCTACTGTGCGGTCATCTGTCGCATGTAGAGGGTCAGCAATGTTTAGAACCTCTAGTTCAGGAGGAATTAGGAGATGCTTCATTTTAACAGACAGTAGTGGACAGATGATCGGCGTAACTAACGCTATTATTTTGATATTTTCTTCAGCTGCTAATAGAGTGAGTGGTACGACTTCATATGATTTTCTTGTACTCTCGTACGCACCGAATGTGGTTACGTATAGTAGCTCTCTCTGTATAGTTTTCAATTCAAGTTTGTCCTTTAGATGTTGGGTGATAAGGTCCTTTGTGAACCTGTGTCAAATAGGATTCGAGCGAAACATTTTTTCTCTTCTCCGCTCGCTGTGACGAGAGCAGACTGCATCATGATATTCGCCTTGGGATGCAGTGCGTGTGCTGTTCCCACGTGAGTACTTTTACCATTTGCCGAGGTGTTCTTGGGCGGTTGCTCCTCTTATAGAACTTCTTTGTCGGCTTTCTCTTGCTTTCTGGTAACTTCTTTCGTTTGATCGCATATCGACGTATGGTGTTTTTTCTTGCAGTGTAGGCAACGGCCTTTAGAATAACATTGACTTTTCATGTGATTGATACCAAGACAGTTGTAACCTTTTCTTTGTCGAGTGAGCACTGCAATTCTATCTTCTACTGTTTTTACCGTCTCGCACTTGTCTGGTCGATGAGCAGTACACACAGACTCTGCTTCGTGGCTTGTCATTTGATTTTTGACTTCTGTGGTGTGCACCTGTCAGGAAGGCACCAGCAGTAGGCACTAGTACTTCGTCTGCTATCGACGAAGAGTTAGCTTCGGAGATTAAATGGCCTTTCTCCCTTATTACTATTTCTTGCCGCAGAGCAGTCCTAAGTCCGTCTAAAGAGCTGTCTGCTAAAGGATTAGTAGTATAGGCGGGAGCAAAATGATACCACCTCATTTTTAATCCACCAGAGAACCGTTTTTAAGGCCCCTTCCCCCATCATCTTTTGTGGACCCTAGTGAATTTTTTGACTACAAATAGGTGTTTATGGTACCGAATTGCAACTTTTTACCTAACGAATACCTTAGATGTTGCAATTCGGTACCATAAACACCAATTTGTGGTAAAAAAAAAATCAATAGGGTCCAAAAAGATGATGAGGTCGGAGTCCTAAAAACGGTTCTCTGGTGGATTAAAAGTGAGGCGGTATCATTTTTATCCCCGGCTATACTACTAGGGATTGCTGAATTAGAAATACCACCCCCATCGTTCAATTAGAGAGAAGATATATATATAGGTATTACCGAAGAAAATGGTTGCCCTAAAAGAATTACGTACACAAGCAAAGCAGTTCGGTCTTCGAGGTTTCTGGAGGCTCAACAAATCCAGTCTCAGCCAGGCAATAGCTGAGGTTCGTGCCCCCGAATGGCAGAAGAGAAACAAACGCGCTGGCCAAACAGGTAGGTTCCCAGCTCTTCGAGGTGATCCCGAAAATCCACACAAGCGCGCCCAACGTGCACGTGAAACCAAACAGTTGGATGAGGAGGTCACGGCAAGTCTAAGGGCAAACGCTGTTGAAGCACAGGCTATAGCCGACCCTCAAACCCGTAGACCTCATCTACGACGAATCGAACGGCGGCTCCAGCAAAAGCCTCGTAGTGAGCCACTGCCACGGAGTCTTGCTCGAGAGACAGATACTATTTTAGATGAGAGAGATGGTATGCTCGAGGGAGAGGAGAAAGGTAGACGTACCATTCAGTGGCGCTTCTTCCATTGTGTGGCAGGGGACTTGACGCCTAGGATCATGGAGAAGTTGACTGCGAATGTAGCAACTAGCTTCTACCTACGCTACGGCTACTCCTATCGCATTCGCAACGTCAACGACGGGCGTGTGATGCTCTTCTCCAAGACAGTCCCAGTTTCTCCATGGATAAATATTCTAGGCGACGCAGAGAGGTGGGTTGCCAACAAGGAGAGATCTCGCCTCGATCCAACAACATCGAGCGTCCCAATACTCAGTGGGCATTTGTGCGTTGGATCCACGTGGATATCAAAGTCGTGCTCGATCGTCAGCCACTGTTGGGAACAGGCCCACTGCCTCACTGGCTTCGGCAGAAAAAGGGAATGATCGCCCTTGACCAATACGGTGACAACCTATGTCTTTGGCGCTGCCTTGCTGTATATAAAGGAGCACGCGCAGACAGGTGTAGCATCGCAGCTCGAAAACTCGCCCAGGACTTCTATCACTTGGTAGTATCTATACCAGATGTCCCCAAGACTTCGCTAGACCAGCTGGAGAAGATTGAGTTATACTTTGGGATAGGCATTCGGGTGTATGAACCTACGGAGGATGGTGCCTGGCATCTGATGCGGCATGCGCCCCACTACAATCACATAATGACGATAGGGATATACGATAGGGATATACGATGGGCATGCCTTCTATATCAAGAACGCTAGCAAGCTCGGGCACATCTACGTATGTAACGATTGTAAGCAACGGTTTACGCAGGCTTGCCACCTCCAACGCCATGCAGCTCGTTGTAGTCGCGGCGAAACGAAGATCGTCTGCCCAGGAGAAGCAATCAAAGCTCCTCAGTCCGCATATGAAAAAGCCTTCTGGCCAGAGAACACCGCTAGCAAAGTATCTCTACGCTGGCTAAAACGCGAATCGGAAGCACGCCAGCAGCATATCCATCACGCAGCTTGTGGGCATGGTGGAGAGCGTTGGATCGAAGGAGCTCCTGTTGATGGCTACGAGCCCCTTTCCAAAACCATCTTCCAATTTCATGGGTGTTACTTCCACGGCTGTCCAAAATGCTTTCCCCGGGGTAGAGTCGAGTACCGCAAAACCTGCAACAGAACAGCAAAGCTACGCGAGGCAGGCTATACAGTAGTGGAGGCCTGGGGCTGCTCTACAAAGAAGACCAACGAGCCCGTGCCAACACCAGCGCAAACCTCCTACCCACATGCCATAGTATACGACTTTGAGGCCTATCTCGATAGAACAAAGGGACGACAACCAACAGACCGATTGACCATCGACAACATACACGTTCCCATATCCGTATCAGTAGCTGACACACACAGCCGCACACCAACCCACATCTGCCAACGCAACCCAAAGGACCTCGTCTCTGCCTTCGTTGAAGAACTCCAGCAAAGGGCAAAGGCAATCCGAGAAGTTGTTGTCGAACAGTTCTGTCCCAGGACCGCCGCTTTCGCTTTCGACACCCTATCGAAGGAACAACAGACTAAAATCAACGAATGGTCCAACCAGGTTCCTGTTCTGGTCGGTACGACATGAACCTCATCCGAAATTACTTTGTCGAAACTATTGCCGATACATGCAAGAAGGTCCAGGTGGCAAAGAAGGTCAACTCAACAATGTTTCTCTTGACCCCTGAATTCCGGTTCCTTGACGTAATGAATTATCTCGGGCCTGGCACTTCCTACGAGCGTTGGGTTGCCGCATATGGATGTGAACTGCAGAAGAGTTTCATGCCGTATGAGTGGTTCGATTCTCCCGACAAGCTGGACCATGTCGGACTGCCGGACTACCCTGCTTGGTGGTCGAAACTGAAGGGAGGATACCTTCTATCCATGGCAGAGTTGAAGGACTGTAAGCGCATCTTCCGTGCGAAGGGAATGAAGACCTTCTCTGACTGGCTACGATATTACAACGACTTGGATGTGGTCCCGTTTCTAGATATGCGAAAGCCTCGACTGAGCGATTCAACCTACCCAATTCAGCCTTTGTAAGACCTTTTCCAATTGGTGGTGCGAACCAGTTGAATTGTTTCCCTTCGGATTCGTCGTTCCGAACAAAAGATACCAAATTTCCCATGTCCACCTTGCCTCCTTGGTCTGCAAACAAATTGTTGTGGTTGGGCCACATATCAGCTTCTTTGTCATAGTCTCGGATTACGTGAACGTTTCTGTAGCCATCACCCGGGTAGTAAAGAAATACGCCGTGATTCCTACCTCCTTTCCATCGAAAATCGGGTGTTCGAGATAAACCGAACTCGATGCACAAGGTCTTCAGAGCTGCTTTGTTGTAGAGGTTATCAAGTTGCTTGAAAGCGGAGTCACCAGGTAGAGGCACTCCATGAGAGCCACCAAGTTCATGCATTGTGAAATATGTGTGAAATCGTAGGAACCCTTGAACGATAGGTGGATATGACTTGAAAGCAGGATCAAACAATGCCACTCCACAGCCAGAAGTTGCACACCACGTTGCTAAACTCAACTGTTGAGGCCAATAGTCAAACGATGGAGTTGCCAGCCATTTCCTAGACTCCTTTGCTGTTTTATGCGTCACGACGGTCTCCTTAAATATATCCCTGACACCTGCTTCGAATGATTCCACAGGTGTGACGTATATCCGTGTGTGGGAAACCACCCTGCATTCCATGCAATGCATCGTCTAGCCTGGTCTGCACATCTGTTGGGATGTGGGGGTTATCGATGTACCAGTTCTGACTGCCGTCTTTGAAGGAAATCCTAGTTTTGTAAGTTGACTCATCCTGTATATCTGAGGCATCCGTCTGGGCATAGAACTTTCGAAAGTCGGCATTGGGATACTTCTTCTGGAAAGCTGCGAAAGCCTTTGCGTTGCGGGGTGCTACCTTCTTGTTGAACTTGGCAAGAATATCGGTCTTTTGTTGCGCTGTGAGGGCGAATTGTTGTTGTGGTGGTGGGACGAACCCATCCCATTCGTCGTCTGTATTTTCCAGTACAAGTGGCATTGTATTGAAGTGTACGGACGTACATATACATACAGTTGATACCTTTAATATTGCGAAAATGGTGATCTTAAATGTCACCTGTACCTCGGCTGACCAGACGGTCTACTTCGATCAACCTATTTTCGTTCAGAATATTTCGCTAGTCGAGGCGACACTCGAGAACAGTTGGTGGAATTTGGCCTCGAATGCGACTTTCTGGTGGTCTACCGAAGGCGTGGGGTTCCCATATACTATTGCTAAAGGGCACCATGATATGGCAAGCCTTCAACAATACTTCACACCCGCAATCAATGCTGGCATCATAAAATTCGCGAAACCTCCATCTAGGAGGTCTTGGAACCTAGAAGTCAAGAAACCGATTATATTTAGCGGAAATCTCTGCACACTGCTGTGTGTTAAAGGAAATAAAGATGGGAGGGGCGTATCACTAAAAGTAGATAATCATGAAGTGTCGATCCAAGATGAAATCCACACAGTGTATGTCCACTGCGATGTGGTGGATTCCAGCTTCTCACTTCTCGAGGGAAAACCATCGAAAGTCCTGGCTAGCTTAGGGATCCGAGGTGAGAAGTTTGCAAAAACGACTTACTCTCCACCAAACCCCCTAACTGTCCAAGCTCTAGGGACAATGAGAAGCAGCCTTCACCTGGCAGTTCGCGATGAGAAAGGCAATATCATAGACTTCCATGGTCGACCCATACGCTATGTATTGAAGATTGAGTAAGGCATACATATATACCATAGGTATAATGGCAAGCGATTCGATTCAAACCATTCCGACGGCACCACCGATTTAACTTTCGCCTGCAAAAGGTGTGTGAGACGCTTGCTGGCATTGAAGCCCAAGAAAAACACTACGAGGGTGTGCGTAAAAAGTATGCCTGTGCGCGGGGAATCATTCACGGTATTGCTGTGACCACAGGTAGCCTCAGGCTTAGCAGTTGCTCTCTCCGGCTTTGGTGCGTTGATTGGCCTACCACTCGGTGTTGTTGGCGGGCTCTGTGGGATAATGTCAGCCTCTACAGCTGTTGGGGCTAAAAAGCTTGGAATCAAAGTTTCGAAGCATGAGAAAACCGCTATGTTAGCGAGAGCAAAAGTGAATACACTTCGTGATCTCGTGTCAAAAGCCTTGCGTGATGAGAAAGTGTCTGACTCTGAATTCACTCTCATCCTTGCCGAAACAGATAAATATGAGGCTATGCGGGTTGAAATTCGTCTTATAGCTTTGGTTAGTGGTGAAAAAAGCGTGGAACAAATTCGGGCCGAGATTCGGGAAGAGATGCGAGCAAAGTTAGGCAGTCTTGTGGGATACAAATTGATATTTCCTGAGAGAAGCAAGCGTGGTACGTACTTTCACTTCGCGAAGAGCTAGTAGTACAGGGTAGGGCTAGGGCGTTTTTCGGTAGGGACTACTAATATCCCACATCCAGCACATCCAGTTCGTCAAAGAAGGTTTGCCTTCGGCATTCGTAGATGATCTCGGTGCTGAGCTGGAAGTGCTCGATAAACCATTCGATGACGTCGAGGCGACCAACCATGCACGAAATACAGGTAAGGTGCTGACAACCTCTATCGCAGGCTTGCGCATCCTCTTTGGTGAGCTGGAAATGCTCAGCTATCCGCTTGGCGATGACAAGACGTCCACTCTTACAGGCGTGGTGCAGCAAGTAGTGATTGCTAGTGTGCGTGTTCTTGGTGGTTAGGTCAAAGTGCTTCAAGAGCCATTCAACGGTCTCGAGATGTCCACATTCACAGGCCAAGCGTAGCGCTCTGCCACTATAGGCGCATGCGTCCTCGGTTGTTAGGCTGAAGCGCTTTGTGAGCCACTTAGCGATATAAAGATAACCATTTTCGCAGGCAAAGGTTAGCGCATAGTTCCCTTCAGTGCGTGCGTCTTCGGTGTTGAGGCTGAAGCGGTGTGTGAGCCACTTAGCGATCTTGAGATGACCATTTTCACAGGCAAAGCGTAGGGCTTCGTTATTGCAGGCACGTGCGTCCTCAGTGGTGAGGCTGAAGCGTCTAGCGAGCCACTTAGCGATGGTGAGATGACCATTTTCGCAGACGTGGTGCAGCACGTAGTTACGTTGGGCACGTACGTCCTCGGCGGAAATACCGAAAATCCTAGCCAAATTGTCTCGCTTGTTATCGTCACAAACGGCTCTTAAACTGGATATGAAGGCTCGCATGCGGAACACTTGGTCTACCTTGTAGTAGCGCGCTAGAGATGTTGCATCGCCTAGACATTTTGAAGTCGAAGCAATACTTGCGAATGATGCAGGGCCTGCGTACTCTACGATCTTAGTCAAGATTTCTTGAGGGAGGTCTAGTATATTAGCCATAGTCTACTTAGCTCCACACACGTATGGTAGTAGATAACACAGGTATATATGTCTATGCAGGTGTTTCTCTAATTGGACTGCGGGGTAGTTATTTTCAATTCAGCTAACACCTTTGCAAATCGCTTCTTAGTACGGCGTTTTATCTCACGGAGGCGTTGGCACTGTGTTTGCGCACACTTCGAGCAAGTCCCGTAACTCGTATGAAAGCCGCGACCACACTTCGGACATGGAGTAGGTGAAGTGCTCCCACCTCGTATCTGGAAATTATGCTGGGCGCAGTACTCTGTTGTCTTCGAACGACCTCTTACACACCTCGTATCCTTCCCAAACATCAACCAGCTACAAATGCCTTTCTCCATCGTCGAATGCTTTCGCATATACCATATATATTCTATTCTCTAATTGTACCGTAGGTAGTCATTTCTAATTCAGCAATCCCTTAGTAGTATAGCCGGTATTAAAATGATCTGCACCTCACTTTTAATCCACCAGAGAACCGTTTTTAGGACCCCAACCTCATCATCTTTTTGGACCCTATTGAATTTTTGACCACAAATAGGTGTTTATGGTACCGAATTGCAACATCTAAGGTATTCGTTAGGTAATAAGTTGCAATTCGGTACCATAATCAACTATTTGTGGTAAAAAAAATCACTAGGGTCCACAAAAGATGATGGGGGAGGGGGCCTTAAAACGGTTCTCTGGTGGATTAAAAATGTGGTGCAATCATTTTAATACCGGCTATACTACTGGATTAGCTTTAAACATTAAGCAACGTATTTCTTCTGGTAATTTCTTTAAGAGTATCGGTAGTAATAGGCTACCATAACAATCTGTTGTAACACCTAATGCCTCTAAGCCACGAATGTTACTTTCGCAAGTATCATAGAATGTTCTGAGTTTTTTTGTTTCGTTGGAGGGCGCTTAAACTTTGGACAGCGATTCCATGTGCGTATTTATTAGAATTTGTTTCGCCCGAAACGATCCTACAATATTTCAACTGCCTTGCCGTAGTTTTCGGACGTCAAGGGCAATCTAGAAATTGCGCGCGCTGCCTCTCCTGCTAACATTCCGTTCAAGTAGCTCATCTTTTCGATGTTGCTTAAGCCAGAGTTATTGTTTATGGCTACGCTAAAGCTGTCCCAGAACGTTAGCCACTCTAACGGGTCGCCGCTAAATGATTTGATATTGATCTTTGGCAAGTTTATGTGTACTTTAGGAATTGGAGTTTCGCTTAAGTTACTACAATGGAATTGGCTCACCGGTTTGTTCTTTCCTTTGATGAATCGATTGATCTTGTGTTTCCAGTTCGATAAGTTGTCTTGGAAAGTCAATGCTTGTTCGGTGTCTTGCTCGATGTCTTCTGCTGTTGCCAACGCCATCGCTATCCTTGAATCCATTGCGGCAATTTCTTCCATGCGTCTCGAGAGCCTTTCAAGAAGCGCAGGCAGTTCTGTGTCGTCTGGAATTTCTTCAGCGGCCATCAGCCTTTCGGCACGTTTGATGTCTTGTGTACAGTGGCCCTTGTATGCCCCTCTGATCAATTTTAGTTTCGTTATTTCTTCTTTTGATATTTTTTCGGTCGGGTTTCACAAATATAAAGGAGACATACTTTTCTTCATGTCCATTTTATTCCAGAACATCCGATTCTCTCTTTACAAGTGCGCGCATTATGACGTAACTAATTCGAAGTAATTCATAATTCCATTTTCCGACAGGTAGCCATCACATCGATTTATTCCACATTTGGAAATAAGATCAGTTAAAAACCGGTGTAGGACACTTTCTTTGATATACTACCGTCCTCAATCATGGACGAACTAAACAAGTTTTGAAACCGGTTTTACCGGAAATGTGTGGTGCGCATGGGCAAATGAGACATCGTGTACACTTAGTTGATTGATGTCAGGTGTCAAAGTCACGTAGAGGATTATGACAGGTTTGCTAGGTAACTGTAACGCATGCGCGACAAATAAAGCGTCCTTCACCAGCATAATTCTCTTCCTTCTCTCTCTCTGCATCTTGGTAAGGAAGAGAACTCTGCCAACAGGGTAAGCTACAAGGCTACAGTCCAAAAGGTTGAAACACTTTGTTCCCTTCTCCTCTTCTCAGTCAAACTGACCCTACAAGAAGAAACACATGAAAACTGAAGACCCAACTTGTGGGAAACAATGTCGATCTCGAATTGCATATTGCGATACTTACGTCTCAGGTTAAGACATCTGAAATGCATCCGCATCTTAAATGCATTATAGTAGGCCGCTGTTGGTCGGCAAGAGGATTTGACAGTATGGTAAAGTTACTTATCTTCTGAGGGATTCTTGCGTAAATTCGCATTTGGTTCTCACTACTTAAATTGTTTTAAACATCACAGGTGGGACAACTCTCCTTCCCGGATTCAGTGCCAGGCTGCACCAGGAACTCTTCACCCTGGTCAACCCTAGCGATCCCAGTCGAGTTCGTGTCATCAACCCTCCTGATCGCGAGTTTTCCGTGTGGCGGGGTAGTGCTGTGCTGGCAGGACTTCCCTCTTTTCCTAAAATGTGCATCTCTTCTCAGGAATATGACGAGCTGGGGCCTGACATTATCCATAGAAAATGTTTCTAAGTCTTGGTTTGCAAATATAATGTTAACATATTTCTTGTCCATCAAGTGATGCTCCAGCTAAGAACAATGAACGACAAAGGAATGTCAAAGGTGTCAATTTTCTGTTCTTCTTTCTCGTAATATCATTGGTTGATACTCGTAAATTCAATAGAAAACCAACAAAGTAATATATTTCCATTAGGTAAATTTTGAAGTTTTAATTTATATTGAACGAAGTAACTGTGATCTGATTTCAAAGAAAATCGTATTTGAGGAAAGTGTTCAAATTTGTAATTAAATATTTTTTACTCCCCCTTCCCATTCACTCTTTTCACCTGGTGGCCATTTTGGATTCAAAGCGAGGCAATCCTTTGTTTTTGCCAGGTTAGCCTCGTTTTGACTATCCCTCACTGCGAGGCTGACCTGGCAAAAACAAAGGACTGCCTCGCTTTGAATCCAAGATGGCCACCAGGTGAAAAGAGTGAATTGGCTGGATGGTGTTTTCATTACGTTCCCACATAACAATGACCAACAGCATACAGTTTCATTTACTTTCTGTTTGTAACTTTGACTCGGACATCAGCTCAGGCAGCACTTCAGGCATATTCAAGTAAAATAGTATGTGGGATATGCTCATTGTCGCAGCCTATTGTATTTTGCTATCGTTCTTAGCTGAATCATTACTTAAACATTATTGGATGAGGTTGAGCGTGATATCTCAAATTGTCAAGACCAAGGTCTGTCTTATCAGCCGAAGTCACAGCTGAAAACCGAATCCAATAATTGATTTATTATACATTCAAAATCATCATAAAAGTGAGAGAAACGACAAGTACTAGTCTGAAGATACCTGAGCGTAAAATGTAAAACTATATAAAAATGTTCACACAAAACTGTAAATACCTGACTGCTACGATAACAGAAGAAATGCATTCTCTCAAAGAACAGTTATGCTGAAGGGTGTTTGGATTCTCCTCGCTAAACACGGCGCTCTTGAGTTTCGTAATGAGTTTCTATTTTTACGGTTTTCGCTAGCCCTTCTTTCTGTGGCACCACATACAGAGCTGAATACACTTGGTTAACTTCTTTTAATTCTTTTTTTTTGGCCAACGAAGACATTGGTAGTTTAAAATCAGATTACCAAATTCCAACCAAAGCTAGGACGGTTTCGCAAATTTATCTTCTCTTTGTAGCTTCGAGGCGGCGTAGAAAACATGTTAAAGTTTTCCAATATCGATTTCATTTTCCTCTCAGATAACCTTTGCTAGTTAGTTTGTGCTTTTGGAGTCTTATATGTAGAGCTGCCCTCGATAAGTTTCTTTCTCCCGGTGTGAAGCAAAAACTATTTCTCCCCTTCGGAAGCCATTTTTCACTGTCGTTTCTTTCCCGCATTTTCAGGCACAAGCGCGCCGGCGCAACAGATATCGAGGACTCCCTTCAGCCAATCAGAAACGAGATTGTGACATGAATAGCAATAATCGTTTTTTATGTAGACGTACGAACTAGCTTTCTTTTAAAGGTTTATTGTCTTTATTAATCATATTTTATAAATATGTGCGCGAATATATCAGAGTAGTTTATACTACACGTTCTTAGTAACACGGCTGCGTGAGCAGATTTGTACAAAAACTGTAACAATAACATTGTATAATACATTGTAAAATCAAAATCCTTGTATTGCTGGTAAGTCTCAAATCACTATGTAAATTGTTGTGTTCGACTGACCGTATTCCGGAATAGGAATAGATGGAATAGTCTCTGGAAATCACTGGTTCGGGCATATTTTGCACTGTAAACTACAAACGCTTGCTTACATATGATATTCAGGATACATTTAGTATTCCAGTAGCTACAAGGTCCCGATATAAGTGATTTGTAGTGATCATTCTGTGCATTCTTATTCAGGAATACGATCAATCGAACGTACCCGAAGAGACCATATTTTACAAAACCGCGTATTGGGCGCCAGGAACTAACAGGCTAAAGACTGATATTGATTTTAACAAAGATTGAATAGCCCACTTATTCTTTTCACAGAGAAAAGAATAAATTTAATTTAGCACGGAGCCTCGTGTTGAAACCTTTGTGTGTGACAAGTAAAGCATATCGCGGAAGTGGGCTATTCACGATATTTTTGTTTCTTTTTGAATGGTGAAAGTTAATTGCAGTGTTAATCCAAAGCGTAAATTTAAAGCAAAAACTACCACCAGCGCCGGCGGCAAAACTTTGTGCTCCGCTGGCCGAAAGAACGAAGGCTCTGGTTTCAAATACGAGTTGCCGATGTCTTTTAAAGTGCAACTAACCCCTTTTGTAATTTGTATACATATGAATCTTTGAAAGGTTTTGAGTACTTCTGCGAAGAAATTTTTGACTTACAGAGAATACTCTATGTTCTAGGCTTGTTTGAAATGGTGAAAATTTTACCTTTCCTGACCCATGACCGCGCAAGAAAAAGCCTGGGTCGATTCTTGATCTTACGTCACCTCATTAATGCATTATTCTCCATGGCGCCTTTCCATCACAACAACATCGATATATAGAGAATATACACAGTCTGTGAGTTGTTAGTAAAGAAAACAGTTATTTTAGACAAAATGCTAAATATTTATTCAAATTATTGCAAAGTCGAATGAGTTGGATGACGTAAGATCAAGAATCGACCCAGGCTTTTCCTTACTCGGTCATGGGTCAGGAAAGGTCAAATTTTCACCATTTCAAACAAGCCTAGAACATAGAGTATTCTCTGTAAGCCAAAACTTTCTTCGCAGAAGTACTCAAAACCTTTCAAAGATTCATATATATAAAAATTGCAAAAGGGGTTAGTTGCACTTTAAAGTGCTACTACGACGAAATTCGACCATTTCTTTTGACACTTTTTTGTCTTCCAAAAGGACACATAGTGACGGAAATATTCAAATCAGTGAAAAATGTTGCAAAAGGACCAAATTAAACTATGAATTTTGCCGAGAGTGCACCGTCAAAATCATGTCCGTACTGAAGTGTGTTCCAAATAGTTCGCGATTTTCGTCCAGCGGTGTGCTGTCGTGACGTCATTTTCTCAACACGTCGCTCTTAAAAAGGCATATTTCTATACTAAACTCCGTTCTTTTCTTTACTTATAAATCCACGCGAAGGTTTGTGTGAAAAGTAGCCTCACATATTGTTGAGTTCAGAAAATGACGTCACTTCCGCTGAAAATTAGCTCTGTACAGGCTCTGTCAAGGAACGGATCTGGCTCAGTGCGGACATAAAAACTCAAGATTCGGACCCCATAAACTAAGACTTCCCGTCGTCATATCGAAAAACGGTTTGGACAGACAGACAATATAGCAACTTTACTTTACAAATACGTAAAAATATCACTATCTCAAATTTTGACATATCAATGTTTTTGCATATTCATAAAGTAGAGTTGATATATTATTATTAGTTCAAATCGTTTTTCATAACGTTAACCACTTACAGGTAAGAGTTTGCGGACAGGATTTTACCGGTAAGCTCTCCTAAAAGTTTGTGGTTTAACTTGCCCATTTGAGAATATTTTTTACTATATCTGATATTTCTAACACTGATTGATCTATTGACACTGGTTTAACTTGCCCACTTGAGAATATATTTTTCTTTTTCTGATATTTCTAACACTGATTGATCTATTGACACTGAAAAAGTGGCAAATCGAAATGGTAAATCGTAGTAGCACTTTAACTTTTTAAGTACACAAATTTATAACTCACAGTGAATTACAAATTATTAATAACCAGCCACGCCCCAATTCCATTGTTCTATGCAGGTTTTGATCCCCATTCCATTTAGACCTGCATTCTAAAATCCGGGAGCGGATTTGAATAGCAAAGGAGAGCGGGGCTGAATTTAAAACCAAGGACAGGTCTATATTTTTAACATATAGACCTCCCTTGGATTTTGAATTCAACCTTGCCCTCTGAATAAATTTTTCACAAAATTGTCTGACAATACATTTTATTTGCAGTACAATTCCTCTTGAATTTTCACTTTTAACATATCAAACATACAGTACTACTTTATACATTTTCAGCTTCTGAATTGAATTTATACAAAATTCGTCTCATACGCAATACATTTATACAGACCACTACAATAGGCTCTTTCACTTTTAACGCGCATTGAATTTCTACATTTACACCACTAGGTTTATAGTTATTTTTTCATTGGCTTTCTCCGTCAAAGCTTGTTACGTCTCCTTCTTGTCTTCTACTTCGTCCACCGGCGCTTCCATGTTAGCCTTCTTAAGTACCTCGCTGGAACCATTCCCATAAAGAACGTTTTCTGTTTCGTTCACTATACTGCTTAACACATCTTCAAGGTAGTTGTCCATCCACTCCAACGACTCTTGGTCTTCATGGCGGTCGAAATCCATGGCGCTCGCAGCTTTGTAAAGCGAGAAAACACTGAAGAACTGCGGTCTGGTGAATGAATATGAACTAAACGCGCAATAATCATTTGGGAATTGTAAAACTTACTTTGACGTTTTCCACAAAAGCACTAAATAACGTTGTAAAACCTGTCAATCAACAACACAAATGCGACTGATTAACAATGGGTGCCCGATTAGGGAAATGAGTACGCTATTTATCCACTTGTACTAATTACTTTTTGCTAATTCTATAAAACAACGGAACCCAATAGCTGTTATTAATAATAATAATAATAATAATAACACTTTATTTAATGAGGATATGCAGATAAAGTTTACACTTGTTTCCAATCTGGTCCTCCTAACTATTATATGTCAAGATAGAAACATGATATAATTACATTATAAGACATAATAGATAATTACTTAACTACTCAAAAAGGAATATACATTATTGGGAAGATATGAAAAAACATTGAATAAAATATAAACACTATAGCTTTAGAATTATACAATTAAAAACATATATGTAAACGTAAGGTGGTTACATGTATTAAGGGATGGATCTAGAAACGTCGTTAGACATCACAGTCAGTAAAACCTATTGCTCTTCAACTCATTAGCATTAGTGAGTCTAGTTTTAAAATATTTCCTACAAAATCTATTAAATTTTGGTAATGTATCAGATTTAGTAGCAGTGACAGGAAAACTATTCCATAGCGACGGTGCTAGAAATGAGAAACAACGCTTTCCGGCATTAGTTTTAGGCCGTTTAGGTAGGTATAGCTTATTATTTACAACGGCTCTAGTAGAATAACGATAGGAAGGTTTTGACAATAGCTTAGCGAGACATTCCGGACCAAGATTATTTAAACATTTAAAAGTCTGGGTTAGAATTCGTTGGCGAATAGTTTCATATATTGGAATCATCTTAAGGTCCTTGAATAGACTTAGGGATGGAGTAGAGTAGTCGGCACTAAGAATGATCCTAGCAGCACGTTTTTGGGCTAGTAGCAGTTGGTCTAGGCATTCAGTGGAACAGTTTCCCCATACACTGCAGCAATATTCTAGTGTTGGTTTGGCGATGCTGTTATGGAGTAGGAGTATTTCCTTAGATGGAAGATAGGGTTTGACTCTTCTAAGCACTTCAAGTTTGGAGTTATACTTTTTGGTAACTGCTGCGATGTGGTCATTCCAGGTAAGTGATGCATCGATGTTGACACCAAGGAGCTTTTCACAGGTAGAATGAGCAATAGTGAGTCCATTGAAAGAAACGTCTAGGAGTTCAGAGTTAGTAGCAAGTTTCTTTTGGGTGCCAATGAGCATGACTTTGGTCTTGCCGGGGTGGATGGCCATTTTATTCTGAACAGCCCAGATGCTCAAGTTATCAGCTCCACATTGCAGAGATGCGTTGATGGAGCGTATTGATTGATCAGATCTGGTTAACGTAGTGTCATCAACGTACATATATGTGCTACAATCCTTATTTATTAGGGGAATATCGTTAATGAATAAAATGAAGAGTAGAGGGCCTAGGGATGAACTCTGTGGGACTCCGCTACGTGCTGGAAGTACATCAGAAGAGAACTGACCAATGGACACTGTTTGTCTTCTTCCTGTAAGGTAAGACGTAAACCAGCAAAGTGCAGAGTCTCTGATTCCATAAATGGAGAGCTTTTTGATTAAAATATCATGGTCAACTAGATCAAAAGCTTTTCTAAAGTCAACCAGAAGAAGCCCTGTAAGTTCGCCGTTATCCATAGTATTAAGCCACTTGTCCGTAAGATACAATAATAGTGACTCGCACGAGTGACGTGGGCGTGATCCAAACTGGGAGTCGTTAAGAAGACGGTGTTCATGAAGGAAGTCAAGCAGGTGGAGTCCACAATGGCGTTCTAAAATCTTTGACAACACAGATAATATAGATATTGGGCGATAGTTGTCTTTGATTTGCCTAGAACCCTTTTTGTGGATTGGAGTAATTTTGCTGATTTTCCATTGATCTGGAAAAATTCCAGATCTTATACTCATGTTGTATATATAAAGAAGAGATGGAAGGACTTCGTGGCGGCCGATTTTAAGAAGTTTTACGTTGATGGAATCGATTCCTTTAGCTTTGTTACAGGATAAATTCTGAATTTCCTTTAATAGAAAGTCAGCAGACATCCGCGGAATAGAAAAGTGCTGGTCTTCTGGTAGACGATCGGCCACAAATTGATGAAGTGCATCAGTGTTAAGGTGTTGATTGGTTGAGTCCTTTATGATGGAATCAGCGATTTGAGAAAAATGTGAGTTAAAAACATTAGTAATGTTTGGCAAGTCCGTGATAGAGCTATCATTGTGATGTATACAATTTGGAGTAGTGCCTTTAGATCTTGCATTGACGGCGCATTTTAGTACCTTCCACAATTTCTTTGAATCATTTCTATTCTCTGAAATCTGTTGTGTATAGTAGTTCTTCTTAGGCAATTTAATATTGTAAGTGACTTTATTTCTGAATTGTCTGTATAGTTCCCAGGGTACGGTGGCTTGACTAGATTTAGACTTGAGTTGATCCCTTTTTTTTATGTCAGATAGAATATCGGATGACATCCATTGGGGAAGTTGAAGTGACTTAACACGTTTAGTTCGAAGAGGTGCATTGCGGTTAACAATGTTTTTAAAGAGGTCATACCAAGTTGCAAGGGCATCAGATGGATCGTCAAACGACTCGATCACAGACCAGGGGGCAGCGCGCAAGTCTTCGCGAAACTTAGCTTCATCAAAGTTGATGAGGGATTGGTATTGAATGGTATCGTGGCTAGATTTCTTAGTCTTTATAGATGCATTGCAACGACGGACAATAAATATCGGGTAGTGGTCGCTAAGTGAAAGAGTCGGTACATGTACAAGGGCGACATTCCTCTTGGATGAGGTGTATATGTGATCGATTAGTGTAGAAGAAACAGTAAATGTTCCATTAGTGTAGCGTGCCTCAGTTCGTGTTGGTACAGTAACTATTTGTTTGAGTCCAAGTTGATGAAGGCTCTTTAAAAGTTTGGTAGAGCGGGATTTACGACACATTACATTGATGTTAAAATCTCCAAGCACAAAACACTCCTTGTTTTCTGACACCAGTCTTTCAATAATGAGCATCAGGGCAGTGTCGTAAGTACTATCTGCAGATGGAAGTCGATACACATTTAATACTAGGATCGGCGATGTGTAAGGTGGTCTAATTTCGATGCAGATCGACTCGACAGTGTCATGTTCTAGATCTTGTCTACGGGCGAAAGGAATAGAATTGTGGATATAGCTGATAATCCCTCCGCCATGACCATTTGTGGACCTGTCACGCCTAACAATAAAGTAGTTAGGGATGGTTAACATGTCGTCGGTCCAGGTATGATTTAGCCAGGTTTCGGAGAGTGAAAGAATGTGGATTGTCGGTTTCTGGAGTAATAGTGCTTTTAGTTCATCTAGTTTAGTTCCACATTTAATGCTTCGAATATTTAGGTGTCCAATGATTAATCCCTTTGTGCTTTTTGTTAAATCAAAACATCCGTTTGGATTTGAATTATTTTCAGGCTGATCATCCAGGAAACTCTCATCAGGCTGTGATATTTCGCTCAGATCATAAGGTGTATGCAGAATAGCATTATCGGCTGTGGCGCTTTCGTCTTCGCTATGCGGTGATGAGCAATTTGGGCAGACCCAGCTGGTGTCAATGATCGCTGATTGAATGAATTGGTCATATGACTGAGATAGACAGCGATTGTGCCACCAAAGATTGCATAAATCACAGAGAAGGCCAGAAGTAAAATTAACATTGTCATTGCATTTAGTGCATGCAGTTTTTGGAGTCATGGAGGCAAGATTATTATCGTTAGTGGTTGAGTCCGTTTCAGATGGGCCAGGGTTAGTTTCCACGTCACCACTATTTAAGATTAGATTAAATACGCATATCGAGTTAGAGTAATACTGTATTCTGCTCAAAGACCATCGCAGCTTATGGAAGCGATTGCGTTGTAGTCTAGGAATAATTCTTGGCAATAACAATACGCTGGCCCAAGGTTGTTGATAAACACAGTAAGCAAACAATGAACCTCTTGTTACGTAAATTGGGTGATTGTCATGATGCGTAAAGTTTGTTGGATACGGATAGCCAGTATTGAGAATAATAGTGATTTCTCGACGGTTTACATTCTGGGTTTGAAAATCTGTGAGGTTGATAGGTTTTCCATTTAGTGATGTTTTGTTGACGTCTTGTTGATGTTCTTCTGGACATGTGTTGTTGTTGATGCTCAAAATAAGAAAAATAAGAAAGCTCCCAATTGCCCAACAGTACGTCATGATCGAGCGGTTGTGATTGTTCAACCAGTCGCGCGCAAGACGACGTTTTGATTTTAGAAGTTCACTTGCGCGCGCAATTTGCCGTTGAAATGACGCTGACCGTTGATGACCGTTGATATTACGGCTGAGCCAAATGGTCAGAGGTTTCACCCATCAGCCCTCATGAAAACATACATACATACATACTCTTTATTTATACACGGAGTCTCATTCATCATGAAAATTACAAAGATGCTCTTCCAGAGAGCCGTGTGTTTAGTTCTAAGTTAATGATAACAATAATAATATTGACAAGATTAATAATAATTAGGTAATAAAAAATAAGAATATTCTATTTAAATATGTTGGCTTCTTAAATACTAAAAAATGATGCGGTAGAATTAAAAAAGAGGCTACAAGTATTTAGAAAACTGTTTAATACTTGTAGACTCTTGTGCTACTTCAGGTAGACTGTTCCATAGAGATGCCCCTCTGTATGAAAAACTCTTTTTTTAGGGCTTCGGTGTTGGGTCTTGTAATGAAGAGACTATTCTGAGAACGGCGCAAACTATGCTGATGAATTGTGTTTGTTTTGGTAAATAAATCAGTTAGATATGGCGGAACTTGGTTATTCATGGTTTTGTACATAACGCTTCCCAATTGACAGTGGCGTCGTTCTTCTAAGTCTTTCCAATTAAGCATGGCTAAGATGTCTTTTGATCTAACGTCATAATTAGAGCCTGTAATGATTCTAGCAGCTCTGTTTTGAAGTTTTTGAAGTTTCTGAGAAACGAGGCTTTCGGGTCAACCATTTCAAAATGGTACAGAGATGGAGTCACGTTGAACGGAGATCACCAAGAAGATGATGCCCCAACGAGAAAAGCAAGAATAAATGTAAAGCGGTGTCTATCCTTGGCCACTGAAGTGATATGACGGAATTATTTTACAAGCCTTGTCTTCAGAAGCTTCTTGGGTCCGTAAAGTCCGACAACTCACACGATAACTCCTCTTCGCATTCAGCCTTATGAAATCGGTTAGTCCATCCTTAGGCCACTCAGCGTCTTACAATCGCTACTAGTGCATCGAATGAAGAGACAGGAATGATAAAGCAGAGTAATACGAGGATATTTCATGGAAAAATTCACTCAAGCAATCTCAAAGCTGAAACAGCCTCTAAGGAGTCGATGACCCAATAAGATGTGTGAAACTTCTGACCGTTTCATGGTAGTTGGCTCAGCCGTAATAACAGCTATTTGCAAAACGCAATTACACATAGGTTAGGCGTGTAAGAACTGTGATTGCATGAGAACAATGGAATTGGGGCGTGACTGGTTATTAAGTCGGTTCAAAACCGCGGGTTCGGTCTTTCATTGAAATTAAAGACCTCGGGCTGCGCCCTCGGTCTTTAATTTCAACGATAGACCTCACCCTTGGTTTTGATCCTTTACAGAAAACTTCAACCTGTTAAAGTCTTTTAAAGTGTCTATGAAACGAAATTATTTTTTTACAGTTTTAAGGGAACTGAAAATTATTTAAAATTACATAACTATACACAAAAATTGATGTAAAAGAAAATTTCAAATGGCAAAACAGATTCTAAGGGGCCTGAAACAGAATTGTGACGTAAATACCTTTGCTGACGCTTTTGTTTAGAGTTTGAAAACAAAAGCGCGTGCAAAGGTAATTACGTCACAGGCCTAATTTACATGCTTCTGACCCTGCGAAATTTGTCGCATGAATTTTGCCATGTTCGACTGAGCTTTTGCAGTTTTGGAGGGTAGGATATTCAGTTCTAACAACAGAAGCCGATAATTTGAACCTTGTTTCATAAAATTAAGTGAAATCAATTTTCGTTTCATAGACACTTTAAGTAGTTTTCTTGTTTTTCGCGAAAGATATCACGTAAATACGCGTACGTGCTCAAAATTAGAAACAGGTGAGTTAAATACAGAGAACCGAGGCTTTAATCCCAATACAAATCAGGTTTTTAACGGACTTAGTTCACCTTTCACAAGGTTTTCACAAAAGGTATTCCTATGAGATTTCATTTCTTTGGCCGGCGGCTTAACAAAGAGCCGTTCTTAAAGATACTAATTAAGACCTTTTCTTTTCTCAGCATTACAATGTTAGTTTAAGTAAAAGATGATGTAACTCGCTTGAGACGAATATGAATTTCATTCTGAATAGAAATGAAACCATATGGTTTTCCGTAAGGCGCGCCGGCGAGTTTGGTAGTTCCGGGAAAAAAGCAACAGGACCTTAAGGGCCCATTGACAAATTTAAATCTACCGTTGCTAGGGAAAGTATGCAACCTCGCAAAATCCGGAAAATTAAAGAGTGGGCAATAATTATTCTCAAGGTGAGTCTTGTAGTCTGATGACTTCATCAAGTGACGTCATGATGACGTCATCAAAATTTCTCCAAGGATTTTTGAGCTACTATTAATTTATGAATATTTTCCGAACCTACGAATTAAGGTGCATAAAACCGAACATGCGTTTGCCATTACGACAAAAAAATGAAGATTTTAGAACACTTTTCAGTCCAATTTTAAGTTTTTTGGCGAATGAAAAGCCATAACTTTTCCATTCATTGCCATTTATTTCCAAAATCCATGCTCGGTTTTGAGGAGAACGTGGTTTACAACATTTTAACGGGGGAAAGGTTTGGTGTTTAGTGAAAGCGCGCAAAATGTTTAGGATTTTTTGAAACCGGAAATGAAGAAATTAACGCATGCGCAAGAGTGCCTGTTTTGTGGTCGTGACTTGTCGCAGAACTGTTGTTGCAGTAAAGTCTACAAAAATCTGTCGAACTGGATGTGCATTTTCTCCTATTTCCTCCGACACTGACCAGTTTTGGGGCTTGGCTGAATACTCCAGTCTGCAATGAGCTTGACTGTGTGGAGCACACGCAGGAACCCATTTCGCGGTAAACCGAAGAGCCAATAGAAATCAAGCTATAATTAGTTCGAGATTCGACAACTTTCACTTGAAGTATTAGTTGAATCTCGTAGCGTTCAAAACAGTTTGTTTTCCGACATGATTTTTTTTTAAGGATGAAAACTGAACTGTATTTTAATTAGATGCACTCAGTGAGGTTCAATCCTCGAAAGCATTATAATCTGGAGACAAGTGTGCATGTTTGTGGAGGATTTTAGTTGAAAACCTGCCGGTCGAAAATCATTTGACTAAAAGTGATCACGTGACATGATAGTTGCTTCCACGGATGCAAACTATCAGCCGTTTTAGTTCACAACAAAATTTTGGCGCGCGCTCATTGGTCAAAAGCGATCACGTGACGTGATAGTTGTCGTCCGCGGATGCAAACTACAGGCGATAGTGCCCGCTGAGAGCGGAAGAAAATTTTGTGATGAACAATAACGACAAATAGAGTGTGTCTGTCTCGGGACTATCGGCTGATAGTTTCCCTTGGAAATTTGATGTTCTTAAAACTAGAATATAAGCCCGAGAACGAAATTTCCGCGGGCAACTATCAGCTGAAGTTCCTCGACGGACACGCTCTATTTGTATAATAGTGCTCGCTGAGAGCGGAAGATAATTTTGTGATGAGCAATAACGACAAATTGAGTGTGTTTGTCTCGAAACTATCGGCTGATAGTCTCCCTTTAACTACTTGGAAATTTGAGGTTCTTAAAACTAGCATATAAGCCCTCGAACTGAGTTCTGGAATTTTTGAGGTCTTAGCTGATCGTTATTTGATATGTGATGAATTTTGTGGCAATTACAAAATGGCGGCTTCTGAGATTCAACTCTCGTGGAGTTTCCTGGAATGAAAATTCAAAGTAACCCGATACATAACCGACATTTTCGACAAAAAGTTTTGCTTTGCAGGAAACTCAATGTTTTATAGATTCTTGCAATATAGGGAATTTTCAACTGGCTTTGATTAAAGCCCCGAATTTGTTTTGGGAAAATGGTTATGTGGAGTAATTTTCTCTTCATTTTGGGAATTAAACGACAAGGTGAGTGTTTTAATCGGAATTGTTTTGAGTCTCTTTTCAGTGGTAACTTAGTACTCGCCATATTCCTCATATTAAAAGTTAACGCAATGCCATAAAAATAAGTCTAAAAACACTAGCGCTAATACGGAATACAATAGTTGCACGTGGAAATGACAGAGGTAACGCACGCATATTATATTGTTTTCTGTATTCTGGTACACTGTAAGAAGTAATATGTCAAAGCCAAAGTGACTGTTTTAGGCCCTGTCCACACTAATCCGGATAAATTCTAAAACGCACCTTTTTTAAACGTTTAGGCCTCCGTTCACACTAAAACGGCTAAAAAAGATACGCTTTAGAATTTAACCGAATCTTTTTGAAGACGCTCTCCAGGGTGTATAAATTCGAAAACGCCGATTTCGCGTTTTAGTGTGGACGGCGACAAATTCGAAAACGATAGGACGGAAGACTTTTTTATGCGTTTTTATACGTAGATGCGAATTTATCCGGATTAGTGTGGACAGGGCCTCAGACGGGTTTCTAGATGCAAGTGCCGTAAACAATGGCACGAGATCTAGAAACGCGTCTAAAACAAATCCGCGGCTTTTTGAAATGGCTTCTCACATATCATTACATATTCATGCCACAGAGGACAATGATATAAGTAATTAAACAATATCAACAGAGGAATAAATTCGAAATCGAGAATTCCACCGGATTTGTATATTCATATTCAAATTTGAGTTCGCTGACGATGACGAATAATCAAATCACAGGAAGGCTTCGAAACGGCTGGATGAAGAGAAGTGAAAACTAACGCAAACTATTTAGAGAGCTCTAGACGGATGAAGTCTGAACCCGTTTGACAGTCAAATGAACTCTGTGCCAAGGATTACAGAGTATTAGAATCGCTTGGGTGTGTGTAAATTGGAAGAATGGAAGTTTGGACGGGAATTGGACGAGAAACGTTTGGAGATTCGTATATGGTTATGACGCCGGCATCTGGCTTATGAAATTTTATACAAGCATTTGTAGACAAAAATGTAAGTAGACTTCGAGAAGAGTTAATGTTTTTTCATGTAGTTATTATTGACGGACTGTTTTTAGAACTGTAATCTGGAACTAATTTGCAAATATCCTGTATTTGGAACCGTTTCAAACGAGCATTACAGTACCGCTCAAAACCTATATTCTGATTGCACCATTATACTGTAGCTCTATAGATGGTTTTCACTCAATCCCCAGAGATTCAAATGACAAAGGGCATGGCGGCCATGTTGGTGTACCTAACAAAAGAAGCTAACGAAGAATCTATTGTTAAAGGTACACCAACATGGCCGCCGTGACGTCATGTGCAAACCATCTATTGTTTGTGTACTGCACGTTCTAAAGGTTAGGGTGTTTGTATTGTTGAGTAAGCCAATGCTGTGGCTCGTTTCGTGCGGTACAAGTCGGCTCTTTCAAACTACAGCAAATATATGCAAATTAGCCATTTTTTAACGAATTTGCATATCAGTTGCCGTAGTTTGAACTCGTTTCCAAATACAGCTAATATGCAAATTTGTCGTACTATCCCTTGTTTTCCTGTATTAACACGTGACCTGAAACGAGACTCCTCGTTGGCCAATGTGTCATGAATATGTAATGATGTGTAAGAATCACACTTGATGGCGAAGACTAGTTGTTTTCGCGGTTTAAGACCATTCGGATTACCATAATACACGACAGGTACAAAATGGAAATACTCTTGAAATATTTCTCTGGTTCAGAAAAAAAATCGAAAATCCCAGAATGCAAGTCGTACCGCCTTCATTAAAATAAGCGTCCACTATCTTTACTGTCTTTTCGGACTTTAGTTTCCGTTGACGCCAGTTGACCTTTTCGAAGATCCATAATTACTTTAATAGACATTTGCTACGATCGCGCATATAGTAACGAGATCTATCATAAGTGCGCATTCAGTTTTTGTACTGCGGTGATTCCTTGGTGGAAATAGCCGTGACGGCCGACTTCTTTGCGCTCGTTCCGTGATCACCCGAAAGAAGCGTCGAGATTCGAAGCGAAAACTTCACACTGATTACGTAGTTTTTGCTCCGAATCCAGGCGAAAGATGCGATTGGTCAATCACTGATTCCTTTGTATTATGTGCATAAACTGAAAAAAAAAACGAAGTTCGAAAGGAATAGACCGATTTAGCTTGTACATTTGTTGCCCAAATTCAGGTCATCCGACATTTTCCTTGAGTAATATTTTCTTGTTTTCTATTTCCCAAGAGAAAATGTACAAATTCCTCTAATTGGAAAACAAAGCACTGAATCCTCTGGAAAGCTGTCACGTGATCTAAATTGGGACATCAAATGTACAAGCTAAATCGGTCTATTGTCTAAAAATATTTTCTTTGAATATGTTTCATGCAAGCGGGAAATTGCGTAACCGACCATTACGTTACTATCCATGTGGGAGAAGGTTTTGACAGTGGAAGTGGTTTTGACAAAAAAACATAGGACGCCTTAGGCCAACTCGCGGATGGTCAGTGAGCTATTTTGTGTTGTGTTATTTTGGACGTTGTTGGCAGAGCATTTATTTATGTAGTGTGTGACGAGATTATAGTTTCGCGAGATTAGTTGTAGTAGAACTACTCGAAATAATTTTATTTATGCACCCCCATCTAGCTAGATGGCCGGTACAAGTTGCATATAAATGTTGGCTAGGGAAACCGAAATTAACTGGAATCTAATTTTGAAAATCATAAACATAATTTATATAATGTCAAGCGATTTGAATTGGTGTTATTGTAGTAAATTAGATGGCCGGCCGGCCGCTAGCAAGATTTCAATTTGGAAAGCGGATCAGCGTCCAGTCGCAAAGCTGTCGATCACAGCAACAGATAGTAGCTGGGATCCCAACTTCAGAAGCAAACATAACTACTAGAATGTCAAGCGGTTTGAATTAGTGTAGCAAGATAGACACAGAGACAACAGAGAAACTTACAGCAGTAAATTATAAGTCATTTCGGAATATTTACTTTAGAAAGCGGCATATCTACAGCATGACTTTCGAAAGCTTCGACGCGTCTTCGATAAAAGTTTGTTTCCTCACAGTAACGGCGACCAAAGACGGCCGTCAATTTCAAGACCGCTTTCGCTTGTGTTTCCTTTCCGTTGTTAGTTAACGTCGCTCGAATTATTTTCACCCTGACGAGTAAATGGTTCAACTCCAGCTCACAAGATATATAACTCACAAAATATAAATTATTGAACTCTATATACACTACATGCTTTCTAGAAATCTACTATTGCTTACCGTCGCGTGGCTAGATCGACAAATCATCGAACACAACTGCACCACGTCCATCCCGTCCATGCACTCCTTCTGAAAAGTTGAACACTACCGTCGCGTAGATCGAGAATTCATCATTCACGTCCAAGAACAGAAATATGCTATACACCTTCTGAAAAGTTGAACGCTTGTGTCTACTACTGGCTCATAGTCTTCTCAAGACTTCAATGTCTCTACACCGTGAGCAACTACTATTTAAATATCTAAGAGTCATTCGTCTACAGGGCCGGGTTGTTCAAAGCCCGATTAGTGTTAATCCTGGATTAACTCTGCACAAAACCTATTGGTTGTCATAGAAATTAACCCTGGATTAGCACTAATCGGGCTTTGAACAACCCGGCCCAGTTCTGCAGATGCGCAGGAGAAATTCTCATATTCCGAACATGGTACGAACGAACATACATCTTCGGAAAAGGATACAACATTCGGAAATAAGAATCCACCTAACCCTAAAAATCACGTGACCGATGACGTCATCATTACGTCATCAACACTAAGTGAATCGTGGGTACCTAGCCTGTCCAAGTTTGAGCCGCTGCCATTAGATATGAGGTAGATATGGGCATGTACTTAAAATCACGTGACCGATGACGTCATCGTTACGACATCGCCACTTAGTCATTTATGGAGACCCAATACCATGTCTGTCAAAGTTTGAGCCGCCTGCCATTAGTATATATGAAGCGAGTTAGCCATGAAAATCTCATATCCCGAACATAGTATATGCGCATCAGGAGTTTCTCATATTCCGAACATAGTACGAGCTAACGTACGTTTTGCTAACATGCATCTTCGGAAAAGGTACAACATTCGGAAATGAAAATCCACCTAACCCAGATAACTCGTCCCTGCACATGTATGCATCCACGAGTTAAAGAATGAATCTTTTCAAAAATGGTTGTAATTATTTCTTTGTGAAGAGCAAAACGTGATAAACAGTGATGACAAACGAGTGGATATGCGTAGTGGAATACATTTCGTTTATGCGCCATTTGGATTGTAATGGGCCTTTTGCAGGAATGCAATCACGTGGTTTTACTGGGTGGCAAAATAACCTTAATTCATGTATTTAAGAGTCATTAGAATGTGATGTAAAGTGGTAAGCTGTAGTGCTAAGTGTGCACGCCCTACGAGGGAAAGAGAATAAACCTCTGACCCAAGTGGGACTCGAACCCAACAACCTCCAGGTTACATGTCTGGCGCTCTACCAACTGAGCTATCAAGTCAGATGAGAGCAATCGTGGGTATTGGTGCGTTTTTGTATGAGAAAACCGAGCAGTGTCGACCGATTCCCTTAAGTTTTCAGCACTTAGTAGGTACCTGATAAGATTACGAACGGTGGTATTTAAAGTTTCAATCGCCTTTTCGTTTCTGAGATAGACCACCCCCTCCATTTTTGGCCTACGCAGGCCGTAAAAACAGTAAAATCTGGGCTAACATTGAAAGGCTATCAAAGCCGCTACGCACAACTGACGACTTTGGTACATTTTGTGTGCATTATCTACCAATAGCGTGTGCACGTTTGAAAAACTCTAGTCGGTGAAATTCTTTTTTTGAATATTCGCATAAAATTCGGTATTTTAGCTATCACGAAAATCACCAGAATTGAGTCATTTTAAGGGGCTGATTCTCAAAAGTGTGGTAGTTTATTTCAACACTGAAATCATTTTTTGTCAGTAGCCTACACAATTGCCATCAAAAATCTGCAAAGTATTGATTGGCACTACTCAATAATTTAGCGTGAGCCGTGTGAGAAGTAGCTGAAAATGTGCATATATTAACCTTTTCCCCGCCAAATTTTTAGTCAATATCAATCCGGCGTGTAGATTTTTGGTCCAAATCATTCACAGATAGGGTAACCTGACGTATCACGCAAGACCGTCTGAACAAATTCTTCAAGGCGAATAAACAATAAATCAGAAGTACATATTATATGCATCGCAGATCAGGTTTTTTCTCAGACATGTCTTTATTTAGATGTAGATTGAGGGAGGAGGATGAGAAATAATGCAGGGAATTGTTGGGATGTTCGAGTTAATACACCAGAAAAATGCTACTGACAACTGAAAAACCTCGCTGTAAAATTTAATCACAAAATCGGCAGGAGCCCATAACCAGTAGCGTCCATATCTCCTATATAGCTGTCACAGGTTGGGCTATGTTTAGATCATTTTCCCCGCCAATTAGTGAGTTGACCAGTGGCGGAACGAACGATGCCTCTTTAGCTACTTTTTTTAAACCAACAACATTGCTGCTACGCTTTTGTGATTTTATTCCCTTGGGAGTTGTTGCAACCCAAATAGCGGGAAACCGTTCTAAAAATAACGTAAATGCACTGCAATTGTGAGTTTACTAGTTGACATGACAGATTTCCAGGATAGAATATTTGTTCTTTGTAGAGGAGTGGCTGGATAACGGGGTCGGGTGGAACCTCTCGAAACCAGCGACAGTAGATTAACATCAAGGAGACGGTTGGACAGTACGAGTTCTTCTTAGTCCCGCGATCGCTTTTTGCCGCAGACGGATCGATGCTTCACTGTTCTTGCAAAAGTGCACTACTAGCTATTCTTGAGAAGATCCAAGGCGGAATACCTCGTCAAAATGTAAACGATGACAGTAGACATCGTAGACGGCATGGCTGAGCTACAGTCCCTGGATAAGTCTGACTGGATCAAGAACTGCTGCCAACTGGCTGAGCACTTCAACAACCCAATTGACGAGAAGTACAGACAAAGTAGGGAGCTGCAGTTGATTTTCGACCGATATGACGTGCCGATGTCTTTGAAATCAGCGACTAGGGTAAAACGGCAAGGTGGTCATGATTCTGTGTTCTACCGTATCACTGACTCTACACACATCGCCAAAGTGCCAATGAAGAGGCAGTTATCAGACACTAGAACCAAGATGGATCTGACGATGTATCTAGCAGAGAAGGCCATCAATGGAATGAGACAACAGGGCAGGAGGTTAGTGGTGGCATGGGGAAGTGAATGTCAAGCAACCCACAAAGATGTGACACATCTTCAGAGCAGCCACTAAGAGGCAGACACCAAGATCGTGCTCATGCCCTTGATGCTACAGCAGCTGGGGCAACGGAAATACGCATTCATTCTCCTGACACAGATGTCTTCATTCTAGCATTGAGAAGGTATCCGGACCTTTGCGACAATGTTTCATTCGTCACATGGACGGCCCAACATCACAGAGTAATCAAGTTGGGGCCGATTGTCCAAGCCCTCGGTGAAGCTAAAACAGCCGCACTTCCTGCATTCCATGCCATCAGTGGATCTGATAACACCGGGAGCTTCTCGGGCAAAGGGAAGCTTGCATGCTGGAAGATTTTCCGTGACGCCGATAAAGCCATCATCACCGAACTTGGAAATCTCGGTACAACTGTTACACCAACCACGGAGACCATCGATGCGATCGAGAGGTTCGTGTTTCAGCTTGACCTACCAAAGACAACCTTCACAAAGGTGAAAGATCTTCGATGGCTATTTCGCAAGAAACAAGCCCAGTCTGAAAGACTTCCTCCAACACTCGCCGCACTGCATGAGCGGATTCTGCGTGCTCACTATCAAGTTATGGTCTGGAACAACGACCAAGTACCGAATCCTGACCTGCCACCGCCAGATAGCTACGGATGGGAACGTAAAGAAGATGAATGGCAACCTGTCATGACACAGTTATCTCCAGCACCCGAGGCCATCATCCAACTCGTGAAATGCAACTGTGTTAAAGAACGTTGTTCCAACAACCGATGTCAGTGTCGCAAAGCAGGGCTTAACTGCACAGACCTTTGTACTTGTTCTGAAGAAGAAGAACTCTGTGACAATGTTGATGATGATCTTGTTGAGCAATTTGACGACAGTAGCGATGAAGATGATGAGTAAGAGCAGGAGTCCATTACCAGGAGCCTGCATCTCCCAGATTAGGTCTGTCCAACAGCAGAACAGATGATGTAGCTATTTTTAGCTTTGTGTTTCCCGCGAGAACAAACAAAGGCCGTCACTTTTAACCAATTAGGATGCACTGAAAAATTGTAATTAACACTGTTCATACTGCTAAAAATACAAGAGGACAAAAGACAACGTAATCGCATACCAGAACTTCGCGACTATAAATAGGGCGCTTTCCAACACATAGGTACGCTCCTGATAATGGGCTCCTGTTAAGAGTGAAGATATCGAGCGATGGACAGCTCAGTTGTATCGTATACACAACTGATATATTTATATAGATTATCCACCTGAATTTGTATTGCTGTATCGACGAAGCGAAAGCCTCGTTTCCATGTCAGGTTGACACGTGATCTCCTCTAGTATCTAAAACAAACGTTTTGCAATAACAGAAATTACGAGAGATTGTCTATGTATTTTGGTCACAATAATAGCGGTGTTTAAAGTGCCCCTCGACCCTTTTGCAATTTATATGTATATGAAACTTTGAAAGGTTTTGAGTACTTCTGCGAATACATTTTTGGCTTACAGAGGATACTATGTTATAGGCTTGTTTGAAATGGTGAAAATGTGACCTCTCCTGACCATTACCGTGTAAGAAAAAGCCTGGGTCGATTCCCTATCTTACGTCACCTCCTAAATGCATTATTGTCCATGACGCCTTTCTATCACAACAGCATCGATATATAGAGAATATACACAGTCTATGAGATTTTAGTAAAGAAAACAGCTATTTTAGACAAAATGCTAAATATTTATTCAAGTTATTGCAAAGTCGAATTAATTGATGACGTAAGATAGGGAATCGACCCAGGCTTTTTCTTACACGGTAATGGGTCAGGAGAGGTCACCAATGCCAGAGGAGATTTCATTGATATGCTTCGTCCAGGATAATGTATTGTCTATGTATAAGCCAAAAGATTTTGTGTGGTCTACCCTATTGATTTCCTTTTCTTCAATATATATGTTGATTTGAGATTCATTTTGTGAATTTATTATTGTTCATCAAGTTTATTTGCCTTGAGCCAAGTGTTGACATTTTTCAATTCATCATTGATTTTCATTTGGAGGTCGTTTTGGCTTAAAGTGCCCCTCAACCCTTTTGCAATTTTTATATATATGAAACTTTGAAAGGTTTTGAGTACTTCTGCGAAATTTTTTTTGGCTTACAGAGGATACTCTATGTTCTAGGCTTGTTTGAAATGGTGAAAATGTGACCTCTCGTGACCCATTACCGTGTAAGAAAAAGCCTGGGTCGATTCCCTATCTTACGTCATCCAATTCATTCGACTTTGCAATAACTTGAATAAGTATTTAGCATTTTGTCTAAAATAGCTGTTTTCTTTACTAAAATCTCACAGACTGTGTATATTCTCTATATATCGATGCTGTTGTGATAGAAAGGCGTCATGGACAATAATGCATTAATGAGGTGACGTAAGATAGGGAATCGACCCAGGCTTTTTCTTACACGGTAATGGGTCAGGAGAGGTCACATTTTCACCATTTCAAACAAGCCTAGAACATAGAGTATCCTCTGTAAGCCAAAAATGTATTCGCAGAAGTACTCAAAACCTTTCAAAGTTTCATATATATATAAATTGCAAAAGGGTTGAGGGGCACTTTAAAGCATTGAAGCTTATGCTCGTATCGTCTGCATACATTCTAGGGAAACCTTCATTGAGACAGTTAAGTAGATCATTAATATAGATAATATAGATAAGGAAAAGTAAAGGACCAATAATTGATCCTGATGTACACCACACGTTATGGGATGTGAACTAGACAGATATCCATTAACTGTGCATTTTTGACTTCTCCAGCTTAGATAAGACTCAAACCAGGTCAAGGTGTTCCGGCCAACTCCATATTTGGCCAATTTTAGCATAACAATGTTATGGTCTATGATGTCGAACGCTTTTTTCAAATCGATAAAGATTACACTATTTAGTAAACCTTTATCAATGTTAATGCACCAGTTGTTGGTAGCTTCAAGTAGAGCTGTTAAGGTACTATGGAGTGATCGGAATCCTGACTGGTGATTAGTTAAAAGTTTATTGTCATTGAGATATTTGTAGAGCTGATCATAGACTAATTTTTCAAAGATTTTGGCGACGATTGGTATGACCGATATCGGGCGATAGTTATTTAGATCGTTATTAGGGCCTTTCTTATGTACGGGGGATACCCTAGCTAGTTTCCATTCCGAAGGGAAAATTTCCAACAATAGGGATTGATTAAATATATTTGTAAGAGAAGGAGCAACAATGTCTGCAGCTATTTTTATGAGTTTGCATGGAATTTTGTCTAGACCAGTGGCCTTTCTGCCATTAATTTCATGCAATAGTTTACAAACATTATGAACCTCGATGTTTTTGAAAGAGAATGACTTATTCGAATATGGTATATAAGAAAGAGGATCCAGGCGGCAAATTCCTGACAATCTTTGGTAATATGGGAACCGAAATTACGAGCTAAAAGCGAGGTTCCCGGCTTAGACAAGTGCAGACCACCCATATTTAGATATTTCTATTTTGGTGTTCAATGAAGTTCCAGTGATGCTGGCGGCAAATTTGCTTTAGAAATTTGTTCGTAGTTGAGATGGTTTCTTCTAGATCATCTTGCCGCACATTAAGTCCAGATATTGAAATGTTTGTATTTTGGGATTCTTGCTCGATCTGAAGTGCGATATTAGTGATACTTTCAGCCGTCATTCTTGGGCCGTGGGCCTTAATATCATTTGTGCCGATTAGGTTTTCTGGTTCTTTCTTCAGGATAGGCTTAATATAATCATGCATATCTTCTGAGGTAGCCCCAGAAAATGGTTTGACAACTACCTTATTCGACTCTGATAGTTTCCATCCGCGGATATGCTGAATCATCGAGTCGCCACAGATCACAGTTATGGGTTTTCTGGCAGGCACACTACTAGTCGGATTCTGTCGGGCTTGTGTAGGTGCTCTCTTCTTTGTATTTCTGCGACTTGTTTCATCTTCAGGTCCTATCGATCTTGTGTTGGATTGGGTTTCGACTTCAGGACTAGTGGGTCTTGTGTTGGTACAAACATTTTCGCCGGCTTTGGCGGCACAAGCCGTGCTATCGCTCTTCGTGAGATCAGTATTAAGAAGCCGTAATGCCGTAATAAGACATTTATTCTCATCACTGATCCTTACGTGGCGCATATCTGCTTCGTGTGATCTACGTCTGAGATCTTCATTTTCTCGTTGAAGTTGTGCGAGACGTGTAACATTGGTGGCCGTTGCTTGTTTATTTGGCGGGAGATTTGAATTTTCACGGGCTAAGATATCCTTTCTTAGGTTTTCTATTTCGTTTGAAAAACGCTTGGTTGTCTCTTGGATCTTAGCTTCTAGGATTTCACAGCAACAATGGGTACTTGATTCTGCGGCTTTGCCTGAATCGCTGTTAATGATTGCAGAAGTGAGCCTCTGTATTAGCCAAGCTACAATCAGCTTACAGATGCTTCTACAGTACTGAGACTGCGCTTTTGCGGGTATTTAATGACATGCTACGTGCAGTTGACAACCATCAGGAAGTAGTACTGGTCCTGTTGGACCTGTCATCTGCATTTGACACTATTGACCATATGCTGTTACTGGAAAGACTTCACCATCGGTATGGAATATGTGGCACAGCCCTGAAATGGTTTCACTCCTATCTCCTGAATCGTTCTCACTCAGTCCGAGTTAGGGATGTTGCTTCGTCTGACAAGGAACTACAGTATGGTGTCCCCCAAGGGTCCGTCTTAGGCCCTCTTCATTTTTCGTTATTCTTTGCTCCTCTGGAAGATGTGATTTTAGCCCATCACCTATATTGCATGATGTATGCAGACGACACGCAGCTTTACATATCCATCGGTTCCCATCAAGATCGTTCCTCCGTGCTGACGAAGCTAGAGTTGTGTGTCAAGGACATGCTTATTTGGTGTACTACCAACGGACTTTCGTGTAATCCAGACAAGACCGAAGTCATTAATGTTTCATCACGGTTCTCCAGTCATCGTGATCCTATGCCTGGAATCAATGTTGATGGATCAATCATCCTTCCGAAGCCAGTTGCACGCAACCTTGGCGTTGCGGTGGATTGTCTTCTACAGATGACGAATCACGTAAATAACATTTGTAAGTCAGCCTTCTTCTCTATTAGGAACATTGGCAGAATACGAAAACATCTCAACCAAGAAAACTGTGAAAGGCTTGTGCACGCATTCATCACATCCAAGCTAGACTCCTGTAATAGCCTTCTCTTTGGACTACCAGACACGCAAATTGACAAGCTTCAACGAGTTCAAAATGCTGCTGCAAGGCTAATCTTAGGTGTAAAGAAGAATGATCACATAACTCCTGTTCTGCAGAGCCTTCATTGGCTACCTGTACGAGCTAGGATTGACTTTAAGACTTTACTACTCACATATAAGGCTCTTCACAATCAAGCTCCTGCATATATATCAGAACTCTTAATCGTATACCAACCTCGACGTTCTCTCAGATCTGCTTCACAAAACCTTCTCACAGTACCAACATCGAACACTAAGCGGTCCTATGGTGATAGATCTTTTTCAGTTGCTGCTCCCAAACTCTGGAACTCCCTGCCATCACACATTAGATGTGCAGATACTCTTAGTTTATTTAAGTCCTCTCTAGCTTTTTAATATATTTAAGTGTAGTTTTTCATTATTGTAAAGCATTGAGACTTAGTGTATTATTATTATTAGAATATCTTTCCTCCCTGTTTTCTTCATGCCTCGCTTGTCCAATTCTTGTTTAATCTCATCTATTTTCATAGAGGAAATAGGTCTGCCATCGATACATGTCTCCAGTTGTTTGTTATTTGCTGAAGGAGGGTCATGGGACTCATAATCTGTATCGAGCTCGTCGCTTAAGTCGCACGGGACAGGTTGTCGATTTCTGTCCGGTTTCTGGATTAACGGAGCTTGAGTCGTCAAGTTAAGTTCCAGAATGGAGTCATCTTGACCGTTTGGCAATCCTACTACGAAAGTTTCGGTGCTTATGTCCACATTAGTTACTAATGGAGAAGAAATCTCGGAGCTCAATAAACTCTGACCTTCCGCCATCGCGTCTCCGTGGGAAGCCTGTTATTCTGTATATTACTAAGCTTTTCCATTAGCTTTTGTTTGGCTATTGTGTGGCTTTGTTTAGCTTTGCTTTCCTCACTTTCCAAAATCTTGGCTTTCATTGCCAGTGAGCAGGGGCGATATCGATGTCAGTTAACATCTCCTCGTCGTTCAACTGAACTTTAAGCTTATACTGATTCACCCTGACGAGTAAAGAGTGCAGCACGTTTTATCTCCGAGCCTAGGGATGTATTATGAACGTGCCACGAGACTCGGGGAAGCTTTGTCGCGAAAACAGTTGCACATTACCATCTCTATTTTTGTTGCATCCAAAAACGTTCCCAAATTCTACTTAGCTAAGCCAAACGCGCTTATAAATTTCCGGGCTTCTCTCGTAAATACGACACGCGACCAAATGTCTGTTTTTAACTCGTGGATGCGCGCAAACGCAGAACACGAGTTATTGACATGGGTCAGTAGCTAATTTCTTCATCGTTTTATGGTGTGTAGATCGGCCTGTCCGAATAGTGTTCGATATTCCGAAGATATATTTACGGATGTTTATGGTACGCGTCCAAGAATTGAAAGATTTGGTCATGCAGGAGAAGATGTATTGACGGTGCCTTCCTAATGCCAGACACTCCAAACCTGGACAGACATGGTAGTGGGTCCCTATCAATTACTTAGTGGTGATGACGTAATGATAACGTCATCGGTCACGTGATTTTAAGTAAATGCACGTATCTCCCTCATTTCTAATGCCAGACAGTTCAACCTTGGACAGGCATGGTATTGGGTCCCCACAAATCACTTAATGGTGACGACGTAATGATGACGTCATCGCTCACGTGATTTTAAGTACATGCCCATATCTCCCTCATATCTAATGGCAGACAGTTCAAACCTGGACAGAGATGGTAGTGGATTGCTATCAATTACTTAGTGGTGATGACGTAACGATGACGTCATCGGTCACGTGATTTTAAGTAAATGCCCGTATCTCCTTCATTTCTAATGCCAGACAGTTCAAACTTGGACAGGCATGGTATTGGGTTCCAACAAATCACTTAGTGGTGATGACGTAACGACGACATCATCGGTCACGTAATTTTAAGTACATGCCCATATCTCCTTCATTTCTAATGCCAGACAGTTCAACTTGGACAGGTATGGTATTATTTTCCCACGATTCACTTAGTGGTGATGACGCAACGATGACGTCATCGGTGACGCGATTTTTAGTATATACCAAAATAGCTCACTGACCATCCACGAGTTGCCCTTAGGGGCCCTATGTTTAACAATATAGTTGTAGCGATAAATTAATTATAAGGCATTTCGGAATAATGATTACCTTTAACAACACAGCCAAATCCTTGGAATCATGCCATAAACTCCGTCAATACATCTTTGGAAAATCGAAGACTATTCGGACAGCCAATGGAGAGTTCCCGATGTACACAGAAAAAACGAAGTACACACCATAAAACGATGAATAAATTAGCACGGAGCACTAATCCTAGTAACTCGTGTTCTGCGCTTGCGCCCATCCACGAGTTAAAAATGGAAAATATATTATAATTGATTGGACATGAAGGCCATAGAAGAAGTTTATGCTGAGCCAGAGCCCAGAGGTTAACGTAAACGATTGAAACTGCCACAATTTCCGTAGTTATTCCATTATTGGTTCTGGTTTTATTTTTCGCTTTCTTTTTCTTTTTCCTTTCTTTTTCTACGCAAGTAAGCAATTAGTGGGAGAGTTAGGCCTTTTTAAAAACAATCACAAGAAAAGACTTTGCAAAGACAGCAGTTAAAATGCAAACCCCTTTTCAGCGAAATATTACATACATCACAAATACTGTTATGCGCTAAATAGAAAAATATAATATATAAAAATATCATTAAAGGAACTAGATACATTTGATACCCTACATGTAAATGAAGACATGTCTCTGAGGAAAACATGTACAATACATACCTCGGTTTGTTCAGCCGGTCTTGCGTGACACGTTACCCTCTGAGAATGTCCAATACTTTATGTATTATAACTGGTTATAAGGATGTATAATCATAGCCCACTATCACCAAACTCGAAAGATGTTTTAATCGTATATTTTTATTTCACTGTTAAGCGATACGGCAAGCACAACTGCCCTAGCGAGACAACAATAACTTAATTTCGCGGGAAATTGACCTGGGTCTTTCGAAGGTCAGCGAGTTTTACTTATGTAAACATCAAATATTTACACTTTTACCGCTTCCTAAAACCTTTCGAGGTAAATCTGAGCCATTTTCATGAGGTTATGCTATAATACTTTGACAAATTTACACGCCGGATTGATATTAGGACTGAAAATTTGGCGGGAAAAAGTTAATATATGCATATTTTCAACTACTTTTACCACTTCTTCTTCAGCTACCACCGTTCGTAAACTTATCAGGTACCTACTAAGTGCTGGAAAAATTAAGGGAATCCGCCGACCCCATCTTTTGGTTCTGACCGGTTTTCTCACCGAGACAATGACTCTTAAAGGCACTTGTACCAGATCGGTAGTGTTTTTAGCAAAAACTGTTTGTAAATGCTATTTTCCACCTTCATCTTTCTAAAACAGCGTTTTAAAAGCTGGCTTGCCATCCAGCATCATCATGGGGATTACGAACGCAATTCATTCGTTAACGAAGTATTATATCAGCACATGACTGTTTCCTACAAAAGGGCTAGGCCTATTTCATACTGCTCACTTTAGCATTTTGTCAGACATTTTACTGAAAATGTTCGGATTGTTTCCACTTTCACCGCGGACGACTCAAGGAGATCGTTAGTAAAAGAATTGCCGTATTTATTCCTTTTTCTGACTTTATTTCCCATTCTTTTAAATGTTCATATCGCACGGACGCACACGAAGCCTGTATAAGCCGACGGAGTTGAACTGGGTTATGTTAGAAGTGAAAATGCTATTCGAATAATTAGTATTATTTCGAGCAGAAATTTGAGACACTAGACGAATCCGATGTCAAATACCAAAATATTATAGTGGACACTGATATTAAAGTTGGTCACAATTTAGTAACAGGAAAAAGTTAGTGAATCTCAATAAATGCTTGAAAATTTACAGAATTGTCCAGTTTCGTATTCGAAAATTACCGCTGAATGCAATAACTACAGACGCATGGCTAGCCTCATTCTGAAGTTAAACATTCTTAAATACCGGCGAGAAGGTGCAAAATGGGAAACTACAACAATACGCAGAGTTGTGAATAGCCCACCTTCTCGCTGGTATTTATCAATGTTTAACTTCAGAATGAGGCTAATCCTGCGTACATGCGTCTGTAGTCCTTGTATTCAGCGGTAATTTTCGAATACGAAACTGGACTATTGTCCCATAGTTTCTCCATACTATGGAAATTCTTTTTTTCTAGTGATTATCAGCACGTGAACAGGTCCAGCTTGCTACGGTAAATTTAATCGATTGGGCTCCTTATTCGTGTACCAGAATGTTTGTATTGTGGGTTAGGATTCTTTATATTTCAGGGTATTGTTTTGCTGAAGTTCATTGTTTTGAGTTGTCTTCTTTGTTTTACGTCATCTGTGTTCGCGTACACGAAGAAGGAGCCATCGATTGAGACTAATAAATAAAATACAAACAAAACAATATATCTAACATTTGATTCGCAATTCTTTATTTTACTACTTGACTTGTTAATGTTAGCTGAGCGTCATTTTCTTGGAGGCTCTGCAGTTGCTTATTTTTTTAATTTTCACATCCACTACTGATAAATGCTCGTAAGATAGCCTGGTTTCCTTTTGCAGAGCTTGATAATGGAAGCTTAAATACTTGTGCATGGTTCACTACCGGACTCCTTAGTATGACATATAGCGTGCACAAGGAAAGTAAATTAACATTGTCTCATATGTTGAAATATGAACAAAAATGGCAAATAAAGTAGTGCTAAGGCTGCTAGACAAATATGTCTCACTCCGCGGTTCATGTTATTTATTTATCAGTCGAGTCCTCACGAGTTAACCATGGCTGCTTCTAAACATGTCTGGATCTACTTATGACGCTCGGGAATCGCATCCCTTCAGGTATCGTATCAGCTATGATGTATATTGAGTTGTCTTCCCAAATGAATGGGACATGCGCAGAATGGGTCAGTTGACTACATCTACCAGAATCCTTGGCAAACCCTTTTCTCATTCAAATTTATCGACTCCTTTGAGAATCCCAAACAAGAGGAACAATGAATCCGCGCAAAGAGTTCTGGTAGTTGTAGTATGTGACGTCATCATGCAAATGTCCTATCACCCTTCGTTCGCTAAGCGGCCATATTGGATTGTTTGAGGTGCGACTGAATGCGGCTGATCGATTTAGAATCAAATCTCTACTTTCTAATATTGCAAGCCATTTCAGAGAGCCTGCCCTTGGAGTATTGAGATGTACAACCGAGCAACTGTTACAGTACACAATGACTTAAAATGTAGTTACAACATTGAACTTTCTACTGGTTTTGTCCGGTTAAGGTTACTTTTATGAAGATTATCACTACTGCATAATGTTTCTAACTAAGACTATTGTTTTGTTCGCAAGCAAGGCTGCTTCTTAGAGCATATATAGTTCGCTGTTCCTGTTCTAATCTAACGTCGTGCTGTGGAATAAATAATATAAAAATTAATAACATCGGGGGTAATTCTTCGTTTTCACGTGACGTCATCGCCGTCATCATCCAACATGGCTATCACGGCTTTGTCATTTGAATCTCTGGGATTGGCTGCAAACCACCAACAACTTTTATTGATATTTCCTATCATTACAATAGAACTACTTGCCGGCCCACAATTAGCTTAAAACTACTATTTGAGGCACACACAGACTTAAGTATATTAATTATACCAATCTATGAAAACAGAGACGTATCTGTAAAGTAGTAGTCGTAAAATCTGAAGATATTATCTAGATACAAGATGTTCGGCAGGATTGAAGTTTGTATAGCGAAGGATAAAATAATATTAAAGTGTATTTTTTGAGAATAATATTGGAGGGGTCTTCAACCTGAAGTATATAAAAAAGCATTTCTTTCACCTCTCGAAACACTAATCAGTGTAATCTAAGAGACGCTGAAAACAAACTAGGACTAACTAAACGAAGAACTGGCTACCTAAAACGTAGCTTCAGTTAAAGTGGAACAATCTTCCCCATAACTTAATTAAGAGCGTCCAACTCTCTTAAATATTTCAAAAGGGGACGTCGATAATTTATATTCTATATCGGACTCCCACATGGCAAACATGTGAAACAGTTTTAATACTGCACTATTTTATATGTACAAGTTTTACCGTGTATAACTAAAGTTTGTCCGTCCGTCTGTCTGTCTCTCTGATATATCAGGCATGTTATAAACACAAAATGGGCTTCCTTCCTAAAGCCCCTTTCGTGTTAACGTGCCTCAACTTGTGTAACCTAAACGATAAAGTGGCGCCATTTCTCAAGGTTTTAATGGTTTCAATGTGCTACACGGCAAAACAACGTGTTCTTTCTTCCTATAGGTTTAGTTTGGGACAACGTTGAGGTACGTATTTTGATCCGAAATCTGAAACAAAGACATTTATGGGATAGTTCTCAAACAAAGAAATTATGCATGGGATAGAAAGGCCAGAAAAGTCTGAAACTGTCATTTCCTCTTTAAATAAAACACTGAAACGTGAGTTACTTCCTCTTAAAGCTAACAAGCGCAAAAGATTTCAGGCATGTTAACACGAAAGGAGGCTTCCTTTCTAAGGCGCCTTTCGTATCAAGTAACGTGCCTCATATATATTTATAGCACATTTTCATCTGGAACACGATAAACTATTGTGTTTTCATCTTTTTGGACGGTATTACTTACACATTAGTGAATAACTTACCAGGCTTGCAAAGTTTTTTAACGATTTCTTTAACCTTGCCCATAATCAACTTGAACGAGGATGCTCTGAATATACTCTGGCTGTCCGTGGCAACTGCTGTTAGTTCTTCCTGGGCTATATTTGTTCCGATTCCCATACCGAACACATGGACACCTTTGTCCTTCAGGTACTGAGATGCTTGGCTCAGAGGTGTAATTCTACCACGGTGTCTCGTCTGCTTACCATCAGTAATCACCAGAGCAACCTACGATTCAAAGAAACAACAGTTTATCATTGAGGTGTCACAGTAACAGGCATTTAATATGACGAATATATTCGCACAGCACCAGTGAGGTCTAGGCGAAACTAGTTAAGTTATTCTCCGAAGTTCGTAGCGAAGTAAATATCCAGCGCTAGTCACCGACACTGAGGGGAATAATTATTTTAGTAATACCACACAAGTGAAATAGCCAGCCTTAAATTAGTTCAAAAAGCCAATAAGTGAATGCTTCGCTCCCGATACCGAAAACAGTGGATTACTAGTAGTGCAGGGTATTCCAAGTTTGAGTAGCCAATGAGAGCGCGCGAAAATCATTATTTACTTGTGTGCATATTAACCTTCCGTTTAACAAAAGGTCACTAGACGTGAATCACGCTCACGCCCCCTGCGGGAGTTCACTCAACTGTTAGTAAAAATTACGGAATTTTCTTGCAAATTTTAATTTTACGTCTCGTAAATAAAAAAAACTAAAAAACCTACGAAACGAAAATCGTGCATCTGCTTGCAATATTTGTTATTATCGCTTTTCTTGTCGTCGAAGCACTCGGGGAGCAAAATACTGGAAATGCTGGCTCACAAGGCGCTGAATGTATATCTTTTATGCACGAAATTAACAAGTAAGTACAGTTTTACTGATATTGGAGTGATTAAGCACAAGTTTATTTATATACTGTGGCTAGATACTCGGCAGCCGGGAACGGTTTTCAAAATACTAGATACCCGGCAGTCTTATTCAAACTATTCTATCTTTGTTTAAAAGTAACCAGTCCCTAAGATGGATGTCTGAGATTTCGATTAGAGTAATTCCCTTGTCCTCGGCACACAGCTATAGCACGGACACATTTCGTGACACTAATAATAAGCAAACATTAATAAGCAAACACTGGTGTTATGAGTCGAATTTAGGACTTACATTTACGTTAGTTTTTTGAACTGCTGATAGACAGTCTTAGTTTCTTTCTGTAAAATATTTTGCTGTCGTTGTGAGTCCTCCCTCGAACATATCGTGTTCAACACAAACCTCTATCCGCAACAGCTGGATCGTCCCGCTTCCATCTCAGAATATAATTTTCTCTTAACTTCTCGATATAATCCCCCCAAAATATAATAAGACTGACCGTTTTGTCAGGGAAACGTTGAGGGAACACTAAGGTGTTTCAATGCGAATACTTATAATAAGAGCGGGCGATATATAGTTTCATCACCGAATGGTATCCACTTATCATACATAGATACGCTGTTCATTGCACGCCGCATGTATTTTTACGCGTTCCCTCATCGTAAAGTTTATTATCCTTTTTGCCTTTTCCCTCATTATTGGTGACGAATTCGACGAAATCTCGTCGATACATTTTATATTGCATAGGGGTTTTGGATTCACGTTTGACTTCTGTGTTGACAGTCGCCTTCTTTTTTCTTTCAACGACTACATTACACATGCGGAATAAGGAAATAAGCTGTCCGCACTCGCCTGGACGCTAGCAAGAGCATATGTTCTCGCTTGTATGGGATAAGTTTCATATGTATACTAAGACATTTTTAACCGAGGAACGTATCAAATAGGTATGTTATTATAGCATACCAATCACTACAAAGTCATAATTCTTACCTTCTTAATGTTTGGTCTCATTCCATTTTTAGTAACAAAAAGCTGCGTGTTTGCCAGTACCAAAGCCTTGTCAATGAATGTATATCCCCTCTGGTGTCGCATTCCATTTACTAATGATCCATATCTTTCCTTACTGACGGCGGAGCCACGTAAAGTATTGAAGAGGAATTCTACCTTGGCACCTGTGCTGAAGGACACGGCTGCGACGTGTGTCTCCTGGGGACCAACAGGGAACGCTTTGATGATTTCGTTAACGAATTTCTTCAATAAAGCCCAGTTCCTGCGGCTGATACTACCGGATGAGTCAATGAGGAAACCAAGGTCCGCCACTGCTGTGCACTTAAAAACTGCAGCAAGGAAAGTGGGGAGGTTAAAATGCGATCCGCCATTCGATTTAAAGATTACAACACATACGATCACGCTTAAACGTTTGAAGTCATTATCAAAATCAAATGGAACCGTTCTAAATCCGAATCTAATCAATTCGTTAGTCAAGCAAGGTCTGCCCCTCCAACATATCCTCCCCGTTGAATTCACAACTATCCTTAAATGGAAAACACGCTTGAAATAACGATAATCGTAATTCTAATGACATTCTGAAAACCAGTGAAGGATAAAGATAAACATTTGTTACATTCCGAACGGCGGTAGACCGGCTTGGTGTAGTAGTGATGACGTCTGCACTACACTGCAGTACACGCAAAGGGCTACGAGTTCGAGTTCGAGTCCGAGTAGGAGCGCTCAAAAAATATTTCTCCTCTCTTTACCTTCTCTTCTTGTTTACCTGTGAACCCTAGCTCTAGGGGAGTGAGAACCCGTCGTTTACCCGTGAACTCGTCCGATGGTTAGGGTTTGGTTTGTGGTTCGGGTTAGGATTTGTCGTAGAATTAACGACTATCATTGTTCCAAGCGTGTTTGCCATTTCAGGATAATTGTTAATTCAACGGGGAGAATGCGTTGGCCCCTCACATGAATGGAATGGATGAAATCCACATAAGGCTTACCACATTGTCCTTTCTTTGCAACTGCTATATTCGTGTTATTTTTGCAAGCTGCTTGTTTCATAAGACACTCGTTGTCATATGTCTTTCCATCTGACCCACACACTGGATCAGGGTTTTTAGGGCAGCCAGTGGGACACGTACACGTTGGTTGATCGTTCTTTACTTTGCAGACTGCAAATGGTTTACTACACTTGTGGTTTGTACAAGGATCTAGTGACAACAATAGAATCGAGTTAGTTGGGATATATATTGGGACAAAGGGAATCACCGAATTGCCTAGATGGTACCTTTTAAAAATGCTGTATATTATCAGGTATGTTATAAACAGAAAAGGGGTCTTCGTTTCTAAGGCCCCTTTCGTGTTAACGTGCCTCAACTTGTGTAACCTAAACTTTAAAGTGGCCCCATTTCTCGAGTTTTTTATGGATTACAATGCGCTACACAGCAAAAGAACGTGTTCTCCCTATACATTTATTTTGAAGTAAAATACGCGAAAATGCCTTTCTGTCTTACTTGCTAGAAAATCTCGACATCTCAATCAAAGATATTATGGGTAGTTCTCAAACAAATAAATTATGAGATAGAAAGGCCAGAAAAGTCCGAAACTGGCATTTGCTCTTTAAATAAAACACTGAAAAGTGAGTTGCTATCTCCTCTCTCTATATATATAGATAGCAAATTTTCATGTGGAACCACACGATGAAATGCTGTGAATAACTTACCAGGCTTGCAAAGTTTTTTAACGATTTCTTTAACCTTGCCCATAATCAACTTAAACGAGGATGCTCTGAATATACTCTGGCTGTCCGTGGCAACTGCTGTTAGTTCTTCCTGGGCTATATTTGTTCCGATTCCCATACCGAACACATGGACACCTTTGTCCTTCAGGTACTGAGATGCTTGGCTCAGAGGTGTAATTCTACCACGGTGTCTCGTCTGCTTACCATCAGTAATCACCAGAGCAATCTACGGTTCAAAGAAACAACAGTTTATCATTGAGGTGTCACAGTAACAGTGAGGTATAGGCCACAATTATTAACAAGAAGAAGCTGCACGCAGCCTTAACTTGGACCGTATGGAAGTCCAGTAGACACCCTACGCATGCCTACTGGTTTATCGCCCGAACGAAGCGTCTCCGACCCACATGGCTAGCGGTGAGTGCCAATATTTAATCTCCTTTCTGCAGACGAGTGAACAAAAAAAATAAAAACAAGAAGCTGCAACTTTGACATTTTTAGAAAGATGAATCCTTGTTTGTTGAAACTATTTGCATTTATTAATAATAACTTCTGTGTAGGTGGTTTCATTCGGAGTCGGGCTAACAGACTATGTATAGTACAGGATTTGAGGTAAAAATATTACTTACGGGGTGTAGAGTAGTTTGTCAAGAGAGAATGATAGGCGAAGCGAGGATTATTGGATTGGTAAGTGATATTATAAACTTGTCCTCCCCACGACCCTACAAATCAAAACATCACTGCAGAGAAGCGAAAAAGGCTCGATCAATATTAAAATATTTTGGAGCCGGAAATTTCGACCTTGCCAGCGAATCCGGTAGCGAAACAATCAAACCTACCAAAGCAACCCAAATGAACTCGAATAACAACAAAATAGACTCCTCCGAAGGTGCTCTCTCGGCTCTGTCACTCTAACTGGATCTCCCTGTGGAGAATTATTCGTAGAGGAACCCTTTTCTTCTCTTGTGCCACAGGATGCCCAAAATAAGAGATGCCTCCGGATTAAGACATAAAACTCAGCCAAACAGCGACTCGTGACCATGAGATAAGCGTGATTCAAAGGTTAACTCGAATTGCCAGTTGTTAAATCATCTCAATCAAAAATAAAAACATTGACGGAATAAGTCCTACTCTAAAGCTGTGCGGTGCACCAATGTATTTGTACAACAGTAAATTTAGGCCAGAGCTGGAAAAAAAAATCTGGCTCAAGTTCTCATTGTCCTTTCATGCCAAAGACGAAATAACTCTTTTCCGGCTATCAAGTTTCACCTTATATTATTCTGAACTGTTTGCGTGACAAAACCATAGTACATAACTGGTCTATTCGCCTGTGACTTTCTTGCTACTCGTGACAGCGTTCAAATGCAAAGACCAAAAAAAAATCCATACGAGGGAAAATTATAAAAAAATATATTCATGCACAACCAGCAACACAGAAAAAAAAATCCTACATGGAGGCGGAGAGGCAATGCAGAGGCCAGGGACTGCACAAATGTACAGGGATGCCATCAACTGCAAATTTATGGTTTCCTTCTATCACTGTTTTTGTTGCAGCAACTCTTTTGTGAGAGGTACACATATGTATCCTTTGATTTATCCACTATTAAAAGCAGGAGAAATTTACATAATTTTTCGTCTCTCAAAAATATTTGTTTGAATGGAATTTTCACTGGTCTCGCTATGAGCTTGAATCATAAACAATCATTTGCCATGGAAAGTGATGCAGCTGTACACTTTTATAGGTATCAATATTATTAGTATTAATATGAGCACGCTAGCCCTGATAAATTTTTTTTTTCACAGGAGCATGGCTCTTAAAGTTTACTTAGGACAAGAATTATTAAGTGATATCAAAATCATTGCACACAGAAGAGAACATTTGCTATTGGTCATCGCTTTGAAGTAAATGCGATTTTATTTGAGAGAGAGAACAACTTCAGTCGCATTACAAGTTTATAATGTGGCTTACCTGTTGATACCAGAACTATGCGAAGGAGAATTCTCTGCTTTCGTTTGAACGCTCCAAATTCTCTCCTACTGAAGCTCCCGCCATACCAAAAGTCACACAAGAAAAATAGTACGAAATCATGACGAAATAGAACTTTAACAGTGATTTGTACCACTCTAAACTTGAGAAACCTCAATGTTCTATACACCAGAATACTGCAAATTTATTCTTCTATCTGAATTCAGCGGTAAGTATTCAAGCTAAACCCAGGTAGTTCCTAAACCAGTAACGCCTTGTAAAAAAACACTTTACTCGCGAAAGCAAATTCAAATTTGTACGGTCGAAATCATATAAGGTCGAAATGCCCCGCTTAACGCACAATGGACGTTAAGGTCAGACCCCCTCCCCCCTCCCCCCTTAACGTCCACCCATTGTTTTATGCTTTTATAAAGTCAGGAAAAACAGTAATGAAATACACGGGAGTTCACTTATAAACAAAGTATAAAACAAGCTTACAGCTTTAATAGCTGCAACTGTACAGTCAGTTAGTACCTCGAATTCCCGTACGAGCTCATTTCGGACCTTGACTAAAATACTCATTATGTCACGACTATAAAACTGAGTTTCACTTACCTGGAGGTTTGACTGAGGTATTTCATGATACTTCTAATCAAAAGACCTTGTTGAAATTTCCGGGAAATTCAACAGAAATTGCACTCTATGTAGATCTAGCTGACTGGAAACGTTTGATTAAAAAGTGTACTTCTATTGATGTGCGTTGTGCGTTAAGCGGTTGCTATCAGTTGCGGTTGTTGTCAGTTGCAGATTAGATGTTACTTAACTTTGATTTGAAGGTAAGTGGAAGTCATATATCATTTTATTTGTTTTATAAGGTAAAATAGCTCCCAAATCCATGTATTTTTGAGTGAAATGACTGGGCCGACAATGGAAGTGAGTCACCGGTTATCGATATGTAGGCTATTGTACGCAATGACTTTGATATGCAAAGGTAGCTAATTTTGAATAGATTAGTACATAAAATAAAAAATAAATAAAAAAAACGTGCATGAGATCGTAGCCGAAAAAAAAATTGCTGCACAGCAAACTGGAGTAAAAAAAAAATGCATGCAGCTTGAGAATCCCCCACCCCCCCCCCCCCCCCCCCATAACTTTTCTAATGGTCCGTCCCTTATCTGAACGTGCCTCAATATATCAAACCCGAGATTGTATTTCGATACCTTTACATTAGATATGTTTAGGTACATCAGGGTTCGAATGTCGTCACTGTTCGAATGTGCCTTTAAAGATTAATGCATTGTTTGGTCAATAACAGTTCCTTTACAAAAAACATGAGGTTAGAAAGTAGTCAAAAGGAACTGATAGCGTCTCGAAGTCTTGCGCGGTGCTAATTTCATATTCTCTCTTTTGTAATTATTATTTGATCATATTATGTGCTGTAAACAATGAAATAATTCTATAACATCAATGCGCATGCCTACTGGTTTATCGCTCGATCAAAGCGTCATACATACATACATATAATTATAAGTTATACCATGGCATGAGAAGCGGCCGAGGGACTTTTACAAATCTTCCCGCGGCTCTCGGGGCAATTTAAATCACTAATACCCCGAAATGCCATGGTATAAGTTTGTTATACCATGATCGCCGAGGAACGGAACAAATCTCTGAGAAGTTTAGTTTTCTCTGCCGAAACTAAAGACGTCGCAGTCGAGTTGCTTTCGAAAACGTTTTGTTTAATGCTTGACTGAGCGCCATTGATTAAACGACCCTGGCTTCCCCTGGGGAAAAGCGTGTTGTTTTTGAGAAGAATAACACTAAAATACAATGTAATTATGCGGTTGACTAAATATTCAAAGAGCATGAATGGATTTTAATTACGTCACGTTTATGGTTTTAAGTATCCCACATGGAAGAAGCGGGTTTGAGAAATTAAAGAGAAGAATATGCAGATTGAAATTGGTCATCCCACATGTATTACATTGAAGGTTATGATGAAGACAGGTGAGTTTGGATTCAGTATTTTTCATCCGGGAGCATAGGGCTAGTCGTGCCAGAGGGGAGCAGGAGTTGATGTTTTGACCTTCTCACTTCCAGCCTGCATTCTCTTCTAATTTTCCCTCATTACGCATGCAGGGGAAATTTAGAAATATGCATTGTCTCGAAATTTCCCGGCGGGAAATTTCGAAACGATGCATATTTCGAAATATCCCTGCCATCAGGGAAAATTAGTGCTTTAAATGTGCCTTGGAGAACAAAAGAATCCGAGCCTACCATGGTATAACTTTATTTATACACGGTAAAATAATCAGTATGCCTTAAAGATGGCTTATTTACATAAAATGTTAAAATAACTGCTTTACATGATTGCCGTGTGTGAGTCAGATAGGGAGTAGAATTTATTGATACTCCTTTTGAACTTACTAAGAGAATCAAGATTTCTTAGTGAGCTTGGAAGACTATTCCATAAAAGGGCCCCTCTGTAACTGATACTTAATAATCTGATTTCGTTATTACTCTGGCGGCACGGTGTTGTAGTTTTTGTAGCTTTTCACTTAATTGCTGGCTTAGACCATTCCATACTGGACAACAATAGTCAAAGGGGGGCTCAATCAGAGATTTTAGTTGCCGTACTCTGAGATAAATGGTCCGAGCATTTTAAGCGCACCGATACCGGACGATATTTTCTTTGATACTTCGCAAATATGTTTCTCCCAGGATAACCTTTCGTCAATGTATAGTCCTAGGGATTTGGTAGTTTGAACTCTCTCAATCTGCTTACCTTCAATTCGAATGTCAAGCCCAAGATTGTCAGCTCTCGCATTTAACCTTTGCCTTGACTCAATGATCATGAATTCGGTCTTGGCAATATTTAGACTTAGTCTATTGGCTATTAACCATCGGTTTAGATTTTGTAACTCGGTGTTAATTTCACTGATTCAAGATCAGTTACAGTGGATGCCGAAAAGCTGATACTTGTGTCATCTGCGTACATTCTGGGGTGAGCCTTATTTAAGCAGTTTGGCAAGTCGTTTATGTAAAGAAGGAATAGCAGTGGGCCGATTATTGAGCACTGTAGAACCCCACAAGTAATCAGACTTCCACTGGATATTACCCCGTTAACTTTGCATTTTTGGGTGCGGTTGTCCAAACTGAAGCCTCGAGTCGCTCTACTAGAGCGGCCTTCTTTCCAGCTTTACTCAGCTCTCTATTGCCCTGCTCTGTCTTGAGCTCTTGGATATTGAGAGAATGGATAACCTTCCCGTTCAGTCCTGCTTTGACCATCGTGTCAGGGTCCGAACTCGGAGTAGCGGCCATGTTCTTATCGGCTAGGTGATAAATTTCATCCTGACTCGATAAATTTGCCGTCAAATTCGAAGATTCTACAAGATTTAGGTCACCATCCGATGCCTTGAGCCTTAGCCAATTGATATCGGGCATAGAAGTCGATCTAAGGAGCTTACCAGAAGAGAATTGTACGATTTTGTTGAGAGCTATAAATTCGTGTGTGTTCGCCATGATGCATAAATTACTATGAGACCGACCCACATGGTCAGCGCCAATATTTAATCTTTTTTTTGTAGACAATAAAAATAAAAAGAGACATAGCGCATTTTAAGACTCTACGCGGTTCGAGTAATTATTCCCCGAAGTTCGTAGCGAGGAAAATACCTAGCACTAGTCACTGACACTGAGGGGAACAATTGTGTTGGTAATACCACACAAGTGAAATAGCCAGCCTTAAAAGTTTAAAAACCATAAAATAAATTTGAAAACAGTAAATAGTAGTGCAGGATATTCCGAGTTTGAGTAGCCAATCAGAGCGCGCGAAAAACACTTGACTTTGTGTGGTGTATACTAAGAACATTTTAGCCGAGGAACGTATCAAATAGGCATGTTATTATAGCAGAGCAATCACTACAAAGTCATAATTCTTACCTTCTTAATGTTTGGTCTCATTCCATTTTTAGTAACAAAAAGCTGCGTGTTTGCCAGTACCAAAGCCTTGTCAATGAATGTATATCCCCTCTGGTGTCGCATTCCATTTACTAATGATCCATATCTTTCCTTACTGACGGCGGAGCCACGTAAAGTGTTGAAGAGGAATTCTACCTTGGCACCTGTGCTGTAGGACACGGCTGCGACGTGTGTCTGCTGGGGACCTACAGGGAACACTTTGATGATTTCGTTAACGAATTTCTTCATTAAAGCCCAGTTCCTGCGGCTGATACTACCGGATGAGTCAATGAGGAAACCAAGGTCCGCCACTGCTGTGCACTTGAAAACTGCAGCAAGGAAAGTGGGGAGGTTAAAATGCAATCAGCCATTCGATTTAAAGATAACAACACATACGATTACTTTTGAAGTCATTATCAAAATCAAATTCGTTAGTCAAGCCAGGTCTCGCCCTCACACGAATGGAATGGATGACATTTACATAAGGCTTACCACATTGTCCTTTCTTTGCAACTGCTATATTCGTGTTATTTTTGCAAGCTGCTTGTTTCATAAGACACTCGTTGTCATATGTCTTTCCATCTGACCCACACACTGGATCAGGGTTTTTAGGGCAGCCAGTGGGACACGTACACGTTGGTTGATCGTTCTTTACTCTGCAGACTGCAAATGGTTTACTACACTTGTGGTTTGTACAAGGATCTAGTGACAACAATAGAATCGAGTTAGTTGGGATATTTATTGGGACAAGGAACAAAGTGAATCACCGAATTGCCTAAATGGTACCCTTATAAAAATGCTGTATATTATCAGGTATGTTATAAACACAAAAAGGGTCTTCGTTTCTAAGGCCACTTTCGTGTTAACGTGCATCAACTTGTGTAACCTAAACTTTAAAGTGGCGCCATTTCTCGAGATTTTTATGGATTACAATGCGCTACGCAGCAAAAGAACGTGTTCTCCCTATACATTTATTTTGAACTGAAATACGCGAAAATGCCTTTCATGCTAGAAAATCTCGACATCTCAATCAAAGACATTATGGGTAGTTCTCAAACAAAGAAATTATGAGATAGAAAGGCCTGAAAAGTCCGAAACTGGCATTTGCTCTTTAAATAAAACACTGAAAAGTGAGTTGCTACTTCCTCCAAATATATAGCAAATTTTCATGTGGGGCCACACGATGAAATGCTGTATTTTGACCTTTTTGGACGGTATTACTTATACATTTGTGAATAACTTACCAGGCTTGCAAAGTTTTTTAACGATTTCTTTAACCTTGCCCATAATCAACTTAAACGAGGATGCTCTGAATATACTCTGGCTGTCCGTGGCAACTGCTGTTAGTTCTTCCTGGGCTATATTTGTTCCGATTCCCATACCGAACACATGGACACCTTTGTCCTTCAGGTACTGAGATGCTTGGCTCAGAGGTGTAATTCTACCACGGTGTCTCGTCTGCTTACCATCAGTAATCACCAGAGCAACCTACGATTCAAAGAAACAACAGTTTATCATTGAGGTGTCACAGTAACAGGCATTTGATGTAGCGAATATATTCGCACAGCAGCAGTGAGGTATAGGCCAAAATAATTAACAACAAGAAGCTGCACGTAGCCTTAACCCGGACCGTATGGAAGTCCAGTAGACACCATGTTGAAATAGACCCTGTTACGGTTTTCTGGGAAGAGCACATTAAAATTAGTAAGAATGTCAATTTGGGGGGTTTATAACTTGTATAGAAACGTAGATACTGCTATGCAAAGTCCGTAGCAACTTGTGCGTACCGAGTAGCTAAACACCGCGGTAGGTAAAAAATATTCCCAAATGGGCATGTTAAACCTCGTGGCGCGAAATAGTGTACTTAAAAAAAGTAGCCAACCTCGCATACATTGTAGATACATATAATTTTCTTATGTACGTGAAGACGTTTTTAGTAGAAATATGCCTCCAGGCGTTGTGTTCTGAAGGCGAGCGTTAAGCGCATGACAACATTTCCGCTGAATAAACATGTGTTTAAAGCTGAACAAAGGGAACGGCCTCCAATAATGGCGGACGTTGAGATTCAATATTCGGAGCTCAAAAAACTTCCTGTCGTTGTATCGAAAAACTATTTGAACTGGTAATAATATATCAACTCTACTTTATGAATATGCAAAAACATTGATATGTCAAAATTTGATCGTAGTGGCACTTTAAATCATCTCGATCAAAAATAAATATCGATGGAATAAGTGATACTCTAAAGCTGTACAATGCACCAACGTATTTTTACAACAGGAAAATTAGCCCAGAGACTCTTCTAGCTAGCCTGAATTTCAGCCGTCTCCTCTGCTTCGTTCCTCCCGAGTTAGACGTCTGAATCCAATAGCCGATAATGCCGTCCAGTGACGTCACTACCAGAACACCTGGTAGTGATTTTTGATTGGTTCATATTCTATAATTTCGCATAATTATCATAATTATCAGCCGAAAAGACGGCAGGATTCACTTTGGACTCGCGATTGTTGATCGTTGAGTTTCAGTGGAGTGATTGTCTTTGGCAAAGACCTTGAATTCGTAAGGAAAACATCTGGAAATGGATTGAAAGTGTCCTGCACAATAACCGGCCGACTAACCTGTAAACATGTACATTTTATCGCGTCGCGTCCGCGGGGTTGTTGCAGACAATCGATTATTTGTTCACACTCGCAGTGGTAAAGAATGTCGTTACTCTCTTCAAGGAACTGTTCTTTCCCGTAAAAGAGTCTTCGTATTTCTTCGAAAATTCTCCATTATCCTTTCATGTTTTTCTACTTTTCTGTTGCATCATTTACATAGGTAATATCTCGTAGCTGTGTCGATTCGAACGGCAGATCGCGAGACATGTACAAAGATCAACGGAAAGACAAAGATCAACTGTTCTTTGCCTCCAAATATAATATAACGCTTTGTTGCTTCGGAAAGGCAAGCAAATGGGATGGAGATATATAATATAGGTAAGGCTTTTATTTTGGTCGGCGTATCTCAAATAAATATTTCTCACGAACTCTTACTACCGCCGTGACAGTTTTATTTGCGTAAATGAAATTGTTAATCCGCCTTGACGTCACTGGACGGCATTATCGGCTATTGGATTCAGACGTCTCTCTCGGGAGGAACGAACCAGAGGAGACGGCTGAAATCCAGGCTATCTTCTAGCAGGGAAGAAAATTATTTGGCTCGAGTTCTATTCATCGTCCTTCCATGCCAAAGACGAAATAACTCTTTTCCAGCTATCAAGTTTCACCTTATATTATTCTGAACTGTTTGCGTGACAAAACCATGGTACATAACTGGTCTATTCGGCTGTGACTTCCTCGCTACTCGTGACAGCGTTCAAATACAAAGACCACACAATGTAATTCATGCGTTTTACCATTGTGTACCTAACCTTCTGTTGTTGTGTATAAAAAGGGCAGTCTGTCTACGGCGATATTTTACAAATCATCGTTATGGCTAACTTACTTTACCGACAGTACCACGAAGTGTAAACATGAACGTTTAATTGTAGATACGTGAAGTCTGGGAAAGCCTGTGATTTTAGGTGATCAACCTTTATATACGAGAGAAGAAATATGAGCCTGATTATCTATTTTTGGGCGAAATCGATCTCTCCTGTCATTCAATTTAATTGGTTATCAGCCGACTCCTCAGCTCGACTTGTCTTAATAGCTTTGACCTCCGTTATTCGAACGTGCCTGAATAAATCTAACCCGAGATTGTATTTCGATACCTTTACATTAGATATGTTTAGGCACATCAGGGTTCGAATATCGTCACTGTTGGAATGTGCTTTAAATATTAATGCTTTTTTGGTCAATAACAGTTCATTTACAAGAATCATAAGGTTAGAAAGTAGTTAAAAGGAATTGATAGCGTCTCGAAGTCTTGCGTGGTGCTAATTTCATATTCCCTCTCTTGTAATTATTATTTGATCATATTATGTGCTGTAAACAGTGAAATAATTCTATAACATCAATGCGCATGCCTACTGGTTTATCGCTCGATCAAAGCGTCTCCGACGCACATGGTCAGCGCCAATATTTAATCTTTTTTCTGTAGACAATAAAAATAGAAAGAGACAGAGCGCATTTTAAGACCCTACGCGGTCCGAGTAATTATTCCCCGAAGTTTGTAGCGAGGAAAATACCAAGCACTAGTGGAAAATACCCAACACTGAGGGGAATAATTGTGTTAGTAATACCACACAAGTGAAATAGCCAGCCTTAAATTAGTTTAAAAAGCCATAAAATGAATTAGAAAACAGTGAATAGTAGCGCAGGATATTCCGAGTTTGAGTAGCCAATCAGAGCACTCGAAAAACACTATTGACTTGTGTGGTGTATACTAAGAACTTTTTATGATAGGCAACTAGTTCCTGTAAAAACTAGTTTTGGTCTGCGTCGGCGGGGAAGATAAACAATGGTATGTAATCAACTAAAGTCGATTGAGGTATGCTAACCGCCGTGGAAAGCGAGTAGCAGCTGACGTTTCGAGCGCTAGCCCTTCGTCAGAGCAAAAGCTTTTTAGCCGAGGAACGTCTCAAATAGGTATGTTATTATAGCAGAGCAATCACTACAAAGTCATAATTCTTACCTTCTTAATGTTTGGTCTCATTCCATTTTTAGTAACAAAAAGCTGCGTGTTTGCCAGTACCAAAGCCTTGTCAATGAATGTATATCCCCTCTGGTGTCGCATTCTATTTACTAATGATCCATATCTTTCCTTACTGACGGCGGAGCCACGTAAAGTGTTGAAGAGGAATTCTACCTTGGCACCTGTGCTGTAGGACACGGCTGCGACGTGTGTCTCCTGGGGACCAACAGGGAACGCTTTGATGATTTCGTTAACAAATTTCTTCATTAAAGCCCAATTCCTGCGGCTGATACTACCGGATGAGTCAATGAGGAAACCAAGGTCCGCCACTGCTGTGCACTTGAAAACTGCAGCAAGGAAAGTGGGGAGGTTAAAATGCGATTATTCAATTTAAAAATAACAAAAATACGATCACGCTTGAACGTGTTTCTCAAAACTGAACGAAAACGGAACCGTTCCAAATCCGTATCTAATCAATTCGCTAGTGAAAAATGGTCCACCTCTCGTTGGAAAATATCGGGAATAGAAAGAGTGGAACGGGTATGGAAACACTTTCGAGGAGGGTTGTAACGTTTGTAATTCTCCTTTCTGTTTTGATAAGAGACCACGATTGAAAGGAGCCTTGTTTTTACTAGACTGCGAACAGTCTTGGTCTGTAGTCACGAAAAACTCAAAAAACGATGTTTTGGTCGAGCGCGGATTGGACGCGAACGAAATCCCCGAAGGGTAGGAGGGAGGGGGACACAAGAAAAATAAAGGGACTGCAGTCTCTTCCCACTGGCGCGCGTTCAGAATTTCAGTCGCTCCAGCAACTGAAAATCGTGATTGGTCAATTAAACAATACAAACGTAACATATATCAATCTCAATTAGTATATGTGAAAGATATTGATAGCAATTTTATAGCACCGCAAAGGTTTCCATTTTTATGGCAACGAGAGAAATTTTGGATTTTGATCAAGTTTTTGGGGGTTTATCTCATCAGCTTGGTGGCTTAATTTAAAAAAACTAACAAAAGCAAACCATTGAGAACTTATTACAAAACAAAGATGTGTTAGCCGTGCTTCCAACTGGTTTTGGCAAAAGCTTAATTTACCAAAGTTTTTTACTCGCCAAACGGAACAACAATCCTGAGCAAAGCCCTTCTGTCCTGGTAATCGTGTCTCTGAGGAGCATTGTGGAAGAACAGATCAAGTCGAACGACTTCTGCCTGAAAGCGAAAGCTTTCGAAAAGACGGAAGAACTCTTGAGTGATATTGGGGACAACAAGTATGAAGTTATATACGAGTCCGCCGAGCAAGTTCCTCCATTCAGCAAGAATCTCTCGTTATTAGCACTGACAATTTGAACATACGCGGGCAGATAATGTCTTTCGAAGCTGAGAGGGATTTTGAGAATATTAGTAATCAAATTACTAACTGCTGTACTATCGACGCCAGTGTTTTTTTTGGTTGGAAGATATTTTCGGATGAAACGTGAGAATGTTTCCCAAAGTTACCAACATGTAGTCAGCTTGAAATTTACCTTGCAGATTCTACAAAAATCGGAGGCAGCACTTAACAACTTTGGTCTTCCTCTTCTAGCCGGTTTAACAGTATTAACAGTTTTATTTGCTAACAAAAAATAATAATAAATGATTACAAAAGTAATTAACAAAATGGCGAGGAAGCCCAAAAAGAAACCAGAAGGCTTATGTGGCATTGGGCTGCCTCTTTACAATATATGTGTATATATAAAACAAAGTGGGAGTAGCGCGAAAACAAAAATAACAGAATGGAGAAAATCACACTAAGATAACAATTTATACCAGTATTGAGGTAACACGTATATGAAAAAAATAATGAATAAATAATAAGCGATATCAAAGACGGGAGAAGAGATATTTTTTCAGCTTGGATTGAAACGAGGAAACGGTCATGGCATCACGAATGTCTGCGTTCAGCGAGCTAAAAAATACTGGACCCTGATAATAAACAGAAAACTGTCTAATTTTTGGTTCTACATAAAGGAATATAAAAAAGTTTAGAATGTCTAGTATTATAATTGTGAACTTGAGAAATTCGTAGAAAAGATTTGTCAAAACTTCTAGGTAATAAATTATTTTTGAACAGGAACATGAACTTTCCTAAATTGAATAAGTAAATATCTTCAAATTTCAGAATCATATTTTTTTTTAATATAGGGTCAGTATGCGCATCAAATGCCTCTTTATTAATAACTCGCACTACGCGTTTTTGAAGCAGGACAATACGATTAAGGTTGGATGGATAGGTAGAGCCCCAGACTGTGATACAATATTGAAGATATGGATAAACTAAGGAATAGTATAAAGTACGTAATGCTGGCTTGGAAAGGCAAAAACTTGATTTATAGGTTTTATTGGTTTCTTAGGGGTTTCGGCGTCGAATTCATTACTGTTGTTCATCCCACATTCGTTTCGATTTCGATGAAAAACAATTTCAGGCAAAACTATATTGTATAAAAGAAGAGTGACCCGCGAACAAGGATTTCCCCACGGTTTGTTTTTGTTTATCATTTTGGCGGCTTTCTCACGGCTTTGCCCTTGTATTTTGACAGGTGTGCGGAGTTTTAATCTCATTTTAATTAGTGGGCGGTGCAGACGCTGAACGCGCGCCAGTGGGAAAAGACTGCAGTCCCTTTATATTGATTTTGTCTCCCCTCCCCCAGCCCTCCTACCTTTCGGGGATTTCGTTCGCGCCCAATCCGCGCTCGGCCAAAACATCGTTTTTCGAGTAGGGTCTGTTCGCAGTCTATGTTTTTACCGAACCCGAGTGCAAGAAAATGACTGTGACCACATGCTTACCACACTCTCCATTCATCTTTACTGTGACATTTTTATTATTCACGCAAGCGAATCTTCTCATCACGCACTCGTTACTGTACTCCTTGTTATCTGACCCACATACTGGGTTTCTGATCCGTGGACACTTTTTGTTGCACACACACGTGGGCTTGCCGTTAACCGCTTTACACGTGGAGTACGGGCGCTTGTTTTCACATTCAAATCCGTAGCATACATCTAAGAGGAAGGAGAACATCACATAAGCCGAGGGGACACTTGTTGCTTAGGTATGGCCGGAAGCAAAAACTCTATTAGTTCTTTTTGAATTTAATTATAGGGCATGCGAAACACTAAATTGGTCCTTTTTTTACATGTTTGATGACAACAAAACATAGATTTGGTGTCGAAATAGGCACGGAATAGATAAAAAAAACATGCATCTTTGATATGTGATGTCACAAGTGGAACACACAGAACTGGTAGTTCCTGAATGTAGCACCTCACTTCAATGCATTACACTGTACTACTCTTCCCTTTGCCTGAACTATTCGCTATGAAGAAGAATCGATGTCATGCCCATGTGTGCACTTGTGACGTCACAGTAAGATCCGAGATTTTACCGGAAGTGAGCCAAAAATCACGGATTTTTACCGTCGACAAAATAACCCTCGAATTCGTTTTCTACGAATAATTTTGCATTAGATTCGAATTGGTGGTAAGTACTAGGAGAGACATGGAATTAGCCAGTTTTTTCGGGCGCTATGCTAATTTTTAGGGCGCTATGCAATTTTTTTAAGGCGCTCATTAATTCAGATGACGTCACAGTCCTATTGTCTTGGGCTAATGACTAAAATGCGGCGTACCTGATAAGAATTGCGGCGTATGCATAAATTCGGAATGCTAATTTTTAAGGCGCTCTCATGAATAAAGTGAGGCGCGCTCATGAATAAAAGGTAGGTGAATAGTCATGATCATCTGTTCAGACTCCGTTAAATACATCTTTATTAGCTCGCGTATTTTTTATTCAAATCTGACATGGAAGGCGTTCAAGGAAAAACGATCACCGTGGATGAAGTAGAACACGTCGAAAGAAACAGAGCATTTCACAGGATATCAAGTATTATACATTTGGTGTATGCTGCACTCTGTCAAGAACCAATCTATGTCGAGAGAGAAAGACGATGTTATAGCTGTGAAACAAATCACCCAAGCCAAAGACAGCACGATTGCTTGATGTTATCCGAAGAGGAATCGTGGAATTTGTTCTACAACAATGCAAAAGATGAAATCAAACCAGAGAGAGTGTGGGGGATTGTGAACGCTGTTTGCTACATGTTGAACATTGAAATTCATCGCTCATGGAAAGTTTACCTATTTGAACTTTACAAGTTACCCTGGACCACAGTGTATCTCTTACATCTTCAGTTCAGTAACAACGGATCTTCTATCATTGATCAAGTGCTTGAAGTAGTGTGACGTGAAATACATCCACTGAATGACATTGAACAACACGGCTTTGCCTCAAGATATTCTGTGTCTGTTCCAGAACAATTTTTTTAGAAAAGATGAAGAGTTTATGGAGATCTGTTGATTGATTTTGTAATTACTTTAACTTTTAAACCAATAGTTCACTTGTGTTTGGTTGAACAGGTTTGGACAAGTCTTTGTTATGAATAACAATACACTATTGTTTCGGTAATCTGCTCTGTATTAACCCAATGATATTTTTGATATCATTCACAACTATCACTCGTAACGTAATTCTGAGATCAGAATATTTATAAACCTTTACAGTAAATCCACTGTGAGCAACTCTGCTATTGTTCTTAGGGATTAGCGATAACTGAAGGGCCATCAGTACAGTTTGATAGAAACAATAGTCCTATTGTTTTGAGGAAAACTCTTGAGATGTAGCTCTAAACTGTCTTTATTATTTTCGTTTACAGTTAAGTAACAGTCCGCGCAAGAGGTAGGCACAATTCTATTGTTCAGATGCAATTTGCTTCCCCACTTTAGTATTTTCTGTTTTTCATACTGACAACTCATCAACCCTTAAATCATAAATTTCTGAAATGTTCTTTTGTGTGAAAACATTTTGTCCAATCAGAAGAGTGCAAAACAATAACCAAGGAAACGTTCAATTTAAAAATGTTCCCCATATTGAAAGTTCGTCGTATTGAAAGTTATGAGAGTTTTCACTAGATGCAATTCAAATCTGTTTCCAAAATGAGAAAAAAAAAAATTCTTCTTCAAGTTTAGATATATTTTAATGTCTAAGGCAATGAGGTTGAAGATTGAAACAATACCACAATTAGCGCCTTTTTACATTCCAATGCATAACATATGCCTACCTCTTGCGCGGACCATTACTTAATAACTCGTAAGATAATTGTATACAAAACCCACTGTGAATCACAAGAGCAACTCTGCTATTGTTCTTAGGGATTAGCGATAACTGAGGGGCCTATTGTTTTGAGGAAAACTCTTGAGATGCAAATTCTTCTCTAAAACTGAAGAACTATGTCAAACACGAATCGGAGTCTTTCATCAGGGGTTCCAAATATTGAGAAAACAAATGAAACCCGAGAGGCGTAGCCTCGAGGGTTTTATTGTTTTCGAAATATTTGGAATCCCCTGATGAAAGACGAACAATGAGTGTTTGACATGTCTTCTCATGCGAATGCAAAACCGACAATTTACATACGTTTCTTTTCAAACTTCATTAGCAAGTATTGTTTACCATTTGACTGTTGTATCTAATTATTCAATAGATGGCTTATTATTCTTTTTGATGGCAGTGATTTCAACTAGCGTACTAGTAGAGTAGTGGACAAGAGTTAGTACAAGCAGTCGGAAGGGTCGTGGTTCGAACTCCAGTGGAGGCAGACTTTTTCTTTCTTTGTCATTCTTTATTTCTTTACTTCTTCGCTCCTTACTTGTAGTTTATCAGTATGTAATTAGTTAGTGGTTCATGAATATGATGATTAAGAAATATTGATCACTAGGGTTGGAAACATGATCAAACAAGGGTTTCACCCGGTATCAAGACCCATGCATGTGACCAAATACAGTTCCTCCATTGGATGACTATCTCATGAATTATTAATGAGTTTGAGAACTATAATTACCATACGAATATAAACAAACCACCAGATAAATTAAACAAAGTTAATTCAATCTCAAAAACACAAATTTACAGTTCGTTTTCTTTATAGTCGCGGAGTTGATAACTTTCTTATTTCCCAGTTTTTGGGTTGATATAATGTACCGTGTCACACGATTACACTGATTTATGTTTCATAGATTTTTTTTCTTGTTGACAAATGCTGCTTAACTTGGATAAGCTAACAATTAGAAGGGGAAAACAAATAGTTTGTCATTCCCAGGCTACACTCTATTCGTAAAGAATAAAACACGCGTTATTGTTGTTTTAGGTTATTTTCCAAACTAGACCGAAGAGATATTTACCATATCTGAAAGAATACCAAGACAGCCACCTGTCTAACGTTTAAAGGACTATCATGGATAACTTTTAGAATGAAAACTTTACAAAGCCGAGTTACAGAGTCGAAAAGCAAGATGATTTCTGCCGGGTAGAAAAAGTATTAAAAAAGCGTGATTGAATACCTTGTCTAGTAGAAGGGGTATCCCGAGAGTTTTAATTCTTGTATAGATGAAAGGGATATAAAATACTTGTAATTAGATAGCTGATCGTTTTAATAAATTTATAAAGAAAACCTATTTATACTATCTGAAATGAGCAATGAATTAGCTGATTGGTTATAAACTCGAACCACTTTAGGTTTTTGTAATTTTGCTACTTGTAAATAATACTTGTGCTCCTCTGGTGATAAGGTATGTACTTGCGATAAATGATTGGAAAGTTTCACTAAGTATTTTTATCCACAATTCGGCACCGGACAAGTATACATAGTGTTGTTGACAACACGAGAACCCTTATTGATACCCGAGCAACACATTTAGATAGTTTTCTTTATCGATCTCATTACATCTCTTATTAACTCCCTTACAACTAAATTTATCCGAAGATCAAAAGCAATAATAGGTTTTACTGCCCGCCGCCCGTCCGTCAACGCCCCTATTTTATATCCCTTTCATCTACACAAGAATTAAAACTCTCGGGATACCCCTTCCACTGGACAAGGTATTCAATCACGCTTTTTTTATACTTTTTCTACCCGGCAGAAATCATCTTGCTTTTCGACTCTCTGTAACTGGGCTTCGTAAAATGTTCCTTCTAAAAGTTATCCATGATAGTCCTTTAAACGGTAGACAGGTGGCTGTCTTGGTATTCTTTCAGATATGGTAAATATCTCTTCGGTCTAGTTTGGAAAATAACCTAAAACAACGATAACGCGTGTTTTATTCTTTACGAATAGAGTGTAGCCTGGGAATGACAAACTATTTGTTTTCCCCTTCTAATTGTAAGCTTATCCAAGTTAAGCAGCATTTGTCAACAAGAAAACAAATTAATGAAACATAAATCAGTGTAATCTTGTGACACGGTACATTATATCAACCCAAGAATTGAGAAATAAGAAAGTTATCAACTCCGCGACTATAAAGAAAACGTAATATATAAAGTGGTAAGAAAACGAACTGTAAATTTGTGTTTTTGAGATTGAATAATTTATCTGGTGGTTTGTTTATATTCGTATGGTAATTATAGTTCAGTTTTAGAGAATAATTTGCATCTCAAGAGTTTTCCTCAAAACAATAGGCCCTTCAGGTATCGCTGATCCCTAAGAACAATAGCAGAGTTGCTCTGAGTCACAGTGGGTTTTGTATACAATAATCTTATGAGTTATTAACTGAAAAGGAAAATAATAAAGACAGTTTAGAGCTACATCTCAAGAGTTTTCCTCAAAACAATAGGACTATTGTTTCTATCAAACTGTACTGATGGCCCTTCAGTTATCGCTAATCCCTAAGAACAATAGCAGAGTTGCTCACAGTGGATTTACTGTAAAGGTTTATAAATATTCTGATCTCAGAATTACGTTACGAGTGATAGTTGTGAATGATATCAAAAATATCATTGGGTTAATACAGAGCAGATTACCGAAACAATAGTGTATTGTTATTCATAACAAAGACTTGTCCAAACCTGTTCAACCAAACACAAGTGAACTTTATTGGTTTAAAAGTTAAAGTAATTACAAAGTCAATCAATCTCCATAAACTCTTCATCTTTTCTAAAAAAATGTTCTGGAACAGACACAGAATATCTTGAGGCAAAGCCGTGTTGTTCAATGTCATTCAGTGGATTATTTCACGTCATACTACTTCAAGCACTTGATCAATGATAGAAGATCCGTTGTTACTGAACTGAAGATGTAAGAGATACACTGTGGTCCAGGGTAACTTGTCAAGTTCAGATAGGTAAACTTTCCATGAGCGATGAATTTCAATGTTCAACATGTAGCAAACAGCGTTCACAATCTCCCACACTCTCTCTGGTTTGACTTCATCTTTTGCATTGTTGTAGAACAAATTCCACGATTCCTCTTCGGATAACATCAAGCAATCGTGCTGTCTTTGGCTTGGGTGATTTGTTTCACAGCTATAACATCGTCTTTCTCTCTCGACATAGATTGGTTCTTGACAGAGTGCAGCATACACCAAATGTATAATACTTGATATCCTGTGAAATGCTCTGTTTCTTTCGACGTGTTCTACTTCATCCACGGTGATCGTTTTTCCTTGAACGCCTTCCATGTCAGAGTTTAATAAAAAATACGCGGGCTAATAAAGATGTATTGAACGGAGTCTGAACAGATGATCATGACTATTCACCTCCCTTTTATTCATGAGAGCGCCTCAGTTTATTCATGAGAGCGCCTTAAAAATTAGCATTCCGAATTTATGCATACGCCGCAATTCTGATCAGGTACGCCGCATTTTAGTCATGAGAGTAGTATGAGAGGGATGGAATTATCCTGTTTTTTTTTTGCGGTGTTATGTTAATTTTTGCGGTGTTATGTTAATTTTTGGTGCGCGCTCATTCATTCAATGATGTCACGGTTCTATATTGTCTTAGACTCATGAATAAAGTGGTGAGCTCATGAATAAAGTTGTGCGTTAATGAATAAAATGGGGGTGAATAAATTATCTATTGTCTGGGGCTCATGAATAAAGTAGTGAGTTCATGAATAAAGTGGTGCGCTCCCATGAATAAAATGCGGCGCGCTCATGAATATCTATTGTTCCTTTGGATGAGGTCATCGATCTAGTCGGGCATGTTTGGGCAAAGCCTATTGTTTGGAGCAGCTATAAAGCTAGAACCTGGGTGTCCGAATGATTACAACCCAAAGGCTTGAACAAGATGGTAGGATCTCGAGGCAATCATGGAGGAAGATAAGTTGTACGCTGTAGCCTATACACCTGATGGGGATAGATTTGGAGAACTAACTGAGTATGGAAAGAGAGCATCAAACAAGTCTGGCATAAGCATTCCCGGACATCTGTATGATTTTTTATCAAGGAAAAATATTTTCACTGAAAACTACCAAGCATTTGCTGAATTGTACAAAGCACACAAGATTAAAGGGAAGTTAAGGGAGTACTATTGGCCTGAGAAGAAGGAAGACACTTTGCTAACCTGTGATTCTTCACTAGACTTTTATTACTTGCCCAATAACATTATTGAAGGGGGATTTTACCACAAGAACACAACCGGAGACGGATTCGAAAAGATAAAAGTCTTTGACGAGTTCCCTAACGTGTGCAGAATCATTAAGAGTATCTTAATAGACTTGACCACATCCAACGCTGAGAAGATAAATTATATGCGGCTATTGATCCCGAAGGACCAACCCGTTTCCGTAAAACTATTCCAACATTTAGACCTTTTTCCTAAGTATGGACACCATTTCCAGGAACTGCAGGAGGAGTTTGAGACAATACAGAATGGTAGAGAGGGAAAGAAAACTTCCTAAACTATATGGTGTAGCTTCCTGTGATCACTGGGTTCAACGCTTAACCCCATGGGGAGAGCGCATGATGCGACTTCGCGGTGTAGATGTTTCTACGTGGGATACAAATATAGAAACTATCCTTAAAGGGAAGTGGAGCGATCGATCCTACAAACCTGATGCTGAGCCAGAGTTAACTACATTCATACGCGGATGGAAGACTGATGAATATCAAGTTATGGCAGATCTCTTCTTAGAGTGTGTATCTAATGGAAACCTGAAATATGAACGATACCAACGGAACACTAGCTATGGGGAAAGAATAGAGCTTGAAGAGAAGAGTCATGTACTCTTACCTCATGACTCTGGATTACATTTTTCTGATTTACCGTATGATCTAGTAGAGGGAGGGTTCTACGAGGTGTTCAGAAATCACTTTCAACTTTGCCTAGATTATTTAACAGTTCACTGGTGTTTTTACGAGATGTTAAAATTAATGTCGGCAGTTCTGTACGATCCAAATACTGAGGATCGGGAAAAGATCCATCACCTTTGTGCATTACTTCCTAAAGGAAAGAAAGATGCAAAATCTTTGTTCAAGGCAAAGATGTTTAATGAACTAGATATTTTCCCTGTCTATGGCAAAGAACTTAGGGGATTGCGGGATGCATCACTTACGATTGAAAAGCAAGTAAACCATATGATTTTGTAAATACCTGTAAGTACCTTGTGAGATGAAATAAATTATTGGTGAAAGAACGTGTCTTTGGATTGTCCCTTTTGACCCTCGAAATTCGAGAAGTTGAAAGAAAAAAGTAATAAATATCTCGCAATATCTAAACCCTTTTGTAGTGTAAATAGTAAGAACAAACTACTCGTCATAGGCACTTTAACTGTAAAGGAAAATAGACCTATCATCCTTTTGCAATTTTGATAGCTTATGAACCTCCGAAACGTTTTGAGTACTTTTGTGAAGAAAATTTTGGTTTAAAAGTGAATATTTTATGTTCTACGCTTGTTTTAAATCGTGTAAATGTGACCTTTCCTGACCCATGACCGCGTAAGTAAAAGCCTGGGTCGAAACCTGGGTAGACGTCATCTTGACGTCATATAATTAATTCGGCTTTGCAATCATTTAAAGAAATACTTAACATGTTGACTAAAATGACGTTTTTCTTTACTAACAACTCAAAAACTGTGTATATTTTCTATGGATCGAAGTTGTTGTGATAAAAAGGCGCCATGGAGAATAATCCATAATGCTGTATCATTTTGTTTATAGCTTGTGTGTTTCCGAAATTTCTCTTTTGTCTAGATTCTACATACTTGTGTGCTTTTGAACTAACAAGTTTACCATGCACGCATGCTACGCTTCGCTACCGCCGGAACGCTCGTGCAAATTCTGTTCTTAGGACAATGACATGCAAATTAGTTAAACCATGAAGCTTGGCAGTGTGGGATGATAATGTTGAATAAGTGTGTTTTTAGTAACCAGATCGGGAAAAAGTGCCCGTGACGTCTAGACCACATTTTCTAAATATAAATTAAAAACGAGATTTTGTATTAGTGATATTTTAAAACCTTTTGTAAATAAATATTATAAGTTATATTATAACAGCGTTACAACTGGCAGCGTGACTATTGTACTAAAACAGAATTTGCACGAGCGTTCCGGCATTAGCGTAGTCTAGATTTCAAGAAAATTGCTGATATGTAAAACACATGACGTCAACGCTGTGTTGCTATGGTAACACCGATGTCAAACAAACCTACATTTTTGTAAAGTTTATTCTATTTCTAGTAAATGGGTGAAGTGGCTAGCTCGACCGTGCTCTGACAGTGGAGTAGCAGCCGTTCAAATTGGGTATGGTGCGTCCCTGAAAAATCCAGGCGAGCCACCTTAATAACTCCTAAGATAATTGTATACAAAATCCAGTATGGTTCATAAGATCAACTTTGCTATTGTCCTCAGGGATTAGCGATAACTGAAGGGCCATCAGTACAGTTTGATAGAAACAATAGTCCTATTGTTTTGAGGAAAACTCTTGAGATGCAAATTCTTCTCTAAAACTGAACTATAATTACCATACGAATAAAAACAAACCACCAGATAAATTAAACAAAGTTTATTCAATCTCAAAAACACCAATTTACAGTTCGTTTTCCTGAAGTTTCGCTTCTTGTAAATATGGCTTACGTTCTTGAGTTGATAACCTATGGACTTGTGCCAAGTGGTTGGATAATTTAACAAGATACTTTGATCCACAATTAGGTACAGGGCAGTTTTTCAAAGTCCGATTTTCCATGTTCACTCGTTGACAGTTAGTATCAAATAGCACAAATCTACTTGATCGTCCCTTTTGTCGCCTTTCTTCCCTCTTTTTTTCGTTTTGAAATAAAAAAAGAGGGATAAAAAAAGAAAAAAGCGGGACAAGAGGCGACAAAAGGGTTTACTGACAAGAGACGTGTCCACATTCGGATATAGTTATCTCCTTTCATCGCTTTTGTCGCCTCTTGTCCCGCTTTTTTTTTTTTTTTTTTTTTATTCCTTTTTTTAAATTTCAAAACGAAAAAAAGAGGGACGAAAGGCGACAAAAGGGACGATCAAGTAGATTTGTGCTATTTGATACTAACTTTCAACGAGTGAACATGGAAAATAGGAATTTGAAAAACTGCCCTGTACCTAATTGTGGATCAAATTATCTTGTTAAATTATCCAACCACTTGGCACAAGTCCATAGGTTATCAACTCAAGAACGTAAACCATATTTACAAGAAGCGAAACTTCAGGAAAACGAACTGTAAATTGTTTAATTTATCTGGTGGTTTGTTTTTATTCGTATGGTAATTATAGTTCAGTTTTAGAGAAGAATTTGCATCTCAAGAGTTTTCCTCAAAACAATAGGACTATTGTTTCTTTCAAACTGTACTGATGGCCCTTCAGTTATCGCTAATCCCTAAGGAAAATAGCAAAGTAGATCTTATGAACCATACCGGAGTTTGTATTATCTTACGAGTTATTAACTGTAAAGGAAAATAGACCTATGAGGAGTAGTTTGTTCTTACTATTTACGCTACAAAGGGGTTTAGATATTGCGAGATATTTATTACTTTTTTCATTCAACTTCTCGAATTTCGAGGGTCAAAAGAGACAATCCAAAGACACGTTCTTTGGCCATCCCTTCATGTAGGACGACACGAATTGCTACCAAATTGTATTCTATTGTATTGTATTGTGTTGCGTTCTATTGTTGTATTGAATTGTATTGTGTTCTATTCTATTGTATTTTTGGTAAAAATTTGTCTCGTCCTACATAAAGGCATTGCCCATTCTTTCACCAATAATTTATTTCATCTAACAAGGTACTTACAGGTATTTACAAAATCATATGGTTTACTTGCTTTTCAATCGTAAGTGATGCATCCCGCAATCCCCTAAGTTCTTTGCCATAGACAGGGAAAATATCTAGTTCATTAAACATCTTTGCCTTGAACAAAGATTTTGCATCTTTCTTTCCTTTAGGAAGTAATGCACAAAGGTGATGGATCTTTTCCCGATCCTCAGTATTTGGATCGTACAGAACTGCCGACATTAATTTTAACATCTCGTAAAAACACCAGTGAACTGTTAAATAATCTAGGCAAAGTTGAAAGTGATTTCTGAACACCTCGTAGAACCCTCCCTCTACTAGATCATACGGTAAATCAGAAAAATGTAATCCAGAGTCATGAGGTAAGAGTACATGACTCTTCTCTTCAAGCTCTATTCTTTCCCCATAGCTAGTGTTCCGTTGGTATCGTTCATATTTCAGGTTTCCATTAGATACACACTCTAAGAAGAGATCTGCCATAACTTGATATTCATCAGTCTTCCATCCGCGTATGAATGTAGTTAACTCTGGCTCAGCATCAGGTTTGTAGGATCGATCGCTCCACTTCCCTTTAAGGATAGTTTCTATATTTGTATCCCACGTAGAAACATCTACACCGCGAAGTCGCATCATGCGCTCTCCCCATGGGGTTAAGCGTTGAACCCAGTGATCACAGGAAGCTACACCATATAGTTTAGGAAGTTTTCTTTCCCTCTCTACCATTCTGCATTGTCTCAAACTCCTCCTGCAGTTCCTGGAAATGGTGTCCATACTTAGGAAAAAGGTCTAAATGTTGGAATAGTTTTACGGAAACGGGTTGGTCCTTCGGGATCAATAGCCGCATATAATTTATCTTCTCAGCGTTGGATGTGGTCAAGTCTATTAAGATACTCTTAATGATTCTGCACACGTTAGGGAACTCGTCAAAGACTTTTATCTTTTCGAATCCGTCTCCGGTTGTGTTCTTGTGGTAAAATCCCCCTTCAATAATGTTATTGGGTAAGTAATAAAAGTCTAGTGAAGAATCACAGGTTAGCAAAGTGTCTTCCTTCTTCTCAGGCCAATAGTACTCCCTTAACTTCCCTTTAATCTTGTGTGCTTTGTACAATTCAGCAAATGCTTGGTAGTTTTCAGTGAAAATATTTTTCCTTGATAAAAAATCATACAGATGTCCGGGAATGCTTATGCCAGACTTGTTTGATGCTCTCTTTCCATACTCAGTTAGTTCTCCAAATCTATCTCCATCAGGTGTATAGGCTACAGCGTACAACTTATCTTCCTCCATGATTGCCTCGAGATCCTACCATCTTGTTCAAGCCTTTGGGTTGTAATCATTCGGAGACCCAGGTTCTAGCTTTATAGCTGCTCCAAACAATAGGCTTTGCCCAAACATGCCCGAATAGATCGATGACCTCATCCAAAGGAACAATAGATATTCATGAGTGCGCCGCATTTTATTCATGGGAGCGCACCACTTTATTCATGAGCTCATCACTTTATTCATGAGCTCACCACTTCATTCATGAGCCCGAGACAATAGATAATTTATTCACCCACATTTTATTCATGAGCGCACCACTTTATTCATGAGCTCACCACTTTATTCATGAGTCTAAGACAAAAGAACCGTGACGTCATTGAATTAATGAGCGCGCACCAAAAATTAACATAACACCGCAAAAAACAGGATAATTCCATCCCTCTCATACTACTCATGAGCCCAAGACAATAGGACTGTGACGTCATCTGAATTAATGAGAGCGCCTTAAAAATTAGCATAGCGCCCGAAAAAACCGGCTAATTCCATGCCTCTCCTACTATTGTGGTATTAGGGTGGCTTACAAGCCCTTTAAATTGATGACCAATTTCATTGCAGGAATTAAGCCGAAATAAAAATCAAATAACTAAGAATGAAATAAAACTTCTAGGTAGCGACTCCATGACACTGATTTATACTTTGTTTTGTTTAGTTACCTCGGCCGAAGATTATAACTTGAACAACCGTGCGATATCCTGAAATAAATTCTGGATAGTTGGGGTAGGTGAAAATGTATCCAGGTCGGGAAGCAACCTCCTGGAGCTGTGGTATTGCGTAAGACGATCCAACGCCAATGACGTAGATGTCGAAGTTTCTGCTTTTGAGGGATGAGACTCTGTCTCGCCATGACTGGGCGTTCCGGTTAGGCCACAGACCACTTGTGATGACGATTAGGATCTAAATTCAGTAGCAACGGAGTACATCAGGATCGTTTAAGGACTACATAGTTTACATTATCAGTTATTGAAGAAACAAATATTAAATAGCCTTGTAAACTGTAGTGAATCCTAACTTGACTTGGCAAATATATGTTAAAGATGTATACGAAACATACCAAATTCCTTCAGTCTTCGTGTAATATATATCTTATTCGACAGTTTAGTGCGTAGTATATGGCCTGATATTTTTTACGAGGCATGCAGTATTTTGACGGCTCCAAGTGGAAACACAAATTGGCTAGTACAAATATCCTCCACACTACAAACTAACTGTCTAATAAGAGATTTATTATCTAACTTTTTCTCTAAATATCACTTATTCGTATTCTTATTCGTGACACTAGATATAATTTTCCATGTTTGAGCAAACACACAAGACTTGAAGATTTTAGCTCAAAACAGTCACATTCCCGAATGGATTCCCGGGTTTACGTTGCGAAGCACCATTCTTCCATGGTGAATACGAGACCGGCCATCCAAAGAACATAACACAGCACGTAGTGTTACCTGTCTTGCTGTGGACCGTGTTGTGCTCTACACAACCTTACCAAAGTACATCAGAGCATAACACAGCATATGGTGTTACACAAACTTACCAAAGTACATCAGAACATAACACAGCACATGGTGTTACACAAACTTACCAAAGTACATCAGAACATAACAGCATATGGTATTACCTGTCTTGCTATGGACCGTATGCTCCACACAACCTTACCAAAGTACATCAGAACATAACACAGCACATGGTGTTACACAACCTTACCAAAGTACATCAGAACATAACACAACACATGGTGTTACACAAACTTACCAAAGTACATCAGAACATAACATCATATGGTGTTACCTGTCTTGCTATGGACCGTATGCTCCACACAACCTTACCAAAGTACATCGGAGCATAACACAGCATATGGTGTTACCTGTCTTGCTATGGACCGTATGCTCCACACAACCTTACCAAAGTACATCAGAGCATAACACAGCATATGGTGTTACCTGTCTTGCTGTGGACCGTATGCTCCACACAACCCTACCAAAGTACATCAGAGCATGACACAGCACATGGTGTTACCTGTCTTGCTGTGGACCGTATGCTCCACACAACCCTACCAAAGTACATCGGAGCATAACACAACACATGGTGTTACCTGTCTTGCTGTGGACCGTGCTCCATGCCGTATCGAGAACAGGTCTCTCTCTGCTAGCTGCAGTCCACGGCTGACTTGTCTTTCATTTCCACCTCGTTGGGAGATGCCATCAATGAGTCTATTGACGCCATCAGCATTGTACGCCGATCCCCTCAACGCATTGAATCCAAAGGAAATGGTTGCATCTGTGCTGTATGTAATGTAACCAATATGGGTTCCTAACTGTGAGATGTGGTGCGAATTCACGATGGATCGTGAGAATCGCTGCATTTGTGGCCAGTTTGCGGAGGTAGATGAATCGACGACAAAGCCCACGTCCAAGTAGGCACCCCGTCCTGCGCAAATAAGTATATGTAATCATCTGGTTTTTGTTGCAATTAACGATAAATACCGTGAGTAATATTTCAAAATTTCACCAAAATTGCACGAGTCTGTCTTTGTTAATCATTTAACTAAAACAATAAAGGAAGGGGATTAATAAGTTTTACTTTAGTTTGTTGAGTACGTCGCGCGAGCTTGTGAAAAAGCCAACAGCGCGCTAGCTAAAATTGAAAACTTTTCACTCAAATCGCAGGTACTTTTCTGCAATTTATGAGGCTTTTATTATAATTTATTTTTCCCGGTCCGGTATCCATTGAAGTCGTGCGATCTAATTGGCTGCTCAGCGGGCCAGGTTTTTCTCAGTACGGACCTCGCGAACCGGACCGCACATGGCTTGTGCTGTTTCAAAACAGTTTTGTGCCAAGATTCTGACGTAAATGTACCCTAGCATTGAAAACTTTGTATTTCTATTTCACAAGAACACACGAAGTCGATGCTAGAGTACACTTAAGTCAGAATCTTGTGAAAAACTTTATTTTTGAGATACTTTATGAAAATATTTGTTTTCGTTTGTCACAGTAACCCTGAAATTGCACTGAATTTCAACTTTGCACTGTATTTCAAGTTTGTACTGTATTTCAAGTTTGTACTGAATTTCAAGTTTGTACTGAATTTCAAGTTTGTACTGAATTACAAGTTTGTACTGAATTACAAGTTTGTACTGAATTACAAGTTTGTACTGAATTAACCGAAAATTGGGCTGCTCTCAGCCAATCAGAATCGAGAAATTGTGTTGGGTAAATGATAAATGCAAAAATACGTCAAACTCAGTCGAAATATGGCCTGGGATAACTCCAACTTCATAATTCAAAGTAAAGCATTATCAAAAAAATATTTTTCACAGGGGTCGGTTTTCTTTGTTCATTTCGGGGGAATATATCTCACAATCCAAAGGCAGCGGGATTCTCGCAACATATTCCCCTCGACTTATTCAAGTTCTACGTCACCCATCGTCTGCCCTATCCACTTTACTATAAGCTTCCTTAATTAAAAGAACCGAGAAAAAACAACAACGATAAGCCCCCCAACAATGCTTCCTAATGATTTATAAAAAGAGAGATCGTTATTGCGTGCAACGAGAAAACCGTACCATTGTGAAAAAAAAAGGCCTTCCGCTCTGGGATATGGGATTTCTTCACCTCGGGTGTGCCCTCGGGCAGAACCCTCGGGCAATAAATCCCATGCCCCCTCTATCCAGGCCGATAGCCCTCGCATATTCTTTACAAGGTGGCGTTCGCTTTCCGCCGAAAATTCTTAATTATTAAAACAGATGCCGAAGTACAGGCTGTTGCAAAATAAAATTGACATATATATATATATATATATATATATATCCATATATCTACATTTATAAATACATGTCAAAAATAATATCTAACATTATGAGATACCTCTACTCATAAATTTTTCAGACGTCCATGATGAGAGGCAACTTAAAATATCAGCAGCGACATCCCATGATGTTTCAAATTGTTGTATCAAAATTGCTCTCAACACAGGCAGCCCAAGCTCATAGTTTGAAATCAGTGGTTTAATTACAAGGCTTTGTATGGGAATCCAAAAACTCCTATAATAAATACACATAATAAGAGAATAAACTTTACTTTTGCGTATTCCGGCGTTGTCCATTTGTCTTCTGAGCTCTAGAAACAGTGTTTTAGGGAGGTTTGAGTTCTCGACTCTTCAGAACCCGTAACGTGGCCACTGATTTCAAACTATGAGCTTGGGCTGCCTGTGCTCTCAAGGAGGTGTATTGGAAAAGTTTGTATTTAGCCTATTTGTTGAAAGCACCAAAATGCACTAGTAATATAAACAATGGTTATGAACCCAAATATATCGCCATACAGAACACGAAATTTGCTCTCGTATTTCGTATAAGGTGATTGTTTTCAATATTTAAATATGGAAAACAATCACCTTTACACGAAATACGAGAGCATGCCAAACATTATTTGAGTGGATTCCTGTGATTTAGACTATTACTTCAAGCCACTGTGTGATTCGTGGTGAAACACATTACTGGAAAAATTAGTATTTAAAAAAAAAAAAAATGCCCGGAAAAGGGGAAGGGGCCAGTAATAAATTGAATACATTAGTTCTTCTTCTTCAGCAGTAGGAATGTATTTTATTAATACTAACACAGATGTCTATTGTTTCGGTGTAAAGAAAGAAAAGAAAAGGTACACAGTCAAACAAGTACCGTATATACCCAGGATATCAAACAAGATATTAGAAACAGAAATATGACGGATTTAATATAAAGAAACCTCAAAAGCTTAAATTGTCAACTTTTAAAATGTCTCAGCTCAGCCTTCGCTGGAAAATCGAACCAGTTAAAGACTTTGAAGAGCAAAATCTTTGTAAAATGTGAACATTTTACATAAATGACTTTGAAAAAAATGTTTGCAAAATGTCTGTGAATGTACAAATGTACATAATTTGACTAGAAACATTTTAGAGTAGTACATTTAGATAACTTTTCTACTCTGTAAAATGTTTGTAAAAATGGCTGTAAATTTGTACATTCAGACATTTTGCAAACATTTTACAGACTTTGAAGTAATAGATACAGAATGAGTGGCCGTGCTTTATGGGATTTATAAACTCGAGCTGAAAGCTTGGACACGAATTTTGTATCGGACTTATCAACGTCTAGGTGTATTGTCATATTTTTGAGTTAATTTGGCGATACGACTTATTTCGGCCGTGAAAATCGAAGGCAAACGTTTATGTAAATCAGGACGAAATCTGTATCAGATTTCCTTTGTTTTTGCCTCATGAATTATTTTAAAAATGAGTTTGATAATAGTTCTTCAAACTCTGTACATACATGTAGTTCGAGTTGTTGTCAGTGCCTTTGTGTAGATACTTGGTATTTCTCATATATGATGATGTTTTGGTGCGTAACTTCCATACCTTCGTTCACAGCTCTTCCATGTGGTTGTGCTATCTGCGGCAGTCTGTTGTAGTCATACCGGTAGTATACCCAGTCTGCGTGTGACGCCGTCCACAGTACTTCCGGTTGACGGAAGGTTCGTCCATATCCCACTGTGTAAACGTAGACACCGGAGTCCTGAACACGTCTGGAGATGTCTTGAGGTGATGGATACTGTCCGGCAGCCTGTGGGCCGCCAAACAGTACGAGAAGAATCTAAAAAAAGAAGAAAGAAAGAAACTTCAAGGCCAAACTTCACAAGTTGGTAAGGGAGATGAAGTCTATATTTAGTTGTTGTTCTTAGGACAGAAAATCTCAAAATTTCAAGATCGTTCTTCGGACCCAATCAATTTTGGCACGCAACAGTGTTTAAAGTGAATAAATAAATGATCGAAGGCTGGTTTATTATCCGAAGTTTATTAATTAGACGGAGAGTTCATCAATTATTAATTATTCATGAGTAAATTGACCAATAACAAGGAGTTTAACTGATAGATCACATGACTACGTTTGATACTCAGTAAGGATGTTACTGCTGAGTTGAAGGTCTAGATAAAGATAACTGATAGATCACATGACTACGTTTGATACTCAGTAAGGATTTTACTGCTGAGTTGAAGGTCTAGATAAAGATAACTGATAGATCACATGACTACGTTTGATACTCAGTAAGGATTCCTTATGAAAACCAACGCCTTCTCGGCGAATCTTTATATAGACCCTGTCACTGTGAAATCCATAAAGTCTTTATGAAGGGAGCTCTCACAACCGATCACTGACTTCCCCTTCCCGCTGGCAAAATGTCACATTGATGTATAGAGACTCATAATTATGGCACCTATTTTCGGTTCACATTGCGCATGGCAGTGACGTAAATATGGCGCCGAATTGTAATTTTACGTTTTTCATCAAAATTTAAGAACATCGTTACATTTTAGAAAGTATCGTTTTTGAAGCCGTTTAATAAACTCGCACTGTGTGTTTATCAGGTATATAAACACTCCACTGTGCGTCGTGTTTATCAGGTATATAAACACTCCACTGTGCGTCCTGACAAAATACTACTGCTTGTTTATTAAAAAGTACATAATTCCTTGCAAGGACGAGTATTTTAACTGTACTCTTCCTTCATTGTTGTGTCTTAAAAGTTTTCGGTGTTGATTTATTATTGAAGTTTATTATTGCTGTTATTAAAGTGCACCTAACGTTTATTTTGTTATCATAAATATCGATTCTACATCAAGTTTTGAGTACTTCTGGGAAGAACGTTTTGGTTTACAGAGAATACTCTTATGTTCTATACGTTTGTTTGAAATCGTGAAAATGTGACCTTTCCTGACCCATGACCGCGTAAGCAAAAGCCTGGGTCGATCCCTGGGTTGACGTCATTCATTCATGCATTATTCTCCATGGCGTCTTTCTATCACAACAACATCGATTTATATAGAATATACACTGTTTGTGAGTTGTTAGTAAAGGAAAAAGTAATTTTAGTCAACATGTTAGGTATTTATTCAAATTATTGCAAAGTCGAATTAATTGTATGACGTCTAGTCAGGGTCGACCCAGGAAAGGTCACATTTTCACGATTTCAAACAAGCGCAGAACACATATGTTTCTCTGTAAACCAAAGCTTTCTTCACAGAAGTACTCAAAACGTGATGTAAAATCGATATTGATGATAACAAAATAAACGTTATGCGCACTTTAAATGTACAAATTGGTGACCAGCCTACCCTTCTCGACCCAGGTCTCGCTCCCCCAACAGAACTAAACAGGTCCGTCTGTGCTAACTCTATTGCCCTGTCGATCCTACGGTTGTTACCAGCCTCCCTCGGGGTTATATCAACGCGTCGTCTGTATTCCTGTATATTAATCTGGCTGTCTCTCAATGTCTTGAAGTTGAAGTAAACCCGCGGCTGATTTGCGTAGCTGATTAGGCCGAACCTTGTCCCGTCGTTGGCTGGAGAGACGTTCGGGAAACTGCCGATAAAGTCCCGGATGTATGATATGATATACTGCCAGTACTGAGTACTGATATCAGACGATGAGTCGACCACGATACCGATGTCCAGCGGTCGCACTGGTGCTAAAAGAACAAGAGTCAATTAATGATTAAAAACACGAGGAGATGCACGTCTTGCATCTAACGCAACCAAAGCGTTAATGACCCGCACGCACGACCGAATACCTCCCGCGCCGGTCATGAATGCAGGCATCATACGATTAAATTAAGCCGCGTCATTGGGCAGGGAAGTAAACTCCATTGGCTTTTTCTCCAAACACTTTGTCTTCATAAATGGGTACGGAAAAGAACCTGTTATGCTTTACATGATGAAAAGAGGATTGTAACCTGGTACAACAGCCTGCCCTTACCGATTCTACCATCACGCTCTTGCCGGGGCAAATAGATAAATTAATATGTCTAACAATAGTTAATTACATAATACAATAACTGAACGTGAAAATGCATGTAGTCGCCTACATTTTTGCTGTTGTATGCAAAAATACAACGTGACAATTACAAATTGTACGTTTAGTTGAGAATGCGAAGTTAAGAAAATAAATTACTCTGTTTTTTTTTATCAGCTTAAGCTGACCCCATGCTTATTTTATTATTTGAAAATCTACATGTGAAAATATATAAATTGAGAATAAAATCGAGAAAATACTTTGTTGTGCGAGGTCTCTAATGTCAAACGTTTGAAATGTCCTGGTACAACGACTTATTTTATCCATATATTAATCATGCTAATACTAAACGACGCAAATAGTAAAGATATATATATCTACCGTACAGAAAAAGATGGTGAATTGTACTTTTACCTACAATTCTTTGAGCGTTAAAATCTTTAAATCCGTTATAAAATAGCGGTACAGAAGTTTTAAATCTTAAAAACAAGTGATGTTGCCAATATATTGTCACTGACGAGAATAGGAAATTCAGTTCCACGTGTGTTTTACTTTGAGGTTCGCAAGGGATTGTGGTCAAATGTACAGCCATCATCTTTCTCTGTATGGTGGATTGAGGGCCTTACCTCCAAACACGATGACCTGTACAAGCTGTTGGTATTGCCTGTTCATTGTAACGTACGAGGCAGGTGTAAACACGTAGCCTGGGAAAGAAGCTACTGTCTCAAGCTGAGGAACGCGTACGTCGGGCCCAATCCCCATGACATAGCGATCCACCTTGCGGGTACGGAGTTGATCTACTGCCCTTCTCCAGTCTGGCATGTGCATATCAGGCCAGGCACCACTCGTGAGAATTACAAGGACCTGGAGAAAGGTACGTCATTTAAAACCTTTTAAAATACCGTTTTCTGAACACCAGACTACGGGAATATCAACGCCCCAGGAAGCTCTGCACTAGCAGAGAAGGCAGAGCTAAGAAACATCTTATAGAGTGGATATGTGTAATAATCCTAAACATTGAAGCTAATTTCAGCCCATGAGAGGTGTACGGAAATAAATATTGGCCATTGAATAGTGACCAGATGTGCTACCATTCTGCCATCCTTAAACTGCAGTTTATTGGATCACGTAACGCTCGAGTCATGTGACAAACAGACCTTCAAGCCCAGCGGCATCTGGACGTAACATATTCGGTGAATTATTAACGGTAAATTAACCTAGTTGCAATTTAAAACCAATGAAAAATACTTACTCTTCTCGCGTCATCCCTGGCTCCTGATGAGGTGGTAAAGAGCTGAGAGTACGCCAGCTGCAGTGCCTGATCGATTCGTCTTCCATCTCCTCTTTGGTGAGGAATACCATCAACTAGCCTACTTACGCCAGTTACTGTGTACCCTGAATCACTAAGGGCATCGAATGGGAAGGCAATTGTGCTTGCTCCGCTGTATGTAATGAATCCCACGTGGGTACCTCTATAGGAGATGTCAAATGAACTTGCTACGAATTTGACGAATGATTGCATTTGACGCCAATCGACGTTGTTTGATGAGTCTACTACGAAGCCAATGTCCATGTATGCTCCTCGGTCTGCAAAGATAATAACGAACATTTTATCATTTAAAGCCTTAACAGAGTTTGCAGGTGCACCGGCTCTCAATGAATAACTATGATGCACTTTCTTTTTAATGAGATGATTCTGGGGCACAGAAATAGGTTATAAGTACTATAGGATACCTTTAGGCAAATATCAAAACCATACAGTTAAATAACAGTGCGTGTAAAATCTAAGCAAAATTCTATTGTTCAGTGGCAATAGGCTTTTGGTGCGGTAGAATGTTCTGTTTTCCTTTCAGAACACACATCAACCCTTACCCTAAGACATTTCTGAAATCAAATCCATCGAAACTGCATCTAAGACTACTTCCTTTTGTGCAAAACAATTTTGTCCAATCAGAAGAGCTCAAAATAATAACCAAGAAAGCTTTCAATTTTAAACTGTTTCCCACATAGAATTTTGGTCATATTAAAAAAATTATGAGCGCTTTCACTACTGACAATTCAAATCTGTAAAAAAACTGGAAGAAAATAACATTCTTGTTTACGTTTTCGTGGATTTTGGTGTATAAGCCAATGAGGTGGAGGAATGAAACAATACGCAATTAGCACCTTTCTGCATTCCTTTGCCGTTGGACTACCCAGTTCTTAGCCGAACTTTTACTTAATGTGTCAGTTATCTCAAACTCACAGCATTTAACACTAGTTACTTACTAGCAACAACGTGACGTCCAATTCGGGTTGCCTTTGGAGGTAGTCTGTCATATTTGTAATCATAGTAGACGTAGTCAGCATAAGAGGCTGTCCACAACACTTCAGGTTGTTGGAATTTACGACCAGCTCCTACTGTATAGATATTAACACCAGAGCGGCGAAGGTACTTGTATGCACTATCGAGGGGTTGGTCCTGACCTGGGGCTTGTGGTCCGGCAAACATTAAAAGGAGCACCTACAGGGGAGTGGCATTGTTAGCTGACTATCTCTGTCATTAGTCAAACTAATTTTGAAACTAATAGTAATATAATTGTTAATAGAAAATGCTAGGAAAATGTGGAAATCAACCTTTTTAGACTTTCCCCTTTAGGTATATGAGTATCAGATATTCATATTTAGGCTATCTTGTAAGGTGAAAATGCCCAAAACGTACTGAACCACCGTTGAGAAAGTCTGTCGCTAGGTTCATTTAGGAGTTGCTAGAAATTACTTGGCTATTTATCCTCGTGCCTTTATTCAGTTTTAATCTTTCTTCGTTAACTCAAAACAGCTACCATGACGTAATATATCAATAAATACAATGCCATTTCAAGATAACGCAGAAAAAAAACTACGAAATTACATAGTATGGAACTAACATGGAAAAACATGGTATTTCCATACCATGGAAGTATAATCCCAATTTACAGCATTTTATCAATGTTTCTCCATGGTATCCATGGAATTAACGGTCTTCAACCTAAAACCTTTTCACAAGGTAAGCTGGCTTAAATAAATCATTCAAGGTTTTTGGTTCACGATCAAGGCATGGAACAATGCCTAGAACAATGTTATTTCCCATACTTTAAACAAATCCATGCATGGAACATACTGTAAATTGAATTTCCAATATTTATGTATATTTCTATAGTATGGCAATACCAGGGACATTGGCATTTCCATGTTTTTCAATGCTTTTTCCATACTATAAAAAACAGGTTGATTTTTCCAATGTAACATAGTTTATAGTGATTAACCTTTCTTGCATTACGCCTTGATCCTCCACGTGGAGTGAACAGTTGGCGACGCACGCTCTGTAAAGCATAATCTACTCGTCGCTCCCTTCCTGGTTGGCGTGGTGTGTTAGCAACTAGTGCTAATACCTCCCTAGCGTTCAGCCTGGAGCCTTTAAGGCTGTTGAACTTGAAAATAACGGCTGGCTGGGATGCATAGCTTACAAGTCCGAAACGAGTACCATCAGCACTTGGTGAGATGTTGTCTACAGAGTTGACGAAGTTTTTGATAAAGGTAAGCAAGTATCTCCAGTTGGGTGCGCTGATATCGGATGATGAGTCCACTGCGATTGCAATATCCAGTGGTGTTATTTTCGCTGTAAAGAAACATGCACATTTTAATAACAATCAAGTGTTGCTATCTGCTGTTTGCGAAACAATGTTTACCTCGAACTGCATATGGTTAGACCATCAGGTAGTCTTGAATAAAGACGTTAAATTAGGTACTTGAGATGGGTTCGACGGCCTTAAAAAATGGTTTTCGTATAAGATGCATAAGTAGGCGAAGGTACCCTATTTCATGTCGCAAGAAGGTTTATAAGAGTCTTACAAACAAGGCTGTCACGAGTCTAAACAAGTCTAATAATCTTGGACAACTCATTTTATTCTAGACAATATGCAACCAAACTTCTTTTGAGCAATTACAACAGAAACTGATAAAAAGTACCTCCGAACACAATCACTCTAATGAGATTTGGCTTGAGGGGGATTAATGCCGGGTAGTTAGCAGCAGTGAAGATGTAGCCTGGTTTAGTAGCGACGTTCTCTAGCTGTTGCATCTTGAAGGTGTTTCCTATTCCAACGACGAACACGTCAGTGCCCTGATTCTTGAGCTGTTTTACGGACATCTTCCAATCTAGACGGTCAGCGGGCCATGGGCCAGTTGTGAATATTATAACAATCTAGAACGGATAAAGAAAAATATGTGGATGCTGCTAACGAGGACATCCATAGGTACCGAACAACAAATAACGACCATTTGAACTTTAAAGCGGATTTAATTCCTTTCAGCATGAGCGAAGTATTGTCAAATGATTCCTTAGCACATGCATACTGTGAACTCATTTGCATTATAACAACGACATAAGTTGCAATGTATTTAATAGGTTTTCAACTGTACACCATCACAGAACTTAATTGCCTTGTTATAATAATATTGTAAATTAATCGTGGAAACGATAAATGTATCTGAATGTCATCTGAAGGCATTTAAATCAAGGATGCCTTTTACCCATATGTTAGAAATTTCGTACAGCGACGGAGTTGTGTTACTGTCCTTACCTTTTCACATGAGGTATGCCCCGTTTTTCGTATTCAGCGTTTGTGTTTTGTGTACCACAATTAGAAATGTATCAATTTCTTACTCAAGGTTCACCCGGCTACTTTAATAACTCTATGTGCCATTAATGTGAACACCCGTCGTCTTATAAAAATCCTAATCTGTTGTTCGTTAGTTTAAGAATGTGTTTCCAGCGAGTTCGGTTTCCGCTAGCCAATCGCAAGCGTTTGCTTAATCTTAATTCGAATGATTTTAAACCCGTGCTGGTTGGCCAAACAAGAAAGCTAACGAGGCATCTTTTGCTAACATGCCGCGATAAAAGCAAACGAGAAATGGAATCTAAAAATAACCCGGTCCGTAAAAACGCTGCATCACGAATATATGACAGATGGACGCTCCGGTTAACGGGCTCCTGATAAGGGTGCGTTGAGAGAATCCGAAATTGGATTCTTGAATCCAAAAATGATATCCAAAAATTGATTTTGCGTTTCTTTACTATAATCCAAAAACGGATTTTGAATCCGTTCAATCCGTCGAATCCATAGTCAGACCGGATTCGACGGATTAATAAAAAAAAACGGGTTCTTATGTTTCATGATCCAAGCGTTTCTTTGAGAAGGGATTCGAAAAAAGTAGTTGTGGCAAGCGGTCATCATCTTAAGAATAACACATTTAACCACCAGAATTGACTAGAAGTGGATGTTTTGTCTTTCAACACTCGAGAAATATCTCGCTGAGTTAAACTGCCAGAAAGTCTCTACTCGTAAACCAAAAATTCGCTTGTCGCCATTTTCGCGCGAACTGCATATCGGAGTTCTCACGCCAAAATAATCTATTTTCGAATTCTTTGTTAATGAAGAATCCGTATGAACCGGGATAGAATCCGATCTTGGATTCTGCCAAAGAAATGCACCCTAAGTCAAAGTTTGCACTACTTACTTTTCTAGATCCTGCCCTGACTCCATATCGCCGACTGAAGAGATCTCCATACGCTACATCTAGAGCTCGACCCAGTCTTCTTTGTGGGCCTCGTCTGTGAGGAACATTGCTGATGAGCCTGTAAATGCCATCATACGTGTACGCTGACCCTGTTAACGCGTTGAGTGGGAAAGCAAGGTTCGCATCGTTGCTGTACGTGATATAGCCAATGTGTGTGCCAACATGAGATATGTCAAAACGCTTGACGACTGATTGGGTGAATGTTTGCATCTGCCGCCAGTCGACGGCATCAGAGGAATCCACGATGAAGCCAACATCCAGATACGCTCCACGACCTTGTAAAAGACAGAATGAAACAAACATTATTCAATAAACTTTAACTGTTGGAATATTATTATTTTAAATTACGAAACATTAGTATCAAAATAAACTGAGCTTATTGAAAGGCCTGAATTATATGCACCTATTAAACATGTTGATCTGATTGAACAATGATCAACAAACATTGAACGAAAAATATTCAACTGCAATAAACCTGAAAATCAGTTCCTAGAATATTACAAATGAGCCATCAATTTGTCTTGTTTCTTTACATCGAAAGACTAATATTTTATTAATAGTTTATTGCAATCGTCCATTGCAATCCCTCATAATCTTAACAGTAAGCCTGGTGCACAGGAAGAAAATAAAATAATTGTGTGAAAAAGAACAATAGGTGCTAACGAATTCTCCGTATTTTCCTTGTCTATGTCATGCGCACGCGGTTTCTCTCAATGGTTGTTCAATCTGATCAACACTTTTTGAAATAGGTGTGTTCACGTTTGCACATGGCTCGCTGTTCTTTGTCCTTTTCGGGGGAATATCTCTCTTAACGCCTGCCCAATTCCAAAGGCAGAGAGAATCTTGCAACATATTCTCCTCGACTTATTGCCTTCGCAATTTCATCATAGTATTCAGTACTACTTACTCTTTTCGTATGGAGAAGTAAAAGAGAAGATTGAAACAAATATGCATGTGTCACGTGCACATGTGGAACTCGAATCCCCGATCGACTGCTTTAATTCTCTTGGTTTATAGTCCTCTGTCTAGCCTTATAAACGGTAATTTTATGCAACAAAATGCCAGGCACACAATGCTTATGAAAAGAAATATTGTTATTGCGTACAATGAGAAAACCTCGCCATAGTGAGAAATAAGCAATTTATCGGACTTCCGCTCGTGCGTCGGGTCCAATTCAGACGTCGAACCTAATTAGATCTAAAGAAACCGCCTAATTATCTTTTGTTTCAATTGCGTTCGGCGCATGAAAAGTTCGACGTCTGAATCGGGCCTAACTCTCGGGCTGCACCATCGGTGAATATATCACATAACCCCCTCGTTTCAGGCCCTTACATACACATATGCAAAACCTTCATTAATGGCTTTACCAAGAAACGTAAATAAAAATGAAAATAACAATAACATTGAAATAGCAAAATCTTTCCCTTTTGTGTTATCCCATTGTTGTTTAAAGTGCTTATTTAAAGTGCTTATGAGCAACGACAGGCCTAAAGCAAAGGCGCTGGGCGAAAAGACAGCAGCGATTCATGGCAGTCCAAACAACCTTCATTCAATTGGTCGGGTAAATCTCGTAAATCTACGATTCTTTGACCATCTCCCCACGATAAATCATCACTTAAGAGTTAAGATGGTCGGCTCTTTTAATACCATTTCTGCTGAAAATTGTCTTTCGTGGCCGTGTAGTGGAATTTAAAGATTTCCCAAATCGTTCTTTTCTCAAGCATATCTTTCGACCGTATTTTAAAATCCTTCATCTTTCTGTCTGTCAAAATACACAATTAACACGACTTTTTCAAAATAGTTCTGCAAATGGCCTGTCTCGCGAGATGACCAGCGGGACGCAAGATGCGCAGAACGGCGTGCGCGCTGACATTAGTAGGCACCGACCTTAAAATCACGTCATTGAAATTTGATTCCTTAATAAACGAAAATGACAGACGCAATTTGTTTTCCACTTTGACCTTTAAATCAATGATTTGGCTAGGGCTTATATGCACTTTAAAAGAAATAAAAACGTTGTTACTTTATGGCGTAGTGTATTTAAAAAAAAAACGAAAATAGGTATAATAAAAAGCCAGGGAAAAGAAAAAGCCTCTCACCTCGTACAATGTCTTTGCTTAGTCGTGGTGCAACGGCCGCAGTAAGTCTTGGGTAGCTGTCATAGTATACGAAATCTGCGTATGAGGCAAGCTGTAGTGCTTCTGGCTGTAGATAACGGTCTCCTACTCCCACGATGTATGTCCTAACACCTCTCTCATGTAGTCGGATGGCAGCCTCGCCCATTGGTCTTTTCTGATTGAATGCTTGGGCACCACTTATAACTACCACCAAAATCTGGAAAATACGATTTACACACGGATTTCAGTAACAAGATTGAATATCAAATTAAACAACATATATGCACAAAAAGTAAATGTTTTTTTTTTTTTTTTTTTTTAAATAACAACAACAACAAGTTTATTTCGTACTTAGGTTACATATTTACAGAGGAGAGATCAACTATATAGAAAGATGGAAAGTAACAAAGTTAAGTACAGGTCATCTGAAAATAACCATACGGCTAATCTAAGTCAGATGACACTATTTGCAGACTGATAATTTAAATATATTAATAAGGTCAGTTACAGCATGGACGGTAAGGAGAAATAAAATAGTAAAATATGACAGCAAAGTAATATAATAACATACTTAAACATTGAAACTAAACCTAACAAAACAATTCCTTTTCAGTTAATATAAATTGTTGGTTTCTATGACAATGAAATCGTAGTTCGTATGATAGTAACCTTTCGTTCTGAGGGAACAGTATTGGACGAATGTGTTTAAGATGCATTACTTAAGAAGTAGAAAACAGTTTCCGTATCTACATAGCGTTATGTAAACGAAAAAGAGTTGTGGTAACGCCGCACAAGCCTCTTGGCTAGTATTTCTACAACCACTTGAGTGGTTACCTAATGCTATGTGAACACAGAAACTGTTTTCTACTTCGGTTATAAAATAGAAATGAGAAAGTTTAAGAAAATGTCAATTTCGCTCCTTTGAAATCATGCCGTGGATAATAGCCAATCAGAGCGCACATACTATTGAACCTATTTTACAAATAGCTATAAATATTTCAAGGACTCATGTGATTCTGTAACATGAGTATATAATGAACGGAAGTGAAATATTCAACGTATATGTGGTCAAACCATAGTTTATCATCAACAACAACGACTTTATTTCACTCAAATGGAAAATAGTACAAAGAACAAATGTATACAATTATTATATAAGATGAGAGTAGGTAGGGCCTGGAAAAAAACTTGAGGGTTATCTAGTCAAAACCTCCTAATGCGGTATATATATATTACAAACACGTACCACGAATTAGATATAAAAGAATGAAAATAAGAATGAAAAAAGGTTAAAAAACAATTAAAGTGTTACGAAAGGTTCATGGAGACAATACAATTGAATTTGAATTCGAAACGCTTCACAACAAAGTACTTACTCTCTGAGCTTGTGGTCTAGCACCTCCGGGATTACTAAACAGATCCCTGTCAGCGCTTTTCAAGGCGTGGTCAATTCTCCTTATATGTCCTTGTTGTCGTGGGGTTTTTTCAACAAGTCGTTTCACCTCTGCTGCATTAAGTCGTGAACCTTGAAGCGTGTTAAACCTGAAGAACACTGCTGGTTGAGAAGCGTAGCTGATAAGGCCAAATCGAGTTCCTTCAGGAGTGGGGGTCACATTGTCTATCCCATCAACAAGACCTCGTAAGAAGTATAGTATATACTGCCATTGTTGGTCCGTGATGTCACTCGATGAGTCTACTACCAGTCCGATGTCAAGAGGTTTTCGGGGTTCTTTACGTGCTAAAAGCAAACAATACAATGCATTTGAAATGACACACTACTACCTCAGTTACAACAGTAATCCTTTTACTTTGATAGCATATTTTTTTCCATTTTCAATTACCTCCATAAACAATTGTCATTACTACTGGCTCTCTCTCCTTCCTCAGTGCTGGATATGAGATAGGGGTGAATACGTAGCCAGGATTTGTTGCTACTATTTCAAGCTGAGGCCTACTGACTGATGCACCGACGCCGATGGAATATATGTCAATAGTGCTTTCTCTCAGTTTTACCGCCGCAGCTTGCCATTCGGCCAGTAACTGAGATGGCCACATGCCGCCTGTCAGGATGACGAGCGCCTACGGAAAGATAACATTTTGGATTGCAGTCGCAGCAAGATACATAAAACTGTAATAACCCTAAATTAGGGACAACATGAAAACATACGTTATATAACCGTTAGTAACCAAGAGAACAATGTTCCTACCATGCGAAATATACAGCTGTTTGCTTTTAATACTACATGTAGTTCTCATATTGTCCTTTATATCAAAATAGTTTAGCAAGTAACAGTTCAGTATCATTTTCAGGGAATAGAATGTAATCCAACCTAGGAACAGTTGGATAGATGTGTGTTATGTTATGTACAAGTAAAATGTTGGAAATGATGTCTGCCATTACAATGTACACAATTTTGATCCCAGTATTAGCTTATGTCCAGCATGGCAGTTTTCTTGTAATCTTGTGATATATGATTTGGATCTGGTCCGATATCACGATATCTAGAAGAGGTTATTAGGTTTCTATATTCTAACGTCGTACCTGTCTGGCATCACTCCGTTGTCCCTTGCTGGGCTGGTACAGCTCACTAGCAGCCATCTGCAGCGCCAGGTCAATTCGTCTCCTTGCCCCTCGCTTTGGTGTAACTCCGTTAATGAGATTATTCACTGTATCTGCAGTCGGCTTAGCGAGGCGGGCGAACCCAAAGCCAAGGTGTGAAGTGTCAGCGAAGCTGATAAACCCAACATGTGTTCCCCATTGAGAGATATCGAAAGACTGTACAACAGACTTGACATAAGCAAGCATCTGGTTCCAATCTACTGCATTGGACGAGTCAACCACGAATCCAAGATCAAGGTAGCGACCATTACCTGAGGTTGGTTTCATGAAACAAAGATTTGTCAACAGATATCTCGGTGAATTAGCTTTAAGCGAAGGAAACTACAATTAGATTCGGAAGGAGGGACAGTCATGTAAATGAAATCAGTTTTCATTGATGATGCTTGGCATCGATGCATGAGAGGTTTTTCTAAAACTGAACATAACGAAATACTGAATTAATGATTTCAAAATTATGGCTATTAGTATGAAGTTAGCAAAGACCAGTGTTAACGTTTACGCTTCATTAAACAGGTAGGCAGATTTGTAATTAGATAAAGATGGATTTAAAATTACTTGCGTTAGACGAAGGAGAACGCCATCCTAATTTGGTGTCCGTTGGGTTCCGTGTGTCTCACAGGCAAGAGAAATCGAGAATTTTGTTGTAGTCGTGTATCGTTTTTTCGCCATTTTGAAAAAAATGACCTCGTTCTGGCGCGTGAAAATGCGCACGCGGTCGTTTGGAGTCGTTTCGTTTGTTGCGCTGTGTTTCACTCGGTAAGTAATATAATATTTCTTCAATCAAATGCAATGTTGTCTAAAAAGTACGTAGGTACGATTTATCAAAGCCTGAGAAAAGTGTGTAATACTTCTTGGCCATTTCCAAAACCCCATTCTCGAGCTACAACAAGCATACACAGTCCGTGTTAGTACAGCTCAAAATGTTTTCCTTTATCTCAGCAATTTGATGAGCTGAATCCCTTTTTATACAAGTTGTATAACTTATTAGTGAAAACATTCAAAACTTTACACCCACAATAGAGTCAGTCTGTTAATATCAACAGTGTAGTCCAGTACACTGAAGGAATCTTTCAGTCTCCAAAGGGTTATGTTTGTTTCACTACAGGTAGCCAAAAATATTATGTAATCTATGACTACTTCTAGTTTTACAGTTAAATACAAGTTCCTAACCTTTTGGTAAAGACTGAACTATTATTGGGCCTACTGAAGGTAAGCGGCTGTAGTCGTAGTTGTAGTACACGTGGTCAGCTCTGGAGGCCGTCCTCAACACGTGTGTTTGTTCAAATTTGGGTCCAACTCCAACGCTGTATACGTTAACACCATTCCTGTAGAGTATCCTACTTGCATCCTGCAGATACGATTCTGGTACGTTTGACGTTTGAGGACCAGCTGAAATCACCACTAAAATCTGTAACAGGAAAGAAGTAATTAAAGTCCAATGCGTCTTGTTTGTGATAACATTACGTTTACCATTCCAGTAATTTCTGAATATTTGAAACGTGTTACATGTTTCATATTCCTCAAAGCAAACAAGGAAAACATCACCTTGGTAACGACGAAGTATGTTACTCAATGAATGTTTTCCAGAGTGATTTAAAAAAATAACCACTTCTGTACTTATTCATTAAGTTTATTAATATTGATGTAAGAGATTCATTATTGCGCACGAAACTTGGAATAAGTAAGTCAACTTTACCTTCCTAGAGTTCGCTCTTGCTCCTCCCCTAGTTGTAAACAGGCTCCTCATGGCAAGACTTAACGCTTGATCAATTCTTCTCTCTGTTCCTCGCTGCCTTGGAATGCTGTCAACTCTCCTCTGTACTTCTTGGATATTCAGGCGTGGGCCTTGAAGACTGTTAAAGTAACTATAAGCGACTGGATTGGAGGCATAGCTGATCAGTCCAACACGAGTTCCCTCAGGACCAGGAGAGATGTTACCAATCCTCTGGAGTATGTTCTTTATAAAGGATAAGATGTAGCGCCAGTTCTGGTCTTTTATGTCAGAAGATGAGTCCACAGCAAAGGCAATGTCCAGTGGTTTCTTCAAGACTTTATTTAAAAGATAACGAAATTATTAATTGCAAATAAGGATTTTCTAAAGAGGGTTGCCCTTTGTAATGGGCGTGTCATATTCTAATGATCAGCCCGTTAGGAATATTGTAGGATGACTGGTAAGAGGTTTTAAAGTGGCAAAGCACCGGTCTGACAAGCAGGAGGTCGAGGGTGCGATTTGGGGATTTAAAAATAGCAGAGGAGATGGTGCTACCTTGCAAAACATTTAGCAACATTTCGAACTGCAAATGGTTAGATACGTCTTCTTGCAAACTGAGGAAAATGTAATCGTCGGTCCCTCAGCTGTGAACCTCAAGTTTAAGGCTTCCAAGAGTTACCGACAGTACATAACGTTGCTTTAACTTGAATTTCAAGGGAAAATTAAAGAAAAAGAAGTAAAGGCGAGTTACCTTTCTGGTAGACAATACGTCGCACAACATTTCTCCAGATATTTCGCAGCCCAGGATATAAGTTTAACATGAAGACGGCGTCAGGGCTGTGAGCAGCGGCTTCTAGTTGGAGTCGTCTGGCACTAGACCCAATACCGATGGTGTAAATATTTGCATGTCTCCTAAGGTCAGCAGCAGTGTTCCTCCAGCCTGGGATCCCCTGTGGCCATTCTCCTGATGTTAGTACAATAACCTCCTGCAAGACAAAATATCTTTTTTATCACTATTGATATTGAGAAGATGTTGAACATTAGTGTTGGTGACTAACGATTTAGAAATAACATTATTAAGGACAACTTTCACACGTACACATGGGGTTAATTTCAACCTTGTTTTGGTAGTACAAAAGTAACGAGTTTATGATTCAAGAGCAATTTGTACCTTTATCGAATCTACTCTGGCTCCATATATTGGGTTAGTGAATAGGTTCGTTGTTAGTTGGAGGGCCGTATTGATATTTCTCTGGGATCCTCTAGAACGCCTTGTTCTCTCGATGAACGCATTGACCATGTCATTTGTGTAACGTGTTCCGGGGGTGAGATTTGTTGGGAACGAGAACACAATTGATGCTCCATTAGCGTACGTTATGAAGGCTACATGTGTGCCTTCTGGTGATATGTCGAATGAATTAACGATGTACTTTGAAAAGAAGATAGTCTCGTCCCAGTTGACACGGTCAGAGGAATCCATCACCAACACAAGATCACGACGTTGTCCACGGCCTGTTAAATAAGTGAGATTTCCATTTTGAGACTGGAAAATTGGCATTGATTCAGAAGATATTGGTCAGCAGTCATCATATGTAGTTCGTGATTAAGACAGTTTTAAATACACTACATTAATTTCCACAGATGATTAATTAATGTAGTGTTGGTACTTGAACTAGGCACTTTCCTAAAATTAGGGATAACTATAAATCAGATAAGTACATAGTAACTGATGTTTAAGTGACCTTAATTTGTGTTACACTGTATTTTGTTACCTCGAAGTACACTGTTTGCTAGCGGTATAGAATATATTGGCAATCGATCTCGTCCTCCAAAGTAGTACGTGTAGTATACGTAGTCAGCATAGGAGGCTGTCCAGAGTGTTTGTGGTTGAGGGAATTCCGCTCCTACACCAACAGTATAAATCCTTACGCCTTTGTTATGGAGACGTTTTGATACGCCTGATGGACTTGTACCTTGGCCGGCAGCTTGAGGCTTCGTAAAGAGGACAACCATGACCTAGTAAAAACACATACTTAGTGGACTGCAGCGACAAAAAATAGAAGCACCAGTAACAACAGCAGATACCCGAAAAAAGTATATGAAAGCATTCTACATTACGTGTATTGGCAAACCTTATGAAGACATTGATATTATTGGCAGTGCCATCACCTTTACCGTATACTTCTTGTGTTGTGCATGCGGCGAGGATTAACCCGAGATACCCGTCGAGAGGTACTACTGGTCAGCACATTTTTCTAAGGTGTTATCAGCTCCAAGATACATTAATTAACAGTAATGATCCTCGAGGGGTACAAACCTTTTGTGCATTAGGCCTCGTTCCACCTTTACGGCTGAACAAGTCCGTCCCTGCCATCTCGATAGCTAAGTCAATTCTCCTATTTGCACCAGTCTGTCTTGGGATTTGATCCAGTAGCTTCACGGCTTGCTCTGTGCTTAGCTTTTTACCTTGCAATGTGTTGAACCTGAAGTAGACAACGGGGCGATTTGCGTAGCTCACAAACCCAAAGCGGTTACTATTTCGATCTGGAGAGACGTTGTTGACTCTCTGCACAAATCCCTTGAGGAACTGTACCACGTTATTCCAGTCAGCGGGACGGATCTCACTTGAAGAGTCAATGACTAACGCCACGTCAAGAGGCTTCTTGGTGGCTATTGGAATATTAATGATACTATTTGCTGTGATCTATTAGCATATTACCGATTAAACATGCGTTATCGACCCATTACATAAGTGGCGTCCAATTTTAATAACCACTGTTTAGGAATCTTCAGGTTCACATTCATGCGAAAACGCTTTCGTGTGGCAACGTGAACACGAGGCTTGAGTCTCCATGCAGGACAATACATATTTAAATTGGATGCCATTTATGCAATGGGTCTTTGTAGGTTTAACTTGAAAAGGAACAACTAACAACGAGCAACATATTTGATTAGTTTATTATGATAGAAGGTAAGTAACTGACAATGGAACTGTTAGCGCGTGTTCGTCTTACGCATTCTCAACTATTCTTGGGTTTCACATGACTCCTTATTAGAGTCTTTCGTTCCGTCCTCCAACATGGCTGCCGTGTCTTTGTCTTTTGAATCTCCAGGGATTGATTGCAACCCAAGAATAGACGCTTGTGTTTACATGCAATGCCGAGTGAATACACACATTTCATTAGACGTACCTGGTGTGGTGGGGGCGATCGTTGTAGGCGTCGTTGTCGGAGTAGGACTTCGTACTATGTTGAAAAAGAATGGTCTGTTCTTTTGTGCACCATTTCTTTTAAACTTATCATATAGGATTACCGAATAGTATTGAATTTTGAAAGCATCATTCTATATCGAATAATATAATATATAATATATACGAATTTGTGAACCGTAACATATTTCTGGCAGAGTTTTGCTTTAGAATCCCATAGCACGACTCAAACTCGCTCGCTGATTGGCTAACGAAGCGTTTAATATTTTGTGGAGTTCAATGGTTTGAAAGCTGTATTCAACGGTTTGAATGTACAGGAAGCCCGCGCGTAAATATTTTGTTTAGTTTTGTTATCGCGAACAGAGAGAAATCATGTTAAAATTACAAACCAGGATAGTCACAAAGTTAACAGTAGTCAAAGAACGTGAAAATTATATATCTTTTATTCCGTTTTTCACGAGAAATGATATGTTTTGGCGACGAAACCGACTCTAATCCGAGGAATCGACAAAAACAACTGCAGCAAAAATGTGTGACTGATTTTGAACGGAAAAGCTGGGGCTTCGTAAATTTGCTGATTTAATTCATGTAATATTCACACAGAGTAGCTAAATGACTAAAAACAGTAAAAACAGGACGAAAAGCACGGCTCAGTACAAAACGGTACTAAAATCGTAGTAGAAGGAACATTTTGGAAACGACTGGACTGAACACAAGTAACATTCAACACTACAACAGTTTAAAAACAGGCTTATTTATTGTGAAACAGAAATTGAGCATTAACATTTGGTAAAATGCTTATAAACTGCCGGTTTTCAAAATCTTTCACAAACATTCACAATTTTGTCTCCAGTTAATGCACTTTCGCTTTCTTGGTAAAAATTAGATCGAAATTAAGTGTATCTAAATAAAAATACAGGTGTTTTCATGGATACAAATGCAGTTTTGATGTCGGAAAACAAAATTTTGTGAGCAACGGCGTTCACCGTCGCCGCGAAACTTGTCATGCTCTGAAAGAACACTAATATCAATGAATCGAATTCTTCCATATTCTGAATGTCACGGTCTTGGCAATTATTTCTTGCTGAACTCGCTGTACAATCAACTCGATTTTCATAACCCGGCCGAGATCGTATACTGAACTTCCAAATTCTTATGAGTGTGTGTTTTGAATCCTGGTTTATCAAATCCATCGTAAATAAATCAGTGGACCTTTTCCAATTAAAATATATGATGAAATTTTATATTGTAACTCAGGTCGCTTCGTTATTTATCCTCACCAATCCCTGATCTCCAAGTCAAACATTTTAGCGAAAAAGAAACTTCGAAGACATGGTTTCACTCTCACTGTCTGTCGCTGATAAGCCTTCCGTTGGATATATTAGATGCTTACTCCCCTAACTACTAATGTATTTCATGAGTTGACCTTGATTTGACCCGAGCCGTAACCCACTCCATTTTACTATTGTGCATTGTTGTGGTGCAATCGGACCTTTACGTCCATTTGTGAGTCCACAAGTCAAGAAATCTCTCTAAAGTCTGGAAAATAGATCGAATAAAAAATATTTACAATCAAGTCTTTGTAACAACAATTGGAATAAAAGGTTTTTCGAAGTTGGTACGGGAAACCCTCTTAACACAAACGTCTCATACATGCATCCTGGACGATCCTGGACTTAGTGAGTGTATAAACAAAATGGATGAAGAAACCGGCAAAGAAAATTGTGTCACGTTTGCACAATTTTAGGTCTAGAAAAGTTAACGAATTCGTTACGGCGCCAGCCAATGCAACTCTCTAAAAAATTATGGGCATTACCTACCAGTATAATTGCAGATTTCAGAACACGTGAATTCGAAGTTGTACGAAGCTAATAATATTCGTATCTTCTCAGAAGTCTGCGTCAACAAGGACTCGGAAATCGATCATTTTAAAATGCTTTAGTAAAGCCTAAAACTAACTGAATTAACTACTATTCAGCAATTTCTAACTTGATGTTTTAAACGAAGAGCACCTAGATATTTTTACACTCTTAGAAAAAGTGACCGAAATATTTTTAATTATTTATTTTTGTTTTTGGAACAGATTTTTAGCTATTTCTAGACCAAAAAGAACTCTCCCCCCCCCCCCCCCCCCCCCCCTAAGTAAACTGTAGTCATTGTTACCATGGAATTTTCAACTGACCTATAATACTGCACTGGGAAATCAAAGTTTTTAGTCGGCCATTTTGAAAGCAGTTGTTGGATTACGACTGAGCTGGAGGGAAGTTTGTTTGGAGGAATACAGAGAATTTAAGGCTTTTTAAAGCCTTTTTCACCATTTATAGAGTGCTGGAGGACATCATCAAGTCTGATGAGAGCTTGAATCAGCACTTTCTCGAAGAACTGAGTCTGTGTCTGATCTTTTGACTGAGAAAGCGCCTCGTGTCTTGCTCGTAGGGATGGCCATGATCTCTTAATTGATCTTGACGTGGGCTTTATAAATGAATGTCTGGAGCCACCCATCATAGCTTTTTTGGAATATTGGACAGCATTTACTTGCCATTGATTCCAATATGAAGCTATTAGGTCGAAATGGCTTTAAACTTTAGTATATGTTTTGAAGAATGAAGATGGGCGGAGGGCTATGCCGCCGGTTGATTGGATTTCCTGGCATGCTTTGCGGTCAGAGTGGTTGAATTTAGCTTGCTCTGAAGTGCTTATGGAATGGGTGGCTTGGTACTGGACAAATTTCAATGTTCAGGGACAGAGTGTGGAAACTTGAAAGCCTATATTCGATGTGAAACATGCATTTTTGTAAGAATATTTAGAATCTGAGGAGACTTGTTTTTTCTGTAAGTGTCATTTTAGTCTTTTTTTTCTGAAATGAAATAATGCAAACCAAAGAAAGGAGGATTTAGATGGAATTCTTCATTTTTAATATGCTTAATGCAGTTCAATAGGATCATTTGTCTATACATTATGCTGTGTGGTAATCTCAGGGCCTTGCTCTTTCAACTTAGCAAGACTGAAATCCTCAAAGCAAGTAACCAGTAAAATACGTCAAATGACGTGTACCGGTGTGAAAGGGTTAAGACTGAAATTAGCACGTGCGTTCACGACCATCCTTTGAAGCGTCTCCTGTATGTCGTGAAAGAATCGCCTCGTAGACTTAGAAAGAAGCCAATGGCCTACAGTTTACACTAATCGTTTTAAAAATAACCTTTTTAATAAACTAGTTTTTAAATAACGTAGATATCTAGTTATTTTAACTTGTTGATATTTTATAAATTATTGTATAATGTTTTATCCGTATTGATATTATTATTGTGAATTTGATATGTATTTTATGGAAGGAATATTAAAGACGCTACGAATTTTAGAAGCTAAAGACTACCAAATCAGTCTACTTCATTGATCCGAGAGTCAAAACGGACTTCAATTTTTGAGTAACTATACCTAAAAACAGTTCTCAGTATTGGTCAGTTGAAAATTCCATGGTAACAATAACTACAGTTTTCTTAGGAGAGGGGGGAGGGTTCCTTGCAGTCTCTAGAAATAGCCAAAAATCATTTAAAACCCCTTGGGGTGAAACGGTTAAAAAATATATCAAAAGCAGTGTATATGTAAACATGACTCAGCTTGAAGAGCACTATACTGCGTAATTAGAAAATGTGACCTTACCCCCAAAGATGATGGTTTCTATTAGAGGTTGTTGCTCGTTGGGGAGGTCATCGTATGACCGTGGAGCGAACACATAGTTAGGATTACTTGCCACGCTCGTCAGTTGTGGTTTGTTGGGAGGATAGCCAATACCAAACGAGTAAAAGGTTACTCGCTGTCTTTTCAATTGGTTCACCTGACGTTGGATTAATTGATTGTATTGTCTTGGCCACTGTCGTCCAGAGATGAGAATCACGACCTAAAAGGTGACACACTAGAAATTAGCAAGCAGAGGCCGGTTTCCTGAAATCTTTTCTAAGGTATCTTGAGAGAACATTTGTGGCCATCTTAAAGTGCTACTGCGATCAAATTACACTTTTCCTGTTTACTTTAGTTCGAAAAGTAAATGTACTAAATAATAACCATTTAAAATATTTTAAAAGTCAAAATCCCTACAGGAAGTCTGATTTTGTTAGCCATAATTTATGTTCGACATTACTCGGATTAGAATTGGATGACGTCATCTAAGCAACCCAACAAAATAGACGTGGCTACTTTAGTATGCAAAAGAAATGGGTCATTTTTATGTAAGAACGTCTAGAGCGCTTGTACTCAAACGAAGCGATCGGGACGACGATATGGAAACCAAGTTTGAAGTCTCTGCTGTTGCTTAGATGACGTCACGAAATGACCGCTGAACAAAGGATCGCTCGTTTGTAATGGCGGTCAATCTGAGCTCGAACTTATGGCTAAAATAATCAGCCTTCCCGTAGGAATTTCGACTTAAGATTTGAAATGGTAGGGTTTTAGTACTTTTACTTTCCGAAGTGGAAGAAAACAGGAAAAATGCAATTTCATCGCAGTAGCGATTTAAGTGCTATTCATGAACGATGTCCAAGAGCTGTCCTAGGATAAGCCTAATTGGAGTCTCCAAAGTAAGCGGCTTATCAATAACACCTTATCAGATATATTAGAGCATACTAACTATTATGTACTCTTTTTAATATACCTAAGTCTATCAGTTATGAACAGATTTTGTCACAGTATAATTTAGAATCTATTAAGCATAAGCGCTGTGCGCAAGCTCTTACACTTATTTATAAAGGTTATTCTAACTATATAAGTAATATGTTTAGTATCAAAAACTGTACTTACAAACTTCGTGGAATTGGAAGTAGACTTACTCAGCCGGCCCCCAATACTAGTTTTAAACACACATATTTTTCGTATATTGCATGCCGAGTTTGGAACAATCTACCTACTCATGTCAGGGAGGCTCCAAATCTTAAAAAACGTTGCTGCAAAGCTCAAGAAACTTAAACTTAGGCCAAGACGAGTGCCGTTGTATCCTTTGCGTTACCTAGTGCTAGCCAGTTCATGACTCCATTTAGTACTATTGATGACATTATATATATTATCTTAGGACAGGAGCCCATAACCAGGAGCGTCCATATCCCCTAATATAGCTGTCACAGCGTTTTCACAAGTTGGGCTATTTTTAGACCATTTTTGCCGCCAATTAAGTGGGTTGCACCAGTGGCGGAACAAACTGCTTCTTAGCTACTTTTGTTATACCAACAACATGGCTGCTACGCTTTTGTGATTTTATTCCCTTAAGAATGATTGCAATCCAAGAATAGCGGGAAACCGTTCTAAAAATAATCTAACTTGTGAAAACGCTGTGGCATAGTATGCGGGATGGACGCTCCTAGTTATGGACTCCTGCTTAGGATTATTATCATAGATTTCTAATGTACTTGTAGATTAGTTACATGTACAGGCATTTTTCGTAGTTTTTATAATGATATTATTAAAATTGCTCTAGAACCGTGATTGGTTCTCGTTGTCTAAGTGGCCCCGTTTTCAGTAGTCGCACTGTAATTCTGGATTAAATTTTAACCGAAGATTTTGGTTCTCTTGGTAAAAGGTGTGTTTCCTTATTCTAGGATTACAAGTAGAAAGTTATAACTTATTCCTCATCAAACAATAGGTTTTTAATCCCAAATCAAAAACGTGTCCAAGGAACGTAGTATTTAGGACCAAACGATTTCTGTTTTTTTTAAATCGTATACTCTTGTAGCTGAAAAAATAGACTTACCCGTCTAGCATCTCGTCTTGCTCCAAAAGGAGCCGTGAACAATTGGTTAGTCAGCTGGAATGCTATGTAAGGATTCGTGCCTCGGCCTCCAGGTGATCTAGGTGCTGCATCAATGAGGTCCCACACATCTTCAAATGTGTACAGCGTGCCAGGTGGGAACGATTGAGGGAAGCTAAAGACTATGTTTGCTCCCCTGCCGTAAGTAATATACGCGATGTGCGTTCCTTGAGGAGATATATCGAAGTATTTCACAATGGCCTTAGAAAAGCTCTGCACACGCGACCAGTTTACGTCATTCGACGATTCAGCAACGAATACAACATCATAGAATGTACCACGATCTGAAAACATATGAAGTGATTTATTGACCTTCCGAACTTGTTGTATTCAAAACCTGATATTACGGTGTTCGAAAAACTCCAATTCAACATCATAATACAATGTTTGTCGAAACGAATGAACTAGGGACTAATTAATTAAGGCTGACGCGGCTACGTGTCAGTCGGACATTGTAAACATTAGCTCACTTACTTGATTGCACTGCTGGAGCCAAACGATAGGAAGCAGGTCTAAGTTGTGAGTAGTCCCTAAGATATGTGACATCATCTGCATTTGACGCCACTCCTAAAACTTCTGGCTGTATTATGTAGGGGGCAACACCGATAGAGTAGACCCTCACGCCATTTCTCTGCAAACGTCTGGAGATTGTTGTTGGTGATGTATAGCCGGAGTATTTAGATTGAGGACCAGTCATAAACATCAACAGATACTGTAAGACCATCAAATGTAGTGTTTGTATTTTAGTCCTATGGCTTTAATGTAATGCTGCAATAACACTGAAAACTAATAACAAATAACAGAGTAACTGTCTTGAAAAGTGCGAGCCCTTGGGCCTTTCTTCCCGGTAACTACAAATTGCAAATAAACGAGGCTTAACATTATACCGTGTTCTTGTAAGTGATCTTGCTATGGTGGCAGTTGGTATTTGTTATGACTTGGTGCTATTAGCGGTGAGACTTTGGCAACATTTCTTTCTGTTTAATCACATGAAAGTACTGCGTAATCCGATATTGATACACACTTACCACGCATTATGCTAATAGAGTATTTACTATGGCCACCTCATACCTTTTTGGCTCCTGGTCTTGTTCCACCTTTTCTGCTAAAGAGATCAGTCTCGACCAGTTCCAGAGCATTGTCCATTCTTCTTTCCTTCCCGACTTGTCGTGGTGTCAGTCTAATTAGTTGGTTGACTTCATTCCTGTTCAGTCGCGAACCCTTCAGGCTCCAGAAGTTGAAATGGACAGTGGGTTTCATGGCGTAGCTAATGACACCAAAGCGTGTACCGTCAGGTGCTGGTGAAATGTTGGGGAACTGTCCTACAAATTGGGTGGCGAAGCCGATAATTCGCTGCCAGTTCTGAGGCGTGATGTTCTCTGATGAATCAATGGCAATGGCGATATCGCGTGCCCCAGGAGCTATTTGGGTGATAGCATAGGATACGATTAATAACATTCAAAATACAATACCTGCAATGTTTCAAATTTTTGACAACATTTACTTCTCAGTGCAATGTCGATAAAGTCTTACCGGCCGACACTGGAATAGGCGGAGTCACTGTAGATGTTGGCGTTGCACCCGTGCCTATATATCAAAGGATTAAAGTTGATGAAATACAACCTAAAGAACACATGCAAGCAATCAAAAGAAAAAGCAAGTCACAGATAAAGGTTTTAAATAATTTACCTGATGTAGTAGTGATAACAGGACGGGTAGGCGGCCTCGCTTTAATGAAATAAAATTATACAAGGACATTACTTGAGTTGGTGAACAATTGAAATCGTTTATAAGTCGACATTTCTACAGCTCGGAATAGGGTAACATTTTTGTTAAATTAATCTTTATGCCATAAGGGGTAGACGAACTACAATAGAGCAGATTTGAGTGGGACAAACTACGGCAATGACTATACGTTACTGTACGGCATGCCGTCACATTGAAATGGTTTCACTGTTGTTTTAGTCCTGCTGATCCAATGAAATTACAGAGATACGATACAGCATGGTTACAGCACGGTTACGGCAAGCTAGGCTACGGACATGCCGTGTTTGTCCCATTCATACGAAATCTGCTCTATGCGACATGGAAAACTTACCCCCAAACACTATGGTTTGCACAAGGGGGTCTTCCTCACGCGGTAGAGTGTTATAGGATGTTGGAGTGAACACGAAACCAGGTTTACTAGCGACGGTTCTCAACTGTGTGCGATCAACGGAAGATCCGATACCCAACGGGTAAATATTGACGCCACTTGCCCGAAGCTGCTGAGCAGCACGACTCCGTATTGTACTGAATCTATTCGGCCAGGAACCTGCAGAAATGATTACCAGGTCCTGATAACAATAGACGGACAAATATATCAATGTGAGATCAACATAAATCAATACATTCAAGTTAATGTAAAGTAAAGTAAAGCAACCTTGCTTAACGTTGGCAACTCGTGAACGTGAGACCGACGTGGGACCTACGATTTTACGTCTAGTCATTCCAGTCCGAGAACGAGATTGTTTCACAAATGCAACACCTTCTACTCAGTTATTTCAAGACCCTGAGTGTTGGACCGGCCGGGATTTGAAGCTGCGTCCTCCCGCAAGACAGACCGGAGCTTAACCACTGAGATAACTGGGAGGCGGTTAACATACTTTAGTTAAGTATGTTGCGTTTCAGAAGTCTTGTTCACTTCATCTCTAGTTTGTCTTCCAAATAAAATTCCATTCCATTATTTAACTGAAACAACAACTTTAAAGGTACCTTTCTTGCATTAGGTCTCCCTCCGAAAGGCCTTGTGAACAGCTGCTGTGCCATCTGTAATCCATATCGCAGGTTTCTCTGAGTACCTCGTTGTCGTGGTACTCTATCAATAAGGTCATTCACGTCCTCCCTTGTGTAACGAATATCCTGTCCATAGAAACTGGGGAACGGGAACCCGATGTCTGCCCTGTTGCTGTATACCACGTAGGCAAAGTGCGTGCCGCCAGGTGCGATGTTAAAGGAATTCACAACTGATTTGGTGAAACGTTGTACTTGTTTCCAGTTAACATCGTCAGATGAATCCACAAGGAATACTATGTCACGATACAGACCAGTATCTGATAACAATAAAAAGGGTAAGTTATGAGAAAGGCAATAGTCCAGACCTTTGAAGGGAAAACATAATTTAGTTTGCATATAAAATGTCAACTATAAAAGGAGAGTAGATACATCAGAAAGAAAAATCAAGCATGTGTAATAAGAATTTTCTGATACCCAAATCTTGTTATAATATTTTTAGCATTTATGGAAGAGAAAAGAATCGAAATGCCATGTTAACGACTCATATAGGTTTTGATCACGAATGATATATTACAAGTACCTCGACCCAATGGATAGCTCTTGGGTAGCTCTTGCATGCTAAAAAAGCATACACGAGTCACAGAGGAACTTAATATTGTGCACACTGTCATTTAACATCACAGCACAGGGCCGGCGGAAGCATTTTGGAAGTGGGGCGGCCGAGCGCCGAATACGCGAGAAATTTTACATATTTTTAAAATGATTACGTCAGCTAAAATTTCAAACTTGCCCCAGACGCCCCTGTTCCGCCGGCCTTGCAGCATTATGAGTTGAGCAGAGGAGCAGTTTATTTATATTTTCTCGTCAACACAGCCTTATCATTGAGAAAATCACTGTAAATCACTCATAGCAATAAGTACCGTATGATACTTTTGGGTTCGGAGAATCCTGTAACATTCCTTGGTTGTGTTCGACAGGCACATGCCGGGTATTATATTTTATTTATGCGTATATCGACTGAGTGAGTAGAGTACGGTAAAGCAGAGTAAAGTAGAGTAGAGTAGACTAGAGTAAAGTAGCGTAAAGTAGAGTAGAGTAGAGTAAAGTAGAGTAGAGTAAAATAGAGTAAAGTAGAGTAGAGTAAAGTAACGTAAATTAGAGTAAAGTAGAGTAGAGTAAAGTAGCGTAAAGTAGCGTAAAGTATAGTAGAGTAAAGTAAAGTAGCGTAAAGTAGAGTAGAGTAGACTAGAGTAAAGTAGAGTAGAGTAAAGTAACGTAAAGTAGAGTAAAGTAGAGTAGAGTAAAGTAGCGTAAAGTAGCGTAAAGTAGAGTAGAGTAAAGTAGCGTAAAGTAGAGTAGAGTAAAGTAGAGTAAAGTAGCGTAAAGTAAAGTAGCGTAAAGTAGAGTAGAGTACAGTAAAGTAGAGTAGAGTAAAGTAGAGTAGAGTAAAGTAGAGTAGCGTAAAGTAAAGTAGCGTAAAGTAAAGTAGCGTAAAGTAGAGTAAAGTAGAGTAGAGTAGAGTAAAGTAGAGTAGAGTAAAGTAGAGTAGAGTAGAGTAGAGTAGAGTAAAGTAGAGTAGAGTAGAGTAGAGTAGAGTAGAGTAAAGTAGAGTAAAGTAGAGTAAAGTAGAGTAGAGTAGAATAAAGTAGAGTAGAATAAAGTAGGGTAGAATAAAGTATAGAGTAAAGTAGAGTACAGTACACAGAGATTACTTCATGGTTGGTGAGCGCGTACGATTTTTATTCACGCGTTGTGAAAAATCACAAACGAACGAACGCCTTCGAGTCTCCACTGTGATAAGTTATAACTGAGCAGTTCAAGGATGAAACAATATTTTATTGACTCAAAACTCACAAAAGTTCAAACAAGTTAACATTTCAGATTTCTAGAATTAAACATTTCAGTTTTCTAAATCCGTAGCTCCATCCGCAAACAATCATGTCTATCAACAAAGTCAAAGGAAAAAAAGCAAATGATTACTGAATCATGTAAATGAATGTCATGAAAAGTCATGCTTATAAGTCATCGGAGCCACTGTCAGAAGGCCTAAGTCGCTTCCACCTTGGCAATGCTTCGACACTAGAACTAGTTGGGTTTGTTGTGAGCTTCGGCGACTGATTAATTGTATTTAACATGTTAATGATAAAATTTCCACCTTGAATAACTGCCCCGCTGAATAAAGCTATGGACTGCTGTGAGTCAAAGGTGGATGGATAGATGGATGGAATAGCTATTTTGTACGAAGACGACGGTATGGTACCGGCCATAACACTGCTGAGTACGTTAGACATGTGCATCTGCTGTTTTGTAGACACACTGCTTTAGTTTTCTATGCTCTTCAAATTCTTATGCCTGACAATTGTGCAATAAGTGTGGGTGGAATGCCATATATATGTTCACGTAGCGTTTGGATCATGATCTTTCTGCCGCTGTGATTTCGGAGCCGGTCGTTGTCACTTCCTGCTTTATAAGCCATTGTTTTCATCAAACTGTTAAGTTTGTTTATCCCCACTGCACCGCATTTGAACCAACCTTTACTATGAAGCGACTCCGCCTTTAAGTTGTTGTTTAAAGCCAAGTAAAAGGGAGCGTCGTCTTCATTCATTTGCTCAGGTCTCTTTTGGGCGAAAAGTTTGTGGACCACTACATGATCATTTTCTGTCCCATCGGTGGCAAACATTTTTGGCGGTATTGCCCTAACATGACGGCAGTTTGTTCCTGTTCTAGATTTTGTTTGTCTCATTAAACTCCACAAACTCCACAAACTCCACGCCGTCTGCTGTTTTCTGTAGCTTCAGTCTCCCCAGCACATATCGCGATGCTCTTTGCAACATCGGAGTCCAAAATGCAGACTGTTATTTAACCAGAGTGTGTTTAAGAGCGCATCAGGACTTCGTGTACCGAGTAAGCCTTTCTCGTACAGTGTATTCAATTCATCGCCTGTCGAAGCTTCCGACGAGTTGGGCTTGTTTCGTTTTCCTTTCTTTTGAATTGTTTCTGTTTGGACACAAGAACTTTCCTATGACTTTTTCCAATTACTTCTGGATATGAGTCATGAACTACGAATAAAAAATATATGCGAACGCTAAAAAGATCGACTTAACGACCAGATAGTGGCTTCGCTATCCTGTAGAGGGAGTTTAACTTAATGAAACTACGAAGCTGGCAACAATTTGGTGTTGTATATCGCTGATCTTAATGGAAGGATTGATGCTTACCATCCACAACCGCTGGTGCTAGTTTGGCAGCAGCTCCTGGTAGTTTCGGGTAGTCAAAGTGCAATGCATAGTCTGCGTGAGAGGCGACTCCGATTAACTCGCTGGGTACAGCCTTCGGTCCGACACCTACAGCGTACACTTTCACGCCTTCGTTTTGAAGTCGTCTTGACACCTTGGCTGGAGATGCGTAAGGTTGTTTGGTTGACTGCGGTCCCGCAGTTAGAACAAGCATATGCTGGAAAGAAAATGGAAGTTAACGGCTTGGACATGAGGCATTTGCATTTACTTTATGTTATTATTATTCCTGCAACGGATGTTCTTTTCATGAAGACAGAAAAAGTGACCTTAATGATATGTTCTTTACTAAGAGTTCTGTAATAGAAGTACTACTGTTAACGTGGAACACGTTAAGGTTATACCCCACTGATTTGTTATGTATTACTAAGACAGTTTAAATTTTGCCTACCTTTTTGGCTCCGGTTCGGGCTCCAGCCCTAGCACTAAACAGATCCGTCTCTGCAAGTTTTATGGCTCGATCGATTCTTCTCTCCCTTCCTGCCCTTCGTGGCACGCTATCGATAAGTCGTCTTACTTCAGATGGGTTTATCTTGGAACCGGCGAGAGCTCTAAAGTCGAAATGGACAGCAGGATCGTCTGCGTAGCTGATAAGACCAAAGCGAGTTCCACTAGGAGATGAATCTATTTTTGGGAAGCGTCCAACGAAGTCTTTGGTAAAGGTAAGAATTTTCTGCCAGTTCGTGTTCTCAATATCATCAGAAGAGTCCACAACTAGAGCAACGTCCAGAGCTCCGGGGGCTGTTTAGAAAAGGTTTGTTAGTAGTTTTAAATTCATAGTTTAACGTACGGTCACAGCTTAGCCTCGGCCAGGGGGAAGTGGTATACCCAAATACACTACATACATGTACTTGGAACATTCAAATCATATGACAAAATCTTGCCAAATCTTGCAGACGTCACCTAATTAATTCGACTTTGCAATAAGTTGAAGAAATACTTAATATTTTGACTAAGATGACTTTTTTGTTTACTAACAACATACAAACTGTGTATACTCTCTATAAATCGATGTTGTGATAGGAAAGCGCCATGGGAAATAAGGAATTAATTAGATGACGTCTACCCAGGAATCGACCCATGCTTTTACTTACGCGGTCATGGGTCAGGAAAGGTCAAATTTTCACGATTTAAAACAAGCGTACATGTAGAACAGAGTATTCTATGTAAACCAAATCATTCTTCACAGAAGTACTCAGAACTTTTCAGAGTTCATAGCTATAAAAATTGCAAGAGGGGTTAGGTGCACTTAAAGGCATATTCAAGCGAAAGCATGTGCGAGGATATACTCCATTCCGCAGCCTATTGTCTTTTGCTATCGTTCTTGGGCGAATCATTACTTAAAGTGGTTTTAGAAGTTGTATTTGGCAATTATCTGAATGGAGAACCTCGAAGAGAAGTAAGTCATTAATGCAAACTTCAGCATGATTAAAGAAACTTTGTGAATGGGATAATTCTCTCCGGTTGAAGTCACCAAAGTACAGTCTACATGTATGTTGTCGACAGATCAACTAAAATCGTTGTGTGATTTAGACCTCCATGCTAGTTATGGTTTTATTTGGTTTGCATTCCCGACCGTCCTAATATACTTTGTAGATCGTTACCCGTAATCCATGCAAATTAATCGAATCAGGAAAATTCAATTTAACTTAAGCCGGGAACTTTCCCGCTTGTTATTTGGCCCAAACATATCCGGTTTCGTCATCATGCATTAGTATTGCCGAGCTTCGCCGACAGCCCTAAAAACTGACATAAAAGATCCCGAATTGCGAAAAATCTCCTAAACAACTTAAATAAGTAGCAATCGTTTATATCTGACGATATGTTTGGCCGTGAAGTAACGGGAAAGACCTATTAGACGGGGCAACGATGAGATTCTCACAAAGATACATCGTGATCTTAGCGACACAAGACCACAGGTAACCCCCAAAACATCCAAGTTGGGGAAGTGTTTTTGCACTACCGTGTATTCATCGTGGCATAATCGGGCTTTTACGTCAGTATCGGTGGTGACTAAACAGAAATATCTCCCATTTGAGTTAGACGGACGCGATCTAGGTATGTATATAAACCGAAGACAACTATAAAGACAGTAAAACGAAGAGCAAACCGGCGATGGGGACCTGGGGCCAGATTCACGAAGGTGTCTTAGGACACAAGAACCTCCTAAGTTTTAAGACGTGTCCTAAATTTAAGAGGTAAAATCGATGTCTTAACTTTTAGGATATGTCCTCAACACAAAAATGGCGGCCATGTTATTGGCGCTCCAACGTCGGCGAGCGTTAAGACGGGAATGAGTCTTTCGAGATCGCGCCAATCCCTTGGATTTGGAAGAGAAAATCCTGTTGATGCAGTATCGCTGCATCTATAACATTTAGGATGTTCTCCTTTAATTCCTCAAGTTGTGGCGGTGGAGGACCGTCCCCAGTCTTCCTTGCTTCTTTGAGGGTTGAAGCCGCTTTCTTTTTTGTTTCGCTCTTCAAGGTCATCCATTTTTTTCGTACTTCATCCACCGACCGATTGTTGCCAGACACAGCTCTCACCTCTTCGCATACCCTCTCCCATGCGCGTTTCTTCTGGCATTTGTGTCCGGCGTGTTATTTAAGGAGTTGCCTACTTTGTACGGCTTCTGCCAAAACCGCTTACTTATGTCCTTCACTGAATTGTGATTATATATGATGGGCTTGCTGTCAATGTTCAGCTCGGTTTGCGGGACAGAAAACACAAAACTACTGAGTTGGATTAACCTGGCTATGTGCAAATTTTGAGTACATAGCCGCTTTAATAACTCATTAATATTTATATCATTACAGATCTTATTTTTAGAAACATAATTTGCCCAGCAAAGGTGGGGCCTTAAAAGCGCCAAGGACCTCCTTGGGATAAAGGTCACAAGAGTTGGACCTCGTTCTGTATTGTAAGCCCGTGTAGGGGGTGTGAATAATTGACTCCGACTCCGCATGCATTGTGCACGTGCTTGCCATGTGCTTTGTATAGTATTACATTACCAATACGGGTAGGACATAAAACGTTTATTGTCAAGCCAATAACCTCTTTATTGTTTGGTAAAATTAGGCCTTCGCCTCTTTGCGTCCGCAGCCACAACGACTGATTTCGCGAATGACTAATTTAAAAACATAAATATTAATTAGGCCATACATAAGGCCAGTGCTGATTGGCGTTTTCATTGTAATCGATAATTTCACGGAGGCTGGAAACGTAAGAGATGTCTTTGCTGAAAACATCTGAGGAGCACTTCAGGACAGAGTTGCTGAATCGCATTTACATCTCTTAGGACAGTCACAAATTTTATATCTTATGAAATGTCTTAGGAAAAGTTTCGTGAATCTGGTCCCTGGAAGCGAAAATCTCAGGCAACTGAATTGAAACATCCACTGTTGAAACTTTAATAGCGATACTTCGTGTTGATAAACATTACAATTGTTATGCTAATGTACCAACCATGATTTCAAAAGGCCGCTTTGTGTCAGGAACCAATGGATCTCTGGTTGGGACATTAATAACAATGGATGACGTGGCAGTAAGTATCGCTATATCAATATGAAAATATTGAATAAATTGAATATCGCTTGCCATCATCACTCTGCTTTCCAGGCTCTTTCGCGTGCTAACACCATAGTGAGTGAGCGACACGATATCCTCTAACCCCAATAACAGGTTTCTGCGCTTGCGCGCATCCACGAGTTAGAGAAATGGTCCTGTCCTTGTGATTACGAACCTGACACTGAGTACAAAGCTTCTGCTGTCCCCGCATATCATTTACATGTGCACACTTTATAGACATTTCACTAAACTAACAATAGACAAAGCTATTAATGCTGCACGTCAGAGTGAGTCAGTCAAAACCCAGCAACCAGTCGTTCGAGGTGCGGGAACAAGTCAATCTGCAAGTGTTGAGGCCCTACATAAAGGTAGCTATCCAAAGTCCAAAAGAGGACAGGATAAGGGACAAAGACAGTTTAATAGACATGGTCCAGGTAAAAATAAAACAGCTAAGGATACAACCTGTGGAAGGTGTGGCAAAAGTCCAGCCCATAGTAAAGCCCAATGCAAAGCAAAGGATGCAGTGTGCCATCGATGTTAAAAGATAGGGCACTATGAAGCAGTATGCAAATCAGGCAAGATCGATGCTGTGCACGAGGAGGAGGACAGTTTCCTAGGATACGTGGACTCCGAAGAAATGGATAGTCTAAGTGTAGATCCTTGGAAAGTTCAAGTATCAGTTAATGGAACTAAAATGGAATTCAAGCTTGATACAGGGGCCGATGTTTCGGTAATTTCTGAATCGGCAGCCAAAAAGGTTAAAGCAAAACTGAACACTACCAACATGACACTTAAAGGACCTAGTCAACAAAGTCTCGATGTACGTGGATCATTCACTGCCCATCTTAAGGCAAACAATCAGGAAATTGTACAAGAGGTATACGTCGTAAGCGGCCTGAAAAAGCCATTACTTGGGAGGCCAGCAATTGAAGCCCTTAACCTAGTGTCGGTTATACAGTCAGTAAATTCTTACGGTTGTGAGGTCCAAGAAAATCACCCAAGATTATTCAAGGGACTAGGCAACTTTTGAAGGCAAGTATCATATTCAGTTAACTGATAATATAGTACCCTATGCTGTAACCACACCAAGACGTATTGCTTTGCCACTTTTGCCTAAAGTTAAAGACAAACTTGAACAATTAGACCAACAAGGTGTAATCTCAAAAGTGGATAAGCCAACCGACTGGTGTGCTCCAATTGTTGTTGTGCCTAAGAGTAGCGGAGACGTGAGATTATGTGTTGATCTAACAAAGCTGAACGAACAGGTCAAGCGAGAAAGGCACATGTTACCTTCAGTTGATCATGTGCTAGCACAGCTGAGTGGTGCTAAATTGTTCACCAAGGTAGATGCGATTTTACCAGATCGAACTAACAGAGGAGTCAGCCTTGTTGACAACATGCATTACTCCATTCGGAAGATTTTGCTATAACAGACTGCCATTTGGAATAACTTCGGCACCTGAGCACTTTCAAAAGCGAATGACTGCTATTCTCACGGGTGTTGAAGGAACTGTCAATATGATTGATGACACTGTGAGCAACGTTATGCTCAAATCGAAAAGGAGGCTCTTGCGGCAACATGGGCCTGTGAGCGATTCAATAGCTATCTGTTAGGAAAGACCTTTCAGATTTTCACAGACCACAAGCCTCTAATCTACCTCCTCAGCTCAGTGAAAGACCTTGACTGACTCCCACCACGGATTCAGAGGTTCAAGATGAGGCTTATGAAGTACCACTTTACCATTACGCATGTACCAGGGAAAAGTCTCACTTGCGTGACGCACTCTCCAGAGCGCCAGCATGTGAACCGAATGCAACAGATCATCTACTCGAAGAAGATTCATATTAGCATATTAGCAAATGGCGGAAGGCCACGGCTTTTAACTCGCTACGAGAACTCGCTCTTTCAATACCTAGATATGGAAAAGCCAGCTTTTCTAACCGTTAAAGACCTCAAGTTAATCTGGGAATCAGACTTTCTGCCAAGTATTGAGCGTGAAGTTAAACTCGGAATAGAATCTGTGAACGCGAGCATCAAACATCTCACAGATAAATGTAACCAAATCGAACTATCACAGGCGTTCTTGTCTTCGAAGTATGACAATATTCTAGAGGCTTTGCAAGATTCAAAGAAACAAGCACTTGCCTTGGAATCTACGATGAAAGCCCAGGCTCAAGATGTTTCCATCCTACAGGACACCACTTACGAAACGGACCGCCATCTTGACGAACTTCAACAATATATCAGAAGAGACTCCATTGAAATCACGGGGATCCCGATCTTACCGGTCGATAACCCAAAGCAATTGATGCAAGAAGTTGCAACCCTATTAGGCGAAAACGTAACTGAAAGTCATATTTCAACAGCACACCGACTTCCTCCGACAAAGAACGAAAAAGATCGGCTAATCGTAAAATTTGTTCACCGCGATGTGAGGAAAACGATCTACAAAAAGAGAAGTATCCTCAAAGGAAAAACTATTAAGGACCTTCCATCTGTATTCAATGAACTTGGTTCAAGTCCACCATCAACAAGTGCAAGATCAAAGATCCACATCAATGAAAGCAGAAAACGTTTTTTTTGGTAGAATCCTTTCTTTTAAGAAGGAAAATCACATTTGGTCTATATTAATGGCAAGATTTTACTGAGAGAGACTGATACGTCACGACCATGTGTGTTTACAACTCAAGACAAATTCAATGACTTTCTTGATCAATTAGCCCAATAACTATCTCTATACTAGCCAAGTATGTAAATATATCTTTATTGCTGCTGAGCTAGTTGGCTGATGGCCGAGTCTCAACATAACGTAAGTAACTTTCCATTTTTTACTCTCTCTGATAAAGAATTTAGCGCTATGACTGGCAACTGGTCTTATGAGCTAAACTTTGATAAATATTTATATAACTTAATCTCTAATCCGGATAAAACTGATGAATCCGAATCTGATTTAATGCTTTCTGTACCCATGTCTGATTATTTTTAAATTTCTAAACTAAATAAAACCTTAGATAGATGTGGAACTAGGTCTATATCACTCCTCCACTGTAATGTAAGGAGCTTAACCAAAAACTTTAGTCTACTCGGTAACATTTTGTGTTCTTTAAACTCTAAACCTGATATTTTAGCCGTAACAGAGACAAAATTAAGCGTAAACACTGTATCTAATATCGATATCTCAGCTTATAATGTTTTTCATACTGATTCACCCACAATGGCATGTGGGGCAGGAATTTAAGTCTCCAACAACCTGAAATCTATTCCCAGACCTGACATTCAATTTAAGATGCACCTAGTTGAATCTTGTTGGTTAGAAATTATCCCTGATAATACTAATCAACATATAATTATTGGCTGCATTCATAGGCATCCCACAGCTAACCTGCCAGAATTTACTATCCAGCTTGAAGATATTGTTAAAGCATTTAATTTTAAAAACTACAAAGTTTACATCTTGGGAGATATGAATATAGATTTTCTGAAATATAGCACTCATTCACAAACTGAAGAATATTTAGAAATGCTTTATTCTAATAGCTTTCTTCCTTTGATAACAAAACCAACAAGACTAACAGACCATTCTTCAACATTACTAGATCATATTTACACTAATTCATCAATTCAACAAACTACTGCTGGTATTATAACAGCTGATATATCTGATAATTTGGCAATATCCTGTGTAACCGAAATGTTAATCAATAAAAACAAAGAGAAAAGATATTTTCGCGACTATACTCAAGTTAACAAAGATTCTTTTCTGGACGACATTAATCAACTCAACTGGGATGTAATTCTTGATATAAACAAGAATATACATAGTAAAGCATCAGATGCAATACATGCATTACATGCAGTTATAGATAAACATGCTCCAATAGTAAGAATTGCCTCACAAACCAAAACTAAACAACTGAATAAGCCAATGGAATTTAAAATCAATAAAAAAAGAAACAAATTATACCATACTCATTTTTTAAGTAAAGATACTGCTAAAGTCAAACAATATAAGCAGTATGCCAATATGCTTAATTATTTAAAAAATAAAAGTAAAAAAGATTTCTATACTAACCATTTATTTTATGTGCAAAGACAATATGAAGTCAACCTGGAAACTTATAGGTACTTTAGTTAAACGCAAAACCAAGGGACACACATATCCTACAAGGCTCATAAGAGGCAATAAGATTTTCACTGAACAATCAGATATTGCAGAACAATTTAATGATTTTTTCATCAATATTGGCCCCTCCTTAGCTAATTAATAGTAACAATCATAATCCCACTCAGTATATTGAACAATCACCATCTTCTAGTTTTTTTCTTTCCCCTGTTACTGAATCCCAAGTCTGTTCACTTTTTTCTAACTTAAATGCTAACAAAGCATCACTTGATATTCTTAACATATTTATTCAAATATCAATTTGGATTTCGAAAAGGGTATTCCACTGAGCATGCTATCCTTGAAATTATTGACAATTTTAAACTGCAATAGACAAGAAATTAACAACCTGTGAGATATTCCTCGACTTTTCCAAAGCTTTCGATACATTTAATCACAACATCCTAATTGCAAAACTCAATAAATATGGAATTCGTCGAATCCCAAACAACTGGTTCTCCAGTTATTTATGTGATAGAAAACAATACGTAAAAATTGGTAACACTAAATCTAGTATGAAGAATATTATCTGTGGCGTGCCTCAAGGATCTACGTTAGGACCCCTACTTTTTCTAATATACATCAATGATCTTCCTAACTGTTCTAAAATATTATCTTTTCGAATTTTTGCTGATGATACCAATATATTTTATACCTGTGATAGTCCTTCCGAACTAGAAACAGTAATTAATGAAGAACTCAATCTTGTTCTCAAATATTGTGCTGCTAATAAGTTATCAGTTAATAAAAACAACAACTAATTATATGCTAATTACTTCACCTAGGAAAAAAATAATATTTGTATTAAGGCCTGTAACATTGAACAAAAAAACATATATTTAATGTCTAGGTATTTATATAGACGAACATTTAAATTGGGAGATGCAAATCAAACATGTCCGCAACAAAATAGCCAAAATCTAGGGATTATTCGCAAATTAAGATATTATACTAATCTTAGGACACTTAAACAACTATATTATACCTTAATCTATCCTTACTTGAACTATGGTCTAATGAGCTGGGTTCTGCCTACAAATCCAAACTAACAAAAATTGTATCAATGCAAAACAAGTGTATCCGTATTATTTTTTTGCTAACAATAGAAAAACTGCAAATCCATACTACCAGCTTTTACAAATTTTAAAATTAGAGAACATTTTAAAACTCAAAATCTCATCTCTTATTCACAAAATCATAAATAATAAAACAAGAATTCCAGCTATTTTCCATAATTTTATTACACCTGTAACTGAAGTTCACTCTTACAACACAAGATTCTCAGTTAATCGTAACCTCTATAGACCAGCTGCCAGAACAAATTACGGGATATCAACCTTTATCTTTACGGCTTCCAAAATCTGGGCACCAGGGAATCACCAAGTGTGGAGCGAGGGCAGGAGAATCTGTCTGGTGGCCCGGAGTGAGTCGACAGTTAGAGGAACTTGTCGAGAACTGTCCCATGTGTAGGAAACTAAGTAGAAACCAAGTAGAGCCGATGATAGCATCAGAGCTCACATCAGAGCTCACTTGCGTGACGCACTCTCCAGAGCGCCAGCATGTGAACCGAATGCAACAGATCATCTAGTCGAAGAAGATTCATATTAGCATATTAGCAAATGGCGGAAGGCCACGGCTTTTAACTCGCTACGAGAACTCGCTCTTTCAATACCTAGATATGGAAAAGCCAGCTTTTCTAACCGTTAAAGACCTCAAGTTAATCTGGGAATCAGACTTTCTGCCAAGTATTGAGCGTGAAGTTAAACTCGGAATAGAATCTGTGAACGCGAGCATCAAACATCTCACAGATAAATGTAACCAAATCGAACTATCACAGGCGTTCTTGTCTTCGAAGTATGACAATATTCTAGAGGCTTTGCAAGATTCAAAGAAACAAGCACTTGCCTTGGAATCTACGATGAAAGCCCAGGCTCAAGATGTTTCCATCCTACAGGACACCACTTACGAAACGGACCGCCATCTTGACGAACTTCAACAATATATCAGAAGAGACTCCATTGAAATCACGGGGATCCCGATCTTACCGGTCGATAACCCAAAGCAATTGATGCAAGAAGTTGCAACCCTATTAGGCGAAAACGTAACTGAAAGTCATATTTCAACAGCACACCGACTTCCTCCGACAAAGAACGAAAAAGATCGGCTAATCGTAAAATTTGTTCACCGCGATGTGAGGAAAACGATCTACAAAAAGAGAAGTATCCTCAAAGGAAAAACTATTAAGGACCTTCCATCTGTATTCAATGAACTTGGTTCAAGTCCACCATCAACAAGTGCAAGATCAAAGATCCACATCAATGAAAGCAGAAAACGTTTTTTTTGGTAGAATCCTTTCTTTTAAGAAGGAAAATCACATTTGGTCTATATTAATGGCAAGATTTTACTGAGAGAGACTGATACGTCACGACCATGTGTGTTTACAACTCAAGACAAATTCAATGACTTTCTTGATCAATTAGCCCAATAACTATCTCTATACTAGCCAAGTATGTAAATATATCTTTATTGCTGCTGAGCTAGTTGGCTGATGGCCGAGTCTCAACATAACGTAAGTAACTTTCCATTTTTTACTCTCTCTGATAAAGAATTTAGCGCTATGACTGGCAACTGGTCTTATGAGCTAAACTTTGATAAATATTTATATAACTTAATCTCTAATCCGGATAAAACTGATGAATCCGAATCTGATTTAATGCTTTCTGTACCCATGTCTGATTATTTTTAAATTTCTAAACTAAATAAAACCTTAGATAGATGTGGAACTAGGTCTATATCACTCCTCCACTGTAATGTAAGGAGCTTAACCAAAAACTTTAGTCTACTCGGTAACATTTTGTGTTCTTTAAACTCTAAACCTGATATTTTAGCCGTAACAGAGACAAAATTAAGCGTAAACACTGTATCTAATATCGATATCTCAGCTTATAATGTTTTTCATACTGATTCACCCACAATGGCATGTGGGGCAGGAATTTAAGTCTCCAACAACCTGAAATCTATTCCCAGACCTGACATTCAATTTAAGATGCACCTAGTTGAATCTTGTTGGTTAGAAATTATCCCTGATAATACTAATCAACATATAATTATTGGCTGCATTCATAGGCATCCCACAGCTAACCTGCCAGAATTTACTATCCAGCTTGAAGATATTGTTAAAGCATTTAATTTTAAAAACTACAAAGTTTACATCTTGGGAGATATGAATATAGATTTTCTGAAATATAGCACTCATTCACAAACTGAAGAATATTTAGAAATGCTTTATTCTAATAGCTTTCTTCCTTTGATAACAAAACCAACAAGACTAACAGACCATTCTTCAACATTACTAGATCATATTTACACTAATTCATCAATTCAACAAACTACTGCTGGTATTATAACAGCTGATATATCTGATAATTTGGCAATATCCTGTGTAACCGAAATGTTAATCAATAAAAACAAAGAGAAAAGATATTTTCGCGACTATACTCAAGTTAACAAAGATTCTTTTCTGGACGACATTAATCAACTCAACTGGGATGTAATTCTTGATATAAACAAGAATATACATAGTAAAGCATCAGATGCAATACATGCATTACATGCAGTTATAGATAAACATGCTCCAATAGTAAGAATTGCCTCACAAACCAAAACTAAACAACTGAATAAGCCAATGGAATTTAAAATCAATAAAAAAAGAAACAAATTATACCATACTCATTTTTTAAGTAAAGATACTGCTAAAGTCAAACAATATAAGCAGTATGCCAATATGCTTAATTATTTAAAAAATAAAAGTAAAAAAGATTTCTATACTAACCATTTATTTTATGTGCAAAGACAATATGAAGTCAACCTGGAAACTTATAGGTACTTTAGTTAAACGCAAAACCAAGGGACACACATATCCTACAAGGCTCATAAGAGGCAATAAGATTTTCACTGAACAATCAGATATTGCAGAACAATTTAATGATGTTTTCATCAATATTGGCCCCTCCTTAGCTAATTAATAGTAACAATCATAATCCCACTCAGTATATTGAACAATCACCATCTTCTAGTTTTTTTCTTTCCCCTGTTACTGAATCCCAAGTCTGTTCACTTTTTTCTAACTTAAATGCTAACAAAGCATCACTTGATATTCTTAACATATTTATTCAAATATCAATTTGGATTTCGAAAAGGGTATTCCACTGAGCATGCTATCCTTGAAATTATTGACAATTTTAAACTGCAATAGACAAGAAATTAACAACCTGTGAGATATTCCTCGACTTTTCCAAAGCTTTCGATACATTTAATCACAACATCCTAATTGCAAAACTCAATAAATATGGAATTCGTCGAATCCCAAACAACTGGTTCTCCAGTTATTTATGTGATAGAAAACAATACGTAAAAATTGGTAACACTAAATCTAGTATGAAGAATATTATCTGTGGCGTGCCTCAAGGATCTACGTTAGGACCCCTACTTTTTCTAATATACATCAATGATCTTCCTAACTGTTCTAAAATATTATCTTTTCGAATTTTTGCTGATGATACCAATATATTTTATACCTGTGATAGTCCTTCCGAACTAGAAACAGTAACTAATGAAGAACTCAATCTTGTTCTCAAATATTGTGCTGCTAATAAGTTATCAGTTAATAAAAACAACAACTAATTATATGCTAATTACTTCACCTAGGAAAAAAATAATATTTGTATTAAGGCCTGTAACATTGAACAAAAAAACATATATTTAATGTCTAGGTATTTATATAGACGAACATTTAAATTGGGAGATGCAAATCAAACATGTCCGCAACAAAATAGCCAAAATCTAGGGATTATTCGCAAATTAAGATATTATACTAATCTTAGGACACTTAAACAACTATATTATACCTTAATCTATCCTTACTTGAACTATGGTCTAATGAGCTGGGTTCTGCCTACAAATCCAAACTAACAAAAATTGTATCAATGCAAAACAAGTGTATCCGTATTATTTTTTTGCTAACAATAGAAAAACTGCAAATCCATACTACCAGCTTTTACAAATTTTAAAATTAGAGAACATTTTAAAACTCAAAATCTCATCTCTTATTCACAAAATCATAAATAATAAAACAAGAATTCCAGCTATTTTCCATAATTTTATTACACCTGTAACTGAAGTTCACTCTTACAACACAAGATTCTCAGTTAATCGTAACCTCTATAGACCAGCTGCCAGAACAAATTACGGGATATCAACCTTTAACTTTACGGCTTCCAAAATCTGGGCACCAGGGAATCACCAAGTGTGGAGCGAGGGCAGGAGAATCTGTCTGGTGGCCCGGAGTGAGTCGACAGTTAGAGGAACTTGTCGAGAACTGTCCCATGTGTAGGAAACTAAGTAGAAACCAAGTAGAGCCGATGATAGCATCAGAGCTACCTGACTAGAAAAAGCTAGCGACTGACTTGTTTGAGTGGCGAGGTAAGAAATATCTACTGGTGGTAGATTATTACTCTAGGTACATTGAAACTGCCTTGCTATCGAGTACTACCTCATGCAGTGTAATCTCGCACCTTAAATCAATCTTTAGTCGTCACGGTATTCCCGAACGAGTAATATCGGACAATGGTCCTCAGTATGCATCGTCAGCGTTTGTCAGCTTTGCTGAAGACTACGGCTTTACTCACGTCACTAGTAGCCCGCGTTATGCCCAGTCAAACGGAGACAAACAGTCAAGAGATTATTGGAAAGGTCCTCATATCCCTACCTAGCTATGCTTGCATATAGAAACACCCCACTACGGCAAGGTACAGCCCAGCACAACTCTTAATATCACGAAACCTTCGTACAACCGTACCAGTAGTTCCCTGTCAACTAAAACCTAATGTAGTTGATGTAGCATGTTTCCAAGGGAGGGAAGAACAACTATGATGACCGTCACCGAGTGCGAGAACTACCGCCACTGGAGAAAGGAGATCCAATCTGGGTACCTCTGATGAAAACCGAAGGTATTGTACAGGAAGAAACTGGCGAGCGGAGTTATGTCATTTCCACCCCTAATTGTCAGTTACGTCGCAACAGACGACACTTTAACTCCATGCCTAAGACTTCTGAGACTTCGGCCGGAAAGGCACTTCCATCTTCACAGACAACTCTAGGAGTAGAGGGAAGTCCATCTCCAAGCGTTCAGACTGAAGGACTACCAACTACGCGAAGTGGTCGGATTGTGCGTCCTCCCCAGATACTCATAAAAGAGACATAAACTCTATAGGAGACATTAAGTTAATGCATTTATATGTTTTGTTACTAACTATAAAATTGTTAGTTTCACAGGAAAACAATGTTAATTATTGTTAGGCACCTGTAAGTGTCATACTTGTATCCCGAAGGGGAGATGTAGTATTAGTGGGCTACCTGTGTAGCCTCGCTCTGGTGCCGCAGCTCCGTTGTATACCAACATGGCGGCCCGCATAACTGTTGAACTGTAGACCAGTAATCCGCCCACTAACCGCCCACAAATAAGCCATCCGATGATACAGAAACTGCTCTCACAAATTTTAGGGTAACCCTTGCTTTATAAAACTGTAATATAATACATTAGACAGAGTTAACAACGATTGAAGCTCCGACAACCGACTAAATGTCTACAAGACAGATCGAGTTATAGCCTTCGTACCTCTGGCAGCCTCACATTGCCCTCTGTTCGTACTGAAAGGCACAAAAAATATTTTGTTTTTTCATCAACTAAATTGTGGAACAGTCTTCCATCTGAAGTGCGCCTTTCTCCAATGTTAAGCTGCTTCAAGTATAACTTATCCAAGTTATATAACGTTTCATCGCGTAAATATCTTTATTATCTTGGAGACCGTTTGCCTTCAATTTTGGATACTCGTTTAAGATTAAGTAATAGTGCTTTAAATTACGACCTCTTCACAAAAAAAATGTTTATCATCACCTGCACGTACTAGTTGTGGTGCTCCCATTGAAAACACTAAACATTATTTTCTTAAATGTGACACTTTTGCTGCTCTGCGTAACAATTTATTTGCCTCCGCTGCACAAATAATTGGAACTAAATGGCTGTCCGCATCTGATAAAAAGAAAGTCGACTGGCTCCTTTACGATGTTCCAGGGCTTAATTATAATACCAATGTAAACCTCTTTGAATGCGTCCAGTCATTTATTGTCCAATCGAACCGCTTTTGATTATAATTGTTAGTACTCAACCCAGGCCCAACCCCCCTGAGTTAAATTTTGCAATTTTGATTGATCCATCGCCAGCCTAGCAGCCAGTCGTCAGTCCCGCTTTATAGCAAAGCATTAGGCTCCATTACGCATGCTCAAGGATCACCTAAAAATGCACCACTATCATGACAATTAACAGAATCACTTACCAGCAGTTATAAGAATTATGGCAGGAGGCGTGGTCGGAACAATTGGCGTACGTCCTGGAAGGTAATCATTAAGAATAATATGAAGCAAAATTGAATTGAATAGTGCATCAGATCTAGAACTGTACTACAACGACAGGTTACTTCACTTCCATCGAACTAGGACAATTTACATTTTCATGAATGATGCGAAAACCACGAGTCCTTCAAAAAAATTTTAACTCATTACAAATTCAAACATAAAACTGAAACACTAATAATATGATGAAAAGTCATTAAATTTTTAATCATATACTCAACAAAATTGCTCGATTTTGATTGGCTGAGAGGAATACAACTGCACTCAAAATCAGGAATTTGACAATCTGTCAATCAAAAACGAAAGCTCCAGAATGAAATCGAATTTCGTAAAGCTGTTCACAGCCATGTTTTGGTAGATGATTTCCCCCCGAAGATTTTTCGAAAAATTCCGAAGTGTTTCCGAAAATGTCCGAATGGTTAAAATTGACTATAGATGGTTTGCAGTCAATCCCCAGAGATTCAAATGACAAAGGGCATGGCGGCCATGTTGGTGTACCTAACAAAAGAAGTTAACGAAGAATCTATTGTTAAAGGTACACCAACATGGCCGCCGTGACGTCATGTGCAAACCATCTATATGCTGCGCTATGGTTACGGCAAAACACATCTAACCCTATATATTCATTTTACAGTACTGAACATTAACATTGCAGATGCTATGTATAACATTACTTATACATTTGTGTTTTTATTTCCCCCCGATATTTAGGTAGATTGTCCGAAGATTCAAGTAAATTTGTCGAGTATATGGTTAAAAAGTAATCATACAGTTTTCTCGTGCAATTTGGGATTAATTCACACTCCTGTGCAAATATAATACCCTTTGAAAAAGCCACACGTGCGAATTAATCCCTAATTGCACTCGAACCCGTATGGTTATCTATACAAACCAAAACCATGAAGATAAATGCGAAAAAAAATAACGATGTAATGCTGATACAAAACGTATGTATTCTTCTAATCAACAAATCAGTCAAACAAACAAACTCTTCATCAAAGGAGATTATATGAACAAAGAATTACCTCTAAAGATAACAGCTTCAATAAGGGGTCTTCTCTGGTTGGACAGTGCATCATACGATTTCGGAGTGAACACGTTGTTTGGATGGCTTGCAGCGGCAGTCAATTGACGTCGATTAATGTTAGGTCCCACACCGATGGTGTATACGCCAACCTTGTTCTTCTTCAAATCATCTATTTCTCTGGTCGATGCTTGTCTGTATCGTGATGGCCACTCTCCGCCAGTGAAAATGAGAACCATCTATATTGCAACAATATCATGGGGGAAAAAACAATAAGTAGAGTTACCGTTTCAGAAAAATAGCCAATTGTTAGGTAATAGCGATTAGCAACTTCTTCACATAAGACTTATAACCGAAACCTTGCGTAGCAAGTCGGATGAGATTCGTTAAAAACTTGAAGAATTACAATTGATAGTCTTAGTCTTATAATTAGAATGGGAAATTGTTTAGATTACCTTTTTTGCGCATCTGGTTTAACCTGCATATCAAAGACGCGTAACAACAGACAGTTTTAAATCATATAGCTACTGTTCTATAGTTTCTCTAGACGCTTTGGGAAATGTCATATTACTTCTCAAGACTCGACCCGCTAACTGAGAAAAGGTATCATTCTAGAAACAATTGTCGTTACTAGAATTCTGCATAATTTAGCTCAATGAACTTGGCTCTTGGAAAATCTACTTTACATAACCTGAGCTACCAAAACGCTCTAAGTGATCAGAAATCCTGAGAAATTCAGCAAGTTACCCTGCCTGAAGTTGTCTTTGTACAAACGAGTGTACTACCGTTGTTGACTACCGTAATGACAACAGTACATTTGCATGAAGACGTTACATACTACAACTACCAGAAACCCTTGCGCGAATCTCTTTGTTTATCTTATTTAGGGCATTGTCATGGTATTTCTGGTGGTTGTTTTTAAATGACTCCATAACACAGATGACAGAATAAACCAATTTCATTTCATCACATTATCATATAGTCGACCACTGTTCCTACACATTCGAACCAACTACAATAAATATTTGTATGAGACCAAGTCTGCAAACATGCTTCGCACTATATATAGATTTTCTATAAAACACCACTTTTATAAAACAAAATTTCGAGATCGGCTCCTAACTTTTAAATCCATTGCCCCATAATTCATAGAAACACCTTCACCGTCGCAGTATACGAACCATTACAAATATTAATTTACTGTTTTACATACAATTCGAAGTTCTAGCCACATGAAGAATGCCCTTACCCTTCTGGCGTCACTACGCCCTCCAAACCGTGGTGTGAACAGCATGCGTGCGAACTGCACACCCAAGTGCACATTCCTCTGATTTTCCCTCCGCCAAGCAACCCTGTCGATCTGCCTTTTCACATAATCTGCCGTATACGTAGTACCGGGTGTAATAGAGACTGGGAACGAGAAGCCTACGTCACTTGCGCGACTGTACGTAACGTATGCAACGTGAGTGCCTCTTGGGCTGATGTCAAAGTAATCGATGAAGTTTTTGCTGAAAGACTGCATCCGAGGCCAGTTGACGTCGCTCGATGAATCCACCACAAAGACAACATCATAGTATCTTGGGCGTCCTAAGAGGATCAACATAATTAGACTAGGATGGCTTTATCTAAAGAGATATTAACAAAAATAGGTGGGAACCTTTCTTGTGTGTCGGCTACGTGTAATTATATAGCTTGCAGTTAATTTAACAGCAGATATTTAAAAAAATGCTGATGTAATTCATGGAGTAACAATATGTTTTACGCCGTTATTTAAGGCTTTATTGCATCTGGAAGAGGAAGAATCGCAGGCAATACCTTGTCTGATAGCAGGAGCCAGTTGGGATGCGGCAGGTGTCAGCTGAGGATAGTTCGGAATGTATGTCACATAACCAGCAGCCGAGGCAATCCCTTGAACTTCCGGTCTGTTGATATTTGGTCCAATAGCGAGAGTGTATATTTTCACACCGGCTCTTCGTAGTCGCCTGGCGATGTCCGATGGTTTGGTGTAAGGAAGATCTGTTGATTGAGGTCCAGAAAGAACCACCAAGAGGTACTACGGACAAAACATGTCATACAATTGCAGGTGAAATGTGAAAGTGTTCTAGAAATAACAGTGAAATATTGGTATTCGTTAGGAAACGAATGATTATAAGTGTTGAATGAGTGGTTTGATTAATTTTCAGGCTGGTAAATCTATTAAACTATTATAATCAGTTAACTCAGTGGTAGAGTTCCCGTCTTGTGTGCGAGTAGTCGCGGGTTCGAATGCCGGCCGCGTCCTTGGGTAGGATCGTCAAGCCGTTGGCCTTGTCTCATTCCTCTTTTAAGCTAAACAAGATGGTCGTAAAAGAACCTGTTGGGCTATTTCGTAAAAAGAGCAGGGATTGTCTATCGGCCTGTATTCTGGAGGTACTAACAAACAATCGAGATTGTCAACTACATGGCAGCACATTGCACCACAATAGCAGGCCGTATGTAACAATAAGTCCTCCCTTGTGAAACGCATTTGAATATATTCACATCGAATTTTCGTTATATAAATGAATACATTTACGTTTTTACATTTACTTATCACTGCGACATTTATAAAGAAGCAATCAAGGTTACCTTTTTGGAACTTTGTCGTGTTCCGCCCTTATTGCTAAACAGGTCCAACTCTGCAAGTTGTAACGCCCGATCGATTCTCCTTTTCGATACGGGGCGGCGTGGAGTGGTGTCTACCAATCGTTGTACTTCGTTTATATTAAGCCTTGAGCCTTCAAGTGTTCTGAAGTTAAAATGTACGGCAGCATTGTTTGCATATGAGATGAGGCCAAAACGTGTTCCGTCCTGCGCTGAGGAGACTTTGGGGAATCTACCTACAAAGTCTTTGGTAAAGCTGATGATTTGTTGCCAGTTCTGAGGAGAAATGTCCGGTGAAGAATCAATCACGATTCCAACGTCCAAAGCTCCTGGTGCTGTAGAAACACAATTTTTTTAAATTACATTACCTAAAACAAGAAGAACTAACACCTATAAAAAACAATAAGTAAAATAAGGAATAACCTCCAATAATTGGCTTGAAGGTCGGCGCTACTGTTGTTAAAGGAGACGTTGCTATAACTGTAGGTGTTCTTGAAACTGCAAAACGACAATCAAAAGAGAACAAATCAGATATGCCGATTATAATGTAAGAATGTAATAAAAATATACTAATACCAACATTTCTCAAACTTATTAATAATTCATGAGATTTTTAGTCAATCAGACGACTGCATTTGGTCAGGTGGATGAGTTTGGAAACTTAGGGAAAGGTCGAAAATCTATATTTGGGCAAACATTGTGAAGCAGAAAAGTATTTCGTTTCTGAGTTATAGGCGAACAAATATGAGAAGTTGTTACTGTAAAATGTATGGGCGGTCTTGATGGTAGCCATGGCCACCAAAACTTAAAAGTCTTAAATAAAGCGAATATTTGATCCATTTGATTTCGTTCATTAACAGTCACATTAAATCGAACTTCTAAACGTTTATAAAGCCCAAAACGTTTAATTTGGCACACATTTGTTGATTACCATTACTATGTCAATGTACACTAATCTGTGCTACTTTCGCCAGTTGGGAATAAGGGTACAATGTCTCGTGTGTTAAGTGTGCTTGTACAAGCAAGCACCACCAATACATACTTATTTTGAAAACGTTTAGTGATAATTTGACGAGTGGGTTATTATGAAATAGATAAATAGTGGTATGAAAATGAAATAGATTAATGTCATTATGCCATGGGTAAGATTTGATAAAATATGATGTGAGAATAAATCACGTATGTGATCAATTTAAACTGGAAATGGTTTCTTTGGATATTAAGTATATTTCTTTAGCTAGTATATAACTATAATCATTATTGGTTAAAATAATGTTCCCCCTACCCCCCCCCCCCCCCACCCCTCCCAATTCGTATTAATTTATTTCACCTAAAATATTTTTAATTTATTGATCTAAAATATTTAGAGTAAAAGATATGTGAAAAATATTTGACATTAAGGTTGTACTAGAATCGAATTGCCAAGCGTGTATTTCTGAGTAACAAACCCTTCTTCAGGGATTAGGAAGTCTGTTAGGACCTAAATCCCGAAAAAGATGAGAAAAACATGAAAAAGTAAGTAAAACATATTTTAGCATACTTAACTTTATCTCCCTTGTCAACTTAATCTGCCTTGTCCACTTAATATAACCAGGCCAATTTAAATTGTTCGCATACGTGATTTATTCTCACATCATATTTTATCAAATCTTACCCATGATATAATCACATTGATCAATTTCATTTTCATACCACTATTTATATATTTCATAATAATTCACTCTTCAAATTATCACATTTTCAAAATAAGTATGAATTGGTGGTGCTTGCTTGTACAAGCACACTAACACACGCAGTTTCAGGATCATGCGCAGTTGTACAAATCCTTTGGTTATTTGGCAGGTAGACGTTAAACAATGGGTGGCCCGCCAGTTGAAACAAAAGACATGAAGATTGCGCATGATCTTGAAAGTGGTTTATACTCCATTATTTCATACCCGGGAGTACACGGATTTGTTAATATCGTATATCCTTGAATCAAAAACAAGACATTTGAATTACCAATTTTCTAATTGCAGCGTAATATTTGAAAAAAGTGCCAAAAACTAGACTCTTGACTAAGTACTGTTTTAGCGTGGTACAGAGTGAGTTTCTTGCTATTTGTAAATTTAGACAGCTACTGAACCAGCCCTGACGAGAGCAGTTTTTGTTTTAAATTTTCACTTTGGATTAACACTTCAAATTAACTTTCACCATTCGAAAAGCAACACATATATCGTGAAATCTTTGGTAAAATCCATTTTAGCTCGGTACAAAAGTCAGTCTTTAGCCTGCTAGGTTTTGGCGCCCAATACGCGCTTTTGTAAAATATATCCTCTTAATGTATTAAGAATCAACTAAATCATTCTGTCAAAGTCTGATCATTAGTGATCTATTTGCACAACAACTGTATGTATGTACTTACTACATCGTCCTTTATGTGCGACCGTAATCAAATGATTTCGTTTGCACGACTCATCCTTAAGAATGCAAAGGTTTCTATATGTCTTGCCGTCTGAGCCACACACTGGATTGGGTTGTTCAGTGCATCTCTCCGGACAGATACACGTAGTATCCTTGCCAACTGGTTTGCATGTGGAATATGACACCGTGCACTGCTTAGTTTGGCAGGGTTCTGAAACAAACAGGGCAACATTTAACAATAAGAGTAGGAGCTCCAGGTTTCTATTCAACGAATAGTGCGTTCCTGTCGATAGACTATTATAACAATAGAGTGTGTCTGTCGAGGGACTATTTAACAAATAGACTCCATTCTGTCGTGCGTCTGTCCTCTTCTAGAAGCACAGATGACGTCACAACGTGAAGAGAACAAAGAAGTGTGCCACGAGACGCAGTCGAGTAACTGATGTTCTCTTCACGTTGTGACGTCATCTGTGCATCTATAAAAGGACAGACGCTCGGCAGAATGGAATCTATTTGTTTTATATAATAATCGCAAACCAAAAAGTATGAAAATATCCAATCACAAGTTGAGCAATTGGTTGCGCGCGCTCATGACGCCATCCATGTGTGTGTTCTCTAATAACACACGGCTCTTGGCCAATCAGAGCGTGCGTTTCAGACTGATTATTATATAATATAACAATGAGCGTGGGCCAAAATTTTGTGGTGAACTATAACGCCTGATAGTTTGCCTCCGCGGACAACTATCACGTCACGTGATCGCTTTTAGCCAATGAGCGCACGCGAAAATTTTGTGGTGAACCATAACGCCTGATAGTGCTCAGTGGAGGACGAACACTATCACGTCATGGGATCGCTTTGTTTACATCCGCGGACGACAACTGTAACGTCACGTGATTAAGTTTATGGAATCAAAATTAGAGAGAATTTAGTGGTGAACTATGGCGGCTGATAGTTGACAAAGCTCCGAACCAAATCTCAAGTTGATAGAGACAAACAGCAAGAACTCTTACTTTACCTTTTGCACAAACGCCTTTTATGATGTCTTCTACTCTGTTCTCGAGTTGCAAGAAGGAAGTTGCCATAAAGATGTCATCCTCACTGGAAGCTAGAGCCTGTAACTCACTCCTATCCACATTACTTCCTATACCCATTGCATACACGCGGATTCCTCTAGCTTTAAGTGGCTGAGAAGCTTGATCCAGGGGGGTGTAATTACCTTTGTCCGTTGTCTGTCTTCCATCGGTCATCACTAATGCAATCTAATTAGTGCATCAGAGAGATAGATACATGTTTTCTTAATTTCTAACGAGACCTGAAACAACCATGGGGGCTGATCAAAGCCAGGTCCCGGATAATCCACAGATCGAATTGGAATTTAGCTTATTTACAATAAGAAAAACGTTGAAAACGCAATGAAAACATTTAGCTGCCCAAGAAACTACTACTTCCCCAGATTGATGAGACTGAAGATCAATTATAATAAAACGGCGTTAAAACAAGCACTCTGATTGGTTGAATACCATTTTCTAAAACTCTATGGAAACATAGAAAGTTGCCTTGAGCTATCAATCAATCAATCAATCAATCAATCAAAACTTTACTGAAAGAGGGTGACACTAACTAGTAGAAAGTACTAATAAACTTGTTGCCCTCAACAATGATATAAATACAGACAATACGATTAAAATACAAGATCAATAAACTAAAATGTCTTTCAGTAATTAATTAAACTACTGATGTCTTACAACTAGTTAGAGTTATCTTACCACCAGGCCTTAAGCTAAAGCCAGTACGCTTTAAAGGTGTTTTCAGGGACTGTCGGGAACATAGGAGGAGAGAATTTAACAGACATCTCAGAAAAGTTGAATGGAGCGATATTGTTACGGCAACTAGTGATATCGTTGTTGCCACTTCTAAGCTGAACGATACTATACGTTAAATCATGGACCTCTGCCTCCCGTTAAGAACTGTTCCCATGTCTTCCAGAGATCCTGTATGGATTATCCCCCTTGTAAAATATCTGATAAAGAAAAACATAGACTATCTAATCGTGACAGAATACTAACTTTGAGTAAGAGGTTGTCGAGATTATTTCATTGAACCGGAAGAACTTGGGATACTCGGGAGAAATTGGAACGCGAGGATGGTGGTAGAAAGTGGACGCACTTTCTAGACGAAAATACTCACCCCGACCGACACTTGATAGTGAAACACTTGTGCAACTTAACGAATACTGACAAGGATTATAAAACTCCCATACCCATTGTGGTCAGTAGGGACACAAATATACCTCAGCTTACTATTTCCCAGGTTATGAGTTCACTCTCCAATTTGAAGAGAACTGCTCCTGGCGCAGTTTGCTTATCGGGAGGGGGTTAACTGTGCCGCTGCCTTACTTTGCATACAGCATAAGATATACGGACAACTGGACGATACAAACTCTACTGCAGTTAGACTATTTACAATGGATTTCTCGAAGGCCTTTGACTCGGTTAGCCATTACATCCTGTATGAGAAAATTAAAACGTGGCCCATGCACCCTATGATCATCAACTGGTACATCGGCTTTCTTAAAGACAGGAAGCAGCGTGTTGTTTTAAACGGTATTATCTGTGATTGGAAAAGCGTCAATAGAGGGACAACACAGGGAAGTGTGAGTGGCCCATACTTGTTCAACATTTTCTTAAACGACTTGGATCTTCGTAATGATAATAACGGCTCAGTGCTCTTTAATAATCAGGTATGCGGACGATTCGACGATATTGGTTCCCATTAATAAAGATTGTGCAGACATCTCGGCAGAAACTGTTCAACAATTTTTTGATTGGTCTGATCTAAATTCTATGTCATGTAATTCGACTAAGTTTAAGGAACTTGTATTCCGAAAGAAAAATAACTTAGAGCCCTATACAATTATCAGAAACATACCCCAATGAACGGAGCTCACTATTTTAGGAGTGACTTTTCAGTCGCACTGTAGATTCTCCTCATACATAAGAAGTAAGCTCAACAAGGCTAATAAATGCTTATTTGTAGTTAGATCTCTGATAAAAGAAGGATATAGCCAGACAAAAGTAGATCACCTATTTTACAGTATCGTTCTACCTAACATTACCTATGGCCTTTCAGTTTATGCTGCATCTGATGCAGAACTTACAACCATTCAGTGTTTTTTAGATTGTTGTTTCAAACGTAAATATATATCTAAGCATATTAAGGTACATAGTCTGTTAGACAGACAGGATAAGCAGATATTCAACAAAATTAGAAAACTCGAGCTACATCCCATAAATGATCTCCTTCCAAAAGCTAAAGGTACTCAATATAATCTTAGAAACAAGCATAGTCTACTCCGTAAAGTTAATACCTCACGTTTTCAGAACTGTTTCATTAATCGTCTCATTTTTAAGTACAACTTGGCTGTCTAATCCTTTAATTGTCACCTATTTTAACCTCGCATGCATAGTTCTAGCCTGCGGGAGTGGCCGCTTCTTTTGTGATCATCCAGCAGGCTTCCCTTGTTTGGGTGGGCCCGTTGGGTGAGCGCGCAACAGGCGGTTGCTTACGCAGGCTGGCATAGTTGTACATATTAAGAAATAGATCAGATGTTAGGAATTATATTCTAGATTTTTACTTTCATTTTTAGATTATTGCTTGCCTTTTTATATTAGTTACTTCATTTAACATGATTACAACATTATTATTATCAGTATCATTAACAGTATTTAATATGTATAGACAATTGTATTTGTTAGGATTCCGTATTTTATTAGATTAATTGTAACATATGATACGTATTTTATCAATGAATCAAAGACCATTATTATTATTATAAGTAAAGCTAGTTGGGAGAATTTACGTTTTCACACAACCATTTCTCGTTCTCCCAAATTCTATATCTCTATGGAAACACGGAATAACTCATAACAAAACACGCAAGAACTCAAAACGTGGAATAACTCAAAACATGGAATAACTCAAACACCGAGTTCAAAAACACCGAGTTCAAAACGAGAAAACGTTCACTCAATTTGATAACGAAAACGTAAAATCTCCATATCTTTTCTATTTCTTAAACTCATATCTTCCATAAAAAGGTATTTGTCTCGGTAACAAATATCTATTTAAAGCTGTTGTTAACAAACCTTTTGGATATTGGGACCTCTCATTCCAGTTGCCTCAGTGAAAATGGCCGAGTCAGCCAGGAGAAGAGCCTTGTCGATATATGTATAGCCCTTCTGCCATTTCAATTTATCGATAAGATCATCATAAGCCTCGGATGTTATTCCATCTCCCCGCAGTCTGTTAAATGTAAATGCAACCTCTGCACCAGTGCTATAAACTACAGCTGCGATGTGTGTCTTAGCAGGACCAACACCAAACTCGCTGATAATTGCACGGATAAAAAGCTTCATTCGTTCCCAGTTTCTGCGTCCAATGCTACCAGAGGAGTCCACTAGGAATGCAACATCCGCTATAGCTTCGCAACCAAACACTTGACAAAAACAAAATGTAGATACATTACAATCAAGTTCAATGGAAATACCTGTACGTTTTTTTCTCTATTGAGCAAGCAAGCAGTTGCAAACGTTTGATTGTGTAGCTATTTCTACAGTAAAACTTGTAAACTTTATTTTTGTTTCTGGCCTGCTTGAGCATTTTCTTTTCTTTTATAAAGAGTTTCATATCCGGAAAGATATTCATATTCATATTTTGAGGATAAGGAAGCATCATGGATATTAACATTAACATACAATGCTCATCATGGAACTTAATATACTAAAACATTTCACAACTATTTCGTTCTCTGAGAGACCGAGATTCTACCAAACAGTGGAAGAAACACGATTTATAGAGGGAATCAAGTTTCGTAATATCTAATAAAATGGAATACAGAAACAACTAAACAATGATAATGTTTTGACTGATTGCATGTTGTCTGGCTGAACAACTCTTGACGTCGAAACTTAACATAGGATTCACAGATCGTAGTCACAGCCTGTACAAAACTACTTACCACATTTTGCTTGTGACTGAATTCGAAGAGGAAGGTTTTGTTGACAGGCGTACCGTCGTATTTCACACTCGTTTTCGTAGGTCTTGTTGTCTGAGCCACATATCTGCTTCTGTATTTCAGAGCAGGTCTCGGGACAAACGCATGTAGCTCGGTCGTCTACTACTCTACATGAACTAAACTGACGAACACCACGGCAGTCGAAATCTTGACAACGATCTGTGTTCAATGAATGATTGTGGATCAGTTGTGAGCACGACAATGACAAGCGTTGGGTTGGTTGTCTCTTATTTTTCACGGCAAAGAAAGCAAGATACAAAACCACTACGTTTTTAACGTTTGCCTGGCGTTCTTTAAAGTGCTTATAAGCCCACGATTCTACGTGAAGTAAATAGGTGAAAAGTGAAATATTTCTTGATTTGAGTGTTGCGTCTATGAGTTATAGAGGTTTCTATTCCCAGTATGCTAATTATGTGATGTCACGGGAGGCCTCCTTTATTATACCAAAACGTGCTGGCAGAAATTAATATTTTCTACACAGTCATTTTATATTGGGGCTTTATATCAGTGATTTTACCAAATATTTTCTATAAATCAGAAATAGTTTCATTCACGTTCTAAAATCACGTTTTTCTTTACTAACAACTCACAAACTGTGTATATTTTCTATAAATCGACGTTGTTGTGACAATATAATGCATTAATGAGACGACGTCTACCCGGGAATCGATCCATGTTTTTCAGTCTAACGCGGCCATGGGTCAGGAAAGGTCAATTTGTCACCGTTTCAAAGCGTAGATCACAGAATATTCTCTGTAAACCAAACTTTTTGCGCAGAAGTACCCCAAACCTTTCAAAGGTCGTGCTATGGTCACCAATAGTGTCATCACGTAATTGCTATTAGCGAACGACCTGCTTGGAATACGCAAAAAGACGGACCGTGGTCCAAATACACAAAAAGACGGACTGCGCGTCGACCAATCAGAATACAGGAAATCGCAAAGCCATATAATAAGTCGTCTTATTTCGCATGGTACTGCCCGTGTATCTAGAGATCTTTCAAGATCTCGTCTTGTCTTGCTTAGTTCGTCTAATCTTGTGTTTGAAGTTGACATCATGTTATTTCAATTATCAAGGGGAATTCCTAGTTTCGTGCATTGTCGCCGCATGTTATATTAAGTATGGAGATAAACTAATCGATGGCGATGATTAATGGACTTAAACATTTATTTACCTTTGGCTATTGTTGACACGGTAGTTGCTGCAGCAGTTGTTGCTTTAACAAACAAAAATAAGACATAAATATAGGCTGTTGATAACGAGACAGCTTTCTATATAGTAATGGCGCTTGATGATTAGTGCCAATATATTGGCTTCTTGTGTATAAAAATGTCTAAATTATAGTAGTGTCATTGAATCATTATAAGTGAGGGGCAACGAGAAAGTTATTTGGGAATGCTGAATGTGGCAAATGGCCACTAAACAAAGAATCTAGTTCGGTGGCACTTACCTGATAGAGCTTCACATATATGTGTCAGATGGAGCATAAAATTAAATATTGATAATTCATGACAACAAGAAAATAATAATAATAATCTTTAATGAGGATGCCTGAATCACCTTACAGTGCTTTTCATCAGGGTCCAGTAAATAGTAGACTAATTTATAAAATAATATAAACTATCTATAAAAGTTTATAAAGATTAAAAGATTAAAGAAAGATTAAAAGATTAAAAACCAAGAGACATACATCAAAAAGATAAAAAAAACTAGTAGTACTTCAGTCACTATCTCTATCAAGTTGTCATATGTTGCACTCTTAAAGGGAACCTCGACAGAAAAACAATGTTTGTTCTCAAGTGTTTGTTATGCATGCCTAAGTCTGCTGTTGTGTTTGTCTCCAGTAAATGTTAATTCTATCCCGTCACCGCACTGAGGGCTCACGTGAGATAGCATTGCGCCTGCGCGAACTCGGTGTATTGCCGCCTTTTTTAGCGGACAGATGTGGAGTTTTGATTAGCGTTAATTCGCTTCTCAAAATGTCTGTAAACAGCACAAAAGAAGACCTTAAAGAACCAAAACGTGGTAAAGATGTTGTAGGAAAGAAAAGGAAACAGGGGGCACAAGAGGAAGCCGAACACATTGAAGTTCAAGTCGTAGAGAATGGCGCCAAAATTGGTCCATCTCTTCCACAGTTGTAAGTCATGAAACACAACCTCTCTCGGCAGTAATGCAAGAGGGATTTGCCCAACTCTCCAGTAGCATGGCTAATGCCATCTCGGAGGCTTTTCAGACACTTAAGTCTGATTTAGAAAGGAAAGCGGCACAGGCTCTGAAACCGGAGACCACGAGGTCGAACCCCCCGCGAAGAAGCGGCGTGAATCGCAAACAGCGAAAGACAGCGGGGAACAACCGGATACATCCCTGGACGTGGACGCGTCTTTGAGACAGTTACTCGATTGGTCCACTTACAACAAATCTGCCTCTAATGAGGGAAAGAGCGAAGTGCTTAATAGTTCAAAACATGACCTTCAGAAAGAGGAAACGGGTCCAGATGTGGACATCGAGCTGGCGAGCATTATAAATACGTTGATCAAAGATGGTCTGCCTGAAGAAAAGCTCCAGGATAAGATGAATAAATATCATCGCCCTGGAAATTGTGAAAGTTTGACGAAAGTAAGAGTCAATCAGGCAGTGTGGGATAATTTGAGCCCAGCCGTGCGCTCCCTGGACGTAAAACTGCAGAAAGTGCAAACTTCTATGTTCAAAGGCATGTGTGCTTTGACAGGCATGGTAAACAAACTACTCGATAAAATAGATTCGATCCCATCGGGAAACGAACTACTTCAAGAGGCTACAGATGCCTTTGCCCTGATTGCTAATGCAAATATCGAGCTCAACCACAAGCGAAGAGAATTGATAAAGCCTGACCTGCATAATGATTATAAGAATTTATGCTCCTCGAGTTCATCCCTCACAATAACCGACCAGCTATTTGGGGATGATTTACCGAGGCATGTGAAAGAGTTGACTGAAGTCAACCGTGTCGGTAAGAAGGTTACCACAAGTACTGGTTCATTTTCCAGGCCTCGTTATCACGGTTATGATTCTAGAAATTCTAGAAACTACACTTACAGCTCAAATCGGGGGCGCGGATACCGGAATACCCGAAGGCCTTTTTTAGGCTGGCGATACAACGACCGGCAAACAAACAACCCAAGCCAGAGGAAAACAAAACAGGGAAAGATGAAGTAAAGGTTGATGATCCAGGCCCTGTTAATACTGTTAATGTTGAGGTAAGAAACACTTCACAATCAGTGTCTAATGACAAAATAGGTGGACGACTGAAACAGTTCTCCCTTCAGTGGCAGTGTATTACTTCTGATCAATTTATCCTCAATAGTGTAAAACACTACAAAATAGAATTCCATGCTGGTTTCCCTCAGCAAGAGTTTGTGCCAAGGGAGATAGCCTTCACTCCTCAAGAGCAATGCATTATAGAGGAGGAAGTTATCAAACTATTGCAAATAGTGTGATTATGGAAACAACCCACTGCACAGGGGAATATATTTCCACTATATTTATACGACCTAAAAAGATGGCAATCACAGGTTAATACTGAATTAAAAAAACAAACTTAAATGAACATGTAGAGTACCACCATTTCAAGATGGACACTTTGCCATCAGCCATAAGGTTAATGAAGCAAATTTGTTACCTGGCATCTGAAGATTTACGTGATGCATACTACTCAGTACCTATTGATGTGGAATACCAAAAAATTCTCAGGTTCTATTGGAGAGGAAACTGTTTCAGTTCACATGTTTACTAAATGGACTTTCATGTGCACCACGACTGTTCACAAAAAAAATAAAACCTGTTTATGCTACACTTAGGCACAAGGGACATCTAAATGTGGGATACATAGATGACTCGTATCTCCAAGGAGATACAGTAGAGGAATGTAAAGCTAATAATGATTGCAGATACATGTGGCTTATTTACAAAATTGGGATTTATTATCCACCCTCTGAAATCACTGTTAAAACCAGTACAATCTCTGTTTTTTCTTGGGTTTGTCCTCAACTCCATCAATATGACAGTGAGTCTAACACCTCAAAAGATCAGGCGAGTCAAAGAAAAATGCCTTAAGATTATCAACAGTGTCAACATGTCAATCCAAGACCTAGCAGAGGTAATTGGACTGCTAGTGTCTAGTTTTCCAGGTGTACATGGTCCACATTTTTATAGATATCTGGAAAATGACAAAACCATTGCTCTTGAGCAGAATAAGGGAAACTATCAGGCTCACTTCAGACTATCACAAGAAAGCCTGCTTGAATTGCAGTGGTGGTGTGACAACATAGAGAATGTTGATTACCCAATTTGCATACCGAACTCAAAAATTGACATTACCCTGTACACTGATGCCTCAAACCAAGGTTGGGGTGCAGTTATGGGCACTGAGAAAACGGGGGGCAGATGGAATTGAAGAATCACATTAATTGTTTAGAGTTAATGGCTGTACTTTTTGGTTTGAAGGCTTTTTGTAGTAGTATGCAATCCCAGCATATTCGCATTTATTCTGAAAATACCACTACTGTAAATTACATTAACTCTATGAGTGGTACATACTCCATAGAATGTACATTTTGTTGCCAAAACAATTTGGCTGTTCTGCATGGAGAGAAAGATATGGGTGTCAGCAGCTTATATCCCAGGACGAGAAAATATTCATGCAGACAAGGAGTCTAGGGTTTTTAATGACAACAAGGAGTGGATGCTTTCTCCCCACATATTTCAACAAATTACTTATACATGAGGGGAGCCCACTATAGACCTGTTTGCTTCAAGGCTGAATAAACAGGTCTCTTGCTATGCATCCTGGAAACCCGATCCAGAAGCAACCTATGTGGATGCTTTTTCAATTTTCTATGCTTTTCCTCCATTCAGTTTGATTGCGCGTTGTCTTCAGTAGATAGAGATGGAAAAAGCAGAGGGTATTGTAATTGTTCCAATGTGGCCAACCCAGCCTTGGTACTCACAGCTGTTACACATGATAACAGATGTTCCAAAGACTCTTCCACAACAAGCAACCACACTGAAAATGCCAGCGAGAGAGGACATGACTCATCCGCTCATCAAGAAAATGGTTCTGATGGCCTGCAGATTATCCGGAAGTCCCTCGAAGCACAAGGCATTTCTAAGAAAGCTGGAGATATCATTTTGCAGTCATGCATGGAGACGGAACTCGAAAACAGTATTCCTTCTATATCAAGAGGTGGATTACATACTGTCATACAAAACAGATTGATTGTGTTTTCCCCTCTATTTCCCAGGCTTTAGATTTCTTAGTTGAATTATTTGAACATGGTATTGGCTACAGTGGCATATATACTGCCAGGTCAGCTCTCTCATGTGTCTTAAAACCAGTGAATGGGGTTGCGTTTGGTGCTCATCCAACAGTCACAAGATTCCTTAAAGGGGTATTTGAATCAAGACCTACAGTACCAAGATACACAGAAATATGGGATGTTGGAAAGGTACTCAGCTACCTTAATACAATCCCTAATACAGAGGATGTTTCGCTAAGAGACTTAACATTAAAACAGCTATGCTAGTATCCTTATTATCAGCCCAAAGAGGTCAAACTATTCACCATTTCAACCTTAATGACATGATTAGCACAGACACTTTAATTACTTTTGTATTGACTAAGCCCATTAAGCAAACCAAACCAGGGTTTAAATCACTGGCAGTGAAATGCACCCCATATACTGTTGACCCTAATATTTGTGTGGTCACTACGTTGCAGAATTACTTAGCCCGCACAGAAAGTTTACGCGGTGATTATACACAGTTGTTTATTAGTTATTTGAAGCCGTTTCACCCGGTGTCCAGGAGCACCATCAGCCGATGGATTAAAGTTGTTATGGAAAAATCCGGGATTAATGTTGAAAAATGTAAGCCTCATAGTTTCAAGGGCTGCATCTACATCTAGAGCAAGTATGAATTCAGTACCATTAGATCAGATTTTGACCACAGCTGGGTGGAGTTCAGCCACCACATTTGCTAGGTTTTATAACAAACTAATTGATGTTAACAATGGCTTTTCCAATAACATTTTGCAGTCAGTGGATCAATAAACCATATTATTTATAACTATATTGAGACTGCTTCATGTGTGCAGTGAGCTTTGAAGTCTCACGTGAGCCCTCAGTGCGGTGACGCCCACCCTGCTCAGGCCCTTCCCTATATTATATTGGGTTTTTCTACTACATGCTAAGTGCTTTAAAAACTGAGTTCGCGCAGGCGCAATGCTATCTCACGTAATCCCTCAGTGCCTGGTGATGGATAGAATTCCAATCAAACTTCAACTCGTTTAATTTTTGAATTATACACCGATATTCCTGCCGATAAATTTTCCTGCGCGCCGCCATATTGGCTCTCATGACATCAGTGAATTCTTACACAACAAAAGAGCTACATTTGTATCGTTTTCTGACAATAAGGGCAACACTGTGACGTCATAAAATCCAAGATGGCGGCACGCAGGAAATTCAAATGAGTTTTATCAATAGGAATAATCGGTGCATAAATGACATATATATCTAGTGTACAATTTACTGGAGGCAAAAACAGAAACAGACTTAGGCATGCATAACAATCATTTGAAAGCAAACATTGTTTTTCAGCCGAGATTCCCTTTAAGAATGGTCGTCTATAAATATCGACTAAGGGAAGCGTCACATATCGATTTTTCCACGAGAAACGTCCAGCGAAGTTTGGGATGGAGGAGTGGAGGGTTTGACCTGTGACGTTTCTCCGTGGAAAAATCGATAGTTTTCAGAAACATCACACATCTCTGCGACGATATGTAAAGACTCCTGAAGAGAAATGGCAGATTGCGGTTGTACCACAGCTATCGCATCTAATTTAATTCCTAAGTTTTTGACAACTCACCGACATAGATAGCAGTGAATTCAAAGGTTCACGATGAATTTAACGTTCTATTCCCACCAAAAAAATCGATAAATCGCTCTGACGTTTCTTAGGGGGGGAGGTGGGGTGGGGGGTTGAAAAAGAAACTTCGCTGGACGTTTCTCGTGGAACAATCAATATGTGACGCCTCCCTAAGGTGTATAGAATGAGAATAAATGAAATTCTTCAACCTTTCTCAGAATAATGGTCTGGGTGAGTGATTCATATAAATATAACTTTTAGCTCAATATGATTATTATTTTAGCCGAACGGCGACCAAATCGGTTTTACGGCTCTCAGACCGATTTATAGGAGCTCGATATCAAACATCGTTTTTGACTCGTGGATGCGCGCAAGCGCAGAACGAGTTATTAGGGTTAGTGGAGTCGAGCTAATTTATTTATCGTTTTATGGTGTGTTTCTGTGTACATCGGGGACTCTCCGTTGGCTGTCCGAATAGTCCGAATGGTGTTCCATTTTCCGAAGATATATTGACGGAGTTTTATGGTACGCGGCCAAATTTGGTCATGCTGGAGAAGATGTATTGACGGTGCCCTTCTAATGCCAGACACTTCAAACCTGGACAGACATGGTAGTGGGTCCCTATCAATCACTTAGTCATCGTTATCGTTACGTGATTTTAAGTCCATGCCCATATCTCCCTCATTTCTAATGCCAGACAGTTCAAACTTGGACAGGCATGGTATTGGGTTTCCGCAAATCACTTAGTGCCGATAACGTCATCGGTCACGTGATTTATAGTAAATGCCCATATCTCCCTCATTTCTAATGTCAGCCGGCTCAAACCTGGACAGACATGGCAGTGGTTCCCTATCTATCACCTAGTATTGATGACGTAACGATGACGTCATCGGTCACGTGATATTAAGTACATGCCCATTTCTCTCTCATTTCTAATGCCAGACAGTTCAAACTTGGACAGACATGGTATTGGCTCCCCACAAATCACTTAGTAGCGATGACGTAACGATGACGTCATCGATCACGTGATTTTTAGTATATGCCAAAATAGCTCACTGACCTCCCACGAGTTGCCCTTAGGGGCCCTATGTTTAATAACCGCTCGCCTAAAAATGAAAATAGAAATTTATTTTAATACTGTGCACCTAAATACAAAGAAGAGATAATGCTTTCTCTTTTCATGGGTTGTTTAATATTTACTACCATAGATGACAAATTAATCCCTAATTTCAACTTGAAATTTCACGCATAATTTCACATGTGAAATTTCAAACCCCGCCCACGCGTGCTTAATTTTTTTTTCTGCATCGTAATTTGCCCTCCATAATATTAATGATAATCAAATAGCGACTCGTGAAGTTAGGATACATTTCAGTTGTGTTTGTCAAAATTCGATTTTGTCAAACACGCGTGAAATCTATCTCTAATTTTACTCGTCCCGATTTGATAACCTATACTAATTTGAAGCCAAATTGATAACTATTATAAATTTTAGTTAATGTGACAACCAGGAGGTTATTTAATCTGCAATGCAATATGTCACCTAGACAGTGGACTTCTGTCCTGGTCCAAAAGGTCAACTCGTGACTATCACGCCACACATGTTATTTTGGCTAAACCAATCACATTCCAGTATTCTGAGCAATTCCCCTTATGTCAATCAAATTGTAGCTGCCTTCCACGTGGCGGGGTTTGTCGTTTCATTCTTACATTGGCTTGCGAGCTTCACCTATAATTCCCCTTCCCCCACCCCTTCTGAAGGGGGGGGAATTCCCAGCCAAATTTGGATCCAGTGTACTCATTTTATGGATACACTTTGCAGCAAATAGCCTCCTGGTATATGTAGGGCAGCACTCTGAGAATGTATCTTAGACAAAAGTAACTGTTACTGTATTTAATTAGCTCAATGTTACCATGGACTTATGCAGCATGCATATTGGACACTGTTGCTGACTTTGATCAGCAGAAATATCTTAATTTGGCTCTACCCCCACACATGATCATGAATTGCTATGAAATGCTAAATACAACGGAATAGACCAAAATACATATCATAGAACACAATAGAATACAATTTCAATAACAACAGAAAACTTGTGTGTTTCTGCGTGGGGGAACAGCCCTTGATTTCATATTATGCAATTACCATTAGTAAAAGTTGTTGCGATTAAAAATAAAGCACGGGTTGGGATGAAGTGCTCCCATACAGGTCACATATTTTAGCGATTTGTCATTATTTGGTTAATTTTACCCATTTTGGTAAGCAAAATAATGACCAAAATCTCCTATGATAATGACCTGGCTACATAAGAGTATACCTAGCGAAAGAGAAATGTTTCTTATTCAAATACATGCAATCAAATTTTTGGGCAATTAAAACTACGAATTTCAGTTCAGATAGCCAAACGTAAGTGGCACGGAAGTAAGAATACGCTCTCTCGTTACAGCGTTCGGACACACAGAATCCGAGATGAACAGAGAAAAAAATACTATATCAACTTCTCTTAGATTAAATTTGCTACTAAAGAAGTCTGAGTACTCTCAGATAGATTATATATCGGTTTCTACCAATTATGTACAAAAGCAGTGGTTTTAGCGGTATTTTTGCATTGACACATTGTTGAATCTTAATTTCCTCGTGCTGGAGCGATAATTGATAGACTACCTTTATGAGACTACAGTTGAACTATTCGCTGTTAGGAATGTTAAGAAGTAATTGTAATGGCTTAATATGTACCTTTGATGTGGTTTCGTAGAGAATCGGTAGCTTTATAGGTCTTTATAAACAGAGGACTGCCGTAGTTCAACTGTCAACGCTTTTTCAGGAAATAGAAGTCCATGACCGGTTTACGTTTCGATCCGGGAACCCACAGGCAACCCAAGATCCGAAAAGGAAAAGAAAATCGCTAATCGATAAACGACAAAGGACAATAGATGGAGCAAAGGTATGTTTATACCAGTTTATTTTAACCTATCAATAGTAGTAAAATTCGTGATTTTCCCGGTCTAGTAATTCCCATGCAAAGCCTATATATACTGACAGATACACACAATTATAGTGTGGGGAGTGTGGGTGGTTGAGCGAGTCATAGGGGGGATGGTGAGGGCGTTTAGCGAGTCGTAGGGGAGGCGGGGAGCGAGTCTTAGGAGGGGTGGAAAAGGGAGTTGAGCGAGTCATAGAAGGACTAAAATGCTATTTACAGTGATGCCCAGGAGTCATGGGGGAACCCACCCCTTTGGTACTTTACAAATCCTTATCTACTATGTAAGTCAATATTCTTGCAAGTTTCCATCATTATTGAGTCTTTTGGATTCGCGAGAGATTATCAAGTTCAGCAAGTTTAATATCAGTCAGCTGTTTTAATACTAGTCATGGACATATCCCAGATGTGGGAAGGGTAACACTTGCAAAATAAATTAAATGGTAGAGGTGTACGAAAAACGTAGCTACATGTATATTGGCTACAAATAACTGATAGATTTGTATCGCACTGAGCGCCGAACCAGTGTCGTCGAACCTGTACACGCGCTGGTAGAGCACGGGAGTCCGTTATCTGGTCCTGGCCATATTCTTTTTATTGACTTCTCATTAAAGGGGCTGTGTCACGGTAAGACTTTACATTCGTTTTTTCCGGGCCGGAAAGAGCTATTTCCACCGATTTTCATATGAACTAACGAACCTCTCGGCCATGTGGGATGCTTAAAATGAAAGGAAATATGCAAAAATGACTAACAAACAGTGTATATAAACATTCTCTAGGGAAAATATTGAAAATCCTTTCAATCAAGCATTGAGGGAGGGAAGTTTAACTGTTTGTATCGAATTAACAGCCACTAAACTAGCGATTACTCGATACATGCGCAGTACCATGACATAGCCCCCTTAATTTTATGAGACGAATCATGAATGAAGTTCACCATAATAGTAATCCGTGTAAGACTTAGAAAATGCCTGTAGACATCGGACGATTTAGCCTTTGCTCCTATCTTTACTTTTTGGGCAGAGTCTAAACATAAATAAGCGTCCCTTTTTATCCACTGCTGATGAAGAATAACTACTCGGGCACGAAGTCAGGGGTTGTCGCAAATTGTTTCATTCAATCTGTATAATTACCATCTCTATTATATGGTCTTCAACGGTCCAGTAAATCGCCGTACGACCGGTCGGTATGGTTTTGGACCGCTGCGATCTAGAGTAGTTGATTGAGATTGTTTCCACACGAAACGTTTAGCGAAAAAAGACGTTTTTGACTCAAGGTATAACAAAAGGTAACGTCAGAAGATTAACATTGCAAAACTTTTGCCAAAATGTTTTATAAAACACAAAGTGAAAGAAAATATAGAGTTTATTTTGCGACTTTTCTTGAACACCAGCCAAAACATACCAAAGCCAAGACAAAGGACAACCCAAACACAACTGAAAACGTTTTCCAGAATCAAAACAAGCTAATAAACATACCTGAAATTTAGCTGAACCTTCTACTTTGTCGGTTCTTCAAAAATAATTATTTAGGAAACGGCGACGTTCGAGGCAAGCTATGTCACTGACTTTATTCCAGCGAAGCATTTACAGACACTTCACAAACCAAGGCTTCGCAACAATTATCATGAAAGGTGGCGAATTCCAACTCTTTTTACAAGTCTTTAGAACTCCAAACGAAGGGAGCTTTCCGTTCAGCACGCAAGGCAAGAAACGACGACTAAATTTGAAAACCGTCCGTTCAGCTTGTTCGGTCCGGATGGGGAAATATTGGTCTCGTTCTTTTTTGTGTGTGTATGGGCCTCGCCCTTCGGAATACGAAGGGCGAGGTCCAGAAACACACAAAAAAGAACGAGACCAATATCCCCCCATCCGGACCTCAAGCTTGGTCAATAACTTCTATATCGGCTTAGTGCTCTCGAATCTGTTATTTTAGGATATTTAGTTCTTCACTTTGTATATTTAGTAGAAATTGTCGCATTCAGATGTAGGTTTAGTGACATTTCGTATGATGGCATCGACAAGACCTTCGATCTTCATGCATGCAATATAGTGGAGTGGAAGAAGGAACAAATGTGGCAAAAAACGATAAATTCGACATCCGGTCACAATGCTAAATAAATCAGCGAGATGTGAACAAGATACTCGTCAGAATACGGGTACGTATGTGTGTGCGGCCATAGGGTCCAGAACCGCACCCAGTTTTCAGAGAAAAAATAGCTCCAAAGTTACTGTGAAAAGGAACCCGGATATATGTTTTATTACTCCGAATTGTCTTTAACCCGGTAATCAGAACTGCCGCAGTCCTCCTCCCACGGGCTCCATGGATTGTACGATCGGCAGGATGGGAACTATAGACTGGTTTCCATATGTAGATCGTAACGTATGATCTCTGTGATCGATGAGTATACTAGCTTTTTTTCTGCGGTCACTGCGATCGTAACGATCCTAGTGAAAACCGGGCTTTAATAAAGTATGCCTCGTTATGTCTCTATCAATTCCAAACCTGCGTACTATTGTGCGATGTCTGTGCGATGTCTGTGCGATGTCGGCTCCAGAACCTGACTGTTTTACTTTTTCCAAAAAAAAGTAAAGAAAAAGAAGTCGAACGGTTGCTACATTTTTGCTGACTTTATTTCAGACCAAAATATTTTCCATACCCTTTATCAGACCTGTACCCTATTTCATAACAAAATATATGAAAATGTGCGGTCTCATACATGTACTTCCCTGTCAAGATCATACTGACCCATTCCAGACCAAAAATGTGAAATTTAGTACCCTATATCACACTAAAACAGCTCGAAAACCATACCCTTTGGGGCGGCACATACCCTTACAGCTTATATATGGGAGTACTCCCCGGGCGGATTTCTGCGTATACATGTTTTTCATATTTCCTGAAAAAGCGGGCTTCTTGTGTGTAACGCAATTGCATTTGACGACCTCTGTTTATAAAGCTACCGATTCTCTACGAAACCACATCAAAGGTACATATTAAGCCATTAAAATTACTTCTTAACATTCCTAACAATGACTAGTTCAACTGTAGATCATTCGGATTGACTTAGAAGTCTCATAAAGGTAGTCTATCAATTGAAAGTTGTCTCGCTCTCGTCTCATAAAGGTAGTCTATCAATTTACCTATATCATTATGACGTCACGGCTTGTTTATGAGGGGGACAGAATCGACACGAACAATAGAATTTTGAACTAAATCTGCTCTGCTGAGTAAAATTTAACTTCGAATTGTCTGGTTTCCAGATATCAGCTGTATCAATGTTTATCCCACAATATTTACCGTATTTGGTGGCTGTTACCGCTATTCTACGTTCTACAAAATGCATTTGATAGCGATTTCCTTTGTGTTGTTGCCGTTTTGTCCCCCTCCCACGACCGTAATCCTTAGCGTTTAAACAATAGATTGTTTTGATTTGACGTCATAATGATATAGGTCAAATTAAAGATTCAACAATATGTCATCGCAAAAATACCGCTAAAAGCCACTGAGTTTGTACACAACCCGATATATAATCTATCTAAAAGTAATCAAGCTTCTTTAGGAGCAAATTTAACCTCAGAGAAGTTGACATAACCTTTTTTTTCTCTGTTCATCGTGGATTCTGTGTATCTGAACGCTGTGACGAGAGAGTGCATTCTTACGTCGGATTAACACTTGCGTTTGGCGCTCTGAAAATTCGTAGTTATAGTTGCCTTATTGCATGTATTTGAATAAGAAACATTGCTCTTTCGCTAGGTATTTCTCTTATGTAGCCAGATCATCCATGTATCATTGAAGATTTTGGTCATTTTTTGCGTAATGGGTAAAATTAACAAAATAATGAAAAATTGCTAATTTGTTTAATTTGTAATCAAATTAAATAAACAACCCAAGAAAAGAGAAAGCATTATCTCTTCTTTGTATTTAGCTGCACAGTATTGATATAAATTTCTAATTTCGATTTTAGGCGAGCCGTTAATGATGTGTGGTATCGAGCTCCTAAAAACCGGTCTGAGAGCCGTAAAACCGATTTGCTCGCCGTTCAGCTAAAAAAATAATCAGATTGAACTAAAAGTTATATTTATATGAATCACTCACCCAGGCCATTATTCTGAGAAAGTTTGAGGAATTTCATTTTTTCTCATCCTACACACCTTAAATAGGCAATAGATGGCCGCTCTTAAAGTGCCACTACGACGAAAATTTACAATTTCGATTTGCCACTTTTTCAGTGTCAATAGGTCAATCAGTGTTAGGAATATCCGAAATAGTAAAAAATATTCCCAAATGGGCAGTTAAACAACAATTTTTTAGGAAAATTTACCTGTAAAACCTGTCCGCCATTACTGGAAGTCGTTCTCATTATTCAGCGAAAGTGATGTCATACACTTAAACACGACAACTAGTGTGCATAAAAAAGTAGTCAACCTCGCAAAGATAGATATAACTTTCTTCTTGTGTACGTGAAGACGTTTTTAGTATAAATATGCCACCAGGCGTTGTGTTGTGCAGGCGAGCGTTGAGTGTATGACATCACTACCGCTGAATAACCCTTTGTATAAAGCTGAACAAAGGGAACGGCCTTCAGTAATGGGAGACGTTTAGATTCACAAAATAAGACTTCCTGTCGTCGTATCGAAAAACGATTTGAACTGGTAGTAATATATGAACTCTAATTTATGAATATGCAAAAACATCAGGATATGTCAAAATTTGATCGTAGGAGCACTTTAAAACGTATTAGAATGTTTATAAATCAATTCGGTTCCAGTCGTCAGCGGCTCGAGAAGCAACAGTCCACTGTTCCCACTGGTGCTTAGCACTAGGCTTGCTAATATTGTCTTTATTTCTTGTAATGTAATTTCCTTCATTCTGAGGTAGGTTTTGTAGATATTTTTGGCAGTGTTTGATTGCTATTCATTCTACAGACATATTTTTCGAACCAAAGAGGGAAGGGGGATCACAGGCACCCTAGGACCTCCCCCTAGCTAAGCCCCTGGGTAAAAGATCCCCTTAGATGCCTTATTCTGAAGGATCTGTAGATATTGCATTACTATGAGTGTATCAGTACCCTTATCCAACATACAATGCCACAATAATCAAATAGTGGTAACATAAGAGTATTATAGAAAAGTGTCCTCGCACTACTAAGAGGGAGATAACACTTAATTATCCTAATAAAGAGACTTACTACTAATGACATTAATATGATCTTACTACGAAAGATGACTATTTAACGTAATTCCAAGGTATTTAAAGGTATCAGATTTCTCCAAACACTAAGATATATATCCCATTAATTAAGGTGCAGTGATAGTTTCTTTTCATATTTTGTCAATAGTTTAAAAAAAGTAAGCATTAATTTTGTAGTGTTAGGATGTCTATACGTTGCTACACATGTTATATTATAGGTAAATTCATTGCCTGACGAGAGAATTCCACGTTAAATTTAACGCGAAAAACCGATATCGCACAAATCGCGAAGCGGTGAGTGTGATATCGGTTTTCAAGTGAAATTTAACGTGCAATTCCCGAGTCGGGCAATGAATTTTCATTGAATCCCATAGCATTTACGAAGATAGTAAAACTATATAACCAGTTTGAACAGAATGGACTTCTGTTTTGAAAGTCTTGCTGAAATTCCCGCCACGCGCCAGGAACCCATTGCGCGGTAAACTGAAGAGCGAATAAGCTTGTTTTTATACTGTTGAATGTTGTGTTCAGTTCACTCGTTTCCAAAATTTTCCTTGTAGTTATACCACAAGTTTAGTAGCGTTTTGTAGCCGTGTTCTTTGAAGGCGGTCATTTAAGCTTCTGTATGTGAATACTACATGAGTTCAATCAGCAAAGCCCCAGCTTTTCCATTCAAAATCACACATATTTGCTGCAGATCGAGTGCAGTTGTTGTTGTCGATTCCTCGGAGTCCGAAAGCGCTAAAACATTCATTTCTTGTGAAAATAAGATAGAGAATTTTCACGTTCTTTGACTGCTCTTAACTTTGTGAATATCCTGGTTTGGAAGTTTAACATGATTTTGTCTCTGTTTGCGATAATAAAAATAAACAACAACAACGCGCGAGCTTCCTGTACATCGTTGAATACAGCTTTTCCGCATTGAATTCCACAAAATATTCAACCCTTCGTGAGCCAATCAGCGCGCGAGTTTGAGTCGTGCTATGGGATTCTATTTTGTGAACAGTCGTTTTTCAATGATTAGAAATGAGATTCACATTTAGATTCACACAATTGTGAGGTTCGCATTTTGCGTAAATAGAACTTATACCTCAATCCCATTCACACTAAAGCTGTTTAATCAAAGAAGTCTAAAATAATACCTGTTCACATCGCGCGTTCGTTAACACGAAACTATTTTCAAACTGACGTTTTTAACCAAACAACCTGTTCGAGGTAGTTGTAATCCTATATATGTAATGCATTCATGATAGGTCAGCATAAACTCAGTTTAATTAAACAGGTTTAGTTGGTGTGAATTGGGTATAAGGTCCATTGCCAATTAAGACGATTACCAAGAACTTGGAAAATCGCGGCTATGTTGACGGCTGATGCATGCACAATCCTGCTGTACCATATAGAATATTATTTTCACGCAATTATAGAAACAGTAAGTATAATTTCCATCAGAGATTACTCACGGCATGGTCCTCGGCTCGCCACGGTGATCTTTTCGTTATTCCTGCATGACGTTGCACGGAGCGTACACTCGTTGCCATACTCGACGCCGTCTGATCCACACACTGGACTACTTATAGAGGGGCATGATTGACACACGCAAACAGGCTGTCCTAGATGGGTCATACACTTAGAGTATGGTGGAGAAGTGCAGCGATAGCCTCGGCATGGATCTAGGTAATAATAACACTCTTTTTATTTGAATCGGTTTTGATTGCAGGAGAAAATTAGTATAAACAATAGCTGTTGCAGGTTGTTGAACGGCATTTTTTAAAGTTCTTCTAACGCTTATTATTTTATCATCCATATCGATTCTACATCAAATGAATAGTTGAATAGTAAAATATTTCTTGATTTGAGTGTTGCGTCTATGAGTTTTAAAGGTTTATATATCGAATATGCTAATGATGTGACGTCAAACAGGGAATGTTCTTTCATTTCTTTATCCTTGTGAATGGAACTATTTTCTGATTTAGTTGAACTATTTGGTAAAATCACTGATACAAGCTTCAAGTATAACATGGATGTTTATAAAATATCATTTTGTTTTTTTAATAATTAACGAATCCCGGATAATCTTTATATTCAGAAGCTTCGTGTGAATGTAGAGAACACTAGCAATTCTACCAGTTCAATGCCGGTGTGAAGAAGAGAAGAAAGATAGTAAAGATTATTACAGACATCAAAAAGAGAAGGTATTCATTTGATAAATTAATTTGAAAAATATAAACAAACACGACGCATGACTGTACCTAATACAGGCGTTGTGGCTGGTGGAGCAGTGGTTGCTGGATACGAGAAAAAATGAATAACGTTAGATTAATTTAGTTGTAAAATACTTGTTATAACTATGGTGTCCAATGTGGGGCAAACATCGAACATCGTATTTTACTTTGTACTTTTGGTATTTATGCCTAGATATTGCATTTGACTTTCAACTTTCAGTTTCCAACATTGTAGTGTACAAATTTGACATTCAATATTTTACATTTGATATGCTACTTATGCCATTTTGAAATATTTTCGATTTGACATGCAAGATTTCACATTTGAGCACCAACCAAAATCCAGCAAACGAACGACATCGTGGGCTCAATCACTACCGTGTCCCCTCCCCTGGAGTACACGCCAAAAGGCTCTCCAGGGGAGTAGGTTTGGGAGGTGGCAATCCACACCCCTACAGTTAACTTTGTACGTGTTATTTCAAAATGGCGGAAACGCGTGGTGTTAACAGACTGCTTCATATTCACTAATTAGATTAAAATTAGTTTTTTTTATAATTTTAATCCAAATTAATACTATATATATTTTTAACAATGTTATCAATGAGAATATAGTACATAGTTTTCTATATGCTTTATTCTATTTTACATATTTATATTATATCTTTTTAATATTTTAACCCATATTAGATTAGACTAGTCAATATATTATTATTATTTTTTTGTAAATATTGCCCCAATTAGTTTGACCTTTGTCAGATAGATTTTATTCGACACTTTAATAAAGTTTATTGTTATTATTATAGATGAATCGTGGCCGACTTACTGCCCTGAATTGCAACACAAAGGGCTTTCAATTCGTATAATAATCTTTATGAGCAGAATATGTGTGGCAATTATTATATATTACATTACAATACATTTATTTATCAAGTTATTATTTACATAGTTCTATTCTACATTATTATATATAAGGTACAATTATTACATGTAAACTGGCTCACACGTCTGATGTGTAGTATTAATAAAGACTATTATTATTATATATTACATTACAATACATTTATTTATCAAGTTATTATTTACATAGATTTATTCTTCATTATTATATATAAAATACAATTATTACATGTAAACTCACACGTCTGATGTGTAGTATTAATAAAGACTATTATTATTATATATCGCATTACAATACATTTATTTATCGAGTTATTATTTACATAGTTCTATTCTACATTATTATATATAAGATACAATTATTACATGTAAACTCACACGTCTGATGTCTAGTATTAATAGACTATTATTATTATATATTGCATTACAATACAAGCGCTTTTGGATTTTCGAAGAAACAGCGCTATATAAATCTATTATTATTATTTATTTATCGAGTTATTATTTACATAGTTCTATTCTACATTATGATATATAAGATACAATTATTACATGTAAACTCACACGTCTGATGTGTAGTATTAATAAAGACTATTATTATTATTATATATTGCATTACAATACATTTATTTATCGAGTTATTATTTACATAGTTCAATTCTACATTTTTATATATAAGATACAATTATTACATGTAAACTCACACGTCTGGTGTGTAGTATTAATAAAGAAATTATTATTATTATTATATATATAGATATACATGGACCAGATGTTGGAAGCCTGATTAATCTAACCAGTATAAAGGCCAATCTTTAGTTCAATTTGCTGACTTGTGAACTGCATATTTGAGGTTAAAAACCTGTTCCTAGAGGAGAAATAAGAAGTACTTTTCTACTAGTCTTGCTAGACTTGGAAACAAATACCTTCTACTAAGAGAACCAAACCCATGGGTTAAGACTTAATCCAGGATTAGCGATAATCGGGCTTAGAACAACTGGCAGTTCATTTCAAGGGCAGTTTATTTTACCGCCGATGATCGTCTTCTGTTCGAGAATAGTGCAACAAGTTCCTTGACGTCACAAACCTATTTTGTTCTAGTCTCTTCAAAATATAGTTACCTGTGTACAAGTTAACTATTGCAATTTACAAAGATATCAATTACATAATATGATAACGATGCCTCAAACTCGTAAGTTTTTAAGGTTACGTTGTTTTATTTTATTTATATTCATTCTATTTTCCGAGATGCTTGTGTTATTTGTTATACATTATTTGTTTTATGCTAGCTTTGTGTTAAACTTACAATATGCCAAATAGCATCACTTATTGGCCGTTACGATACGGGTGTTATATCGGATTTAAACTATCGATCTGATATAATTATACATTTCATAGCATTATACTTAGTAAAGAGCGTGTATAGTTAGCAGACTAGCCTGTGTAAGTTATATGTACATGCAAGTTGTATAGGATGTCACATTTCGATGTATTATTTCGATTGTAGACTGCATGGCATCGATGTTGGACTTACGGCATCTAGTTCGGCTGGCAACAGTTATCAATGTGATGGTCTTGCACGCTGTTTGCTGGAGAAGACATTCGTTGCTGTAATCTTTGCCGTCAGAGCCACAGACAGGTCTATCTATCGCAGGACATGATCGGCAAATACAGACTGGTCTGCTTTGTACCACCATGCACATCGAATAAGGGGAGGTGCAGGGATTTGTTTGGCAAGGATCTGCATAATCAGTAATACGCTTTATGAAGTAGCCGTTTTACCTTTTAGTAATGCACGTAGAAGTATATGGATCATTTGTATCATGAACACAAGTATTGCGCATGTATTGCCCGCAAGCATCAAAACATGAGTTGGATAATTACTATTATGAATGTTCAGAACATCCACACTAACAATTTCACTGCTCGTAATAAAGTATATATAATATTTTACAGATTTCTAAAATGTGGAAATCATGAACAAATTTCAAAACAATGCCAAGAATGCTGTATTCGTAACGGCTTCTATTGACCGGAAAAGTAAATATAGTCGGCAGTCGGTATTTACGACATTATACCGTAATCGTATCATCACGTCCTCTATGCACATGGTACGGAATGGCGCGGGCACTTCTTACTTCCTGTTTATTACTCAGTAATGCGGTATGCTTTACACTGAGGTAGCGGTCAGGGCCGATCAAGAAACAAATAACAAATTTTCTACCGAAGTCGCAAAAACATAAGGAAATAATTAATAGATTTACATTGCTGGCAGGAACAATCCCTGCATTCAGCTCACTCCAGCAACAGTAACAATAACCACAAAGCAAGCATCCATACACAGGGAAACTACACAAGTGAACATACGCATCTCCGAGACACGAGTATAGTCCCGTGGATGGGACGCATATACTCAAGTACATACTTTACTGTACCTTCTAATAAGAATTAAGTTTAGATTTGAACGAGTTTACATCGTTAGCAGAGACAGTTTCTGTATTTAGCTTATTCCAGTCAATTATAGTTCTAGGGAAGTAGAGAACATTTAAGGCAGTCAGTTCGTGGTCCATAGGAGATTAGCGTCCACTGGTGTCTTTTCCTAGTTTTGGCCTGTGAGATCTTGACGAAGTCATTGGCCTTAATGGCGCTTAAGTTATTGATGACTTTATATAATAACATAATAAAGCCGGTTTGCCTTCCTAATCTCGCTGTTAATCATTTAAAGATGCTAAACTCAGATAGTGTCAATTTAACGTCCGGTTCTTGAAAAGGTTCCGCTCATTGGGATATGCATGCAGCAAGCCGTGGCAGAGATTCTGGTCATAAGCACCACAAGGCCACGTTTCATCAGCGGCATGCCATGTTTATTCAAAGCAACATTGAAATTAATGTCTTAAATACATACGGGTTTTATTTCCTTAAAGGAGAACTGAACACTTAATCAATCCGACGACTATACAAATGCGTATTCAAGAGAAATAAGTTCTGCTATTTTATTTCTTTGTGATGCACGTCTAAAAAGAGGAAATATAAAATAGCCGATTTTCCGCTGATAAAGCTAGTTTGCGTGGCGGCTCAATTCAGTGCATTTTCCCCCGTATCGTACGTCATGCATAATAAGGAAAAACAACCAGACCTTCAGCACAAAGAAAGCACAAAGAAAGCACAATAGTGCGCAATTATGAGTCGTTAGTCCATCTATTCATAGCCGAAAAGAACATGACAAAACTAATTTATTTCCCGTATCGTACGTCACAGATTACAGGAATTGAGCCGTCTGTACTTAGCTGTGGTTAGGAGGAAGATTTGCAGATTTTCTTTCCTTTGACGCAAAACACAGTAAAATAAATTTTGTTATGATCATGTTTAAATCTACTCATTGAGCTAAAGTTGATCTTAGGCTTCAGTTCTCCTTTAAGAAAACGTCATTAAATAAAATAGTATATAAACAGAATTCTGCTTATCAGTTTTAATCGTCTGCGGATTAAGCTAGCTGAAGGTTATTGTTACTAAAGTGTAAGGCACTTCTCCTGAACAAACAACACGCACTTTATTTCTCTCCATAAAGAACTATCGGCTTACCTTCTGGAGTTGGTGCAGGAGTCGTTGGTGGAGTAGTAATTGCTGTATTAAAAGCACATGCTTTCATTTACTATTAACTTTTTGAAGGAACAAGACAATGGGTATCTGAACGCACACATGTTATTTTCTTTGTTGAAATAGAAAATAATATTGAATTGACTGTTACTGTACAAGCAAAGGTAAATGCAGTCGCTCTTATATCTTATTAGTATTCGTATATTTTCAAATACATTTGTAAAACGACATACCGAACCTACGAATCATCTGGGTTTTTTTAACAAATAAAAGATGGTTCTCCATGTTTTATAACAAAATAATGTTCAAACTTCGTGCACAGTACACAATGCAGGCATGTGATTGGGTAATTACAGTGCATTATTTTTTAACAAAGCACTCCTGACACCAATAATGCACTCGACCCAGATCCTTTCATTCCATATGCGAGAATTCTCAAATTGTTGTGTAAATCCGAGAAAGGGAGACCTGATAAATGTTTGGGAAACCTCGACATTCTAACCGCATATCTAATAGCGAGAATGGCAGATAATTGCAAGAAAGGTAACAGTAGGATTTAATTTTGTCTCTCCTGTATGAATATATACTTTGAGACGAACAATTGCATAATCGCTGTTGGAAATTGTAATAGCTGATTTGCAAGCGTTGCAAGTACAAACAAGTCATGTAGTGAATAAATCTCGGCTTTGGAAAGCTTCTAAGTCTTACTGAAGAATTGGCTTTTATTTCCGATACCTTACTCTGTCAAACACCCATGAATTTTCAATTTGGAAAATATTTTCATCGGATTCGGAGTGAGCATGGAGGCCGGATTCAAGATTTCAATTCCTATGCAAATTACTGGAATCAGGTTTGTCATTTTCAAATGAAAGACACTATCAAAGAAAGTAGACTATCTATGAGTTAAGTCGGCTAAAGACTTGATATTTGAATACATGGCTCCAAGAGAAACGTTTTCGAGTTATTTATAATACTGATTCAATTGAAATCGCAAGACGACTTCACGTGGTATGTTTGTTTTCTCTCCGTCGACTTCACTGACCGAACGCCGACAGTAATTTATTCTTCTTTGCAAAGTTATCTACTCAGTTAGAATGATAAAATAATTCCTGTTTTATTCATTGTCTATTGAAATTATATTTCTTTGTGAAGATATTTACGAAAATTATTTTATTCAGTCGGAATCTTTGATTTCTTTTGAATTGGTTATTGACAACTGATTTCAACTGAAACGCACGGCTGTTCGCTCAGTTTGAATATTGTAAGGGTTAGAGACTTTATGTTTGTGTTTTATCGACAAATACAGGCACTTTCTGACTGTACGATGAACTCAAAATTTCTTCATACTGCATTCCGTCTTCGGCCTCATGCAGTATTAATTATTTTTCGTTCCTCATACAGCCAGCGCGTGCATGTATTTGGCGATGAAAAAGTTATCTCATGCTCGAGATCTTGAAAAACTGCGGGTGCACGAAGGGGACGCGAGTTTATTTAGCATCTTTTCAAGACTTCGAAAGTGCATTATTTTGTTATAGGAGAACCATCTTCTCTTTATTTAAAGTAAAAAAATCGATATACAGGGAAAGAAATTATCGTGCGTGCATCATAAGAAAATCAAACACGCTGAGCAGCCAATGAAATCGCGCCTTCTTAGGATGCTCTCGTAATTTATATTATAAATATTTTAATTACAATGTAAGTAACAATGTCTTTTTCTGGTCTTTTAAAATACGTACGCATCACCAATTGCAATCCAACATGAATAGAGATAATTTTATTTGCTTGCTTATGTCTTGCATGTCAAATTGCATGTCACATGACAGGGATTAAGCTACTTTACTACAGCCTTTGTATATCTACATACACAGCAGCACATCTTATTACATTGGGTAAGTTTCGACGTGTCACTGGCAATAACATGCTGTTGCCACTAAGAGTACTAGCATCCTGTTTACACGCAGTCATATCCAGGTAAGTCTAGTAATACGGTAAGCCTAACCTGGAACGCATTCTAAACTATTTTGTCATTTTCTAAACTATATTTTCTCTGCAAAATCTACTAAAAAATGAACTTACTTGAGGGGACTTTCAACTGTTCTGCAATATACATTGTTTTGAGTCCTTAAAAAGATAAAGCAATGCTATACAACGCGAAGGGAAAAAATACAACCGTTTAGACCCAACTTGTCTGCTCTGAATTTCAGAGTAGCCAACTTGCCTGCTCTGAAATTCAGACCGGTACCCAACTTGCCTGCTCTGAAATTCAGAGTACCCAACTTGCCTGCTCTGAATTTCAGAGTAGCCAACTTGCCTGCTCTGAAATTCAGAGTATCCCAACTTGCCGGTGTGCTCTGAAATTCAGAGTAAGCCAACTTGCCTGCTCTGAAATTCAGAGTAGCCAACTTGCCTGCTCTGAAATTCAGAGTAGCCATCTTGCCTGCTCTGAAATTAAGAGTAGCTAACTTGCCTGCTCTGAATTTCAGAGTAGCCAACTTGCCTGCTCTGAATTTCAGAGCAGGCAAGTTGGATACTCTGAAATTCAGAGTAGCCAATTGCAACTTGCCTGCTCTGAAATTCAGAGTACCCAACTTGCCTGCTCTGAAATTCAGAGTAGCCAACTTGCAATTGCCTGCTCTGAATTTCAGAGTATCCAACTTGCCTGCTCTGAAATTCAGAGTAGCCAACTTGCCTGCTCTGAAATTCAGAGTAGCCAACTTGCCTGCTCTGAAATTCAGAGTAGCCAACTTGTCCAATTCCAACCTATTCCAAATTATTTCCCGGTCTTTCCAAAGTAACAATTATCAATAGAAACTTTTTTGGCATCTTTTAAGCCGCAATACGAACCAAATGGCTTGTTTTAAAAATACTTGCAACAAGGTTTCATTTGTCTCGCTAGAAAATTGACGTTTAATTGGACTGGTTAATCGTTTTATGTACCTTTGTGCAGTTTCACGAAAACAACACTTTCTTAGATTCGTGAAATTCTACATATACAAATTCAGTTCCTTCTACATTTAAAAATTCCTGTTACCTCAGTATGGTAAGGGTACGCAGTGTAACAAAATGATCGTTTCAGCTATGCTGTGAACTTTAATTCTCAATCGTTTTGAGATTCGGTTGACTCAATCTGTTACAAATTGACGTTTCAAGCTATATCGTTGATGTTTGATATTCTCAAGCTGATCGATTAACCTACAAAAATTGAACCTGTTCTGCGTATCTTGACGGTCATTATTTATATGGACTGACGCTTCCAAAACCTTGTATGTACATGTATGTCAGCTTGCTTTTGCATTCTCCTCCTCCTCCTCCTCTGTTTTACAGGAACAGCTCAAGCTTTCTGAAACTGAGAATGTTCACTTTTATGAACTTTGTAAATATAAGAGTAAAAACTCAAATTCAAGTTAGTTTCACGGTTATGCTTATAATACCATAGGACAAATTAGGAACTTCCTAATTTTATCTTGAACTTTCACGCGTAATTTAATTTCACACTTAAAAATATTTTTTCAGCATCATAATTTGCCCTCCATCATATTAATGTGTGACTCGTGAAATTAGCCTAAGGGTGCGTTCGATTGACCGTATTCCGGAATAGGAATATATAGAATAGTCTCTGGAAATCACTGGTTCGGGCATATTTTACACTACAAAATATTATGGTTGCTGACAATGATATCCAGGATACATTTAGTATTCCAGTGGCTAAAACAATCCCTGTACAAGTGATTTGTAGTGATCAGATAAATTTCACTTGTGTTTGTCAAAAATCTACGTAATTTCCCTCGTCGAAGCGGCTCAGGACACGCGTGAATTTTTTCTCTGCTAGCGCCCGTGGTGGCAGTTAGTTTCACGGCTTAATTGGAGTATTTGTCGTTCCTCAGATTAAACGAATGCTTTCTTTAACCAATCACTGCGGATTTTTGCAGGAATAAAGTCAGTAAATTGTGGCTTATGAGCGATATCGACATTTTTAACTTCTTCAGTTGATATCGGAGACCAGACGAAACAGTTCTACAGCAACTCCATTTGGAGACTGCTGGGTCCTCGTTCGGAGCCCCTCGTTCATCTCCCGATTGACTGTTATTTTGAAAGCCATAACACAAGGTGCGTACTTTTAGAATTGGTGCTTGAAGCATGTCGTGACTCGGTTTGTTTCTCAGATAAAACAGGTCCAGATACGAATAAAAAAGCAACTCACAAGCCGCTGTGGAAGTAGTATAATCTTTATCTATCTCAATTATATACGCATTCTTATAATTACAAGTAATTTGCAATCTGACTTATGTTATGTTTTACACTGCTTCCAATACTTACCTCTCGAATGAGCGTGGAATACTGAAGATTCCCACGATGAACAAGGCTTGTGTGGATATCAAGCAGTAGGACTCGAAACGACGCCGTTGCAACCGACACTTCTAAAATTATTATTCAGTTTTGCGCCAATATTCGAATTTCGTGCCTTTTAGTTTGTGATTGGTTAAAATTGACACTTCGCGCGTAGTCGGAGATATTACATGTACGTGTTAGGCGACAGAAAGTCTGGTGCCATCAACTCCGGAAAACGTTTAATTCAAATGTTATTCAAGGAGCACTCATGCAATTTAAATCGGATGATAGTTTAATACAAGATGGTCAGAGAACCAGAACCGGAAAAGACGTTTTACGGCGAATAATATTTCTGTTGTCTGGGCGCGACTGATCACATCTGATACGAAATGAAATTCCGAGGTGCGCGCTAATACAAAGTACAATGGCAAATTTGCTACCGGCGAAGTGTCAACTTTAATAAATCAGAGCATGTGTTGTTTTAAATTAAAAGGCACGTACAAGCCGAGTAATTACTTACTTGCCGTTTCAACACATTTGCATGTGAAAACATATTACAATTGGATTGAATATCCCGCTAAGCGCGAACTGTCAAATTTAACCAATCGGATCACAAACTAGAAGGCACACGAAATTTGACACAAAACTGAATAATAATTTTAGAAGTGTCGTTTGCAACGGCGTCGTTTGGAGTCCTACTGATTTGTTTCAGCGCCATCCACACAAGCCTTGTTCGTCGTAGGAATATTCAGAATTACATGCTCCTTGAAGGTATGACAGTGATATACACATCATTTGTATATTTCAAATTACTTATAAGAATGCATGTATAATTTAGATCAAGATTACTTCCACTGTACTGTGGTACGTGAGCCATCGGCCGTTACAGGAGGTTAGCTATAGAGGATCTATTCCATCTCGGGACAGCCAGTATCTCAAAAACTAAACCAAAGCAAAACCAAAAGTCTCGATATATTTCGAGTACCCGATTCTAAGTACGTATAGGGACGTATCTCAAAATAGCAGTTACATGTACTTCAATCGGGATGTGAACATAAGAAATTCAAATGTAATTCTATGACTGTGTCTCGTGCAATGTTAAAATTATTAACCACGGCTAGAGTATAGAATACCCCGCCATGCTAGGTTGTAGAAGACACTGCTACCGCGATCCGCAGTCAGCTATAATAATATAGCATCGAGAGAATTTGTAGAAAACACTGAAATACCTCGCGATTCCAGCTAGGTTGAAGAAGACTGCTACCGCAGTCAAGGGCATAGAAAAACACCATGTGGAATTTTGTCGGCGTTCAAAAATGTTTGAATTTAGAGTGATTCTCAATAGAAATTTTGCCTTAGCAAAATTATTATTCACTTCGGGACGTTTATTTTCGTGTGTTATCTCTCGGACACATTTAACTCGGTAGTGAAATAGAGTAAAAGTAAATGTGTTCTCATTTATATTTATGTTCATAAACATAAACCGAAAATGCGGTTTATTGTCCAGCTGTGTGGGTAATTATTTTATCAAGCATTTAGCAAACACATTTAAAGTTTACAGTTAAATTCCTTCGGGTAGGGAGGTGTTTCACGTCAATGCTGTCGTTGGTTTTCTGTCATTACTGAGGTGTATACTGCAGTTGTTGTCGTCTTTCTGGCTCGATTAAATGCCTGTTATTAATGTATAAGTGTATAAACGTGTATATTCTCTTTTCAGAAAGCATGAATTGTTGTTGTATCATGTAAAGCAGAGAAGTAGGAGAATACGAGAGCAAGCTGACATACAAATTTAAGCTTTCGAAGAGTTCACGCTGCAGTCCATGTAAAATAATCAGCGTCTTATATTACACAGAAAAAAAACGGTCATTTTTAGCTTAAGAATCTCAAAAATGTTGAGCGGATTTCAAGTAAACGGACAGCTAGAATGATCACTTTCTAGGTATAGTCACCTGAATGTAAAAAAGCTTCGAGATCAGCCTAGACAAAACCTGTTTAGGAAAACATTGGATACTCTGAATTTCAGAGCAGTCAAGTTGGGTACTCTGAATTTCAGAGCAGGCAAGTTGGATACTCTGAATTTCAGAGCAGACAAGTTGGGTACTCTGAATTTCAGAGCAGGCAAGTTGGATACTCTGAATTTCAGAGCAGACAAGTTGGGTACTCTGAATTTCAGAGCAGGCAAGTTGGATACTCTGAATTTCAGATCAGGCAAGTTGGATACTCTGAATTTCAGAGCAGACAAGTTGGGTACTCTGAATTTCAGAGCAGGCAAGTTGGCTACTCTGAATTTCAGAGCAGGCAAGTTGGCTACTCTGAATTTCAGAGCAGGCAAGTTGGCTACTCTGAATTTCAGAGCAGGCAAGTTTGGCTACTCTGAATTTCAGAGCAGGCAAGTTGGCTACTCTGAATTTCAGAGCAGGCAAGTTGGCTACTCTGAATTTCAGAGCAGCCAAGTTGGGTACTCTGAATTTCAGAGCAGGCAAGTTGGATTCTCTGAACTTCAAAGCAGACAAGTACGTCTATAATCGTTTAATGATTTGTTTTCAGCTAATTGTGTAAACTTTGATTTGAAATAAAGTGGATCACTCCAGATTTTAAAATCATGCAATTCCTGGTGTCATTGATTCTTATATTCAGGGATTTCCACTTACTCTGCAATGTCCAACGTCTTATTTTCATAGTAAAAACAGACAAACCATGCATTTTGCAATTACATTTGCAATATTTCGTAGACATTATGGACATAACGAGTAAAATAGATTATTTGTCATAGCCTTTAAAAAAAGTCTCCTAAAAGACATGATAATTATCGACGTTTAGCAGAAAAAAATAGTTTGGAAAATGACAAAATAGTTTAGAATGCGTTCTGGGTTAAATAGGTCAGCAGTGGAGGATTAGATCTGAACCTGTTTTTTAACAATTTTTAGTACGTTTGACTATTCTTCAGCTTACTTTTAGATTACATTTCATAGCATTATACTTAGTAAACAGCGTGTATTGTTATCAGACCAGCCTGTGCAAGTTACATCAACATGCAAATGTTATAAAGGATGTCACATTTCGCATGTAATATTTCCATTGTAAAAGAATGGCATGTCCTCTACGTTTCAACAAGTTGGACTTACGGCATCTAGTTCGGCTGGCAACGGTTATGAATGTGTTGGTCTTGCACACTGTTTGCTGGAGAAGACATTCGTTGCTGTAATCTTTGCCGTCTGAGCCACAGACGGGTCTATCTATCGCAGGACATGATCGGCAAATACAGACTGGTCTGCTTTGTACCACCATGCACATCGAATAAGGGGATGTGCAGGGATTTGTTTGGCAAGGATCTGCATAATCAGTAATACGCTTTTTGAAGTGGCCGTTTTACATTTTAGTAATTCACGTAACAGTCTATCATTTGTATCATGAACGCGCCAGTTTACGAAAATATTTCACGCAAGCAGAAAAACATGAGTTGGATAATCGCAAGAATCTGCATAATCAGCAATACTCTTCTGCGGTAGAAATACATAAAAATAAAAGGTCAAAGGATTTAATACTGGATGAATATTTATTTTCTTTAAGGTTACATGAATTTTAGTTTCACAAAGTCATTTCTGCTACGATATTTGCATGTGTTTATGACTGCTACAATATTTGCATGTGTTTTTGAGCTGCTATGATATTTCATGTGTTTATGAGCGAGTGTAAACTGTACAGTTTCTATATTTATTGCATTTAGCGATTTAAGTACTAGTTTAAGTACAAGCATCAGCTGCAAAACTGATAATTTTAAAATGATGTAATATATATATTTAGTATATACCACACCAGTGAATATCACTTTTCGCGCGCTCTGATTGGCTACTCAAGCAGTGAATATGATTTCATATTCACCTCCGAGCAAAGCAGCGATCATCTCGCGCGAGATTTTGTCGATTTGACAGAAAATAAAATAACTATTTGGTGCTGGCTATTCACCTGGAGTGTGGTATATACTAAAACAATTATTCAGCTCAGTGTTGGTGAATAGTGGTGGATATTTACCTCGCCGAAGCGGCTCGATAAATATATCCACCACTATTCACCTCCACTTCGGTGAATAATTGTTAAATATACACCCGTTTGTAAAAACACTGCACTGGAAATATATATATACCTGTTGTATTCTTGTCAAACTTGACAGCTAAAACAATGGAGAACAAAAGATATATATCTATATATCTCAGAGCAGTGGTTTTTTGCAAACGGGTATATATATATATTCGTTCGTACTTTGCATTCACATCATGCATATTGTATACACCTATTCAAAAAGGTTGTCCGGTTCAAACGACAAGCGACATTCCCAGACAGAAATGAATTGTGGATATAACTGTCTAACTGTGCGAAACGGATAAACTACGGTGTAATTCGAATACTGATTTGAAGGAAGTCATTATTATTCGTCTTAAAGCTTTTGACTCCAAAACAAACGAATTCGGCAGACTTTTAGCTACAACCAAAATCCATTTCGGTCTGGAAATGTCGCTTGCCGTTTTCCGTTTTTCGGGACAACCCCTTTTGAAATAGCTGTGTATATCAGATATAACTCAGTCATGCCAAGCAAGCGTAATAAGAAGGCTGCTCAAAGTGACGTATAAACACTACATTCACAACTTTAAATGTTATATCATTTTAGATAATTATAATGTAAAACTGCATTGTTTGCTAGTGTTATATTACATGCATGTATGTATAAAGATGGATGTTTCAGAAATGTCACTGTAAATTAGGTTATCTTAACTCTAATGATCTGATCCTTCCTTGAATTAATGTACAGGATTACTATAACAGTAGCATGTATCGCAATATCCAAATATAATATTCGAGCACTCTAGCCTTACCTTTCGTGGTTGATACGGGCGTCGTTGTTGGTGGACCAGTCGTCGCTGTTGTAGAAATAAATCAACCATTTCAACTGCGCACGCTCAAATAACTTCATGAAGCAGTAATCGCCATAATTTTCAACTCAGGGATTTGAAAAAACTAAGATAACTAGATAAGTTACACTAAAATAGTCTCAGTCCCAATGAGACGTTATAAGATAAAGTGAGGTAAAAAGTCTACTCACGGCATGGTCCTCGGCTCGCCACGGCGATCTTCTCGTTATTCCTGCATGACGTTTCACGGAGCGTACACTCGTTGCCATACTCAACCCCGTCTGATCCACACACAGGACTACTTATAGAGGGGCATGATTGACACACACAAACAGGCTGTCCTCGATGGGCCATACACTTCGAGTATGGTGGAGAAGTGCAGCGATAGCCTCGGCATGGATCTGGATTGGAAACAATGTAAACTCGTTTTCGCAATGTTTCTATCCAGCCAACCAATACAAAACACAAACACAGCCTTCAAATGGTCAAGTCGTAGTTACTTTTTTAGCAAGAGTGCATTGCATTATATATGGTTTCAGAAAATATCCATACCCCCACGGAGGGTTCATTTGGTTGGACACGTCCACCACCCTGGATTTTCCGTTTCAGGGATGTTCCAGAAATGAACAACACGGAACCATATAGCTTCCAATAGTCCAGTTTCGTATTCAAAAATTACCGCTGAATGCAATGATTACAGACGCATGTACGCAGGGTTAGCCTCGTTCTGAAGTTAAACATTCTTACATGCCAGCGAAAAGGTGCAAAACGCAAAACTAAAACAATACACAGAGTTGTGAATAGCCCACCTTCTCGCTGGTATTTACGAATGTTTAACTTCGGAATGAGGCTAACCCTGCGTACATGCGTCTGTAGTCATTGTATTCAGCGGTAATTTTCGAATACGAAACTGGACTATTGCAACCTCATATAGCAAACAAATAACCACCCAATAACCCTTCGGACGCTCGAAACAAAAGCGAAGTCGACCGGAAAATGTGATTGCAATAGAACAAGGAGCGATTCAAGCAGTTCATGTTTAATCTTCCAAAACGAAATATGGAAAATGCCATATCTCCTTGTTTCAGGTAGTGCTATACTCAAAACAGCAACAAAGAAGTATTTCGAAGAGTTAGGTATTGAAAATGTGGTTCATTTTTGGAAATGAGTATTTAAAAAATAATAATGAATATTTCACAAAATACTGTTGTTGGATCTTTTGTGCTGTAGTCAATAGCAAAGGTAAGAAACGGACAATTTCAGTCATTTCTTCTTCATTCATTTTTCCAAAATGAAGCTATTCGTCTCAGCATTCATAATGACTTCTAGAAATACATCCAATCACATGCAGCACGTTTTAGCGATGCTTTTTTTCTAAAGTAGACGTTGAAGAAATTGTGTTCTACCTGCTTCCGTCGTTGGCTCTGGTGCGATTGTTGTAGGAGACTCAGTTGCTGCAAGGAGGTACACAGAATCAGAATCAGTCAAAACAACTCTATATCTAAATATCTAAAGACTAATAAAAGCTAAATATATCTATGCGAATCAATCATGAAATTAATTAAAGTGCCACTACGCTGACAAAAATTTACCATTTCGATTTGCCACTTTTTCAGTGTCAATAGGTCAATCAGTATCAGAAATATCCGAAATAGTAAAAAAAATCCCCAATGGGCATGTTAAACCATAAAATTTTAGGAGAGTTTACCGGTAAATTGGAAGCCGTTCTCAGTATACAGCGGAAGTGATATCATACACTTAATAGGACAACCTCGTGGCGCGAAATAGTGTGCATAAAAAAGTAGCCAACCTCGCAACGATAAATATAACTTTCTTCTTATGTACGTGAAGACGTTTTTATTAGAAATATCCGTTGTGTTCTGCAGGCGAGCGTTAAGTGTATGACATCACTTCCGCTGAATAAACCTTTCTTTCAAGCTGAACAAAGGGAACGGCCACCAGTAATGGTGGAGAAAATAAGACTTCCTGACGTTGTATCGAAAAACAATTTGAACTGGTAATAATATATCAACTCTACTTTATTAATATGCAAAAACATTTGATCGTAGTGGCACCCAGTTTAAACACACACCAAAATACACGCCAAAACAACATGGTTTCCTGATGGGACTGAAGGAACTATATTATTTGTGTCCTTAAAGGATGGGATAGTTAACGTCCTACATGAGTGTGATATTAAGAGATGGTTTGCTTATTTCTAGAAATTACATTTTTCAAGTAACGATCTTGTGTTGAAGAATGGGTTGGAAGCTATACTCCAGGAATTGTTTTTAGATCGTGAACGAGTTCACATAGTTCGTATGGTTAGGATGACGATCAAAAATCTGATTTCAACAGAACAAGAAGCGGTTCTAGCGGTTGATGTTTAACTTTCCAAAAATAATATGGGAAACACCGTATCTACTTGTTTCAGTTAGTACTATACACAAAACAGTACGAAAGAACAGTAAGGTATGTAAAATTCGGTTTGAATTTCAAAAACGTGAGTACTTGGTTGTTACAACAAAGCTGATAATTCACTTGAAATGAAAGTTGATATTGTTACCTTTTCCAGTTGTTGGCTTTAGTGTAGTTGCTGGCAGTGCTGTAGTTGTTGGGGCAGCTGTAGTTGCTGTTAATTAGTGGAAACAAAATTACTGTCTTTTCACACTATATTTCTCCATAGCATAACATTATTCCTTTCAAAATAATACAATTAGGCAGCCTTTTCCAAAGGGCTATCGATTTTACTTACGACAAGCTCCCTCGCTTGCTGTAGTAATAGGTTTATTCTGTTTACATGACGTTGATTGCAAGTTGCATTCGTTGGAGTAGGTTTGTCCATCTGAACCACACACTGGAGCTAAAAGCGAATTGCAGATCTCATTGCACACGCACGTTGCCTGACCGTTTATTGGCTTGCACGTGGAGTAGGGCGGAGATGTACAAGAGATTCCCTTGCACGGATCTGGCGGCAAAAATAAATATAAGAAACGTAGAATTTAACAGAAATATATTTCTTCTGAAGAAGAAAAACAACAATTCTTTATTTGTGCCCATAGTAAATAATATGTAATAAAGAAAAAGAGATGTTAAAGTAATGAGAGTACTGGGATACCTGAAGTAGCGAAGAAACTAATAAAGTAAGCCACCCTAAAAAAACTATTCGTTTCAGCATTCACAACGACTTCTAGAAATTCATCCAATCAACATGGAGCATGGAGCGATGCTTTTTTTTCTAAAGTAGACGTTGAAGAAATTGTGTTCTACCTGCTTCCGTCGTTGGCTCTGGTGCGGTTGTTGTACGAGACTCAGTTGCTGCAAGGAGGTACACAGAATTAGAATCAGTCAAAACAACTCTATATCTAAAGACTAATAAAAGCTAAATGTATCTACGCGAAACAATCATGAAATACGCTGACGAAAATTTACCATTTCGATTTGCCACTATTTCAGTGTCAATAGGTCAATCAGTATTAGAAATATCCGAGATAGTAAAAAAATATCCCAAATGGGCATGTTAAACCACAAAATTCTAGGAGAGGTTACCGGTAAAATCCTGTCCGTTATTATTGGAAGCCGTTCTCAGTATTCAGCAGAAGTGATGTCATACACTTAACACGACAACCTCGTGGCGCGAAATAGTGTGCATAAAAAAGTAGCCAACCTCGCAAAGATAAATATAACTTTCTTCTTTTGTACGTGAAGACGTTTTTATTAGAAACATGCCTCCAGGCGTTGTGTTCTGCAGGCGAGCGTTAAGTGTATGACATCACTTCCGCTGAATAAACCTTTCTTTCAAGCTGAACAAAGGGAACGGCCACCAGTAATGGTGGAGAAAATAAGACTTCCTGACGTTGTATCGAAAAACAATTTGAACTGGTAATAATATATCAACTCTACTTTATTAATATGCAAAAACATTTGATCGTAGTGGCACCCAGTTTAAACACACACCAAAATACACGCCAAAACAACATGGTTTCCTGATGGGACTGAAGGAACTATATTATTTGTGTCCTTAAAGGATGGGATAGTTAACGTCCTACATGAGTGTGATATTAAGAGATGGTTTGCTTATTTCTAGAAATTACATTTTTCAAGTAACGATCTTGTGTTGAAGAATGGGTTGGAAGCTATACTCCAGGAATTGTTTTTAGATCGTGAACGAGTTCACATAGTTCGTATGGTTAGGATGACGATCAAAAATCTGATTTCAACAGAACAAGAAGCGGTTCTAGCGGTTGATGTTTAACTTTCCAAAAATAATATGGGAAACACCGTATCTACTTGTTTCAGTTAGTACTATACCCAAAACAGTACGAAAGAACAGTAAGGTATGTAAAATTCGGTTTGAATTTCAAAAACGTGAGTACTTGGTTGCTACAACAAAGCCGATAATTCACTTGAAATAAAAGTTATATTGTTACCTTTTCCAGTTGTTGGCTGTAGTGTAGTTGCTGGCAGTGCTGTAGTTGTTGGCGCAGCTGTAGTTGCTGTTAGTGGAAACAAAATTACTGTTTCGTTTCACACTATATTTCTCCATAGTATAAAATTATTCCTTTAAAAATAATACAATTAGGCACCCCTTTGCAAAGGGCTATTGATTGTACTTACGACAAGCTCCCTCGCTTGCTGTAGTAATAGGTTTATTCTGTTTACACGACGTTGATTGCAAGTTGCATTCGTTGGAGTAGGTTTGTCCATCTGAACCACACACTGGAGCAAAAAGTGAATTGCAGAGCTCGTTGCACATGCACGTTGCCTGACCGTTTCTTGGCTTGCACGTGGAGTAGGGCGGAGATGTACAAGATATTCCCTTGCATGGATCTTCTGGTAACGGCAATGATAAAGCGGACGTTCGATATATGATATCAATAGAATCAATTTCATTTGACTCCTAGCCTGACATTGATACCTTTTTGCGTGACAAGTGAAGCAATATATCGAAAGTGGTCTGTTGGCATGGTGTTTGGAATCTTCTAGGCTTGTGAATGTATATGAAAAACGAAAGGTGACAGCGATGCAAGCCTGATGGCTGCAAGTACGAGTTTATGTGGAAACGTATCAAGATATTAAAGGAATAGAACGGAACGGGTATAAAGACAAACCATACCGTATTTACCTGGTTCTGTTGTTGGCAGCGCTGTTGCTGTTGGTGGGGGTGACGTCGCTGTTGAAAGCAAAAGTTGTAAGGATTGAGGGAATTGAGGAAAATAACACATTTGTAATGCAGCATTCTTTTGTTATCACTGTTTTGTTTTCATTACACACTCTAGCGAATAGGATATATACTAGACATGAAAGGCCTTCATTTGTGTAAACAGCACGTACATGTAGTTGTCCTTCCTGTCTACCCGGGACACATGTTTATTTATTGTACATAAAGCCACGAAAGGCCTTCAATGTGTAAACAGCACGTAGTTGTCCTTCCTGTCTATCCGGGACACATGTTTATTTATTGTACATAAAGACACCAAAGGCCTTCAATGTGTAAACAGCACGTAGTTGTCCTACCTGTCTACCCGGGACACATGTTTATTTATTGTACATAAAGACACCAAAGGCCTTCAATGTGTAAACAGTACGTAGTTGTCCTCCCTGTCTACCCGGGACACATGTTTATTTATTGTACATAAAGACACGAATGGCCTTCATTTATGTAAACAGCAACTAGTGGTTTTTAACCCACTGAATCTAGGAGACATTTTGTATAAAATGTGTAGAATTCCGCAAGAGTCCCAAATATCCCAGCCAGAAAATCCTCAGCCCTAATTTGGCTGACCAAAGGCAGGTGAAACTACTGAACCACAGAGTCAAATGTTCGAGCATTCCTCTGTATGTCATGCGGGAAGCTTCTGTAATGGTGGCGACATTTTGTTACACCTATATAGGGTAGTGTTTTTGTCCAAAAGGAGTCCAATATGGGATTTCCCCTAGACTAAGTCTTTTTCAATTTATCCTGGATAAATTCTGAGATAGGTGCTGCAAAATTGTATTTAGAAAGTATGGCGAAAAGAGGCGCGGGGTTACCAGCCATAAATCCACTGAAAAAATATTTAACATAATTGAATGTCATTGAGTAAATATAATGAAGTATCTATATATTCTGTCACTAAAAATTAATGAAGTACAGTAGTCTGGACAGTAAAGAACTTACGGCAATGTCCGTGTGAGATGACTTCGACGAGTTCGTTCTTATTACACGCAGCTACACGCATCAAGCATTCGTTGTCGTAGGACACTTCGTCGGATCCACACACGTACCTCACAATTGGAGGACAGGAAACTGGACACAGGCACGTAGGCGCACCATCAACAGCTACGCACGATGAGTAAGGTGGTGCGATACACTCGTAGTCAAGACACGGATCTGTATTTGTAGGACAGAAAATAAAGTCGGTAATGGTTACAAAACTTTGAAATGATATATCGCATACAAATGACATTGCAGTTCTCAGAACAGCTAAGATTAGAAACCATTATAGGCTAATGTCGACAGTAAGCAACTATAGCGAGCAACATGAAACAACTATTTACTCCTTATTTCTCCTAGTAATTTTATTGGATATCGTTCTATTTGGAGAGGTTCTACATAAATAAACATAAGTAAATAATGAATCAAAAACAATTTACGACTTTAAGGTACATCTTCGCTGCACGTAAGTCAGTTCATTGCTACTTTAAATTCGTAAAGTATAATTTCGGGTTCTTTTATTGCTCTTTTTACGATTTCCCCTTACCGGGTGGAGTTGTCGACACTGATGTTGTAGTTGGTGCTGTAGTATAAAACCAATAGCAGTAGGAAACATTAACATTGATGACATAAAGGTAGTTACAGCTTTACCGAATATAGACCAACCGTCATGCTTTGCGCGCTATGGCGGCCAGTTGTCTTCCAATCTTTTGAAACTCGTCACAGTCCTGTTGTTTTGTGTTATAGTTTCAATTGGAATCTGTTTTGGGAAAGTTTCTTTTGTAGTTCTGTTTAGTTTGATAGTTTCACAAAGCGAAACATCATGGTTGGACCATATTCTTTAAGCTTCCTTACACACTCAACAGTAGTGTACGTTGCTATCTATAAGCACGTTATGATAATTAGACAGTGATATGACTATAGAAGGCAAGTGGATTTTAGTCAATCAATTAATCAATCTGCTCTTTTGAAGGCATGTGTCCTATGTTATTCGCCCTGCAGCTTTCAGAAACCAAAGATGTGTTTTTCTTGGGAAACAATGTTATTATACACGTTACATGTTAATTTTCCGTGCTACTTTCGCCAGTTGGGAATAAGGCTACGATTTCTCGCATTACTTCAATGTCTCCAGGTTTCCTCTTGGTTTCGCTTTGTGTGAATAACACTTTTTGTTGTTGCAATACTAGGAAGAGAAACTAAGTACATTTATGTTACCTGGAGTAGGTGCTGGGGAGGTTGTCGGCCGTGGAAGTGTTGTAGCTGGAATATGTAACAAGATGCAATTTATTAGGTATTTTGAAATAAAACGACACAATTCTTGGTTTGCAATGACGTCACACATAATGCTTTTGATTCCTAAATGAAACAAAACGTTTTTGAAATTAGGGATAGGTCGAAAATCTATATTTGGGCAAACATTGTGAAGCAGAAAAGCATTTCGTTTCTGAGTTATAGGCGAACAAATATGAGAAGTTGTTACTGTAAAATGTATGGGCGGTCTTGATGGTAGCCATGGCCACCAAAACTTAAAAGTCTTAAATAAAGCGAATATTTGATCCATTTGATTTCGTTCATTAACAGTCACATTAAATTGAACTTCTAAACGTTTATAAAGTCCAAAACGTTTAATTTGGCACACATTTGTTGATTTCCATTACTATGTCAATGTACACTAATCTGTGCTACTTTCGCCAGTTGGGAATAAGGGTACGATGTCTCGTGTGTTAAGTGTACTTGTACAAGCAAGCACCACCAATTCATACTTATTTTGAAAACGTTTTGTGATAATTCGACGAGTGGGTTATTATGAAATAGATAAATAGTGGTATGAAAATGAAATAGATTAATGTCATTATGCCATGGGTAAGATTTGATGAAATATGATGTGAGAATAAATCACGTATGTGAACAATTTAAACTGGAAATGGTTTCTGGTTTAGCATACTTAACTTTATCTCCCTTGTCAACTTAATCTGCCTTGTCCACTTAATATAACCAGGCCAATTTAAATTGTTCGCGTGATTTATTCTTACATCATATTTTATCAAATCTTACCCATGGCATAATCACATTGATCAATTTCATTTTCATACCACTATTTATATATTTCATAATAATTCACTCTTCAAATTATCACATTTTCAAAATAAGTATGAATTGGTGGTGCTTGCTTGTACAAGCACACTAACACACGCAGTTTCAGGATCATGCGCAGTTGTACAAATCCTTTGGTTATTTGGCAGGTAGACGTTAAACAATGGGTGGCCCGCCAGTTGAAACAAAAGACATGAAGATTGCGCATGATCTTGAAAGTGGTTTATACTCCATTATTTCATACCCGGAAGTACAGGGATTTGTTAATATCGTATATCCTTGAAGCAAAAACGAGACATTTGAATTACCAATTTTCTAATTGCAGCGTAATATTTGAAAAAAGTGCCAAAAACTAGACTCTTGACTAAGAACTGTTTTAGCGTGGTACAGAGTCAGTTTCTTGCTATTTGTAAATTTAGACAGCCACTGAACCAGCCCTGATGAGAGCAGTTTTTGTTTTAAATTTTCACTTTGGATTAATACTTCAAATTAACTTTCACCATTCGAAAAGCAACACATATATCGTGAAATCTTTGGTAAAATCCATTTTAGCTCGGTACAAAAGTCAGTCTTTAGCCTGCTAGGTTTTGGCGCCCAATACGCGCTTTTGTAAAATATATCCTCTTAATGTATTAAGAATCAACTAAATCATTCTGTCAAAGTCTGATCATTAGTGATCTATTTGCACAACAACTGTATGTATGTACTTACTACATCGTCCTTTATGTGCGACCGTAATCAAATGGTTTCGTTTGCACGACTCATCCTTAAGAATGCAAAGGTTTCTATATGTCTTGCCGTCTGAGCCACACACTGGATTGGGTTGTTCAGTGCATCTCTCCGGACAGATACACGTAGTATCCTTGCCAACTGGTTTGCATGTGGAATATGACACCGTGCACTGCTTAGTTTGGCAGGGTTCTGAAACAAACCGGGCAACATTTAACAATAAGAGTAGGAGCTCCAGGTTTCTATTCAACGAATAGTGTGTTCCTGTCGATAGACTATTATAACAATAGAGTGTGTCTGTCGAGGGACTATTTAACAAATAGACTCCATTCTGTCGTGCGTCTGTCCTCTTCTAGAAGCACAGATGACGTCACAACGTGAAGAGAACAAAGAAGTGCGCCACGAGACGCATTCGAGTAACTGATGTTCTCTTTTTTTTAATTTTTTTATTTAATAGCTTAACTCAGGCTGAGAAACAGACTCTAGGTCCAAACGAGCTCAGCCTGAGACAAATACGAATACACTGACAATACATTACAGATAGAACTATGAATAATGTATTAAGCATGAAATGTAAAATATATGATGCAAAAATAATAATAATAATAGTGTACATTTGTACATTTGGTCGGCCGGCCAAGTACAAGTAAATAAGCGCAGAAAAAAGTTAGCGGCAACAAATAGTAGATGTGTTAGTAGATCGGCATTTAGAACAGATAGTTTTATAGGTTCTAATGCGATCAGGGTCAAAAGTTGAAAGCAAAAGCGCAAGATAGTGAGCTCGTAGCAATGTTTTGAAAGACGAAATTGAACTACAGGACTTAATATTTAAAGGCAGCGAGTTCCATAGAATAACTATGCGATTAAAGAAAGAATCCCTATAAGTCATCTGTGCATCTATAAAAGGACAGACGCTCGGCAGAATGGAATCTATTTGTTTTATATAATAATCGCAAACCAGAAAGTTTGAAAATATCCATCACAAGTTGAGAAATTGGTTGCGCGCGCTCATGACGCCATCCATGTGTGTGTTCTCTAATAACACGCGGCTCTTGGCCAATCAGAGCGTGCGTTTCAGACTGATTATGATATAATATAACAATAGAGTGTGCCTGTCGAAGGACTATCGGTTGATAGTTGGCCGTATAAATTGGATGTTCTTAAAACAAATATTAAAGCCCGAGAAGGCTGACTTCAATTTTTTTAAGAACAATAAATTTTCACCACAACAGTTCACCGTTATAGTTCACCACAGACAAACACACTCTATATGTCGTTATTGTTCATCACAAAATTGTCTTCCGCTCTCAGCGGGCACTATTATACAAATAGACTCTGTCCGCCGAGGAACTATCGGCTGATAGTTACCCGCGGAAATTTGATGTTCTTAAAACAAATATAAGCCCGAGAACGAAGTTCGAGGGCTTATATGCTAGTTTTAAGAACATCAAATTTCCAAGGGAAACTATCAGCCGATAGTTCCGAGACAAGCACAGTCTATTTGTCGTTATTGTTCATCACAAAATTGTCTTCCGCTCTCAGCGGGTACTATCGCCTGATAGTTTGCATCCGCGGACGACAACTATCACGTCACGTGACCGCTTTTGGCCAATGAACGCACGCCAAAATTTTGTGGTGAACTATAACGCGTGATAGACTCGCGGACGCGGACGACAACTATCACGTCACGTGATCGCTTTTGGCGAATAAGCGCACGCGAAAATTTTGTAGTGAACCATAACGCCTGTTAGTGCTCAGTAGAGGACGAACACTATCACGTCATGGGAGCGCTTTGTTTACATCCGCGGACGACAACTGTAACGTCACGTGATTAAGTTTATCGAATCAAAATTGGAGAGAATTTAGTGGTGAACTATGGCGGCTGATAAAAACAAACAGCAAGAACTGTGACTTTACCTTTTGCACAAACGCCTTTTATGATGTCTTCTACTCTGTTCTCGAGTTCCAAGAAGGAAGTTGCCATAAAGATGTCATCCTCACTGGAAGCTAGAGCCTGTAACTCACTCCTATCCACATTACTTCCTATACCCATTGCATACACGCGGATTCCTCTAGTTTTAAGTGGTTGAGAAGCTTGATCCAGGGGGGTGTAATTACCTTGGTCCGTTGTCTGTCTTCCATCGGTCATCACTAATGCAATCTAATTAATGCATCAGAGAGATAGATACATGTTTTCTTAATTTCTAACGAGACCTGAAACAACCATGGGGGCTGATCAAAGCCAGGACCAGGGATAATACACGGCAGATCGAATTGGAATTTAGCTTATTTACAATAGGAAAAACGTTGAAAACGCAATGAAAACATTTAGCTGCCCAAGAAACTACTACTTCCCCAGATAGATGAGACTAAAGATCAATTATAATAAAACGGCGTTAAAACAAGCACTCTGATTGGTTGAATACCATTTTCTAAAACTCTATGGAAACATAGAAAGTTGCCTTGAGCTATCAATCAATCAATCAATCAAAACTTTATTTAAAGTGCCTATGAAGCTTATTTTTTTATTTTAGATATCAATTCTACATCAAGTGAATAGTAGAATGGTACAATATATCTTGTTTTGCATGCTGTGCCGCTGAGTTAAGGAGGTTTTAATATCCAAAATGCTAATTACATGACGTCAGGGGAGGCATCTGCAATCACTTCTTAGTGGTTGTAAATGGGCGTTTCTACTGATATATAAAAACAAATTTCTAATATTATTTTATTTCAACCATGGGTATAACACTGACAATTTTTAAAATTTGTTTAATTGTAACAAAAAAAATTGTATAATAATTGATGCCTCCCCTGACGTCACGTAATTACCATTTTGGATATTAAAACCTCCTTAACTCAGCGGCACAGCATTCAAAGCAAGATATATTGTACCATTCTACTATTCACTTGATGTAGAATTGATATCTAAAATAAAAAAATAAGCTTCATAGGCACTTTAATAAGAGGGTGACACTAACTAGTAGAAAGTACTAATAAACTTGTTGCCCTCAACAATGATATAAATACAGACAATACGATTAAAATACACGATCAATAAACTAAAATGTCATTCACTAATTAATTAAACTACTGATGTCTTACAACTAGTTAGAGTTATCTTACCACGAGGCCTTAAACTAAAGCCAGTACGCTTTAAGGGTGTTTTCATGGACTGTCGGAAACATAGGAGGAGAGAATTTAACAGACATCTCAGAAAAGTTGAATGGAGCGATATTGTTACGGCAACTAGTGATATCGATATCTAAGCTGAACGATACTATATAGGTAAATTCATTGCCTGACGAGGGAATTCCACGTTAAATTGCACGCGAAAAACCGATATCGCACGAATCGCGAAGCGATGAGTGCGATATCGGTTTTTCAAGTGAAATTTAACGTGGAATTCCCGAGTCGGGCAATGAATTTTCTTTGAATCCCATTGCATCTAGTGATTTACGAAAATAAATAAAGAATATACTGAAAGTTGCTGAAATTCTCGCCACGCGCCAGGAACCCATTACGCGGTAAACTAACGAGCGAATAGGAATCAAGCTAAAATTAGACTGAGACTCACACGTTGTTCAACTAAAAGTGTAGTCGTTGCTCACAAAATTTGGTTTTCCGACATCAAAACTGGATTCTTATGCATGAAAACACCTGTATTTTATTTAGGTACACTTAATTTCGATCTAATCTTTACCAAGAAAGCGAAAGTGCATTAACTGGAGACAAAATTGTGAATGTTTGTGAAAGATTTAGAAAACCGGCGGCCTGTTGAAACCAGTTGTCGATAAGTGAAAATCTAAACTGAACCTGACAAACCGAAGAGCTGCTGCACAAGTATACGCATAATCTTGTAAGTATTAAGCCAGTGTTCCTTACTTTATAAGCAAATTCAGTACCAAATGTTAATGCTCAATTTCTGTCTCACAATAAATAAGCCTGTTTTTAAACTGTTGAATGTTTAATACTTGTGTTCAGTCCACTCGTTTCCAAAATTTTCCTTGTACCACGATTTTAGTACCGTTCTGTAGCCGTGCTTTTCGTCCTGTTTTTACTCGGTTTTCAGTCATTTAGCTTCTCTGTGTGAATATTACATTAATTAAATCATCAAATCCACGAAGCCCCTGTCCAGCTTTTCCGTTCAAAATCACACATTTTTGCTGTAATTGTTTTTGTCGTTTCTTCGGATAAGCTAGAGTCGCTCTTGTTCAGTCGAGGGCCAAAACATCATTTTTCGTGAAAAACGAAATAAAAGATATATAATTTTCAAGTTCTTTGACTACTGTTAACTTTGTGAATATCCTGGTTTGTAATTTTAACATGATTTGTGTCTCTGTTCGCGATAATAAAAATAAACAAAATATTTACGCGCGGGCTTCCTGTACATCGTTGAATACAGCTTTTCAAACCGTTGAATTCCACAAAATATTAAACGCTTCGTTAGCCAATCAGCGCGCGATTTTGAGTCGTGCTATGGGATTCTACGTTAAATCATGGACCTCTGCCTCCCGTTAAGAACTGTTCCCATGTCTTCCAGAGATCCTGTTTGGATTACCCCACTTGTAAAATATTTGATAAAGAAAAAACATAGACTATCTAATCGTGACAGAATACTAACTTTGAGTAAGAGGATTGCCGATATTATTTCATTGAACCGGAAGAACTTGGGATCCTGGGGAGAAATTGGAACGCGAGGATGGTGGAAGAAAGTGGACGCATTTTCTAGACGAAAATACTCACCCCGACCGACACTTGATCGTGAAACACTTGTGCAGCTAAACGAATACTTTGGTAACTTGTGTTCTGAACAGGATTATAAAACTCCTATACCCATTGTGGTCAATAGAGACACAAATATACCTCAGCTTACTATTTCCCAGGTTATGAGTTCACTCTCCAATTTGAAGAGAACTGCTCCTGGACCTGATGAAATTCCTTTTTGGGTGTGGAAGGATTACGAACCAGACTTGGCGCCTGTAGTCAAAGAGTTATGGAACTTATATTTACGCCTGCAAACCTGGCCCTGCCTTTGGAAAGAAGCCAACTTGAATCCCCTTCCTAAAGTGGATATTCCTGTGCACAACTCGGACTACCGTGGTATTAATATACGCCCGTGATCGCTAGGGCATTTGAGAAAGTGGTATTTCGCAGCTTTTGTAAAGATGATGTAGAGGGGCACCTTAGCACTACACAGTTTGCTTATCGGGAGGGGGGTAACTGTACCGATGCCTTACTTTGCATACAGCATAAGATATAAGGACAACTGGACGATACAAACTCTACTGCAGTTAGACTATTTGCAATGGATTTCTCGAAGGTCTTTGACTCGGTTAGCCATTACATCCTGTATGAGAAAATTAAAACGTGGCCCATGCACCCTATGATCATCAACTGGTACATCGGCTTTCTTAAAGACAGGAAGCAGCGTGTTGTTTTAAACGGTATTATCTGTGATTGGAAAAGCGTCAATAGAGGGACAACACAGGGAAGTGTGAGTGGCCCATACTTGTTCAACATTTTCTTAAACGACTTGGATCTTCGTAATGACAATAAAGGCTGCTCTTTAATCAGGTATGCGGACGATTCGACGATATTGGTTCCCATTAATAAAGCTTGTGCAGAAATCTCGGCAGAAACTGTTCAACAATTTTTTGATTGGTCTGATCTAAATTCTATGTCATGTAATTCGACTAAGTTTAAGGAACTTGTATTCCGAAAGAAAAATAACTTAGAGCCCTATACAATTATCAGAAACATACCCCAATGAACGGAGCTCACTATTTTAGGAGTGACTTTTCAGTCGCACTGTAGATTCTCCTCACACATAAGAAGTAAGCTCAACAAGGCTAATAAATGCCTATTTGTACTTAGATCTCTGAGAAAAGAAGGATATAGCCAGACAAAAGTAGATCACCTATTTTACAGTATCGTTCTACCTAACATTACCTATGGCCTTTCAGTTTATGCTGCATCTGATGCAGAACTTACAACCATTCAGTGTTTTTTTAGATCGTTGTTTCAAACGTAAATATATATCTAAGCATATTAAGGTACATGTACATAGTCTGTTAGATCTAGAGAGACAGGATAAGCAGATATTCAACAAATTTAGAAAACTCGAGCTACATCCCATAAATGATCTCCTTCCAAAAGCTAAAGTTACTCTTTAAAGCATAGTCTACTCCGTAAAGTTAATACCTCACGTTTTCAGAACTGTTTCATTAATCGTCTCATTTTTAAGTACAACTTGGCTGTCTAAACCTTTAATTGTCACCTATGTTAACCTCGCTTGCATAGTTCTAGCCTGCGTGAGTGGCCGCTTCTTGTGTGATCATCGAGCAGACTTCCCTTGTTTGGGTGGGCCCGTTGGGTGAGCGCGCAACAGGCGGTTGCTTTCGCAGGCTGGCATAGTTGTACATATTAAGAAATAGATCAGATGTTAGGAATTATATTCTAGATTTTTACTTCAATTTTTATATTATTGCTTGCCTTTTTATATTAGTTCCTTCATTTAACATGATTACAACATTATTATTATCAGTATCATTAACAGTATTTAATATGTATAGACAATTGTATTTGTTAGTATTCCGTATTTTATTAGATTAATTGTAACATATTATATGTATTTATCAATGAATCAAATACCATTATTATTATTATAAGTAAAGCTAGTTGGGAGAATTTACGTTTTCACACAACCATTTCTCGTTCTCCCAAATTCTATATCTCTATGGAAACACGGAATAACTCATAACAAAACACGCAATAACTCAAAACATGGAATAACTCAAACACCGAGTTCAAAACGAGAAAACGTTCACTCAATATTTGATAACGAAAACGTAAAATCTCCATATCTTTTCTATTTCTTAAACTCATATCTTCCATAAAAAGGTATTTGTCTCGGTAACAAATATCTATTTAAAGCTGTTGTTAACAAACCTTTTGGATATTGGGACCTCTCATTCCAGTTGCCTCAGTGAAAATGGCCGAGTCAGCCAGGAGAAGAGCCTTGTCGATATATGTATAGCCCTTCTGCCATTTCAATTTATCGATAAGATCATCATAAGCCTCGGATGTTATTCCATCTCCTCGCAGTGTGTTAAATCTAAATGCAACCTCTGCACCAGTGCTATAAACTACAGCTGCGATGTGTGTCTTAGCAGGACCAACACCAAACTCGCTGATAATTGCACGGATAAAAAGCTTCATTCGTTCCCAGTTTCTGCGTCCAATGCTACCAGAGGAGTCCACTAGGAATGCAACATCCGCTATAGCTTCGCAACCAAACACTTGACAAAAACAAAATGTAGATACATTACAATCAAGTTCAATGGATACCTGTACGTTTTTTCTCTATAGAGGTTTTGCACCACCACGTGATGGCAGCCATGTTGGTGGCCAGAACAATGAGATTTGTTCAATCATGTGAAAAATTAAATCTCAAAGGAATAACATTCTATTGTTCTGGCCACCAACATGGCTGCCATCATGATCACGTGGTGGTGCAAAACCTCTATTGAGCAAGCAAGCAGTTGCAAACGTTTGATTGTGTAGCTATTTCAACAGTAAAACTTGTAAACTTTATTTTTGTTTCTGGCCTGCTTGAGCATTTTCTTTTCTTTTATAAAGAGTTTCATATCCGGAAAGATTTTCATATTTCATACTTTGAGGATAAGGAAGCATCATGGATATTAACATTAACATACAATGCTCATCATGGAACTTATACTAAAACATTTCACAACTATTTCGTTTTCTGAGAGACCGAGATTCTTCCAAACAGTGGAAGAAAAACGATTTATAGAGGGAATCAAGTTTCGTAATATCTAATAAAATGGAATACAGAAACAACTAAACAATGATAATGTTTTGACTGATTGCATGTTGTCTGGTTGAACAACTCTTGACGTCGAAACTTAACATAGGATTCACAGATCGTAGTCACAGCCTGTACAAAACTACTTACCACATTCTGCTTGTGACTGAATTCGAAGAGGAAGGTTTTGTTGACAGGCGTACCGTCGTATTTCACACTCGTTTTCGTAGGTCTTGTTGTCTGAGCCACAGATCTGCTTCTGTATTTCAGGGCAGGTCTCGGGACAAACGCATGTAGCTCGGTCGTCTACTACTCTACACGAACTGAACTGACGAACAACACGGCAGTCGAAATCTTGACAACGATCTGTGTTCAATGAATGATTGTGGATCAGTTGTGAGCACGACAATGACAAGCGTTGAGTTGGTTGTCTCTTAGTTTTCAGCAAAGAAAGCAAGATACAAAGCCACTACGCTTTTAACGTTTGCATGGCGTTCTTTAAAGTGCCTATCACCCTTTTGCAATTTTGATAGCTTATGAACCTCCGAAACGTTGTGAGTACTTCTGTGAAGAAAGTTTTGGTTTGAAGTGAATACTTTATGTTCTACGCTTGTTTGAAATCGTGTAAATGTGACCTTTCCTGACCCATGACCGCGTAATTAAAAGCCTGGGTCGAAACCTGGGTAGACGTCATCTTGACGTCATATAATTAATTCGGCTTTACAATCATTTGAAGAAATACTTAACATGTTGACTAAAATGACTTTTTTCTTTACTAACAAATCAAAAACTGTGTATATTTTCTATGCATCGATGTTGTTGTGATAAAAAGACGCCATGGGGAATAATGCATTAATGAGATGACGTTTCTTACAATGATTTTTCTTTTACCCTAATCTGTGCGATGAGTGGATTCCATATGTAAAATAAATAGAGATCACTTCATAGCAAGCGAGCGACGAGTGAATAAAACCAGTACAAAGCATTTGCTATGCTGTTATCTGTTTATTATACATCACACGAGAATAAATAATAATATGTTTAATACTTAAACGGCTCAAATTAGCTAAGTGCAATTGGCAATGCATGTTGAGTTTTGATATAACTGTTTAAAATGTACCTTTAGGTTTCAGTCAGATTCAATAGACCAATCGAAGGTAATTTCCACCATCTTTACCCATGCCCAAACGTGGCGCGAAATACAGTGTTTGTATGGCAATCCGATGCCAAATAATTTCCGTAAAATCGAATTTCTGAGATATTCTTCAAATATAAACTTAAGATACCAGGTAAAAGATTAACTGATCGAAATTTGAGGGATGTATCTGTGCTGGGAATCGTGCAATCGTGTTTTTAGTTTCCCATACATTTCTCTGTAAATTTTCCCGCGTTATGTTTGCCACGCCATGTTTGGACATGTAGGGGATGTTTGCACATCTTGTAGGGGACAATATGGTGGAAATTACCTTGGATTGGTCTATTCAGTCACTATATCGGATTCAATCACATAGCAACGACGACGCTTTGTTGGCTTTGGAAAACTAGTAGTCAGGAATGACATCTTTCTTTTTCTTGCTAAGTGTATTGTTGTTATTTTGTTGATCCATAAATTAAACTAAAGAGCAGTCACAAGAAACAAAGCGACAAGAGCCTTCACAACCTTCACGCTTCAGCCATTTCTCAAAAGCAAACCGAGAAGCCATCCGAGTGCCATTCAAATTCTCGAATCTCATTGGTTAATTCGCTGTTTTCTTGTTGCTGATTGGTTATATTTTTCACATGTGAAAAAGCTATATGCGATGGTGATTGGACGTATCACTATATTTCACATGTGAAAATATAAGTTATAGATTTTTACGCACGAGCTTTATGCAATGAAATTCTCGTGAAATGTATAATAAAGCGAATTTCATAACGCAAAGATACTGTAGAACAATAATAACAGACAACAAATATTGATGAAATAATGAAGTAGTACTAGAAATAGTAGTACAATTTTCAGATTACCTTGAAGACGTTTTTTCGAGGTGGTAGGTGGTTGAAGAGTTTTAGCTGGAAGAACATATGGAATGATGTGGTCAGTTGTGTAATTTTAATGTAGATAGTATTTTTTGATGTTGAAAGGTAATTATGAGGAGAAAGTAATTAATTTAGGATTAAGTTTCATGAAGATTAAAATAGAGCTTGTCTAATGGGGAAAAGGGATATCTAGGTTACCCATTTTTGTTTTACTTCTTTTGAGTACCATATATTCGTTGTCATTGCTATCACTGTCAGCTGCTGTACCAGCGATATTTCAATACTTTTCCAGCATTGGTGGTGATTCAAATTAGTCAAAGCTATTCTGTTTATTTAATTTCGTTATTGTATTATCTATTCTGTTTATTTATTTTATTAACAACACATACCATATAAATTATGTTCTAAGTTGGGTGTATTTAATTTTTTATTCTATCGATATGTCGATAGCGAGACAGCTTTCTACAGTGATGGTGCTTGAAAATTAGTGTGAATTATCTGAGAGATTGCTTACGAAATGCGTTGAATTGTTTAAAAAAGACGAAGTTTGTGTCGATTTCTCTCGTCATGTTATTAGTTTCTGTTTGATTATTAAAAAGAGTGATTTTACTATTGTTGTTCTTGTTGTTTCCTAACCATTTCTACTCTAATGAAATTGGTAACAAGTACTACAATACTGAAATTAAGCAAATACTTGTTACTAAGCTCGATCCCACGAAAAAAAATTTTAAACAGTACATACGGCATGGGAAGTTGCTGGCTATAGTAATCAGTCTGTTCTCTTTGCAGGAAGTAGAACGTAAAATGCACTCGTTGCTATAATCGTTGCCATCGGATCCGCACACTGGTCTCAGGATTTTTGGACATCCACGTGGACAGATACAAACAGGCTTGCCAGACATCGCAATGCAGGTTGAATAAGGTGGTGATGTGCATTTGTACTTAAGACAAGGATCTAAAAATCGAGTTAAAGTCATTGTGATAAAAGACGTCATCCCTCAGGGCAGTAAAGCGCAGTAAAGTAGTATGCAATGGAATGTTCTGTAGTTTAATGCTTTTAATAATATACGCAATATCCCACACTGTTCTTTCTTAGATTCTTATACACTTGGATGCACTGCATTCCTGTCAAAGTTCACAAAACTATAAATTTAAGGGTAGATATGGAAACTTTGGCCTGGATTCCTAACTTCCTTTGTGACTATTTCAAAGTTCTACCTAGCAGTCACTCACTGGCGTGTAACAATTACCTTGGATTGTTGTTGGTGCTGTAGTTGTGGCAGGCGTTTCGGCTTCAAAAGGCAGAATAAAAGCAATAAATTAAATATATATTTCTTGGGGGGCGGTGAAGAGTTTTTAATAAACAATATCATGCCCGCCTCAGTACTGATATAAGTCGAAGCTTAGTTGTCAAGTTTTGATTGTCTATAAATATTTCTGGGTTGTTTCACTTTCTATTTAGATAACAAAAAAACAAGCTGAGAATTAGAAGTTCATTTATTTAATTTTTAACTTGTTCAACCCCAATTTTTACCATCAATTTCTGCTGGATTATGAACCAGTTCGAGGATGTTTTGTGAATATTGTTTTAACATTAATAAATTGAACAATTAGACTATGAGCTCGAAGTTTCTATCGGCTCTGATAGTTGACGAGGAGCGTAGCTATCAGCCATAGAAGCTGAGAGCGAGTAGTCTAATTGTTTTAGTATAAACCAACTAGTAGTACAATCTTAAACAAAAGCAAGATTTTAAACATTTTGACAAATTCGCAGCCATTGTTTTGCTTTTGAAAACCGTTTTTTCGCTGCTCACTATCACGGAATAGATAGTGAGTAGCTTAGCCAATCAGATTTCAGGATTGGTGATAGAACGCTAGTTGGTTTCTACTAAATTCAAATAGAATAAGGCAAATGCGACATCTAGCTATTATATAAGCCATGAAAACAGATTTGGATAACCACAAATTTACACCAAAATGTTGCCTTAAGGTCTCGATAAAGGTTCGAAATGTTAAAGTTTTGAAAATACGTTTTTTCGCAAATTCCAAATCTAAATCCCTAATCTAGCATCACAAAAAAAATCAAACTAAATTGTATATTTTAAAAAGCCTTGAAAATGCGACTTTCTGATTTCCCACTAAAAAGGGCGTGAAATATGATTGACAGCAGCTGACAGCACATGTTATGATTTTCTGCGATACTTTTCGTTCGTAAAGATGCAATACCCAAAACGTTAAAAGTAGATCGTTCATGGTGGTATAAAAAAAAAGAAGAAGAAACCAGAAAAGCAGCTTGTGAGTAAATTTGTCAGCGGGTGTAAAGTTATTAGGACAAACATTGGCTGGAGGAATTTATTAAGTTCCAAGAAGTTAGAATCATCGAAGACCGAAGTCCAAAAAGAATCAAGCAATGACGTTTTGTTATCTTCAAACGACCAAAGATTTCCAGATAATTCAATGCAGGAAGCTAAGGTTTGCCGGTTTTACATGTACTGTACATGGTGTGGAGCAACGCTTCAATGGTTTTCCATTCTCTGATATTAATTGTTCGCTTACTGTGGTACCATTTTCTGTACTCCTAAAAGAGTATTTCTTCTTTGAAATTAAACTGGAATCGACACTAGTTTCTGTAAAAGTATCGTAATATCGGGCATCGGTAAACTGATGTATTTTCCTTCGGTGTGAATAATATGCATTAATCACGGTTGTTAGGTTGGTACACGTGGGAATTGAAGCCTTATGCATATACGGCTTCGGGATATCAATGTTTTTCATCCAGGTTTCGTTCGACTAGATACAGCATCAATTGTAATGGTAAATTTTCATATATTGGTGGTGTAATATTGACGGTTTGAAAAGTTTACTCATTATGCTAATTATTTGTTGATTATATTCTCATACTAATTCATTTTCAATGTTCTCTGTCACCGTTCTCGCCCAGAAGCCTTCTGTTTTTAAACTGCAGCTATGTAGAGGCGCTGGAGCAGCTTGTTAATGGCCGCGTATTATCTCGGCAACACCTTTTTAGAGAGCAGGCTGCACATGGAAGAAAGGGATATTGTTTTTTTCAATCAGAATCTCGTCGCGGGATTAATTATTTGCCATTAGTGGCTCACTTGAGAGCAAGCTGTTTCAGTTCTCTGAATTGTGAGAATTTTGAAATTATTTTTTGTTCAGGTTTTATGACGTGGTTTGTATCAAAATGAGATGAAAAACTATTTTTTAAACTTTGAAAAGGGATAACATCTGTAATACGCAACATATAAAAAATCCCTATATTTATTTTAGACACTTTAGTTGGGATTCGAAAGGGATAATTAAGAAAGGGCTGAACTCCTTCTGGCGGACGGAGTCATTTTGCGTTGAAAAGGGTTAGGTGCACTTTAATTGCGACGCTGCATGAGCTTTTTTCCGAAATGACACCTCGAACCTTTATCGAGACCTTAACACAACCGAAGAATAGGATTTTACAGTCATACGAAATATATTTTTTTTCCTCGATCTCTCTTTTAGCGATGATATTGTTACTTACGACATCGACCAAAGGCAATCATCCTGACCCTCTTGTTTTTCTCACACGAAGTCAATCGCAGTATGCACTGGTTGTCGTACGTAACACCGTCTGATCCACACACACGTCTGAGTATTCTAGGACAGCCTGGTGGACATTCACAGACCGGCTTACCTTCTCGCACTCTACATGCCGAGTAAGGACGTGAATCACAGCTAAAGCCAAGACAAGGATCTGCTAGAACAAAGGGAATTCGGTTAATTACATACAACACTGCTAGTGATCATCTCGCCTTAGACAGCATAAGATCAGTGTAGAGTGTTACCGTGTACATTTTACCGATATGTCCAGAAGCCTGCCTGCTTCAATAAACGGCGAAAAAACCTTTGTATAGCTGGTCTAAGTGACCTAAGTTCGACTTCTTTCGTTAAATATTTCAACTGGCATCGAGAAAGTGTGATAGATATTTAAAAAATACACAATAATCCGAAATCGCCATCTTCTTATAGAAGACAAAGAAATTATGCGACTGCTCTAATTCTCAAGGCTAAGACAGTCTATTACAAAAACATTTATGAAACTTTAGCTGATCCCTTGTTGTGTACAAACGGACTCCTCGATCCCATCAATTATGGCAAATAATGTTCCAATATCCGATCCTTTAGAAAAAGCTCAGATATTCAATGAATATTTCGTAAGTCAGACAATGGTAAACGATAATGATGTTGAACTTGTCATCTTTCGTTGTGGGCTCACAAGAATACATATTCAAGTTAATTGACTCTTTAGATTACACAAAGGCTTGCAGGTACGACGGTATCGGTAACAGAATCATTAAAATGTGCTCCAGTTTCCTCATCAGTGAAAATATGCTAACGTCATTCCGTTATTTAAACATAGCGCCGCAATGGTGTGTGTTTTTGCTGTTGCGATAGCCTGTGTAGCCTGTAAGATCACATGACACTACGTCAAAGTTTGGGCTACCTGGCATTAAAAGAGAGGAAGATACGGGCATGTACTTAAAATCACGTGACCGATGACGTCATCGGTACTACAACACCACTAAGTATTTGATGGGAACCCAATACCATGTTTGCTTATTTTTAGAAATTACATTTTCAAGTAACGATATTGTGTTGAAGAAGGGGTTGGAAGCTATACTCCAGGAATTGGTTTTAGATCGTAAACGAGTTCACATAGTTCGTATGGTTAGGATGTCGATCAAAAAATCTGATTTCAACAGAATAAGAAGCGGTTCTAGCGGTTGATGTTTAACTTTCCAAAAAGAATATGGAAAACACCGTATCTACTTGTTTCTGTTAGTACTATACCCAAAATAGTACGAAAGAACAGTAAGGTATGTACAATTCGGTTTAAATTTCAAAAACGTGAGTACTTGGTTGTTACAACAAAGCTGATAATTCACTTGAAATGAAAGTTGATATTGTTACCTTTTCCAGTTGTTGGCTTTAGTGTAGTTGCTGGCAGTGCAGTAGTTGTTGGGGCAGCTGTAGTTGCTGTTAGTGGAAACAAAATTACTCTCTTTTCACACTATATTTCCCCATAGCATAACATTATTCCTTTCAAAATAATACAATTAGGCAGCCTTTTCCAAAGGGCTATCGATTTTACTTACGACAAGCTCCCTCGCTTGCTGTAGTAATAGGTTTGTTCTGTTTACATGACGTTGATTGCAAGTTGCATTCGTTGGAGTAGGTTTGTCCATCTGAACCACACACTGGAGCTAAAAGCGAATTGCAGATCTCATTGCACACGCACGTTGCCTGGCCGTTTCTTGGCTTGCACGTGGAGTAGGGCGGAGATGTACAAGAGATTCCCTTGCACGGATCTGGCGGCAAAAATAAATATGAGAAACGTAGAATTTTACAGAAATATATTTCTTCTGAAGAAGAAAAACAACAATTCTTTATTTGTGCCCATAATAAATACTATGTAATAAAGAAAAAGGGATGTTAAAGTAATGAGAGTACTGGGATACCTGAAGTAGCGAAGAAACTAATAAAGTAAGCCACGCTAAAAAACTATTCGTTTCAGCATTCACAACGACTTCTAGAAATACATCCAATCAACATGGAGCATGGAGCGATGCTTTTTTTCTAAAGTAGACGTTGAAGAAATTGTGTTCTACCTGCTTCCGTCGTTGGCTCTGGTGCGGTTGTTGTACGAGACTCAGTTGCTGCAAGGAGGTACACAGAATTAGAATCAGTCAAAACAACTCCATATCTAAAGACTAATAAAAGCTAAATGTATCTACGCGAAACTATCATGAAATACGCTGACGAAAATTTACCATTTCGATTTGCCACTATTTCAGTGTCAATAGGTCAATCAGTATTAGAAATATCCGAGATAGTAAAAAAATATTCCCAAATGGGCATGTTAAACCACAAAATCTTAGGAGAGTTTACCGGTAAAATCCTGTCCGTTATTATTGGAAGCCGTTCTCAGTATTCAGCAGAAGTGATGTCATACACTTAACACGACAACCTCGTGGCGCGAAATAGTGTGCATAAAAAAGTAGCCAACCTCGCAAAGATAAATATAACTTTCTTCTTTTGTACGTGAAGACGTTTTTATTAGAAACATGCCTCCAGGCGTTGTGTTCTGCAGGCGAGCGTTAAGTGTATGACATCACTTCCGCTGAATAAACCTTTGTTTAAAGCTGAACAAAGGGAACGGCCACCAGTAATGGCGGACGTTTCGATTTAATATTCGGAGCTAAAAACGTAAGACTTCCTGATGTTGTATCGAAAAATAATGTGAACTGGTAATAATATATGAACTCTACTTTATGAATATGCAAAAACATTTGATCGTAGTGGCACTTTTAACATACACCAAAATACACGCCAAAACAACATGGTTTCCTGATGGTACTGAAGGAACTATATTATTTGTCTCCTTAAAGGATGGGATAGTTAATGTCCTACATGAGTGTGATAGTAAGAGAGGGTTTGCTTATTTCTAGAAATTACATTTTTCAAGTAATGATTTTGTGTTGAAGAAGGGGTTGGAAGCTATACTCCAGGAATTGGTTTTAGATCGTGAACGAGTTCACATAGTTCGTATGGTTAGGATGTCGATCAAAAAATCTGATTTCAACAGAATAAGAAGCGGTTCTAGCGGTTGATGTTTAACTTTCCAAAAAGAATATGGAAAACACCGTATCTACTTGTTTCTGTTAGTACTATACCCAAAATAGTACGAAAGAACAGTAAGGTATGTACAATTCGGTTTAAATTTCAAAAACGTGAGTACTTGGTTGTTACAACAAAGCTGATAATTCACTTGAAATGAAAGTTGATATTGTTACCTTTTCCAGTTGTTGGCTTTAGTGTAGTTGCTGGCAGTGCAGTAGTTGTTGGGGCAGCTGTAGTTGCTGTTAGTGGAAACAAAATTACTCTCTTTTCACACTATATTTCCCCATAGCATAACATTATTCCTTTCAAAATAATACAATTAGGCAGCCTTTTCCAAAGGGCTATCGATTTTACTTACGACAAGCTCCCTCGCTTGCTGTAGTAATAGGTTTGTTCTGTTTACATGACGTTGATTGCAAGTTGCATTCGTTGGAGTAGGTTTGTCCATCTGAACCACACACTGGAGCTAAAAGCGAATTGCAGATCTCATTGCACACGCACGTTGCCTGGCCGTTTCTTGGCTTGCACGTGGAGTAGGGCGGAGATGTACAAGAGATTCCCTTGCACGGATCTGGCGGCAAAAATAAATATGAGAAACGTAGAATTTTACAGAAATATATTTCTTCTGAAGAAGAAAAACAACAATTCTTTATTTGTGCCCATAATAAATACTATGTAATAAAGAAAAAGGGATGTTAAAGTAATGAGAGTACTGGGATACCTGAAGTAGCGAAGAAACTAATAAAGTAAGCCACGCTAAAAAACTATTCGTTTCAGCATTCACAACGACTTCTAGAAATACATCCAATCAACATGGAGCATGGAGCGATGCGTTTTTTTCTAAAGTAGACGTTGAAGAAATTGTGTTCTACCTGCTTCCGTCGTTGGCTCTGGTGCGGTTGTTGTACGAGACTCAGTTGCTGCAAGGAGGTACACAGAATTAGAATCAGTCAAAACAACTCTATATCTAAAGACTAATAAAAGCTAAATGTATCTACGCGAAACTATCATGAAATACGCTGACGAAAATTTACCATTTCGATTTGCCACTATTTCAGTGTCAATAGGTCAATCAGTATTAGAAATATCCGAGATAGTAAAAAAATATTCCCAAATGGGCATGTTAAACCACAAAATTTTAGGAGAGTTTACCGGTAAAATCCTGTCCGTTATTATTGGAAGCCGTTCTCAGTATTCAGCAGAAGTGATGTCATACACTTAACACGACAACCTCGTGGCGCGAAATAGTGTGCATAAAAAAGTAGCCAACCTCGCAAAGATAAATATAACTTTCTTCTTTTGTACGTGAAGACGTTTTTATTAGAAACATGCCTCCAGGCGTTGTGTTCTGCAGGCGAGCGTTAAGTGTATGACATCACTTCCGCTGAATAAACCTTTGTTTAAAGCTGAACAAAGGGAACGGCCACCAGTAATGGCGGACGTTTCGATTTAATATTCGGAGCTAAAAACATAAGACTTCCTGATGTTGTATCGAAAAATAATGTGAACTGGTAATAATATATGAACTCTACTTTATGAATATGCAAAAACATTTGATCGTAGTGGCACTTTGAACATACACCAAAATACACGCCAAAACAACATGGTTTCCTGATGGTACTGAAGGAACTATATTATTTGTCTCCTTAAAGGATGGGATAGTTAATATCCTACATGAGTGTGATATTAAGAGAGGGTTTGCTTATTTCTAGAATTTTTTTTTTTCAAGTAATGATTTTGTGTTGAAGAAGGGGGTTGGAAGCTATACTCCAGGAATTGGTTTTAGATCGTGAACGAGTTCACATAGTTCGTATGGTTAGGATGTCGATCAAAAAATCTGATTTCAACAGAACAAGAAGCGGTTCTAGCGGTTGATGTTTAACTTTCCAAAAAGAATATGGAAAACACCGTATCTACTTGTTTCAGTTAGTACTATACCCAAAACAGTACGAAAGAACAGTAAGGTATGTACAATTCGGTTTAAATTTCAAAAACGTGAGTACTTGGTTGTTACAACAAAGCTGATAATTCACTTGAAATGAAAGTTGATATTGTTACCTTTTCCAGTTGTTGGCTTTAGTGTAGTTGCTGGCAGTGCTGTAGTTGTTGGGGCAGCTGTAGTTGCTGTTAGTGGAAACAAAATTACTGTCTTTTCACACTATATTTCTCCATAGCATAACATTATTCCTTTCAAAATAATACAATTAGGCAGCCTTTTGCAAAGGGCTATCGATTTTACTTACGACAAGCTCCCTCGCTTGCTGTAGTAATAGGTTTGTTCTGTTTACATGACGTTGATTGCAAGTTGCATTCGTTGGAGTAGGTTTGTCCATCTGAACCACACACTGGAGCTAAAAGCGAATTGCAGATCTCATTGCACACGCACGTTGCCTGGCCGTTTCTTGGCTTGCACGTGGAGTAGGGCGGAGATGTACAAGAGATTCCCTTGCACGGATCTGGCGGCAAAAATAAATATAAGAAACGTAGAATTTTACAGAAATATATTTCTTCTGAAGAAGAAAAACAACAATTCTTTATTTGTGCCCATAATAAACACTATGTAATAAAGAAAAAGGGATGTTAAAGTAATGAGAGTACTGGGATACCTGAAGTAGCGAAGAAACTAATAAAGTAAGCCACGCTAAAAAACTATTCGTTTCAGCATTCACAACGACTTCTAGAAATACATCCAATCAACATGGAGCATGGAGCGATGCTTTTTTTTCTAAAGTAGACGTTGAAGAAATTGTGTTCTACCTGCTTCCGTCGTTGGCTCTGGTGCGGTTGTTGTACGAGACTCAGTTGCTGCAAGGAGGTACACAGAATTAGAATCAGTCAAAACAACTCTATATCTAAAGACTAATAAAAGCTAAATGTATCTACGCGAAACTATCATGAAATACGCTGACGAAAATTTACCATTTCGATTTGCCACTATTTCAGTGTCAATAGGTCAATCAGTATTAGAAATATCCGAGATAGTAAAAAAATATTCCCAAATGGGCATGTTAAACCACAAAATTTTAGGAGAGTTTACCGGTAAAATCCTGTCCGTTATTATTGGAAGCCGTTCTCAGTATTCAGCAGAAGTGATGTCATACACTTAACACGACAACCTCGTGGCGCGAAATAGTGTGCATAAAAAAGTAGCCAACCTCGCAAAGATAAATATAACTTTCTTCTTTTGTACGTGAAGACGTTTTTATTAGAAACATGCCTCCAGGCGTTGTGTTCTGCAGGCGAGCGTTAAGTGTATGACATCACTTCCGCTGAATAAACCTTTGTTTAAAGCTGAACAAAGGGAACGGCCACCAGTAATGGCGGACGTTTCGATTTAATATTCGGAGCTAAAAACATAAGACTTCCTGATGTTGTATCGAAAAATAATGTGAACTGGTAATAATATATGAACTCTACTTTATGAATATGCAAAAACATTTGATCGTAGTGGCACTTTGAACATACACCAAAATACACGCCAAAACAACATGGTTTCCTGATGGTACTGAAGGAACTATATTATTTGTCTCCTTAAAGGATGGGATAGTTAATATCCTACATGAGTGTGATATTAAGAGAGGGTTTGCTTATTTCTTGAAATTATTTTTTTCAAGTAATGATTTTGTGTTGAAGAAGGGGGTTGGAAGCTATACTCCAGGAATTGGTTTTAGATCGTGAACGAGTTCACATAGTTCGTATGGTTAGGATGTCGATCAAAAAATCTGATTTCAACAGAACAAGAAGCGGTTCTAGCGGTTGATGTTTAACTTTCCAAAAAGAATATGGAAAACACCGTATCTACTTGTTTCAGTTAGTACTATACCCAAAACAGTACGAAAGAACAGTAAGGTATGTACAATTCGGTTTAAATTTCAAAAACGTGAGTACTTGGTTGTTACAACAAAGCTGATAATTCACTTGAAATGAAAGTTGATATTGTTACCTTTTCCAGTTGTTGGCTTTAGTGTAGTTGCTGGCAGTGCTGTAGTTGTTGGGGCAGCTGTAGTTGCTGTTAGTGGAAACAAAATTACTGTCTTTTCACACTATATTTCTCCATAGCATAACATTATTCCTTTCAAAATAATACAATTAGGCAGCCTTTTGCAAAGGGCTATCGATTTTACTTACGACAAGCTCCCTCGCTTGCTGTAGTAATAGGTTTGTTCTGTTTACATGACGTTGATTGCAAGTTGCATTCGTTGGAGTAGGTTTGTCCATCTGAACCACACACTGGAGCTAAAAGCGAATTGCAGATCTCATTGCACACGCACGTTGCCTGGCCGTTTCTTGGCTTGCACGTGGAGTAGGGCGGAGATGTACAAGAGATTCCCTTGCACGGATCTGGCGGCAAAAATAAATATAAGAAACGTAGAATTTTACAGAAATATATTTCTTCTGAAGAAGAAAAACAACAATTCTTTATTTGTGCCCATAATAAATACTATGTAATAAAGAAAAAGGGATGTTAAAGTAATGAGAGTACTGGGATGCCTGAAGTAGCGAAGAAACTAATAAAGTAAGCCACGCTAAAAAACTATTCGTTTCAGCATTCACAACGACTTCCAGAAATACATCCAATCAACATGGAGCATGGAGCGATGCTTTTTTTTCTAAAGTAGACGTTGAAGAAATTGTGTTCTACCTGCTTCCGTCGTTGGCTCTGGTGCGGTTGTTGTACGAGACTCAGTTGCTGCAAGGAGGTACACAGAATTAGAATCAGTCAAAACAACTCTATATCTAAAGACTAATAAAAGCTAAATGTATCTACGCGAAACTATCATGAAATACGCTAACGAAAATTTACCATTTCGATTTGCCACTATTTCAGTGTCAATAGGTCAATCAGTATTAGAAATATCCGAGATAGTTAAAAAATATTCCCAAATGGGCATGTTAAACCACAAAATTTTAGGAGAGTTTACCGGTAAAATCCTGTCCGTTATTATTGGAAGCCGTTCTCAGTATTCAGCAGAAGTGATGTCATACACTTAACACGACAACCTCGTGGCGCGAAATAGTGTGCATAAAAAAGTAGCCAACCTCGCAAAGATAAATATAACTTTCTTCTTTTGTACGTGAAGACGTTTTTATTAGAAACATGCCTCCAGGCGTTGTGTTCTGCAGGCGAGCGTTAAGTGTATGACATCACTTCCGCTGAATAAACCTTTGTTTAAAGCTGAACAAAGGGAACGGCCACCAGTAATGGCGGACGTTTCGATTTAATATTCGGAGCTAAAAACATAAGACTTCCTGATGTTGTATCGAAAAATAATGTGAACTGGTAATAATATATGAACTCTACTTTATGAATATGCAAAAACATTTGATCGTAGTGGCACTTTTAACATACACCAAAATACACGCCAAAACAACATGGTTTCCTGATGGTACTGAAGGAACTATATTATTTGTCTCCTTAAAGGATGGGATAGTTAATATCCTACATGAGTGTGATATTAAGAGAGGGTTTGCTTATTTCTAGAATTTTTTTTTTTCAAGTAATGATTTTGTGTTGAAGAAGGGGGTTGGAAGCTATACTCCAGGAATTGGTTTTAGATCGTGAACGAGTTCACATAGTTCGTATGGTTAGGATGTCGATCAAAAAATCTGATTTCAACAGAACAAGAAGCGGTTCTAGCGGTTGATGTTTAACTTTCCAAAAAGAATATGGAAAACACCGTATCTACTTGTTTCAGTTAGTACTATACCCAAAACAGTACGAAAGAACAGTAAGGTATGTACAATTCGGTTTAAATTTCAAAAACGTGAGTACTTGGTTGTTACAACAAAGCTGATAATTCACTTGAAATGAAAGTTGATATTGTTACCTTTTCCAGTTGTTGGCTTTAGTGTAGTTGCTGGCAGTGCTGTAGTTGTTGGGGCAGCTGTAGTTGCTGTTAGTGGAAACAAAATTACTGTCTTTTCACACTATATTTCTCCATAGCATAACATTATTCCTTTCAAAATAATACAATTAGGCAGCCTTTTCCAAAGGGCTATCGATTTTACTTACGACAAGCTCCCTCGCTTGCTGTAGTAATAGGTTTGTTCTGTTTACATGACGTTGATTGCAAGTTGCATTCGTTGGAGTAGGTTTGTCCATCTGAACCACACACTGGAGCTAAAAGCGAATTGCAGATCTCATTGCACACGCACGTTGCCTGGCCGTTTCTTGGCTTGCACGTGGAGTAGGGCGGAGATGTACAAGAGATTCCCTTGCACGGATCTGGCGGCAAAAATAAATATAAGAAACGTAGAATTTTACAGAAATATATTTCTTCTGAAGAAGAAAAACAACAATTCTTTATTTGTGCCCATAATAAATACTATGTAATAAAGAAAAAGGGATGTTAAAGTAATGAGAGTACTGGGATGCCTGAAGTAGCGAAGAAACTAATAAAGTAAGCCACGCTAAAAAACTATTCGTTTCAGCATTCACAACGACTTCTAGAAATACATCCAATCAACATGGAGCATGGAGCGATGCTTTTTTTTTCTAAAGTAGACGTTGAAGAAATTGTGTTCTACCTGCTTCCGTCGTTGGCTCTGGTGCGGTTGTTGTGCGAGACTCAGTTGCTGCAAGGAGGTACACAGAATTAGAATCAGTCAAAACAACTCTATATCTAAAGACTAATAAAAGCTAAATGTATCTACGCGAAACTATCATGAAATACGCTGACGAAAATTTACCATTTCGATTTGCCACTATTTCAGTGTCAATAGGTCAATCAGTATTAGAAATATCCGAGATAGTAAAAAAATATTCCCAAATGGGCATGTTAAACCACAAAATTTTAGGAGAGTTTACCGGTAAAATCATGTCCGTTATTATTGGAAGCCGTTCTCAGTATTCAGCAGAAGTGATGTCATACACTTAACACGACAACCTCGTGGCGCGAAATAGTGTGCATAAAAAAGTAGCCAACCTCGCAAAGATAAATATAACTTTCTTCTTTTGTACGTGAAGACGTTTTTATTAGAAACATGCCTCCAGGCGTTGTGTTCTGCAGGCGAGCGTTAAGTGTATGACATCACTTCCACTGAATAAACCTTTGTTTAAAGCTGAACAAAGGGAACGGCCACCAGTAATGGCGGACGTTTCGATTTAATATTCGGAGCTAAAAACATAAGACTTCCTGATGTTGTATCGAAAAATAATGTGAACTGGTAATAATATATGAACTCTACTTTATGAATATGCAAAAACATTTGATCGTAGTGGCACTTTTAACATACACCAAAATACACGTCAAAACAACATGGTTTCCTGATGGTACTGAAGGAACTATATTATTTGTCTCCTTAAAGGATGGGATAGTTAATATCCTACATGAGTGTGATATTAAGAGAGGGTTTGCTTATTTCTAGAAATTATTTTTTTCAAGTAATGATTTTGTGTTGAAGAAGGGGGTTGGAAGCTATACTCCAGGAATTGGTTTTAGATCGTGAACGAGCTCACATAGTTCGTATGGTTAGGATGTCGATCAAAAAATCTGATTTCAACAGAACAAGAAGCGGTTCTAGCGGTTGATGTTTAACTTTCCAAAAAGAATATGGAAAACACCGTATCTACTTGTTTCAGTTAGTACTATACCCAAAACAGTACGAAAGAACAGTAAGGTATGTACAATTCGGTTTAAATTTCAAAAACGTGAGTACTTGGTTGTTACAACAAAGCTGATTATTCACTTGAAATGAAAGTTGATATTGTTACCTTTTCCAGTTGTTGGCTTTAGTGTAGTTGCTGGCAGTGCTGTAGTTGTTGGGGCAGCTGTAGTTGCTGTTAGTGGAAACAAAATTACTGTCTTTTCACACTATATTTCTCCATAGCATAACATTATTCCTTTCAAAATAATACAATTAGGCAGCCTTTTCCAAAGGGCTATCGATTTTACTTACGACAAGCTCCCTCGCTTGCTGTAGTAATAGGTTTGTTCTGTTTACATGACGTTGATTGCAAGTTGCATTCGTTGGAGTAGGTTTCTCCATCTGAACCACACACTGGAGCTAAAAGCGAATTGCAGATCTCATTGCACACGCACGTTGCCTGGCCGTTTCTTGGCTTGCACGTGGAGTAGGGCGGAGATGTACAAGAGATTCCCTTGCACGGATCTGGCGGCAAAAATAAATATAAGAAACGTAGAATTTTACAGAAATATATTTCTTCTGAAGAAGAAAAACAACAATTCTTTATTTGTGCCCATAATAAATACTATGTAATAAAGAAAAAGGGATGTTAAAGTAATGAGAGTACTGGGATACCTGAAGTAGCGAAGAAACTAATAAAGTAAGCCACGCTAAAAAACTATTCGTTTCAGCATTCACAACGACTTCTAGAAATACATCCAATCAACATGGAGCATGGAGCGATGCTTTTTTTCTAAAGTAGACGTTGAAGAAATTGTGTTCTACCTGCTTCCGTCGTTGGCTCTGGTGCGGTTGTTGTGCGAGACTCAGTTGCTGCAAGGAGGTACACAGAATTAGAATCAGTCAAAACAACTCTATATCTAAAGACTAATAAAAGCTAAATGTATCTACGCGAAACTATCATGAAATACGCTGACGAAAATTTACCATTTCGATTTGCCACTATTTCAGTGTCAATAGGTCAATCAGTATTAGAAATATCCGAGATAGTAAAAAAATATTCCCAAATGGGCATGTTAAACCACAAAATTTTAGGAGAGTTTACCGGTAAAATCATGTCCGTTATTATTGGAAGCCGTTCTCAGTATTCAGCAGAAGTGATGTCATACACTTAACACGACAACCTCGTGGCGCGAAATAGTGTGCATAAAAAAGTAGCCAACCTCGCAAAGATAAATATAACTTTCTTCTTTTGTACGTGAAGACGTTTTTATTAGAAACATGCCTCCAGGCGTTGTGTTCTGCAGGCGAGCGTTAAGTGTATGACATCACTTCCACTGAATAAACCTTTGTTTAAAGCTGAACAAAGGGAACGGCCACCAGTAATGGCGGACGTTTCGATTTAATATTCGGAGCTAAAAACATAAGACTTCCTGATGTTGTATCGAAAAATAATGTGAACTGGTAATAATATATGAACTCTACTTTATGAATATGCAAAAACATTTGATCGTAGTGGCACTTTTAACATACACCAAAATACACGTCAAAACAACATGGTTTCCTGATGGTACTGAAGGAACTATATTATTTGTCTCCTTAAAGGATGGGATAGTTAATATCCTACATGAGTGTGATATTAAGAGAGGGTTTGCTTATTTCTAGAAATTATTTTTTTCAAGTAATGATTTTGTGTTGAAGAAGGGGGTTGGAAGCTATACTCCAGGAATTGGTTTTAGATCGTGAACGAGCTCACATAGTTCGTATGGTTAGGATGTCGATCAAAAAATCTGATTTCAACAGAACAAGAAGCGGTTCTAGCGGTTGATGTTTAACTTTCCAAAAAGAATATGGAAAACACCGTATCTACTTGTTTCAGTTAGTACTATACCCAAAACAGTACGAAAGAACAGTAAGGTATGTACAATTCGGTTTAAATTTCAAAAACGTGAGTACTTGGTTGTTACAACAAAGCTGATTATTCACTTGAAATGAAAGTTGATATTGTTACCTTTTCCAGTTGTTGGCTTTAGTGTAGTTGCTGGCAGTGCTGTAGTTGTTGGGGCAGCTGTAGTTGCTGTTAGTGGAAACAAAATTACTGTCTTTTCACACTATATTTCTCCATAGCATAACATTATTCCTTTCAAAATAATACAATTAGGCAGCCTTTTCCAAAGGGCTATCGATTTTACTTACGACAAGCTCCCTCGCTTGCTGTAGTAATAGGTTTGTTCTGTTTACATGACGTTGATTGCAAGTTGCATTCGTTGGAGTAGGTTTCTCCATCTGAACCACACACTGGAGCTAAAAGCGAATTGCAGATCTCATTGCACACGCACGTTGCCTGGCCGTTTCTTGGCTTGCACGTGGAGTAGGGCGGAGATGTACAAGAGATTCCCTTGCACGGATCTGGCGGCAAAAATAAATATAAGAAACGTAGAATTTTACAGAAATATATTTCTTCTGAAGAAGAAAAACAACAATTCTTTATTTGTGCCCATAATAAATACTATGTAATAAAGAAAAAGGGATGTTAAAGTAATGAGAGTACTGGGATGCCTGAAGTAGCGAAGAAACTAATAAAGTAAGCCACGCTAAAAAACTATTCGTTTCAGCATTCACAACGACTTCTAGAAATACATCCAATCAACATGGAGCATGGAGCGATGCTTTTTTTTCTAAAGTAGACGTTGAAGAAATTGTGTTCTACCTGCTTCCGTCGTTGGCTCTGGTGCGGTTGTTGTACGAGACTCAGGTGCTGCAAGGAGGTACACAGAATTAGAATCAGTCAAAACAACTCTATATCTAAAGACTAATAAAAGCTAAATGTATCTACGCGAAACTATCATGAAATACGCTGACGAAAATTTACCATTTCGATTTGCCACTATTTCAGTGTCAATAGGTCAATCAGTATTAGAAATATCCGAGATAGTAAAAAAATATTCCCAAATGGGCATGTTAAACCACAAAATTTTAGGAGAGTTTACCGGTAAAATCCTGTCCGTTATTATTGGAAGCCGTTCTCAGTATTCAGCAGAAGTGATGTCATACACTTAACACGACAACCTCGTGGCGCGAAATAGTGTGCATAAAAAAGTAGCCAACCTCGCAAAGATAAATATAACTTTCTTCTTTTGTACGTGAAGACGTTTTTATTAGAAACATGCCTCCAGGCGTTGTGTTCTGCAGGCGAGCGTTAAGTGTATGACATCACTTCCGCTGAATAAACCTTTGTTTAAAGCTGAACAAAGGGAACGGCCACCAGTAATGGCGGACGTTTCGATTTAATATTCGGAGCTAAAAACATAAGACTTCCTGATGTTGTATCGAAAAATAATGTGAACTGGTAATAATATATGAACTCTACTTTATGAATATGCAAAAACATTTGATCGTAGTGGCACTTTTAACATACACCAAAATACACGCCAAAACAACATGGTTTCCTGATGGTACTGAAGGAACTATATTATTTGTCTCCTTAAAGGATGGGATAGTTAATATCCTACATGAGTGTGATATTAAGAGAGGGTTTGCTTATTTCTAGAAATTATTTTTTTCAAGTAATGATTTTGTGTTGAAGAAGGGGGTTGGAAGCTATACTCCAGGAATTGGTTTTAGATCGTGAACGAGCTCACATAGTTCGTATGGTTAGGATGTCGATCAAAAAATCTGATTTCAACAGAACAAGAAGCGGTTCTAGCGGTTGATGTTTAACTTTCCAAAAAGAATATGGAAAACACCGTATCTACTTGTTTCAGTTAGTACTATACCCAAAACAGTACGAAAGAACAGTAAGGTATGTACAATTCGGTTTAAATTTCAAAAACGTGAGTACTTGGTTGTTACAACAAAGCTGATAATACACTTGAAATGAAAGTTGATATTGTTACCTTTTCCAGTTGTTGGCTTTAGTGTAGTTGCTGGCAGTGCTGTAGTTGTTGGGGCAGCTGTAGTTGCTGTTAGTGGAAACAAAATTACTGTCTTTTCACACTATATTTCTCCATAGCATAACATTATTCCTTTCAAAATAATACAATTAGGCAGCCTTTTCCAAAGGGCTATCGATTTTACTTACGACAAGCTCCCTCGCTTGCTGTAGTAATAGGTTTGTTCTGTTTACATGACGTTGATTGCAAGTTGCATTCGTTGGAGTAGGTTTGTCCATCTGAACCACACACTGGAGCTAAAAGCGAATTGCAGATCTCATTGCACACGCACGTTGCCTGGCCGTTTCTTGGCTTGCACGTGGAGTAGGGCGGAGATGTACAAGAGATTCCCTTGCACGGATCTGGCGGCAAAAATAAATATAAGAAACGTAGAATTTTACAGAAATATATTTCTTCTGAAGAAGAAAAACAACAATTCTTTATTTGTGCCCATAATAAATACTATGTAATAAAGAAAAAGGATGTTAAAGTAATGAGAGTACTGGGATGCCTGAAGTAGCGAAGAAACTAATAAAGTAAGCCACGCTAAAAAACTATTCGTTTCAGCATTCACAACGACTTCTAGAAATACATCCAATCAACATGGAGCATGGAGCGATGCTTTTTTTGCTAAAGTAGACGTTGAAGAAATTGTGTTCTACCTGCTTCCGTCGTTGGCTCTGGTGCGGTTGTTGTACGAGACTGAGTTGCTGCAAGGAGGTACACAGAATTAGAATCAGTCAAAACAACTCTATATCTAAAGACTAATAAAAGGTAAATGTATCTACGCGAAACTATCATGAAATACGCTGACGAAAATTTACCATTTCGATTTGCCACTATTTCAGTGTCAATAGGTCAATCAGCATTAGAAATATCCGAGATAGTAAAAAAAATATTCCCAAATGGGCATGTTAAACCACAAAATTTTAGGAGAGTTTACCGGTAAAATCCTGTCCGTTATTATTGGAAGACGTTCTCAGTATTCAGCAGAAGTGATGTCATACACTTAACACGACAGCCTCGAGGCGCGAAATAGTGTGCATAAAAAAGTAGCCAACCTCGCAAAGATAAATATAACTTTCTTCTTTTGTACGTGAAGACGTTTTTATTAGAAACATGCCTCCAGGCGTTGTGTTCTGCAGGCGAGCGTTAAGTGTATGACATCACTTCCGCTGAATAAACCTTTGTTTAAAGCTGAACAAAGGGAACGGCCACCAGTAATGGCGGACGTTTCGATTTAATATTCGGAGCTAAAAACATAAGACTTCCTGATGTTGTATCGAAAAATAATGTGAACTGGTAATAATATATGAACTCTACTTTATGAATATGCAAAAACATTTGATCGTAGTGGCACTTTTAACATACACCAAAATACACGCCAAAACAACATGGTTTCCTGATGGTACTGAAGGAACTATATTATTTGTCTCCTTAAAGGATGGGATAGTTAATATCCTACATGAGTGTGATATTAAGAGAGGGTTTGCTTATTTCTAGAAATTATTTTTTTCAACTAATGATTTTGTGTTGAAGAAGGGGGTTGGAAGCTATACTCCAGGAATTGGTTTTAGATCGTGAACGAGCTCACATAGTTCGTATGGTTAGGATGTCGATCAAAAAATCTGATTTCAACAGAACAAGAAGCGGTTCTAGCGGTTGATGTTTAACTTTCCAAAAAGAATATGGAAAACACCGTATCTACTTGTTTCAGTTAGTACTATACCCAAAACAGTACGAAAGAACAGTAAGGTATGTACAATTCGGTTTAAATTTCAAAAACGTGAGTACTTGGTTGTTACAACAAAGCTGATTATTCACTTGAAATGAAAGTTGATATTGTTACCTTTTCCAGTTGTTGGCTTTAGTGTAGTTGCTGGCAGTGCTGTAGTTGTTGGGGCAGCTGTAGTTGCTGTTAGTGGAAACAAAATTACTGTCTTTTCACACTATATTTCTCCATAGCATAACATTATTCCTTTCAAAATAATACAATTAGGCAGCCTTTTCCAAAGGGCTATCGATTTTACTTACGACAAGCTCCCTCGCTTGCTGTAGTAATAGGTTTGTTCTGTTTACATGACGTTGATTGCAAGTTGCATTCGTTGGAGTAGGTTTGTCCATCTGAACCACACACTGGAGCTAAAAGCGAATTGCAGATCTCATTGCACACGCACGTTGCCTGGCCGTTTCTTGGCTTGCACGTGGAGTAGGGCGGAGATGTACAAGAGATTCCCTTGCACGGATCTGGCGGCAAAAATAAATATAAGAAACGTAGAATTTTACAGAAATATATTTCTTCTGAAGAAGAAAAACAACAATTCTTTATTTGTGCCCATAAAAAAAATACTATGTAATAAAGAAAAAGGGATGTTAAAGTAATGAGAGTACTGGGATGCCTGAAGTAGCGAAGAAACTAATAAAGTAAGCCACGCTAAAAAACTATTCGTTTCAGCATTCACAACGACTTCTAGAAATACATCCAATCAACATGGAGCATGGAGCGATGCTTTTTTTTCTAAAGTAGACGTTGAACAAATTGTGTTCTACCTGCTTCCGTCGTTGGCTCTGGTGCGGTTGTTGTACGAGACTCAGGTGCTGCAAGGAGGTACACAGAATTAGAATCAGTCAAAACAACTCTATATCTAAAGACTAATAAAAGCTAAATGTATCTACGCGAAACTATCATGAAATACGCTGACGAAGATTTACCATTTCGATTTGCCACTATTTCAGTGTCAATAGGTCAATCAGTATTAGAAATATCCGAGATAGTAAAAAAATATTCCCAAATGGGCATGTTAAACCACAAAATTTTAGGAGAGTTTACCGGTAAAATCCTGTCCGTTATTATTGGAAGCCGTTCTCAGTATTCAGCAGAAGTGATGTCATACACTTAACACGACAACCTCGTGGCGCGAAATAGTGTGCATAAAAAAGTAGCCAACCTCGCAAAGATAAATATAACTTTCTTCTTTTGTACGTGAAGACGTTTTTATTAGAAACATGCCTCCAGGCGTTGTGTTCTGCAGGCGAGCGTTAAGTGTATGACATCACTTCCGCTGAATAAACCTTTGTTTAAAGCTGAACAAAGGGAACGGCCACCAGTAATGGCGGACGTTTCGATTTAATATTCGGAGCTAAAAACATAAGACTTCCTGATGTTGTATCGAAAAATAATGTGAACTGGTAATAATATATGAACTCTACTTTATGAATATGCAAAAACATTTGATCGTAGTGGCACTTTTAACATACACCAAAATACACGCCAAAACAACATGGTTTCCTGATGGTACTGAAGGAACTATATTATTTGTCTCCTTAAAGGATGGGATAGTTAATATCCTACATGAGTGTGATATTAAGAGAGGGTTTGCTTATTTCTAGAAATTATTTTTTTCAAGTAATGATTTTGTGTTGAAGAAGGGGGTTGGAAGCTATACTCCAGGAATTGGTTTTAGATCGTGAACGAGCTCACATAGTTCGTATGGTTAGGATGTCGATCAAAAAATCTGATTTCAACAGAACAAGAAGCGGTTCTAGCGGTTGATGTTTAACTTTCCAAAAAGAATATGGAAAACACCGTATCTACTTGTTTCAGTTAGTACTATACCCAAAACAGTACGAAAGAACAGTAAGGTATGTACAATTCGGTTTAAATTTCAAAAACGTGAGTACTTGGTTGTTACAACAAAGCTGATAATTCACTTGAAATGAAAGTTGATATTGTTACCTTTTCCAGTTGTTGGCTTTAGTGTAGTTGCTGGCAGTGCTGTAGTTGTTGGGGCAGCTGTAGTTGCTGTTAGTGGAAACAAAATTACTGTCTTTTCACACTATATTTCTCCATAGCATAACATTATTCCTTTCAAAATAATACAATTAGGCAGCCTTTTCCAAAGGGCTATCGATTTTACTTACGACAAGCTCCCTCGCTTGCTGTAGTAATAGGTTTGTTCTGTTTACATGACGTTGATTGCAAGTTGCATTCGTTGGAGTAGGTTTGTCCATCTGAACCACACACTGGAGCTAAAAGCGAATTGCAGATCTCATTGCACACGCACGTTGCCTGGCCGTTTCTTGGCTTGCACGTGGAGTAGGGCGGAGATGTACAAGAGATTCCCTTGCACGGATCTGGCGGCAAAAATAAATATAAGAAACGTAGAATTTTACAGAAATATATTTCTTCTGAAGAAGAAAAACAACAATTCTTTATTTGTGCCCATAATAAATACTATGTAATAAAGAAAAAGGGATGTTAAAGTAATGAGAGTACTGGGATGCCTGAAGTAGCGAAGAAACTAATAAAGTAAGCCACGCTAAAAAACTATTCGTTTCAGCATTCACAACGACTTCTAGAAATACATCCAATCAACATGGAGCATGGAGCGATGCTTTTTTTTCTAAAGTAGACGTTGAAGAAATTGTGTTCTACCTGCTTCCGTCGTTGGCTCTGGTGCGGTTGTTGTACGAGACTCAGTTGCTGCAAGGAGGTACACAGAATTAGAATCAGTCAAAACAACTCTATATCTAAAGACTAATAAAAGCTAAATGTATCTACGCGAAACTATCATGAAATACGCTGACGAAAATTTACCATTTCGATTTGCCACTATTTCAGTGTCAATAGGTCAATCAGTATTAGAAATATCCGAGATAGTAAAAAAATATTCCCAAATGGGCATGTTAAACCACAAAATTTTAGGAGAGTTTACCGGTAAAATCCTGTCCGTTATTATTGGAAGCCGTTCTCAGTATTCAGCAGAAGTGATGTCATACACTTAACACGACAACCTCGTGGCGCGAAATAGTGTGCATAAAAAAGTAGCCAACCTCGCAAAGATAAATATAACTTTCTTCTTTTGTACGTGAAGACGTTTTTATTAGAAACATGCCTCCAGGCGTTGTGTTCTGCAGGCGAGCGTTAAGTGTATGACATCACTTCCGCTGAATAAACCTTTGTTTAAAGCTGAACAAAGGGAACGGCCACCAGTAATGGCGGACGTTTCGATTTAATATTCGGAGCTAAAAACATAAGACTTCCTGATGTTGTATCGAAAAATAATGTGAACTGGTAATAATATATGAACTCTACTTTATGAATATGCAAAAACATTTGATCGTAGTGGCACTTTTAACATACACCAAAATACACGCCAAAACAACATGGTTTCCTGATGGTACTGAAGGAACTATATTATTTGTCTCCTTAAAGGATGGGATAGTTAATATCCTACATGAGTGTGATATTAAGAGAGGGTTTGCTTATTTCTAGAAATTATTTTTTTCAAGTAATGATTTTGTGTTGAAGAAGGGGGTTGGAAGCTATACTCCAGGAATTGGTTTTAGATCGTGAACGAGCTCACATAGTTCGTATGGTTAGGATGTCGATCAAAAAATCTGATTTCAACAGAACAAGAAGCGGTTCTAGCGGTTGATGTTTAACTTTCCAAAAAGAATATGGAAAACACCGTATCTACTTGTTTCAGTTAGTACTATACCCAAAACAGTACGAAAGAACAGTAAGGTATGTACAATTCGGTTTAAATTTCAAAAACGTGAGTACTTGGTTGTTACAACAAAGCTGATAATTCACTTGAAATGAAAGTTGATATTGTTACCTTTTCCAGTTGTTGGCTTTAGTGTAGTTGCTGGCAGTGCTGTAGTTGTTGGGGCAGCTGTAGTTGCTGTTAGTGGAAACAAAATTACTGTCTTTTCACACTATATTTCTCCATAGCATAACATTATTCCTTTCAAAATAATACAATTAGGCAGCCTTTTCCAAAGGGCTATCGATTTTACTTACGACAAGCTCCCTCGCTTGCTGTAGTAATAGGTTTGTTCTGTTTACATGACGTTGATTGCAAGTTGCATTCTTTGGAGTAGGTTTGTCCATCTGAACCACACACTGGAGCTAAAAGCGAATTGCAGATCTCATTGCACACGCACGTTGCCTGGCCGTTTCTTGGCTTGCACGTGGAGTAGGGCGGAGATGTACAAGAGATTCCCTTGCACGGATCTGGCGGCAAAAATAAATATAAGAAACGTAGAATTTTACAGAAATATATTTCTTCTGAAGAAGAAAAACAACAATTCTTTATTTGTGCCCATAATAAATACTATGTAATAAAGAAAAAGGGATGTTAAAGTAATGAGAGTACTGGGATGCCTGAAGTAGCGAAGAAACTAATAAAGTAAGCCACGCTAAAAAACTATTCGTTTCAGCATTCACAACGACTTCTAGAAATACATCCAATCAACATGGAGCATGGAGCGATGCTTTTTTTTCTAAAGTAGACGTTGAAGAAATTGTGTTCTACCTGCTTCCGTCGTTGGCTCTGGTGCGGTTGTTGTACGAGACTCAGTTGCTGCAAGGAGGTACACAGAATTAGAATCAGTCAAAACAACTCTATATCTAAAGACTAATAAAATCTAAATGTATCTACGCGAAACTATCATGAAATACGCTGACGAAAATTTACCATTTCGATTTGCCACTATTTCAGTGTCAATAGGTCAATCAGTATTAGAAATATCCGAGATAGTAAAAAAATATTCCCAAATGGGCATGTTAAACCACAAAATTTTAGGAGAGTTTACCGGTAAAATCCTGTCCGTTATTATTGGAAGCCGTTCTCAGTATTCAGCAGAAGTGATGTCATACACTTAACACGACAACCTAGTGGCGCGAAATAGTGTGCATAAAAAAGTAGCCAACCTCGCAAAGATAAATATAACTTTCTTCTTTTGTACGTGAAGACGTTTTTATTAGAAACATGCCTCCAGGCGTTGTGTTCTGCAGGCGAGCGTTAAGTGTATGACATCACTTCCGCTGAATAAACCTTTGTTTAAAGCTGAACAAAGGGAACGGCCACCAGTAATGGCGGACGTTTCGATTTAATATTCGGAGCTAAAAACATAAGACTTCCTGATGTTGTATCGAAAAATAATGTGAACTGGTAATAATATATGAACTCTACTTTATGAATATGCAAAAACATTTGATCGTAGTGGCACTTTTAACATACACCAAAATACACGCCAAAACAACATGGTTTCCTGATGGTACTGAAGGAACTATATTATTTGTCTCCTTAAAGGATGGGATAGTTAATGTCCTACATGAGTGTGATATTAAGAGAGGGTTTGCTTATTTCTAGAAATTATTTTTTTCAAGTAATGATTTTGTGTTGAAGAAGGGGGTTGGAAGCTATACTCCAGGAATTGGTTTTAGATCGTGAACGAGCTCACATAGTTCGTATGGTTAGGATGTCGATCAAAAAATCTGATTTCAACAGAACAAGAAGCGGTTCTAGCGGTTGATGTTTAACTTTCCAAAAAGAATATGGAAAACACCGTATCTACTTGTTTCAGTTAGTACTATACCCAAAACAGTACGAAAGAACCGTAAGGTATGTACAATTCGGTTTAAATTTCAAAAACGTGAGTACTTGGTTGTTACAACAAAGCTGATAATTCACTTGAAATGAAAGTTGATATTGTTACCTTTTCCAGTTGTTGGCTTTAGTGTAGTTGCTGGCAGTGCTGTAGTTGTTGGGGCAGCTGTAGTTGCTGTTAGTGGAAACAGAATTACTGTCTTTTCACACTATATTTCTCCATAGCATAACATTATTCCTTTCAAAATAATACAATTAGGCAGCCTTTTCCAAAGGGCTATCGATTTTACTTACGACAAGCTCCCTCGCTTGCTGTAGTAATAGGTCTGTTCTGTTTACATGACGTTGATTGCAAGTTGCATTCGTTGGAGTAGGTTTGTCCATCTGAACCACACACTGGAGCTAAAAGCGAATTGCAGATCTCATTGCACACGCACGTTGACTGGCCGTTTCTTGGCTTGCACGTGGAGTAGGGCGGAGATGTACAAGAGATTCCCTTGCACGGATCTGGCGGCAAAAATAAATATAAGAAACGTAGAATTTTACAGAAATATATTTCTTCTGAAGAAGAAAAACAACAATTCTTTATTTGTGCCGATAATAAATACTATGTAATATAGAAAAAGGGATGTTAAAGTAATGAGAGTACTGGGATGCCTGAAGTAGCGAAGAAACTAATAAAGTAAGCCACGCTAAAAAACTATTCGTTTCAGCATTCACAACGACTTCTAGAAATACATCCAATCAACATGGAGCATGGAGCGAGTTTTTTTTTCTAAAGTAGACGTTGAAGAAATTGTGTTCTAACTGCTTCCGTCGTTGGCTCTGGTGCGGTTGTTGTACGAGACTCAGTTGCTGCAAGGAGGTACACAGAATTAGAATCAGTCAAAACAACTCTATATCTAAAGACTAATAAAAGCTAAATGTATCTACGCGAAACTATCATGAAATACGCTGACGAAAATTTACCATTTCGATTTGCCACTATTTCAGTGTCAATAGGTCAATCAGTATTAGAAATATCCGAGATAGTGAAAAAATATTCCCAAATGGGCATGTTAAACCACAAAATTTTAGGAGAGTTTACCGGTAAAATCCTGTCCGTTATTATTGGAAGCCGTTCTCAGTATTCAGCAGAAGTGATGTCATACACTTAACACGACAACCTCGTGGCGCGAAATAGTGTGCATAAAAAAGTAGCCAACCTCGCAAAGATACATATAACTTTCTTCTTTTGTACGTGAAGACGTTTTTATTAGAAACATGCCTCCAGGCGTTGTGTTCTGCAGGCGAGCGTTAAGTGTATGACATCACTTCCGCTGAATAAACCTTTGTTTAAAGCTGAACAAAGGGAACGGCCACCAGTAATGGCGGACGTTTCGATTTAATATTCGGAGCTAAAAACATAAGACTTCCTGACGTTGTATCGAAAAATAATGTGAACTGGTAATAATATATGAACTCTACTTTATGAATATGCAAAAACATTTGATCGTAGTGGCACTTTTAACATACACCAAAATACACGCCAAAACAACATGGTTTCCTGATGGTACTGAAGGAACTATATTATTTGTCTCCTTAAAGGATGGGATAGTTAATATCCTACATGAGTGTGATATTAAGAGAGGGTTTGCTTATTTCTAGAAAATTTTTTTTTCAAGTAATGATTTTGTGTTGAAGAAGGGGGTTGGAAGCTATACTCCAGGAATTGGTTTTAGATCGTGAACGAGCTCACATAGTTCGTATGGTTAGGATGTCGATCAAAAAATCTGATTTCAACAGAACAAGAAGCGGTTCTAGCGGTTGATGTTTAACTTTCCAAAAAGAATATGGAAAACACCGTATCTACTTGTTTCAGTTAGTACTATACCCAAAACAGTACGAAAGAACAGTAAGGTATGTACAATTCGGTTTAAATTTCAAAAACGTGAGTACTTGGTTGTTACAACAAAGCTGATTATTCACTTGAAATGAAAGTTGATATTGTTACCTTTTCCAGTTGTTGGCTTTAGTGTAGTTGCTGGCAGTGCTGTAGTTGTTGGGGCAGCTGTAGTTGCTGTTAGTGGAAACAAAATTACTGTCTTTTCACACTATATTTCTCCATAGCATAACATTATTCCTTTCAAAATAATACAATTAGGCAGCCTTTTCCAAAGGGCTATCGATTTTACTTACGACAAGCTCCCTCGCTTGCTGTAGTAATAGGTTTGTTCTGTTTACATGACGTTGATTGCAAGTTGCATTCGTTGGAGTAGGTTTGTCCATCTGAACCACACACTGGAGCTAAAAGCGAATTGCAGATCTCATTGCACACGCACGTTGCCTGGCCGTTTCTTGGCTTGCACGTGGAGTAGGGCGGAGATGTACAAGAGATTCCCTTGCACGGATCTGGCGGCAAAAATAAATATAAGAAACGTAGAATTTTACAGAAATATATTTCTTCTGAAGAAGAAAAACAACAATTCTTTATTTGTGCCCATAATAAATACTATGTAATAAAGAAAAAGGGATGTTAAAGTAATGAGAGTACTGGGATGCCTGAAGTAGCGAAGAAACTAATAAAGTAAGCCACGCTAAAAAACTATTCGTTTCAGCATTCACAACGACTTCTAGAAATACATCCAATCAACATGGAGCATGGAGCGATGCTTTTTTTTCTAAAGTAGACGTTGAAGAAATTGTGTTCTACCTGCTTCCGTCGTTGGCTCTGGTGCGGTTGTTGTACGAGACTCAGGTGCTGCAAGGAGGTACACAGAATTAGAATCAGTCAAAACAACTCTATATCTAAAGACTAATAAAAGCTAAATGTATCTACGCGAAACTATCATGAAATACGCTGACGAAAATTTACCATTTCGATTTGCCACTATTTCAGTGTCAATAGGTCAATCAGTATTAGAAATATCCGAGATAGTAAAAAAATATTCCCAAATGGGCATGTTAAACCACAAAATTTTAGGAGAGTTTACCGGTAAAATCCTGTCCGTTATTATTGGAAGCCGTTCTCAGTATTCAGCAGAAGTGATGTCATACACTTAACACGACAACCTCGTGGCGCGAAATAGTGTGCATAAAAAAGTAGCCAACCTCGCAAAGATAAATATAACTTTCTTCTTTTGTACGTGAAGACGTTTTTATTAGAAACATGCCTCCAGGCGTTGTGTTCTGCAGGCGAGCGTTAAGTGTATGACATCACTTCCGCTGAATAAACCTTTGTTTAAAGCTGAACAAAGGGAACGGCCACCAGTAATGGCGGACGTTTCGATTTAATATTCGGAGCTAAAAACATAAGACTTCCTGATGTTGTATCGAAAAATAATGTGAACTGGTAATAATATATGAACTCTACTTTATGAATATGCAAAAACATTTGATCGTAGTGGCACTTTTAACATACACCAAAATACACGCCAAAACAACATGGTTTCCTGATGGTACTGAAGGAACTATATTATTTGTCTCCTTAAAGGATGGGATAGTTAATATCCTACATGAGTGTGATATTAAGAGAGGGTTTGCTTATTTCTAGAAATTATTTTTTTCAAGTAATGATTTTGTGTTGAAGAAGGGGGTTGGAAGCTATACTCCAGGAATTGGTTTTAGATCGTGAACGAGCTCACATAGTTCGTATGGTTAGGATGTCGATCAAAAAATCTGATTTCAACAGAACAAGAAGCGGTTCTAGCGGTTGATGTTTAACTTTCCAAAAAGAATATGGAAAACACCGTATCTACTTGTTTCAGTTAGTACTATACCCAAAACAGTACGAAAGAACAGTAAGGTATGTACAATTCGGTTTAAATTTCAAAAACGTGAGTACTTGGTTGTTACAACAAAGCTGATAATACACTTGAAATGAAAGTTGATATTGTTACCTTTTCCAGTTGTTGGCTTTAGTGTAGTTGCTGGCAGTGCTGTAGTTGTTGGGGCAGCTGTAGTTGCTGTTAGTGGAAACAAAATTACTGTCTTTTCACACTATATTTCTCCATAGCATAACATTATTCCTTTCAAAATAATACAATTAGGCAGCCTTTTCCAAAGGGCTATCGATTTTACTTACGACAAGCTCCCTCGCTTGCTGTAGTAATAGGTTTGTTCTGTTTACATGACGTTGATTGCAAGTTGCATTCGTTGGAGTAGGTTTGTCCATCTGAACCACACACTGGAGCTAAAAGCGAATTGCAGATCTCATTGCACACGCACGTTGCCTGGCCGTTTCTTGGCTTGCACGTGGAGTAGGGCGGAGATGTACAAGAGATTCCCTTGCACGGATCTGGCGGCAAAAATAAATATAAGAAACGTAGAATTTTACAGAAATATATTTCTTCTGAAGAAGAAAAACAACAATTCTTTATTTGTGCCCATAATAAATACTATGTAATAAAGAAAAAGGGATGTTAAAGTAATGAGAGTACTGGGATGCCTGAAGTAGCGAAGAAACTAATAAAGTAAGCCACGCTAAAAAACTATTCGTTTCAGCATTCACAACGACTTCTAGAAATACATCCAATCAACATGGAGCATGGAGCGATGCTTTTTTTGCTAAAGTAGACGTTGAAGAAATTGTGTTCTACCTGCTTCCGTCGTTGGCTCTGGTGCGGTTGTTGTACGAGACTGAGTTGCTGCAAGGAGGTACACAGAATTAGAATCAGTCAAAACAACTCTATATCTAAAGACTAATAAAAGCTAAATGTATCTACGCGAAACTATCATGAAATACGCTGACGAAAATTTACCATTTCGATTTGCCACTATTTCAGTGTCAATAGGTCAATCAGCATTAGAAATATCCGAGATAGTAAAAAAAATATTCCCAAATGGGCATGTTAAACCACAAAATTTTAGGAGAGTTTACCGGTAAAATCCTGTCCGTTATTATTGGAAGCCGTTCTCAGTATTCAGCAGAAGTGATGTCATACACTTAACACGACAGCCTCGAGGCGCGAAATAGTGTGCATAAAAAAGTAGCCAACCTCGCAAAGATAAATATAACTTTCTTCTTTTGTACGTGAAGACGTTTTTATTAGAAACATGCCTCCAGGCGTTGTGTTCTGCAGGCGAGCGTTAAGTGTATGACATCACTTCCGCTGAATAAACCTTTGTTTAAAGCTGAACAAAGGGAACGGCCACCAGTAATGGCGGACGTTTCGATTTAATATTCGGAGCTAAAAACATAAGACTTCCTGATGTTGTATCGAAAAATAATGTGAACTGGTAATAATATATGAACTCTACTTTATGAATATGCAAAAACATTTGATCGTAGTGGCACTTTTAACATACACCAAAATACACGCCAAAACAACATGGTTTCCTGATGGTACTGAAGGAACTATATTATTTGTCTCCTTAAAGGATGGGATAGTTAATATCCTACATGAGTGTGATATTAAGAGAGGGTTTGCTTATTTCTAGAAATTATTTTTTTCAACTAATGATTTTGTGTTGAAGAAGGGGGTTGGAAGCTATACTCCAGGAATTGGTTTTAGATCGTGAACGAGCTCACATAGTTCGTATGGTTAGGATGTCGATCAAAAAATCTGATTTCAACAGAACAAGAAGCGGTTCTAGCGGTTGATGTTTAACTTTCCAAAAAGAATATGGAAAACACCGTATCTACTTGTTTCAGTTAGTACTATACCCAAAACAGTACGAAAGAACAGTAAGGTATGTACAATTCGGTTTAAATTTCAAAAACGTGAGTACTTGGTTGTTACAACAAAGCTGATTATTCACTTGAAATGAAAGTTGATATTGTTACCTTTTCCAGTTGTTGGCTTTAGTGTAGTTGCTGGCAGTGCTGTAGTTGTTGGGGCAGCTGTAGTTGCTGTTAGTGGAAACAGAATTACTGTCTTTTCACACTATATTTCTCCATAGCATAACATTATTCCTTTCAAAATAATACAATTAGGCAGCCTTTTCCAAAGGGCTATCGATTTTACTTACGACAAGCTCCCTCGCTTGCTGTAGTAATAGGTCTGTTCTGTTTACATGACGTTGATTGCAAGTTGCATTCGTTGGAGTAGGTTTGTCCATCTGAACCACACACTGGAGCTAAAAGCGAATTGCAGATCTCATTGCACACGCACGTTGACTGGCCGTTTCTTGGCTTGCACGTGGAGTAGGGCGGAGATGTACAAGAGATTCCCTTGCACGGATCTGGCGGCAAAAATAAATATAAGAAACGTAGAATTTTACAGAAATATATTTCTTCTGAAGAAGAAAAACAACAATTCTTTATTTGTGCCGATAATAAATACTATGTAATATAGAAAAAGGGATGTTAAAGTAATGAGAGTACTGGGATGCCTGAAGTAGCGAAGAAACTAATAAAGTAAGCCACGCTAAAAAACTATTCGTTTCAGCATTCACAACGACTTCTAGAAATACATCCAATCAACATGGAGCATGGAGCGAGTTTTTTTTTCTAAAGTAGACGTTGAAGAAATTGTGTTCTAACTGCTTCCGTCGTTGGCTCTGGTGCGGTTGTTGTACGAGACTCAGTTGCTGCAAGGAGGTACACAGAATTAGAATCAGTCAAAACAACTCTATATCTAAAGACTAATAAAAGCTAAATGTATCTACGCGAAACTATCATGAAATACGCTGACGAAAATTTACCATTTCGATTTGCCACTATTTCAGTGTCAATAGGTCAATCAGTATTAGAAATATCCGAGATAGTGAAAAAATATTCCCAAATGGGCATGTTAAACCACAAAATTTTAGGAGAGTTTACCGGTAAAATCCTGTCCGTTATTATTGGAAGCCGTTCTCAGTATTCAGCAGAAGTGATGTCATACACTTAACACGACAACCTCGTGGCGCGAAATAGTGTGCATAAAAAAGTAGCCAACCTCGCAAAGATACATATAACTTTCTTCTTTTGTACGTGAAGACGTTTTTATTAGAAACATGCCTCCAGGCGTTGTGTTCTGCAGGCGAGCGTTAAGTGTATGACATCACTTCCGCTGAATAAACCTTTGTTTAAAGCTGAACAAAGGGAACGGCCACCAGTAATGGCGGACGTTTCGATTTAATATTCGGAGCTAAAAACATAAGACTTCCTGACGTTGTATCGAAAAATAATGTGAACTGGTAATAATATATGAACTCTACTTTATGAATATGCAAAAACATTTGATCGTAGTGGCACTTTTAACATACACCAAAATACACGCCAAAACAACATGGTTTCCTGATGGTACTGAAGGAACTATATTATTTGTCTCCTTAAAGGATGGGATAGTTAATATCCTACATGAGTGTGATATTAAGAGAGGGTTTGCTTATTTCTAGAAAAATTTTTTTTCAAGTAATGATTTTGTGTTGAAGAAGGGGGTTGGAAGCTATACTCCAGGAATTGGTTTTAGATCGTGAACGAGCTCACATAGTTCGTATGGTTAGGATGTCGATCAAAAAATCTGATTTCAACAGAACAAGAAGCGGTTCTAGCGGTTGATGTTTAACTTTCCAAAAAGAATATGGAAAACACCGTATCTACTTGTTTCAGTTAGTACTATACCCAAAACAGTACGAAAGAACAGTAAGGTATGTACAATTCGGTTTAAATTTCAAAAACGTGAGTACTTGGTTGTTACAACAAAGCTGATTATTCACTTGAAATGAAAGTTGATATTGTTACCTTTTCCAGTTGTTGGCTTTAGTGTAGTTGCTGGCAGTGCTGTAGTTGTTGGGGCAGCTGTAGTTGCTGTTAGTGGAAACAAAATTACTGTCTTTTCACACTATATTTCTCCATAGCATAACATTATTCCTTTCAAAATAATACAATTAGGCAGCCTTTTCCAAAGGGCTATCGATTTTACTTACGACAAGCTCCCTCGCTTGCTGTAGTAATAGGTTTGTTCTGTTTACATGACGTTGATTGCAAGTTGCATTCGTTGGAGTAGGTTTGTCCATCTGAACCACACACTGGAGCTAAAAGCGAATTGCAGATCTCATTGCACACGCACGTTGCCTGGCCGTTTCTTGGCTTGCACGTGGAGTAGGGCGGAGATGTACAAGAGATTCCCTTGCACGGATCTGGCGGCAAAAATAAATATAAGAAACGTAGAATTTTACAGAAATATATTTCTTCTGAAGAAGAAAAACAACAATTCTTTATTTGTGCCCATAATAAATACTATGTAATAAAGAAAAAGGGATGTTAAAGTAATGAGAGTACTGGGATGCCTGAAGTAGCGAAGAAACTAATAAAGTAAGCCACGCTAAAAAACTATTCGTTTCAGCATTCACAACGACTTCTAGAAATACATCCAATCAACATGGAGCATGGAGCGATGCTTTTTTTTCTAAAGTAGACGTTGAAGAAATTGTGTTCTACCTGCTTCCGTCGTTGGCTCTGGTGCGGTTGTTGTACGAGACTCAGGTGCTGCAAGGAGGTACACAGAATTAGAATCAGTCAAAACAACTCTATATCTAAAGACTAATAAAAGCTAAATGTATCTACGCGAAACTATCATGAAATACGCTGACGAAAATTTACCATTTCGATTTGCCACTATTTCAGTGTCAATAGGTCAATCAGTATTAGAAATATCCGAGATAGTGAAAAAATATTCCCAAATGGGCATGTTAAACCACAAAATTTTAGGAGAGTTTACCGGTAAAATCCTGTCCGTTATTATTGGAAGCCGTTCTCAGTATTCAGCAGAAGTGATGTCATACACTTAACACGACAACCTCGTGGCGCGAAATAGTGTGCATAAAAAAGTAGCCAACCTCGCAAAGATACATATAACTTTCTTCTTTTGTACGTGAAGACGTTTTTATTAGAAACATGCCTCCAGGCGTTGTGTTCTGCAGGCGAGCGTTAAGTGTATGACATCACTTCCGCTGAATAAACCTTTGTTTAAAGCTGAACAAAGGGAACGGCCACCAGTAATGGCGGACGTTTCGATTTAATATTCGGAGCTAAAAACATAAGACTTCCTGACGTTGTATCGAAAAATAATGTGAACTGGTAATAATATATGAACTCTACTTTATGAATATGCAAAAACATTTGATCGTAGTGGCACTTTTAACATACACCAAAATACACGCCAAAACAACATGGTTTCCTGATGGTACTGAAGGAACTATATTATTTGTCTCCTTAAAGGATGGGATAGTTAATATCCTACATGAGTGTGATATTAAGAGAGGGTTTGCTTATTTCTAGAAAAATTTTTTTTCAAGTAATGATTTTGTGTTGAAGAAGGGGGTTGGAAGCTATACTCCAGGAATTGGTTTTAGATCGTGAACGAGCTCACATAGTTCGTATGGTTAGGATGTCGATCAAAAAATCTGATTTCAACAGAACAAGAAGCGGTTCTAGCGGTTGATGTTTAACTTTCCAAAAAGAATATGGAAAACACCGTATCTACTTGTTTCAGTTAGTACTATACCCAAAACAGTACGAAAGAACAGTAAGGTATGTACAATTCGGTTTAAATTTCAAAAACGTGAGTACTTGGTTGTTACAACAAAGCTGATTATTCACTTGAAATGAAAGTTGATATTGTTACCTTTTCCAGTTGTTGGCTTTAGTGTAGTTGCTGGCAGTGCTGTAGTTGTTGGGGCAGCTGTAGTTGCTGTTAGTGGAAACAAAATTACTGTCTTTTCACACTATATTTCTCCATAGCATAACATTATTCCTTTCAAAATAATACAATTAGGCAGCCTTTTCCAAAGGGCTATCGATTTTACTTACGACAAGCTCCCTCGCTTGCTGTAGTAATAGGTTTGTTCTGTTTACATGACGTTGATTGCAAGTTGCATTCGTTGGAGTAGGTTTGTCCATCTGAACCACACACTGGAGCTAAAAGCGAATTGCAGATCTCATTGCACACGCACGTTGCCTGGCCGTTTCTTGGCTTGCACGTGGAGTAGGGCGGAGATGTACAAGAGATTCCCTTGCACGGATCTGGCGGCAAAAATAAATATAAGAAACGTAGAATTTTACAGAAATATATTTCTTCTGAAGAAGAAAAACAACAATTCTTTATTTGTGCCCATAATAAATACTATGTAATAAAGAAAAAGGGATGTTAAAGTAATGAGAGTACTGGGATGCCTGAAGTAGCGAAGAAACTAATAAAGTAAGCCACGCTAAAAAACTATTCGTTTCAGCATTCACAACGACTTCTAGAAATACATCCAATCAACATGGAGCATGGAGCGATGCTTTTTTTTCTAAAGTAGACGTTGAAGAAATTGTGTTCTACCTGCTTCCGTCGTTGGCTCTGGTGCGGTTGTTGTACGAGACTCAGGTGCTGCAAGGAGGTACACAGAATTAGAATCAGTCAAAACAACTCTATATCTAAAGACTAATAAAAGCTAAATGTATCTACGCGAAACTATCATGAAATACGCTGACGAAAATTTACCATTTCGATTTGCCACTATTTCAGTGTCAATAGGTCAATCAGTATTAGAAATATCCGAGATAGTAAAAAAATATTCCCAAATGGGCATGTTAAACCACAAAATTTTAGGAGAGTTTACCGGTAAAATCCTGTCCGTTATTATTGGAAGCCGTTCTCAGTATTCAGCAGAAGTGATGTCATACACTTAACACGACAACCTCGTGGCGCGAAATAGTGTGCATAAAAAAGTAGCCAACCTCGCAAAGATAAATATAACTTTCTTCTTTTGTACGTGAAGACGTTTTTATTAGAAACATGCCTCCAGGCGTTGTGTTCTGCAGGCGAGCGTTAAGTGTATGACATCACTTCCGCTGAATAAACCTTTGTTTAAAGCTGAACAAAGGGAACGGCCACCAGTAATGGCGGACGTTTCGATTTAATATTCGGAGCTAAAAACATAAGACTTCCTGATGTTGTATCGAAAAATAATGTGAACTGGTAATAATATATGAACTCTACTTTATGAATATGCAAAAACATTTGATCGTAGTGGCACTTTTAACATACACCAAAATACACGCCAAAACAACATGGTTTCCTGATGGTACTGAAGGAACTATATTATTTGTCTCCTTAAAGGATGGGATAGTTAATATCCTACATGAGTGTGATATTAAGAGAGGGTTTGCTTATTTCTAGAAATTATTTTTTTCAAGTAATGATTTTGTGTTGAAGAAGGGGGTTGGAAGCTATACTCCAGGAATTGGTTTTAGATCGTGAACGAGCTCACATAGTTCGTATGGTTAGGATGTCGATCAAAAAATCTGATTTCAACAGAACAAGAAGCGGTTCTAGCGGTTGATGTTTAACTTTCCAAAAAGAATATGGAAAACACCGTATCTACTTGTTTCAGTTAGTACTATACCCAAAACAGTACGAAAGAACAGTAAGGTATGTACAATTCGGTTTAAATTTCAAAAACGTGAGTACTTGGTTGTTACAACAAAGCTGATAATACACTTGAAATGAAAGTTGATATTGTTACCTTTTCCAGTTGTTGGCTTTAGTGTAGTTGCTGGCAGTGCTGTAGTTGTTGGGGCAGCTGTAGTTGCTGTTAGTGGAAACAAAATTACTGTCTTTTCACACTATATTTCTCCATAGCATAACATTATTCCTTTCAAAATAATACAATTAGGCAGCCTTTTCCAAAGGGCTATCGATTTTACTTACGACAAGCTCCCTCGCTTGCTGTAGTAATAGGTTTGTTCTGTTTACATGACGTTGATTGCAAGTTGCATTCGTTGGAGTAGGTTTGTCCATCTGAACCACACACTGGAGCTAAAAGCGAATTGCAGATCTCATTGCACACGCACGTTGCCTGGCCGTTTCTTGGCTTGCACGTGGAGTAGGGCGGAGATGTACAAGAGATTCCCTTGCACGGATCTGGCGGCAAAAATAAATATAAGAAACGTAGAATTTTACAGAAATATATTTCTTCTGAAGAAGAAAAACAACAATTCTTTATTTGTGCCCATAATAAATACTATGTAATAAAGAAAAAGGGATGTTAAAGTAATGAGAGTACTGGGATGCCTGAAGTAGCGAAGAAACTAATAAAGTAAGCCACGCTAAAAAACTATTCGTTTCAGCATTCACAACGACTTCTAGAAATACATCCAATCAACATGGAGCATGGAGCGATGCTTTTTTTGCTAAAGTAGACGTTGAAGAAATTGTGTTCTACCTGCTTCCGTCGTTGGCTCTGGTGCGGTTGTTGTACGAGACTGAGTTGCTGCAAGGAGGTACACAGAATTAGAATCAGTCAAAACAACTCTATATCTAAAGACTAATAAAAGCTAAATGTATCTACGCGAAACTATCATGAAATACGCTGACGAAAATTTACCATTTCGATTTGCCACTATTTCAGTGTCAATAGGTCAATCAGCATTAGAAATATCCGAGATAGTAAAAAAAATATTCCCAAATGGGCATGTTAAACCACAAAATTTTAGGAGAGTTTACCGGTAAAATCCTGTCCGTTATTATTGGAAGCCGTTCTCAGTATTCAGCAGAAGTGATGTCATACACTTAACACGACAGCCTCGAGGCGCGAAATAGTGTGCATAAAAAAGTAGCCAACCTCGCAAAGATAAATATAACTTTCTTCTTTTGTACGTGAAGACGTTTTTATTAGAAACATGCCTCCAGGCGTTGTGTTCTGCAGGCGAGCGTTAAGTGTATGACATCACTTCCGCTGAATAAACCTTTGTTTAAAGCTGAACAAAGGGAACGGCCACCAGTAATGGCGGACGTTTCGATTTAATATTCGGAGCTAAAAACATAAGACTTCCTGATGTTGTATCGAAAAATAATGTGAACTGGTAATAATATATGAACTCTACTTTATGAATATGCAAAAACATTTGATCGTAGTGGCACTTTTAACATACACCAAAATACACGCCAAAACAACATGGTTTCCTGATGGTACTGAAGGAACTATATTATTTGTCTCCTTAAAGGATGGGATAGTTAATATCCTACATGAGTGTGATATTAAGAGAGGGTTTGCTTATTTCTAGAAATTATTTTTTTCAACTAATGATTTTGTGTTGAAGAAGGGGGTTGGAAGCTATACTCCAGGAATTGGTTTTAGATCGTGAACGAGCTCACATAGTTCGTATGGTTAGGATGTCGATCAAAAAATCTGATTTCAACAGAACAAGAAGCGGTTCTAGCGGTTGATGTTTAACTTTCCAAAAAGAATATGGAAAACACCGTATCTACTTGTTTCAGTTAGTACTATACCCAAAACAGTACGAAAGAACAGTAAGGTATGTACAATTCGGTTTAAATTTCAAAAACGTGAGTACTTGGTTGTTACAACAAAGCTGATTATTCACTTGAAATGAAAGTTGATATTGTTACCTTTTCCAGTTGTTGGCTTTAGTGTAGTTGCTGGCAGTGCTGTAGTTGTTGGGGCAGCTGTAGTTGCTGTTAGTGGAAACAAAATTACTGTCTTTTCACACTATATTTCTCCATAGCATAACATTATTCCTTTCAAAATAATACAATTAGGCAGCCTTTTCCAAAGGGCTATCGATTTTACTTACGACAAGCTCCCTCGCTTGCTGTAGTAATAGGTTTGTTCTGTTTACATGACGTTGATTGCAAGTTGCATTCGTTGGAGTAGGTTTGTCCATCTGAACCACACACTGGAGCTAAAAGCGAATTGCAGATCTCATTGCACACGCACGTTGCCTGGCCGTTTCTTGGCTTGCACGTGGAGTAGGGCGGAGATGTACAAGAGATTCCCTTGCACGGATCTGGCGGCAAAAATAAATATAAGAAACGTAGAATTTTACAGAAATATATTTCTTCTGAAGAAGAAAAACAACAATTCTTTATTTGTGCCCATAAAAAAAATACTATGTAATAAAGAAAAAGGGATGTTAAAGTAATGAGAGTACTGGGATGCCTGAAGTAGCGAAGAAACTAATAAAGTAAGCCACGCTAAAAAACTATTCGTTTCAGCATTCACAACGACTTCTAGAAATACATCCAATCAACATGGAGCATGGAGCGATGCTTTTTTTTCTAAAGTAGACGTTGAACAAATTGTGTTCTACCTGCTTCCGTCGTTGGCTCTGGTGCGGTTGTTGTACGAGACTCAGGTGCTGCAAGGAGGTACACAGAATTAGAATCAGTCAAAACAACTCTATATCTAAAGACTAATAAAAGCTAAATGTATCTACGCGAAACTATCATGAAATACGCTGACGAAGATTTACCATTTCGATTTGCCACTATTTCAGTGTCAATAGGTCAATCAGTATTAGAAATATCCGAGATAGTAAAAAAATATTCCCAAATGGGCATGTTAAACCACAAAATTTTAGGAGAGTTTACCGGTAAAATCCTGTCCGTTATTATTGGAAGCCGTTCTCAGTATTCAGCAGAAGTGATGTCATACACTTAACACGACAACCTCGTGGCGCGAAATAGTGTGCATAAAAAAGTAGCCAACCTCGCAAAGATAAATATAACTTTCTTCTTTTGTACGTGAAGACGTTTTTATTAGAAACATGCCTCCAGGCGTTGTGTTCTGCAGGCGAGCGTTAAGTGTATGACATCACTTCCGCTGAATAAACCTTTGTTTAAAGCTGAACAAAGGGAACGGCCACCAGTAATGGCGGACGTTTCGATTTAATATTCGGAGCTAAAAACATAAGACTTCCTGATGTTGTATCGAAAAATAATGTGAACTGGTAATAATATATGAACTCTACTTTATGAATATGCAAAAACATTTGATCGTAGTGGCACTTTTAACATACACCAAAATACACGCCAAAACAACATGGTTTCCTGATGGTACTGAAGGAACTATATTATTTGTCTCCTTAAAGGATGGGATAGTTAATATCCTACATGAGTGTGATATTAAGAGAGGGTTTGCTTATTTCTAGAAATTATTTTTTTCAACTAATGATTTTGTGTTGAAGAAGGGGGTTGGAAGCTATACTCCAGGAATTGGTTTTAGATCGTGAACGAGCTCACATAGTTCGTATGGTTAGGATGTCGATCAAAAAATCTGATTTCAACAGAACAAGAAGCGGTTCTAGCGGTTGATGTTTAACTTTCCAAAAAGAATATGGAAAACACCGTATCTACTTGTTTCAGTTAGTACTATACCCAAAACAGTACGAAAGAACAGTAAGGTATGTACAATTCGGTTTAAATTTCAAAAACGTGAGTACTTGGTTGTTACAACAAAGCTGATAATTCACTTGAAATGAAAGTTGATATTGTTACCTTTTCCAGTTGTTGGCTTTAGTGTAGTTGCTGGCAGTGCTGTAGTTGTTGGGGCAGCTGTAGTTGCTGTTAGTGGAAACAAAATTACTGTCTTTTCACACTATATTTCTCCATAGCATAACATTATTCCTTTCAAAATAATACAATTAGGCAGCCTTTTCCAAAGGGCTATCGATTTTACTTACGACAAGCTCCCTCGCTTGCTGTAGTAATAGGTTTGTTCTGTTTACATGACGTTGATTGCAAGTTGCATTCGTTGGAGTAGGTTTGTCCATCTGAACCACACACTGGAGCTAAAAGCGAATTGCAGATCTCATTGCACACGCACGTTGCCTGGCCGTTTCTTGGCTTGCACGTGGAGTAGGGCGGAGATGTACAAGAGATTCCCTTGCACGGATCTGGCGGCAAAAATAAATATAAGAAACGTAGAATTTTACAGAAATATATTTCTTCTGAAGAAGAAAAACAACAATTCTTTATTTGTGCCCATAATAAATACTATGTAATAAAGAAAAAGGGATGTTAAAGTAATGAGAGTACTGGGATGCCTGAAGTAGCGAAGAAACTAATAAAGTAAGCCACGCTAAAAAACTATTCGTTTCAGCATTCACAACGACTTCTAGAAATACATCCAATCAACATGGAGCATGGAGCGATGCTTTTTTTTCTAAAGTAGACGTTGAAGAAATTGTGTTCTACCTGCTTCCGTCGTTGGCTCTGGTGCGGTTGTTGTACGAGACTCAGTTGCTGCAAGGAGGTACACAGAATTAGAATCAGTCAAAACAACTCTATATCTAAAGACTAATAAAAGCTAAATGTATCTACGCGAAACTATCATGAAATACGCTGACGAAAATTTACCATTTCGATTTGCCACTATTTCAGTGTCAATAGGTCAATCAGTATTAGAAATATCCGAGATAGTAAAAAAATATTCCCAAATGGGCATGTTAAACCACAAAATTTTAGGAGAGTTTACCGGTAAAATCCTGTCCGTTATTATTGGAAGCCGTTCTCAGTATTCAGCAGAAGTGATGTCATACACTTAACACGACAACCTCGTGGCGCGAAATAGTGTGCATAAAAAAGTAGCCAACCTCGCAAAGATAAATATAACTTTCTTCTTTTGTACGTGAAGACGTTTTTATTAGAAACATGCCTCCAGGCGTTGTGTTCTGCAGGCGAGCGTTAAGTGTATGACATCACTTCCGCTGAATAAACCTTTGTTTAAAGCTGAACAAAGGGAACGGCCACCAGTAATGGCGGACGTTTCGATTTAATATTCGGAGCTAAAAACATAAGACTTCCTGATGTTGTATCGAAAAATAATGTGAACTGGTAATAATATATGAACTCTACTTTATGAATATGCAAAAACATTTGATCGTAGTGGCACTTTTAACATACACCAAAATACACGCCAAAACAACATGGTTTCCTGATGGTACTGAAGGAACTATATTATTTGTCTCCTTAAAGGATGGGATAGTTAATATCCTACATGAGTGTGATATTAAGAGAGGGTTTGCTTATTTCTAGAAATTATTTTTTTCAAGTAATGATTTTGTGTTGAAGAAGGGGGTTGGAAGCTATACTCCAGGAATTGGTTTTAGATCGTGAACGAGCTCACATAGTTCGTATGGTTAGGATGTCGATCAAAAAATCTGATTTCAACAGAACAAGAAGCGGTTCTAGCGGTTGATGTTTAACTTTCCAAAAAGAATATGGAAAACACCGTATCTACTTGTTTCAGTTAGTACTATACCCAAAACAGTACGAAAGAACAGTAAGGTATGTACAATTCGGTTTAAATTTCAAAAACGTGAGTACTTGGTTGTTACAACAAAGCTGATAATTCACTTGAAATGAAAGTTGATATTGTTACCTTTTCCAGTTGTTGGCTTTAGTGTAGTTGCTGGCAGTGCTGTAGTTGTTGGGGCAGCTGTAGTTGCTGTTAGTGGAAACAAAATTACTGTCTTTTCACACTATATTTCTCCATAGCATAACATTATTCCTTTCAAAATAATACAATTAGGCAGCCTTTTCCAAAGGGCTATCGATTTTACTTACGACAAGCTCCCTCGCTTGCTGTAGTAATAGGTTTGTTCTGTTTACATGACGTTGATTGCAAGTTGCATTCGTTGGAGTAGGTTTGTCCATCTGAACCACACACTGGAGCTAAAAGCGAATTGCAGATCTCATTGCACACGCACGTTGCCTGGCCGTTTCTTGGCTTGCACGTGGAGTAGGGCGGAGATGTACAAGAGATTCCCTTGCACGGATCTGGCGGCAAAAATAAATATAAGAAACGTAGAATTTTACAGAAATATATTTCTTCTGAAGAAGAAAAACAACAATTCTTTATTTGTGCCCATAATAAATACTATGTAATAAAGAAAAAGGGATGTTAAAGTAATGAGAGTACTGGGATGCCTGAAGTAGCGAAGAAACTAATAAAGTAAGCCACGCTAAAAAACTATTCGTTTCAGCATTCACAACGACTTCTAGAAATACATCCAATCAACATGGAGCATGGAGCGATGCTTTTTTTTCTAAAGTAGACGTTGAAGAAATTGTGTTCTACCTGCTTCCGTCGTTGGCTCTGGTGCGGTTGTTGTACGAGACTCAGTTGCTGCAAGGAGGTACACAGAATTAGAATCAGTCAAAACAACTCTATATCTAAAGACTAATAAAATCTAAATGTATCTACGCGAAACTATCATGAAATACGCTGACGAAAATTTACCATTTCGATTTGCCACTATTTCAGTGTCAATAGGTCAATCAGTATTAGAAATATCCGAGATAGTAAAAAAATATTCCCAAATGGGCATGTTAAACCACAAAATTTTAGGAGAGTTTACCGGTAAAATCCTGTCCGTTATTATTGGAAGCCGTTCTCAGTATTCAGCAGAAGTGATGTCATACACTTAACACGACAACCTAGTGGCGCGAAATAGTGTGCATAAAAAAGTAGCCAACCTCGCAAAGATAAATATAACTTTCTTCTTTTGTACGTGAAGACGTTTTTATTAGAAACATGCCTCCAGGCGTTGTGTTCTGCAGGCGAGCGTTAAGTGTATGACATCACTTCCGCTGAATAAACCTTTGTTTAAAGCTGAACAAAGGGAACGGCCACCAGTAATGGCGGACGTTTCGATTTAATATTCGGAGCTAAAAACATAAGACTTCCTGATGTTGTATCGAAAAATAATGTGAACTGGTAATAATATATGAACTCTACTTTATGAATATGCAAAAACATTTGATCGTAGTGGCACTTTTAACATACACCAAAATACACGCCAAAACAACATGGTTTCCTGATGGTACTGAAGGAACTATATTATTTGTCTCCTTAAAGGATGGGATAGTTAATGTCCTACATGAGTGTGATATTAAGAGAGGGTTTGCTTATTTCTAGAAATTATTTTTTTCAAGTAATGATTTTGTGTTGAAGAAGGGGGTTGGAAGCTATACTCCAGGAATTGGTTTTAGATCGTGAACGAGCTCACATAGTTCGTATGGTTAGGATGTCGATCAAAAAATCTGATTTCAACAGAACAAGAAGCGGTTCTAGCGGTTGATGTTTAACTTTCCAAAAAGAATATGGAAAACACCGTATCTACTTGTTTCAGTTAGTACTATACCCAAAACAGTACGAAAGAACCGTAAGGTATGTACAATTCGGTTTAAATTTCAAAAACGTGAGTACTTGGTTGTTACAACAAAGCTGATAATTCACTTGAAATGAAAGTTGATATTGTTACCTTTTCCAGTTGTTGGCTTTAGTGTAGTTGCTGGCAGTGCTGTAGTTGTTGGGGCAGCTGTAGTTGCTGTTAGTGGAAACAGAATTACTGTCTTTTCACACTATATTTCTCCATAGCATAACATTATTCCTTTCAAAATAATACAATTAGGCAGCCTTTTCCAAAGGGCTATCGATTTTACTTACGACAAGCTCCCTCGCTTGCTGTAGTAATAGGTCTGTTCTGTTTACATGACGTTGATTGCAAGTTGCATTCGTTGGAGTAGGTTTGTCCATCTGAACCACACACTGGAGCTAAAAGCGAATTGCAGATCTCATTGCACACGCACGTTGACTGGCCGTTTCTTGGCTTGCACGTGGAGTAGGGCGGAGATGTACAAGAGATTCCCTTGCACGGATCTGGCGGCAAAAATAAATATAAGAAACGTAGAATTTTACAGAAATATATTTCTTCTGAAGAAGAAAAACAACAATTCTTTATTTGTGCCGATAATAAATACTATGTAATATAGAAAAAGGGATGTTAAAGTAATGAGAGTACTGGGATGCCTGAAGTAGCGAAGAAACTAATAAAGTAAGCCACGCTAAAAAACTATTCGTTTCAGCATTCACAACGACTTCTAGAAATACATCCAATCAACATGGAGCATGGAGCGAGTTTTTTTTTCTAAAGTAGACGTTGAAGAAATTGTGTTCTAACTGCTTCCGTCGTTGGCTCTGGTGCGGTTGTTGTACGAGACTCAGTTGCTGCAAGGAGGTACACAGAATTAGAATCAGTCAAAACAACTCTATATCTAAAGACTAATAAAAGCTAAATGTATCTACGCGAAACTATCATGAAATACGCTGACGAAAATTTACCATTTCGATTTGCCACTATTTCAGTGTCAATAGGTCAATCAGTATTAGAAATATCCGAGATAGTGAAAAAATATTCCCAAATGGGCATGTTAAACCACAAAATTTTAGGAGAGTTTACCGGTAAAATCCTGTCCGTTATTATTGGAATCCGTTCTCAGTATTCAGCAGAAGTGATGTCATACACTTAACACGACAACCTCGTGGCGCGAAATAGTGTGCATAAAAAAGTAGCCAACCTCGCAAAGATAAATATAACTTTCTTCTTTTGTACGTGAAGACGTTTTTATTAGAAACATGCCTCCAGGCGTTGTGTTCTGCAGGCGAGCGTTAAGTGTATGACATCACTTCCGCTGAATAAACCTTTGTTTAAAGCTGAACAAAGGGAACGGCCACCAGTAATGGCGGACGTTTCGATTTAATATTCGGAGCTAAAAACATAAGACTTCCTGATGTTGTATCGAAAAATAATGTGAACTGGTAATAATATATGAACTCTACTTTATGAATATGCAAAAACATTTGATCGTAGTGGCACTTTTAACATACACCAAAATACACGCCAAAACAACATGGTTTCCTGATGGTACTGAAGGAACTATATTATTTGTCTCCTTAAAGGATGGGATAGTTAATATCCTACATGAGTGTGATATTAAGAGAGGGTTTGCTTATTTCTAGAAATTATTTTTTTTCAAGTAATGATTTTGTGTTGAAGAAGGGGGTTGGAAGCTATACTCCAGGAATTGGTTTTAGATCGTGAACGAGCTCACATAGTTCGTATGGTTAGGATGTCGATCAAAAAATCTGATTTCAACAGAACAAGAAGCGGTTCTAGCGGTTGATGTTTAACTTTCCAAAAAGAATATGGAAAACACCGTATCTACTTGTTTCAGAAGGTACTATACCCAAAACAGTACGAAAGAACAGTAAGGTATGTACAATTCGGTTTAAATTTCAAAAACGTGAGTACTTGGTTGTTACAACAAAGCTGATAATTCACTTGAAATGAAAGTTGATATTGTTACCTTTTCCAGTTGTTGGCTTTAGTGTAGTTGCTGGCAGTGCTGTAGTTGTTGGGGCAGCTGTAGTTGCTGTTAGTGGAAACAAAATTACTGTCTTTTCACACTATATTTCTCCATAGCATAACATTATTCCTTTCAAAATAAATACAATTAGGCAGCCTTTTCCAAAGGGCTATCGATTTTACTTACGACAAGCTCCCTCGCTTGCTGTAGTAATAGGTTTGTTCTGTTTACATGACGTTGATTGCAAGTTGCATTCGTTGGAGTAGGTTTGTCCATCTGAACCACACACTGGAGCTAAAAGCGAATTGCAGATCTCATTGCACACGCACGTTGCCTGGCCGTTTCTTGGCTTGCACGTGGAGTAGGGCGGAGATGTACAAGAGATTCCCTTGCACGGATCTGGCGGCAAAAATAAATATAAGAAACGTAGAATTTTACAGAAATATATTTCTTCTGAAGAAGAAAAACAACAATTCTTTATTTGTGCCCATAATAAATACTATGTAATAAAGAAAAAGGGATGTTAAAGTAATGAGAGTACTGGGATGCCTGAAGTAGCGAAGAAACTAATAAAGTAAGCCACGCTAAAAAACTATTCGTTTCAGCATTCACAACGACTTCTAGAAATACATCCAATCAACATGGAGCATGGAGCGATGCTTTTTTTTCTAAAGTAGACGTTGAAGAAATTGTGTTCTAACTGATTCCGTCGTTGGCTCTGGTGCGGTTGTTGTACGAGACTCAGTTGCTGCAAGGAGGTACACAGAATTAGAATCAGTCAAAACAACTCTATATCTAAAGACTAATAAAAGCTAAATGTATCTACGCGAAACTATCATGAAATACGCTGACGAAAATTTACCATTTCGATTTGCCACTATTTCAGTGTCAATAGGTCAATCAGTATTAGAAATATCCGAGATAGTAAAAAAATATTCCCAAATGGGCATGTTAAACCACAAAATATTAGGAGAGTTTACCAGTAAAATCCTGTCCGTTATTATTGGAAGCCGTTCTCAGTATTCAGCAGAAGTGATGTCATACACTTAACACGACAACCTCGTGGCGCGAAATAGTGTGCATAAAAAGGTAGCCAACCTCGCAAAGATAAATATAACTTTCTTCTTTTGTACGTGAAGACGTTTTTATTAGAAACATGCCTCCAGGCGTTGTGTTCTGCAGGCGAGCGTTAAGTGTATGACATCACTTCCGCTGAATAAACCTTTGTTTAAAGCTGAACAAAGGGAACGGCCACCAGTAATGGCGGACGTTTCGATTTAATATTCGGAGCTAAAAACATAAGACTTCCTGATGTTGTATCGAAAAATAATGTGAACTGGTAATAATATATGAACTCTACTTTATGAATATGCAAAAACATTTGATCGTAGTGGCACTTTTAACATACACCAAAATACACGCCAAAACAACATGGTTTCCTGATGGTACTGAAGGAACTATATTATTTGTCTCCTTAAAGGATGGGATCGTTAATATCCTACATGAGTGTGATATTAAGAGAGGGTTTGCTTATTTCTAGAAATTACATTTTTCAAGTAATGATTTTGTGTTGAAGAAGGGGTTGGAAGCTATACTCCAGGAATTGGTTTTAGATCGTGAACGAGTTCACATAGTTCGTATGGTTAGGATGTCGATCAAAAAATCTGATTTCAACAGAACAAGAAGCGGTTCTAGCGGTTGATGTTTAACTTTCCAAAAAGAATATGGAAAACACCGTATCTACTTGTTTCAGTTAGTACTATACCCAAAACAGTACGAAAGAACAGTAAGGTATGTACAATTCGGTTTAAATTTCAAAAACGTGAGTATTTGGTTGTTACAACAAAGCTGATAATTCACTTGAAATGAAAGTTGATATTGTTACCTTTTCCAGTTGTTGGCTTTAGTGTAGTTGCTGGCAGTGCTGTAGTTGTTGGGGCAGCTGTAGTTGCTGTTAGTGGAAACAAAATTACTGTCTTTTCACACTATATTTCTCCATAGCATAACATTATTCCTTTCAAAATAAATACAATTAGGCAGCCTTTTCCAAAGGGCTATCGATTTTACTTACGACAAGCTCCCTCGCTTGCTGTAGTAATAGGTTTGTTCTGTTTACATGACGTTGATTGCAAGTTGCATTCGTTGGAGTAGGTTTGTCCATCTGAACCACACACTGGAGCTAAAAGCGAATTGCAGATCTCATTGCACACGCACGTTGACTGGCCGTTTCTTGGCTTGCACGTGGAGTAGGGCGGAGATGTACAAGAGATTCCCTTGCACGGATCTGGCGGCAAAAATAAATATAAGAAACGTAGAATTTTACAGAAATATATTTCTTCTGAAGAAGAAAAACAACAATTCTTTATTTGTGCCGATAATAAATACTATGTAATATAGAAAAAGGGATGTTAAAGTAATGAGAGTACTGGGATGCCTGAAGTAGCGAAGAAACTAATAAAGTAAGCCACGCTAAAAAACTATTCGTTTCAGCATTCACAACGACTTCTAGAAATACATCCAATCAACATGGAGCATGGAGCGAGTTTTTTTTTCTAAAGTAGACGTTGAAGAAATTGTGTTCTAACTGCTTCCGTCGTTGGCTCTGGTGCGGTTGTTGTACGAGACTCAGTTGCTGCAAGGAGGTACACAGAATTAGAATCAGTCAAAACAACTCTATATCTAAAGACTAATAAAAGCTAAATGTATCTACGCGAAACTATCATGAAATACGCTGACGAAAATTTACCATTTCGATTTGCCACTATTTCAGTGTCAATAGGTCAATCAGTATTAGAAATATCCGAGATAGTGAAAAAATATTCCCAAATGGGCATGTTAAACCACAAAATTTTAGGAGAGTTTACCGGTAAAATCCTGTCCGTTATTATTGGAAGCCGTTCTCAGTATTCAGCAGAAGTGATGTCATACACTTAACACGACAACCTCGTGGCGCGAAATAGTGTGCATAAAAAAGTAGCCAACCTCGCAAAGATAAATATAACTTTCTTCTTTTGTACGTGAAGACGTTTTTATTAGAAACATGCCTCCAGGCGTTGTGTTCTGCAGGCGAGCGTTAAGTGTATGACATCACTTCCGCTGAATAAACCTTTGTTTAAAGCTGAACAAAGGGAACGGCCACCAGTAATGGCGGACGTTTCGATTTAATATTCGGAGCTAAAAACATAAGACTTCCTGATGTTGTATCGAAAAATAATGTGAACTGGTAATAATATATGAACTCTACTTTATGAATATGCAAAAACATTTGATCGTAGTGGCACTTTTAACATACACCAAAATACACGCCAAAACAACATGGTTTCCTGATGGTACTGAAGGAACTATATTATTTGTCTCCTTAAAGGATGGGATAGTTAATATCCTACATGAGTGTGATATTAAGAGAGGGTTTGCTTATTTCTAGAAATTATTTTTTTTCAAGTAATGATTTTGTGTTGAAGAAGGGGGTTGGAAGCTATACTCCAGGAATTGGTTTTAGATCGTGAACGAGCTCACATAGTTCGTATGGTTAGGATGTCGATCAAAAAATCTGATTTCAACAGAACAAGAAGCGGTTCTAGCGGTTGATGTTTAACTTTCCAAAAAGAATATGGAAAACACCGTATCTACTTGTTTCAGAAGGTACTATACCCAAAACAGTACCAAAGAACAGTAAGGTATGTACAATTCGGTTTAAATTTCAAAAACGTGAGTACTTGGTTGTTACAACAAAGCTGATAATTCACTTGAAATGAAAGTTGATATTGTTACCTTTTCCAGTTGTTGGCTTTAGTGTAGTTGCTGGCAGTGCTGTAGTTGTTGGGGCAGCTGTAGTTGCTGTTAGTGGAAACAAAATTACTGTCTTTTCACACTATATTTCTCCATAGCATAACATTATTCCTTTCAAAATAATACAATTAAGCAGCCTTTTCCAAAGGGCTATCGATTTTACTTACGACAAGCTCCCTCGCTTGCTGTAGTAATAGGTCTGTTCTGTTTACATGACGTTGATTGCAAGTTGCATTCGTTGGAGTAGGTTTGTCCATCTGAACCACACACTGGAGCTAAAAGCGAATTGCAGATCTCATTGCACACGCACGTTGCCTGGCCGTTTCTTGGCTTGCACGTGGAGTAGGGCGGAGATGTACAAGAGATTCCCTTGCACGGATCTGGCGGCAAAAATAAATATAAGAAACGTAGAATTTTACAGAAATATATTTCTTCTGAAGAAGAAAAACAACAATTCTTTATTTGTGCCCATAATAAATACTATGTAATAAAGAAAAAGGGATGTTAAAGTAATGAGAGTACTGGGATGCCTGAAGTAGCGAAGAAACTAATAAAGTAAGCCACGCTAAAAAACTATTCGTTTCAGCATTCACAACGACTTCTAGAAATACATCCAATCAACATGGAGCATGGAGCGAGTTTTTTTTTCTAAAGTAGACGTTGAAGAAATTGTGTTCTAACTGCTTCCGTCGTTGGCTCTGGTGCGGTTGTTGTACGAGACTCAGTTGCTGCAAGGAGGTACACAGAATTAGAATCAGTCAAAACAACTCTATATCTAAAGACTAATAAAAGCTAAATGTATCTACGCGAAACTATCATGAAATACGCTGACGAAAATTTACCATTTCGATTTGCCACTATTTCAGTGTCAATAGGTCAATCAGTATTAGAAATATCCGAGATAGTGAAAAAATATTCCCAAATGGGCATGTTAAACCACAAAATTTTAGGAGAGTTTACCGGTAAAATCCTGTCCGTTATTATTGGAAGCCGTTCTCAGTATTCAGCAGAAGTGATGTCATACACTTAACACGACAACCTCGTGGCGCGAAATAGTGTGCATAAAAAAGTAGCCAACCTCGCAAAGATAAATATAACTTTCTTCTTTTGTACGTGAAGACGTTTTTATTAGAAACATGCCTCCAGGCGTTGTGTTCTGCAGGCGAGCGTTAAGTGTATGACATCACTTCCGCTGAATAAACCTTTGTTTAAAGCTGAACAAAGGGAACGGCCACCAGTAATGGCGGACGTTTCGATTTAATATTCGGAGCTAAAAACATAAGACTTCCTGATGTTGTATCGAAAAATAATGTGAACTGGTAATAATATATGAACTCTACTTTATGAATATGCAAAAACATTTGATCGTAGTGGCACTTTTAACATACACCAAAATACACGCCAAAACAACATGGTTTCCTGATGGTACTGAAGGAACTATATTATTTGTCTCCTTAAAGGATGGGATAGTTAATATCCTACATGAGTGTGATATTAAGAGAGGGTTTGCTTATTTCTAGAAATTATTTTTTTTCAAGTAATGATTTTGTGTTGAAGAAGGGGGTTGGAAGCTATACTCCAGGAATTGGTTTTAGATCGTGAACGAGCTCACATAGTTCGTATGGTTAGGATGTCGATCAAAAAATCTGATTTCAACAGAACAAGAAGCGGTTCTAGCGGTTGATGTTTAACTTTCCAAAAAGAATATGGAAAACACCGTATCTACTTGTTTCAGAAGGTACTATACCCAAAACAGTACCAAAGAACAGTAAGGTATGTACAATTCGGTTTAAATTTCAAAAACGTGAGTACTTGGTTGTTACAACAAAGCTGATAATTCACTTGAAATGAAAGTTGATATTGTTACCTTTTCCAGTTGTTGGCTTTAGTGTAGTTGCTGGCAGTGCTGTAGTTGTTGGGGCAGCTGTAGTTGCTGTTAGTGGAAACAAAATTACTGTCTTTTCACACTATATTTCTCCATAGCATAACATTATTCCTTTCAAAATAATACAATTAAGCAGCCTTTTCCAAAGGGCTATCGATTTTACTTACGACAAGCTCCCTCGCTTGCTGTAGTAATAGGTCTGTTCTGTTTACATGACGTTGATTGCAAGTTGCATTCGTTGGAGTAGGTTTGTCCATCTGAACCACACACTGGAGCTAAAAGCGAATTGCAGATCTCATTGCACACGCACGTTGCCTGGCCGTTTCTTGGCTTGCACGTGGAGTAGGGCGGAGATGTACAAGAGATTCCCTTGCACGGATCTGGCGGCAAAAATAAATATAAGAAACGTAGAATTTTACAGAAATATATTTCTTCTGAAGAAGAAAAACAACAATTCTTTATTTGTGCCCATAATAAATACTATGTAATAAAGAAAAAGGGATGTTAAAGTAATGAGAGTACTGGGATGCCTGAAGTAGCGAAGAAACTAATAAAGTAAGCCACGCTAAAAAACTATTCGTTTCAGCATTCACAACGACTTCTAGAAATACATCCAATCAACATGGAGCATGGAGCGATGCTTTTTTTTCTAAAGTAGACGTTGAAGAAATTGTGTTCTAACTGCTTCCGTCGTTGGCTCTGGTGCGGTTGTTGTACGAGACTCAGTTGCTGCAAGGAGGTACACAGAATTAGAATCAGTCAAAACAACTCTATATCTAAAGACTAATAAAAGCTAAATGTATCTACGCGAAACTATCATGAAACACGCTGACGAAAATTTACCATTTCGATTTGCCACTATTTCAGTGTCAATAGGTCAATCAGTATTAGAAATATCCGAGATAGTGAAAAAATATTCCCAAATGGGCATGTTAAACCACAAAATTTTAGGAGAGTTTACCGGTAAAATCCTGTCCGTTATTATTGGAAGCCGTTCTCAGTATTCAGCAGAAGTGATGTCATACACTTAACACGACAACCTCGTGGCGCGAAATAGTGTGCATAAAAAAGTAGCCAACCTCGCAAAGATAAATATAACTTTCTTCTTTTGTACGTGAAGACGTTTTTATTAGAAACATGCCTCCAGGCGTTGTGTTCTGCAGGCGAGCGTTAAGTGTATGACATCACTTCCGCTGAATAAACCTTTGTTTAAAGCTGAACAAAGGGAACGGCCACCAGTAATGGCGGACGTTTCGATTTAATATTCGGAGCTAAAAACATAAGACTTCCTGATGTTGTATCGAAAAATAATGTGAACTGGTAATAATATATGAACTCTACTTTATGAATATGCAAAAACATTTGATCGTAGTGGCACTTTTAACATACACCAAAATACACGTCAAAACAACATGGTTTCCTGATGGTACTGAAGGAACTATATTATTTGTCTCCTTAAAGGATGGGATAGTTAATATCCTACATGAGTGTGATATTAAGAGAGGGTTTGCTTATTTCTAGAAATTATTTTTTTCAAGTAATGATTTTGTGTTGAAGAAGGGGGTTGGAAGCTATACTCCAGGAATTGGTTTTAGATCGTGAACGAGCTCACATAGTTCGTATGGTTAGGATGTCGATCAAAAAATCTGATTTCAACAGAACAAGAAGCGGTTCTAGCGGTTGATGTTTAACTTTCCAAAAAGAATATGGAAAACACCGTATCTACTTGTTTCAGTTATTACTATACCCAAAACAGTACCAAAGAACAGTAAGGTATGTACAATTCGGTTTAAATTTCAAAAACGTGAGTACTTGGTTGTTACAACAAAGCTGATAATTCACTTGAAATGAAAGTTGATATTGTTACCTTTTCCAGTTGTTGGCTTTAGTGTAGTTGCTGGCAGTGCTGTAGTTGTTGGGGCAGCTGTAGTTGCTGTTAGTGGAAACAAAATTACTGTCTTTTCACACTATATTTCTCCATAGCATAACATTATTCCTTTCAAAATAATACAATTAAGCAGCCTTTTCCAAAGGGCTATCGATTTTACTTACGACAAGCTCCCTCGCTTGCTGTAGTAATAGGTCTGTTCTGTTTACATGACGTTGATTGCAAGTTGCATTCGTTGGAGTAGGTTTGTCCATCTGAACCACACACTGGAGCTAAAAGCGAATTGCAGATCTCATTGCACACGCACGTTGCCTGGCCGTTTCTTGGCTTGCACGTGGAGTAGGGCGGAGATGTACAAGAGATTCCCTTGCACGGATCTGGCGGCAAAAATAAATATAAGAAACGTAGAATTTTACAGAAATATATTTCTTCTGAAGAAGAAAAACAACAATTCTTTATTTGTGCCCATAATAAATACTATGTAATAAAGAAAAAGGGATGTTAAAGTAATGAGAGTACTGGGATGCCTGAAGTAGCGAAGAAACTAATAAAGTAAGCCACGCTAAAAAACTATTCGTTTCAGCATTCACAACGACTTCTAGAAATACATCCAATCAACATGGAGCATGGAGCGATGCTTTTTTTTCTAAAGTAGACGTTGAAGAAATTGTGTTCTAACTGCTTCCGTCGTTGGCTCTGGTGCGGTTGTTGTACGAGACTCAGTTGCTGCAAGGAGGTACACAGAATTAGAATCAGTCAAAACAACTCTATATCTAAAGACTAATAAAAGCTAAATGTATCTACGCGAAACTATCATGAAATACGCTGACGAAAATTTACCATTTCGATTTGCCACTATTTCAGTGTCAATAGGTCAATCAGTATTAGAAATATCCGAGATAGTGAAAAAATATTCCCAAATGGGCATGTTAAACCACAAAATTTTAGGAGAGTTTACCGGTAAAATCCTGTCCGTTATTATTGGAAGCCGTTCTCAGTATTCAGCAGAAGTGATGTCATACACTTAACACGACAACCTCGTGGCGCGAAATAGTGTGCATAAAAAAGTAGCCAACCTCGCAAAGATAAATATAACTTTCTTCTTTTGTACGTGAAGACGTTTTTATTAGAAACATGCCTCCAGGCGTTGTGTTCTGCAGGCGAGCGTTAAGTGTATGACATCACTTCCGCTGAATAAACCTTTGTTTAAAGCTGAACAAAGGGAACGGCCACCAGTAATGGCGGACGTTTCGATTTAATATTCGGAGCTAAAAACATAAGACTTCCTGATGTTGTATCGAAAAATAATGTGAACTGGTAATAATATATGAACTCTACTTTATGAATATGCAAAAACATTTGATCGTAGTGGCACTTTTAACATACACCAAAATACACGCCAAAACAACATGGTTTCCTGATGGTACTGAAGGAACTATATTATTTGTCTCCTTAAAGGATGGGATAGTTAATATCCTACATGAGTGTGATATTAAGAGAGGGTTTGCTTATTTCTAGAAATTATTTTTTTCAAGTAATGATTTTGTGTTGAAGAAGGGGGTTGGAAGCTATACTCCAGGAATTGGTTTTAGATCGTGAACGAGCTCACATAGTTCGTATGGTTAGGATGTCGATCAAAAAATCTGATTTCAACAGAACAAGAAGCGGTTCTAGCGGTTGATGTTTAACTTTCCAAAAAGAATATGGAAAACACCGTATCTACTTGTTTCAGTTAGTACTATACCCAAAACAGTACGAAAGAACAGTAAGGTATGTACAATTCGGTTTAAATTTCAAAAACGTGAGTACTTGGTTGTTACAACAAAGCTGATAATTCACTTGAAATGAAAGTTGATATTGTTACCTTTTCCAGTTGTTGGCTTTAGTGTAGTTGCTGGCAGTGCTGTAGTTGTTGGGGCAGCTGTAGTTGCTGTTAGTGGAAACAAAATTACTGTCTTTTCACACTATATTTCTCCATAGCATAACATTATTCCTTTCAAAATAATACAATTAGGCAGCCTTTTCCAAAGGGCTATCGATTTTACTTACGACAAGCTCCCTCGCTTGCTGTAGTAATAGGTCTGTTCTGTTTACATGACGTTGATTGCAAGTTGCATTCGTTGGAGTAGGTTTGTCCATCTGAACCACACACTGGAGCTAAAAGCGAATTGCAGATCTCATTGCACACGCACGTTGCCTGGCCGTTTCTTGGCTTGCACGTGGAGTAGGGCGGAGATGTACAAGAGATTCCCTTGCACGGATCTGGCGGCAAAAATAAATATAAGAAACGTAGAATTTTACAGAAATATATTTCTTCTGAAGAAGAAAAACAACAATTCTTTATTTGTGCCCATAATAAATACTATGTAATAAAGAAAAAGGGATGTTAAAGTAATGAGAGTACTGGGATGCCTGAAGTAGCGAAGAAACTAATAAAGTAAGCCACGCTAAAAAACTATTCGTTTCAGCATTCACAACGACTTCTAGAAATACACCAATCAACATGGAGCATGGAGCGATGCTTTTTTTTCTAAAGTAGACGTTGAAGAAATTGTGTTCTACCTGCTTCCGTCGTTGGCTCTGGTGCGGTTGTTGTACGAGACTCAGTTGCTGCAAGGAGGTACACAGAATTAGAATCAGTCAAAACAACTCTATATCTAAAGACTAATAAAAGCTAAATGTATCTACGCGAAACATTGCCCAGAATGCCGCGACACATCCGGGACATTTCTAAGAACAACAGCGCTAAATTCAAAAGCTACGCAATGATACGTGAAGCAAATAACAGAGAAAATGGGCCAAAACGCTTCAGTGATATTACGATTTCACTCACTTACGCAGAAAATAACCTTAATAAGAGTTAGGTACCCATGGGCTTTTGTAGAAGAGATATAAATTAAGTATTTGCACCCAAGATTAAATTATTTGCGTGAATATAAGCATTATCGGTTTTGCCTTCAAATTTGGGATTTTACGAAGCTGTTTGACTGGAAAATGACGAATGGTTGAATTTGAGGTCGATTTTCTCTTCGATTGATTACTTAATTTCTTAGGTACCCACGGCAAAAGTTAGTTCGATATCTTAGTAACTCGTTGCCTCTTTTTCGTCTAATTCTGACGGATATTAGTATTATCGAAATCAAACTTTCTAGAACACATATTGGAAACTCAAATTCGCTTGCCAAATTTGGATTTTCAGAATTCCCGCGAGGTATCTCTTGACTTCTAAGCTCCTCCCATATAGACAATAGAGCGCACGGCGGCTAATGAAGCATTGAAATTGACGAGTCACACGAGCCTTTGTGATTGTAATTTTAGTTGGCTAAGTGTCTTTTTGCGCTGGAAAAATGACTGCGCTGCAAAACTAACAGAACATCGTAAAACTCGATATCGCATCAAAAACAAATGTTCAACCAGATTTTTTAAACCTTCAGCTTTAAAATGAGACCTTTTTCGTGTTTCTGTGTGCACTAGAAGTCAACAGCCAAAATAAAGAATCTAGCTGTGGTCTTCCGACTCAGAGAGCGGCACTGTAAGCTGCTTTGATTTCCAACCGAAACATTTGAACACCGACTGACCTGAAAAACTAACAGAACAGTATAAAAGTCGATAGCGCATCATAAACAAATGTTCAAGCGGATTTTGTAAACCTTCATCTTTAAAATGAGACCATTTTCGTGTTTCTGCGTGCACTAGAAGTCAACAACCAAAATAAATAATCTAGTTGTTACGTTGTCTTCACTGACTGATGTCAAAGCGGATTTTGAATATCTTCAGCTTTAAAATGAGATGTTTCTCATGTTCCCGTTTGCTGTAGAAGTCAAACTAGCAAAGGACGAAACGAATTGCCTTGTCGTCTTTACTCAGATCTAAGCAGCCGTGTGAAGCCGTCGCCTGTTGAATTCAAAGCAAATTCTATTGGAAAGTGAAAGTGGAACTTAAAAAAAAAACATAAAGAGCACTGGTACTCTAAAACAAAATATTTCTGAAACGATGAAACTGGGCAAAAGGATTGTTCTGTCAAATTAATGCCCAGTTATGACTCTCGTAAGCAGTAAAACAATTGACTACGCGCCAAATCTTTTCGAAAACCGTTCAATGACAGAAAACTCAAGATCAGGCGTAATGAACAGTCGGTTCAATTGAAGGACATCTATTGTTAATAATTAGCGCCATCACGTTATTTCTGGCATTGATTGACGGGTGCCTTATCAGCCTTGGGACATTTGTATTCCCATAACGATTAATGAACAACCAATCAGGTATCGTTAAAGCGAACTGCTCAAGCGTTAGATTATAATTATTCCGCTTTGGATTAATTCTTCAACAGTAAGTACATGTCGCGAAGAACAATAGGATTCTGCCCGATGACTATCATGAAATACGCTGACGAAAATTTACCATTTCGATTTGCCACTATTTCAGTGTCAATAGGTCAATCAGTATTAGAAATATCCGAGATAGTAAAAAAATATTCCCAAATGGGCATGTTAAACCACAAAATTTTAGGAGAGTTTACCGGTAAAATCCTGTCCGTTATTATTGGAAGCCGTTCTCAGTATTCAGCAGAAGTGATGTCATACACTTAACACGACAACCTCGTGGCGCGAAATAGTGTGCATAAAAAAGTAGCCAACCTCGCAAAGATAAATATAACTTTCTTCTTTTGTACGTGAAGACGTTTTTATTAGAAACATGCCTCCAGGCGTTGTGTTCTGCAGGCGAGCGTTAAGTGTATGACATCACTTCCGCTGAATAAACCTTTGTTTAAAGCTGAACAAAGGGAACGGCCACCAGTAATGGCGGACGTTTCGATTTAATATTCGGAGCTAAAAACATAAGACTTCCTGATGTTGTATCGAAAAATAATGTGAACTGGTAATAATATATGAACTCTACTTTATGAATATGCAAAAACATTTGATCGTAGTGGCACTTTTAACATACACCAAAATACACGCCAAAACAACATGGTTTCCTGATGGTACTGAAGGAACTATATTATTTGTCTCCTTAAAGGATGGGATAGTTAATATCCTACATGAGTGTGATATTAAGAGAGGGTTTGCTTATTTCTAGAAATTATTTTTTTCAAGTAATGATTTTGTGTTGAAGAAGGGGGTTGGAAGCTATACTCCAGGAATTGGTTTTAGATCGTGAACGAGCTCACATAGTTCGTATGGTTAGGATGTCGATCAAAAAATCTGATTTCAACAGAACAAGAAGCGGTTCTAGCGGTTGATGTTTAACTTTCCAAAAAGAATATGGAAAACACCGTATCTACTTGTTTCAGTTAGTACTATACCCAAAACAGTACGAAAGAACAGTAAGGTATGTACAATTCGGTTTAAATTTCAAAAACGTGAGTACTTGGTTGTTACAACAAAGCTGATAATTCACTTGAAATGAAAGTTGATATTGTTACCTTTTCCAGTTGTTGGCTTTAGTGTAGTTGCTGGCAGTGCTGTAGTTGTTGGGGCAGCTGTAGTTGCTGTTAGTGGAAACAAAATTACTGTCTTTTCACACTATATTTCTCCATAGCATAACATTATTCCTTTCAAAATAATACAATTAGGCAGCCTTTTCCAAAGGGCTATCGATTTTACTTACGACAAGCTCCCTCGCTTGCTGTAGTAATAGGTCTGTTCTGTTTACATGACGTTGATTGCAAGTTGCATTCGTTGGAGTAGGTTTGTCCATCTGAACCACACACTGGAGCTAAAAGCGAATTGCAGATCTCATTGCACACGCACGTTGCCTGGCCGTTTCTTGGCTTGCACGTGGAGTAGGGCGGAGATGTACAAGAGATTCCCTTGCACGGATCTGGCGGCAAAAATAAATATAAGAAACGTAGAATTTTACAGAAATATATTTCTTCTGAAGAAGAAAAACAACAATTCTTTATTTGTGCCCATAATAAATACTATGTAATAAAGAAAAAGGGATGTTAAAGTAATGAGAGTACTGGGATGCCTGAAGTAGCGAAGAAACTAATAAAGTAAGCCACGCTAAAAAACTATTCGTTTCAGCATTCACAACGACTTCTAGAAATACATCCAATCAACATGGAGCATGGAGCGATGCTTTTTTTTCTAAAGTAGACGTTGAAGAAATTATGTTCTAACTGCTTCCGTCGTTGGCTCTGGTGCGGTTGTTGTACGAGACTCAGTTGCTGCAAGGAGGTACACAGAATTAGAATCAGTCAAAACAACTCTATATCTAAAGACTAATAAAAGCTAAATGTATCTACGCGAAACTATCATGAAATACGCTGACGAAAATTTACCATTTCGATTTGCCACTATTTCAGTGTCAATAGGTCAATCAGTATTAGAAATATCCGAGATAGTAAAAAAATATTCCCAAATGGGCATGTTAAACCACAAAATTTTAGGAGAGTTTACCGGTAAAATCCTGTCCGTTATTATTGGAAGCCGTTCTCAGTATTCAGCAGAAGTGATGTCATACACTTAACACGACAACCTCGTGGCGCGAAATAGTGTGCATAAAAAAGTAGCCAACCTCGCAAAGATAAATATAACTTTCTTCTTTTGTACGTGAAGACGTTTTTATTAGAAACATGCCTCCAGGCGTTGTGTTCTGCAGGCGAGCGTTAAGTGTATGACATCACTTCCGCTGAATAAACCTTTGTTTAAAGCTGAACAAAGGGAACGGCCACCAGTAATGGCGGACGTTTCGATTTAATATTCGGAGCTAAAAACATAAGACTTCCTGATGTTGTATCGAAAAATAATGTGAACTGGTAATAATATATGAACTCTACTTTATGAATATGCAAAAACATTTGATCGTAGTGGCACTTTTAACATACACCAAAATACACGCCAAAATAACATGGTTTCCTGATGGTACTGAAGGAACTATATTATTTGTCTCCTTAAAGGATGGGATAGTTAATATCCTACATGAGTGTGATATTAAGAGAGGGTTTGCTTATTTCTAGAAATTATTTTTTTCAAGTAATGATTTTGTGTTGAAAAAGGGGGTTGGAAGCTATACTCCAGGAATTGGTTTTAGATCGTGAACGAGCTCACATAGTTCGTATGGTTAGGATGTCGATCAAAAAATCTGATTTCAACAGAACAAGAAGCGGTTCTAGCGGTTGATGTTTAACTTTCCAAAAAGAATATGGAAAACACCGTATCTACTTGTTTCATTTAGTACTATACCCAAAACAGTACGAAAGAACAGTAAGGTATGTACAATTCGGTTTAAATTTCAAAAACGTGAGTATTTGGTTGTTACAACAAAGCTGATAATTCACTTGAAATGAAAGTTGATATTGTTACCTTTTCCAGTTGTTGGCTTTAGTGTAGTTGCTGGCAGTGCTGTAGTTGTTGGGGCAGCTGTAGTTGCTGTTAGTGGAAACAAAATTACTGTCTTTTCACACTATATTTCTCCATAGCATAACATTATTCCTTTCAAAATAATACAATTAGGCAGCCTTTTCCAAAGGGCTATCGATTTTACTTACGACAAGCTCCCTCGCTTGCTGTAGTAATAGGTTTGTTCTGTTTACATGACGTTGATTGCAAGTTGCATTCGTTGGAGTAGGTTTGTCCATCTGAACCACACACTGGAGCTAAAAGCGAATTGCAGATCTCATTGCACACGCACGTTGCCTGGCCGTTTCTTGGCTTGCACGTGGAGTAGGGCGGAGATGTACAAGAGATTCCCTTGCACGGATCTGGCGGCAAAAATAAATATTAGAAACGTAGAATTTTACAGAAATATATTTCTTCTGAAGAAGAAAAACAACAATTCTTTATTTGTGCCCATAATAAATACTATGTAATAAAGAAAAAGGGATGTTAAAGTAATGAGAGTACTGGGATGCCTGAAGTAGCGAAGAAACTAATAAAGTAAGCCACGCTAAAAAACTATTCGTTTCAGCATTCACAACGACTTCTAGACATACACCAATCAACATGGAGCATGGAGCGATGCTTTTTTTTCTAAAGTAGACGTTGAAGAAATTGTGTTCTACCTGCTTCCGTCGTTGGCTCTGGTGCGGTTGTTGTACGAGACTCAGTTGCTGCAAGGAGGTACACAGAATTAGAATCAGTCAAAACAACTCTATATCTAAAGACTAATAAAAGCTAAATGTATCTACGCGAAACTATCATGAAATACGCTGACGAAAATTTACCATTTCGATTTGCCACTATTTCAGTGTCAATAGGTCAATCAGTATTAGAAATATCCGAGATAGTAAAAAAATATTCCCAAATGGGCATGTTAAACCACAAAATTTTAGGAGAGTTTACCGGTAAAATCCTGTCCGTTATTATTGGAAGCCGTTCTCAGTATTCAGCAGAAGTGATGTCATACACTTAACACGACAACCTCGTGGCGCGAAATAGTGTGCATAAAAAAGTAGCCAACCTCGCAAAGATAAATATAACTTTCTTCTTTTGTACGTGAAGACGTTTTTATTAGAAACATGCCTCCAGGCGTTGTGTTCTGCAGGCGAGCGTTAAGTGTATGACATCACTTCCGCTGAATAAACCTTTGTTTAAAGCTGAACAAAGGGAACGGCCACCAGTAATGGCGGACGTTTCGATTTAATATTCGGAGCTAAAAACATAAGACTTCCTGATGTTGTATCGAAAAATAATGTGAACTGGTAATAATATATGAACTCTACTTTATGAATATGCAAAAACATTTGATCGTAGTGGCACTTTTAACATACACCAAAATACACGCCAAAACAACATGGTTTCCTGATGGTACTGAAGGAACTATATTATTTGTCTCCTTAAAGGATGGGATAGTTAATATCCTACATGAGTGTGATATTAAGAGAGGGTTTGCTTATTTCTAGAAATTAATTTTTTCAAGTAATGATTTTGTGTTGAAGAAGGGGGTTGGAAGCTATACTCCAGGAATTGGTTTTAGATCGTGAACGAGCTCACATAGTTCGTATGGTTAGGATGTCGATCAAAAAATCTGATTTCAACAGAACAAGAAGCGGTTCTAGCGGTTGATGTTTAACTTTCCAAAAAGAATATGGAAAACACCGTATCTACTTGTTTCAGTTAGTACTATACCCAAAACAGTACGAAAGAACAGTAAGGTATGTACAATTCGGTTTAAATTTCAAAAACGTGAGTATTTGGTTGTTACAACAAAGCTGATAATTCACTTGAAATGAAAGTTGGTATTGTTACCTTTTCCAGTTGTTGGCTTTAGTGTAGTTGCTGGCAGTGCTGTAGTTGTTGGGGCAGCTGTAGTTGCTGTTAGTGGAAACAAAATTACTGTCTTTTCACACTATATTTCTCCATAGCATAACATTATTCCTTTCAAAATAATACAATTAGGCAGCCTTTTCCAAAGGGCTATCGATTTTACTTACGACAAGCTCCCTCGCTTGCTGTAGTAATAGGCTTGTTCTGTTTACATGACGTTGATTGCAAGTTGCATTCGTTGGAGTAGGTTTGTCCATCTGAACCACACACTGGAGCTAAAAGCGAATTGCAGATCTCATTGCACACGCACGTTGCCTGGCCGTTTCTTGGCTTGCACGTGGAGTAGGGCGGAGATGTACAAGAGATTCCCTTGCACGGATCTGGCGGCAAAAATAAATATTAGAAACGTAGAATTTTACAGAAATATATTTCTTCTGAAGAAGAAAAACAACAATTCTTTATTTGTGCCCATAATAAATACTATGTAATAAAGAAAAAGGGATGTTAAAGTAATGAGAGTACTGGGATGCCTGAAGTAGCGAAGAAACTAATAAAGTAAGCCACGCTAAAAAACTATTCGTTTCAGCATTCACAACGACTTCTAGACATACACCAATCAACATGGAGCATGGAGCGATGCTTTTTTTTCTAAAGTAGACGTTGAAGAAATTGTGTTCTACCTGCTTCCGTCGTTGGCTCTGGTGCGGTTGTTGTACGAGACTCAGTTGCTGCAAGGAGGTACACAGAATTAGAATCAGTCAAAACAACTCTATATCTAAAGACTAATAAAAGCTAAATGTATCTACGCGAAACTATCATGAAATACGCTGACGAAAATTTACCATTTCGATTTGCCACTATTTCAGTGTCAATAGGTCAATCAGTATTAGAAATATCCGAGATAGTAAAAAAATATTCCCAAATGGGCATGTTAAACCACAAAATTTTAGGAGAGTTTACCGGTAAAATCCTGTCCGTTATTATTGGAAGCCGTTCTCAGTATTCAGCAGAAGTGATGTCATACACTTAACACGACAACCTCGTGGCGCGAAATAGTGTGCATAAAAAAGTAGCCAACCTCGCAAAGATAAATATAACTTTCTTCTTTTGTACGTGAAGACGTTTTTATTAGAAACATGCCTCCAGGCGTTGTGTTCTGCAGGCGAGCGTTAAGTGTATGACATCACTTCCGCTGAATAAACCTTTGTTTAAAGCTGAACAAAGGGAACGGCCACCAGTAATGGCGGACGTTTCGATTTAATATTCGGAGCTAAAAACATAAGACTTCCTGATGTTGTATCGAAAAATAATGTGAACTGGTAATAATATATGAACTCTACTTTATGAATATGCAAAAACATTTGATCGTAGTGGCACTTTTAACATACACCAAAATACACGCCAAAACAACATGGTTTCCTGATGGTACTGAAGGAACTATATTATTTGTCTCCTTAAAGGATGGGATAGTTAATATCCTACATGAGTGTGATATTAAGAGAGGGTTTGCTTATTTCTAGAAATTAATTTTTTCAAGTAATGATTTTGTGTTGAAGAAGGGGGTTGGAAGCTATACTCCAGGAATTGGTTTTAGATCGTGAACGAGCTCACATAGTTCGTATGGTTAGGATGTCGATCAAAAAATCTGATTTCAACAGAACAAGAAGCGGTTCTAGCGGTTGATGTTTAACTTTCCAAAAAGAATATGGAAAACACCGTATCTACTTGTTTCAGTTAGTACTATACCCAAAACAGTACGAAAGAACAGTAAGGTATGTACAATTCGGTTTAAATTTCAAAAACGTGAGTATTTGGTTGTTACAACAAAGCTGATAATTCACTTGAAATGAAAGTTGGTATTGTTACCTTTTCCAGTTGTTGGCTTTAGTGTAGTTGCTGGCAGTGCTGTAGTTGTTGGGGCAGCTGTAGTTGCTGTTAGTGGAAACAAAATTACTGTCTTTTCACACTATATTTCTCCATAGCATAACATTATTCCTTTCAAAATAATACAATTAGGCAGCCTTTTCCAAAGGGCTATCGATTTTACTTACGACAAGCTCCCTCGCTTGCTGTAGTAATAGGTTTGTTCTGTTTACATGACGTTGATTGCAAGTTGCATTCGTTGGAGTAGGTTTGTCCATCTGAACCACACACTGGAGCTAAAAGCGAATTGCAGATCTCATTGCACACGCACGTTGCCTGGCCGTTTCTTGGCTTGCACGTGGAGTAGGGCGGAGATGTACAAGAGATTCCCTTGCACGGATCTGGCGGCAAAAATAAATATTAGAAACGTAGAATTTTACAGAAATATATTTCTTCTGAAGAAGAAAAACAACAATTCTTTATTTGTGCCCATAATAAATACTATGTAATAAAGAAAAAGGGATGTTAAAGTAATGAGAGTACTGGGATGCCTGAAGTAGCGAAGAAACTAATAAAGTAAGCCACGCTAAAAAACTATTCGTTTCAGCATTCACAACGACTTCTAGACATACACCAATCAACATGGAGCATGGAGCGATGCTTTTTTTTCTAAAGTAGACGTTGAAGAAATTGTGTTCTACCTGCTTCCGTCGTTGGCTCTGGTGCGGTTGTTGTACGAGACTCAGTTGCTGCAAGGAGGTACACAGAATTAGAATCAGTCAAAACAACTCTATATCTAAAGACTAATAAAAGCTAAATGTATCTACGCGAAACTATCATGAAATACGCTGACGAAAATTTACCATTTCGATTTGCCACTATTTCAGTGTCAATAGGTCAATCAGTATTAGAAATATCCGAGATAGTAAAAAAATATTCCCAAATGGGCATGTTAAACCACAAAATTTTAGGAGAGTTTACCGGTAAAATCCTGTCCGTTATTATTGGAAGCCGTTCTCAGTATTCAGCAGAAGTGATGTCATACACTTAACACGACAACCTCGTGGCGCGAAATAGTGTGCATAAAAAAGTAGCCAACCTCGCAAAGATAAATATAACTTTCTTCTTTTGTACGTGAAGACGTTTTTATTAGAAACATGCCTCCAGGCGTTGTGTTCTGCAGGCGAGCGTTAAGTGTATGACATCACTTCCGCTGAATAAACCTTTGTTTAAAGCTGAACAAAGGGAACGGCCACCAGTAATGGCGGACGTTTCGATTTAATATTCGGAGCTAAAAACATAAGACTTCCTGATGTTGTATCGAAAAATAATGTGAACTGGTAATAATATATGAACTCTACTTTATGAATATGCAAAAACATTTGATCGTAGTGGCACTTTTAACATACACCAAAATACACGCCAAAACAACATGGTTTCCTGATGGTACTGAAGGAACTATATTATTTGTCTCCTTAAAGGATGGGATAGTTAATATCCTACATGAGTGTGATATTAAGAGAGGGTTTGCTTATTTCTAGAAATTAATTTTTTCAAGTAATGATTTTGTGTTGAAGAAGGGGGTTGGAAGCTATACTCCAGGAATTGGTTTTAGATCGTGAACGAGCTCACATAGTTCGTATGGTTAGGATGTCGATCAAAAAATCTGATTTCAACAGAACAAGAAGCGGTTCTAGCGGTTGATGTTTAACTTTCCAAAAAGAATATGGAAAACACCGTATCTACTTGTTTCAGTTAGTACTATACCCAAAACAGTACGAAAGAACAGTAAGGTATGTACAATTCGGTTTAAATTTCAAAAACGTGAGTACTTGGTTGTTACAACAAAGCTGATAATTCACTTGAAATGAAAGTTGATATTGTTACCTTTTCCAGTTGTTGGCTTTAGTGTAGTTGCTGGCAGTGCTGTAGTTGTTGGGGCAGCTGTAGTTGCTGTTAGTGGAAACAAAATTACTGTCTTTTCACACTATATTTCTCCATAGCATAACATTATTCCTTTCAAAATAATACAATTAGGCAGCCTTTTCCAAAGGGCTATCGATTTTACTTACGACAAGCTCCCTCGCTTGCTGTAGTAATAGGTTTGTTCTGTTTACATGACGTTGATTGCAAGTTGCATTCGTTGGAGTAGGTTTGTCCATCTGAACCACACACTGGAGCTACAAGCGAATTGCAGATCTCATTGCACACGCACGTTGCCTGGCCGTTTCTTGGCTTGCACGTGGAGTAGGGCGGAGATGTACAAGAGATTCCCTTGCACGAATCTGGCGGCAAAAATAAATATAAGAAACGTAGAATTTTACAGAAATATATTTCTTCTGAAGAAGAAAAACAACAATTCTTTATTTGTGCCCATAGTAAATACTATGTAATAAAGAAAAAGAGATGTTAAAGTAATGAGAGTACTGGGATGCCTGAAGTAGCGAAGAAACTAATAAAGTAAGCCACGCTAAAAAACTATTCGTTTCAGCATTCACAACGACTTCTAGAAATACATCCAATCAACATGGAGCATGGAGCGATGCTTTTTTTTCTAAAGTAGACGTTGAAGAAATTGTGTTCTAACTGCTTCCGTCGTTGGCTCTGGTGCGGTTGTTGTACGAGACTCAATTGCTGCCAGGACACATACAAAATAAATCAAAACAATGCTATTTATTAATGACTATCAAAAGTTAAATGTAAAACAGATACTTCTCATAACAATATGCGTCAAAACAACATGGTTTCCTGATGGAACTGAAAGGACTGCATTATTTGTAAAGGATGGGATAGTTAATGTCCTATACAAGTGGGATAGTAAGAGAGGGCTGGCTTATTTCTTGTAATTATACTTTTCTAGTATCGATCTTGTGTTGAAGACGGGGTTGAAAGCTACACTCCAGGTATTGGTTTCAGATCGTGTCTATGAGAAAATTTAATTTCAACAGAACATTCAAACGGTTGATGTCGAAATTTCCAAAAAGAATACAGAAAACACCATATATCCTTGTTTCAGATGTAGCTATACCCAAAACAGTACTAAGTCTTTCAAACAGTAAAGTGTTTAAAATTTGGTTCATTTTTGTAACACGAGAAGTTTACGCAAAATACATCGAGCGATGGATGGCTCTAGCCTTACCTTTCGTGGTTGATACAGGCGTCGTTGTTGGTGGACCAGTGATCGCTGTTGTAGAAATAAATCAACTATTTTAATTGCGCACGCTCAAATTACTTCATGAAGTAGTAATCGCTAGTAAACGTTACAATCTCCAACTCAGGGATTTGAAAAAACTAAGATAACTAGATAAGTTATACTAAAATAGTCTCAGTCTCAATGAGACGTTATAAGATAAAGTGAGGTAAAAAGTCTACTCACGGCATGGTCCTCGACTCGCCACGGTGATCTTCTCGTTATTCCTGCATGAAGTTCTACGGAGCGTACACTCGTTGGCATATTCAACCCCGTCTGATCCACACACTGGACTACTTATAGAGGGGCATGATTGACACACACAAACAGGCTGTCCTCGATGGGCCATACACTTCGAGTATGGTGGAGAAGTGCAGCGATAGCCTCGGCATGGATCTGGATTGGAAACAATGTAAACTCGTTTTCGCAACGTTTATATCCAGCCAACCAATACAAAACACAAACAGCCTTCAAATGGTGAAGTCGTGGTTACTGTTTTAGCAAGAGTGCATTTCATTTAAAGTGGTTTCTGAAAATATCCATACCCCCACGTAGGGTTCATTTGGTTGGACACGTCCACCACCCTGGATTTTCCGTTTCGTGGGTGTTCCAGAAATGAACAATACGGAACAATATAGCTTCCAATTGCAACCCCATATATTAAGCAAATATACAGCCACCTGATAACCATTCGGACGCTCGAAACAAACATGGTGCCTCAGTGGCGAATACATGGATTCAAAGCGTATGTTAATTGGGCTCTCAATGGTATAAAACATATGTAACTATAACTATGCAATATTTGCATGCTGAATACTGTAAAAGGTAAATAGAAATTGAAATAACTGCGCGAACAAAAACTGGAAAATCGTAAACAGACTTGAAAACCAAATACAGATACTGATATGACACAAGATCCCTTATTATTAGTCTCCTAGCGGCTTTTATGGTTGTTGTTTTGCTCATTTGTTTCCGGGTTGGGATACTTGTGGTGTCGAGGACATACACGGAAATCCCATGGGATTTGCAATTTTTTTGTAGTCAGTTTTTGCCAGGAACTGGGGGACTAGATCCTTTTTGCGCTTGCCTCGAGGATACCTGGGGATCGACCGTGGAATTTGTAAGAAATTGGTGAGTGGTTTCGTCTTTTAGAACACATGGAATCTAATCAGACGTTGAACAACTGAAAGTTGGATTAAGGAACAGGTTGGTTATGTTTGCTAATTTTACACACCTTTAAAGCAATTTAGTGGACTACAAGAAAGTAAAGAATGTCTTTCTTATTATAATAATTTCATTTTTTCCCACATGACTGCTACCAATACCAAACGCTTCGCGTGTAAAGTAGGACCATGCGACCAAGAAGCTCGTTGTAGCTCAAAACTTGAGTGATGTTATTGAAAAAGGTAGGAGTTTTGAACTTTTAAAATTTAATGCTAAGCTTACTACAGTATATGCACAGTTGTATTAAACTATATAACAATGAATCAGTTCTTTCCTTACGTTTTCCCCTCCGTAACGTGCAAATTATTACGGAATTGCCTTTAATAAACTTTCGCCACAGTAGACTGATGGACTTTTCTCCACTCTATTTCTTCAACCCGCTACGCCTCCTTATGCATAGGTAAGCAAATTAGCAATAACTTAAACTTTGGGATTTCCTTATTATGAAAAATTTATTATACATGTAAGCTACTATTGTAAACGATTGTTGCCGTTGAAATGAATGACCAAATAGCACATTAAAGTGCCCCAGGGGTAGGGACTATGATAGCCTTTTGTTGAAAAATACTGCCTTTGGGTATGGGGGATTTGTTAACATCATTGTACAAATTCCTGTTTTCAATCAATCATTCTATATAACATTCGGTGTTGCGTTATACTGGAAAAGGTTAAATATTCCCTGAAGAAATAATATACACATTCCTTTGAAAGTAGGTATCTGGAAACTCTAATGTATTTTTTCGAATTAAGTAGTTCTGTTTTGATTTGTTCCCACTTTTTTTCCTCTTTCGTGTTAAGAGAATCGTGTTACTTGTTAGATCGGAACGGAATTCGAATAATGTATGCTACGTTGAGGGATCACATTACGGTTGAGACTACAGTAACTATTGCGCCACGTGTGTAAGAAGGGTTTACGTCACTATCGGCAGGGACTTAACCCGATACTCAGGTTAAGCGCGGCTGAATGAGCACACACTTCTCCCACATGGATTTACACAGCTGCTCACTAGCATATATATGCGTTTGTGTTAATTTTACAGATAGTAACAATAAGGGAACCGGCGTTGAAGGCTTGAGAAATGTCATTTCCAACAGCAATTAATATTCCACATCGATCATCAATTATTAATTAAATCAAATATCGATTACTATTATCAATTTGCTTTCCAAGCATTCCATTCTGCTAACATCTTAATGAGTGAGTGAGTGAGTGAGCGAGTGAGTGACACGATTTCCCCAACCATCCCGATAACCCGTTCCTGCGCTTCTCCCTGGATGGGAGAATTTGATTCATTAGAACAAGAAGCATTCAAGCGGTTGTTTAATTTTCCAAAGAGAATATGGAAAACAACATACCTGCTTGTTTCAACTAGTGATATACCCAAAACTGCACCATATAAGTCTTTCAACGTTTCTAAAATGAGTACTTAGTTGCTACAACAAAGCCGATAATTCACTTGAAATAAAAGTTGATATTGTTACCTTTTCCAGTTGTTGGCTGTATTGTAGTTGCTGGCAGTGCTGTAGTTGTTGGGGCAGCTGTAGTTGCTGTTAGTGGATACAAAATTACTGTCTTTTCACACTATATTTCCCCATAGCATAACATTATTCCTTTCAAAATAATACAATTAGGCAGCCTTTTCCAAAGGGCTATCGATTTTACTTACGACAAGCTCCCTCGCTTGCTGTAGTAATAGGTTTATTCTGTTTACATGACGTTGATTGCAAGTTGCATTCGTTGGAGTAGGTTTGTCCATCTGAACCACACACTGGAGCTAAAAGCGAATTGCAGATCTCATTGCACACGCACGTTGCCAGACCGTTTCTTGGCTTGCACGTGGAGTAGGGCGGAGATGTACAAGAGATTCCCTTGCACGGATCTGGCAGCAAAAATAAATATAAGAAACGTAGAATTTAACAGAAATATATTTCTTCTGAAGAAGAAAAACAACAATTCTTCATTTGTGCCCATAGTAAATACTATGTAATAAAGAAAAAGAGATGTTAAAGTAATGAGAGTACTGGGATACATGAAGTAGCGAAGAAACTAATAAAGTAAGCCACGCTAAAAAACTATTCGTTTCAGCATTCACAACGACTTCTAGAAATACATCCAATCAACATGGAGCATGGAGCGATGCTTTTTTTTCTAAAGTAGACGTTAAAGAAATTGTGTTCTACCTGCTTCCGTCGTTGGCTCTGGTGCGGTTGTTGTACGAGACTCAGTTGCTGCAAGGAGGTACACAGAATTAGAATCAGTCAAAACAACTCTATATCTAAAGACTAATAAAAGCTAAATGTATCTACGCGAAACAATCATGAAATACTCTGACGAAAATTTACCATTTCGATTTGCCACTATTTCAGTGTCAATAGGTCAATCAGTATTAGAAATATCCGAGATAGTAAAAAAATATTCCCAAATGGGCATGTTAAACCACAAATTTTTAGGAGAGTTTACCGGTGAAATCCTGACCGTTATTATTGGAAGCCGTTCTCAGTATTCAGCAGAAGTGATGTCATACACTTAACACGACAACCTCGTGGCGCGAAATAGTGTGCATAAAAAAGTAGCCAACCTCGCAAAGATAAATATAACTTTCTTCTTTTGTACGTGAAGACGTTTTTATTAGAAACATGCCTCCAGGCGTTGTGTTCTGCAGGCGAGCGTTAAGTGTATGACATCACTTCTGCTGAATAAACCTTTGTTTAAAGCTGAACAAAGGGAATGGCCACCAGTAATGGCGGACTTTAGATTTAATATTCGGAGCTAAAAACATAAGACTTCCTGATGTTGTATCGAAAAATAATTTGAACTGGTAATAATATATGAACTCTACTTTATGAATATGCAAAAACATTTGATCGTAGTGGCACTTTTAACATACACCAAAATTCACGCCAAAACAACATGGTTTCCTGATGGTACTGAAGGAACTATATTATTTGTGTCCTTAAAGGATGGGATAGTTAATATCCTACATGAGTGTGATATTAAGAGAGGGTTTGCTTATTTCTAGAAATTACATTTTTCAAGTAATGATTTTGTGTTGAAGAAGGGGTTGGAAGCTATACTCCAGGAATTGGTTTTAGATCGTGAACGAGCTCACATAGTTCGTATGGTTAGGATGTCGATCAAAAAATCTGATTTCAACAGAACAAGAAGGTTCTAGCGGTTGATGTTTAACTTTCCAAAAAGAATATGGAAAACACCGTATCTACTTGTTTCAGTTAGTACTATACCCAAAACAGTACGAAAGAACAGTAAGGTATGTACAATTCGGTTTAAATTTCAAAAACGTGAGTACTTGGTTGTTACAACAAAGCTGATAATTCACTTGAAATGAACGTTGATATTGTTACCTTTTCCAGTTGTTGGCTTTAGTGTAGTTGCTGGCAGTGCTGTAGTTGTTGGGGCAGCTGTAGTTGCTGTTAGTGGAAACAAAATTACTGTCTTTTCACACTATATTTCTCCATAGCATAACATTATTCCTTTCAAAATAATACAATTAGGCAGCCTTTTCCAAAGGGCTATCGATTTTACTTACGACAAGCTCCCTCGCTTGCTGTAGTAATAGGTTTGTTCTGTTTACATGACGTTGATTGCAAGTTGCATTCGTTGGAGTAGGTTTGTCCATCTGAACCACACACTGGAGCTAAAAGCGAATTGCAGATCTCATTGCACACGCACGTTGCCTGACCGTTTCTTGGCTTGCACGTGGAGTAGGGCGGAGATGTACAAGAGATTCCCTTGCATGGATCTGGCGGCAAAAATAAATATAAGAAACGGAAAATTTAACAGAAATATATTCCTTCTGAAGAAGAAAAACAACAATTCTTTATTTGTGCCCATAATAAATACTATGTAATTAAGGAAAAGAGATGTTAAAGTAATGAGAGTACTGGGATGCCTGAAGTAACGGATCTGGTGGCAAAGTAAAGTTAAGAAACGGACAATTTAACAGAAAGACTTTTTTATTTAAACATATTTTATATGTGTTTTCCCAAAAAGCAAATAAAAGCTTATCTAGGGGGCTCACACTAGCGACATTCTTAATTCATTCATTTTTCCAACATGAAACTATTCGTCTAAACATTCAAATGGACTTTTCAAACTCACGAATTATTCATGAGATTCTAGGCGAATAGAATCCCTCGAAATGATCACATGCATGAATCTTGAACTCAATGAAACACCACTTCCAAAATTACCAGTGTTTGATCCAATTTCTATCCCTTGTGATATATATTTCTTATTTGACATATTCATGACCTTAAGTATATTGTGTAACAAGAAGTACATCACGAGAATAGCAGTTAATGAAAAGGTGGAAATAAAGATACGGCGTACGGGGTATGTGTCGAACTATCGACCTCCGGACTACTAGTCCCCTGTCCTGTCCTATTCATTACAATATCAGACAATGTAGTTAACACGAGGAAGATAAATTAACTATATCAATTATTATATACAACTAAATATACCAGGCAAACAACACTTCTATAACTCTATCAGATCACATGCAACACGTTTTAGCGATGAAGAAACTGTGTTCTACCTGCTTCAGTCGTTGGCTCTGGTGCGGTTGTTGTAAGAGACTTAGTTGCTGTAAGGAGACAAACAAAATAAGTCAAAACAACTCTATCTACTAATGACTAAAAAAAGCTAAATGTACCTAGGCGAGACAATCATGAAATCATTAGTTAAACATATACGTCTCAAAACAATATGTGGCTTAAACCTTGATATAATGTAAACGAAAACATAACAGTAGTAAAAATACTTACGACATGCTCCCAGACTTGCAACAATGATGACTTCATTTTGTTTGCATGATGTTGTTTGTAAATTGCATTCGTTGGAGTAGGTTTGTCCATCTGAACCACACACTGGAGCAAAAAGCGAATTGCAGATCTCGTTGCATACGCACGCTGCCTGATCGTTTCTTGGCTTGCACGTGGAGTAGGGCGGAAATGTACACTTGACACCCTTGCATGGATCTTCTGGTAACGGCAATGATAAAGCGGACGTTCGATATATGATATCAATAGAATCAATTTCATTTGACTCCTAGCCTGACATTGATACCTTTTTGCGTGACAAGTGAAGCAATATATCGAAAGTGGTGAATGTATATGAAAAACGAAAGGTGACAGCGATGCAAGCCTGATGGCTGCAAGTACGAGTTTATGTGGAAACGTATCAAGATATTAAAGGAATAGAACGGAACGGGTACAAAGACAAACCATACCGTATTTACCTGGTTCTGTTGTTGGCAGCGTTGTTGCTGTTGGTGGGGGTGACGTCGCTGTTGAAAGCAAAAGTTGTAAGGATTGAGGGAATTGAGGAAAATAACACATTTGTAATGCAGCATTCTTTTGTTATCACTGTTTTGTCCTTATTACGCACTCTAGCGAATAGGATATATACTAGACATGAAAGGCCTTCAATGTGTAAACAGCACGTAGTTGTCCTTCCTGTCTATCCGGGACACATGTTTATTTATTGTACATAAAGACACCAAAGGCCTTCAATGTGTAAACAGCACGTAGTTGTCCTCCCTGTCTACCCGGGACACATGTTTATTTATTGTACATAAAGACACGAATGGCCTTCATTTATGTAAACAGCAACTAGTGGTTTTTAACCCACTGAATCTAGGAGACATTTTGTATAAAATGTGTACAATCCCGCAAGAGTCCCAAATATCCCAGCCAGAAAATCCTCAGCCCTAATTTGGCTGACCAAAGGCAGGTGAAACTACTGAACCACAGAGTCAAATGTTCGAGCATTCCTCTGTATGTCATGCGGGAAGCTTCTGTAATGGTGGCGACATTTTGTTTCACCTTTTCTTTTGGATTTTTGAATGAAAACTGTTTTAATTTGGAGCAAATTAAAATTGCCACTCGAAAAGAGCAGAGACTGAAAGGCTCAAAGCAAACAGCAAGCTGTATAAGGTGTTTTTGTTCTATTGGTATTCTCGTGTACGTTTGACATAAAATAAACATCTATTTTCCCTACCTAACCTATATAGGGTAGTGTTTTTGTCCAAAAGGAGTCCAATATGGGATTTCCCCTCGACTAAGTCTTTTTCAATTATCCTGGATAAATTCTGAGATAGGTGCTGCAAAATTGTATTTAGAAAGTATGGCGAAAAGAGGCGCGGGGTTACCAGCCATAAATCCACTGAAAAAATAGTTAACATAATTGAATGTCATTGAGTAAATATAATGAAGTATCTATATATTCTGTCACTAAAAAATAATGAAGTACAGTAGTCTGGACAGTAAAGAACTTACGGCAATGTCCGTGTGAGATGACTTCGACGAGTTCGTTCTTATTACACGCAGCTACACGCATCAAGCATTCGTTGTCGTAGGACACTTCGTCGGATCCACACACGTACCTCACAATTGGAGGACAGGAAACTGGACACAGGCACGTAGGCGCACCATCAACAGCTACGCACGATGAGTAAGGTGGTGCGATACACACGTAGTCAAGACACGGATCTGTATTTGTAGGACAGAAAATAAAGTCGGTAATGGTTACAAAACTTTGAAATGATATATCGCATACAAATGACATTGCAGTTCTCAGAACAGCTAAGATTAGAAACCATTATAGGCTAATGTCGACAGTAAGCAACTATAGCGAGCAACATGAAACAACTATTTACTCCTTATTTCTCCTAGTAATTTTATTGGATATCGTTCTATTTGGAGAGGTTCTACATAAATAAACATAAGTAAATAATGAATCAAAAACAATTTACGACTTTAAGGTACATCTTCGCTGCACGTAAGTCAGTTCATTGCTACTTTAAATTCGTAAAGTATAATTTCGGGTTCTTTTATTGCTCTTTTTACGATTTCCCCTTACCGGGTGGAGTTGTTGACACTGATGTTGTAGTTGGTGCTGTAGTATAAAACCAATAGCAGTAGGAAACATTAACATTGATGACATAAAGGTAGTTACAGCTTTAACGAATACAGACCAACCGTCATGCTTTGCGCGCTATGGCGGCCAGTTGTCTTCCAATCTTTTGAAAATCGTCACAGTCCTGTTGTTTTGTGTTATAGTTTCAATTGGAATCTGTTTTTGGAAAGTTTTTTTGTAGTTCTGTTTAGTTTGATAGTTTCACAAAGCGAAACATCATGGTTGGACCATATTCTTTAAGCTTCCTTGCACACTCAACAGTAGTGTACGTTGCTATCTATAAGCACGTTATGATAATTAGACAGTGATATGACTATAGAAGGCATGTGGATTTTAGTCAATCAATTAAACAATCAATCAATCAATCAATCAATCAAGCAAGTAAGCAATCAATCAATCAATCAACCAACCAATCAATCAATCAATCAATCAAGTACTTAAGCACTTAAGCAATCAAGCTAGCAATCAATCAATCAATCAATCAATCAAACAACCAAACAACCAAACAACCAAACAACCAAACAACCAAACAACCAAACAACCAAACAACCAAACAAACAGACCGAGCCGAGCGAGGACGGGTTTGTCACTTTCGCAACCCTAAAGGAAATGATGCAGATCCAGGAACGAATGTTCAGAGGACTTTTCGACTCGGTGTTGGCTTCATGCAAAGCAAGAGTCGACGACCTTGTGAAGACGGTGAGCGACATAAGAGCAAGCCTTCGATATACGCAAAAGGACATCGATGACATGAAACCGGCAAAGGACCAAATAGAGGAGGTCGAACAAGAACTCGGAAATATTCAAAATTATCTTGATTACCAAAAAGATAAGATAGAATACATGGAAAATCAAAGTAGAAGGAACAACATTCGTGTTGTTGGTATCCCTGAGGAGGATGGCGAAACATGGGACGACTCTGAAGCAAAAGTGAAACAGGTTCTGAAAGAAAAGCTGAAACTCAGTTTTGACGTTGACATTGAACGTGCCCATCGTGTGGGCAAACGTGCAGTGAGGGGCGCCTACTCTTCATCTGAGGACCGGCCTAGACGTCCTAGCCATAGAAGCATCGTTTGTCGTCTACGAGACTGGAAGCAAAAAGAGTCGATCTTAAGGAGCGCCAGGAAAATTAAGCCTGAAGATTTATTCATCAACGAAGACCTAAGTAGCGAAACCATTGCGAAGAGAAAAAGCCAGATGACTAAACTGAAGGATGCCAAGAAAGCTGGAAAAATCGCCTACTTTGTGTTGGATAAACTTGTAATAAGAAATCGGCTAACCAGTGCCGAACGCAGATAAGTTACCATGAATTCACTTTCAAATTTACCTTTTAATGACTTAGATGATAATGAATTTAACCTTGTAATCTATGAACTGCAACATGGTCTTATTCACTTCAACTCTGATAGATTGTCCAGTTTGCACTATAATCCTTTATTCTCAAATACAAACCAGCACATAACACTTTCCGGTGACCTAGATCCAGATATACATTTTTATAATGATTCTAATCAATGCGATTACTTTATTGAGGATGAGTTTAACGATATGTTAAAAATGAAGCCCATTATGGTAAACAATTTTCTCTCTTGCATTTAAATATTCGCAGCCTAGAATCTCACTTAGATAATTTCACGGATTCATTGGCTAATTTAGATACTAAGGTTTCAGTTATTGGGATTACTGAAACTTGGCTGCAAGATTACTCTCATTCAGTCAATATTGAAGGTTTTTATTTTCATCATAGATATCGATCAAACAGATCTGGTGGTGGTGTCGGTTTGTATTTATCAGATGAATTTGAATCTAAAATTCGTGTTGATTTAAGCTTTGATGATTTTGAGACTGTGGAATCTTTATTCGTTGAGATCAGTAGACCCCAGGGGAAAAACATAATTGTTGGCGTCATCTATAGACCACCAAATCAGAATGTGAATGCATTTTTGAAAAAAATCAATGACATGATTGGAAAGATTTCTAAAGAAAACAAAATATGTTACTTAATGGGCGATTTCAATTTGAACCTAATGAACTATCAATGTCATGCACCTACCGGCGAATTCTTAGATGGAATGTACTCCAGTATGTTTCTTCCGTTGATTACTCGTCCTTCTAGAATAACATCTCATACGGCAACGCTAATTGATAACATATTTACCAACCATTTTCATAATCACTCGAGAAATGGTCTATTGTTTTCTGACATTTCCGACCATTTACCGGTTTTTTCGATTTGTTCCGATGACACGCTGTATCATAACCCAAATGATTATATTCTTGTTCGTGACAAAAGCCAAAACAACTTAGCTAATTTTAAAGATAAGTTAGAAACAATTAATTGGTCTCAACTAGACGCGTATAATGACCCTAAGAAAGCATACAATAGCTTCTTAAAAGAATACACTTCTACTTATAACGCGTGCTTTCCGTTACGAAGAATAAAGGCAAAACGCCGCCTCCTTGGTAAGCCATGGCTATCAAAAGGCCTCCTTAAGTCCATAAAAAGAAAAAACAAGTTATATAAAAAATACCTGCGTTTTCCAACTCCTAATCACGAACTGTCTTATAAAGATTACATAAACAAATTAAATCATTCTCTGAGAATTGCTAAACGCCTGTATTACGAAAAAATATTAGAAGACAATAAGTCAAACATTAAAGCCACCTGGAGGATTCTTAATGAAGTTATCAACAAAAAAAGGTCGAAGCCTAAATTAACCTCGACGTTTAAAGTTGACGACCATGAAATTTCTGATCCTGTTGAAATTGCCAATAGATTTTGTAATTATTTCACTAATATTGGGCCTAACTTAGCTAAAATAATACAACCTTCAGCCATGTCTCATCAGAATTTTCTTTCCGGCTTTTTTTCGAGTTCAGTGTTTTTTTAATCCAACAACCAAAGAAGAGATGATAGAAATTGCCAACAGCTTTAAACCAGGAAAAGCCTCTGGGTATGACAACATACCTATGTCTATAATACAACAATCTATTGATATTATTTCTGAACCCTTGACTCACATTATCAATTTATCCATTAGTCATGGTATTGTTCCTGATGAAATGAAAATTGCTCGCGTGATTCCTCTGTTTAAAGCTGATAAACAAGATTTGTTCACCAATTATAGACCAGTCTCAATTCTACCAAGCTTCTCTAAATTTTTGGAAAGAGTAATATTTTAAATGATAATCAGTTCGGTTTCAGAAAAAATCACTCTACAGCGCTTGCTTTGATCGACATATGATAAAATTTCATCTGCAATTGATCGTAAAGAAATTGCTGTTGGAATTTTTCTAGATTTATCAAAAGCCTTCGACACTGTTAACCACAGCATTCTTTTTGACAAACTTGAACATTACGGGATTCGTGGCATAGCATTAGATTGGATTAAAAGTTACTTTTCAAACAGAACACAATTCGTTCAGTTTAATGAGCACTGCTCTTCTCCTAAAAAGATTTGCTGTGGGGTACCTCACAGCTCAATTCTTGGTCCTTTATTTTTTTATTGTATATCAATGACTTGAATAATGTTTCTAATGTATTAGAGCTTATTCTATTTGCTGATGACACAAATATATTTTTCTCTCACAAAGACCCTGTTTACCTGATCAATACTCTGAATGCTGAAATTATCAGATTGGTTCAAGGCAAATAAACTCTCATTGAATTTAACAAAGACAAAATTCATGATATTTAAACCCAGACAAAATAGACAATGTCATAATCTTCAGTTGGTTATAAACAACCAGATAATTGATCAAGTAAAATAAACCATGTTTCTAGGGGTAATACTAGATGAACACTTATCTTGGAAACCATATACATGTATATCTCATATAGCCAACAAAATATCGAAATCTGTAGGAATCATTTTTAAATCTAGTTTTTACCTTTCCAAAACGTCTTTACGAACACTGTATTATGCAATGATTTATCCTTACCTTCAATATTGTAATTTAGTCTGGGCTTCTACTTACCCATCCAATCTTCGTCGTATAGTACTACTTCAAAAACGTGTCATTAGAATCCTAATGAAGACTAAATTTGATGCTCACACTGATCCTATTTTCAAAGAACTAAACATAATTAAATTCCATGACATTCTTTTGTTACAGATAGGTCAATTTATGTACTCCTACAAAAAATGGTCTTTTGCCAATTAAATTTAACAACATGTTTTTAACAAATGATCAAGTCCATAATTACAACACTAGAAATGCTCCAGCTTTTCGCACTCCCTTATGTAAAACCAACATAAGGCAGTTTTCTGTATACTTTCAAGGTCCAAAGTTATTTAATTCACTTGATACTGAACTTATTAACTCCGCCTCCCTTTCTCTTTTCAAAGTAAATTTTAAATCCTATCTCTTTTGTAAATATTAATCATGATTAATTATTATTAAGAATACAGGTAACGCAAAAAATAACAAGGAAAAAACGCCAGTTCGTCATAGTTACTCGTTATGTCTATCCACTTGCTGTTATTTTAAGAGGAAGCCTAAATTCACATAAGCCCTTAATGGTTTCTTTTTAGGCTTCCTCGCCATTAACCTTTATATATATTTACTTTGTATTATCTACTTTGTAACTTCTATTAGTGGCGAATAAAATACAATACAATACAATACAATTAATCAACCAATCAATCAATCGATCAATCAATCAACAAATCGATCGATCAATCAATCAAGCAATCAAGGCAGCAATCAATCAAGTAAGCAAACAGGCAATTGATCAACAATTAATTAATCAATAGTACTTACGTGGAGCAGTTGTTGTTAGTTCGTCAATAGCTGAGAAAGAGAGAGGAATTATTACGACAAATAAAGCAAAGTAAACTAAACGTCAAACCATGTAACAGTTATTGGCCAATAGTCAGTGTTACAGATACTTGGATTAAAACATCCAGCCAGAACAAAAATAAAGGGTAGATAGGGCGAAAAAATGTAGTAGTGTGTCGCCCATTTGTCCGTTATCGAGGAATCGCCGTTAATAGAGCATCGGAGAAGCCAAAAGCACAATGACTAGTTTGTGGTCGCATTAGATTGATGACATTGATAAGCGTTAATAGTACTGTATACTTACGACAAGGACCCTCGCTTGCTTGTGTAATAAATACGTTTTTTGTACAGGACTCGACACGCAAAATACAGTGATTTTCGTAAGTCCAGCCATCTGAACCACAGACCGGCAAGTATATGAAGGGGCAGGATGTTTGGCATACGCATGTGGGCTGACCATTGCGTGATTGACAGGTGGAATAGGGAGGTGTTTGACAAGTGACTCCTTGGCATGGGTCTAGTATGAAGTAAAAACGTTGTAAATTAATTGGATATTAAACTGATAACAATTAATGAAAACTCTGCATTTGCTTAAAGGGAACCTCCACTGAAAACAACAATGTTTGCTCTCAAATGTTTGTTATGGATAACTAAATCTAATGCTGTGTTTATTTCCTGTAAATTGTACACTAGATAACAGTCATGGACTGATTTTCTGGTCCATAAAACTCATTTGAATATCCCCGGTGCCACAACCTTGGATATTATGACGTCACATGGTTTCTCCTATTGTCACAAAACAATAGCTTTGTGTCGTGTAACAAAAGTAGGGAAGGCGGCGCCCGCGAAATTCAAATGAGTTTTATGGACATGAAAATCGGTCCACAACTGACATATAATGTACAATTTACAGGAAACAAACTACAGCATTAAATTCAGGTATCCATAATAAACATTGATGGAAAACATTGATTTTCAGTTGCGGTTCCCTTTAAATGGATCATAGCATTTCCAACTACAGTCGAAGCTCTCTGTGCGGACACTCCCGTAAGCGGACAGCTCCAGTTACGGACGCCTTTCCAAAACCCCGTTTGAACTCTCCGGCAGTCAAACTCTGTATTTACACATTCCTGTAAGCGGACAGTTCCAGTTACGGACACTTTTCTGATTCCCTAGGGTGTCCGCTTACGGGAGCTTCGACTGTATAAAGATAATTGTAGATCGTTTGCGGCAGCTCACGAGTAAATTTTATCAAATTTACCCCTTGAGAGACTCTAACATGAGAATGTTTGATAGATCACTGAAACGAGCAGCGAACAATACCCTGAGTAACAGGCCCTGATGTTCACAAAAGAAGAAGAACTAAAAACAACAGAGCGGAACAAGCAATTTTCAGCTCTTGGAACATCGTCGTCCTACAACTACCATAGTTTTCAGTGAACTATTCGTATCTCTGAATTCACCAACAAACATTGGTACATACCTGGTCCTGTTGTTGCTTCAGTAGAAGATGTAGTTGGAGTAACTGAAAACAAGTACATATTAAATAGAACATTAAACAACATTTACCTCAGCTTGGAGACAAATTGATGGAGATGATTTTTGGAAAAGCTTAGTATGATCGAAATTGGTGTCGTGAAAATGTTATCACAACAGAAATAACATGATAATTTGTACTGGTTATTATCAATACGTTAAATACATAAATAAGCATACCATCGGGTGTCTCTCGAAGCACACACAATAAGGACAGAAGCAGTGACATACCGCATTTTCCTGGAGTGCTACTCAGTAATCTGTTAGCCTTGCAACTGGCCACTTCTAGTTCACACAAGTTAGCGTATGTTTTGCCATCAGATCCACAAACCGGTGAGTAGATGACTGGGCATACTTTTGCACATACACATTTGGCCATATCGTTCTTGACAACACACCGTGCAAATGGTGCACATATTTTCTTTGCGCAGGGTCCTTTTACAACCTCTGTTGAAACAACATAGTGAAAATCATCTTTGAAAATAGTATGCCTGTCTTCCTGATCATTCAAATTAATGGTCTGTTATATAAAAAGTAATATTTGAACGAATCGCACGGTGTCCAGTTATATTCTAACAATCCATAACAGCCCACAGTTTAACAAAAACGTTCACTGTTTACCTTCTTTTGAGAAACTGTGGTAAACAGTAAAACCTGATTTAGTTAGTTTGTAGTTCTTATAATCAAGTTGGCAAAGTGCAACACTCCAGAACCATAATCACGTGTACCTTTGCAGCCAAGTTTCCTTATTTCTCTGAGCTTGATTTCTAGGTTCTTGAAGGAAGATACATTCAAAGCATTTGAAGGAGAGGAGGCGATATCATTCAAATCAGTCTTGTCAACTCCAGGACCAATACCTAAAGAGTACACGACGGCGCCAGTGTTTTTAATTCCTGCAGACGCGACGTCAAGGGGTGTGAAAGGCCCTCGGTTCCTTGTTTGTACTCCATCAGTGACAACAATCACGATCTACAAATTACACCAATCAGAAATTCAAAAGTTACAAACTTCAATAAATTATATTACTAGTGGTATTATTTATGTATTTATTTATTTAAGGATTAAGGATAATATGCATGGTACAGAAACAAAAGGACACGAAGTCCCCTACTAGGTTTAAGCACCAGTAACCCAACCCACAATAAAAACCCGATCACACCCATCCCCAGTTACACCCTCGGATTAAGATAATAAAGCAAATATAAAGCAACATAAGGATCTAGCAAGAACAGACAATGCAAGCATTGGTACGGCGACACTTAGGACATATAAGCTTGTACCTACGAATGTCGTCTTGATTGAATACATGCTTAAGCCTATGAAAAACGTGTCTAAGTTTTCTATTATAGGTCGATAGAGTTGCTTTGATTTCATCCGGGATGACATTCCATATGTTAACAATGCGCAAAAAGTACGAGTCCCTAAAGCTGGACGTCCTGGGAATGACAGATTGCCTAAAGTACAAACCAGAGGAAGCACGGCGGGAACGACCGGAGCACGAGTTCACGTATTTAGTGATATCGATACTGATAGCATTAGACTTACATTTGTAAAAGAAGATGAGATCTAGGTGTTCTAACCAGTAATTGATAGCCAAAAAGTTAGGTCGCTAGGTCGGTCGAGGCAAACGTTTTACAGATAAATCTAGTTGCCCTGCGTTGAATAGATTCTATAAGCATAATATTTATAATAACAGATCGAGGAGCCCATAACTGACTACAGTACCCTAAGTGAGATCTAACCAGAGCTAAGTACTAAGTGTCTTTATGGAGTTGGTAGGTAGATCCATTGTACAGTTGCGCTTAAGAAACCCAAGCATTCGATTTGCTTTCGCAGTTTTGGTGTCAATGTGGTGATTCCATGATAGGTCACTCGTAACCATGACACCAAGATTCCTTTGAGTGGGTACACAACTTAACTTAAATAACGTCAAAATTGATTAAGTAGGAACGGTCAAAGCTGTAGCGTTTACGACTGATGCGAAGGGCTTAGAATTGAGTCTGCGGGACTCCCGATTTAACAACCGCCCACGAAGAATAAGAGTCATTTATGACGAAACGCTGCCTCCTTCCAGCCAGGTAATTCCCAAACCACTTAAGGAAAGAACCACTGAATCCATAGTATTGGAGTCAGATCCTTTACTATATTTGATCTGAAATCCAAACCAAAATCCGCGAAAACGTTAACGAATCTGTTGTCCAAAATTAAAGAATTACACTAGTTTCAATGGATATATGGGCAGTTCCATGTCACGGACATTACATCTCAGACAAGATTTTGAACATTTTTATATCTCTAGATAAATGCCAAAAGACAGTTTGCCAATTTATTTATATCATAGCTCTTTACCAGAATACAGTAGTACTTCAAATAACATGAATAAGAATTTGGATTTTTTTTTTTACGGACGTTACACGGGAAACAACCAATATTTCAAGCAGAAATATTCAAAGTTAACTTGCTGTGAGATAGGATGGTACACCAGACTAGTTTTATAATTTGAAGTATGTAGGTAGTCGATAGTTATTTATTCAGTGCCATTTATCATCATCACCTTCTTTACTTTTGGCCGAAGGAAAAAAACCAGTGTCACTGACGTTACATCATTTGTCACGGACGTTGGTTGGTGTATAATATGAACGTCCAGTAGTAAAACAGCTGTAACAAGCTTTAATAAACCCTCTTTGATAATATTATGAGTCCAGTACATTTTTAAAGTTTTATTTAACATTGGTAATAAATAATAATTAATATATTTTGATAACCACCCAAATAATTAACAAATAATTAATATTTATCCAATTTGGCGTAATGTGTGATGCCTTTTCTTGATATTACATGTACTTTGGGTCCCCCCTGGTGAAGCCAACGAAACAATGCAGCTAATACTGCTATATTTTATAAACCTAAAGGTATCCGGACTTCATGAAACCTTTAAACTGCTTTTATAACTTCCATTTTCAAATTTACCATAATTCCCTCTCTCGTATGGAACTGCCCATATATAGCTCGGATCGAATGTTAACTTTACAAATTAAAAGAGAGGTGCAATTACTGTTTCAGTTTATAATTTTCATCCGTTGATTAATAGCACTCCAAACTTTGTTAGTTACCAAACAAAACAGGGACTTCAAAAGTTAGTTACAGACAGGAAACACCGAACTCCTTACCCTTTCGTAATTGAATAATTAATTGTTCATTATCTGAATGTTTTAAAGCTCTTCCAAACCTTTTCTGCAGATCTTCGCGATCCAGCTTCTTCAGTTAGCACTGAAGCTTCAGTAAGCTTTAAAGCTTTATCAATGAATGTGTATCCTCTCTGCCAACTCATCAACCCAAGCTTCCTTTTTAATTCACTGGCGCCGTAGTAAATACCACTGTCTGATTTGAAGTTAACCACGATCTCAGGGTTTGTGCTGTAGGAGACAACTGCGATGTGGGAGTTCTGTGATACCTTGAACACGTCGACCACTGCCTTGGAGAACTTGATGAGTCGTGCCCAGTTCCTACGGCCAACACTGCCAGACGAATCCAGGACGAGCACAACATCCAGTGGTTTAGTGCATGGTCCACCTGGGATATCATGGATACGTTTTCCGTTTGTTAGTTAAAAAACGTTATCCATTATTGAAACAAATGAAAACTCATATGACGAGGGTAGTGTGTTGGACAGCCTTGGCCTACGTCAAGGTGTTTAATATAAATAACTTTACTGAATTATTTCAGTTGTTCCTTTATAACTACAGGGTTACTTTTTATCGTTCTATGAAAAGGAAATGGTACGTAACTTTCATAGAAATTGAATATAAAATCATTTCTCGAAACAGTGCCTTATCCTAACTTCTTTCTTTTGGAGAATCCAAGAATTGTGTTCACAGAGTTGAAAAAGGAGCAAGATCGATTAAATTGTTTTAAATTTGAGAAAATATATGAAACTATGTTAATAATTGTGATTCTAAAATAAATAATTAGCTTCACATGCGTCTTGAATGAACGAGTACTAGATCCAACGTACCATACTTATCTGTTGGGTCTCCAGACACACAGTCGTTTTGACAGCCATTAAAGCAACACTTTAGGTTATTCCTACAATCAAGGTCCCGCTGACAAGAGTCGCCTCGTCTGTCACATATACCATCCCATCCTTTCGATGGTACTGGGCAGCGACCAGGGCGAATTTCGTCTTCTGAATAAGGCAAATAACATTGTTTAGGCAACGGGTAAGACATCTGATCTGCTGTAATTTATAAACTGTCAACAGCTTAATGCTCAACGGTCATTTAGCAGTCGGATACGATGACGGTCCGATGTCTTTTACGCGATTTACTATTAAGTAAAAAGAAACGCAACATACAAGGAGTGGGTCTAATCTTGAAGAATTAGAGATGTCTTTTACTTACCTGTTAATTCACAGTTGGGTCTGAATGGTCTTGGTACTCTTGTTCCTTGTTTTTCTTTTCCATTTACGTCAGCACAGTACGCATAAGGACCATCGAATTGGATCGTGTTGTATTCACCATCTCGTGTGCAGCGGGGTATGTAGCGACCTGGCTCGTATGTTTTCAGTGCCTGGAGATAGCGTCGCTGACAAGGTGTCGGACTTGCTCCTGTAAATAGAACCAGCTAAATGTGAAATAAGTGTGCAACCATCATGTTGACCATCAGTTCTAATTCTACACGAAATCTCGAGGAAGTAGCGCTCCCAGGATCGGATTCGTTGTTTTTAGCAAGTGAATTATTTTGACTTTGACTATACTTTTTAAATTGTACACTTTCTCAGAAAATGATTTTAATTATACTGACCAAACAGCTAAGGTATCCAGCAGAATGTACTTCTTTTCTAATGGATAAAATTGTGTACATATCGAGTGATCATTTAAATTGAGTTCAGAAACACAGCAGATATCAAACATGTTATTTTGCAGGCGAATTTGTCTTACAGAGTATGTTACACACACGAGTATTATAACATACCAAAACAGTCTGGCCTCATTGGTCTAGGTGTGCGGGAGCCAGCAATTTCATCACTATTGTTGTCAACGCAATAGCACACGAATCTGTTACATTGCACGTGTTCGTACTCGCCACCAGGCCGGCACCTGGGATGGAACTGGCCAGCTGCTGGATTCTTGAGAGCCATGGCGTATTGCCGCTGACACGAACTTGGCAGTGGACGAGTCCCTGATAAAAGCAAAATAAAACATAAGTTTAAGTCTTAGATTAAGGAATCATAACTGCGCACGTAAGGCAACAAATAACCGTCCTTATCTGCATAGGCGAAAAATAAAACAAGAACGAATTGAATATAACGACAATAATATCAGTTTAGCTGCAGTACACACCCTTAGAACTGTCACTAATCAAACTCATTAATAATGCATGAGCAAAAACAAAGGAAATCAATAAAACATCAGTGTCTTTAATTCTGCTAGAGATTTCGTCCTGATTTACATAAACTTTTCCTTCGATTTTCTCGGCCAAAATAAGTCGTATCGCCAAAATAACTGAAAATATGACTCTCTACATCCAGACGTTTGATAAGTGCGTAAAGAATTCGCGTCCGATCTTGATGGGATTTACAAATTCTCGCTTTCAGCTCGAGTTTTTAAATCCCATAAAGATCGTCCGCTCATACTTTATCTTGTACTTTTTAACTCAACGGTATCATGTATGACTGATTATTTCAGGCTTTTAACTGCCAGCTTTAATAAACCTCGTATAACAGAAAACCTCACGGGAATAATTAAGAGCAGATGTCTACAAAAATCAAACAAAATCGAAAATCTGCGACAAAAGTAGGTAGCCCTTAGTCAGAATACAAACGCTGTGTAGTTTGTTTCGTGAAATACTTATTTATTTCCGAGAAAAACGAAAAAATCACATTGAGCTCCAGACACGATTCCGGGAGGCCCGACAGCGTTGAAAATCGGCCGTGTTCGCTCGATTCGCATATCAAAACTATTGAACCGAGAATTATTGTAATACTACTAGCTTATTATATGACTCTTTCTTGTTCGCTCAGAGGAATTTCATAAAGCTTTGATTATTTTAAGACTTCGAAGGAAGTCGAAAGCAAAGTACCCTGTTTTGTTATGACAATCGGTAGGTCCAAAAGGATTGTGATTTTAACCATGTGCCACAACGCCGAATTCCATAAGTTATAGAAAGTTTACTTTGGGCAAATTAATTCGCGCTCCTCAGGAATTTTCTCAATGTAGCACTCCGAAAACATAGAATCACGCCATCTTGTGATTGTGTGACCAAAGTCAAAGTGTCATTAAAAGCTTGTGGTTGAAGTAAAAACCTTACATATATGTCACATTGGTAGAAAACAACATAAATCTGCTAACCTTTCTTCGGTTATGATATTCTGTATGGTCGATAATATTCTTTCATCATATTGTTTCATCATATTCTTTGCCGTTCTTGACGTACCGGCCACATGACAAACGGTCGTGAATTGAATTGAACGATTGTACCTCATGAACACATGTATCCTAGTGCTCTTTCCTCTTTGTGTCGATGATATCAATTGATTTGCAAGCTTCGGGCAGCATCCACTAGAACCATGATAAATAAGTGCCGTTTCAGAGCTGCCGTCCTGTATTCACTGTTGTGATTAATTTGCATATTGCCGAGACAAGAGTGCGTTATAATGTTTTTGTTCGTGGGGGTAGGGGAGGCGGAGACCGTTTTATCGTTTTCTGTATGGAGTAGAGGATTATCACAGAAAAGGAAGGGAGGCACAGGTGTATGAAAGGAAGTGTAAGGTAGGAGCCCCCGCGGATATGGACATTTCCAACAAGTTTTTAGCTTAACTTTGAATGCATTCCTTTTTTGCAATATTTTTTGTTCGTAGTGGTGAAAATAGTTCAACATATCTTTATTTTATATGGCAAGTTTGGATAATATTCTGACGCAGCTTTGTCTCCGCTAACAATCCTTTATATACGCTCAATTCACACTGTATCATAAGTAAGTAAGTAATAGTATTTATTTAACCGGTAAAAATGCATAGAAGTCTTAAAAATACATTTTTTGTAGAAGTAAAAAGCGTAAATATAACGATATATTGCTTACTAAATTAAGTTAATATCTACAGTTATAGTCTAAAGCTAATGAATATTTAAACGCTAGGTGGTTTATATACGCGCTTTTATGGTGCTGTTGCACAGTTTGCATGACGCTGGCTTCACTCGGGGAAAAAGTGGCCTCAGAGGTGGACTCAGAGGTGGACTCATTCGTACGGGCTTTTGAGAAGATTCTGCGATCTTGTTTTTTCAAGTAGTGATTGAATATCGTAGATTATTTCATACTTGACACGGTTTTCTTTGTTATTCATGAGGCTTTATTTTCCATACATACCCCCATATAAAGTTCCCGGGATGTAATCCCGGGAACTTTTCTCATACACCCCTTGCATTTATAATGAGCAATTCAATTCACCAATTTTGCGAAAACCTCGTCAAGTATGAAATAAGACACTTACATACCTCGAATGTCGGCAATCTCCGTTCTCGGTATGTAACTCTTACATACAGTTGTATATCTACGTTTGTAACATCTCTTAAGAAAGCGCTGCACTACTACAATATTTGGTTGGCAGGCGCCATATACGGGGTGCTCGGCGCTCCTTTCGCACGAGTTAGTTGCGGAACCGGAGTCGTGCCCTTTAGGGGCTTAATGTTCTTGTACTCTTCATGAAAAAAGGAATCCTTTATAAGTTTTATATGTGCGTACGTACCTTTTAGGGGTCAAAATCATTATGGTTTTTAAGCGGCCTACTTTAATTTATCAGCATGCTTACCATTCAGGGGTCGTTTTCAAAATGACCGCGGGCAAACCGCTAGGACACCGTCACCAAATCGTTTTTATGCCGTTTACGCCAACTTTCAGCCTCACCAAGAATTAATACGGATTACCATTGTGAAACCCTGGAATGAACTTGGTGAGCACTGATGACGGATAACTAACACCTCGTTTCTTACGCCCTTTTACTAAAATGGGGCTTCAGAGCGCATATGTCATAAATAATTATTTCATTAATAATAATAATAATAACAACAACAACACTAATAATAATAATGGCTATATTTATATAGCGCCATACTCACCACATCTCATGGCGCTTTACATATAACTGATTACAGTAACTCATTATTACTGACACATGGTGAGTCTGTTTGCTCATATCATATTCATAATTGAAAACAGTAATGCAGATCGATTTCGTATGAATGGGCCAAAATAATATGGCACGTCCGTTGCCTTACCATAACCGTACACTGAGTAACGTACCATACCGTAACTCTGTAATTTGATTGGATCCGCCGTGAGAAAGACAAAAATGGCAAGTCATTGTAAGTCATTGTTGAAGCTTGCCAAGTCCTACGAAATCCTCTATAAATATTACGTGCCACAACATGAGCACATTCACATGCACCTCAACTGCAAAAAAACTATAAACGTGCAGTAATTGGGGTCGGGTTAGCCTCCTCCGCAGGCAACTCGTGTTTTCGCTATTTTTTAGAAATGTAGGGTTGGGCTTACTGTGGTATTGTTTTCAAGTAGGGAGTGGCCTGGAGCCGAGTTAGTCGCTTAGTCACTCTCGCTCTCAGCTCCGCACGCGAGGAGCTTTCCCGGCCGCGGGCTTCCTGTGACTGAAAAAGAAACCGAACCGAGTTGCCTGCGGAGCAGGCTAGGGTCGGGTGGAACTTCTCGAAACGAGGGACAGTATTGACCTTCACAACAATTGAAAACACCCTAACCTTTAGAAAGTGCAGTAATATATATATATAGGCAAGCCTATGAGCGGAGCTCCCAATAATTAAATACAAAGAGATGTACGCGCATATATGTAATGGAAATTAATTTGCGAAAATAAATACTGCATGTGCAGTTGAGTTGCATGCGCATATGTAACGCAAATGTAATGCGTGCGTGCAGACGTAATTATGGAAATAAATTCTGCACGTGCAGATTATGTAACGACATACAACAGAAAGAACATGACGGGTATGCGTGCACGCGAAGATGTAACTAAATTTGAGTTGAAATTAAAGTTGGAAATTGAATGGTTTACGCATTACGGCATAAAAATTACACTGATCATTGAGATAACTTATAAAATCACAGAATCCCATAAACGGAGTATTGAATGTAAAGGACAGGACGGCGTTAAAAGCCATACAAAATCGAGCTCGAAAACTTCACGTGTTCCGCGCGCTGGCGCACGGTCGGCCGGAAGGCAGGAATGCTCCCCGTGATGTTTTTTTAGTATTCGCCATCATACACCAAATAATAAAAGTCTTAAAAGTGAGCAGTATTTTATAACTTTGGCTTGTAAACGTTATTTTTTCTTCACGCGTCTCGTCGATTTGACTTCTACGAGACTTCGTCAGCTACTGAATCGCTATCAGTGGGGGAAAAACAGGAAATTCCAAAAAAGAATGCCCTGTCACAATGCGATATATACGTGTAGACTTGTAAGCGCCGATGGACTTACATGTTTTAATGATAAAATTTGTATAGGGCCGGAAACATTGTTCTAGAGTTTTGAAGCTCTGGTAAAGTACTGAGGACTTTCTATAAATGTTAGTCTGTTTATGATTGTAGAGCGGCAGTTGTTGCATGGTATCCAAACTACGGGTTTTATAATACGATTGCTCGTTAGTATCCAATGTCTACAATATAAATAAGACCAGTTCTAGACTTAAACTAAAACACTAGATCAGTTATTTTCCTTCAATGCTCTAGTGGCAAGAGGATCGTCACAGGTAGTCTCTCAGCATAGGGCATTCGCTGGTCGGGTAGTTCACTATAATATCGTTCTGTTCACGCTATGATGTATGTAAGCAGCAGATTACTTCTGTACTCCAGTCGTATAGTCTAATCAAGAAGCAGTAGAGTCAGTTAGGTCTAAACACTAATAATAAAATACTTTTCTGTTTTGGCGGTCCGGTGGAAGTTGTTTCTTCCAAAACAAGCGAAACATAGCGAGCTACATTCGCCCCACACCACACCCAGGCTACCACACCCGAAAGGCAAGACACAAGTGGTTCCGCCCAAAAAGCTGACCCCGCAGAAGGTTATCAAATGCGATGAGGACATCGTAGGACAGCAATGGCATGCCATGTTTTTGATAGCGCAGTTGTTGTATTTTTTGTTCTTTCTTCTTCCTTTTTTGGGGGTGGAGGAGGAGGGGTGTGTGAGGGGGTGGGGGGGGGGGGGGGGGGGGTGGTATGGTGTCCCAAGTCTGCTGGACAACGTTTTCTCCTTGTTATAAATGGGTGTTATTTAAAGTTGTTTCTTGTTGACAACTCTGGCTTGTTGTAATTTCGTCATTACCGTTATCTCGCATATATACACGTTTGTGCATTCTGTTTCAGAAGAAGAAGACCAAACTTAATAATCCTAAGTTATTTATTTATACCCAGTGTACCTGCTAACGGATCAAGAAAAAAAACTTTGTTGTATACTCATGCAGTTAGTCAATAGTCAACCAGTATACCTTGTGATTATTGGGCTTTTTCTCTTGGGAGTCTACGTTTGATAAAACAAAATCGAAATAAAACGGGGTAGCAATAAAATCTAAAAATAATATCTATATTGATCTATTCGCACATTTATCTGTCCGCATGGCAACGCGCTCTTGTAATTGTCTCGGCAATATGCAAATTAGATCACAAAGTGCCATGTCAATACAGGATGGTAAGCTCTGAAACGGCACTGACGTATTTATCATGGTTTTAGTGGATGCTTGCAAAGCAATTGATATCATCGACACAAAGAGCACTAGGATACATGAGGAACATCTAAGTATAAATAGAGCTGTTTTGATCGTTCAATTCAACTTACAACCGTTTGCCATGCGGCAGACTTGTGGTATATCAAGAACGGCAACGAATATGTCTAAAAGAATAATATGGACCATACAGAATATCATAACCGAGGAAAGGTTAGCATATTTATGTTGTTTTCTACCAATGTGACATATATGTAAGATTTTTACTTCTGATCCACATGCTTTTTATATATTTTTTGGTCACACAATCACAAGATGGCGTGATTTTATGATTTCGGAGTGTTACATTGAGAAAATTCTTGAGGAGTGCGAATTAATTTGTCCAAAGAAAACTTTCTAGAACTTGAAAGACCTATTCCTTCGTAGTTAATATCCATCATCTTGTGGAATTCGGAGTTGTGGCACATGGTTAAAATCACAATCCTTTTGGACCTACCGATTGTCATAACAGAACAGGGTACTTTGCTCTCGACTTCCCTCGAAGTCTTAAAATAATCAAAGGCTTATCAAATTCCTCTGAGCGAACAAGAAAGAGTTATATAATAAGCTGGTAGTATTACAATAATTCTCAGTTCAATAGTTTTGATATGCGAATCGAGCGAACACGGCCGATTTTCAACGCTGTCGGGCCTTCCTGAATCGTGTCTGGAGCTCAATGTGATTTTTTCGTTTTTCTCGGAAATCAATAAGTATTTCACGAAACAAATTACACAGCGTTTGTATTCTGACTATGGGCTACCTAAATGCAAAAGGGGAGCGAATTCTATTTTTCTACTTTTGCCGCACTATGTTTGATTTTTGTAGACATTCGCTCTTAAAGGAGCTCATTCAACCAAGATGCATTGCGAGTCACTGTTATTGTTTTCATACGGGAAACTACTTGAAATCGGACAGCTGCCAATCAGAAAATGTGATATCGGGCTTTTTATAAATAGAGACTGAATGGCCGAGATCGGCCGGGAGATCGGTTGTCTTTATACTTGAAGAGATATAATAGAATGAGCGGAATTACTACGGTTCTCCGATAAAAATTCCTCGACGTGATGCTAGCAATCGATCTCTTGCTCGATCAGTAGCGAACCAACTTGTCCAACTTCTGGACCAAGTTCCAGTGATGCAGATCGTGTGGCAAGGAAATTAATCAATTCTACGATAGCGTTTAATATACATTTAGAGTTATTTCCTTTCTAGGCATTGTGCATGCAAGAACGTGTAGTCGAAAGGAAGGAGCTAGGTTGTCCCTGCCAAAATGCTGGTTTGAAACGTTGAAGTACTGTTTGCCACATTCTATTTGTGTTCAAGGTTCGTGCGTTCTCCATACCTACCACATTACCACATTTTGACTCGCCAATGCAATATGCAAATTTGAAATCAAATTTGAGGAATCGAATCCGTATAATGTTATTGTTTGTTAGCCTGAATTTCAGCCAGTTTGTGTCATTTTAAAAGCCTCTTGACTTCCGTTAATCGTACATTGGATATGCTGGGTAAAAAAATATCGATCAATCAGTTTTCTGAGCGCCCAGCGGCACTTGATTGAACTTGAAGTTCTTTCATCAGCAAAGAAACATTTATAAAATAGGTTTCCACTTTACAGCCGCTCATGCAGATATCAACACAACATTTCACTTTTACTTACTTTAATTGTCTCAGCGTTGTCCATGTACATTGAGCGAAAATCAAGACTATAAGACTAAGAGAGAAACTGCGAGATTTGTAATCTTGCGTGTACCGCGTACTCGAGTCTTCAGTCAAAGCAATTTGCTTTAAATGTTGTAAGTGTCCGATAATGATAAGCAAAAGGCTCAGCTCTTCTGATCTTTAAATTTCTTGTCATTTAGGTCTGCGGGCCGATCAAGCCAATGTAGAAAGGCCCTGGTTTGGATAAACTGTAGGAATTACGATCAAACAGTCGGCTAATAACTCCAGTACAGGCTCTAGTAATAATTTCACTGACCAAAGGCGACTCCAGAGCACGTTCAATACTTCCCCTGGCAGGTGAAAATTCGGAAATATATGACTGAACACAAAAGCTAATAAATAAGGAACATTTTCCCCTATAAGTAATCAACTGGTATGACCCTGTGAGACCGATGGAATAGGATTTGTTTCAAGAAGCTCTCCAGAGCCATTATCGGGGGCCCCGAAAATGGCGGATCGAGAAATTTGAGCTCGCAATGCATCTTGGTTGAATGAGCTCCTTTAATAATTATTCCCTCGGCGTCTTGTGGTGGATATTTTTTGAGCCGCGGCGAAGCAAACATCCACCGACTGTCACCGATACTGAGGGGAATAACTCTTTTAGTATATCCCACGTGTGTAAAAGCCAGCCTCAAATTAGTTGAAAAAGGTAAAAAAACATTAACAAGTGAATTCTTCGTACGTGAGACCAAGAAACCATTTTGTTTCCAAGCCGGAAGGTGAATAGTGCAGGATATTTCGAGTTTGAATAGCCAATCAGAGCGCGCGAAAAGCACTATTCACTTGTATGGTACGTACTAGTATTTAGTAACAGCATGTTTCTGACACCTTCGGTCGAATTTCCGAATCCAAGAAGAATTGAGGTCCTAATTATTAGCAGATTAGCGCCTTGTCAAGTAACGGATCTAACCCAGGAGTTCCCGCACTACCCACCAGCGCTCTACATCATGAGCTGACCGCAAGGCTGTGTTTGTATGGTGCAATGTTGGAATAACATAACTAGTTAAGGAGCTCCTTACGTTACCTATGCAGTCTGGTATTCTCGAGAAATGAGTTCTGGTTCTGGTTATCTCGATTCCATCAACATCTACACACGTGCATATGGACCCGAAGCATTGTATCGGGGCGTAGGACCCATCTGGTTCACATGTGGGTACAAATCCATCAACCGGGTAATAACGAATGGCCTGCTGGTAGTGTCTCTGGCAAGGAGTAAGCCGCCAACCTTCAAGTGATGGAATGGGTTTATATAATTATACAATACTATAATAGTGGTATTCATTCGTCCAATACAATATATTTTGAACGTTACATGGTTATTATAATAACTAACAATATGTGGAACTTACTATCTTATTAAGTGTAATATGTATCTAAAATTTATCTACAAATAAAAACAACTTCGAGACTTAACAAAAACTCTGTATACAACCTTAAAAGCTAAAATGTTATATCTAAAAGTTAATATGTATATTAAACTATTCTTAAAACGATCAGTGTCTATTTTCGGCCTCTGGCTGAAATGCCAGTTTCTCTGAAATGTTTCTAAGGTTAACTTGACGGTCTTGTGTATGAGATAAACAACTGTTATTGCCGATAGCAAAAACATACAGGTAAAAAAATAACCATTAGGTAGTTTTCGGTTAAAATGATGCTGTATACGGTCTGTGTTTTAGCCTTTCCAGGAAACATTTCTCTAGGTATTTATTTCTACAATAGTCTACAACGGACTTGGGTTAGGATTTACAAAAAATATATATATAAAAATCAAACAGTACAATCAATTTTCTGGATGATACTAGAGCTAAATTTACCTAATGATACACAGTTGGGCTCGTTGAATCGCGGTCGAAGTGTGCCAGGGATTTCGACACCATATCTATCAACACAGATACAGACGGAGCCGAAGCACTGGACATCGTCATAATACCCGTCAGGCAGACAGCGAGGTACAAAGCGACCAGGTAGCAGATTGGTTAGAGACTGTTGGTGATGACGCTGACACTCGGTTGGTCTCCAGCCTAAATAAGGACATGCATTTATCGTGAGTTAATTGTGTAGTTTTCGCAAGTCATTTGTTACGTTATTTGCCTTTTACCTTTCATGAACAATTTGCATTGGCGTTCATTAAAAAACATTACGGTTCAGAGGGGTATGAACATGAAAGTAAACCAACCGTGCCACATGGCATTGGCCATTTTGCGGCTTTCTTGGTTCTCTCAAGCACTGATACTATATGCGACGGAGTATTGTGGTGCAATGATAGGTAGTTTCATGTGTTTCTTTAGAAGAGCGTGGCTTAAGTGTCTCTCGTGCTACATCTCCTTGACTTTCCCTTATAAACTATAAGAGTTGAAATCATCTAGTGAAGTTTAAAGTGCATATAAGCCCTGGCTAATTATATTTCTTACGAAGAGACTAGAGGCCATATACAAAGGATTCCGGAATAAAAAGTTGATTCGATTGATTTCTTATGGTGTATTGGTCGTTCAAAGTTGCCCCAAAACGTGTCTTGGGTTTCCTGTGGACGAAAATCAAGCGCACGAGAGCGCTTTACAAAATTGGCACTGGGTCTAGTTTTGTCGTCATCAATGCGCCATTGCATTTAAGGCTTGCCGAATAAAGCTCTCCGAAACGTTTAGCGCGATATTATCATCTTTCTCGGTTATCTATTCAATTATTTTGCAAATAAGCCAACAAAGAGACGAGTTCTGTTGATGACGTCACGTTATATTCTCGTCCCAGTCCCCGAACATGCGCGGACATTATTCTACATTTGGAAGTTTAGTCGCTAAAAAAATAAAGAAAAAATTTTTATTTAAAAATGTCGGGTTTTTTCCCCTACCTTTTAAGGTCTAAAGCATAACTGGCCAGGGCTTATATACACTTTAAACATACTAATATATGAGGCTTGAAGCAACGGGAAACATAGTGCATGCAAGTTCAATGTGCACATTAACCAACCTGTCACTCCACAGTCAGGCCATCCTCGTTTTCTAGTCCCAGGCAGCTCTCGACCCTCCTCGTCTACACACCAACAGAACCAGCCACGATCACACTGGACAGGTTCGTAACTGCCATCTGATCGACACATTGGTATCCAACGACCTACAACGTGCTGCCGTAGGGCCATCTCGTACTGCTTTTGGCATGGCGAAAGCTTGCGGCCTACAATCATAAGTTATTAACAGTCATACAGATTCATTTTATTATTTCATGTCATATTTTAATTATAATTTTGCCGCTACCTTTCCCTTCCAATCCGTTAATTATCAACGCAAATTATTTCTATTTTTAATATTACAACTAATAATAAAACATTTTGACAAACATATATCATCTCACCTGGTTCAGCACATGTAGGCAGGAATGGCAGCCGTCGGGCGGTGCCTGTTACTTCATTACCAAGCTGATCGACACAGTAGCAGTCTCCTGCATAGCACTGTACGGGGTTGTACTGGCCGCCTGGTCTACAACGGGGTACGAACGAACCGAAGTCCTGAGAGGATAGAGAGCTCTGGTACTGAGTCTGGCATGTTGTCAGAGGGCGACCTGAAACAGGTTGCAGTGTATTGAATCATGTTATCATAAAAATGTTTAGGAGAGCATTGCGCTTCAGTAGATTCTGTATTTATAACATTTATATTCTTATTGGGTGATTATAACGTACCGCGCACAGCACAGTTCGGCCATCCTCTGGTTCGGGTGCCCTTCCTTTCCTTGCCATCGCTTTTAACGCACCAACAAAACCCGCCAGCACCACACTGCACCTCCTTGTAACTACCATCCTCCCAGCAGCGAGGGACATAGCGACCAAGATGGTAACCATTGTTGGCATCAAAGTAGTGCTTCTGACAAGCTGTTGGTCGACGAGCTAAAACCAAACGTTATCGCTGGTTAAGTCGTTATAATGTACCTGCTCCTGAACATGTGTCACTTGAACCAATCACGACGAAAAGTAAACGCAATCGGGGATAACTGTCTCTAAAACGAAAATTGATTGCGTGACGGACCAAAACAATGTTTAGAACTTGATTATAATAACATAATCATATAATTACAAAATATTTTTCATAGCCACTAAAAAGCTAAGCAAACGTAAAACCAAAGCAATCACTTATTACTTTCGACACTCAATCAAACACCGCGCTATTCGGTTATTCAAATGTTAGCCTACCGGCATCTTGACATTTCGGTGGAGCATAGCCAGGTCTTCTGGTTCCTGCGATCTCGACGCCCTCGCTATTGACACAGTAGCATATGGAACTGTGGCACTGAATCGGTTCGTAGTTACCATCAGGTCGGCATCGAGGCACATAACGGCCATATACGTAAGCAGACAGGGCTGTACGATATTTACGCTGACATCTGCTCCATCGAGACACTATTTTAAAATCGAAATACTAACTTCAGCAATGTGAAATTTAACTTATCACTCTCCTTGACGAAATTTTCTGGACGTTATTAACAAATTGGCCATCGTAAAATGGCATTCTTGACATAATTTGTTCTCAAATTAACATGTTTATTTGTGCCATTTGTTTGCTGTATATTAGTAGCGTGACGTCCCTAACCTGAGAGCACTTATAATTTGGTTACTGAGAGCTAAGAGTGAGTTATTATGGTCGATCGTTTTTGGCTTAACCTTATAGCTGGAGTTCTGCGCTACCCGAAATTCTTAAGCAAGCTGTCATATACTTGTAACATTTGTTATGTTGGGATATCACCAAAAATATCCTTCTAACCTGGCATCTTTATCTGATCCAGCCAGGCTTCTACAAAGGACGAATTATTTCCCTTGATTAAATCTATCAACTGATCGCCATCGCAGTGTACTTGTCGAGATAAGAATTGTTAATACCGGATCAAATGCCCCACCCCCTACCCCCGTTGTTTTTCAAATGCCTGCCCCTGTGGGCCCACGATGATCGTCAAATTCCCCAGGGGGTTGCCCAGGTGGCCATGTACGGGTTTAAAATTGACTGATACATTAGTGACGATATTACGTCGCATACTAATCTACCCACCTCTGGGCTGACGTTTATTCCTCAAATAATCATAACCGCGATTGATAATTCGTGGAGAGGCTTGTGGAAGACGATTAGCAGGCAGGTAGAATACGTTTTGTTCATTCGAGGCCACTTGGTTCAGCTGTTTGGGACTAGCACGATCCCTTGTGCCTATGGAGAAGATCTCGATGCCTCTTTTCTTAAGAGGTCGTGATGCTGTCGATAGAGGTATGTATCTCGGACGAGCCGGCTTTTGTTGTCCGTCAACCAGCAGAACTAACATCTGATGGTATTGGTTACCAAAACATAAAGACATAAATAGCAAATAAGTAAGAATGTTTACAATGGGACATCGATGAAATGACTCTTCGTCCACTGCTCAAGATCACATTGAGAATTAGTTTCATAGGAGGGAGGATCACTGGAGACCACGGAGAAAAACTCTCGGAGCAATGGTGAAATACGAACAACCTCAACCGGTGTATCAACCTCTACGCCACTCCGGCTCCCGCATAACGATAGTAGCACTTTGATGTCTCACCACAATGTGACCAATAAATGTATTGTCCTTTTAAGTGCAATAAAGACTGTCCAAAAATTGCTTCGGACAGTTATTATTTGTAATACGTTCACTGTGGCCTTTTGTGGTCGCAACTATATTTTGAGACATGAAACGCTAACGTATGTGATTAATCTATCTGTAGCATTTTAAATTATTATTAAACTCAGAAAGCCTACCCGAGGAACGCTTGATCTCATCCCAGCTTTCCTGCTAAATAAGTCCCTATCAGCAGCACCGAGTGCGCGATCAATCCTCGTCTCGCCGGTCACATAACGCAGGCGGGAGATAAGGCCCTTCACGTTATCACGCGTGTAGCGTGGGCCACGAAGCGTGTTGAATCTAAAGCCCATCTTCGGTGTTGAACTGAAAATCACTGTCCCAACATGAACGCCATCTGGAGATACATCAAACGTATCTACCACCTGTTTAGCGAAGTCGATGAAGCGATTCCAAGTCTGCGGGGTCGTAGTTCGCGATGAACCAATCAGGAAGCCAATATCTGCAGCAGGTCTTCGTCCTTTATTGAAACAGGTGTATGTATAATGCTTCAAGCACTACAACTGTTTACATTAAAAACCAATAAAAGTTTAATAAAACGTGATACATAGCACATATGCATGCCGATGTCGACTTTACCGAAATGATAATTAAGGCCACTCAGAGTGTCAAGCCAGTAACATTAAATAAATGGTTCTCTTGCATCAGTTTAGTTTACTATTGGTGTTATTTAGGAGGGTGAGGCTTAAAGAAAATGAAATGAAACAAGGACCCGCGCTATACGATAACCATCAGTTTTAATCAACCTCCGAGGTAAACGGTTGACGGAAACTGAGCTCCTAATCATACATGTAGCCTGCGGAAACAGCCGAATCGCAGGCTAGCTAACATGTAGCTGTCTTGGTTTTAGTTTGTTCTGCGTTCTTTTTATTTTATAACGTTACGTTATTACTACTGTAGCTACTTTTTTGCGATGCATGGAAATCGTTTAGTTGCTGTAATATTGTATCGAGTAATAAATATCGCAACGGTTACAATTATCCTGGGAATTGTGTCGCTGCTATAGTGTTCGATAGTGTTCGATATATAAATGTATTATGAAACAACGAAGAAAGTGTACATTTTCTGGGTAGTAAATTGCGGGTTTGATATAATAGTCTTGGGTCAACTTGACCGGAATGTTATTTGATGCCGTCCGTCCCCAACAGTTCACAAACTCAATTTACAAAATTCTTACCTCTAAATTCACTGCCTACTCGGCGAGGAATACCGTCGTATATTTCATGCCACGTTCCGGTCATATTATCTTTTTCGGCCGAAAGTTCTGCAAATGCCCTTTATGATCTAGGATCGTGCTTTTTACCGCTTCCGCCGCAACCAAAACATATAATCTTCATCTTCCTTCTTCTCTGTATGAACGTCATACTTGGTGGTGGATTACTCAGTCATGGTCAGCGAAAGACCGGGATCCTCAAGTTCTGTAGGCTCAGGTATAAATACAGTCTTTCTAGAGCAGACTGTGCCTGCTTCAATCCTATATATATATATATATATATATAGCGCCATTGGCCCAATTGGCCGCCATGAGCACGGCGCGAAATTCAAATTAAGATACCACTATTAAAACACTGTTCTATATGCTACTCTACAAGAAAACCACTTATATTGCAGCCAAACATAAATACTCACACTGAAATGCTTCAAAAAATGTTTTCAACGACTTTACGCTTTATTATGACTTTCTTCAATATCCCTAATAACAGTTGTTTTTTCCGCCCCCATATTGAAAATTTGAATTTCCTCAGGTGTGAGAGGGGCGGAGCAATGCCCTTTTATAGCGCGGGTCCTTGTTTAACAGTAATCAACGTTTAGTCAGTCAGGCTCAGTCGACATGCAATGTACTTTCTTCATTTCCCTACTTTCCAAAATACATATTAACCTCAGCCCTATTCTTTCATTAATTGGCCAAAACGGCAACCGAATCCTGTCCATCAGCCTGCCTTACCAATATTTCGTGGATATCTTTTCCAAGAATCATACAGTCGGTCTCCAAACCTCGGCAAGTTACCATAGGGCACCCTGTAAACATTCTCAGGGCGTGAGGCGATATCGTTCAGTTCTCTGTTGTCAACATTCGGGCCCAGCCCAACCGAGAAAACTTGGACACCTTTCCTTTTTATTCCCTCGGTTGCCCTGGTCAATGGAATATAACCTTGGTAGCGGGACTGGGGACTTTCTGTGACAACGACCAAGTACTAGGGAAAAACAGTTACTTGCTGTTACTTGCTGTTACTATAATATTTTATAGCTCAATGGTTGCCCACCACTGACGTAACCATTGTTAAGTGCATAAAGCAAAAGCACTTTAGAAATTAAATGAAGTAACTACTCCAACTTAAAACATAATTTCTCCCGAATCTATATTTCTTAGATAGCTAGAAAGACAATACCTTTTGCGAAAAGCTTCTCATGCCATTCCTCTCAGTAAAAACATCCCTGTCTGTTAACTGCAGAGCTCGGTCAATACTAGGATCTCCTCCTAATAACTGCGCACTGTCCACTAGGTCTCCTACTTCCTTTGCATTTAACCTATCGCCACGGAGGGTATTGAAGTAGAAATTGACCTTGGAGTTTTCACCAAAGGTCACAAGGCTGAAATGGGTTGCTTGTGGTGATATGTGGAACGAACCGACGGTTCGCTTAACGAAATCGAGGACTTGTCGCCATCTGGGAAGGGGAACAGAGTCTGAACCCTCTATTATGAATGCGATGTCAGCAAATAACCAACGGCCTGTAAGATTGAGAAACAGATCAATAAACAATTACACCTATTTTGTTTCAATAAGGCGCAGTTGAAAACGTGACATATTACACGTTATTGACTACTCCTTCATAAAAGTAAAGAATGTTTTCTTATTGCTGTTACAGTAACTATATAAAGGTGCGGAACTTAATTCATTTATTCCGTGTTCTTGCTAGCAAAATCTATTCCACTTTCTACTACTCGTTAATTATTCATGATAACAACTACCAACCAGATGTCTCCATTTGTACCACGTGCCGTACTTAGAAATCCCCATCGAAAACTCTCATGAAGAGTTCAACTACACTTCAAAGTCCGAGGTGTTTGAAAATTGAATGTACTAGGGCTTTGAAATGTCTAAGTCCTGTCCTTAATAACTGGGGAAACTAGCATGTCAACAGTAAAGAAGTGAAGTGACATCGAAAGAAATAATCTGCCTCCAGCGGGATTCGAACCGATATCCTCCGAACCCAAAGAATCCTAGCCATCTCCCGTACCAACTACACTACTGAGCCGATTGTTGAACTTTCCAGTCCCATAAAGAATAATAATAATCCATGAGCGAGATAACTATACACAATAGTCCAATAATACTCTTAATTACAATAGAAACAAAGAAAATCCCCGTCGAATCCGATGACTCGTATATGAAACATTACTTGTTGTTTGTAAGCTCTTAAATGAACTTACAAACGGCGATAAGGAATTTCTATACGCGCATGCATGAATGTTTTTAGTATTATTTTGATTACATCTTACTTTGTAGATATCTTGTCCAGTCGTTTGTTAGTCTCTTCCTGGTGGAAGGATAGTTCGCAGGAGTGGGAACTTTGTATATATTAGAAGGCGCTGATGCAACATCCCTCAGGTCCTGATCCCTTACATTTGGTCCTACACCAACACTGTAAATTTGCACGCCATTATTCTTAAGCGGTTCGGAAGAAGTTGTTAATGGTGTGTACGGGCCTCGGTCAGTCGTCTGTGGGCCATCAGTGACTACAAGAAGAAGCTAAAGACAGAAAAAACTCATTAAATATCACATCTTCCTGCCTTTTACATAATGTACATTTGACCAAAACATACACAACGCATGCATTCCTTGGGGGAATTAAGCAGTATGGCCTACTGTTTGTATCGTTATAAAGTAAGCTCCGTAAAGTTAAGTTCATCTTTGACTTAAAACTATACTCTTTATCAAAAATCTGGTCAAAATATGCGGCAATTCAAATAGCTCCGATGGCAAAGCGCCGGACATGAAATGTGGGATGCCGTTGGTAGCGACTTGAAGCTGTTGTCTTTGTCTCCCAACTCCTCTTCTCATCTATTTTTTTTGGGGCGTGCCATATCCTGTTAACAACCTACTTAAACAAGCCAAGTAGATTTGTCTAAAACCTGAGTTAAAGTAATGGTCCATACCTTGACCGCCTCTTTCCTAGCGCCTCCTTGTAGAGTAAACAGATAGGAGTTTGCAAGCTGGAGTGCACGATCAATCCTTGTATATCCCCGTCGATATGGCATAGAGTTGATTAGCCTTCTGACCTCGTGCCCATTTATGCGATCATTTTTAAGGGTATCAAAAGAGAAAGTGACGCGTGGATTCTCATTGAAGGCGATCCCACCGACATGGGCTCCCTGTGGTGAGACGTCAAAGTTTATAAGAAGCGAGTTGATGAATCGAAGTGCACGCGTCCAGCTGGCTTTGGTGGTGGACTGGGATGAACCAACCATGACGCCGATATCCATCGGGTACACACGTGCTGGAAAAAGATGAAAAAAGGTAAGGTCTCGTTTCAGAAATAAAACGTATATATTTATTTCAAAAAGGAAAACGGAGATCAAGAGAAGTCTGTTGTGTTCTGTCTGGCTCCATTGTATTAATTTTGAACAGGGCCGAATGTTTTCCTAATGAAGCCCTTGTCATCCAGGAACTGGCACAATTTTCATTTGTTTTTTTGTCTGTCCGACTTATGCAAATCAGTCAATGCTTTTCCTTTTCTTTTTTCTTTGACCCGACAACGTTTATTGAAATAGATGTATGTAAAAATAAACTACAACCCAAAACAAAACAAACATACCACTCCAATCATTATTAATTAAAAGATTATCGATTGCAATAGAAATGTCGAATAAAATACTTTGCTTTAATATTACTGATTGTTTATTACTTTAAGCCACTAGCCTGTTTTAATTAATTGACATTAATTAACAATCACCACTTCACTTTCTAAGTCGCCTTACCACGTATGCTATTCTTCCAATCATTTACAATCCACGACCCAACAATAGGAAGTCGGTCGATACTTTGTGCATAGGCATAGTCACTTTGCGAGGCGATCTTCCTTAAGTCATCCATATTGGTGGCTCTCTCGGGTCTAGAGGACACGGCATGCACTGTCACGCCTTGGTCTTTAACTGACTGGCTAGCTCTTGAGAGTGGTATGTAATTTGCTTGGTTCTTATCAGTCTGGTCACCATCTGTTACTACCAGTAGGTACTACGAATATACAAAGATTGATAGTATATATGAATTGAAACTTTGTATGTATATATATATTTCAATTGTAGATGTGCAAGTAACGACTCATCCGATAAATGGATGAAACTGCGGTATGTGTTATTTTGTATAACTTTGTAGTTTTACGATATTCAGAGAGAATCTAGTAAAACCGAAGAGCATTGTAACCGTGGTTACTGTGTGGAATCAACATGTGTTTACACCGTTAAAGTATGCATACTCCCCCTCTAGGTAGGCACCCAACAGCAATAAATAAATAACAACCGAAAACCTACCAACAAACAGAACTCTTTCACCTGCATTTCAAGTTTCCAATAATCTACTTACAAATCACAAAGTGATCTCACTATCAACACTTTCATAGTAGATAGTCCCATGAGCATAAGTAAGAGAGGGAATCTCCAATACGCGCGCTTGTGCGATGATAATGTCTAATAATAACTATTTTTACTAACCGGAAGCAGCTGAGAAGTGCGCGAGCACGCGACAATCTCATGGCGGGAAAATATTTTCGCGCCAAGAGATTGTTGTCGCGCGTTCACGTCCTTTTCTTCAGCTGCTTCCGGTAACTAAATATAAATTGTATTGGACATTATCATCGGACACCGCGCACTACAAGATTCCCTCTCTTACTTATGCTCTCTTGATAGTCCACGAAGAGCACCTATATAATGTTTACGGAGAAAAAGAAGTATTTCTTAATTCATCCTTGTAAGCATAAAACACAGCATAAAACGTTCAGTCTTATAATTGACTGAATGTCATGCAATTTAAACCAACAATTTGAAGGTTTAGCTCAAAATTTACTATAGTACATACCTTGGGTACTGATATCCGCATTCCATTCTCCTCCCTGAATAAATAGCTGCCAGCTAACTGTAGCGCTTTATCAATTCTGGTTGACGCCGTCTTTACATACGGGATGTTTTCGATTGCTCTTCTGTAGTTGTCTTTAGTTATTTGGCGTCCGGCAAAGGAATCGAAACGGAACGCAACCTTCGGTCTTTCCCCGAATGAGATGGCAGCCACGTGAGCACCTCGCGCTGAGACCTGGAAGCCATCGACTATGGAGTTGACAAATGAAAGAAGTCTAATCCATCGCTCAGGCGTAGTTGACTGTGAGGCACCGATGAGAATTCCAATCTCAACACCGGCAGGGCGTGCTGTAATATAGAATTATTATGAAGATGAGAATGATAGCCACAACCTTGAGAATATACCAACAGGGATCAACAAGTGTTAAAATTATCAGCAGAGAAGATGTTGCAAAGTTACGGCACAAATTTCGATTGAAATAGTTCCCTATTGTTTACTGATGTCTTCTGATCCATTGAAATTACAGAATAGTGTTGTACGGTACAATTCCATCTTGCCGTATTTAATTACTACTCATACGAAATCTGCTCGAAAACAAAACACTAAACATAGGTATCAACGGTAGATAAAACTGCATAAGTATTGGCCATGACCGAAATGAGGAAAGGACTGGGTTCTAATGATATATACAGTACATCATGGGTAGCAGTTTGGGTAGATAGGCTCGAAAACAATATAAGGTTCTGAGGGAAGGAGATACTCGGTTATGGTCGTTTCTCTCAAGAAACTAGCCAACAATGAATTCTTGAATATTACTGAGACATTCATATATACCTAGACATGCGTATTGGAAACATTCGTGAGCTTCATTAAGCTCTTTTAAACCTGAACCCGACAATAACGAAAACTATAGTTAATTATTCGAGGTTGATCGTATCGCAGTTGTCGTTAAAGGATTATCATGACATCGTGCGTTGCACCACTTGGAAATCCTACTGATAATGATGGTCTAGTTTCTGATCCCATGCTAAGGCGACAACCGATGAATTGTTTACGAACGTGTCTACCCAAATCGATATCCATAGTGCATTTCACATACCACTAGAACCCAGTCTTTTACTCGTTTCTGTCATGGCCAATGGCACACGTTTTCCTTTAGTTTGGTCTATAAAAAAACAATCGATCACGGACTATTACTTATTCTGTTTCTCGGGTCCTGAACATATCCCCTGAACACATCAACAAGGTTTTGTGCCACCGGCTGCAGCTTATTTTGCAGTTCTCTACCATATGGTACAGTGTAAACATTAGAGTCGCCAGTTGCCAAGTCCTTTACATCCTGTGGGTTAATTGACCGTTTAACACCAACAGGGAAGATGTTAACGCCTTTGTCCTTCAGTGGTTGAGATGCTGCCTTCATGGTTGGCTGTCCTGGTGCACGGGTTTTGGTGTCAGCAACAAGAAGAACGAGAAACTAAAACAAAATACCAATGGACGTAAGTTTAAACAAAGCTTATCGTTTAGTTTCTTATAAGTTTACTTTAATCTTCGACTTTAAAAGAAAATGAGTTGTATAAAAGGTGAAGATATAACCTTAGGGGCCCCTCTTCTTGCTCCTCCTCTCGCGGAAAACAATCTATCGTTTGCCATCTTGAGAGCAAGATCAATTCTTGGCTTTCCAGCTCGTGGCAGTCCTGAATCGATGAGTTTCTTTACAGCTTTACGGCCTATGCCTATTGCACGAAGGGCATTGAAGTCAAAAATCAGCTTCGGCGTAGAGCCATAGATAATGTATCCAACGTGAACACCTCGAGGAGAAACGTCCAGACCCTCTACTATGGCCTTGCTGAAGTTCTTAACGAATTCAAAGTCTGGAATACTTTCACTAAAGACTCCACTTTCCACGACAATCGCGACGTCGGCGGCACGATGAGGACCTGTAGGTTTAACAAACGATCATCTTTATAAAGCTGCAACTCGGCGGTCAGCATACCATCGTCAACTGTTAGTCGATAAAACTAGTGTTTAACTTCTCCGCACTTTTTACGGAGACTAGTTATCCATTTATAATTAATGATATCATGTTAGCCAAATTGGTTAAAGTTAGTACTATTAAGTACTTAATTAATTTATTCATGTACTTAATTAATTGCTTGATTAATTGATTAAATAGGTAACTGCTGAAAAGGTCAAAAAGTGGAGACAATCATGATTTATTTTAAATGAAATACCGGTGAAGGATAACCACTGGGTTTTATTTGCTAAAATTTGGTACTGCTGAGACAAGCGAAGTGTAGCTGAAGTTTCAAGCGCTAGCCCCTCGTCAGAGGAAATCGTGAATGATTACACCTTACTAAACCGTTTTAGATACCTTTTGGATCAGCTATGCTTGTGCAATAGCACGTTTAACTGCAATACATTAAAATTATTACACAACGAAAACCTCTGTAACGAGCTATCTACTCGGCTTAATGATTTGGTGGATTTACTTACGGCATTTAGGCAATCCCTTTCTCCTGGTGCCAGATAGTTCTCTTCCACTAATATCGACACACCAGCACCGGTGCCATCCTGATCGGCACTGGACCTCCTCGTATCTCCCGTCTGGCTTACAGTGAGGAACAAATCTATCTATGGCATAGCTTTTCATCGCTTGTCGATATTCTCTCTGGCATGGTGTTTGTCTTTGATCTGAAAGAATTGCACGGTTTTAAACGATACTGCTAATACCAATATTCTCAGTTTCCCTTTATGCTATCTATAAAAATAGGTATCCAATGGGTACAAATATATACTGCAAATGTAAGGGTAAGCATAAGATTATAGATCTTAGATCATGTATAGTCTCCTTCGCAGCAGTCTTAGGATCATCTCGCTAACCAAGTAGCATTGCAGAGGCCAGCGTTAAAGTGAAAATGACCCGCAAAATAAGTCGATCTTATATGGAAATCCTTTCAAAATAACGTTTTCGGCCATATACACTTTAAGTGATGACCGAAGAAGACTAGGTCATTTATCGTATTGCCCTGTTTTGGTTTTTAAGGCTCAAACAAATCGTAATGCTCACTGATATACTTATTGGGAATCAGTGAAAATGGACTTCTTGTTATGTAACAAAGGTTATTTTCTCTTTTGTTATTACCCTTTTGGAGGATGAGAAAGGTCGTTTAGGGATTAGTGGACATGGTTGTCATATATTCAGTCGTCCCTTATCGAAGATGACATATATATCGTTCATTAACCGAATGCCAAGGAACAATGTGCCAAGTCATTTGCAAAGTTCATCTTATAACTAACATAATATCAATATTTCTTAACATACTAATGTAGTGAAGTCCATAAATATATTTGGTATCGAGATCATCAGAATGTCCTTCAGAATGTTGTTAGTTTTAATTCCATGCATGTACTCTGGTTTTCGCTCAACAGCTTACAGTACAATTTTAAGAATGTAAGCATCCCCGATGATTCAGTCTGGTTTTAAATTGCCCACATATTTTAGTGATGTTAAACGCTGCGATCAAATTACAAGCAAACTGTAGAAAATATAGGTCGACCTGTCGCCAAATTTTACGTCAGAGTCATTTTTGTCACTGACTGGATGTTGAGAATTTCGTGTTATGTAGTAACAACTCCGAACGAAATCAGCTTGTTATCTCTGATTGGTTCCAATATTTATCGTTCTCACTTACGCCCTAATATTCCTAAACTTACGCGATTACAAAGTGCTTACAGTTTCATAAAAGCAGTAGACGCAAAAACACTTTTCTCCCTGTATACCGTACATGCAAAGGAAGCAAGGCCGACCACCATAACACACGCAGTTAGACAACAAACAAACATATATACATATAAATAAATGGAGGAACAAACAATATACCTGTAGGTTTGGGCTGGCCTACTCGTCGACAGCTAGCTTTGGCTGGTAGGCTAGCCCTAGTACCTCGTATCTCCACGCCATTCCTATCCACACAGTAGCAGATGGACCCGTGACACTGGGCATCTTTAAATGAACCGTCTGCCTTACAGCGCGGGATGAATCGACCTCGTGCCGTGTTCTGAAGAGCAGCCTGTCTTTGTCTTTGGCAGGTAGTGAGGCTTCCGCCTGGCGAAATAGAAAAACGGTTTATTGAAGGGAATGTATTCATTCATAATGTATACACATAATCATAATGTCATCTTGCACGTTCTTTATTACCTTTATTAACTATTAAGAACCATCCCATTATTCGAAAGCATACCTTTTGCAGCACAGTTTGGCCTTCCAGTAACCCTGGAGTTCGCAATCTCTTGTCCAAACCTGTCAACACACCAACACGTAGAACCGTGGCATTGAACTGGTTTGTAATTACCAAAACCATCACAAGATGGCACGTAACGACCTGGATGAGGTCTACCTTGGAATCCTCGGGCGTACAGGTACTCTCTACGGCAAGTCGTAAGGCCAGCTGAAAGAAAGATAGCAGGTTGGGACTGCAGGATATTAACGCATACATACTTTATTGAGTGTTCCTCGAGGAGCTTTTCGACACACATTACAATATTAAAAATATATAAAATGGTTAATACTAGTTCTGAGATAATCTAAAGTTTAATTTAATGTACATTGTAATATAAAAAATATAATTGTAAAAAGAAATGATTTAAAATCAAATATGATAAAATATGGTAAAATGCTGCTAATACCGATATTTATTAAGTAATAAGAAATCTGTCGAGCATACTTTTTTTTCAGCTTCTTCTTAAAGCTACTAAGGGAAGGTATCTGTTTTAAATCGTTGTCTAGCCGGGTTATTCCATATTTTGACTGCTCTAAAATAGAAGCAGTTCTAAAAACAGGGATTTGCAGTAGCTCACAATTGCGGGTTTGACGATTCTGGGTGTCAGAACGATTAATGAACATGTCGTACAAATATGGCGGCGCGAGCTTGTTGATACATTTGTAAGTCATGACTGACTCTCTGTACAGCAGCTGTTCCCTAACGAGCAGCCAGCCTAGCTGGCATAGAGTTATAAATGACTGAACCAAAACATGTTTTAGGAAACAAGCAGCTATGGAGCAAAATAACGGTGTTGATTGGCCATTACCTGGAATGATGTGAGTTATCGTGTGAGTCAATGAAGTAGTCCAAAAGGAATTGATCCAAAATTGACTTAATTATAAATGTTTAGTTCTTACGAGTAAACGGTATACGGGTTTCTTCAAATCTAACAGCGTAATATTATTTTCAACCAAAGAAGTATCTCATAAGAAGATCGTGTAGTTTGCTAGAACTTGGAAAATGCGTACACAAGATAATCCTAAATCCTGACGCTTACCGTCACGACCACACCTTGGTTTACCAAATGTTCTTGTGCCGTGTTTTTCTAGGCCGTCTCTGTACACACACCAGCATTGTGCAGTGGATGACATGCACTGTACATCATTGTAACTTCCATCGTCCTTACACTGAGGTACAAACCGACCGACAGAGGTGACTCGGCCTTTGAAGTTCAGGGATGCATCGCGTTCTGTTTGGCAGACAGTCTTCTTGCCGCGAATATCTGAAACAAGGAACCGCTGTTCTCAGAACTAGATCTGACATCGTTAACCCAAGAGGGACTGGTATTTCACCAAATTTCAGGTAAATGTGTTTCGCAGAAACGTTAAGAACTCTTTAGAACAAAACTTTAAAAAATTAAATATCGAAAGAAAAAAATTGAAAACACCTACATGAGCCCTATAAGTAAAAACTGACACCAAATCATTTCAGTTTCATTTCGTTATTGATTTTCTCATTACAATGCGACCAACAAATCTAAAGCAGGATTTTGATTTTTCAATGACATTTTTATCAATCCATAGTATGCTTGCATTAGTTTACTAACATAAATATAAAAAAAGGAGCTAGAGTTTCTTTCCATCATTTTATTGCGCGAACTAAATAATGTTTCGTTTCTAAGCAGTTGCCTCCAGAAAATGTTCACATAAGCTATTAAAAAAAATACCGTACATTAAAAAAAGACGCTTTACAGTAGCGTCAAACGTAAATACCAATGGAACCTCACCGTTATCTGTACAGTTCAAATTGCGATTGCTAGATTTGGTTCCTGTGATCCGGTTGCCGTTCTTGTCGACACACCAGCATTGTAGACCCCAAGCATGGCTACACTGCATCCGGTAATAGTTACCGTTGTTGTCGCATGATGGAATGGGATAATCCCTCGTCGACATTATCAGGCGTTCACGCTCAATGACGCAGTCACTCGCTTCACCTGAAATAACCATCAGTTAACCCGCAATATATAACAAAGAAGCTAATTATTATTTTGAATTTTACAAGACAATTATTTAAATATTGAATTCAATAAAGAAAATCGTAAATGATTCAAAATGTGGTCAGTTCAGTGTTCATACGAAGAAATAAACGGGAGCATCGGTTCAGGAAAAAAAGAGACGATAAATATATATTGATCGCGCTTTTGCCTTATGCAGAAAGTGCTTATTATGACATTTACTTTCAATAGTTACATAGCTTAAAGTAGCTTCGCTGTTTCATATAGTGACAATAATGAGATATTACGAATGAAGTGCAGGAGGGAGTATACAAGTGCTTACCAAGTCCGTCACAGACAACACGTCCCCTGGCCCTCGTGTTAGGTGACTCGCGGCCATATTTATCAACACACCAACAGAAACCAGTGGACGAATGGCACTGCACTTGTTCGTAATCGCCATCCAGTATGCACGCGGGTACGAACCGTCCTGGTGGTGCCACGCCCAACACACCTAAAGTACGTTGGCGCTCCTGTTGGCACTGGCTTAGACCGGCTGAAAAGATTAAAGGTCGAAAGTTTGGCTATAGACAAAAGTAATACATGGTACACTTAAACACGTACGTCTGATACGTTTGGCTCACGGTAACGAATGGTTCGTATTTTTGGAAATAAGGAGTATATTAGGGTAAATTAACACGCTGGAATTGTCTAAACAAAGTTTCTTAGTCGACTAAAATGTAACAGGATATCGAACTACAGTAATAGGCCATTAACAAGTTACTTTCACAGTCCAAAAATAGACCAAAGGCAAATAATTTAATTGGGGAATGATATTCCATTATTTTCAAAGACATTTAAGGACAAACCAAGTAAGGCGCAGATGGGTCTTCCTCGTGTTCGTGTTGACGGTTGCTCGTTACCATTCTCGTCCACACACCAACAGAATCCCGTTGAGCTGTGACACTGCACGGGGTTGTATTCACCACTTGGTTTACACTTGGGTACAAACCGACCTGGTGCAGCCACTCCACTCCAGCCGATGGCGATCTGACGCTCCTTTTGACAGATGGTAAGGCCAGCTGGAAAAAGATAAACATTCAACGTAATGTGTCAACGTATGTACAGTGGCTACTAGTAACATACGTTGACAAACTGGCCACCCTAAAATTACCAAGGATCTAGTACTAAACACTTCATTACTCAGGTCCCGTAGGAAACGGAGCCGAGGGAACATCGAGGATCGAGAGGAAACAATATACAAAACAATATGGATCAAGGCAATTTCACTTGTGGTATTTTTATAGGTCTTTAAAAGGACTTCGATACGGTAAATCATGACATTCTTCAAGGCAAACTCCATAATTATGGAATCAGAGGCATTTTGTATAACTGGTTTCAGTCATGTCTAACTGGCCGCAAGCCATTGTACATAACTCGAAAACGTTTCTCTTGGAGCCATGTATTCATATATCAAGTCTTTAGCCGGCTTAGCTCATAGACAGTCTACTTTATTTGATAGTTTCTTTCATTCGAAAATGACAAACCTGACTCCAGTGGTTTGCATAGGAATTGAAATCTTGAATCCGGCCACCATGCTCACTCCGAATCCAATGCAAATATTTTTCAAATTGAAATTCCTGGATGTTTGACACATCTACTGAATTCTCGCCTATTTTTTCTTCTTATTGAGAAAGCAAGGTCACGGAAATAAAAGCCACTTCTTCAGTAAGAATACTATACTGTTTTAGAAGCTTTCCAAAGCCGATATTTGTTCACTGCATGACTTGTTTGTACTTGCAACGCTTGCAAATCAGCCATTTTCAAGGAGCAATTATGCAAATGTTCGTCTCAAAATATATATTCTGTCATACAGGAGAGACAGAATTCAATCATATTACCTTTGTAGCAATTATATGCCATTCTCGCTATTAAATATGCGGTTGGAATGTCGTTGGAATGAGGTTTTCCAAAGATATGTATCAGGTCTCCCATCCTCGGGTGTTTACACAACAACTTGAGCATTCTCCCAAAGGGTAAGCGAGGAGTGCTTCGAGCCACCGAAGAGTACGCAAAAAACTCTCTAACAAACACAGAGGAGTTGGCTCAATATCTAAGACGGGACTGTCTTGACGTTACTGGAATAAAAGCAAGTAATGAGCAGTCATGTGTGGACGTGATAAAAGCAATCGGAGAGGTCCTCGAACTGCCTCCGGTCACTGACGCTGACATTTCTACTGCCCACCCTATTCCAACTTATAGGAAAGATGGCCCACCGAAGATTATTGTGAAGTTTACGCGTAGGAGCGTTCGGAATAGCTTCTATAGCAATCGTAAGAAGGTAGTAGGAATCAAGCCTGTCAATTTACCTTTCCTCGAAAACCACGACTCGGAAAGTAATATATATTTGGGTAAGTCACTTACTCCACAAAGAAAGCAGCTTTTTGGTAACATAAACAAGCTTCGTAAGAGCCTGAAGTGGAAGTTCCTGTGGACAAACAATGGTCGAATTTTTTTGAAAGAAGGCGAGAAAACCTCAACCCACGTCTTCGAGACCAATGACGACTTGGTGGAACTTCAAAGCAGTTACCGAGCGGCTGCACACGGCGCTCGATCACGAAACCCATGAAAACGTCCATCTACCAAAAGTCCAGAGAATATTCTATGATTACCCGACTGAATTCGTCTCGAACTACGCACTGGGTGAGCATCTATACTTGGTATTCAAGTAAGAAACATTTAATATTTAAATGACTTTAAGATGAATTTAGTACTCGAATGTCTTTATTAACTTGTTGTGAATACGTTTGCAGAATTACAATTTTATGACCTCAAGGAGGAAAGAGATGTTCTCAAGGCTACAGGTGCATGGGTTAATTGCAATACTTCTAGCCCTATACTTAACAGGGCAGATTTGTTTGGCGATATACTTGAAAGTCCAGATAAATTTAGCGTCTCTGAGGAGAACGCTTTTGGAAATTACATATAGAATCTAAATATTACAATGTTAAACAAAAAGGCTCATACTTCCAAATTCCTAAACAAAAGGGAATTTCTATTTTGCATTGTAACACACGCAAAAAACCTTACTTTGTTAAGTGATATTTTACTCACTTTTAGCGAAATACTTAGTATTATAGCTGTATCTGAAACCAAACTAAATGCTAATACACAGGCTAACACTTCTATACCAGGCTATGTTTATTTCGGACCAAACTCGAAAACTTTTGCTGGTGGTGTGGGGCTATATATTGGAGAGCATTTGAATTATACTAAAATACCTGACCTTGAATTAAATATTGATGGAGTTGAATCATGTTGGATTGAAGTAGCAAGAAAAAAACAAAGAAATATTGTAATCGGATGTATTTACAGGCACCCTTCTAGTGACCGCGACCAATTTCAATCAACCTTAGAACAAAAGCTTATAGAACTTAATAGCCAAGGTCATGAAGTTGTTATTGTAGGAGATATAAATATTAATTTCCTTAACTACAACTATGATAGACATACCTCGGACTACCTTGATATGATTTTGAATTTAGGTTTTATGCCAGTTATAACAAAGCCAACCCTTATTATACAGTCTGACATATCTGACCATCTTCCGGTATTTTGTACGATAGCGAGTAAGCTAACAAATACGAATGAACAAAAAAATTATAGGGATTTTTCAAATTTTCAAAATAACTTATTTGTAACTGATTTACATAGCATAGACTTCAGAAATCTTGTCAATACCGATGTCAATGAGAGTATGGAAAAAATAGTAAAAACACTACAATCAGTTTGTGACAAACATGCCGCAGTTAAAAAAGTAAGTAATGACAGCAAAAGAAGCCGTGGATAACAAAATAGTATTCTAACCTCAATAAAAAATAAACAAAGGTTATTTAGAACCCATTTCTCAGTGGGAACCCCGAAAAAGTCAAGCAATTTAAAATTTATAATAATAAATTGAATAAGATTAAAGAAGTCGCTAAAAAAATGTATTTCACGTCGCAATTTTGCATAAATAAAGATAATTTAAAAATGACATGGAAACTAATTGGAATGTTAGTTAATATAAGGAAAACTTCTCCTATTTCTATTAATAGATTAATCTGCAATAACAAATGTTATACAGACAAGCAAAGCATATGTCACCAGTTAAATACACATTATATAAATGTCGGACATAACCTAGCATCACAGCTTCCAGAATATAATAACTGCAATCCAACAGAATACGTTCAATGTAAACATCACAATAGTTTTATGTTTCGTGGTATATACGTTCACGAAGTCCAAGATGCAGTAATGGGTCTCAAATTAAACAAAGCTTCGCTCGGTGTCCCACGAAGATGTATTAAGTTAGCATGTGACTACATTAGTGAAGCTTTAGCAATGGTATTCAACCAATCTCTCTTACAAGGCATAGTACCTGATAACCTAAAAAAAATCAAAAATAACACCAGTAGATAAAGGCGGAGAAGTAACTGATCCAACCAACTTCCGCCCGATTTCTGTCCTTTCCACGTTTACCCAGATATTTGAAAAATTAGTATATAAGCAACTTTCATTTTGAATTTCAGTTTGGAGTTAGAAAGGGAAGATCAACAGCTCAAGCAATTACTGAAATCACTGAAAACTTGAAAAAAGCATTTGTCACTGTGAACTATGAAATTTTACTTAAAAAGATGGAAAAGTATGGGGTAAGAGGAATTCCTCTTTAAGGACGGTGCCTACTATTGTCAGCGCGCACGCCGTTCTGCGCATCTTGCGTCCCGCGGGTCATCCCGCGAGACAGACCATTTGCAGAACTATTTTGAAAAAGCTGTGTTAATTGTGTAATTTGACAGACAGAAACATGAAGGATCTTAAAATACGGTCGAAAGATATGCTTGAGAAATGAACGATTTGGTAAATCTTTAAATTCCACTACACGGCCACGAAAGACAATTTTCAGCTGAAAGTGAAATGGTATTAAAACTAAAAGATGATTTATCGTGGGGAGATGGTCGAAGAATCGTAGATTTAAGAGATTTACCCGACCAATTGAATGAAGGTTGTTTGGACTGCCATGAATCGCTGCTGTCTTTTCGCCCAGCGCCTTGTGCTTTAGGCCTGTCGATGCTTTCGAGTTTCGTCAGTTTCTCCAAACATGGACTCGGCCGAGTATAAACAATGTGTGAATACGGTCAAATAAGCTTTGTGAAAACGGGTAAACCTCTTGGAAATCCAAAGAAGAATGAAGAAGGAAGGGCTGTATGGGGTTTGAGCACAAAGGAAGCAGCAACAGGTTTGATTTTCAATGAAGAAAGTCGAAAGACGGCACTGACTCTTTTCCCCACCGCCATCTTGAAAATCTCCCAGAATGCAATAAAAGAAACCAATTTTCAGACTTACTAGGGAGGCCTTGGTAAAAAATGTCAATTTTCGAAAATAAAATTAGCGATAAAGAGGCCTACCATCCACATAACTTTTTAAAACGCGTGGATACCCCCATTTTTTATTTTTGTAATCTATAATATAGAAGCTAAACAACGTTTACATATATTTCTTGTCTTTATAAAATTGAAACTTGATGCCCATTTCAGCAAAAAAATATGTCTGTTCATGGTCACTAATGAGGCTTAGAAAGCAAAATTTGTACAAAAAATGATAATCATTGTAAGATAAATAGTTTGATTGGCATCCTTTGTGAAGAAAGCTATGTGTAACGTTTTTTGCCCTAATATTTTGCCAGATAACCCAAAATATTAATCGAATTAAAAAATAGTTTCTCGGACAAGAAAAATGCTGAGTCAGCACTTTTTTCGATTTTCATCCTTAATTATCTCTCTTAAACGTATGGGTACCCCATAATTTTTTTTCTGATTTCAAAAGCTCCTTAGGGGGTTCAAACAATCCATATATATTTTTAGAAAACAAATTGGTTTGCAATTAGTAGGCACCGTCCTTAATGGTTCACCAGTTACTTATCAAACCGTCAACAGTATGTTTCTATTGGTGATACAGAATCCTCCAAGCAAACAATGAAATGTGGAGTTACACAGGCAGCTCCCTGGGCCCATTATTATTTCTACTTTACATCAATGATCTCCCAAATTGTTCTAAAACGCTTAAGTTTAGAATTTTTGCAGATGACACCAATGTGCTTGCTTCCTCACGTAACGGTAAAGACCTTGAAAAAATAATTAATACTGAAATGGGAAAAGTTAAGAAGTGGTGGTGACATTAATAAGCTATCCATTAACTTAAAAAAACCAACTTCATGATAATAAAACCTGCTCAGAAAGGAGAAATAAATATAAACTTAAATTTAACAGGCAAAGATAGTACGACATACCCCATAGAAAGGAAAACTTATTTAAGTACTTAGGTATGTTTATCGATAGCTCTTTATCCTGGAAACAACATACTTCTTATGTCTTTTCGCGAATTGCAAAAAATACTGGCATTATCTCTAAACTTAGGCATTACGTATCTCTTCAACAAATAAAGCAACTATACTACACTCTCATCTATCCCTATATTTCATATGCAATTCTAGCTTGGGGAAGTGCCTCTAAATCTCACATACGAAAGATACAAACCAAACCAAACAAAGTAGTCAGGCTAATATTCTTTGCTAATTCGTATGGCAAGAATACCGAGAGTGCTCTGCCTTTACTAAATTTATTGGACATTCTCACCGTAAATAATGTTTTCAACATGCATATCCTAAAATTTGCTCATCTATGGCACAGAAAGCAACTACCAAAACAATTTGAGAGTTGGTTTCGTTATGCCAGTGACATGCATTGTTACAACACCAGATATGCATCCAAACAGAATTTCTACAAACCGAAGGCTAAAACAAACATTGGTAAACAGACTGTCTCTTTTGTAGCGAGCAGTAGTTGTCAAAAACTCCCTCAACCTCTTAAATCCCTTAATATATATTCCTTCTCGAAAAAAATTAAAGAATACTTATTGGCTGATAAATACCAAAGTAATTAATTAGTAATTTATCTTCCAGACTCATTTTTCTCCCCTCTCCCTGTTTAGATACATAGTTGTATGTTTAAAAACAATTAATATAAATAGTAGCTAGGAGCCAACTAGAAAACCTAACGGTTTATTTGGCTTCTAGGCACTATTTCATTTTAGTAACAGTGTATGTCTTCTTAATTATTTATAGCCAAAATAATGTAATTTAAAGTAGCATAAGTGTGAATAAAGTTGTTGTTGTTTGTCCGATCATTAATTACACCTTATATCTGACTTATGGTATCTGTGCCTGGGGTCAATGCGCCCAATCACTTATAAATAGACTTTTAATTCTTCAAAACGTGCACTTCGCTTAATATATTTTGCTAAAATGAGAGAACATGCTGTTCCATTCTTCATGCAATCTAACACGCTTCCTTTGTCGTTTTTATACTTTCAATATCTCAGTAACTTAATGCATGATGTTCATAATCGAACAGCTCCATTTAATATTCTCAACATTTTAAAGAAAACCTGCGAAACACATAAGTATATAACCCGCTTTAGAACAAATGTATTGCATTATATGAATGTATTATATCAAGCACTCGAGAACAGAGAATTGAGAACATCGTTCTCAAGAATTGGACCTCAAATCTGGAATGGAATCTCATATTATGTTAAAGTACTACAGCATCGCTAAATTAAAATACCTGCTTTTTGAAATACTTAGAGATGAAGATAACTATATTGGAGTCTATACTGAAGCTGTTTCGAAATAAATAGATACGCTAATTTTTTTTCCCAAATCTTCTTTTATTAGCATGTTATACACATTTAAACTACCGAGCATCTTGTAATTAAAATACATTATTCTACGACTTACATTAGTTTACTTACTTACAGATAAGTTTCTATAAGATAGATTCTAAGCTTATTTAATTGTCCCAATCTTGTGTCCTTGCCACCGCCTCGAATAGAAAAGTATTACTATTGTTGTTATTAATAAAATTATTGTGTTATGTTAAAAACTCACTGATTCCCGAGAAGCCAGTCATAAAGTGATTTGTTATATATCTTTTAGAGATAACATTCATTTTGCTTAAGTTTGGTAAACAAATATTTCTGTTTCCGCCTTTAGCTAGCCAGTTACGCGCGCGACACAACAACAACAACAACAACTTTATTTACCCTATTACTTACATATAGTATTTACAGAGAAAAAAGAAATTGGAATATTTAAAGTACTGGCACCCTGAAATAACTAGAAAGCTAAAAATGCCAGGGAGCCAGTTTACATGGCTGAATTAAATTACTAGGTCGGAGAAATAAAAAACACACACATAGATACTCGCAGAAAATTCTACCTATTTAGTCTATTATACCATAAATATTATACATACATATATTTATAGAGAGAGGAGGAAACCAGTCTTGTTATCTTAAAAATCAGTAGCTATTAATATTTAAAATGTCTGAACTAAGCTAATATTTGCTTAGAAATTCGTTTTTTAGTTTTTGCTTAAGCTGTCGAATTGAGGAAGACTTAATATGTTCTTCAATTGAATTCCAAACTTTTGGTCCTTGAAATCTGATATTATATAATCCGTAATTGGTTCTAGCTTTAGGAAGATAATAAGACTGTTTTGCTGCAGATCGTGTATTATAACTGTGGACACTTTTGACTGAAGTGAAAAAAGTATTGAAAACAGAGGGTAGAAGTTGATTGTGAAACTTGAACATAAAAACTGCAATATGGAAGGTAATGAGATCAGTTAGCTTTATAATATTCAATATTTTAAATAAAGGACTTGAATGCTCGTCAAACTTTGAAAATGTCATAATTCGCACAGCCTTTTTCTGTAGTACAATAAGAGGCTGGATAGTTGTTGGGTATGTATTACCCCAAGCTATCATACCATATATCAAGAATGGGTATATTAGAGCATATTATAAAATAGTTTCGATAGTACGCGCGCTCTGATTGGCTGTAAGCCGTGTTTCTATAACTCTATAGAAACACAGTCAGTTGAGCGCGCGCTTGAGCTAGTTGTGAGAATTTACGTTTTGGTTATCAAATTAAGCGAGCGTTTCCGTGCTTTTATTTGTTTATTTTATAAAGGAAATAGAAAACATTTTCCCCTTGTTTCTATAGAGTTATAGAAACACTTGTGCAAGTTTGGAAGAACTCGAAATAGCTGTGGAAACACTCGCCCTTCGGGCTCGTGTTCCCACTGGCATTTCTCGTTCTCCCAAACTCCCACTCGTGTTTCTATAACTCTATAGAAACACGGGAAATGTTTTCTATTTCTTAAATAGAGATTGGCAAGGATTGATATGTCAACATCGTACCGAAGTTTAGATAAAATGCCAACACTTCTCTTAATAAAAAAAAATACAATCAATTTGAGGTTTCCAGCTAAGGTTAGAATCAATAAAGATTCCAAGATATTTGATACAATTATCTTGTCGCAAAGGCGTATTACTTATAATTAAATTAACATTTAATGTTACCTTCCTTTGGGGAGGATGAAATAGAACAAAATTTGATTTATCTATATTTAGTGAAAGCTTGTTTGCACATAACCAAACATGAATATTGATTAATTCATTATTTATGTTGAATTCCAATGTAGATAGGTTCTTATGCCTATAAAATAGATTGACATCATCTGCAAATAGGTGAAAATCAAAGAGATCAGAACAAAGATGGAAATCATTTATGTAGAGTAGAAAGAGAACTGGACCTAGTACAGATCACTGGGGGATACCACAGGAGATTGTTGCTGAACCAGAGGTTGTATTATTTACTGTAACAGTTTGTTGTCGGTTACTGAGGTATGAAATAAACCAATTTTTAGCAATTCCTCTGATTCCATAATGTTCCAATTTCTTGATCAAAATTGCATGATTTACAGTATCGAATGCTTTACTAAAGTCCAAAAATATTCCACAAGAAAAGTCTCGCTCATCGATTGCTCTTTGGATTTTATCAATGATGCTAAGAACAGCATGATCAGTTGAATGTTTAGCCCGAAAGCCAAACTGTTTGTAAAGAAATATGTTTTCTTTCTCTAGGAAGTCCAGTAATCTGCTACACATTAGCTTCTCTAAGAGCTTATTAAAAATAAAAAGGAGAGAGATTGGACGATAGTTACATAAACGCTATTGTGAGTCTTTTTTGTATACTGGTATTACATTTGTCAATTTTAAGTTGCTGGGACTACGCCGGTTGAAAAGGAAGCATTAAATAATGTTTCCAAGGGTTTAGAAATCACTATCTTCTGTCACGATGTTATCACATGGCGGGATACATTGGATTTTGACGACTGCCACGTGACCTCGTATCAACCAATGTGAGAGCGCATTAGATTTCACAAAATCCTTGCTATGATGTAACAAACTTACTGAATTTTCCATTCAGCGCGAGTCTATTGCATTTTCAGACTATTTTCATCCTTTAAAACGACGACTTACAACTTACGACTAATTTTCTCTCGTATACTACTATTAAATGAAACAGGTTAAAGTGCCTATAAGCCCAATTTCTTATCATTAATATCGATTATACATCAAGTATACAATATTTCTTGATATCAATATTGCGTGTATGAGTTATAAAGGTTTCTATTTGCTAATTATGTGATGTCATATGAGGTTTTATGTGGCTAAACTATCGAAATAGGAATAAGGTCTAAAGGATTCACTCCTACCTGTATGTCCACAGTACGGTTCTCCTCGTGTTCGTGTCCTGGCTATCTCTCTTCCATACTTGTCAACACACCAGCAGTATGGAGTACCGGCGTGACACTGGATGGGATGATATCCACCATTACTGGTGCATCGAGCCACGAAATTACCCGTAACAGGTGACTGGGATCGCACTCTCGCTTGTCTTTGCTGCCTCCGACACATTGTTTCAGATCCTGAAAAAGAAGAAAGCAACGTAATGTCAGGTATAAATAGTAAATAAACCTCTTATCACGACAGGTATATCGGAGGATAATATTCGAGGCTGAGAGATGGTCCGAAAATAGACCATTTGACCGAGAAGCCAAGCTTCGAGGGCAACTATGATATTTTGAGCACTATCTCTAAGCCAAAGACATTATCAGACTGCAAGCCGTGCACTCCAGCCCCATAAACTCTGTTTAATTTTGAGATTTCAAAAGGTTGTCCTTGCTTCAGTTTTAAGAACATGAAGTCTAAAACCTTCGTTGGTTACTATGTTTGGTCGCTATTTCCACTTCTGGCATCTGTGCTAGAACCAATGGTAAGGTCACGTGACCACTTGATGCCAAAGGCCAATAGCTCTGTTTAAAATTAGAGCATTTACCGATACTCAGTAAGACTCACTGTTTCTGACACACTGGATGCTAACGTACGTTTGCTATTTTCCCGTTTGCATTCTTATACTTCGAAATTCATGACCAACCAATCTATTTCATGGTGAATACTATCAACGCCTATTTCTCTGTTTCCAGTCTTTCGAGTCTGCTTCACTGCACCCTTTGCTAATCAGTGTCTTGTTATTGGTTATCTTACCAGGTGCTGGCTGGTTTGAGCAATCTGCCTGAGCACCAGCTCGAGTTGCGTATATTTCATTGCCATTGCTGTCCACACACCAGCATTGTCCATCGCTACATTGTCGTGGGTTGTAGCTGCCATCTGCGTTGCACTGAGGTGAGAATTGACCACGCCATGGCAGTGAACGATGACGCTCTTGCTGGCATGGTGTAAGTTTAGCTACGAGAGGAAATTTTGTTAATTTAATTTCGTCCAATAAAAGTGAAGTATCATTCCACAACAGGGTACTATGACATATTTTTTAAATATTGACGTTGAATTAGACAACCATTTTAATGTAAAGGCCAGCTACTGTGGTCATTTACAATCAAATGTATTATATGCGCAGCACGTACGATATCCACTTAAATAGACTACGTCATGGCGTTGCGCACATAAGGAGTCAATGTTCGATCGGCGGCTATAAACAGTTAAATTCCCCTCCCTCAATGCTTCATTGAAATGATATGCAATATTTTCTTTGAAGACTATGACAAAATGTCTATTCATAGTCACATTTGCTTTGATTTTAAATATCCCACATGCGCGCGAGGCTCATCGGTTCACATGTAAGTCGCTGAAAATAACTGTCATTGACCACTTGCCGCTCAACATTTAAAGTGCCTTAACCCCTTTTGCTACATATGAAACTTTGAAAGGTTTTGAGTACTTCTACGAAGACATTTTTGGCTTATAGAGAATACTCTATGTACTAGGCTTGTTTGAAATGGTGAAAATTTGACTTTTCCTGGCCCATGACCATGTAAGAAAAAGACTGGGTCGATACCTTATCTTACGTCATCCAATTCATTCGACTTTGCAATAACTTGAATAAATATTTAGCATTTTGTCTAAAATAACTGTTTTCTTTACTAAAAACTCACAGACTGTGTATATTCTCTATATATAGATGCTGTTGTAATAGAAAGGCAGCATGGATAATAATGCATTAATGAGGTGACGTAAGATAAGGAAGCGACCCAGGCGTTTTCTTACACGGTCATGGGTCAAGAGAGGTCAAATTTTCACCATTTCAAACAAGCCTAGAACATAGAGTATTCTCTGTAAGCCAAACATTTCTTCGCAAAAGTACTCAAAACCTTTCAATGGTTCATATGTATAAAAATTGCAAATGGGGTTAGGGGCACTTTAACAAGAGCTAACCTGGATCCTTGCAATCTGGTCTTCCTATCGTCTGTGTTCTCGGGATTTCTCTGCCGTTCTCATCCACACACCAGCAGTATCCAGAGTGTTGCTCGCACTGCACTCGCTGATAGCTGCCATCACCGTTGCAGTCTGGGACAACTCGTCCCGGTGGAGCTCGACCGGTCCATGCCAGAGTCAGCTGACGATCTCTTTGGCATAAGGTCAAACCCACTATGAAGCAAATAAAGGATATAAAAAAACATAACATTACTACACTGTCTTCGTAAGGCCATTGTATACATCGATACCGACCCAGGTTCAGCTTTTCTTAACACGTAAAGTCAACTCTCACCTTCCGGACAAGCCGCCCGTTATTACGGGCATATTGCTCCGTCCCAACGTAACATTTGTATTGTTTTGACTCACGGTATAGCGGGCACCAAGAACATTTTAACAATATTATATATGTGGCATTTTTATCAGAGATAACCTCAACGACTTAAAGACGTCCGATTCATTGTCTGGTTTTCTAATTTTGACTGAACCGCTTTTCGTGTGCCTTGACCTCGGCTTGGCTGCTATTCCTTTGCAGTGTTCGCTACCTTAGATATCCCTGCGCTTTCCCCCAGACCCTGTAATGTACAAGTATCCTCATTGCTACTTGTACAGTAAAATGTAAAGATGAAGCAACCTTCGTTATAGTCTGGTGAGACTGATCCAAGAGGACGCGAAGGTCTAACAATTTACAGTTCAAAAACGAGATTGTTTCACAAAGGCAGCACCTTTCCTGAAACACACCAGACCGGCGTCGAACCACTGAGCTAACCGCGAGGGGTGTAAGTAAGTGTATTGCTAGAGAAATCGGAGCGCAAACGTTCAACTTCAGTTGATGGAAACGAAATTACGTTAATTTATTTTAGGTTGTTCAAAAGCCAGGTGTTCAACTTATATACTTGTGTTATATTAAAACTATAAGGCAAACGAACATCGAAAACGTATTTACAGAGATTAAATGGCATATCACTTAATACATAGACGCCTGAACGACCAGTCGAAATGCTTGCTGTCTTCCCCGGATCGCTCTCGCCATTTCGAACACCACATTACGGCCCTGCGACGGCGTCCATTACAACGAGAGTTGACTGTAGTTCAACCGAGTTTCTTAACGTATCCCAGAGATAATAGCACATTGTAGATTAGGCCGAACGATGGAGTACCTTCCAAGGAGCTGGTGGAACGCACGACGTCCTGTACTGAAACTAGACAGTGTTACATCGGTATACCACAACAGAAAAACCTTTCAAATCAATTTGTACGTACCATTAAAACCACAATGAAGAAGTCCCTGGACCTTAGTTCTGGGTAGTTCATTACCATATTTATCCACACACCAACAGTATCCCTCTGAGTCACACTGAACAGTCCGGTAACCACCTTTAATGTGACACAAAGGAACAAACCGCTGTCTGCCTTGAAGATCGCGCGCGCCTTCTTCGCTTTCCTTGATACATGTAGTTTTACCGTCTGAAAGGGGAAAAAATGAGGCAACTAAAATTGAAGTTATGGTCTCTCGACTTTTTTAAGATGACCGAGAGAGCGCCATTATATCATAAAGGTATTAAGGTATTCATTTAGATAGCGCAAATTCTATATGAAACCTCCCGAACTCTAGACCGTGCTCTACCAACTGAGCTAACCAGCGAGGCGGTTATCATCTACCCATGTTCTTTGAACACATTGAACACAACTGTTTTCACTGATTGCTACGCGATGGTGCGAGACAAAAGTTGGTGCTACGTGTAGTTTGCATGATGCTTCAGTCAATCATTCAAAGTGGAAAGTGGTAGGGGCTAGCCCCAAAGGCGTCTGGGACGACAGCAGAACGTCAACAAGTTCATTGCAAAATACAATAATTGCACGTGAAAATGTAAGCAAGGCGTTGTCTGAAAACTGAAACTACACAACGTGAAAACTCAAGGTTTTACGTAAGAAAGTAAAGCTCTCTAGATCTGATTTCTTTCGACCTGAACGAAACTTTGTGCTTATCCTACTTTTTTAGAAAACCTGAGAAAGAAACAATAAACACAGGATTTTACGAGATAGTACTTTTTCACGACCCGCGGTCACAACCGTCTCCATCCTGGCTTTTGGACAAATCCCTCATTAAGATAACTACTCCTCAGCCCACTTTGTATTATTGACGGAAATGTAATACAAATTACGTGTCGCGACTTTGACCTCGCGCCATCGCGAAGCAATGAAAACGGTGATAACACATGACGTTCAAGTTTTCTAACTGCGTATTTCAAATGTCACCTTTCCATACCACTGTGCTGAAGTATGTCCTCAACTAATAATATCGAAGACACTTTACTAAAACTGCCTTTCGATAAAAATAAATGTTCAATTTCAGGCGTAGTACAAAGTATCGTTACATCAAACTTTCTAAAACATGAAGATTGCATAGACGTTTTTTACCGTCATTCCTAAGTTCAGTCTGGGCCATTAAATACTTGAGTGGAATACAAACGGTGTTTTGTTACTTTTGATTTCGCTAATGACTTCTTACCTCTGCCGGCGCACTTGGGTCTCTGTCCTCTTACCCTTGTACCCCACAGCTCGTTACCGTTAATGTCTATACACCAGCAGTACTCCGTAGAAGCGTCGCACTGGGTTGGTTTGTAGCTGCCGTCCAAACGGCAGCGCGGTTTGAAGTGTCCTACAGCGTTATCTGCCGCCCATGCCAAGGCTGAGATCTGGTCACGTAAACATTTCGAGTATCCGCCTTTACAATAGAAGAAAATACGAACAGCTTTGGATATGAACTAGCCAGCAGTTAGAGGAGCTAAATGAATGTCACTGAAGATTCCCCGAAGAAAATATGGACGACCACGGCCCTAAGAAGTGTATTTTGGATATACAAAGAAAAAGCCTGGCCAGGAACGTTAGTCATGTCTTTGATAGCTAGTATATCTAAACTGTCAAAACATACCATCCTTATCAATATGGACATGTTTCACTACACTACTTTTAGTAAGTTTAGTTCACTCGGTCATTAGCAAAATGATTACACAATAAGCACCACTTACGCTTCTAAAATGCATGACCAGTGTAATAACGGTTATACAGTCATTTCCATTTAACAAATAAAGAAGCCTTAGCTTTAACATTTCTATCGTGTTCTCAAATGCCCATCGTGTTTTATGATAGTATAAAACATGGATTTAAAACTTCTTTATCTGTTTTATAATATAGATTTGCACGCGCGATGAAAGGAAACCGCCAGTTGAAAACAATAAAACACGGCAAACCATGTTATATACTCTGATAAAACATGGCTTTTTAGCCAATCAGAGCGCGCGTACTATTGTATCTATATTATAAAATGAGATACAATATACATAATTAAAGTGACCTTACACGGGAAAACGTACACTACCGGTTTCCTTTTAAATGGCCGTTTAAACGGGCGGCAAACAGTTACGAACGCCGAGTTTCCCAAAGCGTTCGAACGGTTTGTCTAAAATTTAAAAACGGTTTGCTCTGAGCGTTCGAACGCTCGCGGTTAGCCGTTTGTTCAGAGGTGCCAAACCGTTAGAAACTGGGAAATACTAATAGAGATGTTTTATTGACGCGTAATAATTAACTTGTTTGAATACACGATAATACCGCTTACCGGGTAAGTTACCGCTTTATGTTGACTTCGTAATTATAGAACCTTCCGACGCTCGAGTGTGATATTTGCTCGTTTTTGGTTCTAGTGACCGTAGAGACATGAAACATAGTTTGTTGTGAAGCTTAGAAACTGGGACATTATTTTTTTAATTTAACTTTATTTATACACGGTAAAACAATCAGAAGAACTGGTTTTCAGTCAAGCCGTGTAACTAACTAATTACAAATATTCTCTAAGCAATAACAATTCAAGTACTAATTACAATATTCTAATTTAATATATAATTTATATAATACAAATAGTAAAAAATAAAAAAATAAAAAATCGTGACAATGATATGAATAACTAACAGTAAATAAGAAGTCGCTAAAGATATATAATTAATAATATATAAGTCCCCCAAAAAGCTTAGTTAACTCATTATATTTATTTTTTAAAGAATTTAGGGCTTGAGCGCGACGAATAGGGTTCTATTAAAGGGGCTCTGTCATGAGATGCGCATGAACAGGTTTCAGACAATTTTATGATATGCATAACAGTTGAAAAATTGTAATGAGTTTCAGTTCCTTGCGATTGCGATACAACGAGAGTTATATTTACAATACAAGCTGGCTCTTGCTCGAAGGCATTCAGTTAGAAAAACATCTTTGTATTGTTGTCACTGCTGCAATGGAGATTCAGGCTGACGAGAAACACATCAGTTCTGGCGAGTTTCAGTGAATGGATGTCGGATTTACTATGTTTTGCCGTAAACTACATTTCTAGGTATGCGAGTTGTGCTTTCTCAATGAGAACCTACAAAATGTACTCATCTATTCTCTCTCCAACATTCAGGGAGACAAAATTACTTACAAATGCAAGAGTTCTTGTAGTCAGAAACGTATTAAAGGGGACGAATGCAAGCAGGGATGAACAACTGAAGCGTAATATCACTGGCCGCCGCGAAACCCAGGCACTGTAAACACGAAACTCGCACCTCAAAAGCGGTGTTTGAAATCGTTTCAGGCTTCGTAAATGTTCCAGACAAGGACTATACTCTTGTGGGCTTTCCTGACACGTTCTCCAGTGTTCTTTCAGGCTCTTCAAAATCTTTCTGCGGCCAGATTTGTTTTCTTCGTCCATCACGGCCAGTTGGCAGTTGAGCCGCCATTGAAGCTCGAAGTTCTTGTCGATGCCATCCCAAAATCTCATTACAACTACATATGAATACGAACATTTCTGCTAAATATAAAACTTGAACAACTAAATATGAAAGATAAATAACTATATACTAAAATGAGAGATGGCTGCGATGTAGACGGATTGAATCAATGTTGTGAAATCCTCGGGATATATTTGCTTTTCAAACTTGAAAACGTTGGCAAACGATTTCAAGTTTTGGGCGGCTTAGTAACCAGGCCTGTTATTCATGACCCTTTAATGAGTGATAAATGCTGGTGAGAATGCGCCTATTGTTTGTAAGTTATCTTATTCGATACAGCATTTTTAGACCAGTCATTACCTTGCTGATGATGTGATCAGTGTGAAGCTTCCAACTTATAGCTGAAAGTCATTTTTGAACAGATGATATTACCGCTACAACAACAACAACACTTTATTTAGCACTCTAAGAATTACATATACAATGATAATTATGTCAATTGATTACAGAATAAAAGGTGCAGCCCATCTGAAATAACCATAAGGGCTAGACGAGGCAGGTGGCCATTAAAATAGGAAGATACATTTGTGGTCAGGACAAGTCTATGGTGCAAAGCAAGCAAGCAGGAAAACAAAGACTAGACAATACGCTTGCCGCTTTATGTTGAATTTGAGAAAACCGTTGAGAACACCGTTCGAACGGTTGAACTAAGTAATTAAATAGTTCGAAACGGTTTAAGAAAACCGTTCGAATGGTTGAACTAAGTGATTAAACGTTCGAAACGGTTTGAGAAAACCGTTCGAACGGTTGAACTCATTAACTAAATGGATGGACCTTGACAACAAAAACCGGTTTGGTTGAAGCTAACGGTAGTGCTAAACCATTCAAACGGTGTAGGACATTTTCGAACGGTGAGCGAAACCGTTCAAACGGTTTCTCAGAGCGTAAGAACGGATACCAAACGATCATAAGACATTTTTCAAACCGTTTGCAATACCCGTTAGGGTACGTTTTCCCGTGTAAGGTCACCAATGCCAGGCACAAATGTTGGGACGCATTCTCCCTTCCCCTGCTCAACATTGGGTATAGAACGATTGGATCCCAAACCACAACATCGAGGGAGAGGAGGAGGAGAACGAAATGTTACCACGGCAAAAACATTGGCAATTGTTCTAAATAATTATATGTTGAGTTATGGGATCACAGGACAGAACTAACCTTTGACATTAGCGCAAGAGCGCTTTCCCCTGACTCTCGTTCCAGATAGTTCGTACCCGTAACTGTCGACACACCAACAGTATCCTGAGGCAGCGTGACACTGAATGGGCTCGTACGACCCATCCGTGTCACACTCTGGTGCCCACAGACCCGGTACTCGTAGGCCAGTCCACCCGAGGGCGCGGTATCGTTCCCTTTCACACTGCGTGTTATATCCTAAAGAGCCAAGCAAGATAAGACAACGATCAACGAGGAGATATTCTGATGCACGAGATGTGTTAAAGAGAGTTGGTTGCTTTGCTGAAATTGAGGGCTTGTTTTTAATTGCAAAAGCGAAGGAAATGGCTCCTTCAGTCTTTTAACTGGACCAATGGGTCCTCCTTTTCATCCTCAGTGAGGCAACAGATAGCCCAAGCTAAGTTATCTATTCCAACATTTTTACTACCGTTTCTTTGATTTGCGAGCAGAGGAAAGAATAACTTACTTTGAGAGCTACCTTGATCAGTTTGCGGTCTAGATATTCCCGTCAAGACCGCAAAATTTAAGCAAAAATGGTTTTCCATAAAATGATCCATTAATCAATAGCTTATAAATTCCAGTTCGTTCGGTCCGTACCGCATACTTTGAATGTGCTTAAATTAATGCACGGGGAAACGCAGTATCTACTATTTTGAATATTGATATAAGACGACTCACCTGTTTTACGGCAAATAGGTCTTGAGCCTCGAGTTCGCGTGCCCCGGATCTCAATGCCATCCTTATTAACGCACCAGCAGTGACCAGTAGAGTAGAAACACTGAACAACCTCGTATTCGCCCAGCCGGTCACACTTGGGTACAAACCGATCAGCGGGAGCTGACTCGCTCAAGCCGTATGCGTTGAACCGCTGCTTTTGACATGGAGTCAGCCCAGCTGTAAATAATGACAATACCAACATTAATAATGATTTTGTTGTTTTGTTCTTGTCTATTTTCTAATCACATTAAACACCTATTTATCAGAGTAATATGTTCGTTAAATGACATCTTTCGGCATTCTTTGGATGAGCTCTTTCAAAAAAACGTTGTTGCGACAAGACCGAAAGGGAGCATGGGTAGCGATCACTAAATATCTAAGACAGCCATGCCTTGACCATACAGCACAAGACACTTCTTCAATGTTGATTCTGAGTAACTCTACCATCCATACGGAGGTCGATTTTGATATGCTAGGATGGGATAACGTTCACTCTCGCAGAGCCAAACACAAAGCGACAGTGATGTTTAAAATTACCCATAATCTAGCACCTAATCTAGGGACCTTCAAGATATCTTTGCTCCACGGAAGTCAAGCTACAAAACTAGAAACTCGGAAAACACTTTGACTCTTCCGAAACCCTGTATGAATTACATGGAAAAATCACTCGGTTACAGTGGGGCATTGCTATGGAATAGCCTACTAGATCTACCTAAAGAGCTAAGAATGACTGACAGCTCTTCCAACTTTAAGAAAGGTATCCAAAGGCAATATTCCACATCAAACTCCCACACGGTAAACATGTAAAACAGTTTTTTTATTACAGTACATTGTAAATATTTCTAATGTATAGTCCCTTAATGTAAATTGACTGATGTTTTACCGTGTTTAAATAAATAAATATGTCTGTCTGTCTGTCTAAAATATTTAGTGAGCGATACCCATATTCCCTGGCGTTTTCTTTGAAATAGTTATATGTTCTGGTATCAAGGGGCGAAGCCAATTGTTTGAAGAATTTTAGCTTTTGATTATAAAAGATGGTTGCTGTACGCAATCCGTAAGGGTGGCCCTAAAACACATAAATATCAATATTACGCCAATGAAAGGTTGCCTAATTAGCATACATATTGGCGGAATTGAAACATGTACAGAAACAATAACAGTGACTCCTGAAAGTGCAGTAAGAAGTTGTTTATAGTTTACAGTTTCGTAGTTTTATAACAGTTTGTTCTAAAGTTATTAGCATGTAAACCTTTTGGAAAACATGAAAACAAGGCTGGTAAGGCCATGGCTCTCTTATTTCAAATCCTAATAGGCTTTTTGCAGGAAATAGTTAGTGCTGATATAGTATTTCGTTAACGAATGAATTGCTGGTTTTCACTCAATCCCCAGAGATTCAAATGACAAAGAGCATGGCGGCCATGTTGGTGCCCAACAAAAGAAGCTAACGAGGAATCTATTGTTTAAGGGCACCAACATGGCGGCTATGACGTCAAGTGAAAACCAGCAATAGGACATTTTCATTATGGCGTCATTATACTACAACTACCAGAATCCTTTACAAATTCCTTTTCTCATTCAAATTTATCAACCCCTTTGAGAATTCCAAGACAATGGTACAAATTAAAGGAACAAAAGAATCCGCTGGTAGTTGTAGTATGTGACGCCATCATGCAAACGTCCAATAGCCCACTTCCGCGATAGGCTTTACTTGTCACGCACAAAGGTTTCAATAGGAGGCTCCGTGCTAAATTAAATTTATTCTTTTCACAGAGAAAATAATAAATATAATTTAGCACGGAGACTCGTATTGAAACCTTTGTGCTTGCAAGTAAAACATATCGCGGAAGTGGGCTATTGAGCTCGTGTTCTCCATGGGAAAGGCGTTGCCATGGATGTTGGATGGCAAGCTATCTTTAAAATCGCTGTTTTAGAAAGATCGATAATCGACGCTGTTTTAGAAAGATCGTCAATCGATTGGAGGTGGAAAATAGCATTTACAAACAGGTTTTGCTAATAACACTACCGATCTCGTATAAGCGCCTTTAAGTCTATGAATTCAGATTTTTTTTGCCACCCACTACAAACATGTGATTGCATTCCTGCAAAAGGCCCATTACTCTGTAGCAATGAAAGCTATTACACTCAAATTTCACTTATTTTTGTATGCTGGTTTATCTGTCAAAGTTGATTTTCTCCAGGAGTCTCTAGGGAAACCATGGACCAGTCATGTAGACAGTATGACGTCACGCAATGGCTCAGTGATTTTCAATATGGCGACGCATTTATTAAAAAACTAATTCTCACATATCATTCATATAACTCCATTTACCAGAAAAAGATATACCAAAGACGGTTTTGAGTCGGGCTTATGGAAATTTATTGTATTGTTTAATAGGTTTTTAGGTATTTTTTTTGTGAATAAGTGGAACTGCCGTTTGGGAGAAACGGCAAGGACCGCAAAAATGCTTAATGGGATTAAGGGCCGGAGAAATGGCAATCAGGCTTCAAAATAGGATGTTAAGTTCCTGAGGTGTTCAACTCCTTACCTACACAGTTGTGTTAAGCAATCCCTTCAAAGTGAAAAGTCAGTTTGCTCGAGTCTGCTGCAATGTTGTTGTTCACCAAGGATAATGCGAAGGATAGGCCCAAGTCATAATTGGCAAGTTATGTAGTCTATGACTTTTCAGAATAACATGTAATTATTCCCTTTTCCTCTACGAAAACATGTATATTGTTGTACAAGCAAAAGGATCGACATTGAAGTCTCTCAAACTTCAAGCAAGGCAAGCAAGGGAATAGACCAGTTCGCAGTAAATTCCGACATTTTGAAAGGGGTGAAAATATGGCGCGAAATAGAGTATTTGTATGGGAATCGATGGGAATCCGATGCCAAATAAAATCCGTAAAATCGAATTTCTGAAATATTCTTCAGATACAAACTTAAGGACGGTGCCTACTAATTACAAACCAATTTGTTTTCTAAAAATCTATATGGATTGTTTGAACCCCCAAAGGAGCTTTTGAAATCAGAAAAAAAATATGGGGTACCCATACGTTTAAGAGAGATAATTAAGGATGAAAATCGGAAAAAGTGCTGACTCAGCATTTTTCTTTGTCCGAGAAACTATTTTTTAATTCGATTAATATTTTGGGTTATCTGGCAAAATATTAGGGCAAAAAACGTTAGACATAGCGTTCTTTACAAAAGATGCCAATCAAACCATTTATCTTACAATAACTATCATTTTTTGTACAAATTTTGCTTTGTAAGCCTCATTAGTGACCATGAACAGACATATATTTTTTGCTGAAATGGACATCAAGTTTCAATTTTATAAAGACAAAAAATATATGTAAACGTTGTTTAGCTTCTATATTATAGATTACAAAAAGAAAAATGGGGGCATCCACGCGTTTTAAAAAGTTATGGGGATGGTAGACCTCTTTATCGCTAATTATATTTTCAAAAATTGACATTTTTTTAACAAGCCCTCCCTAGTAAGAAAATTGGTTATTTTATTGCATTCTGGGAGATTTACAAGATGGCGGTGGGGAAAAGAGTAAGTCCCGTCTTTCGACTTTCTTCATTGAAAATCAAACCTGTTGCTGCTTCCTTTGTACTCAAACCCCATACAGTCCTTCCTTCTTCAATCTTCTTTGGATTTCCAAGAGGTTTACCCGTTTTCACAAAGCTTATTTGACCGTATTCACACATTGTTTATACTGCCGAGTCCATGTTTGGAGAAACTGACGAAACTCGAAGCATCGACAGGCCTAAAGCAATGGCGCTGGGCGAAAAGACAGCAGCGATTCATGGCAGTCCAAACAACCTTCATTCAATTGGTCGGGTAAATCTCCTAAATCTACGACCATCTCCCCACGATAAATCATCACTTAAGAGTTAAGATGATCGGCTCTTTTAATACCATTTCAGCTGAAAATTGTCAGCTTTCGTGGCCGTGTAGTGGAATTTAAAGATTGCCCAAATCGTTCATTTCTCAAGCATATCTTTCGACCGTATTTTAAAATCCTTCATCTTTCTGTCTGTCAAATTACACAATTAACACAGCTTTTTCAAAATAGTTCTGCAAATGGCCTGTCTCGCGGGATGACCCGCGGGACACAAGATGCGCAGAACGGCGTGCGCGCTGACATTAGTAGGCACCGTCCTTAAGATACCAGGTAAAAGATTAACATATCGAAATTTCAGGGATGTAGCTGTGCTGAGAAGCGTGTAATCGTGTTTTCAGTTTTCCATACATTGTCTGTAAATTTACACGCGGAATTTGACTCGTTTTTACAGACAATGTATGGCAAACTGAAAACACGAGTGCACACTTCCCAGCACAGCAACATCCCTCAAATTTCGATATGTTAATCTTTTACCTGGTATCTTAAGTTTGTATCCGAAGAATATTTCAGAAATTCGATTTTACGGATTTTATTTGGCATCGGATTCCCATCGATTCCCGATTCCCGCTAGGCACTTTATTAAAAGTGAATCAAGATGGCCGCCGAGCGGGAGTCAATCGGTAGCTCTTTTTCAGGGACCTCTCACAACTCAGGAAATACCACGATTACTTTATTACTTCACACAATGGACTGATATTCTTCAGTGATTTCTCTGAGCCCAAACACTTTAAAATCTATGAAACATGTGAATATTAAAAATAAACATAATTTTCTTAATATATGCAAAACCATTCTATAAAATTTTATTATAGAGGTAAATCATGTATGTGTTGATGTTGTAACTCACATTTTGAGTTTAGAAGGGTAACATTGTAGGTGTTGATTGTAAGAATGTAATAGTTGATTCAGTTTACATGGGTTTCATAATGTATTTGGGAAAGGAAATTCGTGATGGCTAGGGAGATTAATTCCAATGAGGTTTAATTCATAATACTAACATTAACAATCAGATACATGTGCGTTGGTGAACTCAGTTTTTAAATGCAAGACATGACAAAATAACTAATTGACTAATAATTGCATGTTCATGTTAATTCAAATCATAAGGGTTTTTAATTATTTTAAGTTTAATTTTAGACTGATATAAAATAACAATACTATCAATAATACTAATATGATTATAATCAATTACATATTTGCATCTGAACCTTAAATTCAGAAAAAGTTTACCATCTCAGAGCATCCCTGAGCTTTAGGTAATAGCAGACTTCCTAGCCATTTAAAAAGGGGTATGTTTGTAATACAGAATGCACACTTTCAATAATTATTTTATAACCTTAATTTTAAATGAACATGCATGATCATAAGCAGATATTCTTAGCATTGATATCATTATTATAATAGAACTATTAATAATTAATTATCTCTTTACTTTAATTATTTCTTTACGTTAATATTATTATAAAATGGAAGCCATTGGAAACATGTGCTTCATTCCAACATACATGTACTTCCACCTCATTGCTTTCTTTTCCCAAATTAATTAGTGTGCTTATATAGACTGGACTATCACATTCATTCACTGGGCACCTAACCCTATCCCCTCCCTCAAAATTATCCAATAAAGAGCTGACCCTCTTCCTGCCTTGAAATGATACCATTAAGGGCATTAGCAATTCAAACATATACACATGATTCACTTCTGAAATAAGTTCACATAAAATAATATAAAACACAAGCACGACATACACACGATTCACAGTACCTTTAAAATTATTTCGCATAATTCATATAAATTTCATTTTAAAAATCAAGTTAAGAAAACATGTTCACTTATTAATATTGACATGTTTCTTAGATTAGCCCTTCACATAATTTCAGAAAATAATATTTTTGGCGTTTTTCCAGTCGCATATAAACATTTCGAAATGGTTCGTTCTGCTTGAAGACAGAGTTGAACGAGCAATTGTAGCGTTCTATCTGTGAACTGGATTATGTGTTATTTGGGCTCAGAGAAGTCACTGAAGAATATCAGTCCATGGTGTGAAGTAATAAAGCAATCGTGGTATTTCTTGAGCTGTGAGAGGTCCCTGAAAAAGAGCTACAATTCACTACCACTCGGCGGCCATCTTGATTCACTTTAATAAAGTGCCTAGTGCGCATGCGCTCCGTTTTTCCGCTCTGTCATTTATATGTAATATATGTGGCTGGGGGTGCTCGTCATTTTAGGGGTTGAAATTGGCACTTCAATTTTTGGGGGGCTTTTAGCATTTTAGCTCTCTGAGTTTTAAGACAAATTATCCTCCTAATTAAAATAGACACAAATCGATTGTAAATAATTTGCTCAGTAATGCAAAGCCCTGCAGGAAACTAGGTATTTCAAGTTTAGGGTATTGGATTTTCAATAGGTGAAGTATTTTTAGATTATATATTTTCCAGCTTTATCTACAATAGACCTGTTTCGCATTCAAGAATTACCGCTGGATGCGATGACTACAGACGCATTTACTCAACATTAGTCTCATTATGATGTTAAATATTCACAAATACCAGCGAGAAGGTGCAGAAGATCAAACTACAACAATACATAGAGTTGTGAACAACCCATCTTCTCGCTGGTATTTATGAATATTTAACATAAGAACGAGACTAGTGTTGAGTAAATGCGTCTGTAGTCATCGCATCCAGCGGTGTGCCATTTGGTACATAATATGACAAAGCACCCAGCCTTCTGACCAGTAGTAGCCGAAGTGACAAATGATATGCATTCTGGTATGGCAGCCCTGCCAGTATCCACACCACAAGAAAAGAAGGAGATCTTCAAATCCATACTTCAAAATATATATTCTGACCTGTCGATCTTCATGCAATGAGACAGATTGTTTTGATATTTTGTGGCTGAGGGACCTATCAAATTCTTGGAATTACCATAGCTAGCTCTTGTGAGTTTAATAACCATATAAAAATCAAAAGAATAATCAACATTTTCTGATAGATACGATACTGTATAAATCCTATTTTTAACAACTTTTCTTTCTGTTGGTTTTTCAAGTTCAGTGAAATGGTTATAAGGCTGAAAAGAATCAAGGGGCTTGATTAGTCACTCACAACGTTAGTTGAGTCATTGCAAGAGTACACATTTTCATGCTTTGGAATTAATGATATCCACCCGATAAATCCTTATCCAGTGGATAACTGTTATAAACCTTTCATCTGATATATAGGGATTTTCCCGGTGGACACCATTATTCACCCTTTGAACAACTGGACCCAGGTCTGAAAAGGACCCAGGGCTGGAAATCATAGTTTATGGTCTGTAATAGGGTAAGGTAGGGTTTTGGACCCGGGCAGCACATCCACCCAAATGTTCGCTGTCTAGAGCCAGCAATGCAGACTACCAACAAAGTTAATAAATCATATAAATCAATCTCAAGCTTATATTATTATTATTATTATTAATTAATATTATTCAAGAGATATTTAAAGCAATATGGAGATTGCTAGGCCGGCAATGATTACACCAGGGAATGAGCCAGGCTGCACCATTGTGCCATTCCCACCTTAAAAACACCTTGAATAAAATATAATAATGGTCAATTAATTGTCTCGCTTTGCCTGCTTCCAAAGGAAATTAAATGCCAGGTCACTTGCAAAAGGGCCAAATTGTCCCTTCTGGCTCAATCTCTGTTACACCATCAAACAGTTGATCAAAGTGTAATTATTTCATCAAAGAAACTAGCCTTACATCATGCTGCCCCTAGCCAAATTTGTACTAAACAATTTTGGGTGAAGGAGGGAGAGAGTTAGATTGCCTTTTGAGTTAACCATTATTGGGTCAGTCTTTGAGCATCATGATATGTAGATATGCCCAAGCTTCTATTATGGTTCAAATCGCTAATTAATATAATTTCTTGTTGTTAAAAAAATAAAGGGGCCTTGGTCATAAACTGCAAAATACCCTGCCACTTGAAAAGATCACTCATGAAAATGTATTATTAACTAATTAACAAAGTATTCTGCAGTTAATAATTTGTTTAACAGAGTATCTCTTAAAGGCTCTCTTAAACTGCTTGAGGTTGTTGTGGCTAAAACAATAGGCTGATTATTGTTTTTAAGCCGAATATGTAGTTTTAGGCAATAAGCACTCGTATACCACAGGTAGCCCAAGCCATATAAATGGATTTTTTTAATAGCATATTCGTATGGAGTTTTTAGTTTTCCATTTTCAACATAAATCTTGGACAAAAATCGACAGAACTTACAGGGTATCTTTTTGTGTTTCTAAGCAACGTTTTACCTCGCTGTCCTTCTCTATGTTGTTATATTTACACGGCAAACAAACGAGCAAACTACAACTTCAGCACTCAAAAGGATTGATGAGCAGAACCAAACATACACAAGCCATATACTTAAGTTTCTCAAAAAGATCAAGAAAGTGTGAATAAAACCTCCTAGTTTGGGTTAATAATTCACCCGCCTTATCTCGAGAAATCTGAAAATTTGTAAACTAAGTTTTGCTCAGTTTTCGAACCAAAATATCCTCCACGGAAAACAACAAGAGCTCAATTAACTTCTTGTTAGAGCGGTTTAAACTTTTTTGATGGTTGATTAATCGATTAAATGTGTAACATAAAGACACCAACACTTATATGAAATTGTTGGACAAAGCAACGTTAAACCTCAATTTTTGACCTCTTTTTGTCCCTAACTAAATAGCGTTCACGCCGAACTGAACAATTTACGGGAAGCGGTAACTCCGTTGCTATGTGACGTCATACTGTCTACATGACTCTCCCGGAATGCTGGTTGGCCAAGCAATTGAGACGCCCCCTCCCTCCCTCATGTGATCATCGCTGACCAGTGTAAATAAAAACAGCATTATTGTATCGCGTCTTCTGGTCATATATTTTGGCTTACATAACTTTTTTCTGTTCTAGTCTTAATTAGCATGACCAATCGAATGAAAATGTGTCTCTCGTAGTTCATGATTAACAATATTGACAGAAATTTGTCAAAAGTGGTTAGTATAATATAAAATCTCATAAATAATGATTTTAATGAAGTATGCGAACAACAATACCCGTGTATATTTTGGTACTCAAAGTACGATGAATTTTGAGATCGTGATATTTTTGCGTATTGGTAAAGTAAAGTTGCTATATTTGTTTCTATCCACACCGTTTTTTGATATGACGACGGGAAGTCTTATTTTTGGGGGTCCGAATCTTGAGTTTTTATGTCCGCCATTACTCGAACCCGTTCCGTGACAGAGCCATGACAGAGCTAATTTCCAGCGGACGTGACGTCATCTTCACAACACAACAACATGCGGGGCTACGTTCACACAAACTTTTGCACGAACTTATAAGTAAAGTACATGTTTATACTATTTTTTTTTCAAAAAGGAAAGGAAAGAACGAAGTTTTGAATGGAAATACGCATTTACAAGAGCGACGCGTTGAGAAGATGACGTCACGACAGCAAACCGCTGGTCGATAATCTCGAAGTATTTGGAACACACTTCAGTAATTGGGCCTTCGCCTCTTTGCGTCCGCAGCCATAATGACTGATTTCGCGAATGACTAATTTCAAAACATAATTATTAATTAGGCCGTATATAAGGCCAGCGCTGATTGGCGTTTTCATTGTAATCGATCATTTCACGGAGGCTGGAAACGTGATGTCTTAGCTGAGAACATCTTAGGAGTACTCTAGGACAGAGTTGCTGAATCGCATTTACGACATCTCTTAGGACAGTCACACATTTGATATCTTATGACATGGCTTAAAGTGAATCTGGCCCCTGCCGTATTACCTTCAAAATTCTGGAAAATCTTCTTTCATGCAGATTGAAGGTGATATCAGGCATATTTTTTTGTATTATTTTATTGGAGAGGAAGGTGGATTAAAAAATTAGGAAAATACGGCTGTGAGAAAGAAGCCAACAGATATGTTTGATAAGAAAATTGAATTAAAAAGGCAAGCAATTTTTAAAATGAAGAAAAAAACGTTCACGTTGCCCCTAGTTGAAAAACAATTCGCGACGGCCATAGACACACAACAGGTTTACTCTACATGATATTATACAACAACTGCTCATATTCTCTTTTCTGATTGGTTGATAGAGGACATACCGGTAGATTGCGGATTGCGTGATAGCACGCGCCGAAATCACTATTCCCCCGCAATTCCCCTCGTCTTCAAGGGTCTGGCGTTTGACAATTTTTAGTTTCTCGTAAAAGAAAAAAACAATTGACGATAGTTTACCGTAGTATCCCTCTTATATACCACGTTCTGTGTCATCGTATGGTCAAATGTTGTTGTGGATTCACTCGGCTAGCGATCATGCGATGACGCAAAACGTGGTAAGTAATATGGCATACTACAGTAAACTATCGTACATTGGTTAAACATACCATCGTGGTCACAGGCAGGTCGTCCTCCTCGTTGTCGAGTTCGTGGCCATTCCCACCCTCGCCGTGCAACACACCAGCAGAACCCCGTGGCCGCGTGGCACTGGACCGGTTCGTATCCACCAGTCTTGTCACATGTTGGCACGTATCGACCGCGCACAGAACCCTGGGATAACAGCTGTGCTCTCTTTTGACACTCTGTTTGTGTAGCTCCTGTCAAATATTTCAAATCGAGATGAGGTTTTAGGTAAAGGAACGTTTATTTTAAACATTTCCCGAATAAGATATAGTAACAATTTTCAAGTTGGCAATCCTATTGGGTTTCTTAATGTTTCTTTTCGAGTTTTGCCTCAAATGTCCCATTTGTAAATTCTGTGCAGTCATCGGTTGGTTGTGCCTCCATTCGACTAAATTTGACCTCCGTTTGGCGGCAAGCTGCTCTTATTTTCCACTTCAGCCAATGAAATAACCATCCAGTATTCCTAACGAAGCTTTAGTGCAATTCTCGATACTGATAAACCTTTAATATTAATTAGTTCTAAGACTTTTAAACGGACCACGTTGAGTGGAAAAATTTCCACAAGCTTGCTCGGTATAACAACTGAAGAAAGTCTGTGCACAGCGCTATAACTATACATGTATCCTATATGTACCTTGATAAGTTGTTTTAAGGTCTGTATATGGTTTTCTGACTTTAATTGAAGCTCAGAATAGCTATTGAAATAAAATAGTTTTCATACACCTATTTCAAAACAGGCTGTCCAATCAAAAGCGACAAGCCAAGACCAAAAATGTCTCTGGAGTGTTATCAATAAAGTTATTTTCAAATTAATATTTCATGATCATAGCCGCAAACATAATTTACAAACTTCATTTTGCAGTCTATCATTTTGGTAAAAATACACTGACCATGTGCACATCTTAATAAATCATACTAAGTACCGACATCCTTTTCGGACTTGGCTTGTTGCTTGTCGCTTTTGTTTGGACGACCTTTATGAAATATCTGTATACACGTGTTACTCTAAAGGAAATAGGTGAATTAAAGCGTCAAGCCAAGACCGAAAATGCTTATGGTTCTTATGATTACAAACATTTTTGTTATCAAAGCCGCATTTGCGTGTATATTATCGTATATTTTATAAGCTCAAAAACATTGCTCCACGCTCCATTTTAGTAAAAATACACTGACTACATGAAAACCTGAATGAAATAAATCTTAGCTTTTCGGTCTCGGCTTATGGCTTACTGCTTTTGATCGGGAACCGCTTTTGATTTCAGGTGTATATTACGATGCACACTAAACGGTACATGCTCACCTTTTGGTGGGCATGTAGTTGTTCCTTGAGTCGTGGTTCCATACAACGGGTTGCCACTACTATCGACGCACCAGCATTTCGAACTATCTCGGTTGCATTGCAATGGGTTGAAATTACCACGATCCGTACATTTAGGAACGTATAAGTTGTGACCTTTGGCTATGGCTCTCTGACGATCGAGATGACAGATAGTGCGGTCTCCACCTGGTAAAGTTAATGAATAACAATGATTACCATCATTAATACCCCAGACTACCAATTCATTAATTTGTAGACTACGGAGTAGACTATTCGGGTCTATCCACCCATTCCCCCTTCCGACCCCCTCCTTATACCACAAATGAAGTTGTGGCATACACCCGACTGAGGACTAACATTAATTATGAATTATCACAGAGGCTTCAAATCATGGTCAGCAAAGTGTACAGTGAGCATATTAGCTTTTTTTTTTATCGGTGTCCTTGATAATGTAGCCACCAAGTAGCAATCTGGGAAAGTCTTGATTATAAGTGTTATGTTTGAGCACATCTAAACACTAGCCGCTAATTTAATGGCCTTTTTTGATAAACTACTTACTTGGCAGAACAAAATATGAAAAAGTATATTACAGAAAGTCCAGAAAGTTACATACATATTGAAAAACCTTCATGTTTTCACATGATAGCTCGTTTCAAATTACGAAAGATTGTGAATGCTAATTCGCAAATATTTCACAATAATTTACTGATTGTCCTACCTTGTCCTGCAATAGGACAGTCAGCAGGGCGACCTATTGTCCTTGTGTTACGGATCTCTTTGCCAAACGTGTCCACACACCAACATTCATTAGTACTTGTATGACATTGCAGCTCCTCGTAGCTTCCACTGGCGGTGCACTTAGGGGCAAATCCACCTACTGTGGGTGGTCCATCGAAGCCCAACGCAGCTCGGCGTTCGCGCTGGCATTGTGTCAGAGTAGCTGCGAAAGAAAGTCCTCTCTTGAGTTTCGTCATCAGTTAAGGTTGTTTAATTATGGGCTTTTCTACCTTTGTGATGCCATCTTGTATAACGAGTTCACATTTTGCAAAATCGAATGGGTTTCTTGAAAAAAAAAAACTTGATTCCGTCACGGTTTTCGTTTACAAAAAGGAATAGTATGCGCTTCACCCATGGGAATATTCATGGTTACTAAATTATAATTGTTGTTTATAATCTATCAAATATTTTGTCTCCCCCGTATAGGTTATTATTTATGTATTCATTTACTGTTCTTTGCGTTTACAGGTGTCAGTGGTGCCTTGATGCAGAGAAATGCCGCTTACAGTAACGTGATTATTAGAATGGTCGGGAAGGTAAAAGTGTCGAGCTAACTGTGCTACTGGCTTGGCGAAATCCTTGCTGTTGGTTCTAACAAGGCAATTAGCAAGTGTTCACGGAAGTTCGCCTTTTTTCTCCGATGTTATGCTTGTTACAAAGTGTGCAGGTGATACAATAAATGGCATTATTAGACGTACAATCAAAATAAAAAAACATTATTCACACTTTTTCGGGATTACAATTACAATGTACATTAAGAGTTAAGTAAGGTTACAAGAAGAAAATGAATAAAGAGCGTATTTCGACAAGTAGAAGTATACAGAGGACAAACTAGCAGAGTTTTCGAGTTGGCCTCTGCATTTTAATAGGAACTTTTTGGATTATGTGAAACTTTATCTTATGCAATATGAAGAAAAAGAAAGAAGACGAAAGGCAAGATGCAGCAATCGGTAAAGGTAGCAAGACATGTCTAGACCTGTCTAAATAACAATATGTTTTTGTATTCTTTCTTGAATGTCCAAAACCCTAGTTGTTTTATTTGAGATGGTATTTCTTCTATAGTCTTTCAAACGATTTGATGGTTAGAGGTTCATTGGTAGACATTTCCGTATTGTAAGATTTGCAGATCTTGTCTTAAATCGAAATTATAGTTCACAGCGATGGCGAGCGTCTAACCGCCGCCATTATTCATTAGCATTTTTCAAAACGTTCAATAAATTCGAGGAGACTGTGGGTTTTAAATAAGTGTGGTAGTTCTAGTCAAAGCACAGTTGCATTTGGATTGTAAAATCCTTTAACTAGGGAATCTAGAAGATTCTTCACTCGTTTGAATGAAATAAGCGGGCACTGTGGAAAAATTGAAGCGGTTTCTGGATCGTTCTGTAAAAGCTTAAACTCGGTTCGTCTGGATAATTTTCTTGAGTGAATTGGCGGTAAGACAAAGCGCGTAATTAAGTCAATCAATTCTTTTGACAAAACAAAGCGCTCACAGTGTTGGTGACTGGATCACATTATTTTAAACAAGTTTGAAAACAGAAAATTTGAAAATTTGTAGGTAACTTGCTGTGAGCCGGGTGTCGAAGTTTCTTTGATCTCCAAAATATGCTAACATGTTACGATCACCTCTCTGTTTTTATTAACATTAGGTTTAATAACTTTTAAGAGGGATGGATTTCCTTTCTCCGAGGTTCCCTTGAACAACGACAAACTTCCGCCGGACAAACTATTCTTTACAAATGCTGTTCAGGAAAAGTTTCATTCCAACCGACTGCTTTCGTGTGTATTTGAAGCAAACTCCGGATTGCTCTCGTAATTTCCCGTTATTATAGTTTTAGGATTATCCTCTTTGTATCAGCAACAAAAGATGGCCAATAGTCGTATAAAAAAGTTGTGCAATATGGATGGGAAGCCACTTGCCAATTTAAACTCGAAAAGATAAATCTGAATCGTAAAAACATGCAGTCATATTACACAACTTTCTCTGTATCATATTCTCTTCGGTGAACAAGAGAATTCGCTCGTATGAAGGAAAATCTTGTCTCTTATTCTCGATACGAAAAGTTCGAGTTGGAGGGGATCTGGATTCCGAACCTACTCTGGGCAAAGGCGACACCATCTGTTGGTAATTCTGTAATACAATCGATTCCGTCATGCCGCAGAAATATCCCGGCTTGAATTTCAATAATTAGGGAATAACATGCCTTTTTGAGGGCATATTGTTTTCTTCACCCGCGTAGTGTAAATTGAGGATCGAGCGTAGCGAGTGACTTGTTGGCGGGATTTGCATCTGAATGGCTTCTCGCGTCAGCGACAAAATCTGATTGGTCTAAATGGATATGATGATGAAGCAAGAGCCAATGAGATACAGGGCTGCATGCAAATTCTTTGGTGCCCGCCAGATGTCAATTGTAGCCCGATACACGTGCGTTTTCAAGAGAGCGCTTTTCTATTTGGCCGCGTATTTTGATAATACAACATACCTGAAGGCGAATAACACATTGGCTCTCCTGTCATTCTCGTTCCCAGGATCTCGACTCCTTTACTATTGACGCACCAGCACAGTTTACCGCTGTGACACTGGATCTCTTCGTAGCTACCGTCCGGCTTACAGTCGGGTAGAAACCTGCTCTTGAGTGAACTCGCATATCCAATGGCACGACGACGTTCCTTCAAACAGCGACTTAAGCCAGCTTCAAATGAGAACATTATATCCATTGTGATGAGCGTTTTATTTATTGATGGCTAAGGCTGACAAATCTAAAAGAACGTAATGTGCTATGAAATTAAGATATTAACCGTCACAAGTTAGGTAACGCTACTAGTTTTCATTAACATCGATCGTTTAACCAATCAATGTGGACGATGGAAAAAATAGTTTTCGTGAATATTCAAAGTTTCTGATAATTGTTTTTAAAACAGTTCGCTTTGGAGAAGCAATGAAGATTTTCAAGTGATGTTCTTAGCAATGGACAGCTGTAGTTTCTGTAAACACTAGGCTGCATAGCACTGAGCCCTCTCTTAATTGTGCCGGCGGTCTTAGTTTGTCCCGACGATAAGTTGAGCGCGGGGGATTGGGTCCAATATGAAACGGAGGTCAGTAACATGAAAACGTGGTCACCTTGGAGGAGGCCCAGCAGCGATACCCCCCACATTTTCGTATTCTACTTCCAGTAGAATATAATTGGCTAAAATCGATCTAGATGTTATCAGCTGTCGTACAGGGAACCCGAGTACCACATTCTACTCTTCTGATTTTTTTTTGCACAATTAAAAATGGCGCCGGCCTTCGTGTGTTTTTTACTTGATTTGTATGGAAGAACTGATATTTAAACCAAAGCGTCCCACTACACTTTGAGAACATACCCCGAATAGGTTCAAACGAATTTTTTGTCTTGATAAAGGTTAAAAATGTTAAGTTTCGAAAATACGGTTTTCACAAATTCTAAATCTAAAAGCCCTAATATAGCATCACAAAAAAAACTCAAATATATTTTTTAAAGCCTGGAAAATGCGACTTTCTGATTTCCCACTAAAACGTTAATGAGATTATCATTGGAGGCGGGACGCCCTAGTCAACCGTGAAATGAATCGATCTGGTTTCGGCTCATACAGAACTTTTTGAAGTCCAGCCTCTTCGCGTTTTGTCCAATTTTTCTCATAGAAAATGACCTGTAGAAAACAGCCGTTTCTCAAATACTGTGTCGTGGAATTTTGAAATGCTTTTTCGTTCAGGTTTGATGACCTGGTTTGTATCAAAATGGGATGAAAAACTACTTTTTCAACTTTGAAAAGGGATAAAATCTGTAATACGCAACATATCAAAAATGCCCGACACATTATTTTTGACAATTTAGTTGGGATTTGAAAGGGAAAAAATTAAAGCCTGAAGGACTGAACTCTTTCTGGCGGACGGAGTCATTTTGCGTTGAAAATATTCAACTTATTCTGTCAGAATTTGCCAACTTTCGCGGCCTCAAGTGTTCTTAGATTTCACGACACAGCTAGGAGGGGGAATTCAAATATGTATGGTTTGATTGCAGGCCCTCGTGCTGACGTACTCGTTCTTCGAGCTTGGAGATCGGCCGCGCTTCGCGCTCAACTCAACTTATCCGAGATATCAGGTTGTTTAGTTTTCTACTTGCTCTTGTAAAAGAGAACATTTCAAAAACACTTGGAACCTGCGTAATACAAATGTTGCAGGTTTCGATGGGGCTGTATGCATCCATACCTGGTGGGTCACACCACAGTTTATTACCACGAACTCGTGTATCAGACTCTTCATTGCCAAACAGATCCACACACCAGCACTCTCCTGTAGACACATGGCACTGTTTGCGTTCATAAGCACCGTTTGGTTTGCATTCGGGTATAAAGGCCCCTACAATGGGAAGGGATCCGGGAGGACCTTGCGCCAGTTCGCGCTCCTTTTTACACTTGGTAGGGCCATCTGTAAGACGAAGGTATCAAGGTAAAACCTAATCTCTAATGCACATCATAATATAATCAATATCAAAAGGCCGAGTTATTCGTGCCTTCACGCACGTATATTGACATGCTGGATTTCACCATCGATGGAACTAAAAAAAAGTAGACTTGGAACCTGAGTCTTGGTAGCACTTTGGTAGCTACCGCACACACCGGGTGAAATTACCTAAAGAAATAAGAGTAATGCAGTATAGAATATGGGTGAAGAATGTGGTTTATACCCAACTAGCTAATACAGCTCATTAATAATTCATGAGCTAAATACAATAGAAATATCATGACGAGTATTTAGAAATCGTTTCCAAATAAAGCTCGCATTTCAAGACTTTTGGATCGCTAATTATATTATTAAAGTGAAGTCATCTAATACACAAGGGGCTTGTTTTAATAATAATAATAACGGTTTAATCAGTGGCATATCCACGAGGTAGTTCTTCATCCACTGATGGGCCTACGATTTAACGTCCTTATCCGAGAAGACGTTAAGGTCTAACCATTTGCAGCCAGCTCGTGGACGAAATCGTTTCACAAAGGCAGCACCTTCTACTCGGTTATTTTAAGACCCTGAGTGTTGGTCCGGCCGGGGTTTGAACCCGCGACCTCCCGCACAACAGACCGGCGCTTAACCACTGAGCTAACCGGGAGGCGGTGGTTTTAGAAGCGAATTTCTAAATACAGTGAGAGGGGGTTGAAAAACCTTGGCTTTGCCTCGGTTTTCAACCCCCTCTCACTGTATTTAGAAATCTCTTCTAAAACAGCTCCTTGTGCTTTACATATTACTTCATAGTTCCAATACGTATTTCTTTACTCTGTATGTATATTAACCAAACAATTTGAATACGTACCTCTTTGTTCACATCCAGGCTGTCCTCTGACTTCTGTTCCAAAGATGGGACTCCCATTATCGTCTACACACCAGCAGTAGCCAGTGGAACCACTGCACTGTATTTCAGTGAAGCTATTGTCCTGTTTGCATGTTGGTACAAAAACACCTGGAGGAAGTGAGAACCTGGGGAGACCCAGTGCACGCTGGCGGTACCGCACACACCGGGTGAAATTACCTAAAGAAATAAGAGTAATGCAGTATAGAATATGGGTGAAGAATGTGGTTTATACCCAACTATGACAAAAGATGTCCAAGTGATTTAAAGAAGTCCAATGCCAACAGGGAAAATGTGTCATGCAACATTCGACGGCGCTAGTTATTAAAATTTTCCGATGACTTGGTCTATCTCAATTAAATGCTAGCAGGAACGTACAAATGTAGCTACCTTAAAGCCAATAATCACGGGATTGCAAGCCCTTGTCTTTACAAGTCTATTTCGCTTCAAAATGCAGGAAATACCATTCCTGTCATTAGGATTTCCAACATTTTCCGAGAGAGGACGCACAATGATCATACACCATATTTCAACAAGAGCGTCTATCTATGCCCTTGGTAGGTAAAGCTGCTAGGATTTACAACCAACGTGGTAGAATCGATGAGGGGAAGGCTGTTGTACCGGGAAGCAATCTCCTAGTTCAAGCTAACCTCTTTGCATTAACCTTCCTGTGATCCGATTAACCATAATATTTTGTGTAATAAATTGGAATCACATTCTTCTCTGCATTCAGTAAGTCCACTACCAAGCCTAAACCATAAATAATTTTCAATAACATATTTTCTACATTTTGTAGTCGATAAATATTTGTACAAATAAGCAGGGATTCTCTTACTTGGCAATCGTGTGCAGTCGGGTTTTATTCCTTTCCCCGTCACTCGAGTTCCCGGCAGTTCGTAACCTGACTTGTCTGAACACCAGCAGGTGTTGCCATGGCATTGAATCTCGTCATAGTAACCGTCCTGACGACATTTGGGTACAAACGCGCCATTATTCACACCTGACCAACCCATAGCACGCTGACGTTCTCTCTGACAGGGCGATTGAAGAGCTAAAAAGACATGCAAAATATTTAGAATAATTATTTAAGACGTAAAGCGTGTGAGCCTAATGTCACGGTAGCTCAACTGGATGTTTGGTTCCACAAGCCCGATTGGCTAATACAACAACGCAATCCACCGAACGGAAAAAGATGGCGGCTTGTACTTCTACCCACAATGCTTTGTGTGCGAAAAAGTGCAATGTGTAATCGCGGTAGAGGTTTTAAATCTTAAAAACAAGCCAGTGCAAGTGCTGATGTCAATACACTGTCAATTAAGGGAAGAGAGGATTTGTACGTGTTATTTTGACTGTGTAGGTTCGCAAGGGATTGTGGCCAGCTGCCATCTTTCTCCGTATCGTATATTATGGTATTATTCAGTTATTTTCTACTTTGGAACCGATTGCCAATAATATAACATCATAAGCTTGCAGCAGAATGGCATTCTCTGCAAAAAACTAGAAGCAATCGATATAACTGATTAAATGAAAACCCGGAAACTTTACTGATTTGAGTTGATCAAAATGTCTTTAACAATTGGTGACATGACATGCTTATATCTCTTTCGATTTCACCATTCAAGTTTTTGTATTTAAATCACGCTGCATTTTTGGTGTGGCGTGAAAGAGTTAGTTCCTTGAGCTCAGGATATGGAAACCACAATGATGACAACTATTGATAACCTAACTTACCATTTCGTCCACAGACAGGTTTTCCTTGTATCCTCGTATTAGGTAGCTCGTTACCATTATTGTCTACACACCAACAATAACCATTGGACACATGGCATTGGATGCCAGCAAAACAACCGTCAGCCTCGCATTCAGGTACAAAGCTACCAAGAGGAGCAACATCCGCCCAGCCTAGAAGACGCTGACGCTCTTGTTGACACTTTGTGAGACCGGCTGAAGGGAAACATTGTATTAAGTGGTAGGTTCATTAAACAATACGTAACCTTATTATTATATGCTAGTACGCACCTTGCGAGTCACAGGATGGTTGTCCAGGTCCACGTGTTCTTGTTCGTGGTATCTCTCTGCCGTACCTATCAACACACCAGCACGTCCTTGGTTTGTTGGAGTCGCATTGCAAAGGTTTGTAGCCTGCAGTCTTATCGCATAATCCTGAATCTTTTCCTCCTTGGGCTTGTACTTGTTTTTGGCAGGTAGTTTTTCCAACTATAATGCCGTTTGATAAGTATGAGTATCAAAAAGATCTTTAGAATAAAACGTTGACTATCACGGTTGTGATCTAGTCTCACTTCTGTCTTCTGTAATTTATAAACTCATTATCATATAAATCTAGCTTTGTTATTATCAATTAAATATTACTAGTATATGACTATATATCTATAATTATTCATTGTTCTTCTTTATAACATTGTTCCTGTTCCACTACCACAGTGAAAGAAACAAATGATTAAGATGAAAAAAAACCACCATCCTTTAAGGTTATTCATGCATGGATTGTTATTGGTACCGTACTTTATTAACATAACTGAATCATATAATAACATTTGTTATCATATGTTATCATATTACCCATTCGGTCCCGCGCGCGCTTTCCTTTCAAAACCATTTACAAAAGTCACGTGATAGGGACTGTGCGAGTTTCACGTGAGCTGGCCGGGAAAAGCCGTCCGGCCATACTAGATTTTTTGCTTGTTGTTTTGCCATTATGCGCAAACTAAGTAGTCATATGATAAAAAACTTATTAACTGAATTAGGTTGCGCCGAACGGGAACATTTTGGCTCTCGGTCAATTTGTACGGACCGAGCGCACATGGCCTCGAGCCACATATTTACCCTTCCGGCCCTCCCACTCACAAATAAGTACCTATTACTTAGTAAGGATTTCGTGAGATCTACGTGCGTTCTTATTGGCGGATTCGGGTTCACGTAGCAGTCGCTAAAATCTGCCACACGGGATACAATTCAAATGTATCATACCACGTGATCACATCGTAACCTAAGATGGTGCGCGTCACATGCTATCTAGGGAAGGAAATATTTGTTTACCAAAACTAAGGCAAAAGGTACTTTATAACTGTTGTTGTATAACAAATCACTTAATGACTGGTCTCTCGAGAATCAGGGAACATCGAAGATCTCCGGGAAACAAAACTCACTGTTTCCCTTGCGGTCAGTCATTAAGTGTTTAATAACTAACCTCTAGTAGTACAGGAAGCTTGACCAAACGTTCGTGTTCCAACCAGCTCGTTACCATGGTTATCAACACACCAGCACTGACCAGGCGACTCGTGACACTGAACGGGATCGAAACTGCCGTCGGGCCGGCACCTCGGTACAAATGCACCAATAACAAGGCGACCTGACCACGCAATGGCTTGCATACGGTCTCGCTGACAAGCAGTGGGCGGAACTATAGCATAAAATGAAGATGAAGTTAAAAAAATAAATATGATATCTGGAGCCCATTACCAGGAGCGTCTATCTGTATTGGATTTGTGAAGTCGCGAAATTCGAGCTGATCTAGTTTTAGCGTGAGATATTGGTGCAGTATTGGTGCGGTATTTCATATATTCCTTTGAGATTGATCTACTGAATGGGTATCTGATTTGTATACTTACCACGATTTCAGTTTTAGCGATTCATTGGCTGTTCAATATCTCACCTGTGGTAACCATGACAACGTCACACTTTTGTTCGGGAATAATTATCTAAAAATAGACTACTTCGAATTTCGCGGCTTTACAGGGCAAGTATGAAAGATGGACGCTCCTGGTAATGGGCTACTGATGATATTTATCACTCGAGAGATCATTTTCAATCGTATCTCCTACAACACCTGGATGTCATTTCGGTGTATACCATAATGCCATTTTTCTTTTAACTCAAAAAACAACCAACCACTTACCCCCTCTGCGGTTTAATGAAACACTGAAAACGATTTTTCTTGTGGCCTTCATTTAAACAACGCATGTTTCGGTGGTTTACTTAACAGGTTTCGTGCATTTGGGTGGCCCTAAGGATTTCGTTGGTTTACTTACCAGGTTTCTTGCATTTGGGTGAACCTAAGAGTTTCGTTGGTTTACTTGCCGGCTTTTATTGCATTTGGGTGGCCCTAATGATTTCGTTGGTTTACTTACCAGGTTTCTTGCATTTGGGTGGGCCTCGTTGCTTAGTGCCGGGTTGCTCTTGTCCTTGTTCGTTGACACACCAACAATAGCCAGTAGAGCTATGACACTGCACATCATTATATCTGCCGTCTGGTTTGCATTTCGGGATAAAAGTTCCGGGAGGAGGAACGCCTGAAGGCCCAAGAGCCCTCTGACGAGATTGATGACACCTGGATAGTCCCTGCGGTGTCTTCCCTGCCGGCGGTGCAACCCCTACTGTAGAGAGATTACGACGATATTTCACCTTTTTAGCACATTTGGTTCGGTCTACATTTCACTAGAGAGGTACCATTGAAACCTTCTACCCGGCCCCATAACATATATGTATCAGCTTTTTGTAAGCAGATTATCATTCTGTATAGACCATTTTCCTAAACGGTATTCTTTTTTAACAGTCTGGCCACGTGAATGGGCAAAAATGTTTTTACCATATACAAATATCGAAAGCTGTTAAGTATTAAACCACTGGAAACAACGAACCATTTACAGACATTTTGCTTTAAAGGCGACACGCAACCAAACAGGAGTTTATTCTAAGCTGTATAGTTCACTCGGTTTTCTTTGTTTGTTCACGCACATTTAAACTCTAATATCCCTCATTAAACATGGAAGAGGGAAGATTAGTTCTAATCATCCCTCGTTAAACATGCATGAGGGAAGATTAGTTATAATCTTCCCTGATGAAACATGCATGAGGGAAGATTAGTTCTAATCTTTTCCCTCTTTAACATAAAAAAAACTAGGGAAAACTAGAGGATAATGCGTAGGCTGAACAAGGGAGGCAAAGGCATCAACCCTTACCTTATTCCCCCGGTTGTAAAAATTAATCCAAAATGAGACCTGTCTTATGCTGACCATTCGCTACGAACCATGTGGGATCAACTATTTCATTGTGCTCATACTGAGTCATGTTTATTATAATTATCACACCATTGCACCATGCATATTTTCCTAGCCTGTCTTAGAATACTGAATAGCATAGGTGTTTGCGTTTGCTAAGTCATGTAAATGCCGCCGATACGTGTCACCGGTAATTTATACGAAGAAACCAAACACTAAACTTTTCGATTACAAAGTGATCACATGGCATTTCGTGAAATTAGTGATTAATTTCCCCCCGAGCCTCAAATGATTTATAGCCGCCATGTGATTACTTATAATAGTCCTTTACTGGAACACTAAGTTCCGGGTTCCAGGTTAACGAAAAGACCTACTTACTGAGATCTTTGCATTTTGGTCGCCCAAATTCTCTTGATCCAGGAATTTCATATCCGTCTCTATCTACACACCAGCAGGTCGGGGTAGAGCCGTCGCATTGCACCGGGTTGTAACTACCGTCTTGGCGACACTCGGGCAGGTGTTGACCGGGTGGAACTACTCCAGTGAAACCACGAACCCTCATTTGATGTCGCCGGCATTTCGTGGGTGCCACTGAGGAGGAAATGTTTACAATGTATTAATATATTATTCTTAATCATTTTGAAACACAGCCGAAGACGATCGCAAGTCACTTAAATTAACTAACTGTTTTGTGGTTATATATGTTGAGGTCTTATTCACTAGCTAGCCTTATACGATTACGCCAAGTCGATCTCTGCTGACGCTAAGGGTGGCCACTACTAGGGTTTTTGCTCGTCCTTTGTGGTTCTTTTACGTCACATATTGTAGACGAGACCGCCATTTTACGTGGTCATCTGAGCCTAGGGATTCACACTGGGTAAAGACTGGATTCGATTGACAGATTATTTTCATTAAATTATTGATTTTGATTATTATTTAGTTATTCTTCTGTTTAATGGTCTCATCCATTTTTGCTTTCATTATTTTTGACTGTCACCCTTCTCACATTTGTGCTTTTATTAATTCTGTTTACTCTTTTTGTAGTCTTTCACTTATTAATCAGCGCGTTTCTCATTGCGCAGCATTTCTCACTAATTTTAGTATATACGAAGTATCTATGTAAACAGGAAGTTCCGGTGTAAAAGGGCCATGGCTTTTCAAGTTCAGTTCTCAGTGCATGGATTCCCTAACCCTTGATTATGTTACTTTCAGTGTCAGTGGCATCTATAACGCTGTGACGAGCCCTCTCTTCTACACTTTCTAGCAATAAAATTACAGCTGATATACACTGACATACTTCACTAAACCTATTTCCGAAATGTACTATGTGGCGGAAAATGTGTTGCAACCGAAAGATGGCAAAGTCTACTGTGTCTTCATTTGCAGTGTACTGCAATCTTCTAGAAAGGTCAAGAAGAGAATGTCCGAGTCTCGATATATATTCCGTCATGTCCGCCATTTGTCCTCATTTGCAACGACCTCATTCTCAGGATCTTCCGCGCATCCAACTTGCACGGGACATGTATGGACGTGGGAGACTGGTATGGAACAAGTATCAGATTTCGATGAATTCAAACATTCAACGAATTCGATCGTTCGACGAATTTGATCGTTCGACGAATTCGATCGTTCAACGAATTCGAACAGGTCGACGAATTCGAACATTCGACAAATTCGAAAGTTCAACGAATTCAAACATTAGACGAATTTTAAATTGTTATGCATAATTAAAGCTTTCGCCAAATTCAAGGATTCGACGCATGCATACAAACTTACGACAAATTCAAGTTTTTGATGAATAGAACATTTCACAAATACAAACTCTCGACAAATCTATCTCACTGAATTTTGAACCCAATAAAGCGCCATAACATGTAAGTCCTAGTGCTTATATACTTGTCATACGTAATGTATGTTATGTACATGTATGTATGTGTAAGTCTTTGTGGACACGTAAGTCATTGTGCACAGACATACATAACGTTGTAAAGCTATTATATACCCATGTGAGTGTAAGTCTTTGTGGGCACATACATGTAAGTCCTAGTACTTAGACACTTGTAAGTGTAAAGCTGTTTTCGATACACGTGAAGTCTTTGTAGACACGTTGTGTACAGCTATTATCGATACATGTATACGTAAGTGTCAGTCATTCTGCATAGACATACGTAAGGTTATAAAGTTATTATACATACATGTGAGTGTTAAGTCTTGTGTTCACACTTAAATGTACAGCTATTATAGATACACATACACCTAATTAAAATCATTGTGGACACACGTGAAGTGCCGCATAGTTATCGTAGACATAGATGAAATGTAACCTCATTGGACACACAAGGTGTTAAACTAATATAGACACAAAGTGTAAGTGTCGTTGGACACACGAATAGCGTAAAGCTGTTAGGACACAGGTGAAGTGCAAGTCATTAACACACGTGAAGTGTAAGCTGTTGTAATACACGTGAAGTGAAAGTTGTTGCAATACACGTGAAGTGTAAGCTGTTGTAATACACGTGAAGTGTAAACTGTTGTAATACACGTGAAGTGTAAGTCTTTGTAATACACGTGAAGTGTAAGTCTTTGTGACACACGTGAAGTGTAAGTCTGTGACACACGTGAAGTGTAAGTCTTTGTGACACGTGAAGTGCAAGCTATTATAGCACGTGAGTGTAAGTCATTGTGACACACGTGAAGTGTTAAGTCATTGTGACACACGTGAAGCGTAAGTCATTGTGACACACGTGAAGCCTAAGCTATTATAGCACGAAGTGTAATCTATTATAACACGAAGTGTAAAGTTTTTGTTAATTATAGGCTATTATAGACGTAAAGGGCGGGAACTCTTTATGGAAGTTATAGTACTTGTTTGCTATTGTCGTTGCACACCTCGGCGACAGTACATTAACACACTCCATACAGTTGTATTGTTGTTGATGCGGTAAATAGTTATGAATAATGTTTTCATCAAATTTCACGCCAGGATGTAAACACGTACTCCCACGAGAGAAGCGTATAATTCTTAAAATTTCGTCTTTTCATTAACAATGGACGTTTGATTACTTGAACTTAAACAAAACAACTATATGTAAATGTGCAAGTACAACCTACAAGCCTGAAACATCGAAACTCTAAATCATGAAGTTTTAAAATCGTTGTATTGTTTATCCCACAACCACCAAACAAGCATGAAATTAAGTAGTTTGAGAAGTCATTTCAAAGTCCTCGCAATTAGTTCCAGTCCTCGGCTGTGCCTCGGACTGGAAATAATTGCGCGGACTTTGAAATGCTGTCCAGTCCTCATTGTTGGCCTTGAAACATTACTTCAAGGATTATTGTAAAAGTCATTAATAATTAATAAGGGTGCTAACCAATCCAAACGCAGCATTCGACTCACATGGACACCCCTGGACATTCCCATACAGTATCACCTACTGAATATGTATCCAACTTACAGAATACTAAGCTAATCACTATTCTCTATCACACTCCGCATGTCCGTGACGCAAATTATAGCGCCGAACTCTAATTTTAGTTTTTCCATCAAAATGTCATAAAATTATTAAAATCTGATATAGTTTAATTTCACAAATAAGATACAATATTCGCATACTATTTACAAGGGCTCGTCATTGTAAATGTCCATACAATCCATATTGTATCTGTTACTTACAGATAAGGTTTTCACACCTTAAGAAGAATCACTGCCATGACTGCGGTTTGATCCCACATCTTGGGCAGTGTTCAAACCACACCGCGGCTTAAGTTCTAAGCAAAATCTAAACCCGAAAAGGAATTGAGAAGGAATTGAAAAGGAATGAACAGCACGCAACCTCTGCTACAGTTACCATCAATGAACATTGCAAGATCTCTATCTCTAATAGTTATTTTAAAGCTTGTAATATTAGGCCTAGTTCTATCTTCTATGCATAATTTGGACCATATATAGATAAGGACCAGAATATCTAATAGTGTTTTCCAAAGGTAACGGTATTGAATCGAGGAGTAACAAAGTCAGCATTTCTTGGAAAATGTCCTTTATCTTGACTATAGCAAATGTCTTGTATGTATTGTGGACACAGTTGGTTTCATCAATGTGGCGATTTTCTGTAAACGCCTATTATATAGATTATGTATTTTGGCCATTTCTAGCAATTCCTTGTAAGAGCTGGATTTATCACAAGAAAACGTTAGAAGTCTGCTTTCTTGAACTCTCTCGAGTTTGCGCATTACCGATGCTTTGCCAAACAGTGGAGCAATAGGTGAGATGAGGTAGAACGACAGACTTACATAGCTGAAGCTTGGCTTCCGTTGGAATGAGATAGCGATTGATAGTTGTTCTGATCTTGTTTGGCAAGCCGTGCATGCTCGAGTTGTGTACATGTTATGTATTTACATAATTATTGTTTTCAATTTACAATCAAACAGCATACAAACCGACTAGAAAATCACGCATCAAGAAGAGGGTTTTCTAGTTTGCCAAATAATGCGTATTTTGTATGGTTATAGTCTTCAATCTTATAAGGTTTGTTTGAGACAAACGCCTTTCACACGAGTCAATGCACCGCGAAATTCCAGAAACTTTCCGACTGCATAATTTAAACCAGTTACTCACGATGGAGGGAAAGCCTAGGTTAATTAGTTGTACTAATGAGTCCGCTTATAGAGAGAAACACGTGTTATAGTAAGCTTTGAGTATTCAAGTATTTCCTTTGCCTGTCATGAAGATTAAGTTACTTCAATTACATTATTAAATGGGAACATGGTTGGTGGTTTTCATCGTCATAACCGGCTTCGATCGAAAAATTGGCTTGCATTGATGAATTAAATAAGACATTGTAGAACTAGCAAAAATACACTTATAACCTAAATTTTTGAACATTAGAATATTTCCTAGCTGTGGGCCAACAAATATATGACAATTTTATGCCGTAACTTTGTAAGCATTCGCCATCTTGGTGTCCCTGTTTGGGCCATGAAACTGCGATACAAATCAAGCTTAATTTTCCATGAAAATCATTGGGTTTCACTTCAAAAGTCTTTGGATGCAACTCTTAAGGATTTACTAAGTTTTAAAAAAAACATTGGCATTGCTTGTTATGCTTTTCGTAAAACACGTTGGGCCGTTCTGTCGTGAAATTCAAAGTTTGTTTAATCCGGAACACCTTATCGACGTGAAATGTTTAGACTTTTATTATCAACGTATAGAATATATAGAAAGAACAGCTTTATAGGACTTATAGTTTATATTTTTTTATTACGTCACATGCAAACCAAGAATTAAAATTGACGAATGAGTAGAAATACATACCTGCTGCAGTACAGTTGGGTCGTCCACGAGATACGGTCCATCGCATGCCGTAACCCATTGCATCAGAACACCAGCAGTAACCATGAAGATAATCACACTGCACACTGGCATAGGTATTCTCGTTAGTGCACCGGTTGATGAAAACAGAAAAGTAACCTGCGTCTTGTACTATGAGATGCCGGCACCTCGGAGGGTCTAGAACGAGAGTTTGGAGTAATATAAACACGAAACGGAAACGGAACGTATATATGCATTTACTAACTGACAAAACGATTAAACGACAAGCAAAGTCTCCGCCATGTTTGATGACAATTAGTTACGTAATTATAGCCGTCATTATTATATCTATTACTTTGTAATGTAGTCCTTTTGTACATGTTCTGAACTGTTGGTTATCTAGGTTGCAGTCAATCAATAAAATGGATAAAAGTTGTGTATCACAATACGCACAGACAAATGTGAGAACTGAGTATTCAGCAAGTACCTCTTCCAGGACAGGTAATCTTGGATCCTTTCTGTCGGGTGCCGGGTCTTTCATTGCCATTATTGTCTACACACCAGCAAACACCAGCGGATCTATCACACTGGACAGCAACAAATTTGCCTTGGACGCACCTTGGTTTGTATGTATTGCGTCGAGGTGGATTGAGTGAGTAATCACGTAGGTTTCGCTGGCATGGTGTAAGGGGCGACTCTGTGAATTAGAGACTTTCTTAGTTTCGTACTTTAAGCACCACTTCTGTTAAAAGTATTTAACCTTCTGTCGGTCTATGCATTTAAGAATTTGATAGATGTTCATATGAGTGCGAGTGTAATTAATGATTCACGCCAAGAGTAATGTTTGAAAATTGTGCTTAAACTTGCACGAGCCGAATGCGATTTTCACCATTTTAAAATAATCATTAATTGCACGAGTAACCCATATGACTGATTACCTATTTATTATATGACTGAAAAACATTCGTCTAGTTCAACAGGAGGATCGCTTTCAAGCTCATTTTTGTAATCACGGAAGTCTGCAAAGTTATTCCAGACTGAGCAGATTTCTAGTACTTCTTTTTTTTATCAGTTTATTCTCAGCTTTCTCTTTTAATTAGTTTACAATCTCAAAACTCGTAGAGGGAAAACGCTCGCCACTTTCTACTAAAAATCACTGGTTGCCAAGATATCGTTAATTTTCACTGGAATGCAAATGAAAATTGATGATTTTATACATTGGCTATTACCCAATCAGATTGCAGATATTTTTCAGACAGTGCAGTGCTGAATTATGAACGACTAACGTTTGATTCCTTCGTCACTAATTTACACAATTTAAGACATTCGTAAAAGTGTTTATACATATTTTAGGGAGGGTGACACAACGCTAACAGCAAGTTAATTAGGGTGGCTCCTAATCCGAGATCGAATTGGAATTTGGAAATGTTCTTTTATGGACTGATTAGTTTAGACTAGTACCTGGATCATTGCACATCTGAATGTAAGTTGTAGGCAATAGTGTCTGTAGCACTTTAGTTCCACGTTTCTCTGCACCGCTTCGTTGGTCGACGCAGAAGCAGTACGGTCCGTGACACTGAGATCTATCGAACGCACCATCTTGGTCACACCTTGGTACGTAGCGGCCTCGTGCCGAATTCTTCCAAAATTCTTGGAACTGACGCTGGCATAACGTTAGCACCTCACCTTAGTGGAAAATAGCAAATATCAATACTAAATTCAATAACTGCATAAAGTAACAATAGTCTTATTTTTTTGGACTCTTTGATTCGCATGCTGAACAGTACTGATGTTTTGAGAGTTCTAGAGAAACAATTACATTTATTCAACTAGCGAGGGTCGTACCTGGGCTTTTGCATTTAGGCGACCCATCAGCAACAGCAAGCCTGGTTCCTTGTATCTCGTTGCCTCTCCTGTTGACACAATAGCAGTACGAGCCTCGACACTGAACGTCATCGTAACCACCACCAGGTCTACACTGAGGTACAAACGCACCGGGAACAGCGTTCACTGATGACACTTGGTATTTGTACTGGCAGACGGTGGGAGAATTTTCTAAAATATGAACAGGTCTTGTTAGAAATATCGAAATGTACGATAATGCAAATGAAATAGCGATCAGATTGATCAACAAACCTGCATTAGTGCAGTTGGGTTGACCAGGAAGACTCGTTCTTGATCCTTGTATCTCATGCCCATTCTTATTAACACAGTAACAGTTTGCCTCCTCACACTGAATCCGCTCGTAGTATCCTTCAGGCGTGCAGCGAGGAACAAATCGGCCCAGTACAAACCTGTTTTTCTCAGATAACTGGTAATCTCTTTGACAGTCGGTTGCTCTCCCTTCTGTTATCGAGAAACGTGGAATGCATGGATAAAATAGCATTTTTATAAATCATAAAAGGTTTATTATAATCTGTAAAACCAGACGTTCCGCAAATAGTTTGGAATGACAAATACAGTACTGCTAAAACGGGAGGATTTGTTTGCAATACGTTCACATCCAGGGCATAGCTTGAAACCTTTCACTTCTAAATACAGGTTTATGAATTAACGTCTTACGAAGAACAGCCAGCATGCCGAGCTGCTTCTATTATTCGAAACGATATTTTTATTTGGCAACAGCATCAGCGACTATATTATATACTACGAGCAGCGAAACTAAAACAATATGAATATGCATGAAACTAATATTGGTATTGGCCACCTGAAACAAGGAAGTTATAAAAACTACATGGCAATATAATGATGTATTTGAAAATATATATCGCCATTAAAAGCACGATTATCCAACAAATTAACAATATACGTAATTACTTGCGTTTAAGGTGGCATTCTTTAATAAAGTACTTACGATGACCAGGGCACGTGACCAACTCATTGGAGCGTGTTCCATCCACTTCATTTCCATCAACATCTACACACCAACATTCACCTGTACTCTCACTACATTGAACATCCTCAAAAGTACCATCCCTCTTACATCGGGGCACAAATCGATCACGAGACGCAAGTGTTCCAAGAGCCTTCTCGACTTGCTTGTTGCAGGGAGTAACTTCAAGCACTATAATAGAGAACAATTGGTTTGTGTTGATTATAATTCAAATTGGAGAATATTACACAAAATGACGCCATTCGGTAATACCCTCGAAAGACCAATCATATAAGATACGTCATTATCTACTTTCTCATAGAAGAGTTAACTTTCACTAATAAAACTTTGTCTTCTTACTTGTAAATGGTTTCAGAACTGCTGTTGGAAGGACTGGAGTTCTCACAGCTTTTTTTATGGCATCAATCATGGAGACGAACGAGGTGTCAGGGAACACGTGGCGCTTGTCTGTTGCAATCTGTTGGGCATCTTGATGATCGTACTGAGACCCGATCCCTAAAACGAATATATCCACGCCACGGGACTTTAGCGTGGAGGTGGCTTGATCTAGAGGTAATTGTTTTCCGTCTTTGGTTTGTGGACCCCCTACAAACACTACGAGTACCTGACAAAAAATATCACATTTACGGTCATAGTCAGTTGGTGTTCAAAGTTACGCCAATTCAAGATATATATGTTAATGTATCTGCCCTTCTTTGGCATATATTACGTCAAAGAAAAATCAGATAATAGAACAGTTTGTAGGGCTTGCGTAAAGGGGAATGTGTCATCCACGGAATATCAAAACAATTGTATTGCCTGTAAAGAGAATGTATGACATTCACTTTACCTTATGGGTATCCGAACTGTCATCTCGGCTGCCACCACTGGGACTAAACAATTGTCGTTCTACAACCTGTAGACCACGTCCAATTCTTGATAACCCTTTACTTTGAGTGATCTTATTTAACAGATTATTGACAGCAGGTGCACTTATTGACTGGCCTGTGAGAGGTTTCTTAAACGTAAAGTGGATCTGTCCATTCGTTCCGTATGAAGCCGCTGCTACATGTGTTTTACCCGCAGCAACTGGGAAGCCTTGTACTGCCCGTTTGGCGAAGTTGATTTGCTTCAAAAAATCACTTGGGCTAAGACTTGCCGAGGAGTCGAATAAGAAGCTAAGGTCAATATTTCTTGTTCTGAGGACATCTGAAGAATGAACGATTATTATTGTTAAAACCCATCACTGTTAAAACTATGGAGCTGTAAAACACCATTACCGATCACTGAATCTCTGGAATTTACGTGTATATTTACATCCAACATTGTCCTTGCTTACTATGGGTAATTGATCTCAGCTTTTGAATAAATACATCAATAATTTATTTACCTGGGTCACAATTGGGTTGTCCCATCTGCCTCGTACCAGGCCTTTCTCTTCCGTCCTCATCTACACACCAACAATAGGGTGTACCTCCATGACACTGCACTCTCTCGTAACCACCGTCATCCTTACATCGCGGCACGTACGACCCGATTGGCGCTTGACCTGAAACACCTTGGATACGCTGTCTGTGTTCTTGGCAGACAGAGAAGACCTCTGGAATTGAAAAGATTAATCAAGATGGACAAGTGTTGACCAGTGCTTGATGCAAGTGGTACACCATACAGTGAATTAAAAGCTCAGCGCTAATCGAGTTAAATTATTTGGATCACAATTAAGAGATTTGTGCTGACACTACGACTTCTTTCACAATTCAGTAAGCTGAAGTTACTATAAGTCAAGAGCTTCAGTTCAGTCCAGTTTATTGTTTCCACGTCTTACATTTTGATTGCTTACATGTACCAGTGTATATATACAAGAACATCATTGTATAATTGTTTACAAGTACATGTCTATGTGAGAGAAGAACCAGCAGTATTATTTTGGATTTAAGTTGTTATTTAAGCGAATGGGCTTGACAAGACTAGACACCTGGTAATCAAAACTAATCAAAAGTAATCAAGTAGGTATATAAAGAGCATACAGCAGCATTGTTTCATGTGATGGACAGAAATGACCAAAATTAGGTAACCAGTACAAATTCAAATTGAAACACACTGTGAGATAAGGAATTGACTGAGCTTGAATGATGAATAAAGCTTTGTGTACATGTTAGATCAATATAATTATATTATGATAGGCAAACCAAGTTACATTTACTGAGCACGAAGTTATACTAATTTGATTTCAGGATGCGCTGAGAATAACAACATTTTAATTGTAAATAGTAACATATATCTTAATAAATACTCACCTGGGGATCGACAGTTGGGTATTCCTCGTGTAACAGTCTCGTAAAGTGAATTGCCATTTCTGTCAACGCACCAGCATGTTCCACTCCAGGCGCTACACTGGACGTCACGATAGCTGCTGTCACGATGACAAATTGGCACCATATCCCACGGGGCGAGGGCAGGACCTCTGCTTGTCAGGAATCTCTTCTCGCATGGAGTATGTGGGTCTGAAGCAAGAACAAACACTCTTATTGGCTGAATGACCTTGTCAACAATAATTTAGAATTGGAATCTCATATGTTTAAATAACTCCGACAGGAAATAGAAAGACTCAATGTAAAGATTGTAAAATACTGAGATATGTGAGGAACTATTCATATGCATTATTTACTACTATATATCATGGTTGAAGTGAAAAAGGTGGCCATTGCTCACCCTCTAAAATCGGGAGAGACTCTAGCACACTGTCTTGTTATTCCGTTTTTTTCTTCTGGCTTTCAACGAAAAGATCAGGTGATGTGACTAAGAGTTGTAAGATGACGAGGAGTCAGAATCCTATTCTGAGCAAATTAAAGTTTTATTTGACAATGAATAAGGTCAAGAGTGATCGGTTTTTTAACATAAATACCTTAAAAAACCATCAAGAGACCATCACCTAAGAGAACCGATCTCCCAAACTAGCCTCTCTCCCCATGATAGTCTGCGCAGATTTATTTTTAGCTTGCATAAATTAGTTGGACTATTTTTACCACTCTATCCGATTGGTTGTTGGTGTCACGTGTCGGAATGGACCGGCGGGCGGCGAGAGCAGAAGAATGCATTTAGTGTTTTACTCAGTAACCAAAGCATTCACAATTTTCTACTTTCACGACAGTTACTCTACAGATTCATATTGATTACGGTGTTGCAAAAGCATGTCCGATTATTTAAGATATTATAGGTTCTATTTCTAATTTCTTTAGCGAATTGTAAGCGTCTGTTTACGATAATTCCAAACTCAGTGTTTCAGATTACCTGGATTTATAATTTCGCAAAATTGTGGTCAAAATCGATGCGTGCTTGCTTGCTATAAACTGAACGTTTCTAAAATTATTAGGATGAAATAGAGCAAATAATCCGGTCAGTTCCCTAGGTATGTTATCTAGCTATACATGAATATGAACTATAGAGAACGAGTATTTATAAGGTAAGCGAAGTTTCAATAACAACGATAAGGGTTGTTAATTTATTCTATTTTTTGGAAGACTCCATGCTCGCTCTACCCTGGGTGCCAGAGGTTCTACTGCGCTCTCTAAGCCAACGTTTAGTTTAACTTTGGCTTAGAGAGGGCAGTAGAACCTCTGGCACCCAGGGTATGCTCGCTCTGGCTACAAACTGAACGGAATACGGCTTCATTTCCTTTGATAGTTTCACGAAATTCAGGTCACTCCAGTTTCTTTTCACGGCTTCCAGGTCACATCCGAATTTCTTACGGGTCTGGCTTAATACAGCCTACAGTTTCCCAGTCAAATCCAAACGGCAATATTTTTAACGGGTTTTCAAATTACACTCCGTAGCTTATATTAAATTGTAGTGTCCTGGACTGTTGTAGTATTAGCTCGCGTAGGACTGGGTCCGAACCTAGTCATGTGACAATGTTACGTTTTGCTGTCGTCGGAGTTCAGAATAAAACATGGCCGGAGCTATCACATTGGCGACGAGGTAAACTGTAGAATATTCACAGAAACGGCCACACAATGGCGACGTTTGGAAAGATTCACGAGTATCAAGACTCGGAAGAGTGGAATCACTATGCGACTGGAACATTATTTCCAGGCCAACGAGTTACGAGACAAAGGTAAACAGAAATATATTTTCCTCGCCAGCGTTGGAGCGAAAACGTACAAGCTTATCCGAAGTTTGGTAGCCCCAGAGCTTCCAAAATATAAGAGTTTTACCGACCTGACAAAACTCGTGCAAGCCCACTTTACGCCTAAACCGTCGGTAATAGTTCAGCGCTACAAATTCTATAATCGCACTCAGCAGGCAGGTTATTCAATCCCAGTGTTTCTAGCCGAGTTAAGATCAATCTCAGAACACTGTGAATTTGGCGCTAGTCTAGACGAAATGCTACGCGACCGTCTAGTTTGTGGCATAAGCGATAAGAAAATCCAGCGCAGATTGCTGGCTGAACCAAAACTAACCTTGAAAAAAGCAGTAGACATTGCCCTAGCTATTGAAGCTGTCGATAAAGATGTTTTGGATTTGCATAAGAATCAGAACACTGCTGCAAATCCCACGGTAAACAAGCTAGCCAGCAAGAGTACTGCCCCAAAGAAACATAATCAAGAAATAAAATGCTATCGCTGTGAAGGGAAGCACAATGCGAATGAGTGCCGTTTTAAAGATGCTAAATGTCATTCTTGTGGAATTTCTGGCCATATCTCCCGTGCATGCCGTAAAAAAGAGAGCAAAAACGTGGTGAAAGCTTACAAACCACAGGGAACCCATCATCTAGAAAGGAGTGGGTCACACCCTAGAGAGACTGGGGAGGGAGTAGACTCAGATGAAGGACAAACTACCGATGCATATTCCTTTTTCCAAATAAGTAGCAACCACTCATCCCCATACAAAGTAAACATGAAGATTAATGGGGAGACTTTAACCACCGAACTAGATACTGGGGCATCCCTATCCGTGATTAGTGAAAGTACTTACAACAACCTATGGGAGGGAGATAAGTAACCCCCATTGGCGCAGTCTGAGGTAGTCTTACGCACCTATACCGGTGAAGACGTAAAACCGAAGGGGCAAGTAGAAGTAACTGTGTCCTATGAAGACAAGGGAATGAAGTTGCCTTTGTTTGTGGTAGAGGGGGAAGGGCCAGCCTGACTTGGTAGGAATTGGCTAGAGAAGCTAAAATTAAATTGGCCAGTCATCAAACAGCTATCACAAACAAATAGACATATTCTAAAGAATCACTCTCAATTATTTGGGGGAGACCTGGGTACTCTCAAAGGTACAACGGCTAAGATTCAAGTAGATCCAACTGCCACGCCCATATTTAACAGAGCAAGGTCAGTTCCCTATGCGCTTAGAGAGAAAATCGAGCACGAACTTGAACGACTGGAGAAAGAGGGCACAATAGAACCAGTCCAGTATTCCCAGTGGGCCACACCCATTGTGCCTGTGATGAAACCAGATGGTACTGTAAGGGTTTGTGGGGACTACAAGCTCACAGTTAACAAGGTATCTAAGTTAGATGCATAACCTATCCTAAAGATAGATAACCTGTACACTAAGTTAGCGTGGGGTAAGACATTCACCGAACTAGATCTAAGCCATGCATATGAACAAATACTTTTGGATGAAGATTCAAAAGAGTTTGTGACAATCAATACCCACAAAGGGTTATACAGGTATAACCGGCTTCCTTACGGTGTTTCGTCAGCTCCAGGCATCTTCCAGAGAACTATGGAGGGATTACTACAAGGAATCCCCTGCGTAGCAGTCTTCCTCGATAACATTCTCATCACTGGACACACTGACGAAGAGCACTTAGACAACATCGAGCAAGTCCTGAAACGTCTCTCAGAGGCAGGTTTACGACTCGAGACAAAGAAATGGCAGTACATGAAGGCGTCTCTTGAAAGTCTTGGACACCGCGTAGATGCAGAAGGTTACCATCAGGTGAAAGCTAAAGTAAAAACCATCAAAGAAGCGCCTACACCCACTAACATCTCTGAGCTGAAGTCGTTTTTGGGAATGATCAACTTCTATGGGAAGTTCCTACCCAACCTTTCATCCACTTTAGAACCATTGAACGAACTCCTTCGTAAGGAAACGCCGTGGAAATGGGGTAAGCGTCAGGAGAAGGCATTTCAAGTTTCCAAAGATCTCTTGCAGTCATCGTCCGTGCTGGTGCACTATGATCCCGAGAAGAAGTTGGTGCTGTCTTGCGATGCGTCACCGTACGGCGTCGGCGCCGTGCTGGCACATACGAAGACGGAGCGGAGAAACCCATAGCGTATAGTTCGAGAATACTCTCCCAAGCAGAGAAGGGGTACTCGCAGTTGGATAAAGAAGCCTTGGCGATGGTGTTCGCGGTGAAAAAGTTTCATCAATTTCTGTATGGTCGCCATTTCAAGGTGTATACTGACCATAAACCACTGCTAGGTTTGTTAAGCCCAAACCGAGCCATTCCACCTATGGTGTCCGGAACAATTCAGAGGTGGGCCTTAACACTCGCAGCATATGAGTACGAGATAGAGTACCGACCGGGAAGAGAGAACAGCAATGCGGACGCTCTAAGCCGAAGAGCCTACGATGACACCAATACCGGGCGAAGTCATCCATCTCATGGACACCCTGAACGCAAGCCCCCTCAACGCACTGAAAGTTAAGCAGTGGACAGCCCGTGACCCAGTACTGTCACAGGTTCTACAGTTCGTACTGCAGGGTTGGTCAGTGTATGTAGAAGACGAGCCATTGAAACCGTATTTCAAACGAAGAGATGAGTTGAGTGTACATGCGGGGTGCCTGTTGTGGGGATGAAGGGTGGTAGTTCCACCCCAGGTAAGAAAGGAAGTAGTGAACACTCTACACGAAACACACCCGGGCATTTCAAGGATGAAGAGCCTAGCGCGAAGCTACGTGTGGTGGCCGAAGATGGACGCCGTTCTAGAGGATAAGGTGAAGAGTTGTGAGGTTTGTCAAGCACACCAGAAAGTGCCAGCTCAAGCATTACTACATCCCAGGAAATGGCCAAGTCGTCCATGGTCACACGTCCATATTGACCACGCCGGACCGTTCATGGGTAAGATGTTCTTGCTAGTCATTGATGTACATTCCAAATGGTGGGATGTTCACTGTGTGAGTAGCACTTCAACAGAAGTAACCGTTGAGAAACTCAGAACAACGTTTACAACTCACGGGCTACCCGAGATGATCGTATCTGACAACGGTTCTTCCTTCACGAGCAGTGATTTCAATACGTTTGTACAGAAGAACGGTATTCGCCATGTGACATCAGCACCTTACCATCCGTCAACAAATGGCCTGGTGGAAAGAGCAGTTCAGACGTCCAAACAAAGAATGAAGAAACAGGACAGTGGGAGTATCGAGACGAAGGTCTCGCGTTCCTTGTTTAATTACCGAATCACTCCGCATTCTACAACTGGTGTATCGCCAGCCCAGTTACGATGGGGGCGCAACCTGAGGTCCCGTCTGGACCTGCTTCGTCCAGACACTGAAGGGCAAGTCAGTATGGCCCAAGAAAGACAAAAGCGACAACATGACGAGCACAGCCGAACAAGAAAGCTAGAAGTAGGTGACACTATTCAGGTATGCAACTACTCAGAAGGTTCCAAATGGCTACCAGGTACGATAGTCGAAGAGACGGGTCCTGTGTCAGCCAAGATCGAGTTAGGTGATGGACTGATTGTGAGAAGACACCATGACGAGATCATTCCTAGACAAGTGCAGAGTAAGACAGATCCTGTCCTGCCACAAGAGACACGCGAGGAGGCACCACCTGATGTTTCGTTACAACAGAGCGATGCGGCAGAGAGAAGTGTAAAGTCACCGGCTCCTGCTGTGACCAGTCCAGAGGAAGCAGTATCTTTTCCACGTACGGGCGATGATCCTGTTACGACACCGCTTAGGCGTTACCCAACCAGACAGCGTAAACCACCAAAACGTTTTCAGTGAGAACTTATTTGTGACACTGTTATAACTGCCGTTAAGTTTGAAATATCGTCTTATCCAGTTTAAAGACTAGGGGGAGGAATGTAGTGTCCTGGACTGTAGTAGTATTAGCTCGCGTAGGACTGGGTCCGAACCTAGCTGTCGTCGGAGTTCAGAATAAAACATGGCCGGAGCTATCACATAAATTCAAAGATTTTTTCGAGTCTTCAAGTCAGATCAGGTCAGATCCGTCCCATACCCGTCGGGGTAGTAAGTTTAGGGAGCAACACATAATTCAGAGCCAGTTTTGAAGCTTCGCATCCATCGCCCCTCTTTCTTTGTTGAAATCAAGGTTGAATTCAGGAGATGGAGCGATGAAAATCCGTGAGGAGCTGGAACCGAATCTTAAAATAGCATCGTGACGTCCACTGAGCCAAAAATAGATTGGCGCAGACTATCATAGGGTACGAGATCAGTTCTCTTAGCTCTTAGGTGATGGTCTCTTGGAGCCATCCATTAAGGTATATTGTAGTCTATATTGTATAACTAAGTTTCCCCCTTCGGATTTATGAAACATAGAAAAAAACGGCTGAGTTGAAACAGAGATGCGCATCACGTGCGAATATACTAACCTGACGCTGGGCATCTTAGTACTCCGGTTGTTCTTGTTCCGAGGACTTCGCTACCGTCATCTTCAGCACACCAACACTCGCCTGAGGTCTTGTCGCACTGTACAGGGCTGTAGGAGCCGTCGGGTCTGCAGCTTGGGATGTTCGAGACAGTCGGACCTGTACTGAGAAGCGCCTGTCTTCGTTTGCGTTGGCATGGAGTAGGGTCTTTCACTATTGAGAAGAAAGGAAGTCAAAATTGAAAGAAGTTGAACATTTAAAGATGTGTCAAATAAGAACAATAACTTGGGCCTAGCTTTAATAGTTATACTATCAGGCACGTACCGATATCTTTACAAATAGCCTTGCCATCAACCAAGGTGTTGACCTCGAATCCTCTCCTAGCTTGTCCATACTGATCAACACAAAATGAAGTTCCGGCAAAAGACTGGACAAGGTAGAAACTGCCGTCTTGTGTACATCCAGGCACGTAGATACCTTGTCTGGAGTTCCTCCAACGATCTTGAGATTGCCTATGGCAGGTTGTTAGTGTATCTCCTATGAGGTAATGAAATACGTGTTGACATAAGTAGCCAGGTTAAGCATAACTTATTGATCATTTTGTTCTCTCTAGATCTTCTTTACAGCACCTATAGGTTTCTCAATAAGCAATTTTCTACTCATTATCTGATCACTTCAAAAAAGCACCCACAGTAAATCTGAGGAAAATGATGGTACAATACTCGTATATAATGGCATCGATCCGATTTACTAACCTGTTTCCAAGGCACTAGACCGCGTGCTACCAAATGAAGTAACCGGATGGTGGTTGAAAGTAGTAAATGATGTTTGGCTCGTCAATAGAATGCAGCAGGTTGGAAACTATTCAGTCATTGCCATCGTATGTGTTTACAGCATTATATATTGTATTCCTAGTAGCCTATGATTTGTCATTCGTGTATTGTAATTTGGCAGTACGCTTTTTCGAAAATTCAGACGGGCAGTAATTTGAGGTTTCGCGGAGCGATGTCTCTACAATTAAACATTAAAGTACACCATAACTTACCATATTCCCTGCACGTGACGTATTCTCGTGACCTGCTGCTGTTGATTTCTCTGCCATACCTATCCACACACCAACATTCGTGGCTTGACGAGTCGCACTGCGCAGGCTCATAACTTCGATCTTTCCTACACCTGGGCACATGGCCATTACCGGTGATTATGGCAAGTTGGGCATGTCGCTGACATTTTGAGAATGTGGAGTCTAAAACAAAATAACATGGATAAAAACTATTAAAAAATCTTAGGTATATGTTATAGTCCACCTTTGTACTAAAAATGTATCTAGTGTGATAAACAGGGTATGCTTTAAAATTGTTTTGCATAAATGCTTTCCCTAAACGGTTTGAGCCGGTCTTGTTAGTCTGCTAAGGCCCGTTTCAAACGTCGAACTTTCCATGCGCCGAACGCAATTGAAACAAAAGATAATTAGGAGGCTTATTTTAATCTAATTAGGTTATTAGGCGGCTTATTTTGAACTAATTAGGTTCGGCGCATGAGAAGTTCAACGTTTGAATCGGGCATAAGAGCTCTTACATGTAACATGCAACAGGACCTTAAATATACTGCATTTTTTGACGTTATGTATTTTATCTCGTGATGTCAAAGTCCCTCGTCATTTTTTTTCATTTAACAACCCTGTTTCACTTATTATTATGATTATTGTGTTAACTGATTACCATGGTTCATGCATTTAGGTTGTCCTTGTCCGATAGCCTTTCGGGTTCCAGCTATTTCTCTCCCATCCCTGTTAACGCAGAAGCAGTAGGAGCCATGGCACTGTTTTTCTTTAAAGTTACCATCTGGCTTACATTGGAGTACAAAGATACCAGGACGCCGACTTTGAATGGCTGTAGCTCGCTGGTCATTGCATTTAGTTGGACCTGCAAACAAATGAACATATTAGTACCTCACTTGTTATGACCTTACAGAAAAAAGGACAAAAGGTCCCATGAAGAGCTTTATTAAAATATTTTTTTTAATTCAACAGTTTGTTGAATTTAAAGGTGAGTGTTCAGAATACCGAAAAGTCAGATGTGGTGTTCCTTAGCATCCATTCTTGGCCCCTTCTCCTTAATATATATAAATGACATCCATCATTCCTCCAATTTATTATAATTTATTTTATTTGTAGATGATACTAATGTGTTTCTCTCAGATAAAAATATTAATAAACTTTACCTAACTGGCTTAATTGCAAATAAACTTTCAGTAAATATCAGAAAAACAAACTACATTATCCTTATTGCTCTGACGAAGGGCTAGCACTCGAAACGTCAGCTGCTACTCGCTTTCCACGGCGGTTAGCATACCGCAATCGACTTTAGTTGATTTATACCAGTATACATTATTTTTAGACCAAAACAAAAGACATTATCGCTTAATAATTTTGAAGTTACAACAACAACAACTTTATTTGACCCTTTAGGTTAATCATATACAATAATACAAGAAAAGAGAAATAGAAATTAGGTTAGGAGCCCAGAAAAACCATGTTGGCTTATCGAAGCTAGTTTAAAAAAGTGTATTTAGGTTGGATCTAAAGACTAACAAAAACACAGACGGGGACATACACACATACATACAGATGGATATATGATATAAAGTAATAATAAGAAAAATTGGTAGAAAGTTAAGGTTAATGGTGGACGTATTGAACTTAAACACTTTACTAAGTTTTTTGTTGATGAGAACCTGAACTGGAAGCAGCACATTGCAACCATAACTAGTAAAATATCAAACTCCATTGGTATAATCTCTAAATCGAAATGTGTCCTCTCCCAAGCATCACTGCACAAACTTTATTTTGCTCTTTATTTACTCTTATTTACCCATATGCCTAAACTTTAAAACAAATCGCTACTCTACAGAAAAGAGCAATTACTTATTCATGACCATTCATCACCAAATCAGATTATGATGCACATACGGCTCTCTTATTCAAGGACCACAATCTTTTAACTTTATATAATATACAATATACATGATAAGAAAGTTCTTCCTTATATGATATACAATATACATGATAAGAAAGTTCTTCCAGAAATATTCGAAGACTTTTTTTCTACTAATCTCAGTATTCATTCATATAACACAAGGATAGCTAATGATTATAGACTAAGGGTACCTTTGATTGACCGTATTCCGGAATAAGAATAGATGGAATAGTCTCTGGAAATCACTGGTTCGGGCATATTTTTCACTGTAAGCTACAAAAGCTTGCTGATATATGATATTCACGATACATTTATTATTCCAGTGGCTAAAACATCCCAGTAAACGTGATTTGTAGTGATCATTCTAGGTATTCTTATTCCGGAATACGGTCAATCGAATGCACCCTAACATTCTTCAGAACAAATGTAGAAACGTGTTCAATAGCCTACGAAGGACCAAAATTTTGGAATGCCATTCCTATTGAATTGAAAAATAGAACTTCTCTCACCAGCTTCAAATACAATCCTACTTACTTAATCAATCATCTTCTTAATTAACTGATCTATACGTCTGTTCTTCTTCTCCTTCTCTTCTCAATCATCTTTCTCTTAACGTAATATTATTCAGTATTACACTGTTACCTTAGCTCACGCTTCCATTTAGGTCGTCTTCCACTATATTTAAATGTAATTTATTATTCCTTTTATATTTGTATGTGTGTGTGTACGGTAATTTGTGTGAAATAAAGATGATGACGTTCTTCGCGAGACAAAATGATACAAGTACTAAAATATCTACACCAGTGACAGGTCGTGGGAGTCTTCGTGGCGGTTACCATATCGAAAGTGTTGGATGATGGCAGATATTGATGATCAAAATGCACTAATTAACTTTTGATTTAAGGTTACCGGATACCTTCAAAACGAAAAAGATGGGAAACATTTTTTTACGCACAGAAATGTAATTTCAGTAGTAGTGTCTCATATATCAAAAACTCCGTTCAAAAAAAATTAATATTGACGGAGAAATACCAAAAGGAAGTTTTTAACCGGAAGTGAAAGGTTCTTTTTGATTGACAGCAGATCAATAAATACATGACAAGTGCTCACTCGCCCATAACGACCGTGAGGGGAATAGCACATATTAAATTCATTGCACTGATATAGATAGATAGATAGATCGTTTATTACAAATATTTCTCACTTACAGCAAAAAACTGAATTACGGAGATTTACATTAATATGGTTCTAGATAAGTTAACTAAGTTTTAAGAAGGATATACTATATACTGCTCTAATTAAACTAATGCTATATTACAATTAAAAATTTCTAAATACATCGATTGTAGTTACTTACAATTGTTATTGTAATCATTTGCGCCCGATATTATAAAGGTGTTTCTATATCTATTAGTTCTATATGATGGTATACACATAGGATTTCTACTCCTTAAGGTAACAGTTGGGCGCGTTGCATTAAACGGTAGGAGGCCATATAGATTTCCCTCTGGATGCGACAGTATCCTCCGAAATAAACTCTGGCAGAGTTGTGACCTACGGTCCGCAAGGCTACATAGACCAGAAAAGTTAAGTAAGCTGGTCAGAGTACGAAAGATCGAATCCATATATAATGCGTAGGGCTCGTTTTTGTATTCGTTCAAGTGAACAGCTAAGATAATCTGGGAGACTATAATGAAATACCGGGCTGGCATATAACAACACAGATTGAATACAGGCAGTATAAAATTGGACAAGTTCGTCTGCAGAAACACTAGCGCGCTTAAGCTGAACTAGGAAGTATAGTCTCTTTGACGCTTTTTTGATGGTGTCCGAAATATGAGAGTTCCATTTAAGATTATTCTGTAATGTTACACCTAGAATTTTAATTTCGACCACTTCACCAAGAGTTGCCTCCCCTACCGTAACGGTGTCATAAATTCTCGGTGTTCTAGAGAACGAGATTTTGAGTTCTTTACATTTCTTTGGATGCAATTCAAATCTGTTCTCTTTAGACCACTGATCTACACGATTAATTATCTCCTGTGCGTGGCTGCATTCGTTCTTTTTTATTACTTCGTGATTCGTGGTATCGTCTACATATTTGAAAATACCATTTGCGGATGGGGCATTCAGATCATTGATCATAACTATGAATAGCCAGGGGCCTAATTTGGTACCCTGTGGTACCCCTGCCAGCACTGACTCCCACTCTGAGAAGCAATCACTTGCAAGCTTAACACGTTGGCGCCTATTCGATAGAAAATCGCAAATCCAGTTCAGAATATGCGGGTTTATACCGTAGTTGGCGAGCTTATTAATTAATAGGGTGTGGTCGATCAGGTCAAAATCTTTCCGGTAATCTAAGGCAAAAACTCTGACATCATTCCCTGACCCATCGGTTGCTTTGGACCAATGGTGTATCATGCTTATCAAGGCGTGACTGGTTGACAGGTTAGGGATACACCCAAACTGGTCAGGACCTATGTGCTTGAGCACCGCCGGGTTTACGTGAGCCTGCACTACAAAATCTTCAGCCACTATAGATAGAGTTGGTGTTAACGAAATAGGCCTTAGGTCTTTTGTGATATCTTTAACATGTGTTACTTTCGGGAGCGGAGTGATATTCGCACTCTTCCATAAAAGTGGCAGTTTTTCCTCTCTAAGGGTGGAATTAATAATTGATGTCACCGGTACGGTCAATATATACGAATACTCCTTTAAGATCCAGTTCGGGATATCATCTGGGCCATTCATTTTGCCAGCACAGATTCTATTTAACTGGGCTGTTACTGACTCAAGGGATACCAAAGGCTGGACAGCATCGCTTGAGTCAAACCGTGTGTCTGCGACTAAAGGTTGATAAGACTGTTGGGGCTCTAGGAAAGCATTGTTTATTTGATTCGCCAAGTCAGATATTTCCTGTGAACTGGGGGAATCTCTTGAGAGCATGGTCGTTATAAGGTTATTAGCTTTCTTCGTCATGCCACATAGGCGCTTGCATTCTTTCCACCATTGTTTGGGGTTAGAGTTATTTAGCTCTTTTATCTTCGATTGGTAAAATTTCGATTTGCATAATTTGCGTTCTTTGTTTACTCGGTTTCTGTAAAATCGAAAAAGCGTGGAATTTGATTGATTAAGAGCTTCTTGGCGCTTTCTGATTAACCATTTCAGTTGACCAGTCATCCAAGGTGCATCATTGGTATGTAGCTTCACAGCCTTTGTTGGCATAATAGTGTTCAAACCTTGCCGATCATAGAATTAAACAATTCTAGTTTATCTTGTGCATTATTCAAAGTATCTATGGCGGACCAGTCAATTGTACTAAAATATCTCCCGAGGGCATCCTTTGAACTTGGCCGCATATCTCTAATCAACACTGTCTTCTTTGTTGTAGTGCCTTTCGTTCGTGACTGAGGGAAAAGAGACACCGTACAATGGTCAGACGGACCGAAAGGTGCTAACTTGGTTGGCTCGCTGTAGTAGTCCTTGAGATTTGTTAAAACAAGGTCTAAAGTTCGCTCTCCTCTTGTCGCAAATTTTACCAGCTGTTTAAGGCGGTAATGATTCGTTATTTGAGAAATATCTAGACGATTAAAGTCGCCAGTTATTATGATGCCCGCATTTGGATAAGAGCTTTCGATTTTTCCCAAAGTGTCTAGTAAATAGTTGATCATATAGTTATCGTCTGCGCTTGGTGGATGGTAAACAACGCCTATGATTATGCTCGGAATTCCGCGGGGAAGACGATGAGGATTTAGTTTGCACCAGAGAACTTCAGTACCATCCGGATCTTCAAGGTTTTTAAGTTCTTCAAATTTAATGGAATCTCTTACGTATAAGCAAACTCTCCCATGCTGTGCGTATGATCTGTCCTTACGGATAATCGTGTAATTTGGTATGTTGATAACATTACTGTCGACACAGTCTCTCAGCCAGGTCTCGGTAAAACAGGCAATATCGGGATTTCGTGAAACGATAACATGAGATATTTCATTTATTTTGGGGGCCAAGGACATGACATTAGACACAATTAGCGAAGGAGTAACACAGTTTGGTTTTCCTGAGGTTGAGGTGCAGGTGCCGTGGACTTGATATAAGTCAAATTTTGGATGTTGCGCTGGCGATAAAACCCAGAAGTATGGTTAGCAAAATGCTGAGTTAGTCGTACAGGAATCTTCCGCTGAGCTCCTCCTCTGCATCCTCGGTATCTTAGTAGGCCATTGGACTTCAATACACGAAGTATGGAAGGGACGACGAAACAGCAAAATTGGCGTCGTAGGTGTCGTAAGCTAGCACTCGTGTAACTAATTTGAGGTTTTTCAGGTGACTGAGCTTCTCTTTCAACTAGACTTTCTTCGCTGAAGTTTGGTCCAGGATTCGATAAGATGTCCATAAAGATGGTAATGTCTACCGGCTGGAGGGTCATGTCCTGGAATAACTAAAACTGTGGTTCCATGTTTCGACCATTTGAGTAGTGCATTTCTTGCTCGGCTGAATCCGGTAGAGCAAAGTCGCAACGAAATTATTGATTTTGACGGTCCATACGGGATAATTTGAGAGCTTGTATCCCTATAAAGTGATTCTTGACTGTTATGATATCCATGTCTGGAGTTTTGGGCTTTAAAAGCGGTAGAAAAGGTGAAAAATGATTGATAAATTAAGAGAACGTATAAAAACATGGCCGCCATGATAGCGCCTCTACTCAATACATAAGGCCAGAGAAGCGTTTTTAAACGCACAGGCGAGAACACTAAGTAAGTAAGTAAGTAAGTAAAACTTTATTTATACACGCTTGCCCCGTCAACTATTAGATAAAAAGCTGGTTTCCACAAGGGGCGTGTGGTTACAAATTCATAAAAATTTAAACTATTAATTTAAAAGTTATACTGAAACTACATTAATACTAACGACTAATAATAATAACTACTATACATTAATAATAACTACTCTAATTTATTACTATAAAAACCTTTACTAAATAGAATCATGTAAAAGTGTGAGCATTAATTCTGCTAGTAAAGATAGATAGGGAGTCAGATTTTTGAATGGCTTCAGGAAGCGAATTCCAAATTTACCTCCGCTATATGAGAAGCTTTTCTTGAGATATTCCGTTTTTGGTAGTGGTAACTGCAGTGAGGCAGAGGAGCCCCTGAGGTTATATTGAGTTGTATTCTTCTTACTCGAGAACAACACTCGAACCTTACCAATGTTTACGTTTATTGAGAAACGTTTTTCCACACATGATTCCACAATTCCATCGGTTGTTGGCCTTATATCTTACAAAAAGCAAGCAGGATGCCCTTAGCTTGAAAAACAAAGAAAAAAGAAAAGCAAAACGAGGACAAACAATGCATACGACTACATAGCCAAATAGGAGTCCTCGCAAAACCCGACAAGCGTTCGTATTTTCACTTTTAGACAGAGTGCCGAGTGGTCCACATCTGAACATAAAGAAGAATTGATAAGAGCCAGCCGAGAGAATATTTGTTTCCAAAAACGTAGTCTGACGGTGACCGGCCTGAATCGGTTGAACCACGATCTCGCCGTGGTGTTTCAAGGTGTTTCAGACACCTGCAAATCGCTGTCTCCTAACTACTAACTATGCTGGCATTCAAGGCGTCTCTATAGGTGTTCACCTTGGCTTTGCCCCTCGAGGTCTTTTTGTCTTTCCCATTTTTCTAGCCTGGGAAACCAGCCGACTTTTCTCTACTATTTTTCAAGTCACACAAAAAAGAACAAACATTTTCTCGATGCGGCGCGTAGCTTTGATCGGAAATCAACATTGGCGGGAAATCTTGACAGATAGTTGAACTGTGATGAGAAATGATTGGCCAAGAGCTTGATAATTGTTGGAGAGGCGGGGCTTCAGATTCACGCACGACAGACGGGTATATTTTTTCTTTCGATTTTCAATAAAAATAGAGTTTAAAAAAAGCTCCCACTCAAGAGTAATTTATTCGATTTGTGCGAAATTTTCACAAAATGTCAATTGATATCTCAGCTGCAAAACGTGTCGGGGAATTGGGAAATTCTAACAAGAGAGCTCTTGACGACGTTTCCCGCATATCTACTCGGATTATTTTTCACCTTTTTACGGAAAGCATGATAACTTTTGAACTAAATCAAATTTTGAAATTCCCCGACACGGTTTTGTAATACGATTCCTCTGAAATACGACAAAGCAAACATATTTTTAAACTTTAAAATATTTTCGGATTCGGAGCTTCTGAAAGCCATCTCACTAGATCGGAGAAACGGGATGGCGGAAAATTCGAGATTTTCAAAGAACTCAAAACTTTTTATGTATTCTTGTAGCCAATTTTATAAGCTTTAAAATGATACATGAATGATTTATCTACGATGTTTCCTCGAGGCGCTACATAATTTAGACTGGAAACGCACCCTGGAGGTATCCGGTAACCTTAACGCTAATGACATGAAACATATGATCAATTTGTGTGACTTAATTTAAAGAATAAAGAAGTGACGATCCCGAAAAAATGAAACAAGCAAACAAAGAACCAAAAACGAAAAGCGATAGTTAGTTACCTGTCGGTCCACATGCCACTTTTCCACGAGAGGTTTCAATGCGTGTACCTCTGCGATATACACCGTGATTATTTACGCAGAAACAGTGGCTTCTGTAGCACTGACGGGGTTCGTACGAGCCGTCTTGCCTACACCAAGGGACATGACGTGTAGCTAACAACCAATTCCTGTTCTTTTGCTGGTAATGGTGCTGGCAATCTTTTAATCTTTGTCCTGTCAATAATTAAATTACATGCACCGAATTATACGTAAGAGGATATATTAATGTCTAGCTGTCTAACCTACCTACCTACATACCTACCTACATACCTGTCTGTCTGTCTGTCTGTCTATATGTCTATATGTCTATATATCTATATATCTATATGTCTATATATCTATATATCTATATATCTATATATCTATATATCTATATATCTATATATCTATATATCTATATATCTATATATCTATATATCTATATATCTATATATCTATATATCTATATATCTATATCTATCTATCTAATCTATCGATCTAGTATAAACCAGCCGCCGTCTATTGGCAAACTCGTCATCTGATTGGCTAGCCAGACGCCGTCTATTATACAAATAGAGTGTGTCCGTCTAGGAACTATCGGCGAGAACGAAGTTCGAGGGCTTGTATGCTAGTTCTAAGAACATCAAATTTCCAAGGGAAACTATTAACCGATAGTTCCGAGACAGACACACTGTATTTGTCGTTATTGTTCTGATCATCACAAAATCGTCTTCCGATCTAAGCGGGCACTTTCACCCGCGGACGACAACTATCACGTCACGTGATCACTTTTGGCCAATGTGCGCGCCAAAATTTTGTGGTGCATGAATTATATAACGATCGATAGTCAACAGTGCGTCAGCGAGTTTTTCACAGTTTTCTCGATCGCTGCGCGCATGCGCCCCTCGCCAACTATCTGCCGATAGAAACCTCGAACTCGCAGTCTAATTGTTAAATCTACCTACCTATCTACCTATCCAGCTATCTTCAAAACATGATACAAGTAATACACCAGATCCTGAAAAACCGTTTAAAATAAAACTAGAAGTAACATTACTTACCTAAATATATATTTTAAAAAGAAGTTAACAGAGCGACAAAATAGTAGCAAATAGAAACAGAGTAATTAGGAGGTACGAAAAAGAAAATAAGCTTCAGGATTAAGGCGAGAGGTGAATTGTATATAATAAGGGTCATGCAATGAAAAGGCCAAACAAATCAACAGTGTTAGTGTTGTACCGTATCGCGGGCATCGAATAGCTCCAATAGTCCTTGTTCTGGGATTTTCGTTTCCATTTTCATCAACACACCAACATTGTCTAGAGGAAGGCTCACACTGAATCTCCTCGTAAGGTCCTGATGACTTGCACTTAGCAATATAGTCGCCACGCGCACTGGATCGCACACGTTCCTGGTTCTCTTTTTGGCAGATTTGAAGATTTGGTCCTACAGAGAGCAACATTAAATAGTTATTTTCATGGATACTCATCAGGGGCAATAATTCCTTTTAGGGCAATTGACACTTTTAATCGGTTTTAAATTGAAATAATAAAAGAGGAAACATGTCGTAAAGCCTTACTTTTCAAAATTTGATGTGTAAGTCGTGGAACCAGTCTATCCAGATCCTCATATCTGATGGCTTGGAAGAACCTCGACTCTCTTTCGGCGACATCATACTGTTGAGGTATTTCCACGGAGCCAACGCCAACGGGATAGATTTCGATACCTTGGAATCGTAAGCTAGATGCAGCTTGAAGCCACTGATTTCGGTATTGGGAAGGCCACGAACCACCGCTTATCAAAATAAGGATCTGGAATGGGAAATATGAAGCAGAACGATGGTGATTTTAGCATAACGACAGCAAGAAAGCTGGTTAGATAAAAATGCATTTCATTTGGAGCTTGCCTTTCTTGTCGAGAATGCATACGTATGAACTACTTTATTGCACTGTTTCTTTATAGCAGTTTCCTGCAAGTACAAATCTGGAGATGAATTAAATAATAATGGGATCTCAGCCAACCTGTCTAACATTTCTCCTAGCCCCACCGGCCTGATTAAATAGATTTCTGTAAGACATCTGCAATGCAAGATCCACCCGTCTCTCTGATCCTCTTTGCTGGACAACTCGATCAATAAGCCTTTCCACTCCTCGTACAGTGTATTGGCTTCCACTTAGGGCATTGAAGGCGAAACTGACCGAAGGTGTTGAGCTATATGTGATGAAACCGGCATGATCTCCATCTTGAGATATCTGGAATCGGTCGAGGACGTTCTTCGTGAATCGGAGTGTTCTCTGCCAGTCGACCGTATCAGAGGAGTCAACAACAAAGCCAATGTCCAACGGAGGGCTGAGACCTGTACATAATAATTTATGAACCATTATTGGATATAAAATACAGATACTGCTTGAGGTTCCTACATTTTATATTTGTAACGTGGCTCTTTTACCAAGGACATGTACAATGTATATGTATTAAGTCAATCCCACATGTAATGGACGACATCAGATATTACACCAGGGTTTTCTACAGTGTATCCGGATTAAAGATGCAATTGAGTTTGAATTTTCTATCCTCGGGATATAACTACCATCAGATAAATCAAGGTGCTAAATACCTTTTCTGATTGACGTGATAATCCCTGCTGCTGTATCACCAATATTTGCAATACTGGTTGTTCTAATGTATTCAGGTTTAGAGGCGGTGTCACTGAGCTGAAGGGGAGAAGCACTGCCTTTTATGGCAACAACATGTATGCTAATACCACGTCTCTGTAACACTCTTGAAAGGTCACTCAGCGGACTCACGGCAACAGATTTTGAACCAGTAAGAATAACTAAAATAGCCTGAGATTGTAAAACAGAGATATTAAAGAATATAATTGTGCTGCATGGGGATGATTGCATGAAAGTAGAATTAACGTTTTAGTTTAATTTTCAGAAAATCGTACTACTACAAATCCACTACAAACCAGATATTTTCAGAAAATTGTACTACTACAAATCCACTACAAACAATACGTTAACAAATGTTGAATGAAAATAATATATACATGTAGGCAAGCCAGGCTAGAGGGAATTGGGATTGGATTAAATAGTCAATACTGATTTGACTCTGTATACAGAGTCATGGCTTCGATAACTGGTAGAAGCATAATTATTTTATTATACCGGAAAATGAAGAGGAATAAAATGTCAGACAAAGGAAAATTAGTGTGAAATAAGGCTCAAATAAATACAAGAAATATTAAGATAACTGAGAAATTGGATCGAACCTGGGTTTCTTTCCGCTCGGACATAGAACCGACCATTAGTCACGTGATTCGAAAATAAGCAAAATGTGCAGCACTTTTCAAGCGCGCCAGCCTTTAGTCAGCGAATTGTTGCTCTCTTTCAATATCAAGGGGTTAACTACAAAATATATACTACAAGACGAAAGTCAATTAGAATGCACACCTACCTTCCTTGAGTTTCGTCTCATTCCTCCATGAGCCTGAAACATAGTTTGATCTGCGTGTAATAACGCTAAGTCGAGTCTACGTACACCTTTGTTTAGCTTCAGCCTGTTTATATACTTGTTTACTTCGGGGCTATTCCAATTACTAAGTGTGTTAAATGCGAGAGTCGTACGTGGGCTAGCGCTGAAGGGAACAAGACCGACGCGAGCGCCATTGTTGGAGATCATAAAGCCATTAACAATTGTCTGAACGAAGGAGAGTACTTGTTTCCAATGCGCAGGCGTGATTTCTCCAGATGTATCGACTAGGATTCCAAGATCGAGAGGCCTTCGTTGAGCTGAAGGAGAATATTTGACAACACAACACAACATTAAAATCCAACAAAACGTCAGACGTTATGAACATTATACTGTTTATTCTTAAGGGTTGGTTTCACTAACAACGAATGTGACAGAAGCACGAGCATGAGATGCGCGGATGGGACCTGCACAAGCAGTAGCATAAGGACGTTATCCAAGAGATATAAGCATGAGCACAAGATGCGCGGATACGATGGGACCTGCACAAGCAGTAGCATAAGGACGTTATCCAAGAGATAAAAGCACGAGCACAAGATGCGCGGATGAGACCTGCACAAGCAGTAGCATAAGGACGTTATCCAAGAGATATAAGCATGAGCACAAGATGCGCGGATACGATGGGACCTGCACAAGCAGTGCCATAAGGACGTTATCCAAGAGATATAAGCATGAGCACAAGATGCGCGGATGGGACCTGCATAAGCAGTGGTATAAGGACGTTATCCAAGAGATAAAAGCACGAGCACAAGATGCGTGGTCTGCTCCAAATAAGCAGCACTCTGATTGTCTTAATTATTTTGCTTTTGCTTCTGGCAACTGTACGTTGAAAGCAAAAGCATCAAAATAGAAACGTTTCTTTTTCCAACTGATTTGGTTTATGTCAAGCGATTCTTACTGTGACTGTGCTAAATCGGATACAGTCCAAGAAAATCGATTTGACGTCGTTGTACAAGATAAGCGGCAACATCAGTATTCATTTTGAATATTAATGGGTAAATTCTAAGGGTAAAACGAGGCAATAAACAATTTATAATCAACAGTTCGTTGCGTTATTACTGTCACGATAGAGTCCCGACACAATTAACCACGGAACTCTCTTGAAATCGTTTATTTCTTTCATTTTGTTCGCCTGCTCTACAAGACGTGGTGTTTACTCTCAAACGTTTAGAAGAAAAAATTGAGAGTTAAAAAATTATTCCGGTAAATCAGGCTACCATTTTGTAGGTTCTATTGGAACAATAAGTAAAACTACATGCTTCTCGTAGATTCGTTAAATGTTGTTTGCACTCACATGGATAAGAAAAACAGTTGGGTGTTCCTTCAGATATCCTAACAGATGTACCATCCAGTCTTCTACCAGCACGATCAACACAGAAGCACTCCGTCCCCCAGCACTGCCGTCTGCCGTAATGCCCTTCAGGGGTACACCGTGGGATGTAGGATGCCGGCGTGGACTGGCGTAGGACTTTTTGGTAATGACGCTGACAGTCTTTTAGTGCAGCATCTATGCGAACATCAGAAACGAGCTGTTAGTTACGCTCTTTCGAGATTCGTAAAAATGTGCGGCATAGCTTACAACAGGTAGTACAAATATCATTTCTAAGAGAGAGAAACTAAAATACGATAACAAAGGATAATGTTGAAATAAATAACACTGAACACTTGTAAAGGCCATTAATTCATTCACCGCTAAGACAATCTTGGATTATTAATGTTGCTGTGCAAAGTTGTTGTAAGATTGTCTAGACCATAACGGAACAAAAATAGTACAGAGATCATAGCACTGACAATCTCAAGTGGAATTCGATTGACTGCCACCAATGTTAGGTCTCTTACCAGAGTGAGCGCATCTGATGTACGACCTCGTCCTCGTGCCCCATATTTCGGCGCCTTTACGATCGACGCACCAACATTGTTTGGTGCGGGGATGGCATTGTACTTCCTCATACTGCCCGTCTGACTTGCACTGAGGAATGTAACCACCTACAAACACACGGCCTGCTGCACTAAACTGGCGTCGACGCTGGCATTCACTCAGTGTTGCTCCTTAAGACAATAAGAAACCAACATAAATGTCATTATTACTATCAACGATAACTTTTGTCCACTTTTTGGATTTGCAGAGGGTAAAACTATAGAACGGCATCACGTAACTTAGTTCTTATCAGACTCTTTTAGCATGCCTAAGGTAGAGGTGTAGGCATTCAAAATCAAAGAACTAGAATAAATTTTACCAGGTTGTACTACCAAGTCCGTATCTTCTTCTAGCAGTTTAGCAAATTACTTACGACTTGGTTCGAGGTGCTTGCAGCGAGGTCTTCCATATAGCGAGTTTATTCTGGTGCCCTGTACTTCCACACCGTTAGCATTCACACAATAGCAGAATTGCCTGAAACACTGCAGTGTCATGTAGGATCCATCTGGTTGACAGCGAGGGATAAAAGTTCCTGGTGTGTACCGTCGTATGGAGGAATAATGTTGTTGAAGACAGTCTGAAAGGCCACCTGCAAAAGCTTACAAACAGATAGCATGTTTATCAACTTCATCGACCATCCACCTGGACCACACCAGTCCGTGTAAAATATTACAGTGGATAACTAAACAGGTAGCATGTCTGTCAACTTCATCGACCATACACCTGGACCATACCAGTCCGTATGAAATATTACAGTGGATAACTAAACAGGTAGCATGTCTGTCAACTTCATCGACCATACACCTGGACCATACCAGTCCGTGTGAAATATTACAGTGGATAACTAAACAGGTAGCATGTCTGTCAACTTCATCGACCATACACCTGGACCATACCAGTTCATGTGAAATATTACAGTGGTAACTAGTTCCTGTAAAAACTAGTATAGGTCTGCGTCGGCGGGGAAATTAAACACTGGTATATTCAACTAAAAGTCAATTAAAGTATACTAACTGCTGTTTTGCCGAGCTTTGACGAAGGGCTAACCATCTCGAAACGTCAGCTGCTACTCGCTTCTCACGGTAGTTAGCACACCTTAATCGACTTGTAGTTGATTACACATGTGAATTTAGTTTTTCTCCTTCAAAGCTTACGGAGTGATTTATTCTATTGCGGTGATAGAATATTTTACAACTTTGCAAATAATATGCATCTTCTTTATCGTTTACTCAGTTCCTCGAGGTTATAAGAACGTGATAGATGTTAACTTAGGAATCATCACTTTATATGAACTTTCCAATTTGTTTGTATTTATTTTTAGTATAATTTTTAGTATAATCAGTGAATATAGAGATCCCCATGCTCTGATTGGTCGAGAATTACGTCATATGTCGCTATATTCACCTGCAGAGCGCCTGGATGTGAATATAACATACAAGGCATTTACCAAAACGGCCGCTCGCATATTTACCGATGTTTCTCACGAAGAAATAAATAATATGAAAGAAAAAGCTTTTCCAAAACCCACTAAAGAAGCAACTAAATAAGTGTGGCTAAATTTGAAGCTTTTTTAAATCCATAAGCCTTCACAAACAAAGTTTACTTACGAGATTTGGGTTGAATTTATTCGGTGCTCAAGAATCACAAACTTTCACAAAGAAATAACGTCTACTAGGAGCAATAAATAACACAACGAGACCTTGTCCTACAAATATGGAAACTGTTCGACTCAAAAAGAGTGTAGTTACTTGAGTTATTTTCCTCGTGGTTCTTGGTAGAAAAACAACAAGTTTTAGTTTCATTCAGGAAGCCGGTTACTGTTAATATTATGCTCTTCTCTCGCCGCTCTCGGTGTGTTTTCAAGTTTAATCTCATACCGAAATCATTTGTCTCTTGATTTACCATTGTCTTTGATTCTGTGATAGCTACAATCCACAAAACAAGAAACTGTTTGTAGTTTCCAGCAAATTTGTCCTTTGAAGTGAACTTCCTTTCGATGGATTTTCACTCGCCGTGGCAGATTTTCAGTTTTACCCATTTCTACTCATTTTCGCTGCATTTCCTCCTTTTGTAACACGGTACGAGGTCTCAAAACTGAAGACTGCTGCTTCAGCTTGAATTCTAGTGTGCACTTGGACTGTTTTTCGGTATTTCTCCTCTTTAGAAAATCCATTCCTGTAGTCCCTGCAAGTTTCGTGTCGAGTCAGTTTGTATAGTGCACGTGATTATGCAAATGTTGTCACAAAACTATCCTGTCGCGTGCGCTTGTAAAACTTATAAAAGGGTCGGATATTGTCTAGTTTTAATTTCTCTGATATTCACTGATGAAATTATACTAAAACAATTATTCACTTCAGTCTCAGTGACAATTGGTGAATATGTACTGAGACTGAAGTGAATAATTGTTAAATATTGTTTATCGATCTTGTCGTTCATCAATCGTTACAGCATTGATCTCTTTAATCTTTGACATGAAAGCCGAACTAGTTAAGCATATGTTTGCTGCGTTCAGGACTGTACTTTGGTGGTTCGGAAACTATATTTGCCAGAAAACTTGATTGATAAAATGAACTGCTTCAAATGCTTTAAAATGCTTCAAATTACTGAATACATCATTGATTGCTTCCAAAATATATTAAGAGTGTCTAACCTGGTCTAATGTCTTTAACTACGCGAGGTCTCAACAGATCCAAACCAGGGTATGAACCTGTAGAATACACTTTGAGCCCAATTTTGAAGTAAGAACTTGGTGGTAACCCTGTGCCCACAGCGATGACGTAGATCTTGACTCCTGTGTTCCGTAACTGCTGTGCTGTCTTCCACAATGCCGTGTGGTACTGGGCCGGTAATGCACCACCGATGAATACAATAAGCACCTATGGGATGATATATCATGGGAAATAATCACGAGAATTAATGGATTTCAATGATGCCGTTAGCATGCCATCTTGGAAAAGATTGCATTGTGGCACGGTATTTTACACATCTGAAACTTTCACATTTAAAACACATTTTAGGCAGGTTATGGTATTTCCAGACTATATTATTTAAATCATTTTAACGAACAGATTGTGGTGATTGAACATGAATCGCAAATGGCGGCTGGTGACATAAGATACATAGAGTTCACTGACAAATTTAAGAGATACAAAAAATGGCATCAGACACTTTTGCTAATCACCACCACAGGATCTTACTCTACCCTATATTCCGCTAAATAAATAGAATGATCTCTGGACAGTCACCAGAGGTCATACACGATATCCAACAGACTTTATATGATTTATGTCTGGTATTTACAATCGTCGGTATATTACAAAGAAATATTTCTGGAATGATTTCATGTTGAGCACCACCCAGAATTTGATTGAAGTCTTCTTGGCTCCTGCGCTGCAGCTCAGCAGATAAAAGGGTTCAGGTGGTTCAGATTTTTGTAATTGGCAAATAAACCATATGTTAATAAACGTATCAATTTGTATACAGATTGGTATTATGAACAAAACAATTGCAAAGAAAACTGCGTGCAGTGATGACTATTTTAGATTCCCGTGCAGAAACAAACGGGTTATGGAATTTGCTAAAAAAAGGTAAAGCAACCTTATTTAACGTCGGTAACTCATGACAGTCTAATAAGACTGAGAAACTTGAGGCCGACGTGGCACCTACGATGTTATGTCCGTATCCTTTGTTTCACAAAGACATATCACTTTCTACTCAGTTATTTAAAGTACGGCCAGGGCTTCACGTACATAATTTTAATAGCTTAGTAAAGCGTATCAGATGGTATCCTTCACCAATCGCATATATCCGAATAATACCGCCGCAAATTAACAGATTTTGTATTTAATGCATTTATAATATATATATTTGTACGTGTTTTTCTGGTCACTCCTCTGGATAGGACTGTGAAACAGGAATACACATCAATAAAACAATGCTGCTTATATTAGCAAACAAGTAAAAAACTTGTTTTTGTTGTCCAAAATCCGAACTAAAAGTGGCGACTGCTTTCTACATTTCGGAAGATGAATATCTGCAGGATTTCGAGGTATTTAGATCTGGTTTCGGTATAGCCGGAATATGTCCCAAAAGAACACGCCCTAAGGCAAACGACTTCACTACTATCATACATTGATAAAGTTTTACCACATTTCAGTTTGATATTTTCACGATATTACAGCTGTCTGGCTGTAATGGACACAAAATTATATTATTACATACATACTGAGATTTACGTATGGAATCATTCATGCGAAAACCCACTTCACAATTTTCCTTAGCCAATCCGATAAGCAAGGTTTGCCGAGTTACGTTGATAATTTACTCTCTCGGCAGTGGAAATTTGCCACATGATGCGATAAAGTATATTCAGGAGATAAAGGTTGGCCGATAAAGTTTTCTGGTGGAGTTGTACTGCTTTTCTTATTTTTTTTGGGGGGGGGGACTTTTTTGGGGGGGACTTTTGTGGTCGCTGAAATGAAGTACAGCACAAGGAAGGAGTACCATTTCTGCAACAGGTAAACAAAAAGTATTTTATTTCACTGAATTTTGAGAGTCGAGAAACAGGATGATATATAGGGTTAGTATCGATATAAAAAGTCTCGGACAGGCGTGAAAACGTTTTTTTGTGCCTCCTCTAGGGAGATATTTATTTGTTTACATGCGTGACTGAGAATTCGTTCTGTCCGATATTAGGTTGTGTTACCTTACGTAATTTCTAAAGAGACAAAGAGGAAGCACACAATCCGGGAAAACCTGACGAAATTCAACCGAAAGAACTCAGCGCCGAGAACTCTTTTTTAATGTCAAAAGAAAATATGGCGAAGAGATTACGAGCCTTCAAGGACTGATTTCAACTTCCATAGGTATACTTAATGATGTAAACTTACAAACTTTATTTATTGAATCAAAGACAATTCCAAATTGATGTTGAAGCCATTTTCAAAGCTTATGTCTGTTTAGAAAGTAATATTTTCTTTCTATTTTGATTGTTAGTAGCGAGTATAAATTTTGGTATGCGTTCAGTCTGATACGAAATGCAAAACAACTATACTTGGAAATTTGAGAGCTGCCTGTTCAATGACAAGACGTAACTAAAACCTTATGTAATTAAAACCTTATGTATATAATAAACAACTTTCAAGATGGAAAGTGCTTTTGTATGGTATTTACACACTTGTTTGTTTTCACTTGCTCGTACCTCGCTTGTTCGTTTTGTAAAAACAAACTCGTGCGTAAATACCATAAACCAGCACTTTCCATGACATAACCTCTATTGATTTTACAGTAATTACACTAAATTAAGGCAATCGTGCGTGTAAGTGAGTGAACGTGTAAGTGTAATTGTACGTGTAAGTGTAAATGTAAATGAATATTAGCATTAATTCAACTGGCTGTACAATATCGACGCTGTATATCAAACAATCACCTGTCGGGCGCTCTTTCTTGCACCGCCTGCTCGTGTGAAAAGAGTCCTGTACGCCAAATCGAGGCCGAGATCGAGCCGTCTGTCATGGCCTCCTAACTGACCAACGCCATCAATGAGGCCTTTCACTCCCGCCGAATTGTAACTAGATCCAGACAAGGCATTCAAGGCAAACCCCATGTTAGCAGTTGATGCATATGGAATAAAACCGAAATGCACGCCGTCCTCTGAGACAGATGATTGGCTAACGAACCACTTAGCGAATCTTTGCACTTGGGCCCAGTTCACAACGGACGAAGAATCCATGACGAATCCTACGTCTAGTGAAGAGGCAGCTCCTAATAAGGTAATATAACAATAGATGGTTTGCACTCAATCCCCAGAGATTCAAATGACAAAGGGCATGGCGGCCATGTTGGTGTACAGAACAAAAGAAGCTAACGAGGAATCTATTGTTAACTGTACACCAACATGGCGGCTATGACGTTACATGCAAAGGGTCTATTGGACACGTTAGTAATTATAGGGGGAAATTATGAGTATTTCATTAGTTGCTGATTTGCATATACTTTGCTTACTTAGTCAGATATATTTATTCATTAAATTACTTTATAATTCCGTTTTCGTCTATTATACAAATTTTAGGCTTCTCATAGGTCAATTTGTACCACGTGTCACCTAGTTATGTCATGACAACCATAAACTGCGGTGTAATTATGTGGTGTAATAGTATTACCGAACAGCTCCGTGTACAGCGGAGAAAAGATGGCCGAGAAATTGGACGATTTGTCGAAACGATAGAGGAATTAATAGATGAAGCCACTAGTTTAGCTTCAATCTTTGTTCGTTTGAAGCAGACAACAAGTCTGCCAAACCGTTTAGTGTACAAACATATTAACAAACTTAACAAATTTATTTTCTCACAAAACCTTTATGTTTTAGATTGGCTGTTCAAAACATTTCCGACCGAGTATTAGAGTACTTCAGTACATTCGTGTATCCGAGCTGCTCTTCCCAGATGCTTCAACTCGCTACCAGAATTCAACACTTCAATCATAAGGGATTAGTTATTCAAAAAGGCAAATAATCGCTAAATGCCAAGCTAAAACTGTTCAAGGAACAACTGAGGTCATGGTAAAGTTCGGCATCATACAATCTCACGACAAGGGGAGCCGGGGTGGCGCAGTGGTTCAACCTTCGCTTCTCACCTCTGTGGCCCAGGTTCGATCCCCGGACGCGGCGCCATATTTGAGTTGAGTTTGCTGGTATCTCACCCTTGCTCCGAGAGTTTTTCTCCGGGTTCTCCGCAACACGCTAAATTCCAATTCGATCTGTAGATTAGCCAGGTCCTGACTTTGTCCAGCCTCTATGGTGTTTCAAGTCCCGTTAGAAATTCAGTGTTCTCACCAGAAAACATAAAAATATGCTACGGGCACATTATGGAGTCAAAGCCGATGAAAGGGATCCAAAAATGTTCAATTCTGATATACAATGCTATCTCTCAAGTATTGTAAAGAGGAACTCATTGGTTCATAATTATAATACTAGGGATAAAGATAATATACATCTAAATCCGGGAAGTTATTTAATAGTCTTATTGGTGATATATACCTTTTTTCTTGAAATTCTTACTATAGCTTTTATTCAATTAATCATTATTTACCTATTATGTAAGTTATTATTATTATATATTTACCTTATATTAATTAATATGTATTGTAATTAGTTCTTAGAATTTTGTTGAACAGCATCTTTGGAAATCAGCGTCTGCTGAAAGATTTTATGTGGATAATAAAGTTATTATTGTAACGAGGTGCCCTGTGTAGTATTTTTAAAAGCATCTTGGTCGTCATTGTCAGTTCCGCCCCTTTCGGTGAAATCCGATGTAAACATAACATTGCTCCACCTGAGTCCGAAAATATACCGTCAAAGTCAGGAAAGCCCGATGTTGTCGACGACTCCGGTAAAGAAGCAGAAAACCAAAACAATCTTCGTATAACGATTTCTGCCGTGTTTGCAGTTGCTATTTTAAAAACTATTAGGGTAATTTTTGGGAAAACCGGGTATCCACGGAAAATCTATTTTCAATTCCTGGAAAAGCTGGCGTGTTGAAGCTTCTACTTACAGAAATTTTGCAGGGCCTGGATTATTATGCTCGAGAAAACGATGGTTCATCCTCCTGTGTTTGTGCAAAGTGCGCAACAAAGACTAGGAGAGCAGCAGATCTAAAATCGTATCGAGATGCTGGCTTGGCAAAAAAAAATGTGCCCCGGATATCGAAGTCACCAAAAGTTTCGGTCGCAAGGGAAGGTGCGAGAATTTATTCGTCTGCAGTATAGTATGGCGTATAACATGACATGTATCTAAAAATGACAAATATACGGCCATCTACAAAGTCAATACGTTATGAATTAAGCCCGGTTACAATTTGAAACTTAAAATTACAGTGTGTTTTGGTTTAGATTGAGAGTTACTTGTGACCTACACCAAACCTAACATGCCGTGAAACAGGAAACAGCGTGTAACAAACATGAATACAGGCCGCTTATAATTTGCCAATAATTTTGAATGAAACATCTATCTTCAAACGGCCTGACACAAATCCATTCATTGACTCGTGTTCAACATCCAGAATCTGGATGTAGCGCTGATTGGATAAAAACAAAAGACTCAAAACCGGATGTGAAAATGTCAGGTCCGCGCGAGCTTACTTTGAAATCTGCACTAGCGAACAACGATTTGGTATCTGAAATATCTCTTGTAATAACGAATGAAATGGATTTCATAAACGCAGTTAGAAGCGCTTTACAGTTCTTACCAAATATTCACTTAAAGCTGCTCAAAAACTTTGTCTCGAAGGCTTTGCTTCTCGATCGAAAGAAAGGACGTCCTCGGAGTGTTGCCGGCGGGAATTTCATACCAGTTGTTTCCCACTCAAAAGATCTTCTCACAGTTCTGGAAACCGAACAATGGGAGAAATAAAGATCGTCACCATGATGTTGCTGTCAGTCCACTGAAGCTGATAAAAACACGTACAGCAAGTTTCTCGTCTTGCAGTGAATGGTATCAAAGCTGTGCCGCTTGAATGCTGCGAAATTTAGCACATTCCTTGTAAGCCAAACAATTCCCACGGCAACATAACTTAACTCAAAAGCTTCTACTGAGAGAATTACAGGAGCAGCAGAACTCTGTGTTAGAGTCGTAGCACAAGACAAAGAAACAGACGAAATACAAGTACCATACTAAGGTCTAGATCTTACATTTTCTTTACAGATATCGAAAAACTTTGATGTATAAAAATCCGGCCGACATATCAAAACTATAAATTTCCGAAGCTCGTGAAGAGGGTTATGTCAATTTTTCGAAAACCGGAAATAAATGTCATTGGTTAAAAAGTGATGGCTCGATGACGTAGCTTTGGAGGCGGAAAGCCTTTCTCTATTGATCTGTGTCAGGCTCTCTTCTCTTTTCTCTACGCCTTCACTCTTGAGAGCCTGATACTCAGGTTAGTAAAAGGTGCTGGTGTTCATTTTGAGATTTCATAAAAGCATAAAGGCATAGTATGACTAACTGGGCTAATAAAACGAGCTCATTTGGAATTGTAATAACGACTGGAGAACACGTAAAGTAAGACTGGCTGTTTAACTCTTCTCGTCAGGGGTCAGAAGTTAATTGGGGTTGTTAAGGTGAAACGAGGGCCGAATTTAAACAGAACTAAAGGCAACCATATGTTTCAAACTCAAAGGCGCCTAGACTTTCTCCAAGCCGTTTAGGAGATACGTTGATTTTTTACTTCGTCGCTCGCTGCCGCCCTCCAGTTTTCGACTTCGCCGAAAACTAAGTAGTTTTCAAAGTAGTTAACATGTGGCAAGTCTAAAAGGTGCTATGAGTTTGAACTTTTCAACCACGCTTTGACGGCCGCCGAGCTCGAGAACGCAGTCCCTCCTTTACTTCTCCTCTCTCTCTCGGCCCCATTCTTACGCTTGCACGCGTCCCATATTCTTCGGTTCACTCGCTCCGCTCGCAAACTCACTATCAATCGAGGGAAAAGGAGGGCCTGCTCGCAGTCTAATGGAAAATAAACTCAACTTCCTGATACGTTAACGGTTTTTATACAGCTTTTGTAACTGACATGTAAGTATTTATCTGTCGTGGTTTTATTGTTGGCATCATCGTGAATATAGTTTGTTTGTAACTGACATGTAAGTATCATAGTATCTGTCGTGGTTTTATTGTTGACATCATCGTGTGTATAGTTTGTTTGTAACTGACATGTAAGTATTTATCTGTCGTGGTTTTATTGTTGGCATCATCGTGAATATAGTTTGTTTGTAACTGACATGTAAGTATCATAGTATCTGTCGTGGTTTTATTGTTGACATCATCGTGTGTATAGTTTGTTTGTAACTGACATGTAAGTATTGATCTGTCGTGGTTTTATTGTTGACATCATCGTGTGTATAGTTTGTTTGTAACTGACATGTAAGTATTGATCTGTCGTGGTTTTATTGTTGACATCATCGTGTGTATAGTTTGTTTGTAACTGACATGTAAGTATTGATCTGTCGTGGTTGTATTGTTGACATCATCGTGCTTCATCACTACTCACTTCTCAGTGGGCAGTGGAGTGCCTTTGCTGTTCGTGTATTGGGTATCTCGATACCATTTGCACCCACACACCAACACTCTCCAGTTGAAGCGCTGCATTGTAATGCTTCATACGCCCCGAGTCGAGTACATATTGGAACATGGAGCCCAGGCCTTTGGTTGTTAATGGCCTCCCAGTACCGCTGCTGACATCGGGTCAGTGTACCAGCTGTGAAAGAGGATAATTTATTACATGACGTATCATAAGTTAACGGAAGTCTTAAAAAGTATCTAGAGTTTGTAACTGAATATTTGTTCAAACATGCGCACAAAAGATACGCAGAACAAAATTAAGGAATCATCTTAATTTAAGATGGCAGTCAAACGCCAATCGCTAATGTGAAAACGTTCTTTCTGAGAAAATGGAAGTATCGTATCCCTTTTTATTCCAAAAAAGTGTCAGCTTTATTAATACCATCTTTGATATTGTTATCTCCAGCCAAATAACTTTTTACGATGTCATGTCTACATCAATTGAGAACTACACCCTAAGTAAGCCAATTGATTTTTCACACAATATATTCTGCATGATAGCAAAAACGCATGAATAAAAATACGTATAATACTTGGAGTACCACCATTCTTAAGCTCTGTAGATTCTTCGGCCACATACCTTTGTAAGTACATCTAGGTCGGCCAGTATACAAGTATGTCCTGGTGCCACTGAGCTCTTGTCCATTCCTGTTGACACAGTAGCAGAACGATCCATGGCACTGTAGCGCGCGGTAGTTGCCATCGTATCTACACCATGGTACGAATCGACCAGGCACGTAATTCCTCAGTGCTTCCTGGTATCGGCGCCAACACACAGGGACCGCACCACCTGGTTCAGGAAGAACAAAATATAAATGTTCGCTTTATTGTTTGGCTTGAGGAATTTAATATTCCCTATATCACTGCATCGTGAGTTGTGCTTCTCATACTTGTAATAAAGTTCTGTATAGAATGTTGATGCCTTTTATACAACGTTTTAAGATTACACGTTTCATTTGGTTGGAATTGCACTGTTAAATGCTGTTAAAGGAAGACAGCAATGACTGAGAGTACTTGTCATGTTTAACAATGTCTTGTATTTTAAGCAAATTATATACAGACACAAGTTTGCCCTTTTTACAATTACTCAAATAGACAGTAGAAAATACTTACAACGTTACACCGGTGATACTTTTGTACTGTAGTTTACTTTACAATTGCAATGCATGTGCAAACCGCAATGAGTGTTTAATGTTTTGTATGCGTCGTACTTACCAAGGCTAGGACAGCGTACATTTCCTCTGCTTCGTTTGTTAGGGATCTCATTTCCAAACTGGTCGACGCACCAGCAGTATCCTCTCGTGCGGTGACACTGTACTTCATCAAAGCTGCCGTCTGTTCGGCATCTCGGGGCGTACACGCCAGGGATTGGTAAAATGGTTGCCCGTTGGTATCGCCTTTGACACGGCGTCAACATGCCTCCTACGATTACAAGAAAATTACTGGTTATTTCAATGTTTTCTATGGAATACCGGCGAATATTTCACGAGAAATTTGTATTATTTGGTATACAACGAGCCTCGAGGCGAGTTGTACCAAAATTATATCAATTTCGAGTGAAATTTTCGCCGGTACTCCATAGAAAACCATGAAATAACCATATTATCCTATACAAACAAATTTACGGGAATCGCGAAAACAAAGTAACTTACCGGATAATAGACTGCGAATTTTTTTTTCCGGTGGATGTGTCTGCAGACTAATTATGTATTGAAATATTGAATTCTTCGTTGGCTGATAAAGAAAGGGCGCGAAATTTGCTGCATTTTTATTGGCCTAATCTAGCCATGAAATACCGCTCTGTATTTCATAGAAAAACCATAAAATACCGCCCTCTGTTTCATAGTAAAGCTGAGCTCTGATTGGCTGAAATATAATATTCATAGGATAATGAGTTGTATGATATTTCTTATCAAAACACAAAATAATCGTTGAAAAATATCGAGAGTTAATTAGCTTTGCTATATATATTATATTATACATATCATGAGAATTTCTTTGCATAAAGCCCGTGCGCAAAAATCTATACCCTATATTTTCACATGTGAAAAAGAGCGATGCGTCCAATCGGCATTGTGTATGGCATTTTTCACATAGCAGCGATTCAACCAATCAGAGTAGTGCGTACGTGTGAATGGCACTTGAATGGCTTATCAGTTTGCTTTTCATAAATGGCTGAAGTGTGGGAAAGCCACTCGCGCTTTGTTTCTGTTAACTGTCAATTTAACTTTTTACTCCGTTGTTCCAGCTCAGTGTCTCTCATCGACACAGTATGGTTGAACAATACACAGTACGTTGGACTAGGGGGCTTTCTAGACAGCACACATATGTGAAATGAGGCGATTTTGAGCGGGGAAACAACAACAGCCAGCGTTGTTCATATTTATCGGCAACTCTAAATTCCATACCTTGTGCAGTGCACTTCGGTCTGCCAGCCTCATTGTTTAATCTCGTTCCTCGTAGTTCCTTGCCTTTACTATCCACACAGAAGCAGTATGAGCTGACGCACTGCCGCCATTCATACTGACCATCTGCAGTACACCATGGTATGTACTGGCCGCGTAAAGGGCTACGAGACAACTCAAGATAACGCCTTTGACACGCCGTTTGTTTGTCATCTAGGACAAAAAGAATATTGAACTAATATTGAGGGTAACAACGAGGACTTGTAAACTACTTAACACAATTCCTTTGATGTTCACATATCTTTAAAATCCTTACGTTTATAGGAAGTAATTTTTAATTAAAGAGACGTATATTTTTTATAACGTTGCTCCAGTTGTGAAAACAAACCATTTAACGCTGGCAATGAAGGGGGAAAAATCGATATTCTTCTACACCATTTCACGGATTTTAAGTTTCCGTTGATTTCTACCTCGATTCTATGATGTGAAGAATCAGCCTGAGATTAAAAACTCACTAGGATGCGGGCACGTAATTCCTTTTCTCGTCCGTGTACCCGGTAGTTCCCGGCCCTGGGAGTCCGCGCACCAACAGTACATAGAAGATCCTTCACACTGGATCTGTTCATATCTCCCATCTGACTTGCATCTTGGAATGTGAGCTCCAATAACTTGTCTGTCGATTGCTTGTCTGTACGCTATCTGGCAGTCCGTCAACCTGTTGCCTGTGAATTGGCAAAAAACACAGAATAGTTTATCCTTTCGAACTTCTTTTCACTAACTTTAAGCAGCAAGAAGAGGATATCACGATACGTTCATCAAAGGTTGATCGAGGAATAGAAGCTTGAATAACATGCTAATCGTGACATTTTCTTCATCACTTAAACATTACAATTTCGAGATCCAAGAAATCCTTCTGATAAGTTATAACGACAAGGAAGTGTCTTTTTAAAGAAAAGAAAAGTTTGTTAAACAATCAACATTTGGGTGGTTCTCTGTGGAAATAAATATACAGTAAAACTATAGTTGTACTGTAACTGCATTTAATTTGATCAGAGTAATATTCAATATAATAACATGTAGCATTTCTAATTCTTCCAGCTGCCAGTAGAGCATGCGGTTACAAAAGTTGTGAAGTCACCATTCAATAAAGAAAGATGATGTGAAAATTTGTAGGATGCTGGATTAAGAAGTGCTCACAAACTATCAACTTTGCGTTGTATAGTGGACTGCTTTATGTTATCGTAGTTACAGGTATTGTGTTTTAATAGGGCAGGAGATAAAGCTTCTGTTGTCATACCTGCTGCACTACACTCTGGTCTGCCTGCCTCGATATTTGCTCTGGTTCCATATATCTCCTTTCCGCTCTTATTTACACAGTAGCACACGGGGCCACGGCATTGCACGCTGTCATAGCTACCGTCTGTCTTACACCGAGGAACAAAGGCACCAGGTCGAGAGCTCTTAATGGCATCACGGTATTCCTTTTGGCATTTCGTCAGTGCGGGTTCTGAAAGCATGAAAAGTAAAAGAGACTGATGTACTCAAGCTTAAAGTAATGTCGAAATGAAGTTTAATTATGAGAAATCTGTTTATTGCTTGACTGCAGTTCGGCCATCCCCCCCCCCCCCCCCCAACACACAAAGGTTTAAAATAAATTTTCTTCAGAACAATATTATAGAGTAAAATGATGTCCTTTTCGAACAAAATGGCTAAAGATTAGGTTAAAGCTTAGTTGGAAACAGAATGATACAGAAATAAAAGTACATTGAATAAACGTGATCCCCTCATCTGGAGAACAGTGTGACGACAAGATCGAGTCATTTTAACTATTTTAACATTTCATCTAACACAGAGTTGGTCTGAATTCAGACGCCCTATACTCCAATCTCAATACACTACAGCATATTTGTAAGTCCAGTCAATTTGCCTCCTTTTGGGATAAGTTAAAAGTATAAAGTTTGAAACTATACCGTGTATAAACCAGTGCTATGTGCGGTCATTTCTATATGTCTATATACCTTTACATATAATCTTGACTACTTTATCCAATATGCTATCGAGGGCTTCGAAGGAACTGACGGTTATGACGTTCTGTGGACTCGATGCCATGTCCTGAAGCTCTTGTATGTTGAACGCTTTGCCAATACCTATTGACCATATCTCAACGCCTTTGTCCTTTAACGGCTGCGAGGCTTTGTCCAGACGCGTGTAAGATCCTCGGTTTGTGGTTTGAAAGCCATCAGTAAGAACAACAACAATCTGGGAGAAAAATGGTTCTTGTTATGGTGTTGATCATCACGTGATATAAATTAATCTGTAAGATCACTAATTATACGACTGCCAAACAAAGTGCAAACATCATGTTACATGCTGATTTAATACACGTATCTTCAACCGGTTTTCACCGGTTTAACACTTGAAAGGTTTTATTTAACCATTATTCATTAAATTCGAACTGCATATTGGTGACTATTTACCCAGACGCAGTCGATATTGGTATACTCACCGATATGCATTGAGATTGAGGTGAATAATTAGTTTAGCATAATTTGAAAATCAAAGAAACTTAAAAGAGACCAGTCTACACATGTTTCTATTTCTTTCTGGCCAAGTGGCGCATGAGCCTGACATAATCATACAAATCAATTTGTACAAAGTAACTTCAACAAACTCGGAGCTTCGCATCTTTAGTGTGCTTAGGAACAGTATATTCTGCCATTTCATCGATTTCTTCCTTCGAAATTTGAGAAAATCACCTGGCAGCGATTTAAAAAAAATCACGAATATCCTCTGAGGGCAGGGTAAGCATGCTCCGAGATACGCCATGCAGTCAGGTTGCATAATTTATGTAGTACTGTTTAACAAACGAGCAGGAGTGTTTTATGAGGTTTAAAACCATGAGACGAAGCCGAGTAGTTTTAGCCCTAATAAAACAGGTACTGTGAATTTATTGAATGACTTAAAAACGGTACATAAATATATTATCTCATAGTTTATTGAAAAGCGTATAGTTTGCTATAGTTTGCGTTATGCGCATTGCGCACAAAAGCAGGTCCCATAAGTGTGAGACAGCCTTTTTCACAATACAGGAGTTTTATTTACCTTGACATTTTACCACGGGGGAGGGGAGGGGAGGCCAGTAATCGGTTGTGAGACCTCCCATCGCAAAGACTAACCCTGAGTATGAGACTGATTGAGAAGGCCTTTATCGTTACAGCGAGGGTCAATATAAAGATCCGCCGAGAGGGACTCGGTTTTTATAAGGAATTGACTGGAATTGATGTTAAAACCAAGGCCGTCATAGCGAATTTGTATATAGACCTTTGTATATAGAAGAGCTATCACTCTTCTTAATGACGCATAGTTAATTAATTATATGAATTAGCATCTATTAATTATACTAAATATATTAGTTATCTGTACTTATTTAAGCACCTTGATCAAATATGGACAATTCTTAATTTCAACTGTAGTTTTATTGGAATAGTTTTAATACACTTAAAATAACTTAATTAGCTTTTTATTTATAGTGTACGGTTAAAACACGGATTCTATGAAAATCAGTTTAATGACTGTTAGAATATCTTCCGTGTATAAATAAAGTATTGATTGATTGATCGATTGAGACCCTCACCTTAACAGTGAAATCCATATAAAGACCCTGAGTCTTTATCGGGTATAAAAAGGTGGTCTGATATGGCTCATGAATAGTTCATGAAGTTTGAATTGGAGTTAAAGTAATGTCATTCAGACTAACTCATACCTTTTTTACCGCATCCCTCATTCCAGCACTGGTGACAAATAATTCCTTGTCTGCTAATTTAAATGCTTTGTCGATGAATGTGTACCCTTTCATGTGCTGGATGTCGTCGATTATTTTTTTCACTTCCAAAGGATTGCGAGTCTTCCCTCGTAGATCGTCGAATTTGAAATCCACTTTGGCCTCCGTTGAGTACGATACCGATGCGACATGGATACCTGCCTCAGAGGTACCAACACGGTCTACCGTTTTCTTGAAGAAATTAAGCATGAGGGGCCAATGACGCTTTCTGATGCTGCCAGATGAATCGACGAGGAAGGCCACGTCCACTATTGCCTTACATCTGTCTTCTGAAGTAAACAAACATAAAAAGGATTAAAACGTATTAGTCGCCATTCTCGCCTATTTGATTCTGATCTTCGGCTTGAAAAAACAAGGAAAACGCTTACCGCTCCATGCATGAGATGAGTTCAATTAGAAGAGAAAGGGCTTCAACGTAGCCTCCAAAATGCATTCGCATCTCTTTAGGGCGCGAGAAAAGTCACACCATATATAGCCATGAGACATACATGTATAACAGATAGCATGTTTTAAACTTTTTGTTTTCAATATATTTGACGCCCGCATATTCACATACGGGCTTATACACGAAGTTAGTTATCATGTTTGCGGTTATACGAACCTACTCCTTCAGGCTTTACGCAAGTTCTTTCGCAGCCCCACATGCAGCACTTGAAGTCGTTTTCACAGTCATTATCCGTAGAACATTCATGTCTTGATGGGCTAACACACTGACGACCAACATCCACATCCGGGTTTTGTTTGGGGCATTTACCTGGTTTAGCTATTGAAACGTTTGTTATCTTCAGGACAAACTGATATTATACGAAGTGATCTTTCTATGCTAATTCAGCAATAAAACATATTTTTGACGTCTTTGTTGCCGTTATAAACACGCGACATGTTGGGAGGACAACAAAATAGATCTTTAAACTCTTGTATAAACATATTTTATCCAATCACAGCGCACGTTTCATTTGGGTTAGTTGACATGCAAAATCTGACACTAATTTAACGAACACCAAGGAAGCGTTCACAGTCCTGAAGTTCAGGCAACACCACATCATAGATTAAAACATCCACCCAACACCTGTCAAGTTTAATTTGTACAGTTTCTCAGTATCACTGAATTCATTGCCACTTATACTTCACACATGCACCATTTTTTAGAATTCGAGATCTAAATTTAGTGTCCAGTCAATCTTAACTCTATTCTTCAACAACCAGAACTTTGCATGCACGTACTTTTCTTGGTCCTTCTAAAAACCTAAAATAATTTTCTCACGTCTTTCCAGCTTTTACTACAAATTTCATGTATAGCTCCCACCTGGAAAAACTGGTGATGTGCAGGTCATGGCACAGCCATTAGAACAGCATCGCAGTCCCGCCTGGCAGTCGCCGTCTCTCGAACACTGATCTGCGATTCTGGGTGGACATCGTTTGGGAGGACTTCTTCTTGGACAAACTTTGTTGTCTTGATGAGCTGCAACTGTAATTACCAAGGGAATCAGTGTCAGGAAGAATTATTGATATCAAACAGTATGAAATGCATGGCTGCGTGTCTTTACTTGTTATAGAGTCGGTCGGCATCACTTGTACGGGCAAATGGCGCGTAAATGGGAAATTGTTTTGTTTATTCTGCTACTGAAATTTCTGAAACTAAGCATGTACCTGTTGTATTGCAGATAGACGAGCACTGCTGCTTAGTGATAAAGTTGTTATCATTTCCTCCACAGCCACTATACACGAACGGGAAGCAGGTCTTTGTGTCTGAGTTGTAGTACCAACGTACGGCAAATCTACGGCACTGTCCTGATACCGAGCTCTGTAGACACCTACGTGGAATGCCTACTTTTGGAGGGGCTACGGGCATCGGGGGAAAAAAACGATAAGCGTCAGTTATAAGGAAGTTTATTTCAAATAAATTTCAAATATTCTTCAACAGTTAGAAATTTTGGTGTTGAGTATCTAAAATCTGTCCCTGACTCGAAACACTTTGTTGTTCAATCAAATTATAAAATGAGAGACCAAGAGCTACTTTCTAAGATTTCCCTCTTTTCAGATTAATATAAAATTATGAACAAAGGAAGCAGACTTAATCTCTACAAAGTCCCCGACTCCTACCAGTGCTTTTTGTCAGTTCAGCAGTTTTCCATTCGAAAACTGGCTGCCACTAATTTAATTTTGATGTTCGGTATATGAGTTCTGAAGAATAAACTACGACGTCGTGTACCACAACCAGATGAATATACGAACAAAGGAAGCAGACTTAATCTCTACAAAGTCCCCGACTCCTACCAGTGCTTTTTGTCAGTTCAGCAGTTTTCCATTCGAAAACTGGCTGTCACTAATTTAATTTTGATGTTCGGTATATGAGTTCTGAAGAATAAACTACGACGTCATGTGAAAGAGAGTTCGTGTTGGTAATATTTAGCACTTTGAGAAACAAGAAACCTTAAAGTAATCGACGTTTGAAACTGTAGAGAAACATGGAAACGACGCTAGTTAGTCCTGCTTTCCTGAATCCTATACAAAACTATATAATTGTGAACATCGGTAACTTAAAAACATACCCATTATTACATGCTCTCTCAAGTGGCAGTGCTTATTTTGATGCCAACATTTCCTAACAACTGTAGCATCCTTGCGTGATACTATATTGTGTTACAGTCATGCGCACTAGAGGAGACGGGACTGCATTGTAAGAACTAGAGCACGAAAGTATAGAACCCAAAATCCTGGAATAAACACCGGTTTCATTGAATTAAGGATCTTATAACAACCATGTTTGACGACACTATTTGGAATGGGTCTATACACGACGTTCCTTCGCCTTATGTGTTTGTTTGTGGTATATCTACACACCCCAATCGCCGGCCCGCAGTAATTGGCTTAGGCTGTTGCAGCTACTCTGCTATGGTTTTTTCTGTGTGATTTAGTGAGAATCACTCCGAATATTGTAATTTATTTTATTATTTATTTGCTTACTTTACTTGTATTCCACATTCTATGTGGCGAATCTGATGAAATAAAGCAACCCATTTCGGATAAGAATTCATGACTATATTATAAGGAATCTCGCTCAAGTATTCAGTCAAAAAAACTAAATGTATCATAGGTTATATACTTGCCGGATAAATTACTGGGTTTAACCACACAACGCAATCATGAATATTTTATTTCAACTCGTATAAAGAAGCTTATTATGCGGCCTCTAGCTATAATGCTAATGAACCAAATACAACTTAACATAACCTTAATACTTGATAGAGGAAATAAATAAATAAGGTACAACAAATTAATAAATAGTATTGGTGGATACTAGCATTAATAACAATAACACATTAAAATGACACTTTAGTATAGATTAACGATGAATCTCTCTGTTATCAGGTGTGAGATTCACTGTAATGCAAAGAAGGAAATAGATCGAACTCCCCAGTAACTTGAAATAATAGACATTTACAAGACAAATGCAAACTCGTATCACCATACGTTTTGAGACACAATGATGCACGCTTATATGCAGAGCTTCGCTTATATTAGAACTTTTTGAAACCATATTTTCGTCTCGTCTGATGTGGAGCAAATCGTGATGATCTTGGTCCCGATCTTGTCTTAAAGTCCTCCCACGTTTTCAATCGGTATTAAAACACTACTTAAACTTAAGACTTTTAAGTAGCTTTCAAGACTATAATTTTGTATAATCCGATCAATTCACTTTATACACCACAAATCTTTATAGAATCAAACGTGTTACAGTTGACAACTGCATTTGCGGAACTGAGAAGGAATTGGATTGAATTGTTAGGGTTTCCGACATTTGATATAATTTCTTAACCCCAGCAAGCAAGCATCGAGGTTCGATCGGCAATGAACGATAGCCATGCTTTCCAAACATTGTATATGTTTCGCATGCACAATATGATTCATATCAAAATCATAGCACACAGAAGAGGACATTTGGTATTGGTCATCGCTTTGAAATAAATGCGATTTTATTTGAGAGAGATAACAACTTCAGTCGCATTACAAGTTTATAATGTGGCTTACCTGTTGATACCGGAACTACACGAAGGAGAATTATCTGCTTTCGTTTTGACCGCTCCAAAATCTCTCCCACTGCAGCTCCGGCCATTACAAATGTCACACGAAATTGAACTTTAACAGCTATTTGTAGCACTCTAAACTCGAGAGACCTCAATTATCTATACATCAAAACACTGAAAATTTATTCTCCTATCTGAATTCAGCGGTAAAATATCAGTTCAGACATGCGTATTCAAATTAAATCCAGTTTTCCTTTGCTTAGTCGTCCATAAACGAGTAACGCCTTGTAAAAATTCACTTCACTCGCGAAAGCAAATTCAAATTTATTCAGTCGAAATCTTAACATAATCACTCTAAACAGTTATCAGTTGCAGATTAGATGTTACTTAACTTTGATTTGAAGGTAGACTTTTTTCATAAATCATTTTATTTGTTTTAGAAGGCAAAATAGCTCCCAAAACCATGCATTTTTGAGTGAGATGACTGGGCCGATACCGGAAGTGAGTCACCGGATTTCGATATGTAGGCTTTTGTACGCAATGACTTTGATATGAAAATATCACCTGTCATTCCCTAAATATGTTTATTTTTAAATTAAAGAACTAATCTATTTTATGCACTTCAAAACGATATCGAAGAGCATTACATTTCAAACACCATAGGAACCAATCGAGAATACAGCAGATTTCGTATGAGTGGCCTTACTGTGCTGTAACTCTGTAATCAGTAATCGTGCCGTAGTCATTGCCGTAGTTTGTCGGACTCTGATACAAAATCTCGTACGGCATCCCAGTAGTTCTGTTTCAGTAAATATTGCCAGAGAAAAAAGAAAAAATGTGTTTGATGAACTCGAATAATCTGAGACAAACGATAAAGGAGTAAAGAAAAAAATTAATAAAGAAGAAAAATGCAAGTAAATCTCCAGATAAAAAATCAATCGCTAGAGATTCAACTAATAAACGCATGTGGCGGCCATGTTGGTGAACTAACAAGAGAAGCTAACATGGCATCTTTTACATCAATCATGGCGGTAATGACGTCACATGGAAAGGAAGATTGACCTGAGTTTCAGCTTTTCCTTATTTTAACGTGAACTTTAATTTGACATTTTTCTTTTACGTACCAAGATTTCTTTTTCACTTGTGCAACAGGTCAAAACATCAGGATTACGTTGTATCCTACACAAAATAATCTTTAATGACTCACCAGTGACTGTTAGAGTGACTTTAGCAGTTGTAGAAGTAATACCGTCTGTCGCAATGCACGCATATGATCCCTGGTCCTCGGCTCGCACTTGTGAGATGATCAATTTATCGCCTTGTTGGATCATGCGCGAGGGAAGGCCATGTGAACCAATCTTACTCCATACTATAGATGTCGGTTGACCATCAAACAGGCATGTCAGTTTGCCTCGTGTTCCACGCTGTAGTGTTTGTAATAGTTTATGATTGGTGCTGACTGTCAACCCTGCCACAGGACATTAGAACTTAGTAAACTATTGATCTTTATGACTTTGTTAAAAGAGAATCACAATTGAATTTAGGTAAAATGATTTTAAAAAGGTTTATTAAGGACATGTGATATACGTATGTGCTACTTATTTCCCCCTCCTTTCTTATTGTCATCTTAAGGAAAAACGTATCAGTGATAAGAAATATTACACTTGTGCAAGATCTCGATGCTTTCTGTTTCGCAGCTAAACGTTTACATTAATAATTAGGTGAATACATCGCCTTTCACAAGAAATACAACATCCGAAGCCTAACCAATTTACGATAGTTTACCGTGTTTGTCCTCTTATTTACCACGTGTTGCGTCATCGCATTGTAAACATTGTTGTAGATCACCACTGAAATGTTGACCATTAGATGAAGAAAAACGTGGTAAATACGAGGACATACCACGGTAAAATGTCGTAGATGTTTTTTACAACAAAAAACTCAAAGCGAGCAGGGCCAAGAAGACAAGGAAAATTGCGGGACAAGAACGATATCACGCAATCAATCTTGCGTGACCGATCACGTAATCTACCGCGGTTTGTCCTCTTATTTCCAATGCCGGGCAATCAACCAATCAGATAACGACAAACTGGGCAGTTGTTGTAAAAAACTATTATGGTTTTCGGTGTGAATCAATATTGCTTTTTAATGTTTGTAAATGCGCGAACAACTTGAGTCAATTCCAGCTTCTAATTCCAAATATATTTCTTACCCCTTCTCCCGCCAGGATTACATGGTCCCCTGTACATTGCCTTTATAGTCTGGCCAATTCTACATGCTGTACGGTACATCTCACACATGCTGGGGTACGGTATCGAGTCAGAACCACACACTTCCTCCGATGATGAAGCAGGAAGACAACCGGGGGGGCACACACACCTGGGAACATTGCGACTATCGCTTATGCAAACCTCTCCCTGGTGAGGACATTTGTGTCCCGTACACGGATCTGGTAGACAGAACAAAAAGTAGTCGTATTTATTCTATAAATTTGCAAAGAACGCACGCAATACGTAAAAATACGCAAGAAATATGAGACCGTATTGGGGAAATAAAAATAAAATGGCTTCCTAGATGCCCGGTTTTTTTTTGCAGATTTATATAATGAAAAATATATTGTTCACCAGCGAATACGACTCGGTAAGTTTACTCGTCATTCGCATTTTGGCTCATTTATGACTGGTAAAAATACACAGTCGTATCAGTTGGTTACTAATACCCTCTATATAGAGCGGTCAATTGAGTGCCGTAAAACAAAAACCAGTGAGCCAATCACAGGAGAAAGTAAAAACATCAATGAACCAATCACGAACTAAAGTAATTCATGATTGGTGTTACTTCACCCAATCACGAGGCAAAGTAAACGCAATCATGGATAACTAACCAATCAAACTCGAAAGCAAATACGTTTCGGCACTCAATTGAAAACCGCTCTATTGCACTTTACCGAATGATGTTGAATGATTTTCTTTTTTACTGAAATCACCTAAAACTATAAAAACAAAATAAGACCTACCTCTGTCCTTCGGTATCGCTACTGCGCAGTAGTAGTTCGTTCCACAGTCATAAATACAACATTTTAGGTTCCCAGGACATTCACTGTCACTGTTACAGGCTTTTCCAGGATCCTTACATCTGAGCTCTTGCCACCACACACACCGGCCGGGCTTGGTGTTTGATGGCGTTTGATATGGAGGCTCGTAGAAAATTCCTGGTATACAGTAATGGTTTTAATCAGACAACACACCGCATATTGCAACGAGAAATAAGTTTTGGAGATTGAATATCTTTTGAACTACGTATATAAGAAGATGCTAGCACATACGTAAAAGGGCTGTGTACATTTTGCGTTTGATTTGCTACCCGGTCGATAGATAGATAGATAGATAACTTTATTTTTACTCGGATTGGTGAAGCTGTTTTGGCCTCTAGCATTACAATTTGCCAATATGCCGAGAGAAAAAAATGGTAATAATAAAATTAACATTAAAACCACTAGGCTAGACTAATAGAAACTACTTTAATTTAATTGTTACTCTAAATTTGTTTACTTAATTACTCTAATTGCATATATACCTATTACTAATTCTGATTTCTTATACTGATTATTAATTTCTGATTGCTAATTACTTAGTACTAGTAACCAATAGATTTAATTCAGCAATGTAACATAACAGAGTCAGGAGGCTTCTCTTATATTTACCCAAGAGCTACTAATATTAGCTGATTGGTGCATAAGAATAGCTATCACAGAGAAGATCTAAATTATTACTTTTAGGTCAGACTGTTAGTTTACAAAGCATATTAACCCTTTGACTAATGGACGCGTTTGGGCTCAATTGGTGAAATGCAGAGTGCTAACTCAACCCTCCCCCCTCAGTTCCAGTTTGGTTAGCCCGGGATAGTTAAATATTGCTGACTTAAAAAAGTCAGCAATATTTAACTATCCCGGGCTAACCAAACCAAGAGCTCAAACTTTCCCCATGATGCCATTCGGCAGAACTCTACGGACTCGTCGGCGGTAAGTATGCTTTCTTCTGTAGGATTTCCAACCCAAATGTGCTCTAATTTTGGACAAATAAGCCACTGTAAGAGAGCTAGAGGACATCATTAAGTATGATGACGGCTGAAAAGTACTTGGTTTGCTTTTAGTAGGCCTTGTGGGGGGTTTTACAGGATTTTTCTGTTGTGTTTCTTCTTTGAGACACATGAAATAATTATTCACTGAAATCCTTGGAATTATGCAGTTGGTGATCTTTTCCCCCTGCTCAACCTATCAGGATGTTTTTGTCACTTTAAAGCAACGGCTTGAGTCCAAATCACCGCTCTTGGTTGTAGGGGTAAACGACTTATAAGAAAAATCCTACAGGGGTCCCAGAGGGGATTTGTTGTTGATTACCCAGCATGCAATTGGAGGTGGGAGCAGGAAAACATGGTGGAGAGAAGTGCAGCGTTAAGAATAGCATGTTTCACAGTCGCTTGGTGTATTTTGTGCAAAATAAGCTGGTGGTTGGAAAGGTTAAAGAAGGTACTGTAACGACTGAGTGCTGGTTTTGTGTTTGCTTTTGATTTCAAGTGTGAATGGGAAGGTTTTTTTAGGGCCTATTTTCAGCTCCTCAAAATTCGTGAAAATCGAAGAAACGAAAAACGATCTCCAAAACAAATGAGATTTTCTCCAAAGTGGGAGAGTCAAGCGATCCCGGTTACAGCTGTGGCTTTGAAGTCATTCATCTCTTCAAATAATACCGCAACATCGTATTTCCAGCATGTCTAGGTTTGATGCAATAATTTTTCCCAGGTACATGCTTCATATTGGCCGCTTTTGGCCGCTCTAGTAGTGAAAGGGTTAAAGGTGAACTCTATGAAGCAAACAAATGTTTATACGTCATCAGAAGCCTCAGAAAAGAAGGACACAGGAGATCGATCATCTTAGTTAAAGCCATCGTCCTTCCCAACTAAGATCACTTATGGATATCCAGTGAACCTGATTTGAATTTAATTTAATTCATGACCCCCCGAAACTATCCAATATCTTAAATCGGCATTTTGCTTCATGTGGACATCGTCTGGCCGCTAAGTTACCCCATTCTAAGAAACATTTTTCGGACTATCTTAGAAATGATAATCATACCCCAGTCTCAGCAGCTGAAATTGTATTGGAGATATTAACCATGCTCTCTAATAAGTCTCATGGCTTATATTCTTGCCCGACACGTATCTCAAAATGCGCAAGAAAAAAATTAAGTAAACCTTTAGCTGATATTATTAATATATCTATTGAGCAAGGAAATACAAAAAAAAACTGAAAAATTGCTAAAATTATACCACTGTTCAAATCTGAGGATGAAACTGACCCGAATAACTATCGCCCAATATCTCTGTTATCTCTATTCAAAAAGATTTTTGAAAAACTTATGTATCAGCGGCTGCAATCTTACCTCCATATGATTCGCAATACGGATTCGGAGAAAAACACTCTACCCGACATGCAATTCTAGATATTGTCAACAAAATTCAAACCAATATGGTCAAGAAAATGTTTTCTGGCGGTATATTTATTGATTAAAAAAAGCCGGCGATACGGTAGCCTGCGTACAGCATCCCCTACTTGAGGGAGAACGGCGATTTCATCGTTTCCGTTTCTCCCCATGTAGGGTCTGCGACTCAGAGCCCAAAACCGTGTCCGTGACGTCACTTCCAAATTTCTGGTAATTAGCTATTTATGCATAAACGAAGTCAAAACGAGATGGCGATTGAAATGAGATATCGAAGTGTAAAGTCCGTCGCAGAGGAAATTTCTCTCAAATTTGGAATCCCATCTCTCAAATGTGAACAGCTTAATGCTTTATGTAACTTTATTCGTGGGAAAGATGTGTTCGTGAGCCTTCCAACAGGCTGAGGAAGGTCACTGATATTTTCAACTGGCGGCCCCTTCAAACCAACTCGCGGCTAGGTTCGGGCTTTTGGAAGAAAAATGCATTTGTCATTGAAGTTACTCCGCTCGTTTATGCATAAATAGCTAATTACCAGAAATTTGGAAGTGACGTCGCGGACACGGTTTTGGGCTCTGAGTCGCAGACCCTACATGGGGAGAAACGGAAACGATGAAATCGCCGTTCTCCCTCAAGTAGGGGATGCTGTACGCAGGCTAGCGATACGGTTGATCATGACATATTATTAGGTAAATGATATCATTATGGTATAAGAGGTATAATATCATTATGGTATAAGAGGTATAGTTAATGACTGGTTTTCCTCATATCTCAAAGATCGCACCCAAACTACACAAATTGGAAACAGTATATCAAACAAAGAAACCACTTTATGTGGCGTTCCTCAGATCTGTCCTCGGACCTCTTCTTTTCTTGATCTATGTAAATGACATTACCAAATCCTCTAACATTTTAAACTTTTTTCTTTTTGCAGACGATACCAACTTATTGTATGCTAATAACAATGTAAAGACTGTCGTAAACAGAGAACTCGTAAATGTTTGTGAATGGCTCACTGCTAATAAACTGACCCTAAATATAAAAAAAATAACATTATCATTTTCCGTCCATCCAAAATGAATATCAGCCTATGATTAAACTATTTAATAATGACTCCAATACGTTTCAACCTCTTGAATGTAAAGACCTTGGAGTCCTAAAATAAGTATTTGAATTTTTAGTGAGCAGAAATTTATACATCATTTTGTTATTTAATTCAATTTTATCCATTTTATTTTCCTGTTGTCAATTTTTTATGCCTAGTCTAGTTTTATATATTCTTCAATTTTTATACTTAAATGTAGCTAGTTATAGATTAGTAGTTTTTAGATTTTAATATTGTATATGTAGGACGTAGAGCTTTTTATCACTGTTTATTAACGTTGCTATTATGTGTTATCCTCGCTAAATAAAGTCTTTATTATTATATTATTATATTATTATGGTAAAACTGTTGGCATCATTGCAAAACTACGGTATTTTGTACTCCTCCATACACGTTTCAGTATATATAGATCGCTAATTCTACCTTTATATAGATCATTCAAGATTAGAAGCACAAAGGCGTTCATTTTCAAGAACAGGTCCAATTATTTGGAATTGCATTCCAACATTTGTACGAAACGAACGCAAAAAGGTTTTTACAACGAAGATACTTAAAACAATATTAGAATATGAGGATGACTATGCTGATGTACCCATGATAATTCAGAAAATTCAGTCCAAATAATTATTAATTAAAGCTTATTCGTTCTTCTTATCCTTTATAGTTACTTATTACCCTAAGTTTTTCTTTTTTCTTTCTCCCTTTCCTTCTCCGTCCTTCATTCCTTGAATTAATAAATGTATTAATTGTTTCTGCTGTTTAATTATCTACGGCCCGCCACGAATAGCTTTAAGCTATTTGCGGGTCAGTGTAATTGTAATTTTATGTTTGTAAAATAAAAAGGTTTGTTGTTGTTGTTGAACGTCGTAGAGCGTTTCCTCAAACGATGCCAAAAACGGTGCTATACATTAGAGTTAGTTATGATATAAAATTATGACTACTTGAAAAAGGTGATCGTAATTTGTCTGCTAAGATAAGAGCCAACAAGCGTCAGCCAATTTTTTCTGAGATCTATTAACAGTCTGTTGCATATAAGCAACACAGAACGTTTTAAGAGTAGCTTTATTAATAGATTAGCATTTAGATGTAATTAGCATTACATTAGTATACAATACATTTTAATATACTTTTAGTATTGTATATTAATATTAATAATAATAAATATATTATTACTATTATTATTATGTCAAATGAAAGTAGACCGCAAACATTTCTAAGTATTATGTCTGGAATTTCAAGGCGCTGTCTGCCAAAGGCATTATTAATCTTTGGCACACAGCTTGCTGAAGGAGTCTTGCACGAGACCATCTACCAGTCGCAACAATAACATTCTGAAATGAACCGATTTATTTTCAACAGGAAAGTGCAGTTACAAAATAAAAATTCCCTAAGCAAGGTAATTGAACTAGGGTATTCATAGGATGTCATGAAGCCATCAGTACTGTACTATACGTAAATCGACGACACATCAGCAGTTCAATTTTCACACGCGAGCTATATGTATAAGGATAAAGGCCATGTACCTTAAGGCACCAGTGTTTTACCACCCATCGTAAAATATCCTGTTTATATCATCCCTTGCTTCCTACCTTTCCAGTACAGTGGAACACCGCTATCTCGAACTCGGTTATCTCGAACTCCCCGCTATCTCGAACTAAAACTCATTTCCCTTGGTTTTGCCCCTGTTATTTCAGTTATTTACTATGGGCTATCTCGAACTCAGTTATCTCGAACTCCCCGCTATCTCGAACTGTTTGTGATTTACCTTGGCACAAATCGACCCTGGCTATTGATGGTGACCGGAACTGAGCTTTGTCAGCAGACTGCTGTAACCACCCGCATTAATTTCCTGTTACAGCTGTTACAGTGCAAATCTTTATCATTTAAATTACATTTTAACAGGAAATTAATGCGGGTGGTTACAGCAGTCTGCTGACAAAGCTCAGTTCCGGTCACCATCAATACAACAATAACTGTTCAACACAGCAGGACGTTACACTGAGCTTCGCATTGAGCACAGAACGATTGCATTCTCGCGATTCTTGTTGAGTTCTTTATTACCGCTTCTGTCTCTAGAAATTAAAAGAGCAATCAACTCGCAAGCAAGTCTTTATGCATGTTGCTTGCCCAACTCTTCTTTCAAAATGTCCACAAATCTTCTCTGTCCATGAAATGGTAGTTTGCAGGGAACTTGCATTCCTTCTCCGTCTCCAACAGTGCAAGAACTGCGGGTATCTGCTCTTAAAAAGTAGACAATTGTTTTTGCGAAGAGTCCGTGTTACCGGCCTCTTTTCAAGTGCCCTACAACTTCTGTTCTTATTGTAGAGACGAATATCAGTGGGTTTATCGTACTTCTGATGCAATTGTTTTTAATAGCAATTGTATTGAGTTAATAATTAATTTCTGATATTTAACACTATTTTCCATTTCCCTTGAGAGTTCGAGATAGCGGGGTTCCACTTATTTCTTTAACTCTTTGTCGTCCGATCGTGTGTGAGCTCAATTGGTGAAATCCTGAGTGCTAACTCAACCCTCCCCCCTCAGTTCAAGTTTAGCTAGCCCGGGCTAGTTAAATACTGTTGACGTTTTAAGCCGAGGGCTCAAACTTTTCCCACAATGCCATTTGGGAGAATTGTGTTCACTCGTTGACGGTAGGTATGGCTGCTTCGGTAGGGTTTCTAATGAAATGTGCTCTAATTTTGGAGAAATATGCCACTGTCAGAGAGCTTGAAGACATCATTAAGTCTGAGGATGGCTGAAATGTACTTGGTTTGCTTCTAGTAGGCTTTGTGAGGGGATTTCACAGGGTTTTTCCGTTGTGTTTGTGCTTTGAGACACAGGAAAAAATTCTTCAATGAAATCCTTGGAATCCTGCAGTTGGCAGTCTTTTAGGCCCCTGCTCAACCTATTAGGATGTGTTTTTGTCACTTTAAAGCAACGGCTTGAGTCCAAATCACCGCTCTTGGTTGTAGGGCTCCACAGCCTCCACTACCGGAGTCCCAGAGGGGGGGACCCCTTGTGATTTTTTGTCCATTACCCAGCATGCAATTGGAGGTGGGAGCAGGAAAATGTGGTCGAGTGAAATGCAGTGCAAACATCGGCGTGGTTCACCGTCGCTTGGTGTGTTTTGTGAAAACAAACCTGCTGGTTGGAAAGATTAAACAAGGTACTGTAACGACTGAGTGGTTATTTTGTGTTTGCTCTTGATTTCAAGTGCGAATGGGAAGGTTTTTTTGAGCCGATTTTTAGCTCCTTAAAATTCGTGAAAATCGAAGAAACAAAACGATCGCCAAAACAAATGAGCTTTTCTCCATAGTGAAAGAGTCGAGTGATCCCTGTTATAGCTCGGACTTTGAACCCATACATCCCTTCGCATAATATCGCAACGTCGTCTTTCCAGCATGTCTAGACGGACTTATACGTCTCCTATTTACAGGCTCGGAAGCTTACCAATAAAAATAGAATTAATGGGGTATTCCAGAATAAGAATAGATGGAATAGACTCTGGAAATACCTGGTTCAGGCACACTTTGCAATGAAACCTACAAACTCTTGCTGACATATGATATTCATTATAGCTGTTGTTTACCATACACGGCCCTACGCCAGCTTAAGGTTAAAAATTCTGCTGGTCCTGATAAGATGGAAAGAATTTGCTTATGTTTATAACTCTTCCCTTGAACAAGGATACTTCTCTACACAGCTGAAAGAAGCCATAATTGTCGCGCCTTCACGAAATTGCAATCCCCATAAATCCATTGAAAGTGACTTATGACCTATTTCTTTTACCTCTCCCGTGCTTGCTGAAGCCGAGGGAGATTCGGAACCGGCAACTCATTCACTGCATTATTTCATCGAATGACATTTTCCGATGTGGTTTGTTCCCTTTCTCCGATTTATGTTGAAGATCAATGTCAAAATAACAAAGAGAAATTAAGACAAATATATAGATACTTTCATACTTTATGTCACAATCATACCCTATTCCATACTAAAAAAGCAAGATTAATAACCATATTTAAGACATATTTAAGACAGCTCGAAAACCACACCAATATTTGGAGCCCCGGCCCAGAGCCCGATTGTTCGAATACGGAAGCCCAGTTTTTATTTTTTGCATTTCTCAATTTCAAATCGCTGCTTTTGGATTTTGTTTGTCGTGCTTTCAATTCCAAATCGCTATTTTCTCTTTTTGATTTTTGCTTTTTCGATTTTGTTTTTACGTTTTTCAATTTCAAATTCCAAATCGCTATTTTCCGTTTTTGATTTTTGCTTTTTCGATTTTGTTTTTTTGTTTATCAATTCCAAATCGCGTTCTTCGGATTTTGAATCGTTGTTTTCTTACAATTACAGTTTCAAAAACAAAATCGGCGAGTCCAAAAACAAAAACAGAATCCATGAGTTCAAAAACAAAATCGGTGAGTTAAAAAAAAATCGATGAGTGTAGACCATGATGCTCTGCGGCCCGATAGTAAAGATGGCGGACGGAGAAGGCGAAAAAGCGCATGCTGTTACTCCTGGTACGTACAGTGTTTTGTTAGTACATGTAAGTTATTATTATGGATTATGTAATCGATAAGGTCCTTATCAATTCCCAGAGATGCAGACATTCTTAATTGACCAGGTGAAAAAGTCGAAATCAAATGAAATAATAGTGGAATATACGATCAGCGGCCATCCCGAGGGGGCGGCCCCTGGGCACCCAGGGGCATTTGTCACAGCAGCCATGACAAATACATGCTAAAACCCCTCGGGTAGGGCAGAAAATTGTGACAAAAAACCCCACCCCTGGGGCAACCTGGGCACCATATTATAAGTATTAGAAACTAAACGTTTTAGAAGTGTCAAAAATCTCCTAATATTATCCTTTATTTCTTTGTTCTGTCTTCCGACAGTGGATGGCTTAATTTAATCTCTTAATTTGAATGATAATGATATGACTTACCTCAAGGACAAAGAAATCGAAGAACGTCGATCAATCGAGCGAGTCCTGTGGCGAAAACCGCTGAACGTTGAGACATCAGATTACGTGCAAACCCCGTGGGTATGTCCCCGGGGTATTTTGACGAAAACGCAAAAGCGCTCTAATGTCCCGAGTGTGGGGCATGTTTTTGCTACAAATCCGCTGCTAAGCCCCTGGGTTGCCCATGGGTTGCCCGGGGGCCGCCCCCTCGGGATGGCCGCTGATACCCGCATAAGCTTAACTTAAACTTCACTTTTAGCTGTTACGTTTACGTAGGATACTATTAAAATATTGGAAAACTAAAGTTCACAGTCAGTGTTAATGGTCACATATTAATCATTTAGTATTAGCACCTTGAAGAGACGACTGAGGGCCCTTGTTATTTGCCGGCATGTAAACGTGCCTCCGAATGACATAATTCTGGATGCACTACATGTCAGGACTCTTACAGTTTTAAGTGATGTTGTAGAGGGGATATATGTATTTCTGAGATATCCTAAATTATAAGGTATAAAATTTACAGTTAGGTTCCCAGTTAGAACCCCATTGAGGTTCCCCAGTTAACATTCCCATATTGGATCCCATGTTACTAGTAATAGATAAAAAGCAAGACAGAAATAATTTAAAAAAATATGGTTATTAACCCTTTCACTCCCGGATACAGTTGAGCTGAATTGGTAAATGTTGAGTGTAAAATTAACCCTCCCCCCTCAATTCAAGCTTGGCTAGCCCTGGGTAATTATGCACCACTGAACTTTTAAGCCAAGGGCTCAAGCTTCCCCACAATGCCATTTGGGATAATTCTATGGTGCCATCCAGGTACGTTTGGATCTGCTATAGGGTGTTTTAAATTAAATCTGCTCTAATTTTGGACCAATAAGCCAACTTCAGTTAAGAGAGCCAGAGGACATCATACACTGATCCTGATATGTATGAAAAAACTGGTAAAAAATTACAGAAATGACTTCTTCAATATTAGAATGGTAAAAGGTTGGTTTGGTTTAATGCTCTCAACATCTATTATCTTCTAAATTTTTATTTCCATTGTTCTCTCAAGCTTTTAGTTCCTACATGTATATTTGTTCTCTCTCTTTCATTTCTGATCTTAATTAAGGTGATATTATCCTGCTATTTATCTCAGTCTCAATAGGTAGTGGTCAACTTGTAAGCTTTTGCTACTTTGACCACTATGCACAATTTACTTATGAAGCCTTTTTCTCCCTTAATTATTTACTACCCCTTTTTATCATAATATTACTCAGTGTAATTTTAGTCCATCATTAGTGTGAAATAAAAAGAAATCTGGAAATTAACTTTATTATCCTTTCTTTCAAGAGTGAAATTGATGGTCCTGGTGTAAACATTGGCTACAGACACATGCATCAGCGATTATGGCTACAACACAATCTTCCATTGTTTCCACCTGGCAAAGAAGAAAATAACATTTCATTCCCTTTTAAAGAGACGTCTGTCTGTATAGTAAAAAAAACTTGAATATTACTATACTTTGGATATTAATCAACGGCTTGATTTTTACATAATGCCATTCATAGTAATGATGTGTACCAAGTCATGTGTTTGGTAAATCCCAATAAAGTGTAGGCTATGCAGAAACAAGTTTGCAGAAAGAGGGATTTATATGTACAATGTATCAGTTGTAAGTATATGCAACCCAATGGGTAGTAAATAATTAAAGGAGAAAAAGGCTTCATAAGTAAATTGTGCATAGTGGTCAAAGTATCAAAAGCTTACAAGTTGACCACTACCTATTGAGACTGAGATAAATGGCAGATTAATATCACCTTAATTAAGATCAGAAACGAAAGAGAGAGAACAAATAAATATATGTATATATATATCTAGGTATCCGGTAACCTTAACTTGAATGTCGTCCGGGCCCTTTTTGCCTGACGCGGCCCAGATAGTTTTGCTACTCTAAAATCCGAGTTGAAATAAAGTTGATGATGATCATGCGGATGATCGCTAGGATAGCGCTACATCTGTAATTGTAATCTGTATCTCTCGTCGCTTCTGGGTCACTTTACAGTGAATTTCAGCAAAATTTGTGAAAAAGCCTTTTTTGTAAACTTTCCCATTTTAATTAACATTTATCAAGACCTTGACTGAATTCGTTCTGTTCTGACTACTGCCATAGTGTTCTGTTCTGGAATAATCTATTTCGTGCCCAAACATTTCCGATGGTCTTAATCTTGTTTCACAGACAATAATATTATTTATTATGTTGGATGGGTGATACCGGATGGAATGATCCTGGGGTTGATTGGCAATCATCATCATAGCCGTGATTTTCATTAAGGCGTGCGAAGATATACATGTATGTTACACGATAAAAAAAGGAAATAAAAACCACTTTTAGTCGTTTCTCTTTTAGTGTAAAATTGGCGTTATTAAAGCCAAGGAATAGTGGTTTTCTTAATATATACATGTAATCAATATCTTGGCCCCTAGGGTAATTACTGTGGAGTTTCCTTTTCTGACACAAATGTCATTATTGACATTTGCGATTACTTTGACGGATACTTAACAGAGATTGCACCCGTTCATTTAACGTTCGGCCAAACGTGGCAAGCTAGCAGCTCATAGCTAGATTATAAATATTCAAAATATAATTAATAGGAGAGGTAGAGTCAATTTTCTCGGTTGGATTTAGAAATCCAGTCCTGAAGATTCGCTAGTAATGTTCCGAAAACATATCAGTTCCTCAAATTAAATTTTAATGGAAAATATAACTACGGATAAAAGGAATATTAAAAAGCATATGTTTCCTAATTGGATACCTAATTATCGGCGCTCGAGATTAGTGAAACTAAGTGACACCGCAGGTCTCGTTGCAAAGAAAGCTGTCATTTGGCGCCAGTGTGTCCTTGACGGCCTTTTTGGTAAAATTAATGGAACTAAGGGATTAAAAATAGCGACATATCTGATTATATTGTGGTCAGAATCGTAAATCCTACGGATGTTCTCCTTATGCTTAAACATATATTATTTGTATAGGGCGTTCTCACAAAAACCTATACTTAGTCTTTAACGTAAGTTAAAGTTAGTTTTACTACTTTTACCGAGGAAAATCCTCTTTAAATCAATGCACTTCTATCTTGTGCGTTTCAACTGAGTTATTTTTATATTCTAAATGTGTCTTTGACGATATTTTACCTGGCAGCAGTTATAGTCTCTTGCCCAAGGTAATACTAGTTTAGTAATTACTGGCTTGTCAATTAATCTTAATCTTAATGTAGTTTTGCATCCTGTTGTTATCTTCTGATAACACGTACAGATTTAGCAGAACTTCTGCATGTGAAGGTTGTGCAAATTCACGCGAACAGCGAATAACACCTCCTTGAACGTATATCATTTTGTTTATTTAGTCATTGACTAGAGAGAACTTTCACCTTCTTGAATTCGCTTGTTTTCGATTTTAACCTAGATATTTCTTCTTGGACAGTTAAGGTTTTGTAATTCTAAAATTCGAGATTGGGGTCACAAAAATACAGTAACTGTATGAAAATGTCTACTCCAATCTCGACTTGGTGTCATTGTCATGGGCATTAGAGCGACGAAATTGGATTTCAAACTGCAACCCATATATTTAAAAAGAAGAAACAAAGGAAGCCTAATATTAGGGACCTTAAGCAACCAGGACGGCGACGGCAGTGACGACGGGACGTAGAAAACATTTTCTCCCCGAAATTTGGTATTTACTATTTCCCATGCACGTTCACCTTGAATTGTTTTTCGCAACCAGATTTTTGAAAAATATAATGACTATACAGTTCCGTTCACGCCGAACGAAAAATGGTTTGATTTACTTTCTTACGTTGGAGTTGTCTTTAAAACGTACAATTTGGGGTTTTCACGTTGTGTTTTTGCAGAGAACGGTGGAAATGTAGGCGACTGCGTTCATTTTCACGTGCAGTTATTGTATTTTGTAATTAAAGCTATTGTTTTATGCCGTCTTCCTAGACGTTGCCGTCGTGGTTGCTTAAGGTCCCTAATAGCTAGGTCAGGACACGGCCTCGACACTCGCATAATCCACGAGTCTTCTATATTCTATAGAATCTTCAAATTAGCAAATTAAACTATGCAATTCTTGGTGGTCGGCAAAAAATTGCCTCAAGAAATAACTGATATTAGTAAAATATTTTTAATGTTGTGTATAGAGCAGGTAAAACATAGAAATGACCGAAATTTTAGAGTAATAGAGTACTTTGTAACCGAGCTGTCGGACAAATAATATTCGAACAATTTAGTGTAATTAGTATGCGGCGGCCATGTTGGTGTACAGCTTTGGTACACCAAGATGGCGGCCGAAAACGTACTCTACAAATAAAGCTGTTTTTTACATCAATATGATTAGCGTTCACTTCAAAACATTTTAGATATTAATTTTAAAGGTTAATCAAGTCTTGCCATTTTAAACTGGCCAAAATATATGGATTTTCATGACATTTAGGAAACTTATTAAACTCTTGTGAAAGGAGCCTGATATCTTATCCGAAAGATTGAAGAATTCAGGAGATGAGTTAATCATGTAAATTGTTTTGGTCACTTGGGCTTTGGAATGGGTGGTTGTTTGATCTAATGGCAGCAGATTTACAATGTATCGTCCATCAGCTTTCACGTATAAATTGTGAATGACACGTTTAAGCATCGGTTTGATAAGCTCAAAATCACATTCAAACTAATAGAAACTTAAAAACTAATGGTCTAGCTTTATTAAAGTCTCTTCAGTGTAATGAAACTACAGAAGGGATGGCGAATGGTAAATATAAGACTTTCCGAGACACCGAGACTTGCGTTTCTAAATAGGAGCCGAGACTTTAGGTTCAATGTGTAATTTCGAGACGAACCAAGAAAAAGGAGTTACACTGGTAAACGAGACTTCGAGACTCATTTGTAGAATCCGACATATCGAGAGATCCAGAAATGTGATACCAGAAACTTTGAGATTTCGAGAAATGCCATACTTAGGATCAGGTATGAGTTAGGAACAAGCTAATGATTAACGCTGCGTCTGTGTACGTTGCTTGTGTCACTAGTGAAACCAGGCTTTAGTATCCGAGGAGTATTTATTCGAATAATCAGAACATTAAAAATAATTATTTGACAGAAAATCAGGAATTGGTTGAAAAGCGAATAATTCACGCAGTTGTACAATGCACCATCGTGGAAGGGAGGTTTGCCAATTTGGAAACAATTTGGAAAATGCCCATTAGGTTAATTGAGCTATATCGAGGTGTGTGACCTCTGTTCTTTACATGTGACAGCTAATAGTTTAATTGAAAGTCTTTTCTAGATTAGCTAAATAAGTCGACTTCTGTTTTACTCTGACCAAATTACAAATCTCGGATGATTCATTGGGAAAGACATTTTTCATGTCTACACGCAAAGAGACATGTATTCGACTCCACGTGCTTTTAATGCGCCGAACGCAATATCGAAACAAAAGAAATTAGGCGGCTTCTTTTGATCTAATTAGAAAGAATCGGGCCTTATTATACTCAACTCGTCGACGTATCTAGGTATTGTTCTAGGGGGGCTTTTGATTTTCACTGTACTCCTCAAATTAGTGAGTTTCGAGCTTATTTGATATTCTGTTTTTGGAAGTCCTAATATTAATTATCTCCGGATTGAAAGCAAACTAACGGCGGCGTCTTCTGACAGTCTGGATAGACTGTAGACACAACATTCGTACTTGTCACTGGCAAACAGACTCTTACTGAGTGGAACTTCTACTTCTACTTGGATTATCTGGATTATCTATCCACAATCATCCACAAAGACTAACGCCATAACGTGGATTGTGCTCGTGCATGTAAAATAAGAGTACAATAATGGTAACGTGAAGCGCAATAACAGCTAGTGCAGTGTAATAAATAGCTATAACATACTCAACAAAATATCTGAATTATGATTGGTCAATGACGAGTGCATCTAAAGGTTATTGAGTGCACAATCGCATGCTCTATGCACCAGTGCCTCATCCTCTGCTTATGCTAGGCCGCTTTGGAAGTCCGTTTTCCTAAATCTTGGCCTCCCTTCTGCGGACATCGTTATTATTTACTGTACACTGATTAGACCTGTCATAGAATGTGCGTGTGTCGTGTATGTCAGCCTTCCATTATACCTATCTAATGCTCTGGAAAATATCCAGAAAAGGGCATTGTCCATCATTTTCCCGCGTATTGCTTACGACGAAGCATTGGAAAAGGCGGGTATTCTCACTCTAGCCGATCGTCGAGTAGTGGCGTGTAAGAAATTTATAAGTAACATTCCGAGTAATATCATCTACCCCCTAATATATAACAGAGTAATAAATTTTATTTATTGTAGTTTATATCTTTTGAAAAATTGCACTGATGAAGAATCAAGTGGCCTTCCGGATCCGGCCTTCCTCGAAACCCTAAACATCCTAGCAGCGTATGTTACAGCTGATGAGGAGGAAACGGTTCTATAAAGAAAATCGAAGCGGGCGAAATTTCGTGTTGTCTACGCTTCGTCTGAGGTACTATTCAGATTTAGATTCGGCTAGCATTTCTATTTTAAAATGTAATCTGCAGTTGAATTTATGCCACTGGTCTTGAAAAACATCCATATTTTTCAGTCGCTCCAGGAGGTCCCCAGACTTGAAATACAGTGTACTTTGTCGATAGCAATCCCAACGAACACTCTTCATCTCCACCAACCACCGACAACATGTACTGAATACCAGTCGTAAACACCACAAAACTCCAACTGTGAGACTCGCCCGCTTCGATTTTCTTCATTAGAGCCGTCTCCTGCTGATCAGCTGTAATCGACACATTGCTGGGATGCTTAGGGTTTCGAGGAAGGCCTCTTGGTCCTTCATCAGTGCAACATGTGAAGAGACATAAACTACAATAAATCTGATAAATGCTTTCCGGGACAAACAGACCGTACGCGGCGTGATGGCGATATTTTCACAAGTTCACTCGCAACGAGTGGAGCCATTTGAAAAATCAAGGATTTCCATAACCCGTAGGCAAGTTTACAAAAACATTTCTCCTTGATAAAATTCCAGAAGTGATTACTCTTGATGTGGATACAGCTTTTCCACACGAAACAATGAACGACAATTTTAATAGCGTGAAATGATTGCACATAATTATAGAATCACTACCGCGATTTCGGGGGACGTCACTGGGCAGCATTACCGGCTAATGAATTCATACGTCTCTCTCGGGGGGTGGACCCTGGAACGAACTGAGGAGGAGCTAGGGAAAGAGGTGTAGTTAAAAAATGTTTAATCTTTTTTTTTACTTTTTCCAAAACAATTGACCTATATCACTATGACGTCATATCAAAACAATCTATTGTTTAAACGCTAAGGATCACGGTCGTGGGAGGGGGACAAAACAGGGACAAAACAGCAACAACACAAAGGAAATCGCTATCAAATGCATTTTGAAGAACGTAGAATAGCGCTAACAGCCACCAAATACGGTAAATATTGTGGGATAAACATTGATACAGCTGATATCTGGAAACCAGACAATTCGAAGCCGGTTAAATTTTCCTCAGCAGAGCAGATTTAGTTCAAAATTCTATTGTTCAAGTCGATTCTGTCCCCCTCATAAACAAGCCGTGACGTCATAATGATATAGGGTAATTGGGTCGATCGATCGGGCGATGGTAAACGAAACATTTTATTGGGATGGCTTTACTTGCTAATAATATTCATCGGCGTATTTGTGCTTTTTGTCGTGTTATTTTGATTCAGTTTTCAACTTCTCTCTCTTTGTTATACGTTGTTGTAACAGTTTGGAAAGACCGCCGCCTCTCAAGTCAATCGAATTAATGAGTTCTGGTTGGATATAGTTTGTTCACATCCGAGGTATTACACGATTTGGCACTGGTGTTTAGCATAAATATAGCTGCTGTCAGCCAACCAAATTCGCGAAATCGTTGCATGTACATTAGTACAATAAAAATACAGTAACATTTAGATAGGGTACTCTCATGATCTACGTATACACGTAGAGGGGAGCCAGGGTGGTGCAGTGGTTAAGCGCTTCACCTCTCACCTCTGTGGCCCATATTCGATTCCCGGACGCGGCGCGGCATATATATATGTGAGTTGAGTTTGTTGGTATCTCGCATTTTCTCCAGATTGTCCGGTTTTCCTCCCTCCGCATAAACCAACACGCTAAATTCCAATTCGATCTGTGAACTAGCCGGGACCTGGCTTTGATCAGACTCCATATTATTGTTTCAGGTCTCGTTAGCAATTCAGAGCCACACTGTCCTTTATGTTAAGTACACGTCTACCGCAATTCAATGTTTATTTCAACAACAGGGGGTTTAGCCACAGGGAACGTTTGTATATCCGTTTGTATTTAATTTTATAGGAAATTATACGAGGGTTACCGGAAGTATCGACTTCCAAAATGGCTAAGATACACATAAGTGAAACAAATTTATGTTTAATATTTCTTGTTCAAATGTGTATGTTCTTCGCGACACTTCCATCCTTTCGGTAATCCTCATATATTTCCCATAAAATTAAATACAAACAGTCGCAAAAACATATTATGTGGGTGCCCTTTGGTTTAGATTGGGCAGGAGACTGATATTGTTTTTGAGAAAATCTCTGTTAAGAGTTAAACATGAAAGAGGATTTAATTACGTGGTGATTTGATACAGAAACATGAAATAAAAATGTCTCACATAGAAAAAATACGTTTCCTGTATACATTTTAGAATCAACAAACGGGAGGATGGAAGAGAAACACACACAATCGGTATCTACCGAACACACAGCAACATATCCACCATTCCATCGAACACAGCAACATATCCACCATTACATTGAACACAGCAACATATCCACCATTCCATCGAACACAGCAACATATCAACCATTACATCGAACACAGCAACATATCCACCCGGCATTACATCGAACACAGCAACATATCCACCACCACATCGAACACTGAAACATATCCACCACTACATCGAACACAGCAACATATCCACCACTACATCGAACACAGCAACTGTGATATCCACCATTACATCGAACACAGCAACATATCCACCATTACATTGAACATATCAACATCACAGGGAGCCCAAGTGTAGTTTTTGTGTTATCAGTGTAATATATGAAATTGTAAAAATAAAGTTTGAATATTGTCTTTAAACTGTGTCTAGTGATTATTTATGTTAGTTTTGAACTTTTCCTAAAACAACCTCCTCTTCAAAATGAATGGAAACGGTGGAGAATTCATCTCGAAAATCGATTCCAGCAATCACAAGCTCCACAAAATTACAAATTTTATTCGCGTCAAATCGAGCTCAGACATATGCAGCACACAGTACGATAATTGTCTTACCTTTGTATGCATATAAAACGGTAACATAAACAGCTACTCGCGAAGCGAAGCCCAAACAACACTCAGCTAAACTTTCTCATAGCAGCCATTTTGAATGCGATTCACGAAAATCCGTGGCGTTGGCGCGGTCGTTCCTGGAGCCAAGGAGCATAATTGATTACCACTGGGAGGTGTAGCGCAATTGTTGACAGGAAAAATTCATATCCCGACACCACACTAGTACTGACAAATTCACGGACAAGAGGTCTCAGGGAAAACCCACCATTCCATCGAACACAGCAACATAGCCACCATTCCAACAAACACAGCAACACTTCACTTCAATTTTATTTCAATTCACTTTTATTTCAAACATTGAACATAACCAGGGTATCATTACATCGAGTCTCCAAATTAAAGATATTTCTTGGTACACGAAAACGAAATATGTCATCTGCCAATATTAATGACGGCTAAAGCTTTATGGAATAACATTCCTCAAATTTATTTTCCGAAGAAGTCGAGTTTGGATCAGAGGGAGTTATTTCCACTCGATAACTTGAGAGTGTTTTGCGCGTATACAGATACCTGTCTCATAAACTTCATGGCATGTCATTGGTTGCTTAGAGAAAGTTCTCATGACTAACAAGATATCATTTTAAATAGAGAATGACTCAAGTATTTCAACTGCCAACCACAGATAGAATCAGCAGAGACTAAATTACATTCATGTTTGACTTTCTTTGCAGTTTTAAAAACATCAAAAAGGTGAACAAAGCAGTTCAGTGTTGCGACAAAGCTGTAATAATTTTCCTATTTTGCTGTTCACCTATCCGTACTGTTCGAACGACAAATATTCTGAAATTAGGAGCATTCTTTAGTTTTGGTGTAAAGCCAAAGGAAATATAAATATAGCAAAGGATAAGTGGCTGTCAAATATGTTGTAACCACATAAAATGGTTCCGTCGAGGATAACAACATTCCATTCATTTCTTGATTTGGTTTTGAGGAAGGAACGAACTAGAAAGCTAAAATATATCAATCATCAATAAAGGCTGGAACATGCTTGCGTCATGAAAAGGGTGATCGATAAAGCTATAGTCCAAAATAGATTTGGAACACTTACAGTGTATACTGTTCAATGATCTCCTAGATAGGGCCAGTCAAGGAGGTCAAACTGAGGGTCACTCTCTTTTACCTTAAAGTGTACCACTTTATACATACAAACATAGTTTTCAATTAAATTTGAATCCGTTGCTTATGGTCGTTTGGAATTAATTACACATTTTGATGTTTACTTTTGCTCTTACAATAACAGATCAATGTATCAAGAAACAGGTGGTGAATATGTCGTTTGTAACATCGAAACTGCTATTAGTAAATATAAGTTATACATTACCTGCGTTTCATCATTATGGCTTTAGCCTGAGGAAATCAGACGCCGCAGCTCCACAGGCTAATGGTTTTAATACAGTTGCCGTTTTAATACCGGCACTCAGGAGTTATTATTAACAATGTCAAGTCGATATATATAACACATGCCAGTGGCGTAGGGAGAGGGGGGAGGGGGGAGGGGCAGTTGTCCCCCTCTGCCCAGTCCCAGAAGTGAGATTGACATAAGTTATCAATGAAAATGTCTGAGAATTCATCAATTTAATAAAGTCATTATCATCATTATTATTGAATTTTCTATACTATTAACTCTGATAATAAACTTGAAGGTACTTTCTATTAACCTTAGGAATTGGAAAATACATAAAACAAAAGTTACTGTCTCGCTCTACTAAATAGCGCATCATATCGCATAACTATGAAGAAGCAAAGACCGATACAACGTATAATTTTGAAATTAGTGGTACAATATTTCGGCTGGCCACACCAGCCTTCTTCAGGTACAATGAAGACAATTTACATTGGCGTATTTTTTAACGTGATACTGAGCTGTCATAAAACAGATTACAATATGATAGTTAAAATACAGATACCGGAATGAATTCCTTCGTTTAGGAAACAAGTTACCAGCCGTAGAAGTCTTTCGTCTTTGTTGCATTGGTATTGTGGGTCGTGTCTGCACTACCGCCTACTAACTCAAACGTAATTAGGGCGACGTAAGATACCAATTCATATGGCAAAATAAGCCACTAAAAATAACAAAAACAAATTATTGGATCAAAAGCAAAAGGTGGATTGAACATGATAAACTTTGCGGACAGGGAAAACGCTATTAAAAAATATTGGATTAAGAGACTAGAAAACCCTCATCCTGCCGCATGGAAAATAATTCCACTAAACATTTTATCTAGGTATAATAATAATAATAGGCCATATTTATATAGCGCCATATCACCACAGTCTCATGGCGCTTTACATTTTACTGACATATCCCGTCAGTGAATTTTTCGGACTGCTATTTTGGCGCCAATGGCAGCCACGCAGTTTACAATGTTGAGTGTGTGGTTAGTGCAATGGCCATGGTATGGAGGTGCACTTTAATGTAATTATGATTTAAAGGATTAGTTCTAGATAATCTTCCCAGCTTTTATCAAAAGATTTTACAAGATTGGTACGATCTAAAACGCCAAATGGACCAGCGATACGCACCAATAGAAATTAATGAAGAAATATTATGGAAGAACCGGAACATCTAAATAGAAAACAAAACTGTATTTTCCAAAGAATGGTTTCTAAAAGCTGTTACGTAAAGTGATGACTTGTATCGTGATAACAATAATCACTAACTTCCTTAATTTTTCAAAGTTCAAAACAAAGTTCAACATCATTCAATACAACTTTTACGACAACATCCAATTTTATTGCTTTCTGATTGGCTGTTCGCTATGTGCAATTTAACAAATTGAAGTTAGTTTTTTATGTGTCTGTCCTAATATTGACAATGATTTTCGTCATAACATGGTCAAAATAGCTGTGGATCCACGAGGCGTCTTCGCCGAGTGCAACAAAACACTTTTAGCTTCAAACGAGACTAACGAGTGTGTACAAACTGCCTTTCGAGTCGAAAAGTCCAAAACGTAAACACGTTTTCTGCTTTCCCGAACTCTATAAAAATACATAATCTACTCTAAACTGTTTGTTTCTACTTAAGAACGTTATGTAAATATCCTGAATAAGAGATTTTAATCACGAACTAGAAGATTATGTATTTAATTCAAGACCATTTCTCAGTTCTAGTTCTAAAAGATCGGTAGAACTGGTCACAAAGTCGATCACAAATTAGCCGAAAATGCTTTGTTCGACTCGAGAGAAAGCTCAAATTTTGACAAATGGCACCACACAAGGAAATTTGACTCACCGATTAACTTTTCCCAGTGATGAAAAGCTTTTAAAATCCTCATTTTCTTGATTTTTGGAACAGATGTGTACACAACCTGAATTCACAAATCTCTGCAAAACCCGCTTCGAAAGCCGGCCGCGCGTCTGTTAAAATATTGCATATGAAAATTAGCCAATCAGATTGCGAGAAAATTGGCGGTTGTTGTAAAATTAAGTACTGACAATGAAAATGACGTCACTCGCAAGCCGTGGTAGCTTTGCAAAGTGCTTTCACGATTCAAATAGCTGTTAACTTCTCTTCCAAAAACAAGAAAATGAGGATTTCACAAGCATTTCATTACTAGGAGAAGTTAATCGGTGAGTCAAACTTCTTTGTAGTGTGCCATTTGGAAAAATGTGAGTTTTCTCTTGAGTGGAGATTTGGTTCAGACTTTGTGACTAGTTCCTTCAGAAGTCTTGAATTATAACAAGACCTTTTCTGATACAGATGACAGAAGTTGATCGGTGAAAATAATCAAATTTCCTTGTATGCTGCCATTTGTCAAAGAAAACTTTCTCTCGGCACCGATAATTAGAAGTGTTTACGTTTTGACTTTCAATGTCCTTTTTCGACTTGAAAGCAGTTTATTACGCACTCATTTGAAGCTAAGTGCTTCGTTGTTGTAAAAAACAAACAAATCGTATACATTTTCCTATTGTCCGTACTCGTATTGACAATAGAAATGACGCCATTAAATGTCCAAAACTTTGCAGTGACCACTTGGAGTTTTGAACATTTTATGACGTCATTTCTATGATCAGTACGAGTCAGGCGAACAATGGAAAAATGTATGCGATTTGTTAATTTATTCAGTTTGCTGGCCTTGTAGATGCAATAAAGTCTTGTAAAAGAAAGCAAGAGACATCGCACCATGACGAAGTAAACTAAACCGCTCTCCCCGAATGGGTTGCAAACCTGTCCAAGACCCTGTTTATATGAAGACAAGTTGGCTCGGGGACCCGAGTCATCCTCCCCTCCCCCTGAGCTACACTTTTCATACATTTCTTTATAAAACGAAGTCAACCGTCTTCAGATACAGAAATATACATATATTTTTATTAGCTCCTTGTACAGCAGATAGTACATTAGAATATAGTGCTAATAAAAGATAATTGTATGACAGGCTATAAGATTGAGTATTGCTATAATTTTTACAAATCATGTTTTCAGTATACCTTAATATATAGTTGCTTAGTTAGAGATATGACAAGATTAGAATCTATTATTGTAAAATTATTATTTCTTCTCTTCTTTTGAAACAGTCATAAACGTATTTAGCTGATACTTTTGTAGTGTTTTTGGTGGGTTGATTATTGTGAAAAATAGTTTTTTGTCCATCATAGTCTCAGGGCATTTTTTGGTCTGTCTTATTGTTATAAATAAGGCTTCTCTTAATTCGTTATACCTTGGGCATTTTATCAGGAAGTGCATTTCGTCTTCGATATCGTTTTGACATTTCAAGCAAGTTCGTTCTTCCGGTTTTTTGTATGGTCTTGCATATCTGCCCTTTTCTATTGCCAATTTGTGATTGCTAATTCTTAGTCTAGTTAGGGCAGTTCTATGTTTCCGATTTTTGACTTCTGTGAGATAATTCACTTTGGCTCGCCTACCCGGGACAACTCGAAGGACACAGAGCATGCGCAATCCAATATTACGTGCCCAGACTCGCTCAAGACAACTTTTCTTCCATATGAACTCTCGATAAAAGGTGATCCTGGTCTCCGAGCCAACTTTCCTTCATATAAACCGGGCCTAAACTAAAGGTTAAGTAACAGTCCGCGCAAGAGGTAGGCACAATTCTATTGTTCAGATGCAATTTGCTTCCCCACTTTAGTATTTTCTGTTTTTCATACTGACAACTCATCAACCCTTAAATCAGAAATTTCTGAATTTAAATCCACTAAAATGTATTTTAAAGGTACAGTTCTTTTGTGTGAAAACATTTTGTCCAATCAGAAGAGTGCAAAACAATAACCAAGGAAACGTTCAATTTAAAAATGTTCCCCATATTGAAAGTTCGTCATATTGAAAGTTAGGAGAGTTTTCACTAGATGCAATTCAAATCTGTTTACAAAATGAGAAAAAATAATATTCTTCTTCAAGTTTAGATAGATTTTAATGTCTAAGCCAATGAGGTGGAAGATTGAAACAATACCACAATTAGCACCTTTTCACATTCCATGCATAACATAAGCCTACCTCTTGCGCGGACCATTACTTAAAAACATTCGTAGTGAAGTAGCAGAACTAACATTTGTAACACCTACAGCTGAAGAGAAAATTAAAAGTTATGGTATTAGCGAAGAAAACCTTAAAAAGGTGTATATTAACCATTTCAAAATAACAAAGGAAATAAAACTGAGCATGTTCCAATATAAGATATTAACCACGCTGGCCACAGTGATATCCTTTTTACTCGGGCTGCCAGTGGCAGCACCGAGTCTTAAAATGCAAGCGGTAATTTTTTGTTTTTGTTTTGTTGGGTGCAACAAAATGAGACTTTTGACCCATGTATTAAATTTCAAGTTCACCACCAATCAGATTGCACTGTGCTGGTCACGTAACACTCGCCAGGTTAATTTATTTACATAATTTAATACAGTAAATCAAGATGGTCGCCCGCGAGCAAATTTCTCTCAAATTTGGAGTCCCATCTCTCAAATGTAAGCAGTTTAATGTTTTATTTAACTTCACCCGTGCGAAAGCCTTCCAACAGGCTCAGGATATTTCAACTGGCGCTCTTGTCGGAGCCGAAGGATCGCGTTTTTTACCCAGATGGCCAGTGATTTTATATACGACACGACGCCGGACCTGAAGGACTCAAAGCCAGGATCCAGCTAATACACATATCGAATTGGAATTTAGCGTGTTGCTTTGCTGCTGAAACCAAGGCTTCTTCGATAGAAATGGCAAGATGTTGTGTTTTTCTAGGAGGACAAAATATTTCTCTTTCGCCACGGCCTCTGTGGATTGGTATACTAAAATATACTGCACAATACCATACAACTGAATAAGAAGTCTTTAACAAAGCCGAACTCAACTTCAACTCAAGAGCAAAGCTGAGAGGGAAAGTGAAACTGAACAGTGTCTTGTCAGGTCATGAATTAAGGTACGGTGAGGTTGAAATCATTGCGTGTTTATATCTGCATTTCTTTGTCGATTTGTTGACCTCGTGGCGCTGATAGATTTTGCCATCGGACGGTATTCTTGTTTGAGGTACGTTTCGTAGGTTTTATGCCACATTTCATTTTACTCTCGGTCATAATACATACCAGCGCAAACACCGTGATCTGTAGGCCAACACTAAAATAATTTTGAGCGTGTTTTAGGCTGTCAGAAATACCCAGGAGAAATAAACACTCGCACAGAATAATTTATGATGAGCGAAGCAATATTCAACTCTCAAGGTAAATTTAAACAAGAATCCTCTCACGGCCGAGGTTTTGGTTCGAGAAATTAAAGGCTTCCAACAGTTCCCTTTATAGTTCTGTAATATAATGAGCAGACCAGTTTTGGGAAGGAGGATAGATAACCAACAGGCATTTCAGTTAATAAATACCAATATGGACGCGAGCTGCGATAAAGAGCCGCAGGGTAGAATGAACAGTAGAGAAATATAGTGATAGCTCCATCATAGGTGAACAGGATACAACTTATAATATGGGACAAATATTCTCTCAACCTGGAGAACAGCAGACTAAATTGTAAGCGTGCGTTACATGAATAAGTAGAGGTCAACTTCTTTTATTTACATACACGAGAAAAACAAAAATATTAAATTACATATATATACTAGGGGAGCAGAGAATGAATGTCACCGCGCCCACTCCTAAAGACTGCTAAATAAACCTACTAAATCATGCATTAATAGCCAAATTTATACTTTACATTGCTTTTCTGAAAGTATTAAACTACGTATACCTTTAATGGTTCCTTATTCTCTTGCACGAAAAGGCAAGGATTGAGAAATATAATGCTATCGTAAATAAAATTAGATATATGAACAAAGTAAAATTGGCAAAGTAAAATTTCTAACTCGTTAATCAGCCAGTTTATTGTTCAACACACATATATATACATATACTAATTGCGTAATATAGATACAAATTGTTAAAGCCATTCAAATGCTCCCTGACCAAGTTTGACACTGCACAGTGCAGAATAAACAGATTGCTTTCATAAAACTGGCACCAAATTAACAATCAGATTTCAACAGATACGTTTTTATCAGCTTACCGGAACAGTAACCTTGACATGAACACACGTATGTCAGTGCTGCGCGTCCACTTTATTAAAGTTTGAGAAAAAGGCTTTTCAGTAGGTTCTCACTCATCCTCTTTCTAGCTTAAAATCGCACTAAAATGAAATGTCTGATAGCGGAATAGAAAATGTTGGCAATGGGTAGAAGATTAAGCATATTTGGCAGATTACTTTCAGCAAAGGACATCCCTTGTTTATTTCAGTACAGTAGTTTCTTGTCTGACGGCGTCAGTGCTAGTGTGGTAAATAATCACCCGACAAAGTTTCAAACAAGAGACTATTTCACGCTTTGTAGTTGTATATCTTGTATAGCTGACGTGATGTACTCATAAGTCAGGCATACTCAACTCTAGCTGGCTCCTTAGCTTTAGACCGGCAAAGTGCCAAATTACGGAGAGCTGAATTATAAAGATCCATTTATGACAGGATGGGCTATCAACGTCCAATCGCTTCTAGACATTTAAAATTATTTCGGTTTCCGTTAACTTGATATGCCCTCAAGCAGTTGCTGGTAAAACACAATCACTTTTCAAGTGAAAAATACTTTCACAGAATTGTCTGGGTTTTCACTTTTCCCAAAAAATTAAAAGGTCAGTGAATTCGTGAAGAGTTACATGCTACGTACGATTCTGGCTAGACAAAACATACAGGTATGCTAAAATGGCTTATAAGAAAGTACATGTACTTTCCTTTCTAAACGCTGGTACAATTAAAAGACGAGTGTGGTAGAAATAGGACTCTGTTTCGAGTTAAACCGTTGCCGGTAAAGTAGCGCTTACTGCCTAGCTGACTATCGCGTGATTAGTAATATAAAAAACTTAGAAATTACAAAAAGAAATGGCACCCACTGGAGAACCTGCTACAGAATAATACAAGTAATCTATTTGTATTGTAATGTTTTCTTTCTTTAGTTTATAGGTAATAGGTTGTGTTTTGAATGTAATTACTAGTGTAAAAATGTCTTTCACATGCATGTTTATAAATGAACAAATTAAAAAACCTCGAACGAAATCAAACGAATCGAACTGTATTAATAGAGTTTAGTCGAACGATTCGATGATTTCATCGAATACAATAGAGCTCAAAGTTTTTTGTCGAACAAAATCGAACTATCGATGTCTCCGAACTACGAAACACTAACAACAAGTAACTTGAAACTACATGTACATTAATAGGATCACTCTTTCATATGGCACGAGTCAATTCCACTGAGCGATCATCCTCCCCTCTCCCCGGGCAGACCCCCTCCGGCGCTGCTGGGCAGACGCCGGAGTCTTAAAATGCAGTCTGAGTCCCTTTTTTTTTTTAGCTTTGTTCTACGTAACAGAAGTTGATCAGTGCAAACCTTTGCCGCTCACCGTGTGGGTGGGAGACGCTGTTATCGAGCGATAAACCAAGAGGCATGCGCTGTAAACGTTATAGATTTATTTAACACTGTTTAGATCACATAATATCATCACCGAATAATCACCACTATGGAAATGTGAAACTAGCAACGCGTGAGACTTCGAGGCGCTATCACTTCTTTTTAACTACTTTCTCATCTTATGATTCTTGTAAAGGAACTGTAGTTGACCAACAAATACATGAACAAATTCGATCTGCGCTGTCTGTCTCAAGTTAAGGGTATGCAAACACGTTTAGAGGGGTCATGCGACAACTCGAGATAACTTGTCCGCCTTGTCGGCTGATAACTAATTAAAGTGAATGACAGGAGAGGAAGTTTGTTATTTGATCAATTAATTGTCTGGAAACGAGGTCACATTTTTACAAGCAGGCTCTTGTTATCTATATGCAAAATTGCTGGTTAATAAAACAAATTAAGGCTGACTGCCGGACGTTTCTAGCAAACTTGTAAGGTTGTTTTCTCAACTGACATTTGGTATGTTCTGGAAGTGCTCATTTGCGGATCTCACCAGCGTTGTGGCAGGATATCTTGGACAGAGTATAGTTCCCCTGCGGGTTTTATTGGAGAGCAAATCGTTTTGGAGTTGGATATAAACTGTGTAATTGTAAACAGAACTAGAAAATAGTTTTGGAAAACCGACTTGGAACAGACACTGGATAACCGTCTAGTCGCTAGTCGCTTCACGGACTTTGACAATTTTGCGTAAAATCTAATATCGGCCAATCTCGTCCAAATACCGTACTTTCTGATGGCCAAAAAACCTCAGCATCACAAAGAGCATAGACTTCTGACGAATTGACATACATATGAAACTGTAAAAGTAAGTTTTCAGTGCATGCCAGCCGATAGCTCGAAGTACTAGAAATCCGCTAGTAGTTTAATTTACCGGACTTCCGTGACAACTGAATATCGGCTCTAGTGTCAAGCGTGCTACAAAGTAGAGGCTAGACATACTGTACGAAAACTCACGTTAAAAAATTCCTTCATCCCAAAGAACCACAGCAGCTTAAACGAGGATAGCCTTCTGACCAATCGACATACATATAAAGCTGTAAAAATAATAATTCAGTCCATGACAGTCTATAGTTCGAACTACTTCAAAGTCACTGGTCACGGCTTCACGGACTTCCGTAATGCTGAACTTAGCTTTCGAGCGTCAAATGCGCTACACTATGACTTAGTTTTCCAAACTTTTGGACCAGAAATATTGATTGCAATTGTCTAATTTTCATACAGCAGTAAATAGGGATATTGACTATGTGAAATAAAAAAATTGAAAACATTTGGACAAATAGTTATGTTCTTAGATGTACAACATAAATGATATTGACAATTTTGTGTAAAATCTAATATCGGCCAATCTTGTCCCAACACCGGTACGAAAAGTAAGTTAAAAATACTTTCTGATGGCCAAAAAACATCAGCATCACAAAGAGCATAGACTTCTGACCAACGGACTGTAAAAGTAAGTTTCCAGTCCATGACAGCCGTACTAGAAACGCGCTAGTACCTTTAATTTACGGACTTCCGTGACAACTCAATATGGCTCTTAGTAGTGTCAAGCACGCCTAGAAAACTGTACGAAAACTGCCGTTAACCCCGAAATAACTAAGTCAAACACAGGTAGCCCGAAATTACAAACAGAGGGTATCGCACTGATAACACAGGTAACCCGAAAAAACTAACATGATAACGAATTTTATTATTCATTTTTATTTTTTTTATTGTTAATTAAATTATGAAGTGCTAGTACAGTCGTGTTCACACTGTTCTGACTGGTGTGGAGTTTTAGATCAGATCCTCGTAGTAAGTGGATCCTAGTATTTTTGGGCTACCTGTGTTATCTTAGCCGTAGTGCCGTTGTTAAAGTATCATACCGTATCAGCTTTGCTGTAGTCTTCGGATTTGTTATTGTTGTAATAATTTTATATTTTGGCTGGTTAGGTCCACACTTCAGATCCGATGTTCTTTTTGCACGATTTTTGTATACGGTATTTGCTTATCAGCCTGGCATTATCTTAGGGTACCCGGCTTAAGTCGCTCGTGTTCTAACTCGTGTTCTACTTCTGTCCACTCATGTGAAGTTTTAGATCAGATTGACTGTGCGTGCGTACTTTCGCATCTGATTGTGCGTTTGTAATGTGCCAAACACGGAGGTTTATGAGAGCTTCCGCGTTAAAGAATATACGCCGGAGTTCAAGCTGCGTACAGCTTCTTGTTACTTAATGGGCTCCTGCTCATACATATTAAATGAACCTTAAGATATGATCTGGAATGTCTGGAAAGCTTTTAAAGCTCATCAACAGTTATGTGAAAACAATTCCAATCATCGGAATTTTAAGGTGTTTTCTATGATTATCAAGTAACCCCATTTTAGTTTTTTTTGGCAGCTAGCACGTCTAGAACAGATAACACAGTAGGTTTGAAAAAGACCAACACATTGAAATCGGAGTTGAGTTTGCCACTGGGCTATTAGTAGCAAAGAGGATTACTCCCCGCCATGTCATGCACCAGTCGGTGCCAAGTTAGAAAATTAAAGCATGGACAACAAGTACAAATCAAAGTATGGACTCTCAGCCAAAGGAAACTAAAACATGAAAAATCAAACAAGTCCATCGACAGTGACTAAAATAAATGTTATTTTTACAAAATTGATAGCGCTCCCTCTGTGATTCTATAAATATCGAGTTTTCATTTTAGCATGGTTTTACATCGAATGGATAATCGGTCTTGATGCTAAAGCGTTTAGTTCATGGTGCTAAGCAGTTTAATATGAATTCAGAAATCAGCGTGAATCATATCAGGAAAGAATAGCGTGTGAAGTCTGTTTTGCATGTGTGTGTGGAAAGAGTAAATAGTTTGGGTAGTTTGTCAGTCAGTAATGTATTCAACATTTTGCCCTACGAAAAATTGTTGTCGATTGTTTGTGTACACGTTTCGCATTTTTTTATTTCCAGACAGTAATGTCATCTCAACTAACAGATGAATCGTCCATTGATAGCCACGTTGTAAAAGAAAAATGAGTTAGAAATACGACAAAATGGGTTATATTGAAAATTACGATAAGCGATCCAGAAGGATTAGATATATGAACAAAGTAAAATTGGCAAAGTAAAATTTCTAACTCGTTAATCAGCCAGGTTATTGTTCAACACACACACATATATACATATACTTATTGCGTAATATATATATATATATATATATATACATATATATATATATATATATATATATAAAATAAAATAAAATGATGGTGAAGGTTACTTTTCACAGAACATTTATTGCTACTCGGAGTTTCATGTCCTCGTTAGAGGACAATCTTCAGGCAACTGCCGTTACGTACTAGATTCATTGAGGTTAGGCAGAGCTACTCAAATTACATAGTACTTAGGGTTATTACATGCGTAGATTTACGTAATAGGATTGCTCAACAGAAATCTCTTTGAATGTCTGCAGCTCGACATTAATTCACTTCTCTTATTTAAGGTAGCCATTTGGGGTTTGTATATTATAAAATATTTTTCCCATAAGCATAGGTTGCATTTTTTGCTAGCATTATTATAAGACTTAGCCTTCATTACTTTACGCCACTTGATGTGAAATTCGATCTTCTTGTCTTTCAGGTTCCATATGTGTTTACTTAATTCAGTGCTAAATCTATATTTCTCATTATTAAACGAGCATTTGTGGTTCAAACCACAAATGCTCGTTTAATAATGAGAAATATAGATTTAGCACTGAATTAAGTAAACACATATGGAACCTGAAAGACAAGAAGATCGAATTTCACATCAAGTGGCGTAAAGTAATGAAGGCTAAGTCTTATAATAATGCTAGCAAAAAATGCAACCTATGCTTATGGGAAAAATATTTTATAATATACAAACCCCAAATGGCTACCTTAAATAAGAGAAGTGAATTAATGTCGAGCTGCAGACATTCAAAGAGATTTCTGTTGAGCAATCCTATTACGTAAATCTACGCATGTAATAACCCTAAGTACTATGTAATTTGAGTAGCTCTGCCTAACCTCAATGAATCTAGTACGTAACGGCAGTTGCCTGAAGATTGTCCTCTAACGAGGACATGAAACTCCGAGTAGCAATAAATGTTCTGTGAAAAGTAACCTTCACCATCATTTTATTTTATTTCGCTCTAGTTCGCTATTGAGCACTTTCGGAGACTGATGAAATTATACCTATTACCTATATATATATATATATATATATACAGTATACACAGTCGTGCACATATAGATTTATAGACTTTGTTCAGTTCGCACCTTTTACATAAAGAACGGTAATTAGCCGTGTACGCGCCCTTTGTATTTGGTAACAAAGAGCCACGGTGGTCTAATGGATATTAAACGCTCTTGCTTCCCAGTTTGAAGCCCCGAGTTCAAGTCTCAGGCATCGTCCCCTTTTTTTCTTGTTTTTGTTTTTCCTTTTTCTTTTTTTCTTTTTTTTTCTGTGTGTTTCTTTCTGTGTGTTTCTTACATTGTGTTTCTTTTTGTAGTATATTTTTTGACAATTGACAAGAACGGACGCTGTAGCTACAATAATACTGTCAGCCTGAAACGGTCTCAATTTTTTCCAGACTTTCGAAGTAGATAATTATACCAGCACTGACTGAGTACGCCCAAATTACGCTATTTTCGTTTAGAACGGTGTAGCGATTCTGTTGATGGTGTTGGTTTGAATAAGCGTAATTTTCTTACACTGCGGCTTACATGTATATACCAGAAACAGTTTTGAAAATACTAGATACCCACTGCTTCAAAGTATTATATCTTTGTTTAGAAAATACAGGAGCGATTTTAGCAAATGTTATTAATTTCATTCGATTTGGGCAGACTGAGCGAGCGACTTCATTTTCGATATTTCGAAAACATTGGTCGCGAGACAGTTTAGAAAATACCCGGCAGTCGTCCAGAAATTGTCCATAATTCTCTTTGAAACCTATAATAATACTTGCATAAGCTGACGAAGCTTTTTCCTTTGTGAAGGAAGAGAATTCACATGGAATTAATCCGTGTAAAACGTTAGCTTTACGAGTGTTTCACAAACGATCACAAACTTTTGAAACTTCGCCATGGACGATGTCGATTGTTCAAAATACTACATTCCCTGCGGCAGTTGAAGCTTTTGCAAAAAAAATGTTCGAACGTAACATCCCCTTAATAAAAGATGTGTGGCTGATAGGTGTCCTAGGCATTTCAAAGATGAAAGAGAACTCTATTCTAGTAGTCACGTTTGAAATAAAAGCTTTTAAGTGAATGCAGTGAGGAAAACAAGAGGAAAAGAGGAAAAAGAAATGAAAAAAGTATTCGCAGTGAAAAGAAGACGCGATGCCGATACAGAGACTTGAACTCGGGGCTTCGAACTGGAAAGCAAGAGCGTTGACCATTCGACTACCGTTGCTCTTTGTTACCAAATACAAAGGGCGCGTTCACGGCTGATTACCGTTCTTTATGTAAAAGGTGCGAACTGAACAAAGGCTACAAATCTAGTGCATATCTCTAGGACAACGTTAACGGGCTGTATATATATATATATATTGTTAACGCCATCCAATGCTCCCTGACCAACAGTGCAGAATGAACAGATTGCTTTCATAAAACTGGCACCAAATTAGATACACGTTCTTATCAGCTTCCCGGCGCAGTAACCTTGACATGAACACACGTCTGTCAGTGCTGCGCGTCCACTTTATTAAAGTTTGAGAAAAGGCTATTCAGTAGGTTCTCACTCATCCTCTTTCTATATTAAAATCGCACTAAAATGAAATGTCTGATAGCGGAATAGAGAATGTTGGCAATGGGTAGAAGATTAGGCATATTTGGCAGATTACTTTCAGCAAAGATATCCCTTGTGTATTTCAGTACAGTAATTTATTGTCTGACGGCGTCAGTGCTAGTGTGGTAAATAATCACTCGACAAAGTTGCAAACAAGAGTCATTACCGACTATTTCACGCTTTGTAGTTGTATATCTTGTATAGCTGACGTGATGCATTCATAAGTCAGGCATACCCTCAAATCTAGCTCTCCGATCCGACCCTTGGCTAGACCGGCAAAGTGCCAAATTACGGAGAGTTGAACTGTAAAGATCCATTTATGACATGATGGGCTATCAACGTCCAATCGCTCACGCTAGACATTAAAAAAAATTTCGGATATGCCCTCAAGCAGTTGCTGGTAAAACACAATCACTTTTCAAGTCAAAAATACTTTCAGAATTATCTGGGTTTTCACTTTTCCCAAAAAAATTAAAAGGTCAGTGAATTCGTGAGTTGCATGCTACGTACGATTCTGGCTAGACAAAACTTACCGGTATGCTAAAATGGCTTATAAGAAAGTCACTTGCCTTTCTCAGTAAACGCTGGTACAATTAAAAGACGAGTGTGGTAGAAATAGGACTCTGTTTCGAGTTAAACCGTTGCCGGTAAAGTAGCAATTACTGCCTAGCTGACTATCGCGTGAATAGTGTATGCTCGCATGATTATAGTACATTCAAAAGACAGAACTCGTAGAAGAAATCAATTGACTCAGAACCCATCTAGACAGCGTTCTGCACATAGTTAAATAAAATAGCCAAAAAACGCGACAACTAATCCAAAGTTTCCACTTACCTTCTCCCAGTCGGCAGAATACACCGAGTAAGAGAACAAATTGTAGCCATTCCATTTTAGCGGAGATCAACGTTTACTTCGAGAGAACATGCTTCCAGAGGGAGTTCTGTATGGAACTAAATTCGACAGCACACTGAAACGATTTTATCTTGCCAGCTCTTCAGCGTATTAAGTTACATTAATCCGATATGCGGGCCAGGACTGACATACCATATATATAGATAGCTAGTGGGTGTTCTGAGAATTCTTATTCGCTTTTATTTAGTCATCATTTGCCCGGAAAGTGGCATGTTAGTTTTACTGGAGTGGAGAACTAAATTTATCCGTGTTGTACTTTTCCAGTAAATAAGTGCCGGCATTTGTACCAGACAGTGAAACAGAAATCATTCTGGAATAAATAGGAAATGAACTCTGGGTACAAAACAAAACGCCTAGGAAGTGAATGCGAGCGACTCCCCAGCCTGGCAGTGCACCAGTTCGCTTGTCACAGTCAAACTTCGTTGCATTAAATATGAGTAAGATGCGAAATACAGATAACAATGACACGATCACGAAATCCTCTAATCTTCAGCTAGCAGCTAGTTACAGTTTAACTCACGACATGTCACAACGTGAACCTAAGATACTTTTTGTATACCGGTATTTTGATCATCTGGATCCTGCAATTGTTTAGGATTTACTGAGCATGCGTTGTCGACGGGCGACAAAACTTATGATATGGCGCTAGGTGTGGGAAAGTGTGGTCACAAAAAAAATATACCTCTGATCTAGAAAACCAACCAACCAAACAAACACACAAACAAACAAACAAGCTTTATGGCCATAGAACTAGCAGAGTAATGCAAAGCAAAATAATTATTATAATAAAAATGATAAAATGAAAAGAAAGTAATAATGTTAACGCTCGAAGGGGCGTGGGAAATACAGTGTTTCAGAAACATTTTCATCTCAAAATGGTTGGAAAAATATTTTGTTGATTAAATTTGAGTTCCTTAGACACCTTGTGAGCCCTGCAATCTAGTTCAAAATGGCACCAGATTTACGTAGTGCCCCTTCGAGCGTGAAGTGGGCTATGGTGTTCACGGATCGATCGTATCTGACATATTATAGAACTGCAGTGAAATTTTACAACTAAATTGCATTTTCTTTTACCATAATTATTCATAAGAATGGAAGGTAGAACATTGGGATCGCTGTACAATTACTAGAATATTCCACCAGTTCGATATCAGCAAACAAAGCCTGTGTTGTGTGGTTGACAAAATATTGGTGTCTACGGGATCCGCCACGCATGGACATTATTTGTCAACAGCTGGAATTTCCTTCGATTAATAAATACAACTTAACATTAATTGATTATTAAAGCTATTAAAAAACTGGACGCGAAATTATCTCTTAAAGGAGTATTTTATTACATTTAAAAACTATGTTTCACTCTACAAAACTGAACTGATGATGGCAATTCAGAAATATATAATTTACTGATTTTGAAATTATAGCAACGTGAGCGATTTGAGGGTCATTTGTGCCCATGTGGGGGATACTCCCCGGAATTCTGGGTGGGGTGTGCCGCCAGCTGACCCTATTTCAGACCAAAATATTTGATTTCCATACAATTTTTCAGACCCCGAAAATATGTACCCTATTTCATGCACCGCTAACTTAAAATAACAGGAAAATTGGAAGGACCACAGACGAAATGATAAACAACCGGATCTCCTAGCGTGTAGGGATCTGATCAGCAATATATATATAAATAGACAAGAAAGGAAAGGCTGATTTAACGGTAGAGTTTTCCTTCCAATATTTCGATCGGCACGACCGATCTTCTTCGGGGAAAGAGGCTTACAATGTATCCAATAAACTAGAATCTTTACGAAAAAAGCTGCCTTTAATCGCGTTATCTAACCCAATGAGCCATGTTTTGTTCTCTTTTTCGATTTCCTTTGAAGACCAATGTCAAATAACGAGAGAAATTAAGAGAAATCAATGAATGAACATACTGCCATGTCGAAGTCATACCCTACTTCAGACCGGGTGACCATCGTGTAGAATGGAGTGTCACATCCAGGATATTTTTAAGCGAATATTGAATACAGTCGAAGCTCCCGTAGCGGACACCCTCGGGAATCAGAACAAGTGTCCGTAACTGGAACTGTCCGGTTACGGGAATGTGTAAATACAGAGTTTGACTGCCTGAGAGCTGTCCGCTGTATTGAATATTCTCGGGAGATCAAAAGCTCCGCCTTCAAAGATAGAACAATAATTTTATATGGTCTGAAATAATACCCTTAATTATAGGGCTTTGGCGTGTCGGTATACCAGGCAATAAGCAACTTCTAATGTCATTTAAACTTCGACGCAAACCCATTCTCGTTCCAATAAAGCACAATATAAAGATAAAAGTTGTCTAATACCTTCACAGTAATTTGTTTTTAATATTAATAACAATAATTTTATATGGCCTGAAATAATACCCTTAATTATAGGGCTTTGGCGTGTCGGTATACCAGGCAATAAGCAACTTCTAATGTCATTTAAACTTCGACGCAAACCCATTCTCGTTCCAATAAAGCACAATATAAAGATAAAAGTTGTCTAATACCTTCACAGTAATTTGTTTTTAATATAACTTGTAATTTTTTTGTAAGTTTTACTGCAAATAAAAGGTGACGATAGCCGGTCTTAGCTAAGATTACCTGACTTTTGTTTTAACTTTTAACGTCTATGTTCCGGTATAAGAATTGTCACCTTCAGCTGTCACTCAGCCTTTGTCGAGTGGACATCTCCGTGATGCTCCGCTTGAGTGCTCTCTACTGATTTCTTATCGCGCGAATTTCATAACAAATAAGTAAATAAATGTCAAACTTCAGAGTAAGGGCTAACAGAGTTCGTAAAATGTCAAAAAGTGCCATTGGCAGTCAATAACTCTTTGTCGTCCGATCGTGTGTGAGCTCAATTGGTGAAATCCTGAGTGCTAACTCAACCCTCCCCCCTCAGTTCAAGTTTAGCTAGCCCGGGCTAGTTAAATACTGCTGACGTTTTAAGCCGAGGGTCAAACTTTTCCCACAATGCCATTTGGGAGAATTCTGTTCACTCGTTGACGGTAGGTATGGCTGCTTCGGTAGGGTTTCTAATGAAATGTGCTCTAATTTTGGAGAAATATGCCACTGTGAGAGAGCTTGAAGACATCATTAAGCTTGAGGATGGCTGAAAAGTACAGGGTTTTTCCGTTGTGTTTGTGCTTTGAGACACAGGAAAAAATTCTTCAATGAAATCCTTGGAATCCTGCAGTTGGCAGTCTTTTACCCCTGCTCAACCTATTAGGATGTGTTTTTGTCACTTTAAAGCAACGACTTGAGTCCAAATCACCACTCTTGGTTGAAGGAGTAAAATACTTAATTTAAAAAATCCTACCGGAGTCCCAGAGGGGGGGACCCCTTCTGGAATTTGTGTCCATTAACCAGCATGCAATCGGAGGTGGGAGCAGGAAAATGTGGTCGAGTGAAATGCAGTGCAAACATCGGCGTGGTTCACCGTCGCTTGGTGTGTTTTGTGAAAACAAACCTGCTGGTTGGAAAGATTAAACAAGGTACTGTAATGACTGAGTGGTTATTTTGTGTTTGCTCTTGATTTCAAGTGCGAATGGGAAGGTTTTTTTGAGCCGATTTTTAGCTCCTTAAAATTCGTGAAAATCGAAGAAACAAAACAATCGCCAAAACAAATGAGCTTTTCTCCATAGTGAAAGAGTCGAGTGATCTCTGTTATAGCTCGGACTTTGAAGCCATACATCCCTTCGCATAATATCGCAACATCGTCTTTCCAGCATGTCTAGATGTGATGCAATAATGTTTCTAGTAACAGACTTATACGTCTCCTATTTACAAGCTCGGACGGTAAAGAGTTAATGAACAATTATTTTCCCTCTGTTCATTTTTTTATTGCTTGTTTAATTTTAAACATTGAAAATCTAGCATTTGAAATCAGAGGCTGATATGCTCGCTTGCTTTTCTTCACTGCTCCTAAATTTGAATTTTAAATTTCGAGTTTCAAAGGCGTGAACAGCTCTGTTATCATGGGCTGTTATCGCAGTTCGGCCATCTTGGATAAAACAATAGTTTCGGTCGGAGAGGTTACATGGACCTAACAGATCATTCAGTAGTCAAAATGGCGGACAAGCTGCTGTTTTCAACGTCTTGCGCGAAGGGAAGTGTAGCTACTGAACGAGCCGGATCTGTCCCTTTAAACTTCGCACGTTTGGGAAGGAGACTTTTGGTGTTATAATGCCTTTGATTTAAGGGACTTTGGGAACAATCAGAGAAAGTATTTCAACCCGTTTTTCTAGCGTTGTAATCGACTTTGTATCCTGCGAGCAGACGGTTTCTCATCTCGGCGACAGGAAAGGCAAAGAGATGAGAAACCTCTGCTCGCAGGGTATCGACTTTGGTATCTACACAACCCGGAGAGGGGGGGGGGGGCACTCCCTTATATGGGCTATACGGGTATGTGCCGCGGGATAGGGTATAGGTTTTGAGCTGCCGCGGGCGGGTCTGGGATAGGGTATCCTTTTTACGGTTTTGGTCTGGGAAAGGGTATGGATTTTGATATACTTGTCGTTGACGGCATGCTTAGCGCTCTATCGACCACACTACGACTTAAAATACCATATTAAAACAAAACAACGGCTTGTTCTTACTTTACTGTAATATAGAAATCCACATAAATTGTTGCACGAGTATGAATCTATGGTTTAGGTCTGGGATAGTGTATCGATTTTTTGCTTCAAGTCTGGGATAGGGTATGGTAAACGGCATTTTTAGGTCTGGGATAGGGTCAGGGTTTTGAATTATCCACGCCGGCAGACTCCTACCAAAAATATTCTGACAGATCAACGGAGAAGCACTTTGGGCTTTGAGGAAAGAACAACGTAGACCAAGACTGTGCTAGCGCATAAAAAAATGTAATGACGGATTTGTAAAATCGTCAGCTTTAAAATGAGACATTTCTACACTGGTTGTCGTTTTGATCCAGGACTAAGTGTGAAGTCAAGGCGGCACTGTTTTGGATGCTATTGAAACCAAAGCGTTTAAAAAGTGAACATGAAAACTAGCAGAACAACATAGAATGTGCTATCGTATCAAAAACAAATGTAAATATGGATTTGTTAAATCGTCAGCTTTAAAATGAGACATTTCTTATGGGCCTCATTCTTCTTATACTTCTGCTTGCTCAAGAAGTCAAACTATCAAGAAAAGAAACTGCATGCAATACTGAGTTGTTGTCTTAAGTCGGAAATAAGCCGTGAGAAGGAAACGGCGTTCACTATTCAAAGCATTAAGCCGGTTTGAAAATTGAAAACTAAGAAAAAACGTAAAAACAAAGCATTGGCGCACCATTAAAACAGATGTCAAAACCGATTTTTGAATTCTTCAGCTTTAAAATGAGACGTTTCCCATGTTTCTATTTGCTGTAGAAGTAATTATAGCAAACTACTCATGTGTTAGATTATAACAAGAGCCCATCTGGGCTTTCACTCGGGCCACATGAGATTGAACTGTTTCCTTTCATTCCACAATGAATAATAATCTCATAAAGTAAGCCCGTAGCTTTCAATAAATTTGCCAGTGTCTGAATGAAACAGCTAGATCTTTTCCAATTTCTCTCACGAGTCACGGCAGAAGACAGTCTCAAGCTACAAAACCTGAATTTTGATCCTCTTCACAGTAACGTAATTTAACGTCTCAGATATTATATATATGCCCTATTTCAGCTAGCGCTGTGCATTTCAAATACTTTTTCCTCTCTCGTTGCTGGCAGTTCATGCTTCTTGTTCGTGTAGTTTCCCCACTGAACCGTTACCAGAAAACGAGCACAGCATTTCAGTGGGCATACACTGAACTAAGATTTGTAAAAATCTTAGCGGATCATGTAAATATTCCGCTTGGCTCAATGAGGGTTTCTGCCGTCAAAGTTCATTTTTGTTTCAGTTTTCCCCATATTAGCAGACATGTATAATGTCTCGAGCTCTCAATCCAGTAGAAAGACTCTGGTTATTCTGTCGTAAAACATGCCTTAGCTGTACAATTTAGGTTGTATTGCATAATTGCCCACGATGGAATAGATTTCTGACAATGACTCATTGAAATTGATATCTCCTTGTCTCGCCTAGTCTGAGTGCTTTGAACTTTCTTATCTGAGCGCGCCTGACGAGATCTAACCTTTGATTATAATTCGATACCCGTTGATATCCAAACGTGTTTGGATATTGTATTTCGCTTACGTTTCTAAATATACATTGGATCTGTCCAAACAGCGCTGATCGAATGTATTACGGCTCCTGGTTGTTCATGTATTTTTATGGTCAACAAGAGCGCCAGTTGAAATATCCTGAGCCTGTTGGAAGGCTTTCGCCCTCGCGGGTCGACCATTTTGATTTACTGTATTCACTTATGTAAATACATTTAACCTGGCGATTGTTGCGTGACCAGCACAGTGCAATCTGATTGGTTTGAATTTGACCTTTAACGCATGCGCAGAAGCCGTCTGACATGGACCAAAACTTGCATTTTAAGACTCGGCGCTGCCACAGGCAGCCCGAGTAATTATTCCGCTTTAGACTAATTCTTCAACAGTAAGTACATGTCGCGAAGTACAATACGATTCTACGCGATGCGGGGTTTGAAAAGTCTGATCTCTATCAAGTACGACCTGAAATGTTGACAAGTCCCTGAAAGATCAATAAGAAACATTTATCACATTTAATGTATTCTTGTCATTTCTAATGTTTAATCCGACATTAAACAGTAGTAAACGTTTAAATATTTCTGTTTTCACCTTCTTAACATTTTTTCACGGTCTATCATATTGTAATCTGTTTTATGACAGCTCTGTATCAAGTTCAAAAATACACGCTAATGTAAATTTTCTTCATTGTACCTGAAGAAGGCTGGTGTGGCCAGCCGAAATATTGTACCACTAATTTCAAAATACTACGTTGTATCGGTCTTTGCTTCTTCATAGTTATTTTTTATTTGATAGCCGATTAGATCACTAGTTTGATCCAACGTACACCAGCAGGATTGTCGTTCACGGTTGCTTGCTTGAACAATTCGTCAAATATTTAGACACCGAAAATAACCTCCCTCGAAGATCATGAATGTCAAGTGGCTTAAACGACAACATTCGGAAATATTTGGGAAGGAATTATTATTATTGTTACTCTGCTGCCTGTGGCAGAACCCGACAGTCCGTTTTTTCCTGTTTTCCGTTGTGCAGTGGTTTTAATTGCGCAAGTCTTGCTGTCAATACAGTACATGGCGCTAAGCCACGGTCAGTTTATGTGAAATTACACACAAATAGTTTATTGTACGTCGAGATACAGCTACAGGGAGCCCAGCTACAGGGAGCCTGGCTTGTAATTAACTATTTGACAAATTCCTAGGTATGGAGCGGAGAACAAGGGCAAGATACACCAGTCATTAAGGCGCCGCACGCGATCGGGAATCGAATCAGGGCCACAAAGGTGAGATACGAAGCACTTACCACTGCCCTAAAACTACAAAACCTAACACGAAATTTAAAGAACCCTAACCATCTCCGATAGCAGAACACAGATAAACGACAACACCTCATCCACCTATAGCTAGGGCTAGAGATCCAAGTAAATTTATCAGACTGGCCCACATGTAAAAGACTATCAAAAAAATCTGAATTTCTAACGAGACCTGAAACAACCATATCTAGGGTGTTTTGGGATTGGTGCCTCTTAGGGGTGAAATAAAATGATTCACGCCTACAGAACGAGATTCTAGTACCTTATCCCTTTCGCTTCCGAACCGGCCGTAACCGGCCATTATGAAGCATGTACCTGGAAAGTATTATTGCATCAAATCTAGACATGCTGGAAATATGATGTTGCGATATTATTTCAAGGGGTGAATGACTTCAAAGCGAGAGCTATAACAGGGATCGCTTGACTCTCCCACTTTGGAGAAAAACGCCTTTGTTTTGGATATCGTGTTTCGTTTCTTCGATTTTCACGAACTTTGAGGAGCTGAAAGTCGGCTCAAAAAACATTAGACAACTTTATTTATCCACGGAGATCCAACAGGTTTACATGGATGCTGTGCCATAATAAAATAGAAGTAAATAAAAACAGGTGGTTTAAAATATCATTAACTGGACATCAGGGGGCTACCACGGTCATTCCTTAGACGGAAACACTTAATTTGCCGAGTAGCTTTTGGCAATTCGTTTCATAAAGAAGCACCCTTGTATCGTAGGCTCTTTTTCAGATAATTCGTTTTTTGGGCAGGCAGTGCTAACCGGTCAGGCAAGTCTCCTAGATTATACTCAGTGGTGTCTGCCAAGTTAACAAATTGTGCCCCTAAGTATTTTGGTAGTAAACCGTTCAAGACTTAAACATTAGCTCATTATGGCGTTCAGAAATACTCAACCAGTTTAGTGACTCCAATAAAATGACTCTGCTAGTATCAAATGGCAATCCCAAAATAATTCGGGCTGCTCTATTCTGTAGTTTTTGTAATTTCTCAATCATCTCTTTGTTTGCGATGTCCCAAACTGGCAAACAGTATTCGAAATGAGGCATAACTATAGTCTTATAAATAGTTATAAGAATGTCCTTTGGTACAAAGGGCGTCATTCTCTTAAGGGCACCAAGGCCAGATTATTATTTTTTTACGATATATTCGACGTGACTCGTCCAAGTGAGGCATTCGTCGAAAATAACGCCCAGATATTTTGTATATAATATTAATTTTATCATTTACTCTGGCCAATCTCTGTCTTGAACCAATCAACAGTTTTAGCAATCACCAATTTATTGGCTTTAAGTCCTTTAAGCCATCATTGATGCGTATTAAGTCACAATTTATTGGCTTTAAGCCATCATTGATGCGTATTAAGTCACTATTCATCATGTCGTTTATCTCATTGTAGTCACTTGAAGAGACAGTGCGATTCGTGTCGTCGGCGTACATTCGGGGCTTTGCAAATTTCAGACAATTCGGCAAATCGTTGACAATATAAAAGAAAAAGGAGCGGGCCCAAAATGCTCCCCTGGCTGTGGTAAAACCCTTCCCATTCGCACTTGAAATAAAAAGCAAACACAAAATCAGCACTCAGTCGTTACAGTACCTTCTTTAATCAGCTTTCCAACCACCAGGTTTGTTTGCACAAACCACACCAAGCCAGCGGCGTAGCTACCTGTACGCCAGGTATGCACGTGCGTACCTGAAAAGAGTAAAAAAATGGGTAAGAAAATGTTGATAATAAAAATAAAATACTGTCTAAAAATCGTCCGAGCTAACCATGATAGCTGTAATATATTTATGAAATATATTTATGATTGCTTCCAAAGGAGAAAAAAGGCACTGCCTTAGATAGCTAGCTTTCCGTTTTTTATCCAGTCTATTATTATTATTGGACTCCCACTCATGTAAAAGTCTTTTTTACAAAGTGCCAATTAACAATCGCTGTCTGTCTGTAATAGCTCGATATTCCAATTTTAGTGAATTGTTATGTAGCGCATTGATCATGTTGACATCGATAGCTAGTAGAGTTAATAAATTTATAACATTTACAACATTTAAAAAGATTGTGTGCATAGAGACCACTCAGTTGTGAATAAATCATTGAATTGACATTACGGGGGGGATTGTAAAAGAATTGAACTTAAAATCCTGGCTACGCCCCTGCAAGATCTCCACCATGTTTTCCTGCACCCACCGCCAATTGCATGCTGGACAATGGACAAAAATCGACAAGGGGTCTCCCCCTCTGGGACTCATGTAGGGTTGTTTTTTACCCCTACAACAAAAGCGGTGATTTGGACTCAAGCCGTTGCTTTAAAGTGACAAAAACACATCCTGATAGGTTGAGCAGGGGGAAAAGACAACCAACTGCATAATTCCAAGGATTTCATTGAATAATTATTTCATGTGTCTCAAAGCAGAAACACAACAGAAAAACCCTGTGAAATCTCCTCACGAAGCCTACTAACAGCAAACCAAGTACTTTTCAGCCGTCCTCAGACTTAATGATGTCCTCTAGCTCTCTTACAGTGGCTTGTCCAAAATTAGAGCAGATTTCATTGGAAACCCTACAGAATAAGCCATACCTACCGTCAACGAGTGCGCATAATTCTCCCGAATGGCCTTGTTGTGTAAGCTTCAGCCCTCGGCTTAAAAAGTCAGCAGTATTTAACTAGCCCGGGCTAGCCAAACTTGAACTGAGGGGGGAGGGTTGAGTTAGCACAATGGATTTCACCAATTGAGCACAAACACGTCCAGTGGTTATAGAGGTTCCTTTTAAAATTCCCCACGAGCATCTCCGTCACTTTTATATGGGAGTATCCCCGGGTGTAAATCTATCCCCAACCAGTTACGGAGTCTTCTTCAAACACTAGTCCACTCGACTGAACTTTTAATATGTACATCACTTTGAGGGTCAGTCCGGTTCTTAGCTTTTGCAAAGATTCAAGCGAATTTTACTACGTTGTTTCTTGAATTATATATACTTTGTACCGTTGACATTATATTTGGAAAACAACGAGGCTAAAAATATGTTTCAATGATCACTGAATTCGAAGGTCAACAAAGGTCTAGTGTAGATGCAGTTTCTATACGTAGAGGAAATCGCATGAACATGAGTGCCATACCCGATTTATGGGCACCGAGTGATATTTTGAAAGTTCTGCTAGATAATTTGCACGAGCCTTGGGAGAATTACTCTGCGCTTGCCCCACAGGCTATTATAAACATTCTTGCTAATTGGTGCAAACTTGCAAGCTGAAATGGGTATCAAAGAACTGATCTCGTACCCTATGATAGTCTGCGCCAATCTATTTTTGGCTCAGTGGACGTCACGATCCGTTCCAGCTCCTCACGGATTTTCATCGCTTCAACCTTGATTTCAACAAAGAAAGAGGCGCGATGGATGCGAAGCTTCAAAACTGCCTCTGAATTATGTGTTGCTCCCTTACTTCCCGGACGGGTATGGGACGGATCTGACCTGATCTTACTTGAAGACTCGAGAAAACGAACTTTGAATTTAATATAAGCTACGGAGTGTAATTTGAAAACCCGTTAAACTTATTGCCGTTTGGATTTGACTGGGAAACTGTAGGCTGTATTAAGCCAGACCCGTAAGAAATTCGGATGTGACCTGGAAGCGTGAAAAGAAACTGGAGTGACCTAAATTTCGTGAAACTATCAAAGGAAATGAAGCCGTATTCCGTTCAGTTTGTAGCTGGAGCGAGCATAGAAAGTCTTCCAAAAATTAGAATAAATTAACAACTCGTATCGTTGTTTATATTGAAACTTCGCTACCTTATAAATACTCGTTCCCTGTAGTTCATATTCATTTATACCATGGTAGCCTCGGATTCTTTTGTTCTCCGAGGCACATTTAAACCACTAATTTTCCCTGATGGCAGGGATATTTAGAAATATGCATTGTTTCGAAATTTCCCGCCGGGAAATTTCGAGACAATGCATATTTCTAAATTTCCCCTGCATGCGTAATGAGGGAAAATTAGAAGAGAATGCAGGCTGGAAGTGAGAAGGGTCAAAAGCATCAACTCCTGCTCCCCTCTGGCACGACTAGCCCTACGCTCCCGGATGAAAAATACTGAATCCAAACTGACCTGTCTTCATCATAACCTTCAATGTAATCCATGTGGGATGACCTATTTCAATCTGCATATTCTTCTCTTAATTTCTCAAACCCGCTTCTTCCATGTGGGATACTTAAAACCATAAACGTGACGTAATTAAAATCCATTCATGCTCTTTGAATATTTAGTCAACCGCATAATTACATTGTATTTTAGTGTTATTCTTCTCAAAAACAACACGCTTTTCCCCAGGGGAAGCCAGGGTCGTTTAATCAATGGCGCTCAGTCAAGCATTAAACAAAACGTTTTCGAAAGCAACTCGACTGCGACGTCTTTAGTTTCGGCAGAGAAAACTAAACTTCTCAGATATTTGTTCCGTTCCTCGGCGATCATGGTATAACAAACTTATACCATGGCATTTCGGGGTATTAGTGATTTAAATTGCCCCGAGAGCCGCGGGAAGATTTGTAAAAGTCCCGAGGCCGCTTACAAATCTTCCCTCGGCTCTCGGGGCAATTTAAATCACTAATACCCCTCATGCCATGGTATAACTTATAAGTATAGCTAGATAACATATCTAGGGAACGGACCGGATTATTTGCTCTATTTTATTCTAATAATTTTAGAAACGTTCAGGTTATAGCAAGCAAGCATGCACGCATCGACTTTTGACCACAATATTGCGAAATTATAAATCCAGTTAATCTGAAACACTGACTGACTTTGGAATTATCGTAAACAGACGCTTCCCATTCGCTAAAGAAATTAGAAATAGAACCTATAATATCGTAATAGTGGTAAAATTAGTCCAACTAATTTATGCAAGTTAAAAATAAATCGGCGCAGACTATCATGGGGAGAGACGCTAGTATGGGGGATCGGTTCTCTTAGGTGATGGTCTCTTGGTAACATTACATATGCTATCTATGGAGAACATTAATTTAAAATGGGAAAATAGTAAACCCTTGTCCAACTGTTGCGGCAAATCTTATGTTATATTTTTAATTTGGACGTAAAAACCTAGGGATTATCTGTTTTGTTCCGTTCTGCAACTCTCTATACCGGGGCTGCGCTCGGCGAAGGGCGTCCCTTTCGGTAAGAGAGATTAATTTTACCACGTTTTCCGATGATAAAGATTTATGTACCGATCAATTCGAAACATCAACATCAACATCATCAACATTTGAATTTGACATCGGTGGCTTTTTAGCCGACTTCAAAGGACTAAACTCTGCGTTTGTAAGCGGCTGGCTTCAAAAAAAGGGACTCCTGTATTTGAAGGTACTAAAATATAAATAAGATAAGATACTTTCAGGAGTGATAAAAATACAATTATGGAAATGGCTATATACTATGGCATCTAAATATACTAATGACTATAGCTAATATAAATAATTACTATTACTACTACTATAATATGATAAAAACTAAAAATAAATAAAATTTCCCTGCTTTACAAGGACGCCGTGTCTTTAGGTGCTCACCCCGAAAAATCATGACAGCGTATTTGAGATTTAAAAGTTGTCAGTGATGACGTCTGTCTAAGGTCTGATGGCAAGCTATTCCACAGTACCGCTACTTGCGTATGTTATGCTAGTGTCATCTGCATACATTCTTGGCTGCGAATATACTAAGCTGTTAGGTAGGTCATTTATATATAATATAAATAATAAGGGGCCTAGGATGGTCCAGTGCGGCACGCCATTCCTAACAACTTTCTTAGAGGACTTATAGCTATTAACGATACACGTTTGCATTCGCCTTTCTAAATAGGAATTAAACCAGTTCTGTGCAGGTCCGGTTATTCCATAATATTCTAATTTTGATAGAATAGTATCGGGTCAACTCTATCAAAGGCCTTTTTTAAGTCTAGAAAGACAACAGCATTAATGTATTCGCGATCAATATTTAGTGACCAACTATCGGTTGCTTCCAGTAGTGCAGTTACTGTGGAGTGAACGGAACGAAAACCAGATTGGTGTATGGGATGAAAGCAATCTGTTAGCAGTTAAATATTTATACAGTTGATCATAAACGATTCGCTCAAACACCTTTGCAACTACTGGGATAATTGATATAGGCCGGTAGTTGGTCATGTCAGTGCGTTTCCCGGCGTTTTTATAAAGTGGTGTGACTCTAGCGTTCTTCCATTCGTCGAGAAACACACCTGTTTCAATTGACTTATTAAATATATTAGTCAGTGACTCAGATATCAAATCAGGACATTCCCTGAGAAGTTTGGCAGAAATATTATCAAGACCGGTTGCTTTGGACTTGCAAAGTTTAGATATTTATGGACATACTTTAGATTGATTAGTTCGGGTGATTAGTAGTCTCGAGGGAGAAACGCTTGTTAGTTTCATCGAGATTTTAGACGCTCGTGTACGTCTAGTACGTGATTGGAGCGTGCTTATCGCATACCTCTGTAAACATTTCATTTGTGTCTTCAATTCTCCTGAGGTCGTTCCATTTTTGCAATTCATTGTCATTGTGAAAGTTTTCTCTATTAAATTTTTTGAAATGCCGAATGGAAACATTGCGTGTTCTCTTTGACGTAGGTGGCAAAGAGAGTTTGCGATAAGCATACACTAAGCTATGGTCACTGATACTTATGAGATACTCCACTGCAGGTTATATTATCAGAATGATTTGCAATAATACGTGTTGGTTCTTCAATCAACTGATGGAGATTGTAAATATCAGTGATATTAAGAAGCGCTCAGTTCATTGTTATTAGATTCAGATAGGAGGTTGCAATTAAAATCGCCCAAGATGATATGTTCCGTATTTTCTGAATCTATTTTACCGATGAGGCTTCTAAATATGTGCAAAATTCTGGTTTAGAATTAAGGGGGCGGTAAACTGTAGATAATATGAACGGCTTAGATGTAGGTTTTCTAATTTCAATAGATAAGCTCTCCAGGTTTTGTGTTTCTAAGTCATTTCTTACAGCATAATTGATATTTGTACGGACAAAAATACAAACCCGGCCTCCATTTCTTCCATTACTAGGTCTATCGCGGCTTACAATATTATAACCATTAATTTTTACTCGTCATCACTGACAATGTCGTTAAGCCTCGTTTCGTTAAGAGCAAAAATATCAAACCATTGGTTATCAAGTAAGATTCGAAGCTCGTCAATTTGTTTTGGAAGGCTAGTAATGTTTAAACATGCCATTTTAAAGCCACGATTATTAGGAAATATTGGTTGTGGGTTCATAGTAGCATTGCCATTAGGTGCTGCTGTCGCAATTTCAGGATGAGCCACGAATCACTGAGTCCGCTCATGTTCAGATGTGCCTTCGAGATATTAGCGTTTGGTAGGCATTTCCAATTATTCTGGGCAGCAAATCCGTTGACAATTTTGTTTACCTCTTTACTTTTTTCGTTAAGAGAGTCATCCGATCGCACTAGAATTGAAGAGAACGTTACCTTTGTATTGGGCGATTCATGTTGAATTTTAGTACAGAGGTCAACAATTTTCTCTGCTACAACTCTCGGCTCTTCTGTCCTGCTTATTGGGAGTTTAAGCAACGAGGACGTCGACGACGACGGCACAAAACAATAGACTAATTACCAAGAACAATAACTGCACGTAAAAATGCGCGCAGTGACACACATTTCCCCCGTCTTCATTAAAATCACAACGCGTAACCTACAAGTTTTACGTTTAGCAGAGAGCGTCAACGTAAAAAAATAAAACGTTCTTATTTTCGTTCGGCGTGAACGACCCTTTCTGTGCATCCAATTTTTCAAAAATCTGGATGTGAAAACCAATGCAAGACGAATGGAACAAATAATAAACGAGCGATTTGACGAGAAAGCACTTTTTCACGTTCCGTCGTCGTTGCCGTCCTCGATGCTTAAACTCCCTATTGTTGGTACCGACGTGTAGGATATATTTAAACTGTCTGTTAAAACAAACTGCTAATACTATGTCCCGGGGGTAGGGGCATTTGATCGCCTAATATCACCGTGGGATGGGGCATTTGAACAATATTTTTGGCCCGGGGAAGGGGCATTTGAACTTTTGGAGTTTGGGTTGTTCAAATTCAGGTTCAGATCAGATGACTGAGTTAACTTGTCAAAAGTGTTGATGGCTTCTGTAACAGATGCTTGGCTGGTATGGTTGTTTGAGCGCTGGAATAGTTGATTAGAAAGTTGAACGAACTGAACTCCTTTATATCCACACTCATGATTCCATTAATGAATTGCTTACGGCAGTATTAAAATTGTCAAGTCACAGCAAATATTCGTGAAGGGCGGGTGTTTTGCGCGGTATTGACAGGTGTTGACAGAAATTTTAGGCCATATCCACACTAGCACGAAAACCTGTCAACCGGTCAACACCAATGACGCGGTATTTGTGGCAAAATTCCTTGTTCAATGGGCCTGTTGTAGTCGTTCAATGGGCCAATGTGATAGTTTAATCAGGAGCCCAATAATGGAGCATATTCGCGGTTCAATCGTTCAATGTCCGAGTTCAATGTACTGATATGATCATGCAATCCCAAAAGTCCTTGCAACAACAACAAATACTTTATTTCACACCCATATTTTACAAGATAAACATTTAATTCAATTAGGGAGGGTATCAGGATTGTACAAAACTAATCGAGTCAGGTACCCTGGATAATTTATTAAGTTAAATATAAGGTAATAGTTAGTCACACATGCGAAAGAAGCAAATACGAATACAAGTTGAGAAAACACACAGACAGAGCTAAGACTATATAGAGGTAATGTGGAAGAAATAACTAATAATTATAGTATAAGTTGTAATAATAACAATATTTATAACAAAAAATGACAGCTATGTAGAAAAAAGAGATAAAAGAATAGAAAGAAATATGATATGCTGTTGAGAGAAAATTTGAAACTATTTTTAGATTTGTATGCTTTGAGCTCAACAGGAATATAATTCCATAATTAGGACCACAACATCTTAGGCTGAAGTGGCCATAATTTGTACGGATCTTCGGAATGTAGAGAGCGCACTTGTGTGGTAATTACGAATATTTGTAATTGGAATAAAGAAATCATTAAAAACGATTGGAAGATTGGAATTATGAGTACCGCTGTATGCAAAAAAAATTGGTCTTCAAATTTCAAAATTCCTAACTTTTTAAACAACGGATTCAGGTGTGTGCATCATATGTGTAAAAGTTTATAATTCGCAAATACTTTTTTTGCATCACATTAAATACTTTAAAGTTGTATCGTAAGTGTAATACTCCAAGCTACAAGGCCATAAATAAGAAAAGGATATATTATTGAGTAATATAACATACCCAAGACACGCAAAGGCCGAACAAAATGACATAATCTAGAAAGAACCCCAATTCCTCGGGAGACTTTTCATGAGTATGGTTAGCAAAGATTAGAATACCCAGGTATTCGATTTAGTCAAGTGTCCCATCCCAAAGGAGCAAGACAGTAATGCTCGAAACGAACCACATTATGTTGGCTAATCGTCTCGGTAAATATTCACTAGTAGTCACTGAGACTAAAGTGAATAATTGATCATTCAAACCAGAATATTCACAAAGTTAACAGTTTTTCCGTTTATGACGGCAAATTAGACTTTTTGGAATGTTAGTGTGTCATTAGTAAGGCAGAATACGACAAAATCTATATTTCGGTGTGTCCTAGGGTAAACTGAACTAGAATTAGCAAATACCGTATACAAAAATCCTGCATAAAGAACACCGGATCCGAGGTATTGATCTAACCAGCTAAAATATAAAATTATAACAATAACAAGTCCGAAGACTACAGCAAAGCTGATACAGTGTGATACTCTAACAATGACACTACGGCTATAGTTAAACCTAGGGTGTTAGTTAGTCTTCATTGTTCTGACCAATTATGTTGAAAAAATGTAGGGGATCACCAGATCCCGCCTGGAGATATTCGATCAAAAGTTGTGCAAATTAGCAAAATACGTACATTTTCCGAGGAGGGACTGGGGCGAGTTTTGTAAAAGACATCTTTAGAATCGCCCAAACCAACTTAAATTTTATCGCCAAGGTTAGGTATCTGTTCAAACACGTAAGGGGATTATCTGCCGGTACAACAACCTAGTATTCTGCAGGAACTAACTGAAAAACCCATGATTGTCTTGCACGTACCATCCTTGTGCCGAAATACATTTGAATATTATCATTTAGAATTTTCTCTATATAAATGAATACATTTAACTTTTAATAAATATCACAACTATAATGTATTGTTTCTGAGCAATGCGATGTAGCACACTAAGGAATCGCTTTAGGCTTCGCCGTCCCGGCTACATCAAAACAGTTTGGAAAGCAAGTGAACGTTTTTTTCTTGGGGAGGCGAGTGCTTAACCACTGCGCCAACCTGCATTCATAAGAGATACACAAGCAAGTGTTCCACAAAATACATCTGCACGTCTCATCACTGAGGCAAAGCGTTATGATCACATTACACCGCGGATTCCATAAAGTCTTACATGTACACTGGTTGCCAATCGAGTCGAGCAATGGATTAAAAAAATTATGAAATCCTTTATGGTCTGCCTTCGAGCTATTTGTATCTCTCCATCTCGCGGCTGTCCATAGGTAGCAGTTCTAACATGCAGTCTTCTCCTATTCTGCCCCTAAAGTATGGAAATATATGGAACAGCGTTTAAATCTACTCTTAATTTTCTTGCTTAGGTTAAATTATATTTAGTTGTTTCTAGCTTGTTCCATATCAATGTATAGTTACCTTGAAGTGCTGTTGTAAGCGCATTACGGTTTTTAAGTAAGAACATGATTATTACTGATTATTATTATTATTATTGACATCATCATCGCCACAATTATCATCATCATCATTATTATTATTTGTTACTGAATCATGAAATCAGATTCAAATCATTTTTGCACTTACTGTTACTGAAATACAAAACAAATTACTAGGAACAAACGTATTAATCTCGAAACACACGAGAAGAGCTTATTCTTAACGCTTTGTTTGTTCACGGTATTTGAATTGAAATGTAAGCGATAAATGCCTATAGCAACAAAGATTTCATACTAAACGTCTACCTCTTCAAATGTAAAGAGCATAACACACATAACTTCAAATTTCTGTGATAATGTGATAATGAAAGGAGAAACACCATTGACTATTGCTGATGATTGGTGATGTACTTAGTTTGTTTCTACTACATCTCCGTGTTAAACCCTTTCAGTTGGTAGTGCTATATAATGCAAGCTAGAACAGTCATATTGATTGATGTTAGTCTGCACTCGCTTATTTAGTTATCTAGTCTGCTGCTTCTTCTGCGCTTGGCGGCGCAAGGAGGCAGGCTATTAATGAGGGGTCACGTGACTGCTGGCGGGCGCCCACTGGATATCAGTGAATGGACAAACTAAATCACTAAAGATAAAACGAAACAGTGCACTGACTGAGAAGAAACTTTGCTCTCCCGAAATCCCGGTGTGCTTGTAGATACGAAATGCTAGCAAGGAATGTATAGATATACTTCCCAAGAACACGCCTATTTAGCAAGGCTCCGATGTGAAAACCCTTTCATGCATAAGAGAAATAAATACAAGATTGTTGGAATGCTTCTTCTGCTTAATAAGCACCGTACCGCTGGCAGACTACAAGCCGAGGGTTAATCTTCAAAGAAAGTAAAATGCAGTAGTTTCTTTTAGACTAATTAGCTCATTCAATTCCGGCTCCACATATCTTGACACCTGCAACTAATGAATTTTAATCTTAAATATTCCACGTCTTTTTTAATATCAGTATATTGAACGTGCTATAACGAACCGTTCGTTGACATTTCAATAGATTGTTAATTAGTCGTCCTCTCGAGTATCAGGATAATTAAACGTGCTGATAAAAAAACTGGTATTCAAACGCCGGTATATATAGGCCATTTTGACGATGTTGCGCACGCATCAGTTGAACAATAGACGCGAGCTGCTAAGACTCGTTCTGGTTCACCAGCCTTTTGTTATTTAAATCAGATAGCATTGTTCTAGCTGTGCGCACAACATCGTCAAAATGGCCTATTCTCGGGTGTTTGTAAAATGGGATACGGATGGCGGATATGTAAAATAATTATAGTACATTATATTTTTATGTTTTGCTCTGGAATATTTACCTGAATGACCTGTTTTACGAAGACATACGATCGCAGCTCAACACCTACGCTGATGATCACAAGCTGTACCTCTCAGACCAGAAGATTAGTAATGTCATTGAAGGGCTAGAAAACGACGGCAAAACCACGGCTGAATGGTACAAAGCAAACCACTTAGCAGGAAATGTATCCAAATATCAAGTCATGCATGATTATGACAAGAGCCAAGCATAAAGCAGCAACGGAAGTGCACATTGACAACTATACAGTTCGTCAAAAAGGGGAGATTAAGCTCTTGGGTGTAACCTTAGACGATAGTCTAGACTTCTCGGAGCATATAAAAACAATATGCGTTAAAACCAGCAGAAGAATTGGAGTCCTGTCCAGACTACGGAAGCTTATCCCGATTAAAGCCAAGCTTCAAATCTACAAGTCGGCAGTACTACCGTATTTCAATTATTGTAGCCTAGTTTGGCATTTTTGTAAGGCAAGTGACAGACGAAAATTGGAACGTATAAATGAATGAGGGTTACGTGTAGTGTTCAGCGACTGGAATTTACCATACGAAGATCTGCTAAGGAGAGCTAGATTGACCACTCTATTTAATAAAAGACTACAGGACATCACCATTTTCATGTACAAAATAAAGAACAATCTGGTGCCACATACTGTATCAGATCTGTTTAACCAAGGGACTTCCATAATTATAACCTTAGAAATGCTGACTTTAGTACTCAACGCTTCAACACGGTGTCTGCCGGTGCTGTGGACATGTGGGCCAGATCACAGGAAATGCACAAACTGCAGTACATAGAATTTGTTGTTGATGGTGACTGCTCCTCTCATGGAAATGTAGCAAAGTCCAAGCCATATGGGGATGCAGTTACTATTAGCAAAGTTGAATGTATTGGGCACATTCAAAAGAGAATGGGAGGGAGGCTGAGAAAGAAAAAGAGGGATTTGAAAGGGCAAAAGCTCCGAGACGGCAAAACTATCGGGGGGCGTAACCGCCTCAATTATAACTTGATTGACACCTTTCAAAGGTACTATGGGAAAGCCCTGAGAAAAAAACAAAGGGGATTTAGATGGAATGGCCACAGCAGTGAAAGCTATTTGGTATCACTATGCCTCAACTGAGGAGAATCCCCAACACGAATACTGTCCAGTTGGAAGGGATTCGTGGTGTAAGTGACAGAAGGACCAGGCAGCTGGTACGAGTACATTCACACCAAAGAACGTTGCGGAAGCTGTAATTCTGGAGATCCTGCCTACATTTGAGGCTTTATGGGAAAGGAGCTTGCTGGAGAGTGTTCTAAAAGGGCTCACCCAAAATGCCAATGAAGCCCTGAATCATTTGGTTTGGGATATTTCTCCAAAAGAAATATTCAGCGGCCCTGAGACCGTGGAGACTGCTTGTGCTATTGCTGTTGCCCTGTTCAATAGTGGAGCCAGCACATTAGCAACAATGCTCAAGGGTCTAAACTGTGAAGTTGGGGAGAACTGCAAAGCTGAGTTTGCAGCCATAGACGAACAGAGGCTATATGCAGCTGCTCAGAAGTCAACAGAAGCAGTCAAGCTGCAGCGGAAAATTCGCCGTAGCGAAAGAAAGAAAAAAGTCGATGCAAATGAGGAGCGCGAGGGGCCAATGTATGAAGCTGGTGCCTTTGGACCATAATCTCAAGTCCTAGTAGGGTCCTTATGACATTTCTATTATATTTCCATAGTTTGTGACTTATTGAAATAGTGTAAGCATATTTTTTCTTAAAAAAAATCTTAAAATCACAAACTAAAACTTTAGGGTTTTGAAGAGTTCCGGGTTTTTGGGCAGGTCGTTTTTGAGAATGGAAGGTGCACTATTCATAAAACTTGGCACTCCCAAATATTTTTTTAGTGCAGAATGCAATGGAGTGAATTTTAGAGTCTGATTTGGAAAGCATGCTTCACTAAATAGAAGTGAAGTACCAAACCTTTCATTTTTTTAGCTTCGGTCGTTGCCATGGCAACATGACCCCACTGAGTATAACAAAAAAATAGATCATTGCATTCTCCTATGTGTACTGCACATTCCTGAAGCCAAGTTTGGTTTAGTTTGGTGTGTGTGTTCTAAAGATTGACCTGCCCCAAGAAAGGTACCATGCCCAGCAGGTGTCAAAATTCACACTCCCCCCAAGAATTGTAAAAAAAGAAATTTAGTGATTTTTTTTGTAAATCTCAATACCTGTACTATGTACTTGGGGAGTTTTATTTAGTAGTTTACTGACAAAGTTTGAAATAAATCTGTTCCAAACTTGTTCCATTTTTGTAGTATAAAAATATCCTTCAAAAATATCAGACATAAAATACAATTTGATTTTTCTTTAGCTTAATCTATATATTCTATATTTAAGATAATGTTGCCGTGGTTGACTCGAAAGATTTCGCTCCTTCGACCACTGTGCACATTTGTATTATTACTCGGGCCAGGCCTTTGGCCGCACGAGTCAAGATTCGCAAGTGTTTTTTTGTGTGTCGAGCTATTTCGCCGTCTACCAATCAGCTCCAGGAAATCACGCCGTGTTTTCTCCAACCAATCAGAAACCACTGTGCACTTCTGTACACGTGAACATGGCAAACTTTGTGGAGTGGGAGACTGGACACTGATAGCGTTTTTGCAAAACTAGTAAAGTCCCGGGAGTAAAGTTTTGACTTTTTTGGTCATTCGTATAGCTGTTATTTTGCTGAAACCAAAGGTTTCTTCGACTGAAATACCAACTTGTTCAGTTATTTTAAGGCTGACAGGACTTTTAGGGGCTTTCGATGGAAAATTCTTACATTTACTTATGACGACAATAACAAGTCCGAAGACTACAGCAAAGCTGATACGGTGTGATACTCCAAAAATGGCACTACGGCTAGCTAGACCTGACACAAAAAGGTGCTCGCACTAGAATGCAGTAATGGACAGCTGTTTCGTCCTCATTTGGACTCGTCAGCATGACATAGCAAGCAAAATGAGCTTCGGCGAGAACCTACTGCTCATAAGGCCAACAGTACTCCAGTGTGGAGCTCAGAGAATAAGCTTGGTTATCCGGTGTCACACAAAGAGACGCGTGTGCAATACGTGTTTGCGTGCACAAGACAAATATAAATGAATATGTAATATTCAGTTATTAAGAAATTCTCTGGTTAACTTAAATTTTTCGGAGTTATTGGAATGGACTACGCAGTCGGGTAATGCATTCCAGTCCTTAATCGTTCATGGGAAAAAAAAACTGTATTTAGAACAATTTGTTCTTGTCTGTAGTTGGGTGAAGGCCTTGGAGTGCTGATACCTTGTAATACAGAGAGGTTGGCGTATGTCTGGAGGTAGTAGGATAGATATGGCTTGGTTAACAGCTTTGTAGAAATCTGCCAACCGGTTAAACTTTCTACGGAATAGGAGATATTGTAGTTGAGTCTACGAATAGCAGTTTCAGCGGTATTGACCCAAACGCCTCACTTCAATGTAATGAAGCGCTATTCAAACTGTGTATCTAAATTAGTCGTGCTTGTTTAGGAGGGTGTTGGTGTCGTGTAAGAATGATTGTTTCAATGGCGCTTCATTACATTGAAGTGAGGCGTTCGGGTCAATACCGCTGAAACTGCTATTCGTAGACTCAACTACAATATCTCCTATTCCAAGCTGTCCCAGCCAAGTTCCAATAGTAATTTAGTCACGCTAGTTTGACGGTAGTCGTAGTTATTTGTTACGAAGCGCGCTGCACGCCGTTGCACATCCTCCAGTGTATTGATGAATCATTAATGGGATCCCACGACGCATAACTGTATTCAACCTGTGTTCTAACAAATGTTTTATAGGCCTTGGTCTTGGCATCTTTAGAACACATTGTTCTATTGCAATCAAATTGTCCGATCGACTTCGCTTTTGTTTCGAGCGTCCGAAGAGTTATTGGGTGGTTATTTGTTTGCTATATGAGGTTGCAATAGTCCAGTTTCGTATTCGAAAATTACCGCTGAATGCAATGACTACACACGCATGTACGCAGGGTTAGCCTCATTCTGAAGTTAAACATTCATAAATACCAGCGAGGTGGGTTATTCACAACACTGTGTATTGTTGTAGTTTCGCACCTTCTCGCTGGTATTTAAGAATGTTTAACTTCAGAATGAGGCTAACCCTGCGTACATGCGTCTGTAGTAATTGCATTCAGCGGTAATTTTCGAATACGAAACTGGACTATTGTACGATTGGCCTTGATTGGTATTTTCCCAACATGTACGTCCGAACGCAGATCACTGGAGAAATGTACCCCAAGATAGGGGTGATATTTCACGGGTTCCAGTATGGTGCCATTCATATGGCAATCATGGTAAGCGAGGTCTCTCCATCGCAATACTCTTAGCACGTAACATTTGGTATGACTCACGTCCATTTGTCAAGTGTTAGCCCAGTTAGAGTTTAAAGTGATTTTATTTCAGTGTCCATGTGTTTAGTTTGTAGCTAATTGCGGACACTAGTCCTACGATTTTACGTCCTTATCCGAGAAGGCTTTATTGTAAAGTGTCTACTTGTTGATATAGTAGAGAATCGCATAGCTAAAGCTGAATCGCACGGTGCATTTGCGAAATCAGACGCTGATTGGCTGAGACGGAGTGGTGATTCAGAGTGGAATTGTAGATTCAGAGTGGAATCACCACTGTAGACTACGCGCGCTATTTATAACTTAGCAAAATATCAACAAAAGTACTAAATCTTCAAGTAATTCATCGGACTATGCGATTCAAGGAATATCACATGCCTGACTCGCTAATTACCCGGGCCAGGCCTTCGGCTGGCGCGAGTCAGAAATCGCAAGTGTTAATTTAAAAAAAAAATTGTGTCGAGTTTTGGCGCCGTCGACCAATCAGATTTCGACTGGTCACGTGATACGTACGTTGCGCCAGCCATGTGAACAGTGGACAACATTTTCAGGTTTTTCAAGATGGCGGCGAGTGGGAGTTTTGACTTAGCAAAACCTTTAAAGTGCCTATCACCCTTTTGCAATGTTGATAGCTTATGAACCTCCAAAGGTTTTGACTACTTCTGTGAAGAAAGTTTTGGTTTAAAGTGAATACTTTATGTTCTACGCTTGTTTGAAATCGTGTAAATGTGACCTTTCCTGACCCATGACCGCATAAGTAAAAGCCTGGGTCGAAACCTGGGTAGACGTCATCTTGACGTCATATAATGAATTCGGCTTTGCAATCATTCGAAGAAATACTTAATATGTTGACTAAAATGACTTTTTTCTTTACTAACAACTCGAAAACTGTGTATATAATCTATGCATCGATGTTGTTGTGATAAAAAGGCGCCATGGAGAATAATGCATTAATGAGATGACGTCTACCCAGGTTTCGACCCAGGCTTTTACTTACGCGGTCATGGGTCAGGAAAGGTCACATTTACACGATTTCAAACAAGCGTAGAACATAAAGTATTCACTTTAAACCAAAACTTTCTTCACAGAAGTAGTCAAAACCTTTCGGAGGTTCATAAGCTATCAAAATTGCAAAAGGGTGATAGGCACTTTAATATCAGCTGTTTTTTTGTGTAAACCAAAGGTTCCTTCAAGTGCAATACCAAGATTTTTGTCTTTTCTAAAGCTGGGAGGTGTTTCACGGGCTTTGGACGGGAATTTATCACATATTATGCGACATGCTTTAAGATATACTCGTGACAGTCTGCTCTGCGATCAACACTGACTATAAAGACAACAGCTTGTAAATGTAAGTAGCCGCTAAACTGAACATGATAACCTTTATACCAATTGACTGTCGTTGTGTTATTTATTGTTATTAACCTCTCGAAAGTATAGTAGAAATGACCCGATTTCTCAGTTCTCTGACTGACAGGGGCCTTTTAAAATATAAATTCGGGAACGAAAATCTAGCATGCAGTGAGTGAATATAAACTGAGTAAGTAATCTGAAATGAAGATTTTTTCAAACGAACGATAAATGACTCTGATGTGGAAATCGCATATTTATCTGTGGCGTGTTATTGACACTGGTAAAAAACCAATCTTTCCAAAACACAAGACAGTTACCACCTAACACAATTATTGACTTTTTATTTTGTTCTATTTCCCGGGTCTATTTACATCTGTCCTGTACCTCTTTGTATTTGATTATTATCTCTGGGTTCAGGCATTCTACAGTGTATTATTTTAATGTTTTTTTTTAGAACTGACATAATGATATTATGTATAGAGTAGTGTATTTATCATTATTGCAAGTTTATAAATTAAACTAAATTTGGTCCAGACCTGAGAGTATACTTACATGCAAGTGGCATTCTTTCTTTCCCTTCCCCTTTCTTGGTACCATTATATATCCATGCAAGCTAGATCTTGTTTCAGTGTTTTCCATCTGAGGTGGTCCTGGCTTAAGATAACCCTAAGTTTAACTTAAGAACCTACCTTCTCATCATTGTATTTCTTATTATGCCTTATTACTCGTATACATTTCCATCATCTTATGAGAAAATAAATGTAATTGTTGCTCCTCAGTTCTTGGCGTCAGCATCGTCACTTTCACTCGGTCACGATCAGGAGTATGAGTACTTTTAACAATTATTTGGGAATGAAAATTAATCTTGCCCAATGATAGAAAAAAATGAGTGGACATTGCATGTTTCTTTGTGGCTTGTCATTATAAGTTTCAGTCTCCTTCAATATGTAGAAAATGAGCACTAGCACAGCGGCAGCTCACTAATACTAGAAAATGGTGGTCTGTAGTTTACGCCCCCAATCGAAAATATTGTATTGAGAATTTAGCCTGAATTTCAGCCGTCCCACTGGTTTGTTATTGAGAATTACAAATGGATGACTTTATTATTTTCACATGTAGAACGACATTAACTAAATATTCACAATGAATAGCAACATTATGTGGTATTTTGTTGTTCTAAATTGCTTGATTTCTCGTAGTCGTACTGTACCTGATACAATTACAATGCATCAAATTTGAGTGACTCAATATATTACAGACTACTCAAATAACCATTGCACTGCAATAAACAACACCCATACCAAGTTTTTTTTATAATTCTAACGACCCTCAAGGAACAATAATATTGAAAAGAAAGTAATATTAAACTACAGAATTGAAGGAAATTGTGGCTGAAATGTACATGCACAGCATGTATGTATGTGTTGTGTGTGTATTCTGCTATAGATGGCCCGAGTTAAGGCCTCTTGTTCCACGTTAAATTGCACTCGAAAAACCGATATCGCCCTCGTCAGGCATGTGATTTTCCTTTTTAATCATCCGCAAATAACTTTATTTCTTGGATATAAATAGGATACTTGATCGTCAATATCTTTTCCATAGATTAAGAACATAAGTGGCCCAAGCACAGTTATCGAGGGACACCAGAGGCGACATGCACATGGGTTGACATTTCCCCGTCCACTGTTGTCTTCGCGTAAGCCACGTTCCAATCCATGACAGGGTATCTCCCCTTACTCCGCAGTGATTTAGCTTCTGGAGGAGGCGCTGATGTGGGACCTTGGAAACGTCAAGTATCTGTTTGTTTGCGGTCCTTTACACCTCTAACTCAGTGCCCATAAATTACGTATAGCACGTGTAGTTCATGCGATTTCCTCTACTTATAGCAGGAACTCTCAATGGTGAGATGACGTCAGTACGTGTCCGGTAAAGCTATAGCTGTTTCAATAATATTCGCGCAGTCCAGCTCTAAACTTCCTTCTAACTGGTAAGTTGGTCCAGGAGCCCTGAACAAACAACTGACCTCCAACTTGATGTCATCAGGTCACGTGATCCCACCACAGGGATTATCCCTGCGTTATAATTTATACCTCGTATTATGAAGAAAATATTAGTTGTATAAAATTAATTAGATTGTCGAAATCAGCAGCCTTTAACTGTATTATAACTTTTAATGTGGTTTCCACTAGGGTCCCTGAGAGCGATACAATTTTCCAACTTCTTCACCGCCATTTTGAAAGTTAACCAAGCCTTTGGTGACATCGAGGCTAGATTTGAGTCAGCTTAGTTAGAGGCGTGTACCTAGAAAGCATGATAATCACAATCTATCCATATTCATAGAGAGGCTTTGTATCAGTGCAGGGTCAACTCCATCCTCCACGAGAAGCTGAGGCTTGGTTACGTTATAAGAACTACGAAGTTGTCACGAAGGCACGCCAGTGACATTTGATGGATCCAGAGTAATACATAGTTCCACTTTACAACCCTTCTTGGCCGATCTTCGCCGCCTCTTGATTTTACTGACATTATAGTTGTGGCTACACGACCCCATGCAAAAGTGGTTTGCCTTCTCAAATTTATCCATTGTAAAATTGCCTAGAGTTTCAGTCTACCCAGTACAGGTGTTGCGGTTATACGTGCCTTGGGACTCACCCGAGCGATTTGACGGGAATATTTAACAGTTATTCACCAAAGTGGAGGTGAATAAGCGGCTCGGTAAATATCCACCACTATTCACCGACACTGAGGTGAATAACTGTTTTAGTATATACCAACGAGGCAACCTAAAAAATAGAAAAAATAAAGCGACAACTAGAATAATATTTTCGACCGGAAGTTTAATTTTATCGAAAAGCACAGCGCACGCGCACCAAAACGAGCTGCTAGTTAATTTACATAACACGTGCTTTCGCAGCTCTACAATTTCTGTCAGTGCGTGAAGAATATTCACTCGGGAAAGTTTTGCTGTCATTTTCAGTTTCCTCGATAAATGTTTTACTCTTTACTCTACTAAAGCTTGTAAAGTTTGTTCAAGGCTGACTCAAATTGAAATTGAAGGTGCAATTTACAAAAGAACCGCCAGAAATCATTGCTGGAGTAAAACTCTGTGACTGGGACGAAACCGATTGATTCACATTGTCTTGAACCTGGATGGCAGCGTTTGGGTATCCGTTTACATGGCCAGAACTGGAGGGCAAAGATAGCTGTTGAGGTGCAGTAGATGGCTGAGGAAGGCTCTGAACACTCGCTGTAGGTCGAGGAACTATTTGGCGACCGGCGGAGTTCACGAAATCGGTCAGCCCGGCTGTTGACATTTCTGCGAACTGCTCCGGCGAAGGTCGGGCGGTCGTTGTACGACTCGAGGCTTGTGTCACTTTTGTGCCCTGTGACAGCACGGATATGATGGTTCTTTAAGTTCGTCGCAGACAAAACACTCACTGTGGTTGATCTGACGGAGTGGTTTGTATAGGCAGGGTTGATTTCAACTCGGAGACACGTTTTTCATCATGTTATCGAGCATGTTGTGGCCGAGAGGGACAGAGCTGTACCAAACTTCAGTTTGCGAAGGGCTAAACTTCGAGCCTGTCAAAGGTTTCTGGAACAGTGCTGGACATTTAGGATTCAAATGTGAGAGAAACTTCTTCAGGACAGCCACTGGACAGCGAATGGAGCCTGTGTTTGCAAACATTTTCCCATTCGACGGGACGAGGTAAGCGTTGCCTTGTTATAGTAACTATGGTCCTTCTTTCTCGCCGACAAGTAAATTTAAACTTTCTCAGACATTTGTTCAGCTCGTCTACTTCCATGTCTACAATACTTGTTGAAAACTCATCTTGCTGTGAAAACCACTCTAAAAATACAAAATTATTTGTGTCAAAAGTGCAAAACACAGTTGCAACTTCAGACAAAAACAAGCCAATGTCTTAGCTTTTTATCTTTTAAGTTGTGTTTTTCGTGGCCTATAATGTTTTCTTACCTTGAAACACCTTCAACCCGTATTTAAGTAGCTTTTTTTGTGTTATCTGGTGCTGCTTGTTTTTCAATTTCTCTGAAATGATCGTAAAACGCGAGTTTTCAGCGGCCATTCTGTTGCTGGATGAATAGCCCATGTTTCGGAGGTAGCTATTGTTTAATATCTACTGTTTACGAACCAATGAAATTGCGCGTTCTTAGGAGGTTGTTGAGTTGGTATATACTAAATAAATATATTAAATAGCTCGAGGAAACCGACATATGAAAAAAATATGTTTTATTTATAAATGCATCACATGATTAATCTTAAGTGAAGTCTTAAGTGAGTCCAATGGACGGTGTATTAACTATAACACACTGAAACCGACGCGGGCATGCTAAAGCACCGTGACTACGACAAACGGCCCAACTCAGCAAACGTTTATTCTCGTCTAAAACTTCGAAGAGTCTGCTTCTCGCTTAAACTAAGACAAACGCTTCAAGATAAACTCCTCGAGACTAGGCCCGCTAATACTCGGCATAAGTGTATTCTCGTTTCACACTTTGAAGAGTATTCAACACCGCCGTTGGCGTGTTTCTTTTCTTGTAGTATATTCGCGAGTTGAAGTATTCAGTACACATGGTGGAAAGACAGTTTGTAATATGATCTGTATACGTATTACTGCTGAACAATTAAAACATATTTCGATCATATTTTATACTTTGATATCAGTGATCATACAATCAATCAGTTTGTGCACGCGAATAACATTTTTAACGAAACAGTTTGTTGATTTTTTTTCTTTCGCCCCTTCGAAGCTTACGCCCGGTTTCCATACGATCGCTGCGACCGCGAAAATGTTCTCAGCGAACGTAGCGCCGGATCAACGGTGGAAATTACTCTCCAGCGACTGCAGCGATCACGATCGCAGGGTAGAACCATGAGTATCAACTGATCATGAAACCACCCTCCAGCGATCATAAGATAAAGAATTTCAATGGATCACAATCCAGCAATCGCTGACTACTTTTTCCAGCGATCTTAGTGATCGCAACAATCAAATGGAAACTAGTCAGCAATCGTGGCGATCATATGGAAACCTGGCTCAGTTCACGGCAAACATTTATCCCTGTAACTGAATATTTCAGCGCTAGAGTAAGTGTTGCCATTCTGGGCGATTTACTACTTTGCCAGTGATTCAGTTGCTTGCTGTGAAACATGGGCCCTCTTGGTTTAAAAAAAGGAATGGGATGAAAATATTTAACTCAAAACAGTCTTTTTCGCTACTGAGTCCACGATCTTTGTATGGAATGTGGTATTTATATCTAATTGAGTAGTTTTACTACTAATATGCCAGATTTATACACAGACTACTTATTAACCTCGTTCATGGATTATATCAATAACACATGTATTTAACTCTATGTGGTTGAATGTCTTTAATGTGCCAAAGCACGAGGCGGTTCCTATCTCGTCGTTTGTCTTGAACGCTGTATCTTACTGATGCCATTTATGATTGGACCCTGAAAGAAGAAACATTGTTGTGGTCTCAATTAGTAAATAAACATAACTGAAACTGGGTGACTATCTTTTAAGGCAGGATATTGCTGTTAATCGATGTTATATATCTATAAGGCCATCCCAACATTTGTCAGTTTCTCATCGTCCGACCGACCCAAACTTTTGCCGGCATAAAAAAAAATGTCCAGAACCATGGATATAAAGCGAAAGAGCGTCACAAATCTGTTGAAAGATCAGTGAATACGGCCAGTGTCATTAAATTTCAGTACCGGTTCTTTCAAACGGGTTGAATTTCTTGGGAAACGCTAAACCACGGGACATTCATGAGGCAGCTCAGTTGAAACTAATCGTTTATAAAAATATGTGAGTCAGTTGTTTTACTTGGGAATTCTAGCCCTAGGTGAGTCAGATCTCGTTGTTTACCTCTGTTCAAGTCTCGGAGATGGTTAGAGTTTACTTAAATTCCGGGTTACGTTATGTAGTAATGCCATGGTGTAGCGCCACCACGTGATCACATCGTGACAGAAGATGGTGTGATGTGTCGCGCGCGCCACTGGCTAGCGAAAGGCGGGAAATATTTGTTTACCAAAACGTCTAGATCTTCATCAAAATCTTACCAGTTTTCGTCGAAAGAAACATTCAAAATGGAACCAGTTCAAAAGAAACAATTTACATCTTTATCAAGCGCGCGCGAGAGAAATTGGTAGCTAAAAAAGGATGCAAGAAATACAAAAACCGATACTAAAAATGCCGTAGCGACGCTTGCAGCGTTTTGTGTTGAATTGCAGCTTCCCGAAGAGTAGACGACAAATTTCGTTCGTATCAGGAAGGTCCTGTATTTATGCACAACTTTGCCTCTAGTAAAACGTATGTCTATATAATAAATCACTTAATGACTGTCCACTCGGGAATCAGTGAGTTTTGTTTCCCCTCGATCCTCGATGTTCCCTCGACAAAACCATAGTTAATAGAGTGGAATGGTTAGGAAACTCAGCGACCTTCTTTGTTATATGTCTTTGTTAGCTTTTTTCAACCACTACCGTGCACAAAACACAATAGAAATTCCAACATGTTAATCAATCAGCCAATAGAAACGTGTGAGTTCAGTCGTTCAGGGAACGCTAATGAACTATGATCGTGCACAATCTTTTGTCTTACCCCTTCCAACATAAATCGCAGCGCCTTTGTTAGCCCCTTTGAAGTTTGCCGGCTAACCATTCCACTCTATTAACTATGACAAAACTCACTGTTTCCGTGGGGGCCAGTCATTAAGTGTATTATTAGTATGTTCTATCATAGTTAATAGAGTGGAATGGTTAGGAAACCCGGCAAACTTCAAAGGGGCTAACAAAGGCGCTGCGATTTATGTTGGAAGGGGGCAAGACAAAAGATTGTGCAGGGTCATAGTTTATTAGCGTCCCCTGAACGACTGAACTCACACGTTTCTATTGGCTGATTGATTAAGACATTGGAATTTCTATTGTGTTTTGTGCAGGGTAGTGGTTGAAAAAAGCTAACAAAGACATATAACAAAGAAGGTCGCTGGGTTTCATAACCATTCCACTCTATTAACTATGGTTCTATATAGAGAATTACTAACCCCACATTTTCCCTGTGCTTCAAGATTAAGATTGCTGAAATAGTGGACGCTGATTGGCTAAGTGGGTGTGACCATATTTTAATTAAAGAATAGAAAACATTTTCAACAAAACAAAACGGGAAAACGCTCATCCAGTTTGATAATCAAAACGTAAATTCTTCCATAGAGTTTTAGAAAACGGTGTTCAACCAATCAGAGCGCTCATGTTTTAACGGTGTTATTTTACGCGTTCCGCTCGTGCATCCACAGCTTCTCAATGCCTCGAGCATGCATTAGTTTTCATAGAACATGACTAGAAAAAGACTAGAAAACAACATATCAAAAGTAAAATTCCTACTAAGACTAATTCATAACTTTTGACTCAATATTCAATGAACTTACGTTTTTTGCAAATATTATCGATGATCCTTCTCAAGTGAATTTGAAGACTAGAAAACGATGTCGCTTGGAAGACGTCTTCTGTAGGGTGACTCGCTATGACGGCCAGCTCTCCTTTTTTGACGTTCGAACCGATGCCCATGGAGTAAATGTGAACACCCTTGTTCTTGAGAAGGGCGGAAGCCTGGGCCAATGGTACGAATGCACCTCTGTCTTTGGTTTGTTCGCCGTCGGTAAGTACAAACGCAACCTACAATTTGTAAAATATGAAAGTCTGAAGTGAATGCTACCATCGGAACTGGTGAAACTGACGTTGCGATATTGTTATATTGTAACCATACATTTTATAGAAGAGTATGAGAAGAATAGTTTGAACAATAAAGGACATAAATTTCAAATAGCGGCAAAACGGCACGCGTGGAAAAATATACTGTCACTTCGTTGACAACAACATCTCCGATGGATCTACTACGAAGATTCGAGACTCAAAAGAGGAAATATTCACAGTTCTAATTCGAACTTGCATTGCAATGTTGAGGGTTGGTGTTACTATTTTAAAACCAAGAGTGCTGGTTGAGATTCAAACTATCATCCAGCCGAACAGGCGCGGACCCAGCTCATGTATTTTAAAATCTCCCGATTTCATAGCTTGTCAAAAACGCCTTTGAATTCGGCAATATGATAGGCAATAAGTGTTTTTCATTATGTATATAACTAGAGTCAAATCTCAAAATAATTCCGGGGCAGCTTGTCCTCTAATACCATAGAAGCTCGGGACTTCAGCCCTCATATTTACTTACCCGCGGAACGTTTGATCTCATTCCACCGCTTGTTGTAAAAATCCTTCGATTCGTTAATTCCAGGCCTTTGTCAATGAACGTGTAACCCCTTTGCCATTTCATGCTCTTCACCAACTTTGCATAGTTTTCTTTAGTAATCCTGGCACCTTGTAGATTGTTGAACGAGAACTCAACCTTGGCGGATGAACTATAGGTCACGATAGCCACGTGTGTTCCTGCCTCACCAATTTCGAAATCATTTATTATGGCTGTGATAAAGCGTTTCATGTTTTCCCAATTTCTTCGACCAATGCTTCCCGAGGAATCAACGACGAATGCCAGGTCTACCTTAGCCTCGCATACTGTTGACAAGAAAAATCAAAATAAATAACACGGGGATGTCAATCAATCAAATACAAAGTGGCTATGCAAAGCCGAGAAGACCGTCGGTTACATTAGAATATTTTGGAAACTTGTAGACGAACTCAAACAAGGTTACTTGCTCCCGACTGATTTTCTCTTTAAAATGGTGGCCGAATTTGTGTACTAATGTGAATATTTTCATGGTACAAAACCGGGTTAGTCAATTTGCTATAAAACATTTCGCACGTGTTCATCAAAAGGAGTTAGTGTGGCATGGAAGTGAGATTCTTACTTGGGGCGCCCAGATGTTCTCCCTTGCCTTCTCGTCGCTTCGCTCGCTAGCGCCGCTTTGGCTTAGAGAAAGCAGGAGAACCTCTGGCATCCAGGTTAGGTTGGCTATATTACTTGTGTGAAAATGGAAAAAAATACCGGATATATTTTAAAACAGTGTTAAATCACCCATCAGTGTAAGGTATATGGTCTAATTTAAAAAAAAGGGAATGAGGTCTTTACCAAGTTTCCGTCTCATAAACTGGTCCATGTTTGTCCAGTTGCTGTTCTTACTGGTCGTCATTTTCCATTTTGGCGAGTCATTATGCACACTTTCGCTTCACATTCAGTCGCAATGTGTTTGCAATACTCACCGTAATATAGGATTGACGTGGTCATTATCAGGTTTCTCCAGCCGTTTTAATGTGTTTGCAATACTCACCGTAATATAGGATTGACGTGGTCATTATCAGGTTTCTCCAGCCGTTTTAATGTGTTTGCAATACTCACCGTAATATAGGATTGACGTGGTCATTATCAGGTTTCTCCAGCCGTTTTCATGTCAAAGTCTCACCATTATGGGGCCTGTTTTTATGAACGATGCGCACGTCCGTGACGTAAACAATAGTGCCAAACTCTAAGTTTTACGCTTTTCATCAAAATTTCAGAACATTGTTACAGTTTAGATAGTTGAAGAAGTAAAGTTTAGAAATAATTTACAGAATTCGCGTCCGTGTTGTATCGGATCCTCACCTGCGGTCGGATATGTAAATACCAATACCGGTACTTATAAAAGATTAGAGTGCGACTGACTTTTCGATGCTCGTAAATCATTTAGAGAACATACTTACCACAGTGCGTTCGGTATTGTACAGTGATCATCTTGTTGCTTCTGCACGCTTCTTGTTGCATGTGACATTCACTATCGTATGTCCTCTCGTCTGACCCGCATACAGACTGTACGCTCTTGCGGCATGATGGAGGACACTGGCAGGTTGGGGTATCACCAATGACGTTACACATGCCATACGGAATTGAGCATTTGAATCCTTCGCAGGGATCGTTGCCTTTAAGTTATAAAATATAAAAAAGAGAATGCTTGATGTAATATTTAACGGCCCGGACTGGAGGGGATTTCAAAGTTCGAGCAACCTACTCAGAATGGAGCTGATTTTGAGTACTTCGAAATCCCATGCATCATCCGAATTGGAGGCCATTGATTTACTTTTCGAACTCATTAACTATTCAGGTCAAATCTGTGAAATAAAGCTGATTACAACCTCTTTAAACGGCATCATTAGAATAGCGTGATGATTTGTAGCTATGTGGTGTCTTAGGGTAAACGAATTAGCGAAACTGGAAGCCTTGTACTCAAACTCATTAATTATTCGGGAAGAATCAGTGAAATAAATCAGACTGTTTAAATAATATTTGAGCGTCATTTTCTGATCTGAAAAGGGAAAGTGAGGACGGTATTTTCCAACCAGCAAAACGTTTTCGAAATGATCAAGGTTTAGAATTGAAGAAGAAAGTAACATGCTAAGAACATCCGTTACCAACCAGATATAAACAGACGGACAATGAAACGTTTTGAAGACTGGAGACATGCAACAAATCGCCACTCTTGGAAAAGACAAGCTTGAATACGAATTTAGAGTCTTTCGGAAACCTTGACGACGACTTTGTAAAAATGAGACTCCAGTTACTAGATTTCTTGGGTTGAAAAGTTCATTGAAGAAGTTACTCGAAATGGAAAAACATAACAGAACCGGCGTTAAATATGTTGGATAAGACCAATACTTCGTACCTAACATTTTTCGTCAATAACTGGAGTTTGGTCAGCGGCATAACCAGGGGGAGGTTCCTGGCACACAGCGGTCAAACGTCTGCGCGTGCGTATTACGGTCAGTCTGGTGGGCGGCCGCGCGAATTTCCCGCGCAAAATTTACCGTAAAACATATTACAACAACCCGGTGTTTCAACAAAAACTCGGCTTGTGAACTTCTACCCCCAAAAGTTAAGAAAAGTACGTAAAAGTTAAGCTTTATATTTTCACAGTCGACGGGAAATTGAACAAACTTCAAGCTGTGAGTTTACCCAAAAAAAATGTCATTTCAAAAAAGTTCTCAAGGTTTTAAAACGGGTGTGTGAACAGTGACGCCGCCGGCTCGCTTTGAATTTGTTTTGGAATATGTTGTTGTTGCAAGACTGTTGACGCATGCGCAGACGTTTGACCGCTGTGTGGGTTCCTGGGGTTCCGTAACCCCCCTTTCCCTGACGAAGATAACCCTCTCCTTCCTTTTTCCAAGTCGGAAGAAAAATGAAATAAAGAAAAGAGAAAGAGAAAGAGGCAGTGTGTTTCTTAGATTTTCAAACTTCCAGGATGGCATACCTCCCGACCCCGTAGCGGTTAGGAACCACCCTACTTCAGATTCTGGCTACGCCCCTGTTGGTATGTGTGTTTAATGGGGGCCTGAGAATAAATTTAATCAACAGTACTTTGAAATAATTATTTTCAAAGTCCTTGGACTGGAAATGGTTTTCAAAGTACTGTGGAGAGTTGTTTACGGGGTTTCAAGATTCATCATGTGACCAAATACCGTAAAGTTCCGAAAGTAGCGAGGGTCATTACTTTCGGATTTAGCAGCCTTCGGGGATCGCTACTTTCGGAGGGTCGCTACTTTGGGAGAGCAAAAACCGTTAAATAATACTGGTATACTACTCTCTATCTCCCAAGAAAAAGACGCGAATTCATATCAACAATTGTTTCTTCGCTAAAACGTTTAAAGTGCCCCTACGATCAAATTTTGAGAGTTGCTATATTTTTTGCCTGTCCAAACCGTTTATCGATATGACGACGGGAAGTCTGTAAAGAGCTAATTTTCAGTGGAAGTGACGTCATTTTCTCAACTCAACAATATGCGAGGCTACTTTTCACACAAACCTTCGCGTGGATTTATTAGTAAAGTAGAATGTTTTCCTAGTTTGGCCACAAAGGAAAGAAAAGAACGAAGTTTAGTATAGAAATACGCCTTTAAAAGAGCGACGTGTGGAGAAAATGACGTCACGACAGCAAACCGCTGGACGAAAATCGCGAACTATTTGGAACACACAAATAGCGGACATGATTTTGACGGTGAACTCTCCGCAAAATTCATAGTTTAATTTGGTCCTTTTGCAATATCTTTCACTGATTTAAATATTTCCGCCACGATGTGTCGTTTTGTAAGACAAAAAAGTGGCAAAAGAAATGTCGAATTTCGTCGTAGTGGCACTTTAACATAAAGCAAGCACGTTGCATGGCACTACCCAACACACGCTATGACGTAGTTAGCGTCTAATACGCATGCTCACATCTTATTACCCGTAGAGTGGCAACCATGTACAGCTGTTTCGTCCTTGTTAGGACTCATCAGCATGGCATAGCCCTCAAGACCGTCAGCCTCACTATAGATCACAGGTCTCAGAATCTGGTTACTCTAAGGGCGAGCTCAAAGCTGCTTTAAACCCCAGCCACCACGCTAACACGTGTGGGAGCTGGAGATGTGAACAAGCGCTATAGCGATGTGGATCTCTCCGTGCTTGGTTTAATTTCGGATTTGGCCGTGCCATTTCCATTTTGCACTACCAGATCCTCTTCGGAGAGATCCACATCACTATAGCGCTTGTTCACATCTCCAGCTCCCACAAGTGTTAGCGTGGTGGCTGGGGTTTAAAGCAGCGTTGAGCTCGCCCTTAGAGTAACCAGATTCTGAGGCCTATGATCTTTAGTGAGGCTGACGGTCTTGGGGGCTATGCCATGCTGATGAGTCCTAACAAGGACGAAACAGCTGTACATGGTTGCCACTCTACGGGTAATAAGATGTGAGCATGCGTATTAGACGCTAGCTACGTCATAGCGTGTGTTGGGTAGTGCCATGCAACGTGCTCACTTTAACATGACACAAAAATAGACTTTAATTACTGTCTAGGTGATCCTACACTTACTGACATCAACGTAAATTAACCTTGATGCAAGATCGTGATAAAGAAGGGAAATGGGGGGGGGGTTACTTTCGGGGCTCGCTACTTTCGGGATTTCTTAGCAGCCATAAAGTTTGAACGTTACTATCGGGGGTCGCTACTTTCGGAACTAGTGAAACGGTGGTTAGCTAATTACGTCATGAATAATTAATGAGGCAGAGAAAGAATTCGAATTCCCGCGTTGAAAGTGAGACGAATGACAATGAATAATAATGAGAAGTGACGTATGCTATCTGATTGGCTAAGACAACATGGCCTTTGTTTATTTCACGCGAAATGCAATTCTAAATATAGCCACATCTACTCCTGTGCTGGGAACAGAACCAATGGAGAAGATAGACGCTCCTGGTAATGGATCCTGATGACAGCCATGTCGAGTCCCAGGAGGATAAAAACCTTTGTTATTGCTAGTCTAACCTCGTTGTGAAACTGCTCAGTTCGAGGCCGACCTTGCAAAATCTATTGTTTCTAGCCAACATGGCGGCCATGTGAGAAGGCCGGTCAATTCCGGTAACAAGTCCATGAATACCATTCAGTAAATAGATAACATGAAAGGAATGAAACTACAAGCCAAAACACAAACAAATATATACTTATACGGTCATATGAAAAGAAATAAAATCTAAGAAATCAATTAGTCGTACCTTTTTGGCATAGCTGAAGTACGATTTCACTAACTTTAAGCTCAAGGTCTTTAAATGACGGTGATGAGAACACGCCCTTGACAGGGTTTGTCGCCATCTGTCTCAACTCTGTCATGTCAATTCGTTTTCCAATACCCAAAGAATAAACATGGAACCCTTTAGCTTTGATTGGATGGACGGCTCTGTCGAGAGGCGTGTATGGTCCTTGTGTTTTTGTCTGCATACCGTCCGTTAACACCAGCAGCACCTGGACAGTGATTGCACACAACAGTTAATAAGGTCGGCTATTTGTGATATGCCGCGGTAATCAATCCAGATTAATTACCCCGAACATCAAGTTATTTGATTGGTTACTGAGTTGCTTGGCAACAAGCATCGACGACTAGTCAAATAGCAAAGGTGCCGAAGATTTTCAGTCCGCTTCAAGTTGTTTGCACTTCTGATCCATAAAGCTAACATATACATGTAGGGATTTACAGCCAATTAATGACAGCGAAAAATGTATAGGGTCAACTTGAAAATATTGTTTATAATTTTAAAGGATTTTTTGATGTAATTACTGTCAGTGGTGCTTCTGTTTTCGATAAAAGCCTGAAACATAAATTTAGAAGCTTTTCGTTTCTTTTTCAATCTCCCAATTATGGTAAATTGCATAGATTTTAAACTAGATTTTAAATTTCGAAAATCGTTTTTTCTGTCGAGTTTGATCCATTCGTGTTTACGAGTTGTCTGTGTTCGACCTGAAATAAGGCGAGAAACCTCTTTTTTTTTATATCTCAAATAAACTATACGACAAATTCAAGAGATGTAAGTTATCGTATTTTGTCCTCTTATTGATAGTTAACTGAATATGATAATAACAAGAAGAGAATGTAATGACATAGGTTAGGCGAGTTTGACTAACACTGGAAAATTCCAACCACTTGACTTTGAAGAACTGACTACGTTAAAGTATGTAAATGGTTGTAAAATTTGAACATTTCTCTTGTAAATTTGTACATATTACAAACACTTTACACAGTTGTAAATATCTGTAAACTATGCTTTTATTTACAAACTTTTTGAAATGTTTGTAAAATGTCTGTAAATGTACAAATTCACAGAGCTAATAATTTATAATGAGAATTTTTCACATTTTACAGACAGTTTCCAGACTTTTCGTCGAAATCTGTAAATGGTTGCATTTATCCATTGTATGTTCGAATGTGTCTCTCAGTCCCCGCTGAATCACGTTTTGCTAACAAATGTCCTATGTTATGAAATACATATTCGCAATAGTTTTCACAAAATGTCTCGCGTCGCTGTTTCAATAGGACGTTTGCATTATGACGTCATTTGACTACAACTACCAGAATCCTTTTCGAATTCTTTTTCTCATTCAGATTTTTAAACTCCTTTGAGAATACCAAGACAATGGTCCAAATTAGAGGAACAAAAGAATCCGCGCAAAGAGTTCTGGTAGTTGTAGTATGTGACGTCATCATGCCAATGTCCTATTATTGTACATTACACTTTGTCTCCATTGATTAATAGAATATCTTGTTTCTAGACCTACTTAGAATTAATATTGTTGATGCTGAACTTCGAAAGAGGAACCAAAAAAGCAGTACAATTGACATATATGTGAAGAGTAAACAATGGTGTCGTGACCTGTTTAATAAGGGCTGAAGTACCATGAAACGGACTTCATATGAACTCGAGATGTACCTTTTGAACATTTGCTCTCATTCCTGCCTGTGCTGTGAAAAGTTCTGTGTTAGCCTTCGCGAGACCTTTATCAATAAAAGTGTATCCTCTTTGCCACCTCATTCCATCAACCAATGCCCCATAACTGGTGTTACTGATGTGTGAGCCGCGAAGCCTGTTGAACTTGAACTCCACCTCAGCCAGAGTACTGTACGATACTATAGCAACGTGAGTACCTTCCGCACTGACAGAGAACTCTGTGATTATTTCCTTGATGAAATTCTTCATTTTAACCCAATTTCGCCTTCCAATGCTACCGGAGGAATCGACAACTAACGCCAGGTCAACAACAGACTTGCAAGCTGTGAAAAGAACAGAAAACATTAACGTATGTATGTACCCCTCTCCATACATTTTTCAGTGGTGACAACGCAGTTGAAGTACAAGAGATGGACGACCCCAACATTAAAATACTCTACTTATTCATCTACTGAACTCAGTCAAGCAGCCTGTGCATAAGCTCATTCTCAGACAGGTGTGTGATTGGTCGAAAATTCTCTTTATGCATAAAAAGCGTGATTGAGGGATCGAATGACAAATGGAGGGGGTGGGGGTGGGGAGAATAAGCAGAAAGGCAAGACGGTTTTTCTTTCTACTTCTTTTCCGCCATTTGTCATTCGATCCCAGGTCTCAATCACGCTCGGCCAATATGGCGGCCGCTTCGATGATCCGTTTGCTGCGCAAAAAAAAAACACCATCCACCGCCTGACAGCAGGCTATTGCTGATTATGACATTTTATAATCTATCAAATATTCCGCATGATTAGTACAATTTCATCACGTGTCCTTATTTGCTCACCGCCAGGTGGCCGATAGGGCGTCAGGGCTTTCGATGAAAGAGAACTTTTGAAGGACGATAAAGAAAATAACCTACTTTGTCGTTTTGAATTATGCACTCATTTGCTATTAGTATTCATAATGACATACATTTGTTAAAAACAGTAAGCCGAAAGCAGCAAGAGTGTTCAAAAGTGTCAGAGACTACAAAGTACTCCAAATATGTATTCTGAATAACCACAGTCTCATTTAACCCCTGAAATTGAATTCCGTTTCACTTATGAAACATCTGAATAAAGTCTTACAACAATCAGTGCTTCAGTTGCACGAGCTTGCAAGTTAATATCACAACTTAGACTTGAGTTTCTTTGGTATATTTACTTCTAGGACACAAAGAGGTTTGAATGATGTCTCACTTTAAGGCTACAGGTTTACATAATCTGTTTTCACACTTGTTTGAGATGCGATTTAACCAATCCATGAGAATTCTCATCTGAAAATGTATTTAACTAAAGCGCTTTGGCTTGAAATTGGAAATTTTACACAATGCGTCTATTTTACTCGAGCCATGAGTCACGAGCCATGCACAAACCACAACTGCAGACACAAGTCCATAGCATTTTATTATAGTGGCATCCGAGCCTTAAATTGACCTCTGTATATATATATATGTTTTTCAATATCGCAAGTGAAAATTTGCATACCAGACCATTACCGTGCTATCGATGTGGGATGAATTAGTTTGTCACACGGCTACCGCGCCGACGCGTCAGACGGCGATACTCTATTTACCCTTTAACTTCTTCCTAACCTCGTTATCCTTATTAAGGAAATGTTATTGACCAAAAATAGACATTAGTATTTTCAAATATTTCTGTAATTCTTGCTTTCTAAAGAGGAAAACGTGATACATTTCGATAGTGACGACAAGCATGTCGTGATAACGAAACACGATCAGGCAGAAAAAAAGGCAGTTTAAGCCCTCTGGCTGTCATTGCTGTCAGAATGATTGCTGTGTTATCAATTAATCGTGTGGTTGTAGACTAGAACGAGACCTGTGTGAAAGGTTAAGACGAAAAGTGAGCTAGGCATGTACATGGCTTGAAAATACTGGATGCGTTTAATGCTCAACATTCAATATGATTCGTGCAGCAATTTGGACAGTGAAGTTGGGGGGTGAGCAGTGGTAAAGAATGTGAAACCAACGAGCAACTTCGTTCGCAATTCGGGCGACAACTCGAGGTCTGTTGTTATTTAAAGTACTGGCTTCGTTAATTGGAAGGGCAAAGCAAGGCTCCACTGAGAAGTGTTACCCAATTATGTGTGATACTTCAGATTTCAAGGTTCCAGGTTTTTATTTCCACAAAAGAAACAATCATTACATTTAGGACATGCGACAAGAGATGTTTGCTAATGCATAAAACCATGGGGGTTACCAAAGTTGCTTATGCCCCTAGAAAACGTATTTAAATAAATATATATATAAGACAAATACAGGATATATAAAAAAGTTAATGCAGATAGTGCACTAGAGCTTGTATAAGAGTTTGTGTAAACTAGACTGAAACAGAAATAAATGTAAAAAATAGGATTAAAGTGATAGAGTTGAGGTTAGGTATAGATGTTAGGTTAGTTATTATTGAGGTTAGTTATATATATATATATATATATGGATAGATAAGATTATAATATGAGTTAACACCATCAATGCATACAAATTGTTTTCGATTGGTTAGATTTCAAACCACAACTTTTCTTTACCAACGATGCCAAAATATGGAAGTTTCTGGAGGAGCAAATCCCTTCACTTGAATTTGTTTAATCAGAATTGTAATGTTTTTATCTCCATCCAGTCCTGCTGCCGAAAATACGATCGCGGTATCAAAGCCCAGCTTAGAGTCCAAGTGCTACCGGAGATTACCATACGTATACGACATTTACAGTTACAATATTTCATTGGCAAGGAAAGTAGAGATCTTCAAATTCTGCCAAACAATGCTGGAGATGTGATAACAAGCTACCAATAACATTTGTTTGCTTCTCGATTGTAAAACGTCGAATTCATATTCGAATTTAAAGGATTTTAAAAATCTCCCAACTCTTCTTACAGCCGATTTTGAAATATACCTTCTCGTGGTTTTCAATTTTCTGGGTAGAGTACATTAAAATTACTAGTAAGAATGCCAATTTTGGGAGCTATAACTATAGGAACGAAGATACTGCTAAGCAAAGCTTAAGTCCTTAAATTTAACACTTGTGTCTAACTAGCGACAGGAAACGTCGTAGACTAGAACATGACATATTCAAAAGGTAAAGACACGAGAACGGCAACCGGAAACATTTAAGTAGCTTGCAATGCAGGCGTTCTATACTGGCATGTGGCCGTGGGAAGCCGGGCTATATTTGAACGAGGGAAGAATGGGGCAAGGACAAAAAAGGAAGGAGGGGAGGGGAAGGGAAGGCCAAACACTTGCCTGCCAACAAGGTCTGTGATTTTGAAAACTCCTAATTAGTTATGTATGCCCGAGCGATACAAGTTTTATGATTTTCCGCGCTTATTGCATGTAGGCCGTTAATTGGTTGCTCGGAATGAGCTCTAAAATATGCTGAAAAATCACGGAGGAAAGCAGGGAGCTTATAGAAAGCTGGCTCAGAAAACTAACGGTGTCTATATAAAAACTGGTATTGCTTGAATTTTCATAATAGCATGTTTACATTTACAGAGACCAACTATGAATACTTACGACACGGCTTTCGCGTCGTGACGTCGACCTTCTTCCCCGTCTCACAGGAGGCTTTTTTCATTAAGCACTCATTATCGTACGTGACCTCGTCTGATCCACACACGGGTTCAAGAGTCTTCGGGCATGCGCTAGGACACGAACAGACGGGGACATCATCGACAATATTACACTCGGCGTGAGGTTTGGAACAGATAAAGGTATCACAGGGATCTGCAATAGAGGTTTGGTACATTGGTAATCAAAGTTACCGCATGGCAGTCAGCTGAAGAAGCCTCAACAGCATGTTTGCTTTCGACTTCAAAGTAAATGATCAAAGTTAGTACATGTACCTCTTCGTGTTTCTAATGTTTGGTTTTACATTTCTCCAGTACAAAAAGTAAAATTCTATGTATTGGTGTTACATCACTCTGTTCTTGGTCGCTATTTACTGAAAATAAAGCATTTATCTAGCTTGTGCTTCAGCCTAATAACTTGTCGTGGAGGGGAAGTCATTGCAGTGTAATGTGAAGATTTTGGGCCTCTACCCTAATCTTTATTAAGCAAATGATTTAACGCGCGCCCAATGATTTAAGGGTATAAGTAATATGACATAGGGGATACTCACCTGGGAAACAAACTGTTTCGATAATGTCTTTAATTTTCAATTGAATCTTTTTAAAACTTTCCGCTTGGAATACGTTACGGCGCGGATGAGAGGCTATTAGATTTAATTCTCCTCTGTCAACTGCTTTCCCTATACCCATAGCGAAGACTCGAACTCCTTTCCTCTTAACAAACTGAGATGCTATTCCAAGGGAGGTGAATTTCCCCCGCTTCGTTTGTTGTCCATCGGTCAGAACTAGGAGAATCTGATTGGAAAGAACATTGATGATATGAAATTAGAAAAAAAGTTAAATGACAGGGTCCGACCCGGTTGTTCAGGGTGAATCAGATATATTACGCTATCCTTATCCAGTGGATAAGTATTAACAAGACTAGTTTATTTTATCCACTGGATAGGGATTTGTTCGGTGGATAACGTTAACCACCCTTTGAACAACCGAAATCAGAAGGCTAACGATTTGAATTTTGATATTTAATGTAAGCTTAAAGTGCCTATCACCCTTTTGCAATTTTGATAGCTTATGAACCTCCGAAAAGTTTTGAGTACTTCTGTGAAGAAAGTTTTGGTTTAAAGTGAATAATTTATGTTCTACGCTTGTTTGAAATCGTGTAAATGTGACCTTTCCTGACCCATGACCGCGTAAGTAAAAGCCTGGGTCGAAACCTGGGTAGACGTCATCTTGACGTCATATAATTAATTCGGCTTTGCAATCATTTGAAGAAATACTTAACATGTTGACTAAAATGACTTTTTTCTTTACTAATAACTCACAAACTATGCATATTTTCTATGCATCGATGTTGTTGTTATAAAAAGGCGCCATGGAGAATAATGCATTAATGAGATGACGTCTACCCAGGTTTCGACCCAGGCTTTTACTTACACGGTCATGGGTCAGGAAAGGTCACATTTACACGATTTCAAACAAGCGTAGAACATAAAGTATTCACTTTAAACCAAAACTTTCTTTACAGAAGTACTCAAAACTTTTCGGAGGTTCAAAAGCTATCAAAGTTGCAAAAGGGTGATAGGCACTTTAAGCATACGAAATATAAGGTGACGATGTGTCATTATTTTCCAAAGGACCATGATGCATATGGCAATTCATAATTTTCTAAATAGTGGTTGGTGTGCAGTAAGCCCTCTTGCATACTGTGAATCTCCTAAAAGTTCTGAGTACTTCTGTGAAAAAAAGGTTTACAGAGAATACTCTACATGTATGTTTTACAGTTGTTTAAAATAGTGAAAAAATGTCCATGACACCCCGTCATCTGGGATGACATCATCCCAGGAGTCGGCTTTGCGATAATTTGGAGAAATACCTAAAACGTTGAATAAAATGACTTGTTCTATTTACTAACAACTCCCAGACTCTGCATATTCTCTATATGTAAACTGATGTTGTGATAGAAAGGCGCCATGGAGAATACTGAATTAAGTAATGAGATGGCGTCAAAATCGACCCAGGCTTTTACTTACGCTGTCATGGATCATGAATAATAAATGAGCTTTTTAGTCAATCGGAGGACTGCATTTGATCACATGCATGAATCTTGATACCCAATGAAACACTAGATGAACATCACTAGTGATTTGGATATGTGATCCAACCCACTAGTGATGTTCATCTGTGCTCTTATTGGGTATCAAGATTCATGCATGTGATGGACCTAATTAAGCTACAAGGATTACAGCATAAGTATGACTTTACATGGAGAAGTGAAGGAGAAGACGGAAATAAAAATTGGTGTCCAGTGTGACTCGAACCATCATCCTCATGATGACCATGGGAAAGTAACCATCACAACCCTTGTAGTCATAATTGCATGCACTGAATAAAATTCCAGGCAGACAATACTTTCTAATGATTTGTTAATGCAGGTATTGTTTTCGCTTGAGAAGTCATATAAAAAACTCGAGCTTCGTGTTTCACCAGGGAATCCAAGTGCTTTCATCTTTATCGGTGTTTGGATCCTCTGGTAAAACACTAGCTCTCGGTTTTTGTATATAACATATCGGGACGAGAAGATTTCCAACGTGTATCAAAAGCAGCAACGAATCCAATTATTATCCGCATTGATTGTAATTGGTTACGAAGCGCGAGCACGTTCTCGATAGGGGTAGGCGCACGATATCGAAAACTATTATTTGCAGATGTTTTTAGTGTAAACAAAATCTTATTTCAGCTGGCGCGTGCATGGCGCTCTTATGGCTTAAGTAATGATTCAGCTAAAAACTGTAGCAAAAGACAATAGGCTGTAGCAATGGGCATATCCCCACATACGATTTGGCTTGAATATGCCTTAAAGACCCTGTGTCCGAGCCCATGGTGCTTTGCGCGCGCAAATCAGAAAGATCGGTGTTGTTATTATGAGACTCTCGAATCTTTCGAAATCCATCTCTAGTTTGGGCCATTGTGTAATTATTTATAGATATATATGCTTAACTGAGTTTCTTTTATCTTAACTTTTGTATATATACCTTTTAAAATGAAACTTTAGTCGAATATTTTTTCGAATCCCGGTCTAGAGTGGCGAGTAGAGGAATGCCGAAGAAAGAACAGACAGCGAAGCGACTCGACAAAAAATCCTTCAGCAGTCCACATTTTACTTTCTCTAGGTCTACAAGAGAACACTTGTGGTTCAAAAGAACTACTATGTGAGTTTCCCGGGGATTTGCTGCATTAAGGGACCGTTGGAAATACAAAGCAACCACTTCTGTCATCAAGATCATTCGTAATTATAATTTCGCACGGCTCAGCTCCACTGAGGTGTTACGACTTATCTGTATATGTTTTGCATTTTTATTAGCAGATAAAGCAATGCCCTTAACCTTTTTTTCATCCTCCAGTACGTCCTGAAAGTCTTGCTACCAAAACTACGACCGCGCGTCAAACTCCAATATGCCGAGTTCAGCTGTTACTTCGCTGTGAGTTTGACTCGAGTGCGAGTACGACATTTCATTTTGTACTCAAAATATATCATTCGCAAGGAAAGTAGAGATCTTCAAATACAGCTAAACAATACAGTAAACCGAATTAGGACTAAAGGCAGTACAACTGGCTTCCTGCCGAGTACTGTTCAAATCCGGGGGAAATTCGTGGGCTCGATTGGGTTTTTAATCCGGTAGAAATTATGAAATTCGTTAGCCAAAGTGTATGTGTACTTCTTTTATGAAACTTATAAACAATCGAGAGCATTTTAGTTCGACTAAAAGCTGGCTTTTAATTTATGCGGCCGTTGATAAACAAACTAATCATAACATTGGCGCAAAGCACAATGGGCTCGGACACAGGGTCTTTAAGTGCTGTATGAGATGTCTACAGTCCAAACTACACCCAGAACATAAAGTGGCTATTTTTACAGTGAAAACTCAAAGAAGCCACCATCCAGCCAATCGAAAAGAGAGAATCAATCACAAATTTGAGAACTTTCCCCACATTCTTTGAAAATAAACCATAGTTAGTTTGATCAAAAATAAATTAAAACTTCAAATAATATTCAGTTCTTGCCGTTCAGTGCTATCGTTCTTCGCCGGAGCATTGCTTACAACGAAATAAAGACGCTTTTAAGTAATATGTAAAGGCCGACAATGAGGACTTTACGGGGATTTCAAAGTCCGCGCAATTAGTTCCAGTCCGAGGCGCAGCCGTGCAAAAAAACAGGTCCCACATTGGAGGGACAGTCTGTATGCATCAAGACAGGTATTGTACCTTGATATTTTTTATCGCTTGGGGAAGTCTGCGATCAATCGTGAGACCTCCCTTTGTTCAAGGTATTTGCCTACAGTACTTTGAAAAATTATTTTCTAAGTCCAAGGACTTTGAACTATGAATATTCGTAGTTCAAAGTCCTTGGACAAGTTTTCAAAGTTCAGTAGAGAGTACTTTGACGGGGTTTCAATGTACTGCACGTGGTACAAATTGAGACCTCTGGTTGGCTACGTACCTCATGAATTATTAAGTAGTTTTTGAATGATAATCATAGTCACTGATACAGCTCGAGTTCCTAAATTATAGTGTGGCCGGTGTTAAATACTTAGTAACCAATAGATACTGAACACTTCTGTGTCTTTGAATTAGAGCTGGTTTGAAAGGTAGAGAATCAATAACATGTTACCTTACAATTCTACTTCGGATATGTATAAGTATTTCTTCATCACATAATCAACAGTTATCGTACCTTTGCTACGCCTTTCCTCATGCCATACCGCTCACTAAACATATCTGTATTCGCTAAGATCAGTGCTTTGTCGATGTATGTGTAGCCTCTCTGCCATCGCATTCTATCAATCAGCCTCCCATAAGCCTCCGCCGTTATCTGTGAGCCTCGAAGTGTATTAAATCTGAAAACTACCTCGGCATTGGTGCTGTAAGCAATAGCCGCGACACGAGTGAGGTCGCGACCAACTTTGAATTTGCTGATAATATGTTTTACGAAGGCTTTCATTAGAACCCAGTTCTTACGACCGATGCTACCCGAGGAGTCGACGAGGATTCCTAGGTCTACAATCGCTTCGCATACTGTTGGTAACAAAAGGAAGTTTACGTCAGTTTGATTACTCTAGTCTACCATTGTGACTAGACTGAATTGGATTGACGGATTAAAAAGAGCTTTAATATTGATGAACTGGAAACCTGAAAATTCAATTTTATTCAGTCACAGTAACAGAACGAAGTCAAGAACATGTCTGATTGACATCTAATGGTACAAGGATTTGTCAACTTACCACATTTTCCCTGATGTTGCACTGTGAAACGCGTCTTGGTGACACATGATGCTCGCATCAGGTTACACTCACTCTTGTAAATGCGATTGTTGGAACCACAGACTGGTTTATCTATTTTCGGACACGTGGGACAATCACATGTCGGGACACGCCCTTCAGGTTTACAGGTGGAGTAAGGTCGGACCTTACTGCAGTCAAAGTCGGCGCAGGGATCTAAACATTAACAGTGAGGCAATAACGTCATCAGTAAGAGAAATAGTAGCACAATATATTCTTAACTTACGGCCAGAGTTTTCTTATCCAATAGGAATGGAGAACATTAATGTTTGTTTAATACACAGTCCTTTACCGTAAATACCGTAACATGTTCGTTATTTCAATTGCATTTGGCCGACCGAATCGAAATTAATTAAGTCTAGGCAGTATCGGCGCAGGGATCTAAACATTAACAGTGAGGCAATAACGTCATCAGTAAGAGAAATAGTAACACAATATATTCTTAACTTACGGCCAGAGTTTTCTTATCCAATAGGAATGAAGAACATTAATGTTTGTTTAATACACAGTCCTTTACCGTAAATACCGTAAAATGTTCGTTATTTCAATTGCATTTGGCAATTGTCTAGACAGTAAAAGCTTTACACGACACTAGACAGACTAGACTCCGCGTTTGATTGACGGTCGACTAGATGCAATTTTCCAAACGAGACTCGAAACTTTCAGGGTCGCACTTCTACGAAAACGGCAATCAATATATTGTTTTCTATTACCACATGTTCCTATTCTCTCCATAGCAATCGACGTGTTTGTTCTGCAAGCTGCCTGCCTCATCAAACACTCATTTGGATAATCTTTGCCATCGGTCCCGCAGACAAGCTTCTTATCCCGCGGGCAGTTCTCGGGACAGACACATTCAGCTTTATCGTTGATGGCTTTACAGGTTGAGTATGGCGTAACGCAGTTATAGTTTTTGCATGGATCTATAAATCAAGGGCATTTGATTTAGGGTTCTTCCTAAGAAGTAATTTTAAACATAAACATTTCCCAATAACGAAAGGCTTTCGCCGAAATAAATTACACTTAATTTTCTCTCCCAAAGAGCGCATCATTACACATAAAGAGGTCATCTGGTTTAATGACATTTTATTGGTCAATTCCCCTTCTTCATTAATCTACAAATTTGGTCTGACGTGATTTCGGGGATATCGTACGAACCCCATGTGAATCATGTAAACAAATGTGACAGATCACATCTCACGTGAACAAAACCGGTTGTGAAGTTGCTATAAAAATCCCATTTCTCAAGTGTCAATCAAAAGGTATTGGTCGGGCATGGAAGTGAGATTCATGCTAGGGGCGCCGAGAAGAGGTTCTCCCGCCCAGTCTTCTATCGTCGCGTCGCTCCTCGCTGGCGGCCCTTCGCGCCTGAACTTTAGCTTAGGGAGACAATAGAACCTCTAGCATCCAGGAAAGGCTTTTGTCGAAATATGAAATCAAAATATAATAAGTTTGAGTCACTGCGAGAGGTGCGGATTCGAATCTCCGGGCCGCGTCATTCAGCAGGCCTTGTTTCCTCCCTCTTTTAATCTATACAAGAGCGACGTAAAAAAACCTGTTGTGTTATTTCGAGAAAGAGTAAGGGATTGTCTCCCGGCACAACAGCCTGATATTATGAGGTATTAACAATCACTCATTATTGTAAACTGTACGGAAGCACATTGCGACACAATAGCAGTTCGTATCACAAAAGTGACCTCGCGAAGCGCATTTGCTCTATATAAATGAATAACTTTTGAGCCTTCCAAATAACAAACTACTGATCCTGAGGCCAAGATAATTATCTCGTCTTTAGCAGTTGTTGTTCGTTCGTTATTTCGGACAACATGCGCTGTTTCTATAGCGATACTTTGTGTTGATAAACATTACAATTGCTATGCTAATGTACCAACCATGATTTCAAAAGGCCGCTTTGTGTCAGGAACCAATGGATCTCTGGTTGGCACATTAATGACAATGGATGACGTGGCAGTAAGTATCACTATTAGTAATTAGTAATTAGTAATATATAACGATTATTAATTAGATTTCTGGGAACATAATGAAAAGCGTGCAAGATAAGTACCCATGATACACTTTTCTTCCTGCAAACTCAAATTCTAAGTACTTCACTTACCACAATGGCCGAGTCTGCGCACTAAAATCCAGGTATCCGAGCGACAGGCAGCGATGGTCATTTGGCATTCGTTGGGATATGTTTTATTGTCTGATCCGCAAACGGGATTGTCTCCTCCTGGACAGGTAGGACAGTCACAGCTTATGTGTCCTGTCTCGTTATTAGCCTCACATGTCGAATATGGACGCTTATGGAATACTGGTGACCAAAGGGGAAAGGTTTAGGATATTTAATACTATTATGCCTGCAACAACAGACTCGACATTAATAGATAAACAAGTCCAGCAATCAAGTAGCTATTTTCTAGAATGTTCCTCGCAATCTCCTTAGTGATTAGCGGGATATCCACAACACTAACATTCTAACTATTGGCTCTTTTTATCAAAATAATTGATTCCCGTGCCTCTAAGAGCTTTCATTACTTATTCCATGTTGTAGAAAATACGTTTATGTATCAAAATGGAGCGGACTTTGTATGAATGAGACAAAAATACGACATGTCCTTAGCGTAATCGTATTGTAACTTACTGTATCGTAACTCTGCACGTCGTACGTACAGTAACCGTACCGTAAGTCATTGCCGTAACTTGCCCACTCATACGAAATCCGCTCTATGTGATTTTATATTAAGTATAAACTCGGAACAAGTGGTTAAAATAAAAATAAAAATAAAGGATTTGAACTTTTCTACCTTGATCAGGTATTGCACAGTCTCTATTGCAACCGCTGACGCAGCACTTGCTCGTCCCAGGACAGTCGCTGTCGACAGTGCACCTGTGCTTTCTGTTGCTGCAGTCTGTTTCGTTGACGAACTTCCAGGGAATAGGGCATTTACCATCCCTTACAATAGCACCTTTGAATGAGAAAAACATAAAACAAAACTTACCGTGTAACATTACTAAAGCAACAGAAACGGTAATAATTAAAGACACTAAACACACAACACTTCATGATGTGATCATACACTTGTCATTGCGTGAAATTTATGTTTATGATTAATTAACAAATCGCATATATTTCCCATTATCTGTTCTCTTATTGATCATAGAAATGACGTCATAAAATGTCAAAAACTCAAGTGGAACAACGAGTGCAGCGAGAAATCCTTAATGTCTTTTTGGGGGGGATCAGAACAGCACTTATTTTGATCCAAGACTTCGGAGTTATGAAAGAACTAGTGGCAACCACAAATTCGCCGAAAATGTATTCGCTCGGCTCGAGAGAGAACTTAAGTTTTGACTCACCGATTAACTTCTGCCAGTCATTAAATGTTCGTGAAATCCTCATTTCCTTGCTTTTTGGATCAGATGTTTATAATATTTGAATTCCCAAATCTCTATAAAGTACTTCGAAATGCGCGTAACGTCATTTTCATCATTCGTACCTTTACTGATCATGGCCGATAGCCAATCAGATAGTGAGAAAAGTGGCCGTTGTTGTAATAAAGAGTAATTAGACAGCTTTATGATTATGGATAAAAGTACAAAGTAATAATGACCAACTAACGTTTAAACATGTTCCTTGCATTTTTACAATAAATAGAAAGATGAAAATAAGGATTCGATAATTAAAATTAATGATAACAATATTATTTACCTTCACACAAACTTGTTTTTGTTTTTGCCACGACTCCATCTAAAGCTTTGAATGATTCAGAAATGACGATTTTTCGAGAATCAGAAGCGATGTCTTCCAGTTCAGATCTGTCGACATTGGTACCAATACCCATGGCGTATACTACAACACCCTTTCTCTTGAGTCCACGTGAGGCGATAGCAAGAGGCGTATAGGCACCACTGTCTTTAGTTTGTTTGCCGTTAGTCATTACCAGGAGAACCTAAAAATGATATCAATATGTTGGATTGAGCTGGGAGGCACTTGGGAAGCCTGGGTGGCGCAGTAGTTAAGTGGTTAATGACTCCCCAAAAGAAAGGTCCCTTTTTAGAATGATTGATATCTACTGAAAATAAACTAGGTTGAAAAAATAACCTAGCTTGAATCAAAATAACCTAGGTTGAACCAAAATAACCTAGGTTGAACCAAAATAACCTAGGTTGAACCAAAATAACCTAGGTTGAACCAAAATAACCTAGGTTGCACCAAAATAACGGCTAGGTTGGAAAAAATAAACTAGGTTGGAGATTTTTTTTTTTTTTTTTACCTGTAACATATTCATGTTTATTACAATGAATATGGACGAGAGAAATAAACCACTCATAGAATTCATACGAAACTACATCCGGGTACTGAGTAGCGTATTTTCCATATCCTCACTAGTGAAAATATCGATGACGTCACGTTTTCCGCCTTTTAAACTACAAAGATGTAAACAGCTTAAATGAGCTGCATGACAATGAATATTCCGAGCACAAAAAGCCAAATACGATGTAAAACTCTCTAAAGATTTTCTCGACTGCAACGAAGAGACAAGAAAACCCGATGAACCCCCCTAGAACAGCTTAGATAGATCTCGAAGAAGTTTGCGCTGACAGTAAGTAAGATGAATAGATAAGAGTTCTTAGAGCGCTCACTCGTGAAATGTTTTCGACTCTCGAGAATAAACTTCATATCTTCGCACCACCGTGTAATATCTTCTATATATGTTGTAGTTTTAAAAATACTTCAGGTTAAATTTATCCAAACTAGTATATTTTGGTTCAAACTAGTTGATTTTTTCCAACCTTATTGAGCACCCGTAGTTGACGGTTAGGGTGTTTTAAAATGTAGTGTTAAGGTTTTGATTAGTTCACAGGACCATTGAAGAAGCATTGTATTTGTCTGCTGTTTAGTGACTTATTCCTAAAAATCCAAAATCAGTGACTGGCCCCAAACACTCTAATTTAGTGAGCAATTGGATTTACTGAGGTTATGTTTTTTTTTAAATGTTGGGTTAGGGTTCGGATTAGTTCACAGTGATGTTTGTGTAGTTCTGGATCATTTATCCATTTTGTGTCTTTTCACATCGTCTGTGGGCGATTCTTTGATGTGAGAACAATAGAATATTACACATCATTTCTTTAAGCCACTTTTTTGTTGTCAGAAATTAGAAGTTGGTTATTGGGAATGCGTACTTCCATTTTGTTCTAGTTTTACAGCATCAGTTTTATTCTATTTGAAAGCTGAGTACAAGATCCAAGATCCTCTGTACTCGTTACTTTAAGAAACTGGTTAGCTCTTTCGTAGAAGTCTTCTTCCAGACACAATGTTAGAGGTGATTCGCTTTTCTTTTGCCTTTATTTTATTTTAGCTCAGTGATTACTCTGTAAATTCGATTCGGTTGACAGTTAACAGAAGTATTAGTGGAGCAGTAAAGCACATCTGATCATATATAAACAATGTATTTTTCTGAATTTAGCTTGCTTTCTTAATTCCCTTTAGTTGCTGCAGTTTTCATAAAACAAACTTCGTCTGCATTTTCGTATGTGTTATCCGGTCCGTGTTATCAAAGGGAAGGGAGGGGAGGGGAGGTAGAAGACGAAAACCTACTAATGTATTGTTTAGAATATACCCTCTAAAAAAAACTGAACCCCATTGTTTAATGACTCCTTAAAAAGAAAGGGTCCCTTTTTAGAATGATTGATATCTAACCAACATAAACTAGGTTGACAAAAATAACCTAGGTTAAAAAAAATATAGTTTGGACAAATTTAACCTGAAGTTTTTTCAAACCTGCAACATATATAGTATTTGTGGGGGTTTATGGAAGTAGATAATATCTTGTAAGGGTTATCGGCCGGGAGCGAAATGGGATTTACTCTCCGAGGGCTGCACCCGAAGGGAATCCCATATTCCCGAACCGCCGGAAGGCAGATAAAATACTTAATTTTTCACAATGGCGAGGTTTTCTCATTGTACTCAATAACAATATCTCTTTTAATAAATCATTAGAAAGCAGTGTTTGTCTAGTACATTGTTGCATCCATTACTAGAGAAAGTTTGAGGAATAAGTCGAGGGGAATATATATGAAAGCAAACAACAAAGAGGTGTGATATGAAAATATGAGATATATTCCCTTGAAATAACAAAGAAAACCGAGATACAGTATGTGAAAAATAAGAATTCAAAATAATACATAATATATGTAAAATTCTGTGCTGTGTATTAAAAGGCTTGCCATGTTCACTTTAGTGTTCTTACCACTTTTTTATATCTCAAGTCATACATATTGTCGGTAGCATGCTTGAATATAGAATGGATACCGCTGTGATGGCAATAAACTAAGTTTCTTGCCATATTTGCATAATTGGTCACTAAACACTGACAGTTCTTACCTTAGGCACCTCAGGCCTCATTCCGGCAGCTACAGTAAACATTTCATTGTCGGCAAGTTTTAGGGCTTTGTCAATGAACGTATATCCTTTCTGCCAAGGCATCTTTTCAATCAGGTTATTCAAATGAGCACGATTTATTTTCGATCCTTGTAAGGTATTGAATCGAAACAGAACTTCAGCATTTGTACTGTAAACGATAGCAGCGATATGAACTCCTTTCTCGCTGATTTTAAATTCACTAAGGATTTGACGAACAAACGTCTTTATCAACTGCCAGTTTTGACGTCCAGTGATTCCTGAGGTGTCGACCAGTAAACCTACGTCTGCAACCACCTTGCATGCCACAGCTGCAAAACGACGAGAATCAGTTATCGTAAGTAATCACAACACAGGTTGAAACACACACTCACCCCTTTTTATAACTCAGAGGGGAGAAACGGTAGCGATTTGGCGGGAAAATAATCTAAAATTTAACTACCTTCAGTGTTACGTGTTAAACGAGTCATAAAACACTTGACCGCGCGATCGGTGAAGCTTATTTCCGGTAAGAATGAGAACCCAGCCCTACTTCCTGTACATTACTAGAGCTTCTTGATATCTACCCGACCCCACTGTAGCCTGTATAATATAATTATATTCACTGTAGCGCTGTCCTCCCTTATCTAATTATAATACCATGAATGAAACGTTTGGGTTCCGGCTCTGTGGGTTAACTTAATAGTTAACACTAAACCGGGTGATATACTTCATGTAAACTGACACCTTACTTAAACCTTGGACCGACAATCAAATGCAACACATCAAGTATATACTGAATCGACATGACGGAATAGTAGCAGTAGACATAAAAACAATACTAGACCCTACTCACGGCAAACGTCATTGGTCTTAACAGATATTGCTACGTTGGTGTTACAGGCGTCGTATTGCAGCAGGCATTTACTGTCATAAGTCTTATTATTGGAGCCACAGACAGGCTGGGTTGGCAGTGGGCAGGGAGGTGGACACACACAAGTTGGTTTGTCTTGCACTGCTTTACACGATGAGTACGGTGGAGATGTACAATCGTAGTTTTTACAAGGATCTGTATTTTAAGGATGGGACCATGAAGAAAAAAGAGAAAGAATACATTAAATTCAACTTAGTTCCTTAGTACCGCGCTATAAAAGAGCGCGCACTAGGCCATTGTCACATTCAGTATCAGCATCAGCAGTTTATTATTCTAACAGGAGACGACTGAAAACTTGCTTACTTGCTTTGCTGTTCTGAATTTCAATTTTGAATCCTCGCCGAATTCCAAGGGACGATAGAAGGCGTGGAGGAATATTTTGAAATAACTTTTACAAGCACATTTTAACTCGTGGATGCACACAGAAACGAGTTGTTGGGGTGGGTAAAATTACGTCACTCACTCACTCACTCACTATGGCGTTAGCACGCAAGACATCTTGTTTAGATTCCAAGCCACGCTCTCTTAAAACAGGGACGATTGCCTTCTTGACGCGTATTCATATCCTACTTTTACGTTTAAATTGCAGTATTCATAACGATAATTGATTGACTGCAGTTTAGAAAAGTCAACATTTCGTATTTATTTAAACAACTGCTTCCATGTTGACTTTCATGGATAACAAGTAGACGTTAATCAGGGGTTGTGAAAGAATTAGAGTGCTGGTCAGTGATGGCACCTAACAATGCAGTATTCCTACTTTAGCAGAAGCACTGCGGCTAGAGCAGTGCCTACTACTCACCACAATGTCCTGATCTCCGTACTGTGATCCAGGTGTTGGTCTGACATGCTGCTTGTTTCATGAGACACTCGTTGCCGTACGTCTTGTTGTCGGAGGCACAGATTGGTGCGTCAATCTTTGGACACTTGGGACAATCACAAGATACCAGTCCACTTACCTTATTCACTTCACAATTTGAATAAGGAGGAATTGCGAACTCTAGTAGAGGAGTAAACATGTTATTTTCGATTTCATAGCAACGAAAAACATCACAATTGTGTTTCTATAGACACAGTTGCATATAATAAATGCATTGCCTGTACTATTATTGATCATAGATGACGTCATCAAATGTTCAAAACTCTAGCTGAACAACGATCAAGTATGAGTACAGACAATGGAAGCATGTATGCGATTTAAACTGGAAAAATTGGACCACTAATACTATCGAAAGTTAAATCAGTTTCCATAGTTTTTTTAATGGAATTGTCATAGATATACGGATTTCAATTCTGTAGTTGAGGTCCAGTTTTTTTTCTGGGTTTGTTATTGACAAAAAAAATAAAAACACATTTCTTGCTAAACTCAACAAAATATAACTGGCTTGGCTACTTCAAACTGTTTGTTTAGTTTGAATCCGTAATAGAAAAATGGACAACCAATGGACCAAGGAAGAACAAGAGCGGCTAACTGCTATGACATACCATGAATCACTCAACTGAATAACGTCGCTAATCAATCGTGTAGGATGACTTAATTTAGTCAAATCATAGAGTATGTGTAGCAGTACCTTGGTTAGATTTGACGCAGTCTTTATGGCATCCACTACCGCAGCACTTCAGAGGTTCAGTGCAATCACCATCAGCTGAGCAAACATCAGGCCGACCACCACACATAGTCTCGTTAATACCCTTCCAGTGCATTGGGCACTCTCCATCTCTCACGATAGTACCTTGATATATTAACAAAGACAATAATTTGTAAGAAATGCTTGTTAAATTGGCGATTGCTCGTAACCTGGCTTTGTATAATATTTTCTTTATTTGTATTCTTAATGAGTACGAATTGCCACCTTTACAGAAAGAACTAGGACTTTTCTTAGTTTAAGAAATTAATTGCATATTAGGAAGTAGTATGATTGGCTACTCATCATCACTCTTACTTGGTTAATAATATAGATACAAAAATGTAGTCTAAATATAGGCCTTCAAGACTGCAAAGTTTAATAAAAATTGTATGAGAGCGTTTTCGATTTTTTTTTGAATATTTTCGTTCAAAAAACGAACAGTTCGTCTTACTTTCTGTTTAGTCGTCGAAAACAGTGTTTTCCGGACCGATTCAACCGATGTTTTTAGCATATTTCATACCTGTGGCATAGGACTGATTCGCATGAAAATTTCATTCCATTTGCTTTATTCGATTTCGGTTGATGGAATCATAAGTAATGTCTTAAATACTCGCATTTTACTCAAAATAGTAACATATTTGCTAAGGAAGCTGTAATTCGAAAACTAGTCGATAAATGTTTTTTAAATCTTTTCACCTGAAGTTCAACATGTACTACCTTGTCCCTGTAAATTTCAAGAGCATTGGATCATTTTAAGGGCACCGAATAAAAACAAAAACATAGGGAACTTTTACATTCATCCACTCAGGCTTTATTGGTGTACATTTTGTTAACAGCTTGTGTCTTTCCGAAATTTCTCTCTTGTCTAGATTCTACATACTTGTGTGCTTTTGAACTAACGAGTTTACCATACACGCTTGCTACGCTTCGCTACTTCCGGAACGCTCGTGAAACTCTGTTCTTAGTACAATGGTACGCTGTTATAATATAACTTATATAAGCATCAGTAACCGCGTTGTTTGTTTTGAAATTTGGGGGTTTTCCGACAGCCATTCTATGAATCAGGGTGGATTTTATTGGGTTCAGTTTTATTTTAAGCCGAATGCGTCTGATAATACAAACATTTTTTTTGAATTGAGGAGGTGTTTGTATCTATGCGGGGAGATCTCTTTGTTATCATGAAAGATCCGATTTAATTCCGGAACACCCCGAAGCTGTCTGTATTGAGATTAAGAATCCCAATAGCCGGCCTTTCATTGTTGCTACAATATATAGACCACAGTGCTCCTGCTGAAGTCTCCTCCAAAATTGAATGCTTCATTGAGCTGGTTGACAACCAAAAACAAAGAGTTGTATATGTTAGGTGATCTAAATTATTACCTCAATCTCTACATCAATCTGCAATAGCCTTATACACAATTTTGGAATTATTTGTGCTGGCTCAAGTAATTGATAAGGCAACACGTATTACAGAGAGTAGGCGTTCGTTATTGGATGTGTGTATCAGTGTGGTGCAGCGGTCGGTCAAAGATGGCGGTCGTGTTTCTTGTCGCTCCATCTTTTCGTGTCGTATTTGGTCCTTTAGATGAGTTTAGTAGACAACGATTTATTACACGATTAATCTAATACTTCAATACTGAAAGGAAAGCAGTTATTTTAATCAATATGTCCTCAAGTGAAGAAAATCTTGCCCAGATGGAGTCGCTATTCGATAAGAAGTTGGGGCCAATTCTGAAATCCTTAGATATGGTCTGTGCTCAGTATGATCAATTAATCCAGAAACTTGGAACACACGATGAAAGAATCAAAGAACTTTCTAAGGAAAACAAGATCTTCAAGTCCCAGGTAAACCAACTGTCAAATGAAGTTAACCAACAGAAGGAAAATATTAACAACATGGATCAGTACTCTCGTCGAGATTGCCTCGAAGTTAAAGGCATTCCTCTTGTTCCAGACGAAGATACCACCGAAATCATAACTCGACTTGGTTCCCTCATCGATGTGAATCTGGATAAAGAAGATATATCTATCAGTCACCGTATTCCGATGAGTCGTCAACCACATTCCCATAGCGATGCAGTAAAGAACCCACCTTTAATTATTGTGAAGTTCGTTAGAAGAGATTTGAGGGACGAAATGTACCGTGCTCGAAGGAAATTAAAGAATGTAACTACCAAGGACATGAATATTGGCCATATAGCCGAAAATAAAGTCTATATTTCAGAATCGTTATCCCCAATGAACAGGGAACTCTTTAACTACTCTCTCAAATTGAAGAAAGACCTGAATTACAAGTTTATCTGGACAACCTATGGGAGAATCTTTCTTCGAAAGAACACTGACTGCCCAGTCAGACATATATCTTCACACAAGGATCTGGATAATTTAAGAGGAGCTCGTCTTAGTCAAGACTCAAGTTCTTCAGGGCAAGCCTCAAATTCAAGTTAAGTTATAGACATATGTAAATATGGCCAAGAAATGCCCCCTTTGTACTAAATATGTCAGCAATAGATGTCGGGCACTAGTTTGCATTGATTGTAATCACTACTACCATCTAAAGTGTACCGATTACACAATCAAGTTTTACAACCATACATTCCAATCTGATCAATTCTGGTTGTGTAGGTCATGTAGGGGAAATGTTTTCCCTCTTAACAGTATTGGTGACATTGAGCTCAAAGGTATGGTCTTTAATTCTAATACTAGCTGCCTCTGCTCAAAAACTATTGTGAACTATAATTTTCAAGATCTACCTCAATATAATATTATATCCTCACTTAAAAATATTCCAAATCTGAATTATATTGATCCAGATTCAAACTTGCCTTCTCAGGTAAATTTTAAATACTATAACTGTCATGAATTCCACAATAATCCAGATATCTTGGATGCTCTTCATACCAATTCTTTTTCAATCTTCCATAGTAATATTAGAAGTTTACCTGCAAATATAGATTCCCTTACTAATTTAATGTCTGAACTTCATCATTCCTTTAATAGTATTGGCTTATCTGAAACCAGACTTACATGTAACTCCAGTCAATCATCAATAGCTAACATATCCTTGCCTGGTTATAGGTTTATTTCTCAACCTAGCAAATCTCAAGCTGGAGGTGTTGGTTTTTACATTAAGGAAAATATTAATTTTAATGTAAGGGATGACTTAAATATTATCTCAGATAACCAGGAGTCTCTTTGGATAGAGATTGATAATAATAACAATAAGAATATACTATGTGGTGTGATATATAGACATCCTAGCAGCAAATTAGATCCTTTTCTTGAGCATTTCTATTCAGTTCTTGAAAATGTTCACAATGAATCTAAACCTTGTGTAATAATGGGTGATTTTAACATTAACCTACTTAATTATGAGTCTCACCTAAATAGTGATGATTTTGTCAATACCTTAGGCTCTTTTTTTTTTCCAGCCGCACATACTTCAGCCAACCCGTATAACTAACCATTCAGCAACTCTAATTGATAACATATTCTACAACTCTGTTGAGCACCATACAATGAGTGGTAATATTATATCTGATATCTCTGACCATCTACCTAATTTTATAATTATTAATAAATTAACAATGCTTCCCCAAAAAATTAAGATATATAAAAGATACTATTCCGACCTTAACCAGTCTGCTCTACTGGAGGATGTCCAGTCCTGGGACTGGAACAATATCATTCCTGATAGTAATGATGTCAATTTAATTTTTAGTACCTTCTATTCTAAAATTACAGACACCATAAATCATCATATTCCGTTAAAACAATTAACTAAAAATGAAATAAAGTTGCTTGCTAAGCCATGGTTAACTCCTGGCTTAAAAGTTTCCATTGACATAAAAAATAAATTGTATCGGAAATATATGTTTAAAAGATCTGAGTTTCATTTAGCCAAATATAACATATATCGTAATAAACTAAATCATTTAATCCTTCTGAGCAAAAAAAAAATATTATAGCAATTATTTTACTGTTAATAAGAGCAACATTAAAAATACATGGAAAGGAATTAAGCAAATTATAAATCTAAAATCTCAGCAATGGAATATCCCAAATAAAATTATTAAGGATAGTCAACCATTAACTAATCCTAAAATCATAGCCAATGAATTTAACACTTATTTTGCTAACATAGGCCACAACTTAACATTACTCCATAATAATACTAACTGCACTATATCTTACAGTAAATATCTTAATCCTCCACAACTGGAAAGTTTTTATCTCTTTCCTACATCATCAGTTGAAATTGAGAATATAATAATAGATTTAAAGTGTGGTAAATCTGTAGGTCCATTTAGCATCCCTGTTAAATTACTCAAGCTACTTAAATCATTATTATCAAAACCTTTAGAGATATTATTTAATTATTCCTTTAGTATTAGAGTTTTTCCTGATAAATTTAAAATTGCTAATGTAACTCCTATATATAAAAAAGATTCCCGCAGATCTATTATTAATTATCGTCCCATCTCACTTCTCTCTGTATTTAGCAAAATTCTTGAGAAATTAATGAATTCAAGACTTATGTCATTCCTCACAAAGACTTGTTGTCTCTACGATAGACAATTTGGCTTTCGTTCTAATCATAACACAACGCAAGCTATACTTTTGATTACAGATAAAATTCAAAGAGCTATAGATACTGGATCATATTGTTGTGGAATATTTTTAGACTTAAGTAAGGCCTTTGACACGGTCAACCATAAAATACTAATTAGCAAATTAATGAATTACGGAATTAGAGGAACTCCTCTTGATTGGTTTATCTCCTACTTGTCTAACAGAAGTCAATATGTTTCAATTGGAAATTCAACATCTGATCATCATTCAATTTCTTGTGGTGTACCACATGATCCGTTCTCGGGCCTTTACTGTTTTTGTTATATATTAATGACTTCTCCAATTGTACTAAAATTCTAAACATCCATCTCTTTGCTGATGATTCGAACTTGTTCTATGCTGACAAGCATCTTGCCAATCTAGAACAGGTAATTAATCAAGAATTACTTAAGGTCAATGATTGGCTCTCTGCAAACAAGTTGACTTTGAATATTGATAAATCAAATTATGTTCTTTTCTCTTCCCATCAGAAAAAGGTAAATTATAACTTAAAAATTGCCATTCAAAATAAGCCATTAGAACAAAAGAATGAGACCAACTATCTTGGTATTATGTTAGATCAACATTTAAATTGGAAAAGCCATATATATGAAATTTCAAAAAAAAAGGCAGAGGTATAGGTATCTTATCTCGTATAAGACATTTCGTAGATATTAATATTCTAATCCAGTTATATTACTCAATGATCTATCCCTATCTTACTTACGGTCTTATTATTTGGAGAAATACTTATGAATCTACTATTCATACTCTCTTTGTTCTACAAAAGAAGGCAATTCGCTTTATCACCTATTCCAAATTTGATGAACATACAGGTCCTTTATTTTTCTAAAATTTAATGATCTGATTTTTTTCTATAATGCCCAATTTCTTTATCGGTTCCATGCAGGATTACTTCCTATCGCTTTTGATAATTTTTTTATACTAGTAAGAACTAGACATTCATATAACACTAGACTAGCTTCCAGATCCTCTTACTGTCTTCCTAAAATTCGAACTAATTACGGCAAATTTAACTTAAGGTTTCAAGGTGCTGTTATTTGGAATTCCATAAATGAACAAAACAAATCCCTTAACAAAAAAAGCTTTAAAAAAAAAACTAAAAGCAGACTTTATTGACTCCTACCTTAAATAATAATAATATTAATTACAATGATTACTGATGTATAATTGATATATTTCAATAATGATAATTTGATTATTTGACTGTAAATCCTTTCATATATTCTTCTATGTATATGTTGTGGTTCAAATATTACCTCTGGTACAAATATATTTGAACCAGTACAATTTTTTTGAACCAGTACAAATTTTTTGAACCAGTACCATTTTTTTGAACTGGTTAATTTTTTCAAGATTCTAAAAAGAAAAAAAAAATCCACCCTACAAAATATTTTTTGTCAACCCTCTCTTCACTCTAATTTCTACCCTCCCTTCCCCAGTCCCATCCTCCTTTTCCCGTGTCCCCCCTGAGACACGTTACTATACTATACCACTTACTAACCTCGCCCGGTCGGGCTTAACTTGAGACAGTATTACGAGGAACGCCTGGTAGATGATAGTCCAGTCGATTAACGCACTGCGCCACAGAAGCGCTTGTTGATTTTTACACCACCGTTTATTCTATAGGTGACTAATCGTCGAACACAGTCCCTCTGCTTATGCTAATTTGTTTCCAGTCTCTTAATTTTATTCACACATGCGCACTGCTAACAAAATCGGATTTGGAAATAAAATTACATGGACGACAACACGGTCTGTATAATATTTAACAGCATTTGTATGGTATTTTTTAGTTTTCCATGTACAACGTAAATCTTGAATAAAACTAGACAAAAACCTATACAGTGTCTTCTTGTGTTCCTTAACTATGTCTGTGCCATGTTACAGCGAATTTCAGCTTGGGCTACTTGTGGGAAAATTATGCTGGAAATTTTAAACTAACTAAAACCCTACCCTGAACCATAAAAAAACCCTAACCGGTCAGTAAACAAGATCTTACCCACCTAGAGCTAGGGTTCTCAAGAAAAACTCGCAAACTCAACCTCCCTCTACGCCCGTGTGAAATCGTTTGCCGAAACTGAACAAACTGTGTCAACCGAGCCGACTTTTACAGAATAATCACAGCTGCGGCTGAGCTAAAAAAAAGCATTTGAACTGATAAAAAAAATGGTACTGGTTCAAAAAAATGGTACTGGTTCAAAACAATGGTACTGGTTCAAAAAATTTGTACTGGTTCAAATTTTTTGAACCAAAGATATAATTGAACCACAACATATACAATGCTTGCATATATCACGTTTACCTCTTTTCATTATCCATTAGTCTACTCTAGATGTCTGTACTTGTACTCATCATTATCTATGTTTAATTGTCCTCTTTCCGACTGCATATATTTATACCAATTGTCTAATACTTGCGTTACCTAGCTAGATTAGCTTTTTAGTTACTCTAGGTAACCAATGCCTAACCTATTTCAATAACGAACGAATTTAGCTAACTTGTAATCTCCAGGTGTAAATAAAGTTGTTGTTGTTGTTGTATCGCTAATACCCCAGAAAAAAAATCACTTGTTCCCGGGTCTCACACGTTGTTAGCGATCACAGTTTAAAATACGTAATAAGGAAAATCAATACAATTCCCTAACGAACATTTAACATAGCCATTACCTCTGACATAGCCATTACATAGCCATTACTTGACAACTACAGACCTATCTCAATTCTACTATTAATATGTACAGTCTTTGAGAAGGAATTATACCATCAATACCTAACGCTGCATGATCTAACGCTGCATGATCTGCTATCTAATCACCAGTTTGGATTTAGAAAATTCCATTCTACCGCAGCTGCACTAATTAATATTAGATAGTACAAACGAATGATATGTTAATATGGATCGTGGTCTTTTTAACCTGGTTGTTTTCATTGACCTGAAAAAAACATTGATACCGTAAATCATGAAATGTTGGTACGGAAACTTAAGTTATTTGGTATAAAGGGCGCTGCCAAAAACTGATTTCATTCGCTCATATCGTACAGATCGTACTCAAAGGTGCCAAATGAATAATGTCATTTCGGGTAATAGGAGCGCCCCTCGAATATCTCAGCTGGTTAATGTTACAGTAGCAAAGAGAACAAATGAAGGCAAAACTTATGTACAAGATACTCCATGGATTAGCATCCATTTATTTCAAAAATTTAATCAAAATAGCAGTTATAACCTGGGCCTTCAGTAAACTAGTCATGCCTCGTCCAAGAACAGAATTCCTAAAGAAAAACTGGAGTTATAATGGTGCAAAGAAATGTAATACCTTGCCAACTGAAGTAAGAAACTGCGATTCATGTGTTTCCTTTTGTTTTTGTAATCATATTTCTTCCCCCATTAGGGACGGACCATTAGATTGTTGATGGGGGGTTGCGCAAATCTCCCAAAAAATATCGAGCAACAAAAAAATCAAGAAAAAGAAAATCGAGCAAGCACTAGCTGGTTTTCATACGCATTTAAAAGTTAAATTAATAAAGGCAAAGAAATAAACCAGGGAAGAAGACTAGTTAGTTGTTATGAACAATTTCCACGGGAAACCCAATACAGATCTGAAGATCACACAGACTGGTTACCAGGAATCAGTCAACATATGTAAATTATCCAAGATGGCCGTAATCAAGACAGCAGGTAAACTGATGGGACGATCGATCGCAAAAAGTCACATGCACTCCTAAATCGAAACCAAAACCTAAACCACAAAACTTACCCTGTATTAACTGTATATATTTCGGAAAGTTATCTGGTAAACGATGAGTTCTCACTGGCCTAGTGGATATAGGGTTATAGGATCATGTGTACTGTACGCAATGTTGGCCGACGTATCGGTCGTGTGTCGGCCGACACGTCGGTCGATTTCCCCCCTCCTGCTGTGTATGTGTCGGCCGATAGTGGATCGGTGGTATATCGGTAAGGTGTCGGTGGTGTATCGGTGAGATCTTAAGTTATAATTAAACTATTCTGCATACTGTTTTCACTCAAATAAACAGTGACTCTTGTGGATTTTTTTTATCTGGAAGGTTTACTGTATTGAATACAGATCGATTACGTATATAAATCGTTATATCGCACCGTTTTGGTCTGGAACAGGGTACTTTTTTTTTATCTGAAGGGGAGATTTCGCCTTGAATCTGGAATAGGGTAGCAACAATAGGGCCATTTATACGAGAGGAAGTTTATAGCGGCGCCGATTAGCTAAGCAACGAACGATTCGTATATATGGGTCAATTTAAACTGAAGTTCGCGAATAATACTGACACATGTATAGGCCGAGCTATCCCAATGAATTCGTCGATACTTAAACCCCGCGCCGGCTCCCAGTATTTGACATAAAATAACATTTGAAAATAATGAGGTCGCTACGATTTATTAATAAGCATCATTTTTTTACTGTAGGGCTCGGTTCTAATTCTAATATATACTCCGCATACTCCAATCGGAGTATTATGCAGAGGCGCTTGGCTGTGAAATAAATAAAGAGCAGCTAGTTTATGCTATCTTAAGTTTACAAAGGTTAGCCTTGTACGAAAGCATTAATAGTTGTGGCCTCTACAACCTTTGAAGTACATATACGGTAGCTGAAAATATCACAGTCACCGATACCTCGGCCGACTTTCGGTAAACTATCGATAGCTATAGAGTGTCGGTGATCAATCGACCGACTGTCGGTGCATCATCAACCATGTCGGCCGACATACAGAATAGCCAAGTCTCGGCCGAGTAGCGGTCGACTCTCGTCCGACCCTCGGCCGCCTATCGGCGACCGATACGTCGGCCGACATTGCGTACAGTACACATGATCCGGGTTATAAATCAGTGCTCGCAGGTTTATACACAAGGCTCTTCTGCTTTCACTTCTGCTGGTAATCCTAATGCAACAGTAACATTTTTGATAAAAAAATAGATCAAGTTGAAATATTTATATGAAATATAAATGTTTTTTTTATACCAGTTTGTGTTTCATCACTTCTGCTGATAGAGAGCTGATCTCTATGTGGTGATTTCTTGCTTTTGTTACTTTGACTATCCTTTTCTCCTTTTTCTCTTAGCCTGTTTGTCAGCAACAGAATATCCATGCTTTGTTTGGGCATTGCCATTAGTTATGTGGCTTTCTTTAATTTCCAAGACCCAACCAGGAATGCTACTTGAGCGAGCGGGAGTGCGTGCAACGCAAGGTCATGGTGCTTAAAAAATATATCGTGCAGGGCTATAATCAGAAAAATAATAATCGAGCAACTAAAATGCACGCATCCCCCCCCATCAATAATCTAATGGTCCGTCCCTTAGCCTTTAGCCTACCAAAGCTAGCATTAATTTTAAACAGTAAATAAGTAGTGCTAGTTCATGTTATCGAACCAGCGTGTCTATTATTGTTGTTGTTATTATTACTATTATTATTATTATTATTATTATTATTATTTTTAGCTCATTGTAAGTAGTCACAGACTTTGTACGATAGTTTTACTCAATTTTATAGTGTTGTTTCTTTAGTTGTTGGGGCCAGCGTGCCAAAAAATGGTTGTAGCACTACTCAAACTTTATTTCCACTCGGATTTGAGAAAAGCAGTTGCAAGTAAGAGGAGGCGTTGTCATGATTGCAAAAAAATGCATTGTGTATACATCTCGCGGGCAATCATTTACGGCGTATAGTTTCATTTGTCCTGATTATACCAGACGGGTAATGGACACCTTCTGTTGTCATGAATTGATAACAGTGCTTTGAAAAAAAAACAATACTAATTCTTTATACCCAACATGTTCTTACCTCGGCACAAGCTCTTTTTAAGGACCTCAGAAACTCCTTCTAAATCTTTAAAGGACTTTTCCATATAGACTTTACGAGGATCAGAAGCAATGTCTTCCAGTTCAGATCTGTCGACGTTGGTACCAATACCCATGGCGTATACTACAACACCCTTTCTCTTGAGTCCACGTGAGGCGATAGCAAGAGGCGTATAGGCACCATTGTCTTTAGTTTGTTGGCCGTCAGTGAATACCATCAAAACCTAAAGAGAAGTTAACATTCAATTTAAGGTGGCTTGCGGGTATTGTGACACTTTTCAGCGAGAAGTGTTTGGCCGATCGTTCATGAGATCGTTTCAACCCTCTATATCCTGATATCGAAGAATAGTACACACAAAGCAGAATTCCAAGATACATAATATATTCGGATATATGAGTAATTCTTTCGACCTCTTGTTTTTAAGTAAAATGCGAAAATATCCAAAACGACACGATAGATTAAAAAGAAAATGCTGTTATAGATTACTAACCCATGAGCTTTGTTAGTAACGAGTTTCAATAAAATCAATGGAAAGGAAAGCAAAAGAGATACAAATGTAACCGAAAAAAAATATGTGCGACAATTTCAGGCAAAACCTCATGAACGCCACTTCCAAGCTACCCGGTAATCTATAGTTTAACACCATGGAAAAACTACTGTATTAACAACGGGGTATATATCACTAGATGAAGGGTGAAAAGTTGTTGAAAATCGCCAATTTTGAATTGATGTAAATATTTTAAAATCTAAACGAAACTTTGGCCTCGTTCGCGAGTATGTTGTAGGACAACATATTTTGTGACGCCATGTGCAATTTTATTCCGTCCATGAATACGGTTTTGCGCGCTGAGGTCGGGAATGTAGCTGGTTGAAACCTTGAAAATCACTTCAGGCCTTTTCTCCTCCGAGCTTTCTTTCTAATTATGTGCGAAATCGTACATTCATCAGCGTGTTTTCAAATTCCTCACGTGTATTCAGTCACCCATTCATGATTAGAAAACTAAAGTAATTACACTGAGTAATTAGCAGATGTAGTTACCTGGCTTGCAACCAATCCCCAGAGATTCAAATAACAAAGCCGTGGCGGCCATGTTGGTGGAACTGACAAGAGAAGCTAACGAGGAAACTTTTGTTAACGTCCACCAACATAGCGGCGATGACGTACGTGCAAGCCAGCAATTGGAAGGGTAGATTTTGGTGGCATTTTTCGACTTTTTGTTTCAAACTTAAACAAAACAAAATAGTCCACATTCTTTTTTGTTACTTAATGCACAACGTAAATGTTTTCCCTCATCGTGAAATGAAAAAAAGTATTCAGTGCTATTAAACGGGTTACTGAATACACCTGAGGATTGTGAAAGCAAACTTATGAAATGTACGATTTAGCGCATAATTAGAAAGCTCGGAGGAGAAAAGGCTAGGAGTGATTTTGAAGTTTTCAACCAGCTACATTCATCTAGTGCTATACTCCATCCCGCTTTCTCGATTTGTTTGTAGTTATCTGACAGTAGTTTCCCATGGTGTTAAACTATAGATTACCGGGTAGAATTGGAAATGCCGTTCATAGTTGCCTGACATTTTGCAAGAAATTGGCAAACATAATATTTTGCGGTAACATATATCAACTCTTTTGCTGTAGAAGTTTCAATTCCATCGATTTTATTGAAACTCGTTACCAACAAAGGTCATGGGTTAATTAATGTATAATAGCATTTTCTTTTTAATCTATCGGTTGTTTTGAAGATTTTCGCAATTTACTCAAAGCAAGGGTCGAAAGAAGCACTTATATCTCCGAATATATTTGTATCATGTTTACTGTTCAAAATATGGTCCAAAAACTTCCCGTTGAAAAGTGTCAATTTGGCTGTCACAATACCCACGAGCCACCTTGATGTTTCAAATGCTTATAGGGATCGAGGATGAAGAAAAAGCGGTTGAGGAAAGAAGTTAAAAAAGGTTATACACAGCCGAACATTTTAAAAACGTGAGCCTCAGTCCAACTTCTTAAAGCTTCAGGTGAACGGTGTCTTAAGTTGTAGTCTGGAGCTAAGGTGAGGAAATTGAACAACCGAAAGAAGTACCTGAACAACGAGGACTCCATCGATCACAATCGCTTTTGGTAAGTCGATTGACGTTCGATATGTTATCCTAGTTTTCGGACGTGCAGCAGAGAGGGATTAAATAAAATTAATTAAAACCTGTAGCACGTTACCTTAGGGACGTCATTTCTCATTCCTCCAGCTACGGTAAAAATTTCCTTCTCTGCTAGATTGAGACTTTTGTCGATAAACGTGAACCCTCTCTGCCATGGCATGCTCTTAATGAGGTTATTTATTCGAGCACGATTCTGTTGTGTTTTGAACTTGAACACAATTTCAGCATCGGTACTGTAAGCAATGACAGCAATGTGTACGCCTTGCGGACTGATATCGAATTGTCCCAAGGTGGTGACGAGGAAATTTTTCATGAGATTCCAGTTACGGCGTCCAATGCTTCCAGAGGAATCAACCAGAAAGCCAATGTCTGCAACACCCTTGCATTCGGCAGCTAAAGAAATTTGAAAAAAAAAAGTCAAGAAATGCGTTAAACAGTTTCGGAAGCAAAACTCTCATGTGTTTGCTAACATGTAGGTTTCCTAATTATACTTGCTGTCAGTAGACTCCTGTCAGTAGTTATATGGATTATACATCTCTCTTTTCATATAAAGATATTCGAAGTACACTTCAAGTTACTCACGACAAGCTTTATTCCTCTTAACAGTTATCGTTGTGTCGGTGTTACAGGCGTCGTATTGCAGCAGGCATTTACTGTCATAAGTCTTGTTGTTGGAGCCACAGACAGGCTGGGTTGGCAGTGGGCAGGGAGGTGGACACACACAAGTTGGTTTGTCTTGCACTGCTTTACACGATGAGTACGGTGGAGATGTACAATCGTAGTTTTTACAAGGATCTTTGATAGAAAAATGTTGTCAAGAATGAGTTGATTGTGTTTACGTTCTCAATATATATATATATATATATATATATATATATGAAGTCTACATCGATATAAATGAAAAAGAATGGTGTTTGGTAAATTGCTAGCAAAATATTGAACAATAAAGACATGTATTAAAGAACACCATCGTATTATGGTTTTACCATCCACAGAGCATGATACGTACATGACACAAGACAGGTCAAATATCAATCAAAAGCGTTTCAGTACATGTACGTAATGATCACATAACTAATAAGACGAGAGAGGAGAGAAGTAAAAGAAAAGCCTTTTGTATTATTCGTTGAGAGGTTCATTAGTAAGCCAATGGAAATTAGTTATATCGAGCACTCCTGCACGTTTGCGCCTGGTAATGAGTGGATTATCCAATCCCGAGGTTCAGATTGTGAACCTAATGTTCGCATGGAAGTAAGATGCTCTACGGACAACACCAGAGGGTCTTCTTTCTCTTTCACCTCTTCGCATTTGATTACTTCGAGCTTCTGGCACCCAGAGTAATAACATATTAGAGTAACCAGCCTTCAATATCAATCAAGGCATGACATTAATTACTTCTTAAAATACATTTATATTAATCTATATCTTGATATTTATAGCTACTGTTTACAGAGACCGCTTGTTTGCTATTACTACTAAGCAACATTTCACTTTTATTTTTTACATGACATTGGATATTATGTTATTTTATGACAACCTGTATTAAGCGGACACTAGGACATTCAACGAGTGTGTTTGCTTAAAACAGGTTTGAATGTGCGATCACAACCGATATCGGTCTTGAATGTCCCATGTCCTGTGTCTGTGTCCTTTCTAATATTTCAGCGACAACCATTTACAACTCGTGAATGTGCGCATGCACAGAAACAAAATAGTTTAGTGTGGGAGTTGTGCCACTCGATCGGCACCAAGAAGTCAACACAGCCAAACTCCAGGGAACGAGGTCGACGATAGCAACCATATTCCACACTAATGTGAAATTTAAGCAAATAAACTCATATTCTCTCTGACTATATTTCGGGTTTATTTTTTCGTGTTACCGAAAAAGCTAACCTTCAACACCACTGCGCAACATTTAGACGAAGTACTCCAATTAATTTCTAAGGATAATGACGAGAAAATATAGTTTTGTATACAGTTGAAGGTTTTACTAACCCTAAAAACATAAAATGCAAAACACATAAACATACCGCAGTCGCCCTTTCTTCGTACAGTAATGGTCTTGTTGGTCCTGCAAGCTTGTTGTCTCAACAGACATTCGTTATCGTATGTGTTGCTGTCCGACCCGCACACAGTATCTTTAACCGATGGACACACTTTCTGACAAACGCACACTGGTCGATCTTTCACGGCCTCACACGATGAATATGGAGGTGTTGTACAGTCAACAGTCTTGCAAGGATCTTAGATAGTTAATAAAGGCGGCAAAATATGAGTTCACTAATGGGAGACAAACGAGTGGACGGGATACGCCGACCTTATACTTTCGGGTATAAAGGAAACATTGAAGAGTCTACGTCACATTGGTTGCATCTCAACCAAAACATGATGGCGGAAACAATGAAATTGATTCGAAGATTCATCCCTCAATCGCTCTGATCGCTTAATATATTGTCTCCTTTGCAAAATCGCTTGTGACTAGAAATCAGCAAGCCTAAACAAACCATTGTAACCAACGTGACTAAACTAGATGAAATTTTACAATAAACTCAACCCCAGTCTCCGGATCATGTTTTGATGAAAAGTAAGCCGCTTTCACGCACGAAAATCACAACTAACATTTTGATGGGAGAATTCTAAAGTTTAAAGACATTTGATTTACATATTGAAAAGTAAAATGACGATGAAAAAGGTTCCCCTCATATGCGCTTTAAGGTATGTGACATCAATTTATAAAATAAGTATGGACCTTACATACAACCTTTTCATACATTTCGGGTATAAAGGAAACATTGAAGAGCCTTTTGAGATTTGAATTTGGACTGATGTACTGAGATCTTTCTTAACGCCAGCTATTAAGGAATGTGACGTGTATTTTAAACATAAGTTTGGGCGTTACGTACAACCTTTTCATACAGATCGATCGCGTTGTTCACAAACAACGTCAATAAGAACAAGTTAATAACATACAGTAGTGTTGAAACGGAAGAGAATAAAGGAATAAAACATACCGCAGTCGCCCTTTCTTCGTACAGTAATGGTCTTGTTGGTCCTGCAAGCTTGTTGCCTCAACAGACATTCGTTATCGTATGTGTTGCTGTCCGACCCGCACACGGTATCGTTTACCGATGGACACACTTCCTGGCAAACGCACACTGGTCGATCTTTCACGGCCTCACATGATGAATATGGAGGTGTTGTACAGTCGACAGTCTTGCAAGGATCTTAGATAGTTAATAAAGGTGACAAAATATGAGTTGACCAATGGGCGCCAAAGAAGTGGATGGGATACGCTAGCTGAACTTAGAATTTAGCGTATAAAGAAAACAGTGAAGAGCCTAGTAGCGCTTTGAGATTTGATTCTTGACTGATGTACTGAAATATTCCTTCCTTATAGTACCAGTTGTGACCTTACACGGGAAAACGTACATTAACGGTTTTCAAAAACGGCTTGAAAACCGTTTCAAACCGTTTGGTATCCGTTCGAACGGTTTGGCAAAGCATTTGATTTCCAAGCTTCATCCTTTAAGTTAATGAGTTCAACCATTAGAACGCCTCACTCAACCCGTTTCGAACGCTGTGGTGAAACCGTTTCGAACGCTTTAAATTTCTCATACCGGTTTGGAACGCTTTCCTCAAACCGTTTCGAACGCTTTAAATTTCTCATACCCGTTTCGAATGCTTTACTCAAACCGTTCATCGCCCAGAATGCCGCGACACATCCGGAACATTTCTGCGGACATGAGCGCCAAATTGAAAAGCTACGCATTGGATCGTGAAGTAGAATATAAAGAAACTGGCCTGAAATGCGGGACGAAAGAAGTTTGGATTTTTATCACACTGATTTACAGAAGGATACAATTTTCGCTACGTCAAATCACATGACGGGTTTTGTAGAAGAAATATCACTGAACGATTTGAGCATTACTAGGGAAAGGTGACCGTAAGGTATTTAAAAACATCAGCGCCAACAGTTGTCACCCGCTTTACTCTTTAATTCCTAAAGTTAAACCAGCATCGCTACGACTTAGATCATGCAGTAGTCTATTACCTAACGTAGATACTGAGCGTTTTAAAAATAGTTTTATTAATATATCAGCATTTAGATATAATTGAAAGATTGGCTGCACACCGTTTTGATTTCAAACTAAAACGCTTGAAAAGTGACCGACATGAAAACCTAACAGAACAACGTAGAAAGCGCTCCTCATCATCAACAAATGTTCCAGCAGATGTTTTAAAATGAGACCTTTCTCGTGTTTCTTTGTGCAGTAGAAGTCAACAAACAAAATTAAAGAATCTAGCTGTTGTTTTCACTCAGATCCGGCTACAAGTGTGAAAGATTAGCGGCACTGCCGTTTTGATTTCAAACCAAACGACGCTTGAAAAGTGCACGAATGTATCTATGGCGATCAGTTTGTTGTCTCGTGTAATTTACACCTCCCTAATTAGCAGCCCATTGAGTCTATCTAACAATGAAACATATTTGAGTGGACGTCCATTGTTTTGTAATATGTCATCAGGGGTATACATAAAAAACTCGGTTAACACTGTTTACCAATAGTTTTTTTAAACTATCATAACAGCAATACACTTTGCAATAATTACTACGCTTTTTAAGACTGAGTCATGTCTGTAAACGATACGCTTGAGGTTATCTGGGAAACAAAATGTCAGTGGAGGGATCATCCCCATACAGATATAAAACGAAAAGATGAAGATAGGGATGAAGAAATCATGCTACCCCTTAAAGCTGGAGATGCGGTTAAAGTAAAGTACGGTACCAGATGGTACAATGCTGAGATGGTAGGAAACTAGGAAGACACGTCATAAAAAGGTAAATACTCTTGCACACGCCTTTTTTTATTTTCTTAATACATTGCATTTGGTTCTCACCTAACACTTATTTGTATTTATTTTCTGATTTTACAGTTACGAAACCCGCTGACCATATATCCAGTTTCTTGCCGATCTAAAGAAAAGAGTAGTTAGATGGCAAAATAAGCGAGCTACCAAAAAGGCAAGAATTGATGTGGAACGTGCACGGAACCGGTCGAGCTGTCTGAAGATATTACGTTAAAGAAATTGTTGCACGAGAAAAACGCTGAATGCGACCACCTTAAGCGAGAAGTAAACGACCTCAATCAGGCAAGAAAACGAACTGTCTAACAACGTAAGTAAATAACAATACTATCTCATGTCAGAAATAAGTAAGTGTCGTGATTAAACGGAAATTAAGAAATAAATTTATTACTGTAACAAAAACAACACTTCTTACTTTGTTAACATATGCCAGAAGCCCATTACCAGGAGCGTTCCTCTGTTATGGGTTGGGTCCCCAGCACAGGAGTAGATGAGGCTATTTTTAGATTCGAAATTCCCGCGAAAAGAGGTTGCCGCCATGTTGGTGCCCTTTAACAATAGATTCCTCGTTAGCTTCTTTTGTTGGGGCACCAACACTTGAATCTCTGGAGATTGAGTGAAAACCAGCAATTCGAATTCCCGCGTTGAAAGTGAGAAGAATGATATCTGATTGGCTAAGAATAGCCTACCTTTGTTCTTTCTCGCGCGAAACGCAATGCTAAAAATAGCCTCATCTACCTCTGTGCTGGGGTACAGACACAGTGGGGAAGATGGACGCTCCTGGTAATGGGCTCCTGTATATGTTTAACATTTTACAAGGTTTCAGTTTTCTTTGGCTCTCATTGGAGAAAGATGGATGCAGCATTTCCCCGAAACGAAGAACGTTTCGATCGCTTGAATCCCTTACAAACCACCAAAGCAACATCTTCACTGGCGACATGAGCACAAACGACATATCCGCAGTCTCAGTGTCGTAATTAATATTTACCGGCGACTATTTCACGAGAAATTTGTATTATACGACGGAATTTCGAGTGAAATTTTCGCGGGTATTCCATAGAAAACCATGAAATAACCATATTATCCTATAAAAACAAATTGACAGGAAGATTTATCACGAAAACAAAGTAACTTACAGGACGAGAGACTGCACATTTTCTCGCCGGAATACGAAAGTTTCGAGTGGCCGACGCGTCCGCAGACTAATTATGTTTCAAAATCTTGAATTCTTATTGGCTGATACAGTTAAAGGGACTCTGTCATGAATAACAGGCCTGGTTACTAAGCCGCCCAAAACTTGAAATCGTTCGCCAACGTTTTCAAGTTTGAAAAGCAAATATATCCCGAGGAGCTCACAACATTGATTCAATCCGTCTACATCGCAGCCATCTCTCATTTTAGTATATAGTTGTTTATCTTTCATATTTAGTTGTTCAAGTTTTATATTTAGCAGAAATGTTCGTATTCATATGTAGTTGTAATGACATTTTGGGATGGCATTGACAAGAACTTGGAGCTTCAAATTATGGCAGCTCAACTGCCAACTGGCCGTGATGGACGAAGAAAACAAATCTGGAAGAATGAAAGAACACTGCAGAACGTGTCTGGAAAGCCCACAAGAGTATAGTCCTTGTCTGGAACATTTACGAAGCCTGAAACGATTTCAAACACCGCTTTTGAGATGCGAGTTTCGTGTTTACAGTGCCTGGATTTCGCGGCGGCCCCCTGAGTGAAATGACGCTTCGGTTGTTCATTCCTGCTTGCATTCGTCCCCTATAATACGTTTCTGACTACAAGAACTCTTGCATTTGTAAGTAATTTTGTCTCCCTGAAAGTTGGAGAGAGAATAGATGAGTACATTTTGTAAGTTCTCATTGAGAAAGCACAACTTGCATACCTAGAAATGTAGTTTACGGCAAAACACAGTAAATTCGACATCCGGTCCGCACTGAAACTCGCCAGAATGTTTCTCGTCAGCCTGAATCTCCATTGCAGCAGTGACAACAACACTAAGATGTTTTTCTAACTGAATGCCTTCGAGTAAGAGCCAGTTTGTATTGTAAATATAACTGTCGTCGTATCGCGATCGAAAGGAACTGAAACTCATTACAATTTTTCAAGTGTTATGCATATCAATAAATTGCTTGAAACCTGTTCATGCGCATCTCATGACAGAGCCCCTTTAAGGGCGCGACATTTCCTGCCATTTTATTGATCTGATCTAGCCATGAAATACCGCTCTGTATTTCTTAGAAAAACCATGAAATACCGCCTTGTATTGCATAGTAAAGCTGAGCTCTGATTGGCTGAATAGTCTTCTGAATAGTCTTCACCAGATTCCCGCCAGAGTTAACGGAGGAGTAAGAAAGATTGTGGAAGTTCATTATGGGCAAGATTAATACCAAGTGCCGTGCTAGTAAATTTTGTTATGTGAAGGATAAGGAAACGGAACGTCAAGAGTAAATGAAAATTAAAGAAAAAACAGGGAGGATATGTTGTTGTAGTGATACGTTATTTCTTTTAAATCAGTCCGGGATATAATGAACACATTGTAAAAGATATAATCATACGGTCATGATATGTTCTTACTGAGATTAAGAGTTTGCAATGCGATTGATTACACTTTGAACGTGTTCAAGTTAAATAAAGCCGGTCGGCTTGACTTCGCTGATCAGTCCTGAGCTCTTTGAAAGCTATTGTAGTTCACGTTTTTTTTGGCTTCTAGTGAAAGGAAAAGCACGAATAATGTGTCATTCAGCTCTGACTTGGCAGCCCTGGAGAAGGCACAACTCAAAGCATATTCCAGTTCGATACGCGCCTGCCCGGCATAAAGAGATTGCGTACAATCAGATAGTAACATAATACCCATGCAAGGCCAAGCTCAGAGAATGATATTATATTTTGTTCGCTAGCCGTTCGGAGTCAAACCGTTTGGATGTGAAAGGCCATCCGTTATTTTCGCAAGCTGTTCGAAATAAAACAGCTCAGAGCAAACCGTTTTAACATTTTAGCCAAACCGTTCGAACGCATCGAGAAACCGTTCATAACAATCTGCCGTCCGTGTAATTGGTCATTTAAACGGTAAACCGTTAGTGTACGTTTTCCCTTGTAAGGTCATAGTTATTAAGGGATGTGACTTCAATTTGTAAAATAAGTATGGACCTTTCGTACAAACGTTTGATTCAGACAGAGTTGCTCGCAAACAACGTCAATAAGAAGAACTTGATAGCATAATTTAGTGTTGAAACGGAAGGGAATAAAGGAATAAAACATACCGCAGTCGCCCTTTCTTCGTACAGTAATGGTCTTGTTAGTCCTGCAAGCTTGTTGTCTCAACAGACATTCGTTATCGTATGTGTTGCTGTCCGAACCGCACACGGTATCGTTTACCGGTGGACACACTTCCTGGCAAACGCACACTGGTCGATCCTTCACGGCCTCACATGATGAATATGGAGGTGTTGTACAGTCGACAGTCTTGCAAGGATCTTAGATAGTTAATAAAGGTGACAAAATATGAGTTGCCCAATGCGACCAGTGATGGCCAGTGATGGCACCTAACTATACAGTATTCCTATTTTAGCAGAAGCACTGCGGCTAAAGCAGTGCCTACTACTCACCACAATATCCTGATCTCCGTACTGTGATCCAGGTGTTGGTCTGACATGCTGCTTGTTTCATGAGACACTCGTTGCCGTACGTCTCGTTGTCGGAGGCACAGATTGGCGCGTCAATCTTTGGACACTTGGGACAATCACAAGATACCAGTCCACTTACCTTATTCACTTCACAGTTAGAATAAGGAGGAATTGCGAACTCTAGTAGAGAATAGGAGTAAAAATGTTATTTTCGATTTCAAAACGAATGACATTATTTTTAATTTGTTCTACATATGGTATAACTGACGTATTCTACGAAAAACAACCTACAGAATTGTCTCTATAAACACAGTTGCATTTAACAAATCCATGACCTGTACTCTTATTGATCATAGATGACGTCATCAAATGTTCAAAAAACTCCAGTAGAACAACGAGCAAGTATGCGTACAGACAATGGAAGCATGTATGCGATTTAAACTGGAAAAATTGGACCACTTTCATAATATTCAAATGCCTTGGAAATATTCTAGAAAAAAGTTCGAAAGTTAAATTTCCATAGTTTTTTGAATGGAATTCTCATAGAAATACGGATTTCAATACTGTGGTTGAGGGTCCAGTTTCACGGTGGGTATAAATGACCCCGAAATCGCCAGGGTTGAGCGTGACCAAAATTAGATAAAATGGCACAATTTCCTAAATTCTCTCTGAAATTGAATAAAATTTTCACAGTTTACTATGCAAGTAAAATTTAAGGTTCTGGTTAAATTAGTTTTAGATAATGACATTATTGTGACGTCATAAGAGTAAGCTCCTTTTTTGGTCAAATTCCTTTTTAAATAGTCGTTTAAAGTAAAGTACGCTATAACGAAGATATGGCGATGCGTTTTTTTATTTGGCACAATTTTGAAGTCTCTATGATAAATATTCCCGAAGTTATTAAGGATTTAATATTTTCATGACGTCATATCTGTGACGTATATGTTTTACATAAATGGGGCTTTCCACTGTAAAATAAAAACAAAAACTCGATATTACAACTACTTAGTGCGTTAGAAGTGCATTGGTAAAAAATATAGATACAATGCTCACTCGCCTATATTTAGAGGGCGTTTCCAAATACTCATAACGTCATAGTGACGTTTACGTTTTTTCAATGTAACCTTGAAAGCATTTATCCATTAAAAATTACAATTAAAAAAACATACGATTTTAGGTACATAGGTCTTCTTAAAGTTTCTAGATTGTCATGTAATAATATTTAAGACTCCAAAAGTTATTTGAAGAAATATGTCTCATAAATGGTTTTATGCTGTTTATTTCTCGTCAAATTTTGGCGGAAAAATTACGAAAATTCAAAATTAAATAACTTTTCTCCCTCTTAACCAATCGAAATAGGGTTTTCGATTACTTTGTTCCCAACAAGAGGAGAATTGAAAAATTTAACATTTTAGTATCTTACGGCTACTTGAAAATATGGAAAAACCTATTATAAATGGGTAAATGACGTCATTGTGACGTCATTAAGATGTTCGCGTTAACACAAAACACAACATTTTATTTTGTTTAGCGCTCTAAACCTATCCATAAAAAAGTCATTATTGTACTGTTGAAAGTCTTGAAGATATAGACAAATAAACCAACCCTGGCGATTTTGGGGTCATTTATGCCCACCGTGTTTTATTATTGACAACACAAAATAAAAACATACTTCTTGCTAAACTCTACAAAATATAACTGGCTTGGCTACTTTAAACTGTTTGTTTAGTTTGAATCCGTAATAGAAAAAATGGAAAACCAATGGACCAAGGAAGAACAAGAGCAGCTAATTGCTGATATACCATGTTTCACTCAGCTGAATAACGCCGCTAATCAATCGTGTAGGATGACTTAATTTGGTCAAATCATAGAGTATGTGTAGCAGTACCTTGGTCAGATTTGACGCAGTCTTTATGGCATCCACTACCGCAGCACTTCAGAGGTTCAGCGCAATCACCATCAGCTGAGCAAACATCAGGACGACCACTACATAGAGTCTCGTTAATACCCTTCCAGTGTATTGGGCACTCTCCATCTCTCACGATAGTACCTTGATATTTTAACAAAGACAATATTTGTAAAAAATCCCAGGTCTCAATCACACTCGGCCAATATGGCGGCCGCTTCGATGATCCGTTTGCTGCGCGAAAAAACACCCTCCACCGCCTGCAAGCAGGCTAGGTCTATACCAACAATGACACTGTTACCTCACCAGAGGAAAATGTAAACTGTTTCAATAATTACTTTACAAATATAGGCCCTAAACTTGCAGAGACCATTGCTAATGTTGGTCTTGACTTCGAGAGTCATATCAAGAAACCGAACACAGTTTTAGTTTTAGGTATATAAGTAGATCTAGTAAAGTCTACAAAATGATGAAGTCATTGTCTACCTGTACGGCAACAAGTGTTGATAAAATCTATGCTAGAGTCTTCAAAGTGGCAGCACCTGTAATTGTAAATTCCCTTACACGAATATTTAACATATCCATTATCTCTGAATCTTTTCCGTCCGTTAGGAAAAGTGCCAGAATTACTCACTCTAAAAAGGACCCACCAAACAATCTTGTCAACTACAGACCTATCTATATTCTACCAGTAACAAATACAGTCTTTGAGAAGGTATTATACGATCAGTTGTACGAATACCTTTCAAGTTTTCAAGTTTATCTTTACACTGTTTAGGGAGCCATTACGGTAGAGAAATTCAGATATTATATATACACATATTGAGATAATAGATAATAATAAATAAAATAAATAAGGAATATGTTATCAGTGTGCAGTGGACAAATTAGCTCAAGGCTATCGAATCACCAGTTTGGATTTAGAAAATTCCATTCTATCGCAGCTGGCTATTAATATTAAACAGTACAAACGAATGGTATGTTAATATGGTCGTGGTCTTTTTAACCTGGTTGTTTTCATTGACCTGAAAAAAGCATTGATACCGTAAATCATGAAATGTTGGTACGGAAACTTAAGTTATTTGGTATAAAGGGCGCTGCCAATAATTTCATTCGCTCATATCGTACAGATCGTACTCAAAGGTGCCAAATGAATAATGTCACTTCAGGTAATAGGAGCGTCCCTCGATTATCTTAGCTGGTTAATGTTACAGGAGCAAAGAGAACAAATGAAGGACAAACTTATCTACAAGATTCTCCATGGATTAGTACCCACGAGGCTACGTAATTCAATCAAAATAACAGTTATAACCTGACAGGATCCTCTAGTAAGCTAGTCATGCCTCGTCCAATTGCAAGAACAAAATTCCCAAAGAAAAGCTGGAGTTATACTGGTGCAAAGAAACGTAATACCTTGCCAACTGAAGTAAGAAACTGCGATTCATTTATTTCCTTTTGCAATCATATTTCTTCCTCCATTAGCCGTTAGCCTACCTAACCTAGCATTAATCTCAAGTTAGCGTGATTGATAGTACATCAATACTTAAACAGTAAATAAGTAGTGCTAGTTCATATTATCGAACCAGCGTGGATATTATTGTTATTATTATAATTAAAGTTTTTAGCACATTGTAAGTTGTCATAGACTTTGTCTTATAGTTTTTACTAAATTTTATTGTAGTTTCAACACGCCTCTCGTGGAAATCAGCTTTAGTTGTTGGGGCCAGCGTTCCAAAGTAAAGTTGTACTACTACTCAAACTTTATTTCCACTCGGATTTGAGAAAAGCAGTTGCAATCATTTGCGGCGTATAGTTTTATTTTTCATGATTATACCATACGGGCATTAGACACCTTCTGAAGGGAAAAGAACTCAATAATGAATTAACAACAGCGCTTCGAAAAATAAATACTATTTCGTTATACCCAACAAGTTCTTACCTTGGCACAAGCTCTTTTTAATGACCTCAGAAACTCCTTCTAAAGCTTTAAAGGACTTTGCCACATAGATTTTACGAGGATCAGAAGCAATTTCTTCCAGTTCAGATCTGTCGACATTGGTACCAATACCCATGGCGTATACTACAACACCCTTTCTCTTGAGTCCACGTGAGGCGATAGCAAGAGGCGTATAGACACCATTGTCTTTAGTTTGTTTGCCGTCAGTGAATACCATCAAAACCTAAAGAGAAGTTAACATTCAATTTATAGGTGGCTCGCGGGTATTGCGACAGCCGAATTTTGACAATTTTTAGCGGGACGTGTTTGGCCGATCGTTGAGATCTTTTGAACCCTGTATCTAATTCCTGATATCGAAGAATAGTAAACACAAAACAGAATTCCAAGATACATAATATATTCGGATATATAAATAATTCTTTCGACCTCTTGTTTTTAAGTGAAATGCGAAAATCTTCAAAACGACACGATAGATTAAAAAGAAAATGCTGTTACAGATTAACTGACCCATGTGCTTTGTTAGTAACAAGTTTTAATAAAATCGATGGAAAGGAACTTTCTAAAGCAAAACAGAAATAAATGTTACCGAAAAATATCATGTGCGACAATTTCAGGCAACTATAAACGCCACTTCCAAGTCTACCCGATAATCTATAGTTTAACACCAAGGAAAACTATTGTGTTAACAACGGGGTATATCACTAGATGAAGGAGGTAAGGTTAATTGTGAAAAGTTGGCGAAAATCGCCAATTTTGAATTGATGTAAATATTTAAAAATCTAAACGAAACTTTGGCCTCGTTCGCGAGTATGTTGCAGGACACCATATTTTGTGACACCATGTGCAATTTCATTTCGTATCATGAATACGATTTTGCGCTTTAGCTGAGGTCGGGAATGTAACTGGTTGAAACCTTCAAAATCACTCCAAGCGCCTTTTCTCCTCCTAGCTTTCTAATTATGTGCGAAATCGTACATTTCATCAGCGTGTTTTCAAATTCCTCACGTGTATTCAGTCACCCATTCATACATTAGCATATTGGAAGGATAAATTTTGGTGACATTTTTCGCCATTTTGTTTCAAAATTAAAACTAAAATAAAAAGCTTAATCAAAACAAAACAGTCCACATTCTTTTTTGTTTCTTAATCGCATAACTTAAATATCTCCCTCATCGTGAAATGAAAAGTATATTCAGTCCTATTGAACGGGTGACTGAATACACCTTCTGAAATGTACGATTTTGCGCATAATTAGAAAGCAAGGGGGAGAAACTGAGGCTAGCTGGTTGAAAACTTCAAAATCACTCCTACATTCACCTAGTAATATATTCCGTCCCGCTTTCTCGATTTGTTTGTATTTAACTGACAGTAGTTTCCCATGGTGTTAAACTATAGATTGCCGGGTAGAATTGGAAATGCCGTTCATAGTTACCTGATATTTTGCAAGAAATTGGCAAACATAATATTTTGCAGTAACATATATATCTCTTTTGCTGTAGAAGTTTCCATGTCATCGATTTCATTGAAACTCGTTACCAATAAGGCTGATGGGTTAGTTAATGTATAACATCATTTTCTTTTTAATCTATCGTGTCGTTTTGAAGATTTTCGCATTTTACTCACAACGAGGGGTCGAAAGAAGCACTTACTATATCTCCGAATATATTTGAATCTTAGAATTCTGTTTTGTGTTTACTATTCAATACATGCTCCTAAAAAATCAAAAAAATGTACCAAAAACGTTGAAAAGTGCGAATCTTTATGATGCCAATTCGCTGTCACAATACCCACGAGCCACTTTGATGTTTCAAATCCTATATAGGGATCGAGGAAGAATAAAAAGCGGAGGAGGGAGGATAACAAAAGGTATTCACAGCCGTACATCAAACGTGAGCCTCATCAATTATTATACAAAATGTTTTGTTACAAGAAACGCCATTAACAACCACTAAGAAGTGATTGCAGATACCTCCCCTGACGTCATGTAATTAGCATTTTGGATATTAAAACCTCCTTAACTCAGCGGCACAGCATTAAAAACAAAATATATTTTACTATCCTACTATTCACTTGATTTAAAATTGATATGTAAAATAAAAATATATTGTTCATAGGCACTTTAAAGCCTCAGTTGAACGCAGGGTTCGCGTTCACACAGGAAAGTTATAATGAATTCCATGACTTTTCCATGACTACATTAAAAAATCAAGGACTCAAATTAGGTTCTGGAGGAGACAATAAAAACTAGAAAACGTCATTTAACTGGACCTGTCCACCCACTTTAATATTGCTTGAAAACGTTTACAAAGTAAGGAATGGGACAACCAATGGAGCACGTAACATATTATCTTTAGCATGTAGCCAGGACTCCGCCGGTTTTAAAATGACCAAGTCAAAATCATCAAGTAGCAGATGGATAATGATGAACCTACTAAGCTATCTATAATTCTGTAAGGAAAGCATCAAAACAGTCCAATGGTCGATGATAAAATTCCATGACTTTTGACATTTTTGCAAATTTCCATGACTTTTCCAGACCTGGAAAATTATTTTTGAAATCCCATGACTTTCCATGACTGTGTGAACCCTGGAACGGTGTCTTAAGTTGCAGTTTGGAGCTAAGGTGAGGAAATGGCATAACCGAGAGAAGAACCTGAACAACGAGGACTCCCTCTTTTAACGTTTCCACAGTCGATCACAACCGCTTTTGGTAAGTCGATTGACGTTCAATATGTTATCGTAGTTTTCAGACGTGCAGCAGAGAGGGGTTAAATATAATTAATTAATTACCTTAGGGACGTCATTTCTCATTCCTCCAGCTACTGTAAAGATTTCCTTCTCTGCTAGATCGAGACTCTTGTCAATAAACGTGAACCCTCTCTGCCATGGCATGCTCTTAATGAGGTTATTTATTCGAGCACGATTCTGTTGTGTTTTGAACTTGAACACAATTTCAGCATCTGTACTGTAAGCAATGACAGCAATGTGTACGCCTTGCGGACTGATATCGAATTGTCCCAAGGTGGTGACGAGGAATTTTTTCATGAGATTCCAGTTACGGCGTCCAATGCTTCCAGAGGAATCAACCAGAAAGCCAATGTCTACAACACCCTTGCATTCGGCAGCTAAAGAAATTTTAAAAAAATGTCAAGAAATCCGTTAAGCAGTTTCGGAAGCAAAACTCTCATGTGTTTGCTAACATGTAGGTTTCCTAATTATACTTGCTGTCAGTAGACTCCTGTCAGTAGTTATATGGATTATACATCTCTCTTTTCATATAAAGATATTCGAAGTACACTTCAAGTTACTCACGACAAGCTTTATTCCTCTTAACAGTTATCGTTGTGTCGGTGTTACAGGCGTCGTATTGCAGCAGGCATTTACTGTCATAAGTCTTGTTGTTGGAGCCACACACAGGCTGGGTTGGTAGTGGGCAGGGAGGTGGACACACACAAGTTGGTTTGTCTTGCACAGCTTTACACGATGAGTACGGTGGAGATGTACAATCGTAGTTTTTACAAGGATCTTTGATTGAAAAAAGGTTGTCAAGAATGAGTTGATTGTGTTTCCGTTCTCAATATGAACTCTACATCGAGCTAGCAAAATATTGATCAATCTCAACCAAACGTATAGGCCAATTAAAATGCGCCTATTCCAGAAGAGGTGGAACAGATATAGGATATGGGCCATGGGATATGGCAAGACCAAAATGGATTGCTGTGGATAATTTTGGATAATTTTGGAACTATTTAATGGACCCTCTATTAAGTGGGCGCGGACAACCTCAAAGCAGTTGAAATGATTATTAATATTATAAAAAACATGTATTAACGGGACACCATCGTATTATGGTTTTACCATCCACAGAGCATAATACGTACATAACACAAGAAAGGTCAAATATTACCCAAAAGCGTATCAGTATACATTTACCTAATGATCACATAACTAAATGAGAGGCGAGAGAGGAGAGAAGAAAAAGAAGATGTTATTCGTTGAGAAACTCACATCCATGTGCTGAGATTCAAATCAAGAGGTTCATTAGTAAGCCAATAGAAATTAGTTATATCGAGCACTCCTGCACGTTTGCGCCCGGTAATGAGGGGATTATCCAATCCCGAGGTTCAAATTGTGAACCTCATGTTCGCATGGAAGTAAGATGCTCTACGGGTAACACCAGAGGCTCTTCTATCTCTTTCACCTCTTCGCCTTTGATTACTTCGAGCTTCTGGTACCAGAGTAATAACATATTAGAGTACCCAGACTTCAATATCAATCAAGGCATGACATTAATTACTTCTTAAAATACATTTATATTAATCTATATCTTGATATTTATAGTTACTGATTACAGAGACCGTTTGTTTGCTATTACTACTAAGCAACATTTCACTTCTATTTTTTACATGACATTGGATATTATGTTATTTTATGACAACCTGTATTAAGCGGACACTAGGACATTCAACGAGTGTGTTTGCTTAAAACAGGTTTGAATGTGCGATCACAACCGATATCGGTCTTGAATGTCCCATGTCCTATGTCTGTGTCCTTTCTAATACTTCAGCGACAACCATTTACAACTCGTGGATGTGCGCATGCACAAAAACGAAACAGTTTGCTCGATCACCAAGACGTTGACACAGTTAACACAAACTCCAGGGAACGAGTTCTACGATAGCAAACATATCCCACAGCCACATGTGAAATTTAAGCAAATGAATTCCTATATTCTCTCTGACTATATTTCGGGTTTATTTTTTTCGTGTTACAGAAAAAGCTAACTTTCAACACCACTGCGCAACATTTAGATGAAGTACTCGAGGTAATGACGAGAAAATATAGTTTTGTATACAGTTGAATGTTTTACTAACCCTAAAAACATAAAGTGTAAAACACATAAACATACCGCAGTCGCCCTTTCTTCGTACAGTAATGGTTTTGTTAGTCCTGCAAGCTTGTTGTCTCAACAGACATTCGTTGTCGTATGTGTTGCTGTCCGACCCGCACACGGTATCGTTTACCGGTGGACACACTTCCTGGCAAACGCACACTGGTCGATCTTTCACGGCCTCACACGATGAATATGGAGGTGTTGTACAGTCGACAGTCTTGCAAGGATCTTAGATAGTTAATAAAGGTGACAAAATATGAGTTGACCAATGCGACACAAACGAGTGGATGGGATAAGCCGACCTTATAATTTCGGGTATAAAGGAAACATTGAAGAGCCTTTTGAGATTTGAATTTGGACTGATGTACTGAAATCTTTCTTAACGCAGGCTATTAAGGGATGTGACGTGTATTTTAAAAAGAAGTTTGGGCCTTACGTACAACCTTTTCATACAGATGGAGTTCCTTGAAAACAACGTCAAAAAGAACAAGTTAATAACATACAGTAGTGTTGAAACGGAAGGGAATAAAGGAATAAAACATACCGCAGTCGCCCTTTCTTCGTACAGTAATGGTCTTGTTAGTCCTGCAGGCTTGTTGTCTCAACAGACATTCGTTATCGTATGTGTTGCTGTCCGATCCGCACACAGTGTCTTTAACCGATGGACACACTTTCTGACAGACGCACACTGGTCGATCTTTCACGGCCTCACACGATGAATATGGAGGTGTTGTACAGTCAACAGTCTTGCAAGGATCTTAGATAGTTAATAAAGGTGACAAAATATGAGTTGACCAATGCGACACAAACGAGTGGATGGGATAAGCCGACCTTATAATTTCGGGTATAAAGGAAACATTGAAGAGCCTTTTGAGATTTGAATTTGGACTGATGTACTGAAATCTTTCTTAACGCAGGCTATTAAGGGATGTGACGTGTATTTTAAAAAGAAGTTTGGGCCTTACGTACAACCTTTTCATACAGATGGAGTTCCTTGAAAACAACGTCAAAAAGAACAAGTTAATAACATACAGTAGTGTTGAAACGGAAGGGAATAAAGGAATAAAACATACCGCAGTCGCCCTTTCTTCGTACAGTAATGGTCTTGTTAGTCCTGCAGGCTTGTTGTCTCAACAGACATTCGTTATCGTATGTGTTGCTGTCCGATCCGCACACAGTGTCTTTAACCGATGGACACACTTTCTGACAGACGCACACTGGTCGATCTTTCACGGCCTCACACGATGAATATGGAGGTGTTGTACAGTCAACAGTCTTGCAAGGATCTTAGATAGTTAATAAAGGTGACAAAATATGAGTTCAGTAATGGGAGCCAAACGAGTGGACGGGATAAGCCGACCTGATAATTTCGGGTATAAAGGAAACATTGAAGAGCCTTTTGAGATTTGAATTTGGACTGATGTACTGAAATCTTTCTTAACGCAGGCTATTAAGGGATGTGACGTGTATTTTAAAAAGAAGTTTGGGCCTTACGTACAACCTTTTCATACAGATGGAGTTCCTTGAAAACAACGTCAAAAAGAACAAGTTAATAACATACAGTAGTGTTGAAACGGAAGGGAATAAAGGAATAAAACATACCGCAGTCGCCCTTTCTTCGTACAGTAATGGTCTTGTTAGTCCTGCAGGCTTGTTGTCTCAACAGACATTCGTTGTCGTATGTGTTGCTGTCCGAACCGCACACGGTATCGTTTACCGGTGGACACACTTCCTGGCAAACGCACACTGGTCGATCCTTCACGGCCTCACATGATGAATATGGAGGTGTTGTACAGTCGACAGTCTTGCAAGGATCTTAGATAGTTAATAAAGGTGACAAAATATGAGTTGCCCAATGCGACCAGTGATGGCCAGTGATGGCACCTAACTATACAGTATTCCTATTTTAGCAGAAGCACTGCGGCTAAAGCAGTGCCTACTACTCACCACAATATCCTGATCTCCGTACTGTGATCCAGGTGTTGGTCTGACATGCTGCTTGTTTCATGAGACACTCGTTGCCGTACGTCTCGTTGTCGGAGGCACAGATTGGCGCGTCAATCTTTGGACACTTGGGACAATCACAAGATACCAGTCCACTTACCTTATTCACTTCACAGTTAGAATAAGGAGGAATTGCGAACTCTAGTAGAGAATAGGAGTAAAAATGTTATTTTCGATTTCAAAACGAATGACATTATTTTTAATTTGTTCTACATATGGTATAACTGACGTATTCTACGAAAAACAACCTACAGAATTGTCTCTATAAACACAGTTGCATTTAACAAATCCATGACCTGTACTCTTATTGATCATAGATGACGTCATCAAATGTTCAAAAAACTCCAGTAGAACAACGAGCAAGTATGCGTACAGACAATGGAAGCATGTATGCGATTTAAACTGGAAAAATTGGACCACTTTCATAATATTCAAATGCCTTGGAAATATTCTAGAAAAAAGTTCGAAAGTTAAATTTCCATAGTTTTTTGAATGGAATTCTCATAGAAATACGGATTTCAATACTGTGGTTGAGGGTCCAGTTTCACGGTGGGTATAAATGACCCCGAAATCGCCAGGGTTGAGCGTGACCAAAATTAGATAAAATGGCACAATTTCCTAAATTCTCTCTGAAATTGAATAAAATTTTCACAGTTTACTATGCAAGTAAAATTTAAGGTTCTGGTTAAATTAGTTTTAGATAATGACATTATTGTGACGTCATAAGAGTAAGCTCCTTTTTTGGTCAAATTCCTTTTTAAATAGTCGTTTAAAGTAAAGTACGCTATAACGAAGATATGGCGATGCGTTTTTTTATTTGGCACAATGTCTCTATGATAAATATTCCCGAAGTTATTAAGGATTTAATATTTTCATGACGTCATATCTGTGACGTATATGTTTTACATAAATGGGGCTTTCCACTGTAAAATAAAAACAAAAACTCGATATTACAACTACTTAGTGCGTTAGAAGTGCATTGGTAAAAAATATAGATACAATGCTCACTCGCCTATATTTAGAGGGCGTTTCCAAATACTCATAACGTCATAGTGACGTTTACGTTTTTTCAATGTAACCTTGAAAGCATTTATCCATTAAAAATTACAATTAAAAAAACATACGATTTTAGGTACATAGGTCTTCTTAAAGTTTCTAGATTGTCATGTAATAATATTTAAGACTCCAAAAGTTATTTGAAGAAATATGTCTCATAAATGGTTTTATGCTGTTTATTTCTCGTCAAATTTTGGCGGAAAAATTACGAAAATTCAAAATTAAATAACTTTTCTCCCTCTTAACCAATCGAAATAGGGTTTTCGATTACTTTGTTCCCAACAAGAGGAGAATTGAAAAATTTAACATTTTAGTATCTTACGGCTACTTGAAAATATGGAAAAACCTATTATAAATGGGTAAATGACGTCATTGTGACGTCATTAAGATGTTCGCGTTAACACAAAACACAACATTTTATTTTGTTTAGCGCTCTAAACCTATCCATAAAAAAGTCATTATTGTACTGTTGAAAGTCTTGAAGATATAGACAAATAAACCAACCCTGGCGATTTTGGGGTCATTTATGCCCACCGTGTTTTATTATTGACAACACAAAATAAAAACATACTTCTTGCTAAACTCTACAAAATATAACTGGCTTGGCTACTTTAAACTGTTTGTTTAGTTTGAATCCGTAATAGAAAAAATGGAAAACCAATGGACCAAGGAAGAACAAGAGCAGCTAATTGCTGATATACCATGTTTCACTCAGCTGAATAACGCCGCTAATCAATCGTGTAGGATGACTTAATTTGGTCAAATCATAGAGTATGTGTAGCAGTACCTTGGTCAGATTTGACGCAGTCTTTATGGCATCCACTACCGCAGCACTTCAGAGGTTCAGCGCAATCACCATCAGCTGAGCAAACATCAGGACGACCACTACATAGAGTCTCGTTAATACCCTTCCAGTGTATTGGGCACTCTCCATCTCTCACGATAGTACCTTGATATTTTAACAAAGACAATATTTGTAAAAAATCCCAGGTCTCAATCACACTCGGCCAATATGGCGGCCGCTTCGATGATCCGTTTGCTGCGCGAAAAAACACCCTCCACCGCCTGCAAGCAGGCTAGGTCTATACCAACAATGACACTGTTACCTCACCAGAGGAAAATGTAAACTGTTTCAATAATTACTTTACAAATATAGGCCCTAAACTTGCAGAGACCATTGCTAATGTTGGTCTTGACTTCGAGAGTCATATCAAGAAACCGAACACAGTTTTAGTTTTAGGTATATAAGTAGATCTAGTAAAGTCTACAAAATGATGAAGTCATTGTCTACCTGTACGGCAACAAGTGTTGATAAAATCTATGCTAGAGTCTTCAAAGTGGCAGCACCTGTAATTGTAAATTCCCTTACACGAATATTTAACATATCCATTATCTCTGAATCTTTTCCGTCCGTTAGGAAAAGTGCCAGAATTACTCACTCTAAAAAGGACCCACCAAACAATCTTGTCAACTACAGACCTATCTATATTCTACCAGTAACAAATACAGTCTTTGAGAAGGTATTATACGATCAGTTGTACGAATACCTTTCAAGTTTTCAAGTTTATCTTTACACTGTTTAGGGAGCCATTACGGTAGAGAAATTCAGATATTATATATACACATATTGAGATAATAGATAATAATAAATAAAATAAATAAGGAATATGTTATCAGTGTGCAGTGGACAAATTAGCTCAAGGCTATCGAATCACCAGTTTGGATTTAGAAAATTCCATTCTACCGCAGCTGGCTATTAATATTAAACAGTACAAACGAATGGTATGTTAATATGGTCGTGGTCTTTTTAACCTGGTTGTTTTCATTGACCTGAAAAAAGCATTGATACCGTAAATCATGAAATGTTGGTACGGAAACTTAAGTTATTTGGTATAAAGGGCGCTGCCAATAATTTCATTCGCTCATATCGTACAGATCGTACTCAAAGGTGCCAAATGAATAATGTCACTTCAGGTAATAGGAGCGTCCCTCGATTATCTTAGCTGGTTAATGTTACAGGAGCAAAGAGAACGAATGAAGGACAAATTATCTACAAGATTCTCCATGGATTAGTACCCACGAGGCTACGTAATTCAATCAAAATAACAGTTATAACCTGACAGGATCCTCTAGTAAGCTAGTCATGCCTCGTCCAATTGCAAGAACAAAATTCCCAAAGAAAAGCTGGAGTTATACTGGTGCAAAGAAACGTAATACCTTGCCAACTGAAGTAAGAAACTGCGATTCATTTATTTCCTTTTGCAATCATATTTCTTCCTCCATTAGCCGTTAGCCTACCTAACCTAGCATTAATCTCAAGTTAGCGTGATTGATAGTACATCAATACTTAAACAGTAAATAAGTAGTGCTAGTTCATATTATCGAACCAGCGTGGATATTATTGTTATTATTATAATTAAAGTTTTTAGCACAATGTAAGTTGTCATAGACTTTGTCTTATAGTTTTTACTAAATTTTATTGTAGTTTCAACACGCCTCTCGTGGAAATCAGCTTTAGTTGTTGGGGCCAGCGTTCCAAAGTAAAGTTGTACTACTACTCAAACTTTATTTCCACTCGGATTTGAGAAAAGCAGTTGCAATCATTTGCGGCGTATAGTTTTATTTTTCATGATTATACCATACGGGCATTAGACACCTTCTGAAGGGAAAATAACTCAATAATGAATTAACAACAGCGCTTCGAAAAATAAATACTATTTCGTTATACCCAACAAGTTCTTACCTTGGCACAAGCTCTTTTTAATGACCTCAGAAACTCCTTCTAAAGCTTTAAAGGACTTTGCCACATAGATTTTACGAGGATCAGAAGCAATTTCTTCCAGTTCAGATCTGTCGACATTGGTACCAATACCCATGGCGTATACTACAACACCCTTTCTCTTGAGTCCACGTGAGGCGATAGCAAGAGGCGTATAGACACCATTGTCTTTAGTTTGTTTGCCGTCAGTGAATACCATCAAAACCTAAAGAGAAGTTAACATTCAATTTATAGGTGGCTCGCGGGTATTGCGACAGCCGAATTTTGACAATTTTTAGCGGGACGTGTTTGGCCGATCGTTGAGATCTTTTGAACCCTGTATCTAATTCCTGATATCGAAGAATAGTAAACACAAAACAGAATTCCAAGATACATAATATATTCGGATATATAAATAATTCTTTCGACCTCTTGTTTTTAAGTGAAATGCGAAAATCTTCAAAACGACACGATAGTTTAAAAAGAAAATGCTGTTACAGATTAACTGACCCATGTGCTTTGTTAGTAACAAGTTTTAATAAAATCGATGGAAAGGAACTTTCTAAAGCAAAACAGAAATAAATGTTACCGAAAAATATCATGTGCGACAATTTCAGGCAACTATAAACGCCACTTCCAAGTCTACCCGATAATCTATAGTTTAACACCAAGGAAAACTATTGTGTTAACAACGGGGTATATCACTAGATGAAGGAGGTAAGGTTAATTGTGAAAAGTTGGCGAAAATCGCCAATTTTGAATTGATGTAAATATTTAAAAATCTAAACGAAACTTTGGCCTCGTTCGCGAGTATGTTGCAGGACACCATATTTTGTGACACCATGTGCAATTTCATTTCGTATCATGAATACGATTTTGCGCTTTAGCTGAGGTCGGGAATGTAACTGGTTGAAACCTTCAAAATCACTCCAAGCGCCTTTTCTCCTCCTAGCTTTCTAATTATGTGCGAAATCGTACATTTCATCAGCGTGTTTTCAAATTCCTCACGTGTATTCAGTCACCCATTCATACATTAGCATATTGGAAGGATAAATTTTGGTGACATTTTTCGCCATTTTGTTTCAAAATTAAAACTAAAATAAAAAGCTTAATCAAAACAAAACAGTCCACATTCTTTTTTGTTTCTTAATCGCATAACTTAAATATCTCCCTCATCGTGAAATGAAAAGTATATTCAGTCCTATTGAACGGGTGACTGAATACACCTTCTGAAATGTACGATTTTGCGCATAATTAGAAAGCAAGGGGGAGAAACTGAGGCTAGCTGGTTGAAAACTTCAAAATCACTCCTACATTCACCTAGTAATATATTCCGTCCCGCTTTCTCGATTTGTTTGTATTTAACTGACAGTAGTTTCCCATGGTGTTAAACTATAGATTGCCGGGTAGAATTGGAAATGCCGTTCATAGTTACCTGATATTTTGCAAGAAATTGGCAAACATAATATTTTGCAGTAACATATATATCTCTTTTGCTGTAGAAGTTTCCATGTCATCGATTTCATTGAAACTCGTTACCAATAAGGCTGATGGGTTAGTTAATGTATAACATCATTTTCTTTTTAATCTATCGTGTCGTTTTGAAGATTTTCGCATTTTACTCACAACGAGGGGTCGAAAGAAGCACTTACTATATCTCCGAATATATTTGAATCTTAGAATTCTGTTTTGTGTTTACTATTCAATACATGCTCCTAAAAAATCAAAAAAATGTACCAAAAACGTTGAAAAGTGCGAATCTTTATGATGCCAATTCGCTGTCACAATACCCACGAGCCACTCTGATGTTTCAAATCCTATATAGGGATCGAGGAAGAATAAAAAGCGGAGGAGGGAGGATAACAAAAGGTATTCACAGCCGTACATCAAACGTGAGCCTCATCAATTATTATACAAAATGTTTTGTTACAAGAAACGCCATTAACAACCACTAAGAAGTGATTGCAGATACCTCCCCTGAGGTCATGTAATTAGCATTTTGGATATTAAAACCTCCTTAACTCAGCGGCACAGCATTAAAAACAAAATATATTTTACTATCCTACTATTCACTTGATTTAAAATTGATATGTAAAATAAAAATATATTGTTCATAGGCACTTTAAAGCCTCAGTTGAACGCAGGGTTCGCGTTCACACAGGAAAGTTATAATGAATTCCATGACTTTTCCATGACTACATTAAAAAATCAAGGACTCAAATTAGGTTCTGGAGGAGACAATAAAAACTAGAAAACGTCATTTAACTGGACCTGTCCACCCACTTTAATATTGCTTGAAAACGTTTACAAAGTAAGGAATGGGACAACCAATGGAGCACGTAACATATTATCTTTAGCATGTAGCCAGGACTCCGCCGGTTTTAAAATGACCAAGTCAAAATCATCAAGTAGCAGATGGATAATGATGAACCTACTAAGCTATCTATAATTCTGTAAGGAAAGCATCAAAACAGTCCAATGGTCGATGATAAAATTCCATGACTTTTGACATTTTTGCAAATTTCCATGACTTTTCCAGACCTGGAAAATTATTTTTGAAATCCCATGACTTTCCATGACTGTGTGAACCCTGGAACGGTGTCTTAAGTTGCAGTTTGGAGCTAAGGTGAGGAAATGGCATAACCGAGAGAAGAACCTGAACAACGAGGACTCCCTCTTTTAACGTTTCCACAGTCGATCACAACCGCTTTTGGTAAGTCGATTGACGTTCAATATGTTATCGTAGTTTTCAGACGTGCAGCAGAGAGGGGTTAAATATAATTAATTAATTACCTTAGGGACGTCATTTCTCATTCCTCCAGCTACTGTAAAGATTTCCTTCTCTGCTAGATCGAGACTCTTGTCAATAAACGTGAACCCTCTCTGCCATGGCATGCTCTTAATGAGGTTATTTATTCGAGCACGATTCTGTTGTGTTTTGAACTTGAACACAATTTCAGCATCTGTACTGTAAGCAATGACAGCAATGTGTACGCCTTGCGGACTGATATCGAATTGTCCCAAGGTGGTGACGAGGAATTTTTTCATGAGATTCCAGTTACGGCGTCCAATGCTTCCAGAGGAATCAACCAGAAAGCCAATGTCTACAACACCCTTGCATTCGGCAGCTAAAGAAATTTTAAAAAAATGTCAAGAAATCCGTTAAGCAGTTTCGGAAGCAAAACTCTCATGTGTTTGCTAACATGTAGGTTTCCTAATTATACTTGCTGTCAGTAGACTCCTGTCAGTAGTTATATGGATTATACATCTCTCTTTTCATATAAAGATATTCGAAGTACACTTCAAGTTACTCACGACAAGCTTTATTCCTCTTAACAGTTATCGTTGTGTCGGTGTTACAGGCGTCGTATTGCAGCAGGCATTTACTGTCATAAGTCTTGTTGTTGGAGCCACAGACAGGCTGGGTTGGTAGTGGGCAGGGAGGTGGACACACACAAGTTGGTTTGTCTTGCACAGCTTTACACGATGAGTACGGTGGAGATGTACAATCGTAGTTTTTACAAGGATCTTTGATTGAAAAAAGGTTGTCAAGAATGAGTTGATTGTGTTTCCGTTCTCAATATGAACTCTACATCGAGCTAGCAAAATATTGATCAATCTCAACCAAACGTATAGGCCAATTAAAATGCGCCTATTCCAGAAGAGGTGGAACAGATATAGGATATGGGCCATGGGATATGGCAAGACCAAAATGGATTGCTGTGGATAATTTTGGATAATTTTGGAACTATTTAATGGACCCTCTATTAAGTGGGCGCGGACAACCTCAAAGCAGTTGAAATGATTATTAATATTATAAAAAACATGTATTAACGGGACACCATCGTATTATGGTTTTACCATCCACAGAGCATAATACGTACATAACACAAGAAAGGTCAAATATTACCCAAAAGCGTATCAGTATACATTTACCTAATGATCACATAACTAAATGAGAGGCGAGAGAGGAGAGAAGAAAAAGAAGATGTTATTCGTTGAGAAACTCACATCCATGTGCTGAGATTCAAATCAAGAGGTTCATTAGTAAGCCAATAGAAATTAGTTATATCGAGCACTCCTGCACGTTTGCGCCCGGTAATGAGGGGATTATCCAATCCCGAGGTTCAAATTGTGAACCTCATGTTCGCATGGAAGTGAGATGCTCTACGGGTAACACCAGAGGCTCTTCTATCTCTTTCACCTCTTCGCCTTTGATTACTTCGAGCTTCTGGTACCAGAGTAATAACATATTAGAGTACCCAGCCTTCAATATCAATCAAGGCATGACATTAATTACTTCTTAAAATACATTTATATTAATCTATATCTTGATATTTATAGTTACTGATTACAGAGACCGTTTGTTTGCTATTACTACTAAGCAACATTTCACTTCTATTTTTTACATGACATTGGATATTATGTTATTTTATGACAACCTGTATTAAGCGGACACTAGGACATTCAACGAGTGTGTTTGCTTAAAACAGGTTTGAATGTGCGATCACAACCGATATCGGTCTTGAATGTCCCATGTCCTATGTCTGTGTCCTTTCTAATACTTCAGCGACAACCATTTACAACTCGTGGATGTGCGCATGCACAAAAACGAAACAGTTTGCTCGATCACCAAGACGTTGACACAGTTAACACAAACTCCAGGGAACGAGTTCTACGATAGCAAACATATCCCACAGCCACATGTGAAATTTAAGCAAATGAATTCCTATATTCTCTCTGACTATATTTCGGGTTTATTTTTTTCGTGTTACAGAAAAAGCTAACTTTCAACACCACTGCGCAACATTTAGATGAAGTACTCGAGGTAATGACGAGAAAATATAGTTTTGTATACAGTTGAATGTTTTACTAACCCTAAAAACATAAAGTGTAAAACACATAAACATACCGCAGTCGCCCTTTCTTCGTACAGTAATGGTTTTGTTAGTCCTGCAAGCTTGTTGTCTCAACAGACATTCGTTGTCGTATGTGTTGCTGTCCGACCCGCACACGGTATCGTTTACCGGTGGACACACTTCCTGGCAAACGCACACTGGTCGATCTTTCACGGCCTCACACGATGAATATGGAGGTGTTGTACAGTCGACAGTCTTGCAAGGATCTTAGATAGTTAATAAAGGTGACAAAATATGAGTTGACCAATGCGACACAAACGAGTGGATGGGATAAGCCGACCTTATAATTTCGGGTATAAAGGAAACATTGAAGAGCCTTTTGAGATTTGAATTTGGACTGATGTACTGAAATCTTTCTTAACGCAGGCTATTAAGGGATGTGACGTGTATTTTAAAAAGAAGTTTGGGCCTTACGTACAACCTTTTCATACAGATGGAGTTCCTTGAAAACAACGTCAAAAAGAACAAGTTAATAACATACAGTAGTGTTGAAACGGAAGGGAATAAAGGAATAAAACATACCGCAGTCGCCCTTTCTTCGTACAGTAATGGTCTTGTTAGTCCTGCAGGCTTGTTGTCTCAACAGACATTCGTTATCGTATGTGTTGCTGTCCGATCCGCACACAGTGTCTTTAACCGATGGACACACTTTCTGACAGACGCACACTGGTCGATCTTTCACGGCCTCACACGATGAATATGGAGGTGTTGTACAGTCAACAGTCTTGCAAGGATCTTAGATAGTTAATAAAGGTGACAAAATATGAGTTGACCAATGCGACACAAACGAGTGGATGGGATAAGCCGACCTTATAATTTCGGGTATAAAGGAAACATTGAAGAGCCTTTTGAGATTTGAATTTGGACTGATGTACTGAAATCTTTCTTAACGCAGGCTATTAAGGGATGTGACGTGTATTTTAAAAAGAAGTTTGGGCCTTACGTACAACCTTTTCATACAGATGGAGTTCCTTGAAAACAACGTCAAAAAGAACAAGTTAATAACATACAGTAGTGTTGAAACGGAAGGGAATAAAGGAATAAAACATACCGCAGTCGCCCTTTCTTCGTACAGTAATGGTCTTGTTAGTCCTGCAGGCTTGTTGTCTCAACAGACATTCGTTATCGTATGTGTTGCTGTCCGATCCGCACACAGTGTCTTTAACCGATGGACACACTTTCTGACAGACGCACACTGGTCGATCTTTCACGGCCTCACACGATGAATATGGAGGTGTTGTACAGTCAACAGTCTTGCAAGGATCTTAGATAGTTAATAAAGGTGACAAAATATGAGTTCAGTAATGGGAGCCAAACGAGTGGACGGGATAAGCCGACCTGATAATTTCGGGTATAAAGGAAACATTGAAGAGCCTTTTGAGATTTGAATTTGGATTGATGTACTGACATCTTTCTTAACGCAGGCTATTAAGGGATGTGACGTGTATTTTAAAAAGAAGTTTGGGCCTTACGTACAACCTTTTCATACAGATGGAGTTCCTTGAAAACAACGTCAAAAAGAACAAGTTAATAACATACAGTAGTGTTGAAACGGAAGGGAATAAAGGAATAAAACATACCGCAGTCGCCCTTTCTTCGTACAGTAATGGTCTTGTTAGTCCTGCAGGCTTGTTGTCTCAACAGACATTCGTTGTCGTATGTGTTGCTGTCCGAACCGCACACGGTATCGTTTACCGGTGGACACACTTCCTGGCAAACGCACACTGGTCGATCCTTCACGGCCTCACATGATGAATATGGAGGTGTTGTACAGTCGACAGTCTTGCAAGGATCTTAGATAGTTAATAAAGGTGACAAAATATGAGTTGCCCAATGCGACCAGTGATGGCCAGTGATGGCATCTAACTATACAGTATTCCTATTTTAGCAGAAGCACTGCGGCTAAAGCAGTGCCTACTACTCACCACAATATCCTGATCTCCGTACTGTGATCCAGGTGTTGGTCTGACATGCTGCTTGTTTCATGAGACACTCGTTGCCGTACGTCTCGTTGTCGGAGGCACAGATTGGCGCGTCAATCTTTGGACACTTGGGACAATCACAAGATACCAGTCCACTTACCTTATTCACTTCACAGTTAGAATAAGGAGGAATTGCGAACTCTAGTAGAGAATAGGAGTAAAAATGTTATTTTCGATTTCAAAACGAATGACATTATTTTTAATTTGTTCTACATATGGTATAACTGACGTATTCTACGAAAAACAACCTACAGAATTGTCTCTATAAACACAGTTGCATTTAACAAATCCATGACCTGTACTCTTATTGATCATAGATGACGTCATCAAATGTTCAAAAAACTCCAGTAGAACAACGAGCAAGTATGCGTACAGACAATGGAAGCATGTATGCGATTTAAACTGGAAAAATTGGACCACTTTCATAATATTCAAATGCCTTGGAAATATTCTAGAAAAAAGTTCGAAAGTTAAATTTCCATAGTTTTTTGAATGGAATTCTCATAGAAATACGGATTTCAATACTGTGGTTGAGGGTCCAGTTTCACGGTGGGTATAAATGACCCCGAAATCGCCAGGGTTGAGCGTGACCAAAATTAGATAAAATGGCACAATTTCCTAAATTCTCTCTGAAATTGAATAAAATTTTCACAGTTTACTATGCAAGTAAAATTTAAGGTTCTGGTTAAATTAGTTTTAGATAATGACATTATTGTGACGTCATAAGAGTAAGCTCCTTTTTTGGTCAAATTCCTTTTTAAATAGTCGTTTAAAGTAAAGTACGCTATAACGAAGATATGGCGATGCGTTTTTTTATTTGGCACAATTTTGAAGTCTCTATGATAAATATTCCCGAAGTTATTAAGGATTTAATATTTTCATGACGTCATATCTGTGACGTATATGTTTTACATAAATGGGGCTTTCCACTGTAAAATAAAAACAAAAACTCGATATTACAACTACTTAGTGCGTTAGAAGTGCATTGGTAAAAAATATAGATACAATGCTCACTCGCCTATATTTAGAGGGCGTTTCCAAATACTCATAACGTCATAGTGACGTTTACGTTTTTTCAATGTAACCTTGAAAGCATTTATCCATTAAAAATTACAATTAAAAAAACATACGATTTTAGGTACATAGGTCTTCTTAAAGTTTCTAGATTGTCATGTAATAATATTTAAGACTCCAAAAGTTATTTGAAGAAATATGTCTCATAAATGGTTTTATGCTGTTTATTTCTCGTCAAATTTTGGCGGAAAAATTACGAAAATTCAAAATTAAATAACTTTTCTCCCTCTTAACCAATCGAAATAGGGTTTTCGATTACTTTGTTCCCAACAAGAGGAGAATTGAAAAATTTAACATTTTAGTATCTTACGGCTACTTGAAAATATGGAAAAACCTATTATAAATGGGTAAATGACGTCATTGTGACGTCATTAAGATGTTCGCGTTAACACAAAACACAACATTTTATTTTGTTTAGCGCTCTAAACCTATCCATAAAAAAGTCATTATTGTACTGTTGAAAGTCTTGAAGATATAGACAAATAAACCAACCCTGGCGATTTTGGGGTCATTTATGCCCACCGTGTTTTATTATTGACAACACAAAATAAAAACATACTTCTTGCTAAACTCTACAAAATATAACTGGCTTGGCTACTTTAAACTGTTTGTTTAGTTTGAATCCGTAATAGAAAAAATGGAAAACCAATGGACCAAGGAAGAACAAGAGCAGCTAATTGCTGATATACCATGTTTCACTCAGCTGAATAACGCCGCTAATCAATCGTGTAGGATGACTTAATTTGGTCAAATCATAGAGTATGTGTAGCAGTACCTTGGTCAGATTTGACGCAGTCTTTATGGCATCCACTACCGCAGCACTTCAGAGGTTCAGCGCAATCACCATCAGCTGAGCAAACATCAGGACGACCACTACATAGAGTCTCGTTAATACCCTTCCAGTGTATTGGGCACTCTCCATCTCTCACGATAGTACCTTGATATTTTAACAAAGACAATATTTGTAAAAAATCCCAGGTCTCAATCACACTCGGCCAATATGGCGGCCGCTTCGATGATCCGTTTGCTGCGCGAAAAAACACCCTCCACCGCCTGCAAGCAGGCTAGGTCTATACCAACAATGACACTGTTACCTCACCAGAGGAAAATGTAAACTGTTTCAATAATTACTTTACAAATATAGGCCCTAAACTTGCAGAGACCATTGCTAATGTTGGTCTTGACTTCGAGAGTCATATCAAGAAACCGAACACAGTTTTAGTTTTAGGTATATAAGTAGATCTAGTAAAGTCTACAAAATGATGAAGTCATTGTCTACCTGTACGGCAACAAGTGTTGATAAAATCTATGCTAGAGTCTTCAAAGTGGCAGCACCTGTAATTGTAAATTCCCTTACACGAATATTTAACATATCCATTATCTCTGAATCTTTTCCGTCCGTTAGGAAAAGTGCCAAAATTACTCACTCTAAAAAGGACCCACCAAACAATCTTGTCAACTACAGACCTATCTATATTCTACCAGTAACAAATACAGTCTTTGAGAAGGTATTATACGATCAGTTGTACGAATACCTTTCAAGTTTTCAAGTTTATCTTTACACTGTTTAGGGAGCCATTACGGTAGAGAAATTCAGATATTATATATACACATATTGAGATAATAGATAATAATAAATAAAATAAATAAGGAATATGTTATCAGTGTGCAGTGGACAAATTAGCTCAAGGCTATCGAATCACCAGTTTGGATTTAGAAAATTCCATTCTACCGCAGCTGGCTATTAATATTAAACAGTACAAACGAATGGTATGTTAATATGGTCGTGGTCTTTTTAACCTGGTTGTTTTCATTGACCTGAAAAAAGCATTGATACCGTAAATCATGAAATGTTGGTACGGAAACTTAAGTTATTTGGTATAAAGGGCGCTGCCAATAATTTCATTCGCTCATATCGTACAGATCGTACTCAAAGGTGCCAAATGAATAATGTCACTTCAGGTAATAGGAGCGTCCCTCGATTATCTTAGCTGGTTAATGTTACAGGAGCAAAGAGAACAAATGAAGGACAAACTTATCTACAAGATTCTCCATGGATTAGTACCCACGAGGCTACGTAATTCAATCAAAATAACAGTTATAACCTGACAGGATCCTCTAGTAAGCTAGTCATGCCTCGTCCAATTGCAAGAACAAAATTCCCAAAGAAAAGCTGGAGTTATACTGGTGCAAAGAAACGTAATACCTTGCCAACTGAAGTAAGAAACTGCGATTCATTTATTTCCTTTTGCAATCATATTTCTTCCTCCATTAGCCGTTAGCCTACCTAACCTAGCATTAATCTCAAGTTAGCGTGATTGATAGTACATCAATACTTAAACAGTAAATAAGTAGTGCTAGTTCATATTATCGAACCAGCGTGGATATTATTGTTATTATTATAATTAAAGTTTTTAGCACATTGTAAGTTGTCATAGACTTTGTCTTATAGTTTTTACTAAATTTTATTGTAGTTTCAACACGCCTCTCGTGGAAATCAGCTTTAGTTGTTGGGGCCAGCGTTCCAAAGTAAAGTTGTACTACTACTCAAACTTTATTTCCACTCGGATTTGAGAAAAGCAGTTGCAATCATTTGCGGCGTATAGTTTTATTTTTCATGATTATACCATACGGGCATTAGACACCTTCTGAAGGGAAAATAACTCAATAATGAATTAACAACAGCGCTTCGAAAAATAAATACTATTTCGTTATACCCAACAAGTTCTTACCTTGGCACAAGCTCTTTTTAATGACCTCAGAAACTCCTTCTAAAGCTTTAAAGGACTTTGCCACATAGATTTTACGAGGATCAGAAGCAATTTCTTCCAGTTCAGATCTGTCGACATTGGTACCAATACCCATGGCGTATACTACAACACCCTTTCTCTTGAGTCCACGTGAGGCGATAGCAAGAGGCGTATAGACACCATTGTCTTTAGTTTGTTTGCCGTCAGTGAATACCATCAAAACCTAAAGAGAAGTTAACATTCAATTTATAGGTGGCTCGCGGGTATTGCGACAGCCGAATTTTGACAATTTTTAGCGGGACGTGTTTGGCCGATCGTTGAGATCTTTTGAACCCTGTATCTAATTCCTGATATCGAAGAATAGTAAACACAAAACAGAATTCCAAGATACATAATATATTCGGATATATAAATAATTCTTTCGACCTCTTGTTTTTAAGTGAAATGCGAAAATCTTCAAAACGACACGATAGATTAAAAAGAAAATGCTGTTACAGATTAACTGACCCATGTGCTTTGTTAGTAACAAGTTTTAATAAAATCGATGGAAAGGAACTTTCTAAAGCAAAACAGAAATAAATGTTACCGAAAAATATCATGTGCGACAATTTCAGGCAACTATAAACGCCACTTCCAAGTCTACCCGATAATCTATAGTTTAACACCAAGGAAAACTATTGTGTTAACAACGGGGTATATCACTAGATGAAGGAGGTAAGGTTAATTGTGAAAAGTTGGCGAAAATCGCCAATTTTGAATTGATGTAAATATTTAAAAATCTAAACGAAACTTTGGCCTCGTTCGCGAGTATGTTGCAGGACACCATATTTTGTGACACCATGTGCAATTTCATTTCGTATCATGAATACGATTTTGCGCTTTAGCTGAGGTCGGGAATGTAACTGGTTGAAACCTTCAAAATCACTCCAAGCGCCTTTTCTCCTCCTAGCTTTCTAATTATGTGCGAAATCGTACATTTCATCAGCGTGTTTTCAAATTCCTCACGTGTATTCAGTCACCCATTCATACATTAGCATATTGGAAGGATAAATTTTGGTGACATTTTTCGCCATTTTGTTTCAAAATTAAAACTAAAATAAAAAGCTTAATCAAAACAAAACAGTCCACATTCTTTTTTGTTTCTTAATCGCATAACTTAAATATCTCCCTCATCGTGAAATGAAAAGTATATTCAGTCCTATTGAACGGGTGACTGAATACACCTTCTGAAATGTACGATTTTGCGCATAATTAGAAAGCAAGGGGGAGAAACTGAGGCTAGCTGGTTGAAAACTTCAAAATCACTCCTACATTCACCTAGTAATATATTCCGTCCCGCTTTCTCGATTTGTTTGTATTTAACTGACAGTAGTTTCCCATGGTGTTAAACTATAGATTGCCGGGTAGAATTGGAAATGCCGTTCATAGTTACCTGATATTTTGCAAGAAATTGTCAAACATAATATTTTGCAGTAACATATATATCTCTTTTGCTGTAGAAGTTTCCATGTCATCGATTTCATTGAAACTCGTTACCAATAAGGCTGATGGGTTAGTTAATGTATAACATCATTTTCTTTTTAATCTATCGTGTCGTTTTGAAGATTTTCGCATTTTACTCACAACGAGGGGTCGAAAGAAGCACTTACTATATCTCCGAATATATTTGAATCTTAGAATTCTGTTTTGTGTTTACTATTCAATACATGCTCCTAAAAAATCAAAAAAATGTACCAAAAACGTTGAAAAGTGCGAATCTTTATGATGCCAATTCGCTGTCACAATACCCACGAGCCACTTTGATGTTTCAAATCCTATATAGGGATCGAGGAAGAATAAAAAGCGGAGGAGGGAGGATAACAAAAGGTATTCACAGCCGTACATCAAACGTGAGCCTCATCAATTATTATACAAAATGTTTTGTTACAAGAAACGCCATTAACAACCACTAAGAAGTGATTGCAGATACCTCCCCTGACGTCATGTAATTAGCATTTTGGATATTAAAACCTCCTTAACTCAGCGGCACAGCATTAAAAACAAAATATATTTTACTATCCTACTATTCACTTGATTTAAAATTGATATGTAAAATAAAAATATATTGTTCATAGGCACTTTAAAGCCTCAGTTGAACGCAGGGTTCGCGTTCACACAGGAAAGTTATAATGAATTCCATGACTTTTCCATGACTACATTAAAAAATCAAGGACTCAAATTAGGTTCTGGAGGAGACAATAAAAACTAGAAAACGTCATTTAACTGGACCTGTCCACCCACTTTAATATTGCTTGAAAACGTTTACAAAGTAAGGAATGGGACAACCAATGGAGCACGTAACATATTATCTTTAGCATGTAGCCAGGACTCCGCCGGTTTTAAAATGACCAAGTCAAAATCATCAAGTAGCAGATGGATAATGATGAACCTACTAAGCTATCTATAATTCTGTAAGGAAAGCATCAAAACATTCCAATGGTCGATGATAAAATTCCATGACTTTTGACATTTTTGCAAATTTCCATGACTTTTCCAGACGTGGAAAATTATTTTTGAAATCCCATGACTTTCCATGACTGTGTGAACCCTGGAACGGTGTCTTAAGTTGCAGTTTGGAGCTAAGGTGAGGAAATGGCATAACCGAGAGAAGAACCTGAACAACGAGGACTCCCTCTTTTAACGTTTCCACAGTCGATCACAACCGCTTTTGGTAAGTCGATTGACGTTCAATATGTTATCGTAGTTTTCAGACGTGCAGCAGAGAGGGGTTAAATATAATTAATTAATTACCTTAGGGACGTCATTTCTCATTCCTCCAGCTACTGTAAAGATTTCCTTCTCTGCTAGATCGAGACTCTTGTCAATAAACGTGAACCCTCTCTGCCATGGCATGCTCTTAATGAGGTTATTTATTCGAGCACGATTCTGTTGTGTTTTGAACTTGAACACAATTTCAGCATCTGTACTGTAAGCAATGACAGCAATGTGTACGCCTTGCGGACTGATATCGAATTGTCCCAAGGTGGTGACGAGGAATTTTTTCATGAGATTCCAGTTACGGCGTCCAATGCTTCCAGAGGAATCAACCAGAAAGCCAATGTCTACAACACCCTTGCATTCGGCAGCTAAAGAAATTTTAAAAAAATGTCAAGAAATCCGTTAAGCAGTTTCGGAAGCAAAACTCTCATGTGTTTGCTAACATGTAGGTTTCCTAATTATACTTGCTGTCAGTAGACTCCTGTCAGTAGTTATATGGATTATACATCTCTCTTTTCATATAAAGATATTCGAAGTACACTTCAAGTTACTCACGACAAGCTTTATTCCTCTTAACAGTTATCGTTGTGTCGGTGTTACAGGCGTCGTATTGCAGCAGGCATTTACTGTCATAAGTCTTGTTGTTGGAGCCACACACAGGCTGGGTTGGTAGTGGGCAGGGAGGTGGACACACACAAGTTGGTTTGTCTTGCACAGCTTTACACGATGAGTACGGTGGAGATGTACAATCGTAGTTTTTACAAGGATCTTTGATTGAAAAAAGGTTGTCAAGAATGAGTTGATTGTGTTTCCGTTCTCAATATGAACTCTACATCGAGCTAGCAAAATATTGATCAATCTCAACCAAACGTATAGGCCAATTAAAATGCGCCTATTCCAGAAGAGGTGGAACAGATATAGGATATGGGCCATGGGATATGGCAAGACCAAAATGGATTGCTGTGGATAATTTTGGATAATTTTGGAACTATTTAATGGACCCTCTATTAAGTGGGCGCGGACAACCTCAAAGCAGTTGAAATGATTATTAATATTATAAAAAACATGTATTAACGGGACACCATCGTATTATGGTTTTACCATCCACAGAGCATAATACGTACATAACACAAGAAAGGTCAAATATTACCCAAAAGCGTATCAGTATACATTTACCTAATGATCACATAACTAAATGAGAGGCGAGAGAGGAGAGAAGAAAAAGAAGATGTTATTCGTTGAGAAACTCACATCCATGTGCTGAGATTCAAATCAAGAGGTTCATTAGTAAGCCAATAGAAATTAGTTATATCGAGCACTCCTGCACGTTTGCGCCCGGTAATGAGGGGATTATCCAATCCCGAGGTTCAAATTGTGAACCTCATGTTCGCATGGAAGTGAGATGCTCTACGGGTAACACCAGAGGCTCTTCTATCTCTTTCACCTCTTCGCCTTTGATTACTTCGAGCTTCTGGTACCAGAGTAATAACATATTAGAGTACCCAGCCTTCAATATCAATCAAGGCATGACATTAATTACTTCTTAAAATACATTTATATTAATCTATATCTTGATATTTATAGTTACTGATTACAGAGACCGTTTGTTTGCTATTACTACTAAGCAACATTTCACTTCTATTTTTTACATGACATTGGATATTATGTTATTTTATGACAACCTGTATTAAGCGGACACTAGGACATTCAACGAGTGTGTTTGCTTAAAACAGGTTTGAATGTGCGATCACAACCGATATCGGTCTTGAATGTCCCATGTCCTATGTCTGTGTCCTTTCTAATACTTCAGCGACAACCATTTACAACTCGTGGATGTACGCATGCACAAAAACGAAACAGTTTGCTCGATCACCAAGACGTTGACACAGTTAACACAAACTCCAGGGAACGAGTTCTACGATAGCAAACATATCCCACAGCCACATGTGAAATTTAAGCAAATGAATTCCTATATTCTCTCTGACTATATTTCGGGTTTATTTTTTTCGTGTTACAGAAAAAGCTAACTTTCAACACCACTGCGCAACATTTAGATGAAGTACTCGAGGTAATGACGAGAAAATATAGTTTTGTATACAGTTGAATGTTTTACTAACCCTAAAAACATAAAGTGTAAAACACATAAACATACCGCAGTCGCCCTTTCTTCGTACAGTAATGGTTTTGTTAGTCCTGCAAGCTTGTTGTCTCAACAGACATTCGTTGTCGTATGTGTTGCTGTCCGACCCGCACACGGTATCGTTTACCGGTGGACACACTTCCTGGCAAACGCACACTGGTCGATCTTTCACGGCCTCACACGATGAATATGGAGGTGTTGTACAGTCGACAGTCTTGCAAGGATCTTAGATAGTTAATAAAGGTGACAAAATATGAGTTGACCAATGCGACACAAACGAGTGGATGGGATAAGCCGACCTTATAATTTCGGGTATAAAGGAAACATTGAAGAGCCTTTTGAGATTTGAATTTGGACTGATGTACTGAAATCTTTCTTAACGCAGGCTATTAAGGGATGTGACGTGTATTTTAAAAAGAAGTTTGGGCCTTACGTACAACCTTTTCATACAGATGGAGTTCCTTGAAAACAACGTCAAAAAGAACAAGTTAATAACATATAGTAGTGTTGAAACGGAAGGGAATAAAGGAATAAAACATACCGCAGTCGCCCTTTCTTCGTACAGTAATGGTCTTGTTAGTCCTGCAGGCTTGTTGTCTCAACAGACATTCGTTATCGTATGTGTTGCTGTCCGATCCGCACACAGTGTCTTTAACCGATGGACACACTTTCTGACAGACGCACACTGGTCGATCTTTCACGGCCTCACACGATGAATATGGAGGTGTTGTACAGTCAACAGTCTTGCAAGGATCTTAGATAGTTAATAAAGGTGACAAAATATGAGTTCAGTAATGGGAGCCAAACGAGTGGACGGGATAAGCCGACCTGATAATTTCGGGTATAAAGGAAACATTGAAGAGCGTTTTGAGATTTGAATTTGGACTGATGTACTGAAATCTTTCTTAACGCAGGCTATTAAGGGATGTGACGTGTATTTTAAAAAGAAGTTTGGGCCTTACGTACAACCTTTTCATACAGATGGAGTTCCTTGAAAACAACGTCAAAAAGAACAAGTTAATAACATACAGTAGTGTTGAAACGGAAGGGAATAAAGGAATAAAACATACCGCAGTCGCCCTTTCTTCGTACAGTAATGGTCTTGTTAGTCCTGCAGGCTTGTTGTCTCAACAGACATTCGTTATCGTATGTGTTGCTGTCCGATCCGCACACAGTGTCTTTAACCGATGGACACACTTTCTGACAGACGCACACTGGTCGATCTTTCACGGCCTCACACGATGAATATGGAGGTGTTGTACAGTCAACAGTCTTGCAAGGATCTTAGATAGTTAATAAAGGTGACAAAATATGAGTTCAGTAAAGGGAGACAAACGAGTGGACGGGATAAGCCGACCTGGTAATTTCGGGTATAAAGGAAACATTGAAGATCCTAGTAGCGCTTTGAGATTTGATTTTGGACTGTGTACTGAAATCCTTCTTAACTCCAGCTATTAAGGGATGTGACCGTGTATTTTAAAAAGAAGTTTGGGCCTTACGTACAACCTTTTCATACAGATGGAGTTCCTTGAAAACAACGTCAAAAAGAACAAGTTAATAACATACCGTAGTGTTGAAACGGAAGGGAATAAAGTAATAAAACATACCGCAGTCGCCCTTTCTTCGTACAGTAATGGTCTTGTTAGTCCTGCAGGCTTGTTGTCTCAACAGACATTCGTTATCGTATGTGTTGCTGTCCGATCCGCACACAGTGTCTTTAACCGATGGACACACTTTCTGACAGACGCACACTGGTCGATCTTTCACGGCCTCACACGATGAATATGGAGGTGTTGTACAGTCAACAGTCTTGCAAGGATCTTAGATAGTTAATAAAGGTGACAAAATATGAGTTCAGTAAAGGGAGACAAACGAGTGGACGGGATAAGCCGACCTGGTAATTTCGGGTATAAAGGAAACATTGAAGATCCTAGTAGCGCTTTGAGATTTGATTTTGGACTGTGTACTGAAATCCTTCTTAACTCCAGCTATTAAGGGATGTGACCGTGTATTTTAAAAAGAAGTTTGGGCCTTACGTACAACCTTTTCATACAGATGGAGTTCCTTGAAAACAACGTGAAAAAGAACAAGTTAATAACATACAGTAGTGTTGAAACGGAAGGGAATAAAGGAATAAAACATACCGCAGTCGCCCTTTCTTCGTACAGTAATGGTCTTGTTAGTCCTGCAGGCTTGTTGTCTCAACAGACATTCGTTATCGTATGTGTTGCTGTCCGATCCGCACACAGTGTCTTTAACCGATGGACACACTTTCTGACAGACGCACACTGGTCGATCTTTCACGGCCTCACACGATGAATATGGAGGTGTTGTACAGTCAACAGTCTTGCAAGGATCTTAGATAGTTAATAAAGGTGACAAAATATGAGTTCAGTAATGGGAGACAAACGAGTGGACGGGATAAGCCGACCTGGTAATTTCGGGTATAAAGGAAACATTGAAGATCCTAGTAGCGCTTTGAGATTTGATTTTGGACTGTGTACTGAAATCCTTCTTAACTCCAGCTATTAAGGGATGTGACCGTGTATTTTAAAAAGAAGTTTGGGCCTGACGTACAACCTTTTCATACAGATGGAGTTCTTTGAAAACACGTCAAAAAGAACAAGTTAATAGCATAGGGTAGTGTTGAAACGGAAGGCAATAAAGGAATAAAACATACCGCAGTCGCCCTTTCTTCGTACAGTAATGGTCTTGTTAGTCGTGCAAGCCTTTTGTCTCAACAGACATTCGTTGTCGTATGTGTTGCTGTCCGACCCGCACACGGTATCGTTAACCGGTGTACACACTTCCTGGCAAACGCACACTGGTCGATCTTTCACGGCCTCACACGATGAATATGGAGGTTTTGTACAGTTGACAGTCTTGCAAGGATCTTAGATAGTTAATAAAGGTGACAAAATATGAGTTGCCCAATGCGACCAGTGATGGCCAGTGATGGCACCTAACTATACAGTATTCCTATTTTAGCAGAAGCACTGCGGCTAAAGCAGTGCCTACTACTCACCACAATATCCTGATCTCCGTACTGTGATCCAGGTGTTGGTCTGACATGCTGCTCGTTTCATTAGACACTCGTTGCCGTACGTCTCGTTGTCGGAGGCACAGATTGGCGCGTCAATCTTTGGACACTTGGGACAATCACAAGATACCAGTCCACTTACCTTATTCACTTCACAGTTAGAATAAGGAGGAATTGCGAACTCTAGTAGAGAATAGGAGTAAAAATGTTATTTTCGATTTCAAAACGAATGACATTATTTTTAATTTGTTCTACATATGGTATAACTGACGTATTCTACGAAAAACATCCTACAGAATTGTCTCTATAGACACAGTTGCATTTAACAAATCCATGACCTGTACTCTTATTGATCATAGATGACGTCATCAAATGTACAAAACTCCAGTGGAACAACGAGCAAGTATGCGTACAGACAATGGAAGCATGTATGCGATTTAAACTGGAAAAATTGGACCACTTTCATAATATTCAAATGCCTTGGAAATATTCTAGAAAAAAGTTCGAAAGTTGAATTTCCATAGTTTTTTGAATGGAATTATCATAGAAATACGGATTTCAATACTGTGGTTGAGGGTCCAGTTTCACGGTGGGTATAAATGACCCCGAAATCGCCAGGGTTGAGCGTGACCAAAATTAGATAAAATGGCACAATTTCCTAAATTCTCTCTGAAATTGAATAAAATTTTCACAGTTTACTATGCAAGTAAAATTTAAGGTTCTGGTTAAATTAGTTTTAGATAATGACATTATTGTGACGTCATAAGAGTAAGCTCCTTTTTTGGTCAAATTCCTTTTTAAATAGTCGTTTAAAGTAAAGTACGCTATAACGAAGATATGGCGATGCGTTTTTATTTGGCACAATTTTGAAGTCTCTATGATAAATATTCCCGAAGTTATTAAGGATTTAATATTTTCATGACGTCATATCTGTGACGTATATGTTTTACATAAATGGGGCTTTCCACTGTAAAATAAAAACAAAAACTCGATATTACAACTACTTAGTGCGTTAGAAGTGCATTGGTAAAAAAATATAGATACAATGCTCACTCGCCTATATTTAGAGGGCGTTTCCAAATACTCATGACGTCATAGTGACGTTTACGTTTTTTCAATGTAACCTTGAAAGCATTTATCCATTAAAAATTACGACAAAAAAAAGTTTCTAGATTGTCATGTAATAATATTTAAGACTCCAAAAGTTATTTGAAGAAATATGTCTCATAAATGGTTTTATGCTGTTTATTTCTCGTCAAATTTTGGCGGAAAAATTACGAAAATTCAAAATTAAATAACTTTTCTCCCTCTTAACCAATCGAAATAGGGTTTTCGATTACTTTGTTCCCAACAAGAGGAGAATTGAAAAATTTAACATTTTAGTATCTTACGGCTACTTGAAAATATGGAAAAACCTATTATAAATGGATAAATGACGTCACTGTGACGTCATTAAGATGTTCGCGTTAACACAAAACACAACATTTTATTTTGTTTATCGCTCTAAACCTATCCATAAAAAAGTCATTATTGTACTGTTGAAAGTCTTGAAGATATAGACAAATAAACCAACCCTGGCGATTTTGGGGTCATTTATGCCCACCGTGTTTTATTATTGACAACACAAAATAAAAACATACTTCTTGCTAAACTCTACAAAATATAACTGGCTTGGCTACTTTAAACTGTTTGTTTAGTTTGAATCCGTAATAGAAAAAATGGAAAACCAATGGACCAAGGAAGAACAAGAGCAGCTAATTGCTGATATACCATGTTTCACTCAGCTGAATAACGCCGCTAATCAATCGTGTAGGATGACTTAATTTGGTCAAATCATAGAGTATGTGTAGCAGTACCTTGGTCAGATTTGACGCAGTCTTTATGGCATCCACTACCGCAGCACTTCAGAGGTTCAGCGCAATCACCATCAGCTGAGCAAACATCAGGACGACCACTACATAGAGTCTCGTTAATACCCTTCCAGTGTATTGGGCACTCTCCATCTCTCACGATAGTACCTTGATATTTTAACAAAGACAATATTTGTAAAAAATCCCAGGTCTCAATCACACTCGGCCAATATGGCGGCCGCTTCGATGATCCGTTTGCTGCGCGAAAAAAACACCCTCCACCGCCTGCAAGCAGGCTAGGTCTATACCAACAATGACACTGTTACCTCACCAGAGGAAAATGTAAACTGTTTCAATAATTACTTTACAAATATAGGCCCTAAACTTGCAGAGACCATTGCTAATGTTGGTCTTGACTTCGAGAGTCATATCAAGAAACCGAACACAGTTTTAGTTTTAGGTATATAAGTAGATCTAGTAAAGTCTACAAAATGATGAAGTCATTGTCTACCTGTACGGCAACAAGTGTTGATAAAATCTATGCTAGAGTCTTCAAAGTGGCAGCACCTGTAATTGTAAATTCCCTTACACGAATATTTAACATATCCATTATCTCTGAATCTTTTCCGTCCGTTAGGACAAGTGCCAGAATTACTCACTCTAAAAAGGACCCACGAAACAATCTTGTCAACTACAGACCTATCTATATTCTACCAGTAACAAATACAGTCTTTGAGAAGGTATTATACGATCAGTTGTACGAATACCTTTCAAGTTTTCAAGTTTATCTTTACACTGTTTAGGGAGCCATTACGGTAGAGAAATTCAGATATTATATATACACATATTGAGATAATAGATAATAATAAATAAAATAAATAAGGAATATGTTATCAGTGTGCAGTGGACAAAGTAGCTCAAGGCTATCGAATCACCAGTTTGGATTTAGAAAATTCCATTCTACCGCAGCTGGCTATTAATATTAAACAGTACAAACGAATGGTATGTTAATATGGTCGTGGTCTTTTTAACCTGGTTGTTTTCATTGACTTGAAAAAAGCATTGATACCGTAAATCATGAAATGTTGGTACGGAAACTTAAGTTATTACTCGGGCCAGCGTAGGCAAGTTTCGCAAATGTTATTATTACTCGGGCCAGCGTAGGCTGGGCCCGAGTCAAGTTTCGCAAGTGTTTATTATTTTTATTATTTTTATTTTTATTATTTTCTCTGTCGAGCTTTCGCGCGGTCAACCAATCACACTGCACGCGTTGACTCAACACGTGACAGGATGAACAAATCAGATTCGATATCGCTCGGGATACTTAAAGGAACAGTGCCACGGTAATGCGCACGCGTAACACGTGATTGTTAATAATGAGAAAGACAATGGAAAATCACGCTGTTAATGTCACCTCACGTCAAAACTCAACTGATCTGGAACGACCTTTGGAATTTTCGCTTGCACGAAATCTAGAGTTAATAGTTTTGTAATTTGCATCAGTTGAGAAGTTCAGGATTTAGAATCGTATAAACTTCCCAATAGACCATGAGATAGTGCTTCGAAGATCTACATGTATGGTATTCGGGAAAATAGTTTAGGAATCCACTCGGCAATGCCGACTCATAAACAAACAACAATTTCTGTGTGAATTATAATATTTCATTCTCACTGCAGTTTCGCGAAGTGAAAGCGAAACTAACGTTCTGACTTCATAGCTTTGGGGCTTTGTGATTTTAGGATGAGTTGTTGTACAACTATAAGAGCGCTTCCACTACAAAATCGGGGAAGAAAAGAGTTCGATTTTGCTAAATAGCGAGGCCTTGAACTGTACCGAACGAAGGCTGTGTTGACACTTCAATAAATACACGCGAATCATAGTACATTCAGCGACTTACAAGCAGAGTAAATGTCTCCCCTACATTCTCACTGTCTCCAAGTTTCCTAGGCCATTCATTGTCTCCCTCTCAAATGCTTTGGACGAAACTACCAGGAGACGGAAGCTTTCTTCTGTAGCCATTAATTCCTCCGCTCGACGAACCGTCCAAGGGCACTGAATTCAGAGTCAAAAATTCTCGCAAAAATGACGGAGACGAACGAAATACCATCTTAAATCCTAGGATATAAAACTAAATTACTATTCTAAATGGGTATAAGGTCAAATGAAACTTAGGCAAAGCCGATGGAAGAGGATTTATTTCACGTATCAAATCTCTCCCCATCTTTTGATTTCTGGACAACCCAACCAAAATTCAAACTTCGCACATGCGCACTAAGGATGGCACTGTACCTTTAATTTAACACAGTTAACAAGATCGCGGAAACCCGGAATTCGGTAGCCTGATTTTCAGATGGTACGAGGTCGTCCGCTCTCACTTCTCTCAAATATAAACAGCTTAATGTTTTATTTAACTTCATTCGTGGGAAATATTTAAATTCATTCGTGGGAAAGCCTTCCAACAGCCTCAGGATATTGCAACTGGTGCCCTTGTCGGAGCCGACGAACACACAAGAGTCAAGAGTGTTTCTTCGATGGATTTCAGTGGCAAGATGTTGAGTTTTTCTAAAAGGACTTTGGATGGAAATTTCTAACATTTTACGAAAGGATTAGGGATCATAGGTGGCGCTCCTGATCGCATGTGGCCTGACGTTGTGAAATATTTGTACCGAAATGTAAGTAAAACAACAAAACTTACCAGTTTGCATTGTTGTTATTTAATATTCGTTTCTGTTAAAAGTAATGGCATCAAATATAGCAGTAAATGACCCGATTCCTGTTGTTCTAGGCCAGCGTCGGCATCTCAGTGATAGAAAAAACGAGTGGAAGCCGTTTATATTTATGTCGTCACGCAGTTTTATGTTTGCCGACGATTGATACGATCGAACGGGCTTGAAACTCCGACTTTGTCTTCTTATTATTTCGCTGAACTGCACAGAAGACCTTGAAATTACCGTTCAATAAATCTACCTTAATTTATCCTAAAGAAAGCTTTGATTTATATCCCAGAAGAAGGAAATTTATTTTATTTTCTCTACTTCGCCTTGACTCTTGCTGTTAACAATAGGAAATGGACAATCTGAAATTGACAATCTGAAATCTACAAGGTGTACCGTCTCGTTTTTCTCGGACAATGGAAATCGAGATACCGTGGCGCATGTAATCGTTTCGTAGGCAGAGGTTTCTCTCGGCGGCAGGAAAGAGGTCGGGTGGAAGTTCTCGAAACGAGCGATAGTATTGGCCTTCCCAACAATAGAAAACACCCTAACCTTTAGAAAGTGCAGTACAAAAACCATAGAAGTATAGTATTATGGGTGCAATCAGAATACAGGTCTCAAGAGGTTCAGTGCTACTCGGAGGAAAGGCAAAGAGAGCAGAAACCCTCTGCTCGCAGGGTAGGAGGGCCACACATTTCTCTGTGTATACTAGTTTAATAGTGTTACCCTCTTTAAATAGTTATTTTCCAAGTTGTGTACATGCATGAAATCAACACACACAATATTTTATTAAAGATTGGGGACTAGTCAAAAATTAGCAGGGGAGATGCAGGGGGGAGGGGGGGGGGGGGGGGGGGGGGGGGGGGGTCGAGAATGAAATCAAAAAGTCTAAAAAATATATAACCCTCCCTGGACAATGAGTATGAAATATTTTGACCGTTTCTCCCCTATAACCATCCCTTTTTCAGTTCCCCATGATTTATGACCCTCCATTTTGGGGGATTCAAAACAATTTTACCCTCCATCTCAACCCCCTCCCCCCTGCTAATTTCTGACCAGTCCCTTCAGCGACAACCCTCATTCATGAAACCCTGATTTAATTATCAGTAAAACTTTGTAATTAGAAGCTCCCGTAAGGGACCGTGACCACCTTTGGGGGTTGAGAATTGGAAGGTGGAAAATAGCATTTACAAAACAGGTTTTGTTAACAACACTACCGATCTCATACAAGTGCCTTTAAATATATGAATTAAGATTTGTTTGCCATCTAGTACACCCATGTGATAGCAATCATGTAAATTATCACAAGCATGAGTAGTGAATCAATTATCCTGCTCCCCTAGCACAAACCAAGGGCACCCAACAAAGTTTTCGGTTAAAAAGCTGTTCGGGAGAGTAAGTTAGCCTAAAACTTTCGGATTTGAAAAAAATGTCCCTATAAAATTGTTTTCTGAAATACTGGCTAGAAAATTTGTTTTCAATCCCTAGAAAATTATAGAAGACAAGCATACATGTGTGCAGAACTTGCACTCTGGCATGATCGAAAAGTGCTTCGATACTGTATACAAAGCTATGACAGGAGTTAAACTAGAAGTAATCATAGATTATCAAAGTGCGTTCAACAAATTTTTATAAGAGAAAGGACTGAGCTTCCTGTGGTAACACAAAAGGCTGAAAGATTGCTGCAATGATGTGGACAGTGTAAATAATCCTGATTAAAAATGCTTGTTTTTAACTAATTTTGAATGTATTGACTTATATGTTAATATAAAAGAGGATGTATCTGGGTATAAAACTGTAATTATCTTAGTGTAACATTAAATCATCGGATGCGATGCTTATGTGGCTATATGTACATGTGTGTTTCATGTGGTTATCATTCATTTGAGCATTCGTAGCACATTTTGCAGTGTGGTATACAGTGTAAAGCAATAGTTGGAGTTAGTGTAGAACACAATCAACCCTATAGCTAGCTACAGCTATTCAGATGTATATAAACTGCATTCAATTAATCATTCGTGTTCACTATTTATCACTGATCTTGTGTTGCCACATGTATATTTTCTCAAACACATGTAGCTACTGTTAATATTACAAACATGGCTGCAATTTGCTTTCTGCTTTCCATGGAAGTTCTCATCACAGGCACCGTGTAAAATAGGATTCTTTTTACATGACTAATATAATATTCTTATTATATGTCTTCTCTGGAGACAAAGAATCACAATTCTTCTTCAAAAGAATTTATTTATTTAACTCTTGTAAAAAGAATCTAAAGTAATTTATTCTTCTCTCAAATTAAGCCAGGCTAAAAAATATTGCAAGTGTAAAATACTTTTTTTAATCGAACCTGCAAAGTTGTACCAACTATTCCTTGTTGAAATTCCATATGGCCCGAGTAAAGGCTGGTACAGCCTCTTGTTTGGTATAAAGGGCGCTGCCAATAATTTCATTCGCTCATATCGTACAGATCGTACTCAAAGGTGCCAAATGAATAATGTCACTTCAGGTAATAGGAGCGTCCCTCGATTATCTTAGCTGGTTAATGTTACAGGAGCAAAGAGAACAAATGAAGGACAAACTTATCTACAAGATTCTCCATGGATTAGTACCCACGAGGCTACGTAATTCAATCAAAATAACAGTTATAACCTGACAGGATCCTCTAGTAAGCTAGTCATGCCTCGTCCAATTGCAAGAACAAAATTCCCAAAGAAAAGCTGGAGTTATACTGGTGCAAAGAAACGTAATACCTTGCCAACTGAAGTAAGAAACTGCGATTCATTTATTTCCTTTTGCAATCATATTTCTTCCTCCATTAGCCGTTAGCCTACCTAACCTAGCATTAATCTCAAGTTAGCGTGATTGATAGTACATCAATACTTAAACAGTAAATAAGTAGTGCTAGTTCATATTATCGAACCAGCGTGGATATTATTGTTATTATTATAATTAAAGTTTTTAGCACATTGTAAGTTGTCATAGACTTTGTCTTATAGTTTTTACTAAATTTTATTGTAGTTTCAACACGCCTCTCGTGGAAATCAGCTTTAGTTGTTGGGGCCAGCGTTCCAAAGTAAAGTTGTACTACTACTCAAACTTTATTTCCACTCGGATTTGAGAAAAGCAGTTGTAATCATTTGCGGCGTATAGGTTTATTTTTCATGATTATACCAGACGGGTATTAGACACCTTCTGAAGGGAAAAGAACTCAACAATGAATTAACAACAGCGCTTCGAAAAATAAATACTATTTCGTTATACCCAACAAGTTCTTACCTTGGCACAAGCTCTTTTTAATGACCTCAGAAACTCCTTCTAAAGCTTTAAAGGACTTTGCCACATAGATTTTACGAGGATCAGAAGCAATTTCTTCCAGTTCAGATCTGTCGACATTGGTACCAATACCCATGGCATATACTAAAACACCCTTTCTCTTGAGTCCACGTGAGGCGATAGCAAGAGGCGTATAGACACCATTGTCTTTAGTTTGTTTGCCGTCAGTGAATACCATCAAAACCTAAAGAGAAGTTAACATTCAATTTATAGGTGGCTCGCGGGTATTGCGACAGCCGAATTTTGACAATTTTTAGCGGGACGTGTTTGGCCGATCGTTGAGATCTTTTGAACCCTGTATCTAATTCCTGATATCGAAGAATAGTAAACACAAAACAGAATTCCAAGATACATAATATATTCGGATATATAAATAATTCTTTCGACCTCTTGTTTTAAGTGAAATGCGAAAATCTTCAAAACGACACGATAGATTAAAAAGAAAATGCTGTTACAGATTAACTGACCCATGTGCTTTGTTAGTAACAAGTTTTAATAAAATCGATGGAAAGGAACTTTCTAAAGCAAAACAGAAATAAATGTTACCGAAAAATATCATGTGCGACAATTTCAGGCAACTATAAACGCCACTTCCAAGTCTACCCGATAATCTATAGTTTAACACCAAGGAAAACTATTGTGTTAACAACGGGGTATATCACTAGATGAAGGAGGTAAGGTTAATTGTGAAAAGTTGGCGAAAATCGCCAATTTTGAATTGATGTAAATATTTAAAAATCTAAACGAAAACTAATGGCCTCGTTCGCGAGTATGTTGCAGGACACCATATTTTGTGACACCATGTGCAATTTCATTTCGTATCATGAATACGGTTTTGCGCGTTAGCTGAGGTCGGGAATGTAACTGGTTGAAACCTTCAAAATCACTCCAAGCGCCTTTTCTCCTCCTAGCTTTCTAATTATGTGCGAAATCGTACATTTCATCAGCGTGTTTTCAAATTCCTCACGTGTATTCAGTCACCCATTCATACATTAGCATATTGGAAGGATAGATTTTGGTGACATTTTTCCCCATTTTGTTTCAAAATTAAAACTAAAATAAAAAGCTTAAACAAAACAAAACAGTCCACATTCTTTTTTGTTACTTAATCGCATAACTTAAATATCTCCCTCGTCGTGAAATGAAAAGTATATTCAGTCCTATTGAACGGGTGACTGAATACACCTTATGAAATGTACGATTTTGCGCATAATTAGAAAGCAAGGGGGAGAAACTGAGGCTAGCTGGTTGAAAACTTCAAAATCACTCCTACATTCACCTAGTAATATATTCCGTCCCGCTTTCTCGATTTGTTTGTATTTAACTGACAGTAGTTTCCCATGGTGTTAAACTATAGATTGCCGGATAGAATTGGAAATGCCGTTCATAGTTACCTGATATTTTGCAAGAAATTGGCAAACATAATATTTTGCAGTAACATATATATCTCTTTTGCTGTAGAAGTTTCCATGTCATCGATTTCATTGAAACTCGTTACCAATAAGGCTGATGGGTTAGTTAATGTATAACATCATTTTCTTTTTAATCTATCGTGTCGTTTTGAAGATTTTCGCATTTTACTCACAACGAGGGGTCGAAAGAAGCACTTACTATATCTCCGAATATATTTGAATCTTGGAATTCTGTTATGTGTTTACTATTCAATACATGCTCAAAAAAAATAAAAAAAATCGGCCAAAAACGTTGAAAAGTGCGAATCTTTATGATGCCAATTCGCTGTCACAATACCCACGAGCCACCTTGATGTTTCAAATCCTATATAGGGATCGAGGAAGAATAAAAAGCGGAGGAGGGAGGATAACAAAAGTTATTCACAGCCGTACATCAAACGTGAGCCTCATCAATTATTATACAAAATGTTTTGTTACAAGAAACGCCATTAACAACCACTAAGAAGTGATTGCAGATACCTCCCCTGACGTCATGTAATTAGCATTTTGGATATTAAAACCTCCTTAACTCAGCGGCACAGCATTAAAAACAAAATATATTTTACTATCCTACTATTCACTTGATTTAAAATTGATATGTAAAATAAAAATATATTGTTCATAGGCACTTTAAAGCCTCAGGTGAACGCAGGGTTCGCGTTCACACAGGAAAGTTATAATGAATTCCATGACTTTTCCATGACTACATTAAAAAATCAAGGACTCAAATTAGGTTCTGGAGGAGACAATAAAAACTAGAAAACGTCATTTAACTGGACCTGTCCACCCACTTTAATATTGCTTGAAAACGTTTACAAAGTAAGGAATGGGACAACCAATGGAGCACGTAACATATTATCTTTAGCATGTAGCCAGGACTCCGCCGGTTTTAAAATGACCAAGTCAAAATCATCAAGTAGCAGATGGATAATGATGAACCTACTAAGCTATCTATAATTCTGTAAGGAAAGCATCAAAACAGTCCAATGGTCGATGATAAAATTCCATGACTTTTGACATTTTTGCAAATTTCCATGACTTTTCCAGACGTGGAAAATTATTTTTGAAATCCCATGACTTTCCATGACGGTGTGAACCCTGGAACGGTGTCTTAAGTTGCAGTTTGGAGCTAAGGTGAGGAAATGGCATAACCGAGAGAAGAACCTGAACAACGAGGACTCCCTCTTTTAACGTTTCCACAGTCGATCACAACCGCTTTTGGTAAGTCGATTGACGTTCAATATGTTATCGTAGTTTTCAGACGTGCAGCAGAGAGGGGTTAAATATAATTAATTAATTACCTTAGGGACGTCATTTCTCATTCCTCCAGCTACTGTAAAGATTTCCTTCTCTGCTAGATCGAGACTCTTGTCAATAAACGTGAACCCTCTCTGCCATGGCATGCTCTTAATGAGGTTATTTATTCGAGCACGATTCTGTTGTGTTTTGAACTTGAACACAATTTCAGCATCTGTACTGTAAGCAATGACAGCAATGTGTACGCCTTGCGGACTGATATCGAATTGTCCCAAGGTGGTGACGAGGAATTTTTTCATGAGATTCCAGTTACGGCGTCCAATGCTTCCAGAGGAATCAACCAGAAAGCCAATGTCTACAACACCCTTGCATTCGGCAGCTAAAGAAATTTTAAAAAAATGTCAAGAAATCCGTTAAGCAGTTTCGGAAGCAAAACTCTCATGTGTTTGCTAACATGTAGGTTTCCTAATTATACTTGCTGTCAGTAGACTCCTGTCAGTAGTTATATGGATTATACATCTCTCTTTTCATATAAAGATATTCGAAGTACACTTCAAGTTACTCACGACAAGCTTTATTCCTCTTAACAGTTATCGTTGTGTCGGTGTTACAGGCGTCGTATTGCAGCAGGCATTTACTGTCATAAGTCTTGTTGTTGGAGCCACACACAGGCTGGGTTGGTAGTGGGCAGGGAGGTGGACACACACAAGTTGGTTTGTCTTGCACAGCTTTACACGATGAGTACGGTGGAGATGTACAATCGTAGTTTTTACAAGGATCTTTGATTGAAAAAAGGTTGTCAAGAATGAGTTGATTGTGTTTCCGTTCTCAATATGAACTCTACATCGAGCTAGCAAAATATTGATCAATCTCAACCAAACGTATAGGCCAATTAAAATGCGCCTATTCCAGAAGAGGTGGAACAGATATAGGATATGGGCCATGGGATATGGCAAGACCAAAATGGATTGCTGTGGATAATTTTGGATAATTTTGGAACTATTTAAGGGACCCTCTATTAAGTGGGCGCGGACAACCTCAAAGCAGTTGAAATGATTATTAATATTATAAAAAACATGTATTAACGGGACACCATCGTATTATGGTTTTACCATCCACAGAGCATAATACGTACATAACACAAGAAAGGTCAAATATTACCCAAAAGCGTATCAGTATACATTTACCTAATGATCACATAACTAAATGAGAGGAGAGAGAGGAGAGAAGAAAAAGAAGATGTTATTCGTTGAGAAACTCACATCCATGTCCTGAGATTCAAATCAAGAGGTTCATTAGTAAGCCAATAGAAATTAGTTATATCGAGCACTCCTGCACGTTTGCGCCTGGTAATGAGGGGATTATCCAATCCCGAGGTTCAAATTGTGAACCTGATGTTCGCATGGAAGTGAGATGCTCTACGGACAACACCAGAGGGTCTTCTATCTCTTTCACCTCTTCGCCTTTGATTACTTCGAGCTTCTGGTACCAGAGTAATAACATATTAGAGTACCCAGCCTTCAATATCAATCAAGGCATGACATTAATTACTTCTTAAAATACATTTATATTAATCTATATCTTGATATTTATAGTTACTGATTACAGAGACCGTTTGTTTGCTATTACTACTAAGCAACATTTCACTTCTATTTTTTACATGACATTGGATATTATGTTATTTTATGACAACCTGTATTAAGCGGACACTAGGACATTCAACGAGTGTGTTTGCTTAAAACAGGTTTGAATGTGCGATCACAACCGATATCGGTCTTGAATGTCCCATGTCCTATGTCTGTGTCCTTTCTAATACTTCAGCGACAACCATTTACAACTCGTGGATGTGCGCATGCACAAAAACGAAACAGTTTGCTCGATCACCAAGACGTTGACACAGTTAACACAAACTCCAGGGAACGAGTTCTACGATAGCAAACATATCCCACAGCCACATGTGAAATTTAAGCAAATGAATTCCTATATTCTCTCTGACTATATTTCGGGTTTATTTTTTTCGTGTTACAGAAAAAGCTAACTTTCAACACCACTGCGCAACATTTAGATGAAGTACTCGAGGTAATGACGAGAAAATATAGTTTTGTATACAGTTGAATGTTTTACTAACCCTAAAATCATAAAATGTAAAACACATAAACATACCGCAGTCGCCCTTTCTTCGTACAGTAATGGTTTTGTTAGTCCTGCAAGCTTGTTGTCTCAACAGACATTCGTTGTCGTATGTGTTGCTGTCCGACCCGCACACGGTATCGTTTACCGGTGGACACACTTCCTGGCAAACGCACACTGGTCGATCTTTCACGGCCTCACACGATGAATATGGAGGTGTTGTACAGTCGACAGTCTTGCAAGGATCTTAGATAGTTAATAAAGGTGACAAAATATGAGTTGACCAATGCGACACAAACGAGTGGATGGGATAAGCCGACCTTATAATTTCGGGTATAAAGGAAACATTGAAGAGCCTTTTGAGATTTGAATTTGGACTGATGTACTGAAATCTTTCTTAACGCAGGCTATTAAGGGATGTGACGTGTATTTTAAAAAGAAGTTTGGGCCTTACGTACAACCTTTTCATACAGATGGAGTTCCTTGAAAACAACGTCAAAAAGAACAAGTTAATAACATACAGTAGTGTTGAAACGGAAGGGAATAAAGGAATAAAACATACCGCAGTCGCCCTTTCTTCGTACAGTAATGGTCTTGTTAGTCCTGCAGGCTTGTTGTCTCAACAGACATTCGTTATCGTATGTGTTGCTGTCCGATCCGCACACAGTGTCTTTAACCGATGGACACACTTTCTGACAGACGCACACTGGTCGATCTTTCACGGCCTCACACGATGAATATGGAGGTGTTGTACAGTCAACAGTCTTGCAAGGATCTTAGATAGTTAATAAAGGTGACAAAATATGAGTTCAGTAATGGGAGCCAAACGAGTGGACGGGATAAGCCGACCTGATAATTTCGGGTATAAAGGAAACATTGAAGATCCTAGTAGCGCTTTGAGATTTGATTTTGGACTGTGTACTGAAATCCTTCTTAACTCCAGCTATTAAGGGATGTGACCGTGTATTTTAAAAAGAAGTTTGGGCCTTACGTACAACCTTTTCATACAGATGGAGTTCCTTGAAAACAACGTGAAAAAGAACAAGTTAATAACATACAGTAGTGTTGAAACGGAAGGGAATAAAGGAATAAAACATACCGCAGTCGCCCTTTCTTCGTACAGTAATGGTCTTGTTAGTCCTGCAGGCTTGTTGTCTCAACAGACATTCGTTATCGTATGTGTTGCTGTCCGATCCGCACACAGTGTCTTTAACCGATGGACACACTTTCTGACAGACGCACACTGGTCGATCTTTCACGGCCTCACACGATGAATATGGAGGTGTTGTACAGTCAACAGTCTTGCAAGGATCTTAGATAGTTAATAAAGGTGACAAAATATGAGTTCAGTAATGGGAGAATAACGAGTGGACGGGATAAGCCGACCTGGTAATTTCGGGTATAAAGGAAACATTGAAGATCCTAGTAGCGCTTTGAGATTTGATTTTGGACTGTGTACTGAAATCCTTCTTAACTCCAGCTATTAAGGGATGTGACCGTGTATTTTAAAAAGAAGTTTGGGCCTTACGTACAACCTTTTCATACAGATGGAGTTCCTTGAAAACAACGTCAAAAAGAACAAGTTAATAACATACAGTAGTGTTGAGACGGAAGGGAATAAAGGAATAAAACATACCGCAGTCGCCCTTTCTTCGTACAGTAATGGTCTTGTTAGTCCTGCAGGCTTGTTGTCTCAACAGACATTCGTTATCGTACGTGTTGCTGTCCGATCCGCACACAGTGTCTTTAACCGATGGACACACTTTCTGACAGACGCACACTGGTCGATCTTTCACGGCCTCACACGATGAATATGGAGGTGTTGTACAGTCAACAGTCTTGCAAGGATCTTAGATAGTTAATAAAGGTGACAAAATATGAGTTCAGTAATGGGAGACAAACGAGTGGACGGGATAAGCCGACCTGGTAATTTGGGTATAAAGGAAACATTGAAGATCCTAGTAGCGCTTTGCGATTTGATTTTGGACTGTGTACTGAAATCCTTCTTAACTCCAGCTATTAAGGGATGTGACCGTGTATTTTAAAAAGAAGTTTGGGCCTTACGTACAACCTTTTCATACAGATGGACTTCTTTGAAAACACGTCAAAAAGAACAAGTTAATAGCATAGGGTAGTGTTGAAACGGAAGGCAATAAAGGAATAAAACATACCGCAGTCGCCCTTTCTTCGTACAGTAATGGTCTTGTTAGTCGTGCAAGCTTGTTGTCTCAACAGACATTCGTTGTCGTATGTGTTGCTGTCCGACCCGCACACGGTATCGTTTACCGGTGGACACACTTCCTGGCAAACGCACACTGGTCGATCTTTCACGGCCTCACACGATGAATATGGAGGTGTTGTACAGTCGACAGTCTTGCAAGGATCTTAGATAGTTAATAAAGGTGACAAAATATGAGTTGCCCAATGCGACCAGTGATGGCCAGTGATGGCACCTAACTGTACAGTATTCCTATTTTAGCAGAAGCACTGCGGCTAAAGCAGTGCCTACTACTCACCACAATATCCTGATCTCCGTACTGTGATCCAGGTGTTGGTCTGACATGCTGCTTGTTTCATGAGACACTCGTTGCCGTACGTCTCGTTGTCGGAGGCACAGATTGGCGCGTCAATCTTTGGACACTTGGGACAATCACAAGATACCAGTCCACTTACCTTATTCACTTCACAGTTAGAATAAGGAGGAATTGCGAACTCTAGTAGAGAATAGGAGTAAAAATGTTATTTTCGATTTCAAAACGAATGACAATATTTTTAATTTGTTCTACATATGGTATAACTGACGTATTCTACGAAAAACATCCTACAGAATTGTCTATATAGACACAGTTGCATTTAACAAATCCATGACCTGTACTCTTATTGATCATAGATGACGTCATCAAATGTTCAAAACTCCAGTGGAACAACGAGCAAGTATGCGTACAGACAATGGAAGCATGTATGCGATTTAAACTGGAAAAATTGGACCACTTTCATAATATTCAAATGCCTTGGAAATATTCTAGAAAAAAGTTCGAAAGTTAAATTTCCATAGTTTTTTGAATGGAATTATCATAGAAATACGGATTTCAATACTGTGGTTGAGGGTCCAGTTTCACGGTGGGTATAAATGACCCCGAAATCGCCAGGGTTGAGCGTGACCAAAATTAGATAAAATGGCACAATTTCCTAAATTCTCTCTGAAATTGAATAAAATTTTCACAGTTTACTATGCAAGTAAAATTTAAGGTTCTGGTTAAATTAGTTTTAGATAATGACATTATTGTGACGTCATAAGAGTAAGCTCCTTTTTTGGTCAAATTCCTTTTTAAATAGTCGTTTAAAGTAAAGTACGCTATAACGAAGATATGGCGATGCGTTTTTATTTGGCACAATTTTGAAGTCTCTATGATAAATATTCCCGAAGTTATTAAGGATTTAATATTTTCATGACGTCATATCTGTGACGTATATGTTTTACATAAATGGGGCTTTCCACTGTAAAATAAAAACAAAAACTCGATATTACAACTACTTAGTGCGTTAGAAGTGCATTGGTAAAAAAATATAGATACAATGCTCACTCGCCTATATTTAGAGGGCGTTTCCAAATACTCATGACGTCATAGTGACGTTTACGTTTTTTCAATGTAACCTTGAAAGCATTTATCCATTAAAAATTACGATAAAAAAAAGTTTCTAGATTGTCATGTAATAATATTTAAGACTCCAAAAGTTATTTGAAGAAATATGTCTCATAAATGGTTTTATGCTGTTTATTTCTCGTCAAATTTTGGCGGAAAAATTACGAAAATTCAAAATTAAATAACTTTTCTCCCTCTTAACCAATCGAAATAGGGTTTTCGATTACTTTGTTCCCAACAAGAGGAGAATTGAAAAATTTAACATTTTAGTATCTTACGGCTACTTGAAAATATGGAAAAACCTATTATAAATGGATAAATGACGTCATTGTGACGTCATTAAGATGTTCGCGTTAACACAAAACACAACATTTTATTTTGTTTAGCGGTCTAAACCTCTCCATAAAAAAGTCATTATTGTACTGTTGAAAGGCTTGAAGATATAGACAAATAAACCAACCCTGGCGATTTTGGGGTCATTTATGCCCACCGTGTTTTATTATTGACAACACAAAATAAAAACATACTTCTTGCTAAACTCTACAAAATATAACTGGCTTGGCTACTTTAAACTGTTTGTTTAGTTTGAATCCGTAATAGAAAAAATGGAAAACCAATGGACCAAGGAAGAACAAGAGCAGCTAATTGCTGATATAACCATGTTTCACTCAGCTGAATAACGCCGCTAATCAATCGTGTAGGATGACTTAATTTGGTCAAATCATAGAGTATGTGTAGCAGTACCTTGGTCAGATTTGACGCAGTCTTTATGGCATCCACTACCGCAGCACTTCAGAGGTTCAGCGCAATCACCATCAGCTGAGCAAACATCAGGATGACCACTACATAGAGTCTCGTTAATACCCTTCCAGTGTATTGGGCACTCTCCATCTCTCACGATAGTACCTTGATATTTTAACAAAGACAATATTTGTAAAAAATCCCAGGTCTCAATCACACTCGGCCAATATGGCGGCCGCTTCGATGATCCGTTTGCTGCGCGAAAAAACACCCTCCACCGCCTGCAAGCAGGCTAGGTCTATACCAACAATGACACTGTTACCTCACCAGAGGAAAATGTAAACTGTTTCAATAATTACTTTACAAATATAGGCCCTAAACTTGCAGAGACCATTGCTAATGTTGGTCTTGACTTCGAGAGTCGTATCAAGAAACCGAACACAGTTTTAGTTTTAGGTATATAAGTAGATCTAGTAAAGTCTACAAAATGATGAAGTCATTGTCTACCTGTACGGCAACAAGTGTTGATAAAATCTATGCTAGAGTCTTCAAAGTGGCAGCACCTGTAATTGTAAATTCCCTTACACGAATATTTAACATATCCATTATCTCTGAATCTTTTCCGTCCGTTAGGACAAGTGCCAGAATTACTCACTCTAAAAAGGACCCACGAAACAATCTTGTCAACTACAGACCTATCTATATTCTACCAGTAACAAATACAGTCTTTGAGAAGGTATTATACGATCAGTTGTACGAATACCTTTCAAGTTTTCAAGTTTATCTTTACACTGTTTAGGGAGCCATTACGGTAGAGAAATTCAGATATTATATATACACATATTGAGATAATAGATAATAATAAATAAAATAAATAAGGAATATGTTATCAGTGTGCAGTGGACAAAGTAGCTCAAGGCTATCTAATCACCAGTTTGGATTTAGAAAATTCCATTCTACCGCAGCTGGCTATTAATATTAAACAGTACAAACGAATGGTATGTTAATATCGTCGTGGTCTTTTTAACCTGGTTGTTTTCATTGACCTGAAAAAAGCATTGATACCGTAAATCATGAAATGTTGGTACGGAAACTTAAGTTATTACTCGGGCCAGCGTAGGCAAGTTTCGCAAGTGTTATTATTACTCGGGCCAGCGTAGGCTGGGCCCGAGTCAAGTTTCGCAAGTGTTTATTACTCGGGCCAGGCCTTTGGCCGGCACGAGTCAGAAAATGCAAGCCGTTTATTATTTTTTGTGTCGCTGAAATGCGCCAGCAACCAATCAGATTACACAGGAGCCCATTGTTCGATTCCCAACACGTGACAGGATCAACCAATCAGATTCGACACCCGCCCGATCCTTATAGTGTGCCAAGTCAGCAACGGAGCGAATCTTAACCATTATTTTGCTGAAACCAAAGGTTTCTTCGAATGAAATACCAAGATGTTCAGTTATTCTAGGGCTGACAGGACTTTTAGGGGTTTTCAATGGAAAATTCTTACATTTACGAAAGGGATGTGGCGATCTAATCGTACAGTCAGCTACATGTAGTCTGGCCGGCGGGAGGAGGAGTGATGGTTTGGTTTCGATGGTTTTGGTCCAATAACCCACGGAAACGGAAAGAAAATGCCTGAACTGCTGCATCTAAATGCCATAGGATTGCGGTGTTGATATTGTTGAAATGCTCTTCATTACGATCACACACTGTGAGGAGGTCAATGAGGGATTTTGATTGTTTGCAATGTTGGCTGTTTACCCCGCCAAGTATACTCTCCTGAAATACTCTTGAGATTATACAACTGGGAAGTCTTGACTAAACCAGTCAATTAACCAATGCCGAGCTTTAATACAAAGACTTCAACTCAAGAGTCACAAAACCTGGAAGTGAATAGTGATTGACCCTTGTCTTTGAACGCGAACGGAAATCAGAACTGGTGAGGTTGAAATATTTGTGTTTATATACGCACACAAATCTTACTTGTTCCCTACTTTTAGAATTATATTAAGTGCAATGGTGACAGTAATTCGAACTGGAAATGAAATCGTCCATAAGTTGAACTGTATGTGACTTTATAGAGACCAAGAAGGCAAGAAGAAAAAGTTAAAATCGTCAAAAGAATAACAGAACTCAGAAGATAGAATTGCAGACCACGAATTATACCCATAAACAGAACTGGATCCGAGAATACCGTATTAAAATTGAATTGGATCTGTCAAAAGAATAGCAGGAGCCGTAACTAGAAACCGAACTGTCATAAAACAAGAACTGGAACGTATAAATTATGGCTCTGCCCACAGTATTATATTATGTCGTCACGCAGTTTTTTGTTTGCCGACGATTGATACGAACGGGCTTCAAACTCCGGCTTTGTTTTCTCATTTTGCTGCTGCACAGAAGACCTTGAAATATAAACCGTTCAATAAATCTACCTTAATTTATCCTAAAGAAAGCTTTGATTTATACCCTCGAAGAAGGAAATGCATTTGATTTTCTCCACTTCGCCTTCCCTTGCCGTTAACATTAGGAAATGGATAATCTGAAATCTACATTGAATCTGCAATGTTTACCGTCTCGTTTTTCTCGAAACAAGCGATAGTATTGGCCTACGCAACAATAGAAAACACCCTAATCCATTAGAAAGTCCAGTACAAAAACCATACAAGTATAGTATTATGGGTGCAATCAGCATACAGGTCTTGAGAGGTTCCATGCTACTTGGAGGAAAGGCAAAGAGATGAGAAACCTGCTCGCAGGGTAGGAGGGCCACACACTTCTCTGTGTATACTAGTTAGTGTTACTCTAATGTTATTTCCCAAGTGGTGTACATGCATGAAATCAATGCACACAATATTTTATTAAACATTAGGGACTAGTCAAAAATTTGCAGGGGAGATGCAAGGGGGGGGGGGGGGGGGGGGTGGGATGTGGGGGTAGAGAATGAAATCAAAAAGTCTAAACAATATATACGGTAACCTTCCCTGGACAATGACTATGAAATATTTTGACCCTTTCTCCCCAAAAAAACAACCTTTTTCAGTTCCCCATGATTTATGACCTTCCATTTTTGGGGATTCAAAAAAATATGACCCTCCATCTCAACCGTCTCCCCCTGCTAATTTCTGACCAGTCCCTTAAGCGACAACCCTGATGAAACCCCAATTTATTTATCAGTAAAACTTTGTAATTAGAAGCTCCCGTAAGGGACTGTGACCACCTTTGGTGGTTTTAAAGGATTGGAAGAAGGTGGAAAATAGCATTTACAAACAGGTTTTGTTAATAACACTACTGATCTCATACAAGTACCTTTAAATATATGAATTAAGATTTGTTTGCTATCTAGTACAACCATATGATTGTAATGTAAATTATCACAAGCATGAGTAGTGAATCGATTATCCTAGCACAAACCATGTATGACACAAAAATATGCTGGAACTCCATGTATTAATTAAAGGTGGCCCGAGTTAAGGCCACTCAGGGCCTCTTGTTATTATTATTATTTTTTTTTTTTTTTTTTTTTGTGTCGCTGTTTGGCGCCAGTAACCAATCAGATTACACAGGAGCCCATTGTTCGATCCCAACACGTGACAGGATCAACCAATCAGATCCGACACCCGCCAGATCTTGGTTGTGGAGCTCGGCAAAGCCACCAACGTAGCGAAGGTTTGGGTTCATTCTGAACCATTATTTTGCTGAAACCAAAGGTTTCTTCGAATGAAATATCAAGATATTCAGTTATTCTAGGGCTGACAGGACTTTTAAAGGCTTTCGATGGAAAATTCTCACATTTACGAAAGGGATGTGGCGATCCAAATATCGCACGGTAAGCTAGTCTAGCCGACCGGAGGAGTGATGGTTTTGGTCCAATAATCCACGGAAACTGAAAGAAAATGCCTGTACTGCTGCATCTAAGTGCCATACGATTGCAGTGTTGCGTGCGTTGTTGATATTGTTGAAATGCTTTTCATTACCATCACACACTGTGAGGAAGTCAAATGAGGGATTGATTGTTTGCAATGTTGGCTGTAATTGTTTACTGCGAAGTCCTCTCCTGAAAATGAAATACTCTTGAGATTATACAACTGGGAAGTCTTGACTAAGCCAGTCAACCAATGCCGAGCTTTACTAAGACTTTAATTCAAGAGTCGCAAAAGCTGGAAGTGAACAGTGATTGACCCTTGGCTTTGAACGCGAACGGAAATCAGAACTGGTGAGGTTGAAATTATGTGTTTATATATGCGCACACAAATCTTACTTGTTCCCTACTTTTAAAATTTTAGTAAGTGTAATGGTGACTGTAATTCGAACTGGAAATGAAATCGTCCGTAAGTTGAACTGTATGTGACTTTATAGAGACCAAGAAGGAAAAAGTTAAAATCGATCGTCAAAACAATAACAGAACTCGGAAGATACAGAGAGGCATTCGAATTTACAACGAATTATACCCATAAACAGAACTGGATATGACTTACAAACCGAGAATACCGAATTAAAATTGAATTGGATGTGAAACTGTCAAAAGAAGAGCAGGATTTGTTGTGTAAAGCCATACTGGAGAGTACAATTGTAAAGGGGAGAATCTTAGGACTTTTAGAAACTAGAAATTTCGAAGTAACGTGGAAAATCTGAACGATGGTTACCAGTTAAAATTCAATTACAGTACGATTACCACCAGCTGAGTTTAAATTAGCGCAACAGTTGCTTAGCTTTTACAAGTTACCACCGGCTGAGATTCAGTTAGTGTAACCATTACGCAGTCCTTACTCTATAATTTATAGGTGTAGGACAAACCAATGATTTCCCTTCTACATTACGTTACCCTCATGGAAATTACATATCTATTACAAATCGTGCTACGATTACCACCAGCTGAGTTTAAATTAGCGTAACAGTTGCTTAGCTTTTACAAGTTACCACCGGCTGAGATTCAGTTAGTGTAACCATTACGCAGTCCTTACTCTATAATTTATAGGTGTAGGACAAACCAATGATTTCCCTTCTACATTACGTTACCCTCATGGAAATTACATATCTATTACAAATCGTGCTACGATTACCACCAGCTGAGTTTAAATTAGCGTAACAGTTGCTTAGCTTTTACAAGTTACCACCGGCTGAGATTCAGTTAGTGTAACCATTACGCAGTCCTTACTCTATAATTTATAGGTGTAGGACAAACCAATGATTTCCCTTCTACATTACGTTACCCTCATGGAAATTACATATCTATTACAAATCGTGCTATGATTCGCTTATTATTGTATCGGTGTTTGATTCCAACTTATTAGTTATTAACAGTATGTGTTATTTCACCTGTAATGATAATGATGTAAATAATTAAGCTGTTAGGATTAATAGAAGCTAGAATCAATTGTAAATCAGAGGCCGTTCAGTCTGAACTGAACAACAGTGAATAAACTACGATACAGTCCAAGATACTTCGTGTCTCTTGATTCCAAGTCCAGTACTTCGAGCAGGGTTGTTTACGAGCCCAGCCAAGTTGAGTAAGTTCTACCACAGCTAATCCACCCCAAAACAGAAGTTGTACCCAACAGTAACAAAAACATCTTCTTAACAGTGGTGTTAGAACCGTGAGTAATTGGGACAAGAGAAGGCCTCCCACGAAGTCCAGAGGAAGAAGAAGAAGAGAGAAGAAAAAGAAGGGGAAGTAGGAGAAAAAGAAGAAAAAATAAGAAAAAGAGAAAGACAAGACAACAACTACGCTAAATTGTGAGCGAGAAGTTAACAACAACCAATCTTCACGACAATAGAAGAACTTAACAATTAAGGTAACAAGTGTTGAAGCCACCAGTAAATCATTACGATACCAAGTCAATAAATTTACAAGTGCACAAAGCGAAACCCAAGCCTTATACAAGTTGGCCGGCAATTTTCAAGTCAAAGATAGTTCAAGTTCAAGTTTCAAACGCCAGAAGAGCGCATACAGTCAAAAGATATTTCACGTTCAAGTTCCCACCGCCAAAAGAGCGAAGTCAAGGGATATTTCAAGCCGCCATCAGAAAACAGAAGAATCCAACTGAAGTACAAGTTCACCACTGATCAAAGTACAGTAAGTGAAACAACAGGTGTCCAACACAAGATACAAAATTGTTATGGAAATATATTACGTGTAATAAAGGAAAATACGACTTCACGAGTCAGCAAGGATAACGAGAAAAAAAAAGAGAAAACACCCAAAAGACATGGAAACATCGAGGACCAACCACGAGTTGTAATTGCCATCACCAGAACACACTTGCCAACCGGATCATTGAAAGAAAAGGCTCATCTTACTCTACAAATACTCCGACAATACCTCCAACAGGAACTTTGAATCATCCGAAATATTATAGAAGACAGTAGAAAGATTACGATACGACATCCCAAAACTTGACGAACAAGTGTTTATCAAACAGCATTTTAATAGAGATGAAAAGTAACCATTCACCAAGGGAAAAGCCACATGTCGTGTGAGCACATACGAGAACGTAAAATACTGAGCCATCCCACCTGCAGATTCTTCACAAAGGTAGAAGAACTTAACACCTTGAGTTTACCGTTAAGCACCTACGAAATAATTACACGCACCAAATCGTAAAATCGATAAAGTATTACAAGAGAAAGTCAAGTAAAAATTAACCAGGCGACATTTCAAGTTTTCAAGGCCGCATATCAAGTATACAAGAAGTAATAAACGCCAAGAGATGCGTTGTTCAAGTTTCATACGGTTCAATTTCAAGTCACCGCATCACTACATACGAGTGAATTTCAAACGAATCCAAGTCGTTTGCCGATAGAAGTACAAAGTGAGGAAATAACAGGTGCCCAGCGTGAGACAAGAGACTGTTAATATCAAATATCTATGGTGAAGACTGCAGGAGATTCAGGCACAGTTAACAAGACGCGTATTTAATAAATTAAACAAGGCTTATACAAATAGAGAATGAACCTCTCACAGAGAAAGACCGAGCAGTGATGACCGGTATTTTCACCAACAGGTGAATCTAAATCTCATAAATGCAAAGAAACAAACACTGAAGGACAACAACAAAAATACAGCAAGGATTGCCAGTTTCACACCAAGTGTATCAACACATTACAAAAGATGAATGGAATAACCATCCAGTTCATGAAATGACAAAACAAACTACCCTTATAATCCATTATATTTAATCCGTTAAGAAATTAGTTTCAAATGTTCATAGTGCGTATCCAGTGTGACACGGGTAACAATTTTGTCAAGAAACGTGATTCGAGTCCTTGTCAGTGAAGAATGTTAAGTTACTTAAATTATTATCACTATGCATATCCAGTGCGACACGATTTCTGACTAAAATTAACAGCCGTGATTCGAGTCTTCGTCGGTTGAACATTTATAGCTAGTTACAATGTTACGCTACTTCGAGATAATTTCAAATTTTTTTCCAATCCATTTTTTCGCAGCCGGAGGCTTGCGCTTAAGGTGACGATATTGTAAAGGGGAGAATCTTAGGACTTTTAGAAACTAGAAATTTCGAAGTAACGTGGAAAATCTGAACGATGGTTACCAGTTAAAATTCAATTACAGTACGATTACCACCAGCTGAGTTTAAATTAGCGCAACAGTTGCTTAGCTTTTACAAGTTACCACCGGCTGAGATTCAGTTAGTGTAACCATTACGCAGTCCTTACTCTATAATTTATAGGTGTAGGACAAACCAATGATTTCCCTTCTACATTACGTTACCCTCATGGAAATTACATATCTATTACAAATCGTGCTACGATTACCACCAGCTGAGTTTAAATTAGCGTAACAGTTGCTTAGCTTTTACAAGTTACCACCGGCTGAGATTCAGTTAGTGTAACCATTACGCAGTCCTTACTCTATAATTTACAGGTGTAGGACAAACCAATGATTTCCCTTCTACATTACGTTACCCTCATGGAAATTACATATCTATTACAAATCGTGCTACGATTACCACCAGCTGAGTTTAAATTAGCGTAACAGTTGCTTAGCTTTTACAAGTTACCACCGGCTGAGATTCAGTTAGTGTAACCATTACGCAGTCCTTACTCTATAATTTATAGGTGTAGGACAAACCAATGATTTCCCTTCTACATTACGTTACCCTCATGGAAATTACATATCTATTACAAATCGTGCTATGATTCGCTTATTATTGTATCGGTGTTTGATTCCAACTTATTAGTTATTAACAGTATGTGTTATTTCACCTGTAATGATAATGATGTAAATAATTAAGCTGTTAGGATAAATAGAAGCTAGAATCAATTGTAAATCGGAGGCCACTGAAGAGATCAGTGGGAGATCACTGAGTGGATCAGTGGGAGACCACTGAGGGTCCACTGGGTTGGTCATTCACTGAGAGGCCGTTCAGTGTGAACTGAACAACAGTGAATAAACTACGATACAGTCAAGAATACTTCGTGTCTCTTGTGTCAAGTCCAGTACTTCGAGCAGGGTTGTTTACGAGCCCAGCTAAGTTGAGTAAGTTCTACCACAGCTAATCCACCCCAAAACAGAAATCTTCACCCAACAGTAACGAAAACAATCTTCGTAACACAATTATTTAAGTTATGGCTCTATCAATTCCAAACCTGCCCCTCCCCCCCTCCCCCGGATATTTGTGGGGCATCAAATGCCCCACTGTGGGGTCAAGTGCTCCATGGTGGGGCTTTGGTACGGGTGCAAATCTCTTATCAAATTCTCTATTTTGACTCTTTCTACAAATGAATTCCTCATCCTGCCAACTTTAGTTTGCTCCAAAATGTCTCACCCCTGGGACAAAAACTCAGTCAAATGCCCCACTTATGCCCCCCACCCTTGGGGGATGGGCAGGTTTGGAATTGGTAGAGCTATACACAGATACTGGAACTGATTAGAACAATCATAAATAGAATTGGGTGTGGAGATTTATTTACCAAGCGAACACTGTTTCCCTGAAAAATATGTCGAAAAAGTCAACTTGAAATACTGAAGAAAGAAGACACATGTAGGACTGTCAAAAGAAGAAAGAAGAAAATTGAATTAGAGCTCACTCGAAAAATGGAATGACCATCACCAGAAAATTGTATAATACTAAAAACAGAATAATTTTGGGACAATGGGATTTCCTGTGCATTTCTCTCTTGGGGGCATATTACTGATCCTCCAAGCCTAACCCAATCCGTCCAATCTACTTTTATAGTATTTCAGAAGTTTTTATGTTTTCAGATAACAAATCGAAGTGATATATAATTTATATGCATTCACTTGTATACTGATATTATTATTACAGTCACGAACAATATTTAGCTTAATTAGTGACATATTTTAATTGATATTAATCTAAATCATGTTCTACATTTGTTTCGAATTTTTAATTACAAGGAGGGCCACGTGTTTCTTAGCCTCCCCCGCAGTCGTTTTTAGGGGCTCATACCTAGGCCCTAAAAACGACTGTTGGGGAGGCTATGCATTTCTCTGTGTGTAGTAGTTGGTGTTACCCTCTTTAAATAAAGTTAATTTTATTTTCCAAGTGGTCTACATGCATGAAATCAATGCACACAATATTTTATTAAATATTAGGGACTGGTCAAAAATTAGCAGGGCAGGTGCAAAGGGGGAGGGGGTGGGGTGGAGATAAAAAAAAGTCTAAAATTGTATAACCCTCCCTGGAAAATTAGTATGAAATATTTTGACCCTTATAACCAATCCTTTTTCAGTTGCCCATTATTTATGACCCTCTAGTTTTGGGGATTCAAAAAAAGACGATCCTCCCCTTTCACAACTCCTTCCCCTGATAATTTCTGACCAGTCCCTTCAGCGACCACCCTTATGCAACCTGGTTTTAATTTTTAGTAAAACTTTGTAATTAGAAGCTCCTGTAAGTGAGCGTGACCACCTTTGGAGGTTGAGAATTGGAAGAAGGTGGAAAATAGCATTTACAAACAGGTTTTGCTAATAACACTACCAATCTCGTAAAAGTGCCTTTAAATATTTGTTTGCCATCTAGTACAGCCACATTATTGCATTCCTGCAAAAGGTCCATTCCATTATATATAAATTATCACAAGCATCAGAAGTGAATCCAATTATCCGGTCCCCTAGCACAAATCATGTATGACACAAAAATATACTAGAACTCCATGTTTTAACCTATTTATAGGTAGCCCGAGTTAAGGCCAATCAGGGCCTCTTGTTATTTTTATTATTTTTATTTTTATTATTTTCTGTGTCGAGCTTTCGCGCGGTCAACCAATCACACTGCACGCGTTGACTCAACACGTGACAGGATGAACCAATCAGATTCGATATCGCTCGGGATACTTAATTTAACACAGTTAACAAGATCGCGGAAACCCGGGATTCGGTAGCCTGATTTTCAGATGGTACAAGGTCGTCCGCTCTCACTTGACTCTCAAATATAAACAGCTTAATGTTTTATTTAACTTCATTCGTGGGAAATATTTAAATTCATTCGTGGGAAAGCCTTCCAACAGGCTCAGGATATTGCAACTGGTGCCCTTGTCGGAGCCGACGAACACACAAGAGTCAAGAGTGTTTCTTCGATGGATTTCAGTGGCAAGATGTTGAGTTTTTCTAGAAGAACTTTGGATGGACATTTCTCACATTTTACGAAAGGATTAGGGATTATAGGTGGCGCTCCTGATCGCATGTGGCCTGATGTTGTGAAATATTTGTACCGAAATGTAAGTAAAACAACAAAACTTACCAGTTTACATTGTTGTTATTTAATATTCGTTTCTGTTAAAAGTAATGGCATCAACTATAGCAGTAAATGAACCGATTCCTGTTGTTCTAGGCCAGCGTCGGCATCTCGGTGATAGAAAAAACGAGTGGATGGAAGGCGTTTATATTTTTGTCGTCACGCAGTTTTATGTTTGCCGACGATTGATACGATCGAACGGGCTTGAAACTCCGGCTTTGTCTTCTTCTTATTTTGCTAAACTGCACAGAAGACCTTGAAATTACCGTTCAATAAATCTACCTTAATTTATCCAAAAGAAAGTTTTGATTTATATCCCCGAAGAAGGAAATTTATTTTATTTTCTCTACTTCGCCTTGACTCTTGCTGTTAACAATAGGAAATGGACAATCTGAAATGGACAATCTGAAATCTACAAGGTGTACCGTCTCGTTTTTCTCGGACAATGGAAATCGAGATACCGTGGCGCATGTAATCGTTTCGTAGGCAGAGGTTTCTCTCGGCGGCAGGAAAGAGGTCGGGTGGAAGTTCTCGAAACGAGCGATAGTATTGGCCTTCCCAACAATAGAAAACACCCTAACCTTTAGAAAGTGCAGTACAAAAACCATAGAAGTATAGTATTATGGGTGCAATCAGAATACAGGTCTCAAGAGGTTCAGTGCTACTCGGAGGAAAGGCAAAGAGAGCAGAAACCCTCTGCTCGCAGGGTAGGAGGGCCACACATTTCTCTGTGTATACTAGTTTAATAGTGTTACCCTCTTTAAATAGTTATTTTCCAAGTTGTGTACATGCATGAAATCAACACACACAATATTTTATTAAAGATTGGGGACTAGTCAAAAATTAGCAGGGGAGATGCAGGGGGGAGGGGGTCGAGAATGAAATCAAAAAGTCTAAAAAATATATAACCCTCCCTGGACAATGAGTATGAAATATTTTGACCGTTTCTCCCCTATAACCATCCCTTTTTCAGTTCCCCATGATTTATGACCCTCCATTTTGGGGGATTCAAAACAATTTTACCCTCCATCTCAACCCCCTCCCCCCTGCTAATTTCTGACCAGTCCCTTCAGCGACAACCCTCATTCATGAAACCCTGATTTAATTATCAGTAAAACTTTGTAATTAGAAGCTCCCGTAAGGGACCGTGACCACCTTTGGGGGTTGAGAATTGGAAGGTGGAAAATAGCATTTACAAAACAGGTTTTGTTAACAACACTACCGATCTCATACAAGTGCCTTTAAATATATGAATTAAGATTTGTTTGCCATCTAGTACACCCATGTGATAGCAATCATGTAAATTATCACAAGCATGAGTAGTGAATCAATTATCCTGCTCCCCTAGCACAAACCAAGGGCACCCAACAAAGTTTTCGGTTAAAAAGCTGTTCGGGAGAGTAAGTTAGCCTAAAACTTTCGGATTTGAAAAAAATGTCCCTATAAAATTGTTTTCTGAAATACTGGCTAGAAAATTTGTTTTCAATCCCTAGAAAATTATAGAAGACAAGCATACATGTGTGCAGAACTTGCACTCTGGCATGATCGAAAAGTGCTTCGATACTGTATACAAAGCTATGACAGGAGTTAAACTAGAAGTAATCATAGATTATCAAAGTGCGTTCAACAATTTTTTATAAGAGAAAGGACTGAGCTTCCTGTGGTAACACAAAAGGCTGAAAGATTGCTGCAATGATGTGGACAGTGTAAATAATCCTGATTAAAAATGCTTGTTTTTAACTAATTTTGAATGTATTGACTTATATGTTAATATAAAAGAGGATGTATCTGGGTATAAAACTGTAATTATCTTAGTGTAACATTAAATCATCGGATGCGATGCTTATGTGGCTATATGTACATGTGTGTTTCATGTGGTTATCATTCATTTGAGCATTCGTAGCACATTTTGCAGTGTGGTATACAGTGTAAAGCAATAGTTGGAGTTAGTGTAGAACACAATCAACCCTATAGCTAGCTACAGCTATTCAGATGTATATAAACTGCATTCAATTAATCATTCGTGTTCACTATTTATCACTGATCTTGTGTTGCCACATGTATATTTTCTCAAACACATGTAGCTATACTGTTAATATTACAAACATGGCTGCAATTTGCTTTCTGCTTTCCATGGAAGTTCTCATCACAGGCACCGTGTAAAATAGGATTCTTTTTACATGACTAATATAATATTCTTATTATATGTCTTCTCTGGAGACAAAGAATCACAATTCTTCTTCAAAAGAATTTATTTATTTAACTCTTGTAAAAAGAATCTAAAGTAATTTATTCTTCTCTCAAATTAAGCCAGGCTAAAAATATTGCAAGTGTAAAATACTTTTTTTAATCGAACCTGCAAAGTTGTACCAACTATTCCTTGTTGAAATTCCATATGGCCCGAGTAAAGGCTGGTACAGCCTCTTGTTTGGTATAAAGGGCGCTGCCAATAATTTCATTCGCTCATATAGTACAGATCGTACTCAAAGGTGCCAAATGAATAATGTCACTTCAGGTAATAGGAGCGTCTCTCGATTATCTTAGCTGGTTAATGTTACAGGAGCAAAGAGAACAAATGAAGGACAAACTTATCTACAAGATTCTCCATGGATTAGTACCCACGAGGCTACGTAATTCAATCAAAATAACAGTTATAACCTGACAGGATCCTCTAGTAAGCTAGTCATGCCTCGTCCAATTGCAAGAACAAAATTCCCAAAGAAAAGCTGGAGTTATACTGGTGCAAAGAAACGTAATACCTTGCCAACTGAAGTAAGAAACTGCGATTCATTTATTTCCTTTTGCAATCATATTTCTTCCTCCATTAGCCGTTAGCCTACCTAACCTAGCATTAATCTCAAGTTAGCGTGATTGATAGTACATCAATACTTAAACAGTAAATAAGTAGTGCTAGTTCATATTATCGAACCAGCGTGGATATTATTGTTATTATTATAATTAAAGTTTTTAGCACATTGTAAGTTGTCATAGACTTTGTCTTATAGTTTTTACTAAATTGTATTGTAGTTTCAACACGCCTCTCGTGGAAATCAGCTTTAGTTGTTGGGGCCAGCGTTCCAAAGTAAAGTTGTACTACTACTCAAACTTTATTTCCACTCGGATTTGAGAAAAGCAGTTGTAATCATTTGCGGCGTATAGGTTTATGTATCATGATTATACCAGACGGGTATTAGACACCTTCTGAAGGGAAAAGAACTCAATAATGAATTAACAACAGCGCTTCGAAAAATAAATACTATTTCGTTATACCCAACAAGTTCTTACCTTGGCACAAGCTCTTTTTAATGACCTCAGAAACTCCTTCTAAAGCTTTAAAGGACTTTGCCACATAGATTTTACGAGGATCAGAAGCAATTTCTTCCAGTTCAGATCTGTCGACATTGGTACCAATACCCATGGCGTATACTAAAACACCCTTTCTCTTGAGTCCACGTGAGGCGATAGCAAGAGGCGTATAGACACCATTGTCTTTAGTTTGTTTGCCGTCAGTGAATACCATCAAAACCTAAAGAGAAGTTAACATTCAATTTATAGGTGGCTCGCGGGTATTGCGACAGCCGAATTTTGACATTTTTTAGCGGGACGTGTTTGGCCGATCGTTGAGATCTTTTGAACCCTGATATCGAAGAATAGTAAACACAAAACAGAATTCCAAGATACATAATATATTCGGATATATAAATAATTCTTTCGACCTCTTGTTTTTAAGTGAAATGCGAAAATCTTCAAAACGACACGATAGATTAAAAAGAAAATGCTGTTACATATTAACTGACCCATGTGCTTTGTTAGTAACAAGTTTTAATAAAATCGATGGAAAGGAACTTTCTAAAGCAAAACAGAAATAAATGTTACCGAAAAATATCATGTGCGACAATTTCAGGCAACTATAAACGCCACTTCCAAGTCTACCCGATAATCTATAGTTTAACACCAAGGAAAACTATTGTGTTAACAACGGGGTATATCACTAGATGAAGGAGGTAAGGTTAATTGTGAAAAGTTGGCGAAAATCGCCAATTTTGAATTGATGTCAATATTTAAAAATCTAAACGAAAACTAATGGCCTCGTTCGCGAGTATGTTGCAGGACACCATATTTTGTGACACCATGTGCAATTTCATTTCGTATCATGAATACGATTTTGCGCTTTAGCTGAGGTCGGGAATGTAACTGGTTGAAACCTTCAAAATCACTCCAAGCGCCCTTTCTCCTCCTAGCTTTCTAATTATGTGCGAAATCGTACATTTCATCAGCGTGTTTTCAAATTCCTCACGTGTATTCAGTCACCCATTCATACATTAGCATATTGGAAGGATAGATTTTGGTGACATTTTTCGCCATTTTGTTTCAAAATTAAAACTAAAATAAAAAGCTTAAACAAAACAAAACAGTCCACATTCTTTTTTGTTTCTTAATCGCATAACTTAAATATCTCCCTCATCGTGAAATGAAAAGTATATTCAGTCCTATTGAACGGGTGACTGAATACACCTTATGAAATGTACGATTTTGCGCATAATTAGAAAGCAAGGGGGAGAAACTGAGGCTAGCTGGTTGAAAACTTCAAAATCACTCCTACATTCACCTAGTAATATATTCCGTCCCGCTTTCTCGATTTGTTTGTATTTAACTGACAGTAGTTTCCCATGGTGTTAAACTATAGATTGCCGGGTAGAATTGGAAATGCCGTTCATAGTTACCTGATATTTTGCAAGAAATTGGCAAACATAATATTTTGCAGTAACATATATATCTCTTTTGCTGTAGAAGTTTCCATGTCATCGATTTCATTGAAACTCGTTACCAATAAGGCTGATGGGTTAGTTAATGTATAACATCATTTTCTTTTTAATCTATCGTGTCGTTTTGAAGATTTTCGCATTTTACTCACAACGAGGGGTCGAAAGAAGCACTTACTATATCTCCGAATATATTTGAATCTTGGAATTCTGTTTTGTGTTTACTATTCAATACATGCTCCAAAAAAATCAAAAAAATGTACCAAAAACGTTGAAAAGTGCGAATCTTTATGATGCCAATTCGCTGTCACAATACCCACGAGCCACCTTGATGTTTCAAATCCTATATAGGGATCGAGGAAGAATAAAAAGCGGAGGAGGGAGGATAACAAAAGTTATTCACAGCCGTACATCAAACGTGAGCCTCATCAATTATTATACAAAATGTTTTGTTACAAGAAACGCCATTAACAACCACTAAGAAGTGATTGCAGATACCTCCCCTGACGTCATGTAATTAGCATTTTGGATATTAAAACCTCCTTAACTCAGCGGCACAGCATTAAAAACAAAATATATTTTACTATCCTACTATTCACTTGATTTAAAATTGATATGTAAAATAAAAATATATTGTTCATAGGCACTTTAAAGCCTCAGGTGAACGCAGGGTTCGCGTTCACACAGGAAAGTTATAATGAATTCCATGACTTTTCCATGACTACATTAAAAAATCAAGGACTCAAATTAGGTTCTGGAGGAGACAATAAAAACTAGAAAACGTCATTTAACTGGACCTGTCCACCCACTTTAATATTGCTTGAAAACGTTTACAAAGTAAGGAATGGGACAACCAATGGAGCACGTAACATATTATCTTTAGCATGTAGCCAGGACTCCGCCGGTTTTAAAATGACCAAGTCAAAATCATCAAGTAGCAGATGGATAATGATGAACCTACTAAGCTATCTATAATTCTGTAAGGAAAGCATCAAAACATTCCAATGGTCGATGATAAAATTCCATGACTTTTGACATTTTTGCAAATTTCCATGACTTTTCCAGACGTGGAAAATTATTTTTGAAATCCCATGACTTTCCGTGACGGTGTGAACCCTGGAACGGTGTCTTAAGTTGCAGTTTGGAGCTAAGGTGAGGAAATGGCATAACCGAGAGAAGAACCTGAACAACGAGGACTCCCTCTTTTAACGTTTCCACAGTCGATCACAACCGCTTTTGGTAAGTCGATTGACGTTCAATATGTTATCGTAGTTTTCAGACGTGCAGCAGAGAGGGGTTAAATATAATTAATTAATTACCTTAGGGACGTCATTTCTCATTCCTCCAGCTACTGTAAAGATTTCCTTCTCTGCTAGATCGAGACTCTTGTCAATAAACGTGAACCCTCTCTGCCATGGCATGCTCTTAATGAGGTTATTTATTCGAGCACGATTCTGTTGTGTTTTGAACTTGAACACAATTTCAGCATCTGTACTGTAAGCAATGACAGCAATGTGTACGCCTTGCGGACTGATATCGAATTGTCCCAAGGTGGTGACGAGGAATTTTTTCATGAGATTCCAGTTACGGCGTCCAATGCTTCCAGAGGAATCAACCAGAAAGCCAATGTCTACAACACCCTTGCATTCGGCAGCTAAATAAAATTTTAAAAAAATGTCAAGAAATGCGTTAAGCAGTTTCGGAAGCAAAACTCTCATGTGTTTGCTAACATGTAGGTTTCCTAATTATACTTGCTGTCAGTAGACTCCTGTCAGTAGTTATATGGATTATACATCTCTCTTTTTATAAGATATTCGAAGTACACTTCAAGTTACTCACGACAAGCTTTATTCCTCTTAACAGTTATCGTTGTGTCGGTGTTACAGGCGTCGTATTGCAGCAGGCATTTACTGTCATAAGTCTTGTTGTTGGAGCCACAGACAGGCTGGGTTGGCAGTGGGCAGGGAGGTGGACACACACAAGTTGGTTTGTCTTGCACTGCTTTACACGATGAGTACGGTGGAGATGTACAATCGTAGTTTTTACAAGGATCTTTGATAGAAAAATGTTGTCAAGAATGAGTTGATTGTGTTTACGTTCTCAATATATATATATATATATATATATAAATATGGATGCTTGAGTCTATACTGTCGGTATAGTGCTCAATGCATTAAATGCAGAGCGTAATAGATTGTGGGTTGTAGATAGATTAAAGGCAAGACATCACTTTAGCTGTTACTCCGAGTTTCACGCTTACGCGATCATCAGACAGACTTTAATGAAGAATAAACCTTACTTTAACCTACATATATATACAAGCGGCGCTATTGTTCTAGTTATCTATTGTTGTATAAATCGGTCTATAGTTCTACGGGCTTATTGTTGTTATGTTATTCGGCTTTTGGTGTTCATTAAGTAATACTTGTTCTCGTGGCGGCATTTTGAAATTAGTTCCGATCTTTTGTTGAGGAGGCTGGCTTTGTCGGCTTTAATGATGTGAAGTTTTTCCGCTAGACAGAGATTGCATCTTTTGGAAATGTTGTTGTATGAGCTTGCTGAGGTGATGATTGACCAGTTGATTGCGTAGCTTTTCTTGTTGTCATTGAGTTTCCAGATGTGTTTTGAGAGCTCAGTGCTGTTGGCGTATTTTCTGTTTCGGAATGATAGCTTGTGTTGCGTGTGTCGTTGCTTGAATGTACCCTCTGTCAGTCCAATGTAGTTCTTTCCTGTTTTGTCTTCATCTGTAGTTACGCGTGCATTGTAGACTAGGCTGGTTGAAAGGCAGTTGTTGTCGAGTGGGCATTGTTCTTTTTTTCTGCAGTTGCATCCGCTCTGGGGGGAGGTAATGTTGTTGCTGGTTATTTTCTTGTTGTGCTTGTTAATTATGGTTGCTATGTTTTCCGTGCAGCTGTAACCGACTTTTACGTTGTTCTTGTTGAAGATACAGTGAAACTTGTGTTTTTGAGGGAAGTGTTTCTGGATAAGGTTTAGGAAAGTTTTGCCGACATTGGTTTGGACGTTCTTGCTGTATGGAGGGTTAAACCAGATTATATTCCTTTTTCTGTTCTTTCTTGCGGGCGCAGGTGTGTTTCGGCTGGCGTATGTAAGGTCTTCGGTGAATCCGCTGGATTTTAGGGCTTTTTCGTAGAGTGGCTTGGCTTTGTCAACCATAATTAACAAGCACAACAAGAAAATAACCAGCAACAACATTACCTCCCCCCAGAGCGGATGCAACTGCAGAAAAAAAGAACAATGCCCACTCGACAACAACTGCCTTTCAACCAGCCTAGTCTACAATGCACGCGTAACTACAGATGAAGACAAAACAGGAAAGAACTACATTGGACTGACAGAGGGTACATTCAAGCAACGACACACGCAACACAAGCTATCATTCCGAAACAGAAAATACGCCAACAGCACTGAGCTCTCAAAACACATCTGAAAACTCAATGACAACAAGAAAAACTACGCAATCAACTGGTCAATCATCACCTCAGCAAGCTCATACAACAACATTTCCAAAAGATGCAATCTCTGTCTAGCGGAAAAACTTCACATCATTAAAGCCGACAAAGCCAGCCTCCTCAACAAAAGATCGGAACTAATTTCAAAATGCCGCCACGAGAACAAGTATTACTTAATGAACACCAAAAGCCGAATAACATAACAACAATAAGCCCGTAGAACTATAGACCGATTTATACAACAATAGATAACTAGAACAATAGCGCCGCTTGTATATATATGTAGGTTAAAGTAAGGTTTATTCTTCATTAAAGTCTGTCTGATGATCGCGTAAGCGTGAAACTCGGAGTAACAGCTAAAGTGATGTCTTGCCTTTAATCTATCTACAACCCACAATCTATATATATATATATATATATATGAAGTCTACATCGATATAAATGAAAAAGAATGGTGTTTGGTAAATTGCTAGCAAAATATTGAACAATAAAGACATGTATTAAAGGAACACCATCGTATTATGGTTTTACCATCCACAGAGCATGATACGTACATGACACAAGACAGGTCAAATATCAATCAAAAGCGTTTCAGTACATGTACGTAATGATCACATAACTAATAAGACGAGAGAGGAGAGAAGTAAAAGAAAAGCCTTTTGTATTATTCGTTGAGAAACTCACATCCATGTGCTGAGATTTAAATCAAGAGGTTCATTAGTAAGCCAATGGAAATTAGTTATATCGAGCACTCCTGCACGTTTGCGCCTGGTAATGAGTGGATTATCCAATCCCGAGGTTCAGATTGTGAACCTAATGTTCGCATGGAAGTAAGATGCTCTACGGACAACACCAGAGGGTCTTCTTTCTCTTTCACCTCTTCGCCTTTGATTACTTCGAGCTTCTGGCACCCAGAGTAATAACATATTAGAGTAACCAGCCTTCAATATCAATCAAGGCATGACATTAATTACTTCTTAAAATACATTTATATTAATCTTTATCTTGATATTTATAGCTACTGTTTACAGAGACCGCTTGTTTGCTATTACTACTAAGCAACATTTCACTTTTATTTTTTACATGACATTGGATATTATGTTATTTTATGACAACCTGTATTAAGCGGACACTAGGACATTCAACGAGTGTGTTTGCTTAAAACAGGTTTGAATGTGCGATCACAACCGATATCGGTCTTGAATGTCCCATGTCCTGTGTCTGTGTCCTTTCTAATATTTCAGCGACAACCATTTACAACTCGTGAATGTGCGCATGCACAGAAACAAAATAGTTTAGTGTGGGAGTTGTGCCACTCGATCGGCACCAAGACGTCAACACAGCCAAACTCCAGGGAACGAGGTCGACGATAGCAACCATATTCCACACTAATGTGAAATTTAAGCAAATAAACTCATATTCTCTTCGTGTTACCGAAAAAGCTAACCTTCAACACCACTGCGCAACATTTAGACGAAGTACTCCAATTAATTTCTAAGGATAATGACGAGAAAATATAGTTTTGTATACAGTTGAAGGTTTTACTAACCCTAAAAACAAAAAATGTAAAACACATAAACATACCGCAGTCGCCCTTTCTTCGTACAGTAATGGTCTTGTTAGTCCTGCAGGCTTGTTGTCTCAACAGACATTCGTTATCGTATGTGTTGCTGTCCGATCCGCACACAGTGTCTTTAACCGATGGACACACTTTCTGACAGACGCACACTGGTCGATCTTTCACGGCCTCACACGATGAATATGGAGGTGTTGTACAGTCAACAGTCTTGCAAGGATCTTAGATAGTTAATAAAGGTGACAAAATATGAGTTCAGTAATGGGAGACAAACGAGTGGACGGGATAAGCCGACCTGGTAATTTGGGTATAAAGGAAACATTGAAGATCCTAGTAGCGCTTTGAGATTTGATTTTGGACTGTGTACTGAAATCCTTCTTAACTCCAGCTATTAAGGGATGTGACCGTGTATTTTAAAAAGAAGTTTGGGCCTTACGTACAACCTTTTCATACAGATGGACTTCTTTGAAAACACGTCAAGAAGAACAAGTTAATAGCATAGGGTAGTGTTGAAACGGAAGGCAATAAAGGAATAAAACATACCGCAGTCGCCCTTTCTTCGTACAGTAATGGTCTTGTTAGTCGTGCAAGCTTGTTGTCTCAACAGACATTCGTTGTCGTATGTGTTGCTGTCCGACCCGCACACGGTATCGTTTACCGGTGGACACACTTCCTGGCAAACGCACACTGGTCGATCTTTCACGGCCTCACACGATGAATATGGAGGTGTTGTACAGTCGACAGTCTTGCAAGGATCTTAGATAGTTAATAAAGGTGACAAAATATGAGTTGCCCAATGCGACCAGTGATGGCCAGTGATGGCACCTAACTGTACAGTATTCCTATTTTAGCAGAAGCACTGCGGCTAAAGCAGTGCCTACTACTCACCACAATATCCTGATCTCCGTACTGTGATCCAGGTGTTGGTCTGACATGCTGCTTGTTTCATGAGACACTCGTTGCCGTACGTCTCGTTGTCGGAGGCACAGATTGGCGCGTCAATCTTTGGACACTTGGGACAATCACAAGATACCAGTCCACTTACCTTATTCACTTCACAGTTAGAATAAGGAGGAATTGCGAACTCTAGTAGAGAATAGGAGTAAAAATGTTATTTTCGATTTCAAAACGAATGACAATATTTTTAATTTGTTCTACATATGGTATAACTGACGTATTCTACGAAAAACATCCTACAGAATTGTCTCTATAGACACAGTTGCATTTAACAAATCCATGACCTGTACTCTTATTGATCATAGATGACGTCATCAAATGTTCAAAACTCCAGTGGAACAACGAGCAAGTATGCGTACAGACAATGGAAGCATGTATGCGATTTAAACTGGAAAAATTGGACCACTTTCATAATATTCAAATGCCTTGGAAATATTCTAGAAAAAAGTTCGAAAGTTAAATTTCCATAGTTTTTTGAATGGAATTCTCATAGAAATACGGATTTCAATACTGTGGTTGAGGGTCCAGTTTCACGGTGGGTATAAATGACCCCGAAATCGCCATGGTTGAGCGTGACCAAAATTAGATAAAATGGCACAATTTCCTAAATTCTCTCTGAAATTGAATAAAATTTTCACAGTTTACTATGCAAGTAAAATTTAAGGTTCTGGTTAAATTAGTTTTAGATAATGACATTATTGTGACGTCATAAGAGTAAGCTCCTTTTTTGGTCAAATTCCTTTTTAAATAGTCGTTTAAAGTAAAGTACGCTATAACGAAGATATGGCGATGCGTTTTTATTTGGCACAATTTTGAAGTCTCTATGATAAATATTCCCGAAGTTATTAAGGATTTAATATTTTCATGACGTCATATCTGTGACGTATATGTTTTACATAAATGGGGCTTTCCACTGTAAAATAAAAACAAAAACTCGATATTACAACTACTTAGTGCGTTAGAAGTGCATTGGTAAAAAAATATAGATACAATGCTCACTCGCCTATATTTAGAGGGCGTTTCCAAATACTCATGACGTCATAGTGACGTTTACGTTTTTTCAATGTAACCTTGAAAGCATTTATCCATTAAAAATTACGATAAAAAAAAGTTTCTAGATTGTCATGTAATAATATTTAAGACTCCAAAACTTATTTGAAGAAATATGTCTCATAAATGGTTTTATGCTGTTTATTTCTCGTCAAATTTTGGCGGAAAAATTACGAAAATTCAAAATTAAATAACTTTTCTCCCTCTTACCCAATCGAAATAGGGTTTTCGATTACTTTGTTCCCAACAAGAGGAGAATTGAAAAATTTAACATTTTAGTATCTTACGGCTACTTGAAAATATGGAAAAACCTATTATAAATGGGTAAATGACGTCATTGTGACGTCATTAAGATGTTCGCGTTAACACAAAACACAACATTTTATTTTGTTTAGCGCTCTAAACCTCTCCATAAAAAAGTCATTATTGTACTGTTGAAAGGCTTGAAGATATAGACAAATAAACCAACCCTGGCGATTTTGGGGTCATTTATGCCCACCGTGTTTTATTATTGACAACACAAAATAAAAACATACTTCTTGCTAAACTCTACAAAATATAACTGGCTTGGCTACTTTAAACTGTTTGTTTAGTTTGAATCCGTAATAGAAAAAATGGAAAACCAATGGACCAAGGAAGAACAAGAGCAGCTAATTGCTTATATAACCATGTTTCACTCAGCTGAATAACGCCGCTAATCAATCGTGTAGGATGACTTAATTTGGTCAAATCATAGAGTATGTGTAGCAGTACCTTGGTCAGATTTGACGCAGTCTTTATGGCATCCACTACCGCAGCACTTCAGAGGTTCAGCGCAATCACCATCAGCTGAGCAAACATCAGGACGACCACTACATAGAGTCTCGTTAATACCCTTCCAGTGTATTGGGCACTCTCCATCTCTCACGATAGTACCTTGATATTTTAACAAAGACAATATTTGTAAAAAATCCCAGGTCTCAATCACACTCGGCCAATATGGCGGCCGCTTCGATGATCCGTTTGCTGCGCGAAAAAACACCCTCCACCGCCTGCAAGCAGGCTAGGTCTATACCAACAATGACACTGTTACCTCACCAGAGGAAAATGTAAACTGTTTCAATAATTACTTTACAAATATAGGCCCTAAACTTGCAGAGACCATTGCTAATGTTGGTCTTGACTTCGAGAGTCGTATCAAGAAACCGAACACAGTTTTAGTTTTAGGTATATAAGTAGATCTAGTAAAGTCTACAAAATGATGAAGTCATTGTCTACCTGTACGGCAACAAGTGTTGATAAAATCTATGCTAGAGTCTTCAAAGTGGCAGCACCTGTAATTGTAAATTCCCTTACACGAATATTTAACATATCCATTATCTCTGAATCTTTTCCGTCCGTTAGGACAAGTGCCAGAATTACTCACTCTAAAAAGGACCCACGAAACAATCTTGTCAACTACAGACCTATCTATATTCTACCAGTAACAAATACAGTCTTTGAGAAGGTATTATACGATCAGTTGTACGAATACCTTTCAAGTTTTCAAGTTTATCTTTACACTGTTTAGGGAGCCATTACGGTAGAGAAATTCAGATATTATATATACACATATTGAGATAATAGATAATAATAAATAAAATAAATAAGGAATATGTTATCAGTGTGCAGTGGACAAAGTAGCTCAAGGCTATCTAATCACCAGTTTGGATTTAGAAAATTCCATTCTACCGCAGCTGGCTATTAATATTAAACAGTACAAACGAATGGTATGTTAATATCGTCGTGGTCTTTTTAACCTGGTTGTTTTCATTGACCTGAAAAAAGCATTGATACCGTAAATCATGAAATGTTGGTACGGAAACTTAAGTTATTACTCGGGCCAGCGTAGGCAAGTTTCGCAAGTGTTATTATTACTCGGGCCAGCGTAGGCTGGGCCCGAGTCAAGTTTCGCAAGTGTTTATTACTCGGGCCAGGCCTTTGGCCGGCACGAGTCAGAAAATGCAAGCCGTTTATTATTTTTTGTGTCGCTGAAATGCGCCAGCAACCAATCAGATTACACAGGAGCCCATTGTTCGATTCCCAACACGTGACAGGATCAACCAATCAGATTCGACACCCGCCCGATCCTTATAGTGTGCCAAGTCAGCAACGGAGCGAATCTTAACCATTATTTTGCTGAAACCAAAGGTTTCTTCGAATGAAATACCAAGATGTTCAGTTATTCTAGGGCTGACAGGACTTTTAGGGGTTTTCAATGGAAAATTCTTACATTTACGAAAGGGATGTGGCGATCTAATCGTACAGTCAGCTACATGTAGTCTGGCCGGCGGGAGGAGGAGTGATGGTTTGGTTTCGATGGTTTTGGTCCAATAACCCACGGAAACGGAAAGAAAATGCCTGAACTGCTGCATCTAAATGCCATAGGATTGCGGTGTTGATATTGTTGAAATGCTCTTCATTACGATCACACACTGTGAGGAGGTCAATGAGGGATTTTGATTGTTTGCAATGTTGGCTGTTTACCCCGCCAAGTATACTCTCCTGAAATACTCTTGAGATTATACAACTGGGAAGTCTTGACTAAACCAGTCAATTAACCAATGCCGAGCTTTAATACAAAGACTTCAACTCAAGAGTCACAAAACCTGGAAGTGAATAGTGATTGACCCTTGTCTTTGAACGCGAACGGAAATCAGAACTGGTGAGGTTGAAATATTTGTGTTTATATACGCACACAAATCTTACTTGTTCCCTACTTTTAGAATTATATTAAGTGCAATGGTGACAGTAATTCGAACTGGAAATGAAATCGTCCATAAGTTGAACTGTATGTGACTTTATAGAGACCAAGAAGGCAAGAAGAAAAAGTTAAAATCGTCAAAAGAATAACAGAACTCAGAAGATAGAATTGCAGACCACGAATTATACCCATAAACAGAACTGGATCCGAGAATACCGTATTAAAATTGAATTGGATCTGTCAAAAGAATAGCAGGAGCCGTAACTAGAAACCGAACTGTCATAAAACAAGAACTGGAAAGTATAAATTATGGCTCTGCCCACAGTATTATATTATGTCGTCACGCAGTTTTTTGTTTGCCGACGATTGATACGAACGGGCTTCAAACTCCGGCTTTGTTTTCTCATTTTGCTGCTGCACAGAAGACCTTGAAATATAAACCGTTCAATAAATCTACCTTAATTTATCCTAAAGAAAGCTTTGATTTATACCCTCGAAGAAGGAAATGCATTTGATTTTCTCTACTTCGCCTTCCCTTGCCGTTAACAATAGGAAATGGATAATCTGAAATCTACATTGAATCTGCAATGTTTACCGTCTCGTTTTTCTCGGCCAATGGAAATCGAGATACCATGGCGCATGTAATCGTTTCCTCTTGGCAGCAGGAAAGGGGCCAGGTGGAACTTCTCGAAACAAGCGATAGTATTGGCCTACGCAACAATAGAAAACACCCTAATCCATTAGAAAGTCCAGTACAAAAACCATACAAGTATAGTATTATGGGTGCAATCAGCATACAGGTCTTGAGAGGTTCCATGCTACTTGGAGAAAAGGCAAAGAGATGAGAAACCTGCTCGCAGGGTAGGAGGGCCACACACTTCTCTGTGTATACTAGTTAGTGTTACTCTAATGTTATTTCCCAAGTGGTGTACATGCATGAAATCAATGCACACAATATTTTATTAAACATTAGGGACTAGTCAAAAATTTGCAGGGGAGATGCAAGGGGGGGGGGGGGGGGGGGGGGGTGGGATGTGGGGGTAGAGAATGAAATCAAAAAGTCTAAACAATATATACGGTAACCTTCCCTGGACAATGACTATGAAATATTTTGACCCTTTCTCCCCAAAAAAACAACCCTTTTTCAGTTCCCCATGATTTATGACCTTCCATTTTTGGGGATTCAAAAAAATATGACCCTCCATCTCAACCGTCTCCCCCTGCTAATTTCTGACCAGTCCCTTAAGCGACAACCCTGATGAAACCCCAATTTATTTATCAGTAAAACTTTGTAATTAGAAGCTCCCGTAAGGGACTGTGACCACCTTTGGTGGTTTTAAAGGATTGGAAGAAGGTGGAAAATAGCATTTACAAACAGGTTTTGTTAATAACACTACTGATCTCATACAAGTACCTTTAAATATATGAATTAAGATTTGTTTGCTATCTAGTACAACCATATGATTGTAATGTAAATTATCACAAGCATGAGTAGTGAATCGATTATCCTAGCACAAACCATGTATGACACAAAAATATGCTGGAACTCCATGTATTAATTAAAGGTGGCCCGAGTTAAGGCCACTCAGGGCCTCTTGTTATTATTATTATTATTATTTTTTTTTTTTTTTTTTGTGTCGCTGTTTGGCGCCAGTAACCAATCAGATTACACAGGAGCCCATTGTTCGATCCCAACACGTGACAGGATCAACCAATCAGATCCGACACCCGCCAGATCTTGGTTGTGGAGCTCGGCAAAGCCACCAACGTAGCGAAGGTTTGGGTTCATTCTGAACCATTATTTTGCTGAAACCAAAGGTTTCTTCGAATGAAATATCAAGATATTCAGTTATTCTAGGGCTGACAGGACTTTTAAAGGCTTTCGATGGAAAATTCTCACATTTACGAAAGGGATGTGGCGATCCAAATATCGCACGGTAAGCTAGTCTAGCCGACCGGAGGAGTGATGGTTTTGGTCCAATAATCCACGGAAACTGAAAGAAAATGCCTGTACTGCTGCATCTAAGTGCCATACGATTGCAGTGTTGCGTGCGTTGTTGATATTGTTGAAATGCTTTTCATTACCATCACACACTGTGAGGAAGTCAAATGAGGGATTGATTGTTTGCAATGTTGGCTGTAATTGTTTACTGCGAAGTCCTCTCCTGAAAATGAAATACTCTTGAGATTATACAACTGGGAAGTCTTGACTAAGCCAGTCAACCAATGCCGAGCTTTACTAAGACTTTAATTCAAGAGTCGCAAAAGCTGGAAGTGAACAGTGATTGACCCTTGGCTTTGAACGCGAACGGAAATCAGAACTGGTGAGGTTGAAATTATGTGTTTATATATGCGCACACAAATCTTACTTGTTCCCTACTTTTAAAATTTTAGTAAGTGTAATGGTGACTGTAATTCGAACTGGAAATGAAATCGTCCGTAAGTTGAACTGTATGTGACTTTATAGAGACCAAGAAGGAAAAAGTTAAAATCGATCGTCAAAACAATAACAGAACTCGGAAGATACAGAGAGGCATTCGAATTTACAACGAATTATACCCATAAACAGAACTGGATATGACTTACAAACCGAGAATACCGAATTAAAATTGAATTGGATGTGAAACTGTCAAAAGAAGAGCAGGATTTGTTGTGTAAAGCCATACTGGAGAGTACAATTGTAAAGGGGAGAATCTTAGGACTTTTAGAAACTAGAAATTTCGAAGTAACGTGGAAAATCTGAACGATGGTTACCAGTTAAAATTCAATTACAGTACGATTACCACCAGCTGAGTTTAAATTAGCGCAACAGTTGCTTAGCTTTTACAAGTTACCACCGGCTGAGATTCAGTTAGTGTAACCATTACGCAGTCCTTACTCTATAATTTATAGGTGTAGGACAAACCAATGATTTCCCTTCTACATTACGTTACCCTCATGGAAATTACATATCTATTACAAATCGTGCTACGATTACCACCAGCTGAGTTTAAATTAGCGTAACAGTTGCTTAGCTTTTACAAGTTACCACCGGCTGAGATTCAGTTAGTGTAACCATTACGCAGTCCTTACTCTATAATTTATAGGTGTAGGACAAACCAATGATTTCCCTTCTACATTACGTTACCCTCATGGAAATTACATATCTATTACAAATCGTGCTACGATTACCACCAGCTGAGTTTAAATTAGCGTAACAGTTGCTTAGCTTTTACAAGTTACCACCGGCTGAGATTCAGTTAGTGTAACCATTACGCAGTCCTTACTCTATAATTTATAGGTGTAGGACAAACCAATGATTTCCCTTCTACATTACGTTACCCTCATGGAAATTACATATCTATTACAAATCGTGCTATGATTCGCTTATTATTGTATCGGTGTTTGATTCCAACTTATTAGTTATTAACAGTATGTGTTATTTCACCTGTAATGATAATGATGTAAATAATTAAGCTGTTAGGATAAATAGAAGCTAGAATCAATTGTAAATCGGAGGCCGTTCAGTCTGAACTGAACAACAGTGAATAAACTACGATACAGTCCAAGATACTTCGTGTCTCTTGATTCCAAGTCCAGTACTTCGAGCAGGGTTGTTTACGAGCCCAGCCAAGTTGAGTAAGTTCTACCACAGCTAATCCACCCCAAAACAGAAGTTGTACCCAACAGTAACAAAAACATCTTCTTAACAGTGGTGTTAGAACCGTGAGTAATTGGGACAAGAGAAGGCCTCCCACGAAGTCCAGAGGAAGAAGAAGAAGAGAGAAGAAAAAGAAGGGGAAGTAGGAGAAAAAGAAGAAAAAATAAGAAAAAGAGAAAGACAAGACAACAACTACGCTAAATTGTGAGCGAGAAGTTAACAACAACCAATCTTCACGACAATAGAAGAACTTAACAATTAAGGTAACAAGTGTTGAAGCCACCAGTAAATCATTACGATACCAAGTCAATAAATTTACAAGTGCACAAAGCGAAACCCAAGTACAAGTTGGCCGGCAATTTTCAAGTCAAAGATAGTTCAAGTTCAAGTTTCAAACGCCAGAAGAGCGCATACAGTCAAAAGATATTTCACGTTCAAGTTCCCACCGCCAAAAGAGCGAAGTCAAGGGATATTTCAAGCCGCCATCAGAAAACAGAAGAATCCAACTGAAGTACAAGTTCACCACTGATTAAAGTACAGTAAGTGAAACAACAGGTGTCCAACACGAGATACAAAATTGTTATGGAAATATATTACGTGTAATAAAGGAAAATACGACTTCACGAGTCAGCAAGGATAACGAGAAGAAAAAAAGAGAAAACACCCAAAAGACATGGAAACATCGAGGACCAACCACGAGTTGTAATTGCCATCACCAGAACACACTTGCCAACCGGATCATTGAAAGAAAAGGCTCATCTTACTCTACAAATACTCCGACAATACCTCCAACAGGAACTTTGAATCATCCGAAATATTATAGAAGACAGTAGAAAGATTACGATACGACATCCCAAAACTTGACGAACAAGTGTTTATCAAACAGCATTTTAATAGAGATGAAAAGTAACCATTCACCAAGGGAAAAGCCACATGTCGTGTGAGCACATACGAGAACGTAAAATACTGAGCCATCCCACCTGCAGATTCTTCACAAAGGTAGAAGAACTTAACACCTTGAGTTTACCGTTAAGCACCTACGAAATAATTACACGCACCAAATCGTAAAATCGATAAAGTATTACAAGAGAAAGTCAAGTAAAAATTAACCAGGCGACATTTCAAGTTTTCAAGGCCGCATATCAAGTATACAAGAAGTAATAAACGCCAAGAGATGCGTTGTTCAAGTTTCATACGGTTCAATTTCAAGTCACCGCATCACTACATACGAGTGAATTTCAAACGAATCCAAGTCGTTTGCCGATAGAAGTACAAAGTGAGGAAATAACAGGTGCCCAGCGTGAGACAAGAGACTGTTAATATCAAATATCTATGGTGAAGACTGCAGGAGATTCAGGCACAGTTAACAAGACGCGTATTTAATAAATTAAACAAGGCTTATACAAATAGAGAATGAACCTCTCACAGAGAAAGACCGAGCAGTGATGACCGGTATTTTCACCAACAGGTGAATCTAAATCTCATAAATGCAAAGAAACAAACACTGAAGGACAACAACAAAAATACAGCAAGGATTGCCAGTTTCACACCAAGTGTATCAACACATTACAAAAGATGAATGGAATAACCATCCAGTTCATGAAATGACAAAACAAACTACCCTTATAATCCATTATATTTAATCCGTTAAGAAATTAGTTTCAAATGTTCATAGTGCGTATCCAGTGTGACACGGGTAACAATTTTGTCAAGAAACGTGATTCGAGTCCTTGTCAGTGAAGAATGTTAAGTTACTTAAATTATTATCACTATGCATATCCAGTGCGACACGATTTCTGACTAAAATTAACAGCCGTGATTCGAGTCTTCGTCGGTTGAACATTTATAGCTAGTTACAATGTTACGCTACTTCGAGATAATTTCAATTTTTTTCCAATCCATTTTTTCGCAGCCGGAGGCTTGCGCTTAAGGTGACGATATTGTAAAGGGGAGAATCTTAGGACTTTTAGAAACTAGAAATTTCGAAGTAACGTGGAAAATCTGAACGATGGTTACCAGTTAAAATTCAATTACAGTACGATTACCACCAGCTGAGTTTAAATTAGCGCAACAGTTGCTTAGCTTTTACAAGTTACCACCGGCTGAGATTCAGTTAGTGTAACCATTACGCAGTCCTTACTCTATAATTTATAGGTGTAGGACAAACCAATGATTTCCCTTCTACATTACGTTACCCTCATGGAAATTACATATCTATTACAAATCGTGCTACGATTACCACCAGCTGAGTTTAAATTAGCGTAACAGTTGCTTAGCTTTTACAAGTTACCACCGGCTGAGATTCAGTTAGTGTAACCATTACGCAGTCCTTACTCTATAATTTATAGGTGTAGGACAAACCAATGATTTCCCTTCTACATTACGTTACCCTCATGGAAATTACATATCTATTACAAATCGTGCTACGATTACCACCAGCTGAGTTTAAATTAGCGTAACAGTTGCTTAGCTTTTACAAGTTACCACCGGCTGAGATTCAGTTAGTGTAACCATTACGCAGTCCTTACTCTATAATTTATAGGTGTAGGACAAACCAATGATTTCCCTTCTACATTACGTTACCCTCATGGAAATTACATATCTATTACAAATCGTGCTATGATTCGCTTATTATTGTATCGGTGTTTGATTCCAACTTATTAGTTATTAACAGTATGTGTTATTTCACCTGTAATGATAATGATGTAAATAATTAAGCTGTTAGGATAAATAGAAGCTAGAATCAATTGTAAATCGGAGGCCACTGAAGAGATCAGTGGGAGATCACTGAGTGGATCAGTGGGAGACCACTGAGGGTCCACTGGGTTGGTCATTCACTGAGAGGCCGTTCAGTGTGAACTGAACAACAGTGAATAAACTACGATACAGTCAAGAATACTTCGTGTCTCTTGTGTCAAGTCCAGTACTTCGAGCAGGGTTGTTTACGAGCCCAGCTAAGTTGAGTAAGTTCTACCACAGCTAATCCACCCCAAAACAGAAATCTTCACCCAACAGTAACAAAAACAATCTTCGTAACACAATTATTTAAGTTATGGCTCTATCAATTCCAAACCTGCCCCTCCCCCCCTCCCCCGGATATTTGTGGGGCATCAAATGCCCCACTGTGGGGTCAAGTGCTCCATGGTGGGGCTTTGGTACGGGTGCAAATCTCTTATCAAATTCTCTATTTTGACTCTTTCTACAAATGAATTCCTCATCCTGCCAACTTTAGTTTGCTCCAAAATGTCTCACCCCTGGGACAAAAACTCAGTCAAATGCCCCACTTATGCCCCCCACCCTTGGGGGATGGGCAGGTTTGGAATTGGTAGAGCTATACACAGATACTGGAACTGATTAGAACAATCATAAATAGAATTGGGTGTGGAGATTTATTTACCAAGCGAACACTGTTTCCCTGAAAAATATGTCGAAAAAGTCAACTTGAAATACTGAAGAAAGAAGACACATGTAGGACTGTCAAAAGAAGAAAGAAGAAAATTGAATTAGAGCTCACTCGAAAAATGGAATGACCATCACCAGAAAATTGTATAATACTAAAAACAGAATAATTTTGGGACAATGGGATTTCCTGTGCATTTCTCTCTTGGGGGCATATTACTGATCCTCCAAGCCTAACCCAATCCGTCCAATCTACTTTTATAGTATTTCAGAAGTTTTTATGTTTTCAGATAACAAATCGAAGTGATATATAATTTATATGCATTCACTTGTATACTGATATTATTATTACAGTCACGAACAATATTTAGCTTAATTAGTGACATATTTTAATTGATATTAATCTAAATCATGTTCTACATTTGTTTCGAATTTTTAATTACAAGGAGGGCCACGTGTTTCTTAGCCTCCCCCGCCATCTAGTACAGCCACATTATTGCATTCCTGCAAAAGGTCCATTCCATTATATATAAATTATCACAAGCATCAGAAGTGAATCCAATTATCCGGTCCCCTAGCACAAATCATGTATGACACAAAAATATACTAGAACTCCATGTTTTAACCTATTTATAGGTAGCCCGAGTTAAGGCCAATCAGGACCTCTTGTTATTTTTATTATTTTTATTTTTATTATTTTCTGTGTCGAGCTTTCGCGCGGTCAACCAATCACACTGCACGCGTTGACTCAACACGTGACAGGATGAACCAATCAGATTCGATATCGCTCGGGATACTTAATTTAACACAGTTAACAAGATCGCGGAAACCCGGGATTCGGTAGCCTGATTTTCAGATGGTACAACGTCGTCCGCTCTCACTTGACTCTCAAATATAAACAGCTTAATGTTTTATTTAACTTCATTCGTGGGAAATATTTAAATTCATTCGTGGGAAAGCCTTCCAACAGGCTCAGGATATTGCAACTGGTGCCCTTGTCGGAGCCGACGAACACACAAGAGTCAAGAGTGTTTCTTCGATGGATTTCAGTGGCAAGATGTTGAGTTTTTCTAGAAGAACTTTGGATGGACATTTCTCACATTTTACGAAAGGATTAGGGATTATAGGTGGCGCTCCTGATCGCATGTGGCCTGATGTTGTGAAATATTTGTACCGAAATGTAAGTAAAACAACAAAACTTACCAGTTTACATTGTTGTTATTTAATATTCGTTTCTGTTAAAAGTAATGGCATCAACTATAGCAGTAAATGAACCGATTCCTGTTGTTCTAGGCCAGCGTCGGCATCTCGGTGATAGAAAAAACGAGTGGATCGAAGGCGTTTATATTTTTGTCGTCACGCAGTTTTATGTTTGCCGACGATTGATACGATCGAACGGGCTTGAAACTCCGGCTTTGTCTTCTTCTTATTTTGCTAAACTGCACAGAAGACCTTGAAATTACCGTTCAATAAATCTACCTTAATTTATCCAAAAGAAAGTTTTGATTTATATCCCCGAAGAAGGAAATTTATTTTATTTTCTCTACTTCGCCTTGACTCTTGCTGTTAACAATAGGAAATGGACAATCTGAAATGGACAATCTGAAATCTACAAGGTGTACCGTCTCGTTTTTCTCGGACAATGGAAATCGAGATACCGTGGCGCATGTAATCGTTTCGTAGGCAGAGGTTTCTCTCGGCGGCAGGAAAGAGGTCGGGTGGAAGTTCTCGAAACGAGCGATAGTATTGGCCTTCCCAACAATAGAAAACACCCTAACCTTTAGAAAGTGCAGTACAAAAACCATAGAAGTATAGTATTATGGGTGCAATCAGAATACAGGTCTCAAGAGGTTCAGTGCTACTCGGAGGAAAGGCAAAGAGAGCAGAAACCCTCTGCTCGCAGGGTAGGAGGGCCACACATTTCTCTGTGTATACTAGTTTAATAGTGTTACCCTCTTTAAATAGTTATTTTCCAAGTTGTGTACATGCATGAAATCAACACACACAATATTTTATTAAAGATTGGGGACTAGTCAAAAATTAGCAGGGGAGATGCAGGGGGGAGGGGGGGGGGGGGGGGGGGTCGAGAATGAAATCAAAAAGTCTAAAAAATATATAACCCTCCCTGGACAATGAGTATGAAATATTTTGACCGTTTCTCCCCTATAACCATCCCTTTTTCAGTTCCCCATGATTTATGACCCTCCATTTTGGGGGATTCAAAACAATTTTACCCTCCATCTCAACCCCCTCCCCCCTGCTAATTTCTGACCAGTCCCTTCAGCGACAACCCTCATTCATGAAACCCTGATTTAATTATCAGTAAAACTTTGTAATTAGAAGCTCCCGTAAGGGACCGTGACCACCTTTGGGGGTTGAGAATTGGAAGGTGGAAAATAGCATTTACAAAACAGGTTTTGTTAACAACACTACCGATCTCATACAAGTGCCTTTAAATATATGAATTAAGATTTGTTTGCCATCTAGTACACCCATGTGATAGCAATCATGTAAATTATCACAAGCATGAGTAGTGAATCAATTATCCTGCTCCCCTAGCACAAACCAAGGGCACCCAACAAAGTTTTCGGTTAAAAAGCTGTTCGGGAGAGTAAGTTAGCCTAAAACTTTCGGATTTGAAAAAAATGTCCCTATAAAATTGTTTTCTGAAATACTGGCTAGAAAATTTGTTTTCAATCCCTAGAAAATTATAGAAGACAAGCATACATGTGTGCAGAACTTGCACTCTGGCATGATCGAAAAGTGCTTCGATACTGTATACAAAGCTATGACAGGAGTTAAACTAGAAGTAATCATTGATTATCAAAGTGCGTTCAACAAATTTTTATAAGAGAAAGGACTGAGCTTCCTGTGGTAACACAAAAGGCTGAAAGATTGCTGCAATGATGTGGACAGTGTAAATAATCCTGATTAAAAATGCTTGTTTTTAACTAATTTTGAATGTATTGACTTATATGTTAATATAAAAGAGGATGTATCTGGGTATAAAACTGTAATTATCTTAGTGTAACATTAAATCATCGGATGCGATGCTTATGTGGCTATATGTACATGTGTGTTTCATGTGGTTATCATTCATTTGAGCATTCGTAGCACATTTTGCAGTGTGGTATACAGTGTAAAGCAATAGTTGGAGTTAGTGTAGAACACAATCAACCCTATAGCTAGCTACAGCTATTCAGATGTATATAAACTGCATTCAATTAATCATTCGTGTTCACTATTTATCACTGATCTTGTGTTGCCACATGTATATTTTCTCAAACACATGTAGCTACTGTTAATATTACAAACATGGCTGCAATTTGCTTTCTGCTTTCCATGGAAGTTCTCATCACAGGCACCGTGTAAAATAGGATTCTTTTTACATGACTAATATAATATTCTTATTATATGTCTTCTCTGGAGACAAAGAATCACAATTCTTCTTCAAAAGAATTTATTTATTTAACTCTTGTAAAAAGAATCTAAAGTAATTTATTCTTCTCTCAAATTAAGCCAGGCTAAAAATATTGCAAGTGTAAAATACTTTTTTTAATCGAACCTGCAAAGTTGTACCAACTATTCCTTGTTGAAATTCCATATGGCCCGAGTAAAGGCTGGTACAGCCTCTTGTTTGGTATAAAGGGCGCTGCCAATAATTTCATTCGCTCATATCGTACAGATCGTACTCAAAGGTGCCAAATGAATAATGTCACTTCAGGTAATAGGAGCGTCTCTCGATTATCTTAGCTGGTTAATGTTACAGGAGCAAAGAGAACAAATGAAGGACAAACTTATCTACAAGATTCTCCATGGATTAGTACCCACGAGGCTACGTAATTCAATCAAAATAACAGTTATAACCTGACAGGATCCTCTAGTAAGCTAGTCATGCCTCGTCCAATTGCAAGAACAAAATTCCCAAAGAAAAGCTGGAGTTATACTGGTGCAAAGAAACGTAATACCTTGCCAACTGAAGTAAGAAACTGCGATTCATTTATTTCCTTTTGCAATCATATTTCTTCCTCCATTAGCCGTTAGCCTACCTAACCTAGCATTAATCTCAAGTTAGCGTGATTGATAGTACATCAATACTTAAACAGTAAATAAGTAGTGCTAGTTCATATTATCGAACCAGCGTGGATATTATTGTTATTATTATAATTAAAGTTTTTAGCACATTGTAAGTTGTCATAGACTTTGTCTTATAGTTTTTACTAAATTGTATTGTAGTTTCAACACGCCTCTCGTGGAAATCAGCTTTAGTTGTTGGGGCCAGCGTTCCAAAGTAAAGTTGTACTACTACTCAAACTTTATTTCCACTCGGATTTGAGAAAAGCAGTTGTAATCATTTGCGGCGTATAGGTTTATGTTTCATGATTATACCAGACGGGTATTAGACACCTTCTGAAGGGAAAAGAACTCAATAATGAATTAACAACAGCGCTTCGAAAAATAAATACTATTTCGTTATACCCAACAAGTTCTTACCTTGGCACAACCTCTTTTTAATGACCTCAGAAACTCCTTCTAAAGCTTTAAAGGACTTTGCCACATAGATTTTACGAGGATCAGAAGCAATTTCTTCCAGTTCAGATCTGTCGACATTGGTACCAATACCCATGGCATATACTAAAACACCCTTTCTCTTGAGTCCACGTGAGGCGATAGCAAGAGGCGTATAGACACCATTGTCTTTAGTTTGTTTGCCGTCAGTGAATACCATCAAAACCTAAAGAGAAGTTAACATTCAATTTATAGGTGGCTCGCGGGTATTGCGACAGCCGAATTTTGACAATTTTTAGCGGGACGTGTTTGGCCGATCGTTGAGATCTTTTGAACCCTGTATCTAATTCCTGATATCGAAGAATAGTAAACACAAAACAGAATTCCAAGATACATAATATATTCGGATATATAAATAATTCTTTCGACCTCTTGTTTTAAGTGAAATGCGAAAATCTTCAAAACGACACGATAGATTAAAAAGAAAATGCTGTTACAGATTAACTGACCCATGTGCTTTGTTAGTAACAAGTTTTAATAAAATCGATGGAAAGGAACTTTCTAAAGCAAAACAGAAATAAATGTTACCGAAAAATATCATGTGCGACAATTTCAGGCAACTATAAACGCCACTTCCAAGTCTACCCGATAATCTATAGTTTAACACCAAGGAAAACTATTGTGTTAACAACGGGGTATATCACTAGATGAAGGAGGTAAGGTTAATTGTGAAAAGTTGGCGAAAATCGCCAATTTTGAATTGATGTAAATATTAAAAAATCTAAACGAAAACTAATGGCCTCGTTCGCGAGTATGTTGCAGGACACCATATTTTGTGACACCATGTGCAATTTCATTTCGTATCATGAATACGGTTTTGCGCGTTAGCTGAGGTCGGGAATGTAACTGGTTGAAACCTTCAAAATCACTCCAAGCGCCTTTTCTCCTCCTAGCTTTCTAATTATGTGCGAAATCGTACATTTCATCAGCGTGTTTTCAAATTCCTCACGTGTATTCAGTCACCCATTCATACATTAGCATATTGGAAGGATAGATTTTGGTGACATTTTTCCCCATTTTGTTTCAAAATTAAAACTAAAATAAAAAGCTTAAACAAAACAAAACAGTCCACATTCTTTTTTGTTACTTAATCGCATAACTTAAATATCTCCCTCGTCGTGAAATGAAAAGTATATTCAGTCCTATTGAACGGGTGACTGAATACACCTTATGAAATGTACGATTTTGCGCATAATTAGAAAGCAAGGGGGAGAAACTGAGGCTAGCTGGTTGAAAACTTCAAAATCACTCCTACATTCACCTAGTAATATATTCCGTCCCGCTTTCTCGATTTGTTTGTATTTAACTGACAGTAGTTTCCCATGGTGTTAAACTATAGATTGCCGGATAGAATTGGAAATGCCGTTCATAGTTACCTGATATTTTGCAAGAAATTGGCAAACATAATATTTTGCAGTAACATATATATCTCTTTTGCTGTAGAAGTTTCCATGTCATCGATTTCATTGAAACTCGTTACCAATAAGGCTGATGGGTTAGTTAATGTATAACATCATTTTCTTTTTAATCTATCGTGTCGTTTTGAAGATTTTCGCATTTTACTCACAACGAGGGGTCGAAAGAAGCACTTACTATATCTCCGAATATATTTGAATCTTGGAATTCTGTTATGTGTTTACTATTCAATACATGCTCCAAAAAAATAAAAAAAATCGGCCAAAAACGTTGAAAAGTGCGAATCTTTATGATGCCAATTCGCTGTCACAATACCCACGAGCCACCTTGATGTTTCAAATCCTATATAGGGATCGAGGAAGAATAAAAAGCGGAGGAGGGAGGATAACAAAAGTTATTCACAGCCGTACATCAAACGTGAGCCTCATCAATTATTATACAAAATGTTTTGTTACAAGAAACGCCATTAACAACCACTAAGAAGTGATTGCAGATACCTCCCCTGACGTCATGTAATTAGCATTTTGGATATTAAAACCTCCTTAACTCAGCGGCACAGCATTAAAAACAAAATATATTTTACTATCCTACTATTCACTTGATTTAAAATTGATATGTAAAATAAAAATATATTGTTCATAGGCACTTTAAAGCCTCAGGTGAACGCAGGGTTCGCGTTCACACAGGAAAGTTATAATGAATTCCATGACTTTTCCATGACTACATTAAAAAAATCAAGGACTCAAATTAGGTTCTGGAGGAGACAATAAAAACTAGAAAACGTCATTTAACTGGACCTGTCCACCCACTTTAATATTGCTTGAAAACGTTTACAAAGTAAGGAATGGGACAACCAATGGAGCACGTAACATATTATCTTTAGCATGTAGCCAGGACTCCGCCGGTTTTAATATGACCAAGTCAAAATCATCAAGTAGCAGATGGATAATGATGAACCTACTAAGCTATCTATAATTCTGTAAGGAAAGCATCAAAACAGTCCAATGGTCGATGATAAAATTCCATGACTTTTGACATTTTTGCAAATTTCCATGACTTTTCCAGACGTGGAAAATTATTTTTGAAATCCCATGACTTTCCATGACGGTGTGAACCCTGGAACGGTGTCTTAAGTTGCAGTTTGGAGCTAAGGTGAGGAAATGGCATAACCGAGAGAAGAACCTGAACAACGAGGACTCCCTCTTTTAACGTTTCCACAGTCGATCACAACCGCTTTTGGTAAGTCGATTGACGTTCAATATGTTATCGTAGTTTTCAGACGTGCAGCAGAGAGGGGTTAAATATAATTAATTAATTACCTTAGGGACGTCATTTCTCATTCCTCCAGCTACTGTAAAGATTTCCTTCTCTGCTAGATCGAGACTCTTGTCAATAAACGTGAACCCTCTCTGCCATGGCATGCTCTTAATGAGGTTATTTATTCGAGCACGATTCTGTTGTGTTTTGAACTTGAACACAATTTCAGCATCTGTACTGTAAGCAATGACAGCAATGTGTACGCCTTGCGGACTGATATCGAATTGTCCCAAGGTGGTGACGAGGAATTTTTTCATGAGATTCCAGTTACGGCGTCCAATGCTTCCAGAGGAATCAACCAGAAAGCCAATGTCTACAACACCCTTGCATTCGGCAGCTAAAGAAATTTTTAAAAAATGTCAAGAAATCCGTTAAGCAGTTTCGGAAGCAAAACTCTCATGTGTTTGCTAACATGTAGGTTTCCTAATTATACTTGCTGTCAGTAGACTCCTGTCAGTAGTTATATGGATTATACATCTCTCTTTTCATATAAAGATATTCGAAGTACACTTCAAGTTACTCACGACAAGCTTTATTCCTCTTAACAGTTATCGTTGTGTCGGTGTTACAGGCGTCGTATTGCAGCAGGCATTTACTGTCATAAGTCTTGTTGTTGGAGCCACACACAGGCTGGGTTGGTAGTGGGCAGGGAGGTGGACACACACAAGTTGGTTTGTCTTGCACAGCTTTACACGATGAGTACGGTGGAGATGTACAATCGTAGTTTTTACAAGGATCTTTGATTGAAAAAAGGTTGTCAAGAATGAGTTGATTGTGTTTCCGTTCTCAATATGAACTCTACATCGAGCTAGCAAAATATTGATCAATCTCAACCAAACGTATAGGCCAATTAAAATGCGCCTATTCCAGAAGAGGTGGAACAGATATAGGATATGGGCCATGGGATATGGCAAGACCAAAATGGATTGCTGTGGATAATTTTGGATAATTTTGGAACTATTTAATGGACCCTCTATTAAGTGGGCGCGGACAACCTCAAAGCAGTTGAAATGATTATTAATATTATAAAAAACATGTATTAACGGGACACCATCGTATTATGGTTTTACCATCCACAGAGCATAATACGTACATAACACAAGAAAGGTCAAATATTACCCAAAAGCGTATCAGTATACATTTACCTAATGATCACATAACTAAATGAGAGGAGAGAAGAAAAAGAAGATGTTATTCGTTGAGAAACTCACATCCATGTGCTGATATTCAAATCAAGAGGTTCATTAGTAAGCCAATGGAAATTAGTTATATCGAGCACTCCTGCACGTTTGCGCCTGGTAATGAGGGGATTATCCAATCCCGAGGTTCAAATTGTGAACCTAATGTTCGCATGGAAGTGAGATGCTCTACGGGTAACACCAGAGGCTCTTCTATCTCTTTCACCTCTTCGCCTTTGATTACTTCGAGCTTCTGGTACCAGAGTAATAACATATTAGAGTACCCAGCCTTCAATATCAATCAAGGCATGACATTAATTACTTCTTAAAATACATTTATATTAATCTATATCTTGATATTTATAGTTACTGATTACAGAGACCGTTTGTTTGCTATTACTACTAAGCAACATTTCACTTCTATTTTTTACATGACATTGGATATTATGTTATTTTATGACAACCTGTATTAAGCGGACACTAGGACATTCAACGAGTGTGTTTGCTTAAAACAGGTTTGAATGTGCGATCACAACCGATATCGGTCTTGAATGTCCCATGTCCTATGTCTGTGTCCTTTCTAATACTTCAGCGACAACCATTTACAACTCGTGGATGTGCGCATGCACAAAAACGAAACAGTTTGCTCGATCACCAAGACGTTGACACAGTTAACACAAACTCCAGGGAACGAGTTCTACGATAGCAAACATATCCCACAGCCACATGTGAAATTTAAGCAAATGAATTCCTATATTCTCTCTGACTATATTTCGGGTTTATTTTTTTCGTGTTACAGAAAAAGCTAACTTTCAACACCACTGCGCAACATTTAGATGAAGTACTCGAGGTAATGACGAGAAAATATAGTTTTGTATACAGTTGAATGTTTTACTAACCCTAAAATCATAAAATGTAAAACACATAAACATACCGCAGTCGCCCTTTCTTCGTACAGTAATGGTTTTGTTAGTCCTGCAAGCTTGTTGTCTCAACAGACATTCGTTGTCGTATGTGTTGCTGTCCGACCCGCACACGGTATCGTTTACCGGTGGACACACTTCCTGGCAAACGCACACTGGTCGATCTTTCACGGCCTCACACGATGAATATGGAGGTGTTGTACAGTCGACAGTCTTGCAAGGATCTTAGATAGTTAATAAAGGTGACAAAATATGAGTTGACCAATGCGACACAAACGAGTGGATGGGATAAGCCGACCTTATAATTTCGGGTATAAAGGAAACATTGAAGAGCCTTTTGAGATTTGAATTTGGACTGATGTACTGAAATCTTTCTTAAAGTGCTTATAACCCTTTTGCAATTTTTATTGCTTATGAACCTCCGAAGAGTTTTGAGTACTTCTGTGAAGAAAGTTTTGGTTTAAAGTGAATACTTTATGTTCTACGCTTGTTTGAAATCGTGTAAATGTGACCTTTCCTGATCCATGACCGCGTAAGCGAAAGCCTGGGTCGATACCTGTATTTACGTCATCTTGACGTTTATAATTAATTCGGCTTTGCAATCATTTGAAGAAATACTTAACGTGTTGACTAAAATGACTTTTTTCTTTACTAACAACTCACAAACTGTGTATATTTTCTATGCATCGATGTTGTTGTGATAGAAAGGCGCCATGGAGAATAATGCATTAATGAAGTGACGTACATACAGGTTTCGACCCAGGCTTTTACTTACGCGGTCATGGGTCAGGAAAGGTCACAAAAGGTCACATTTACACGATTTCAAACAATCGTAGAACATAAAGTATTCACTCTAAACCAAAACTTTCTTCACAGAAGTACTCTAAATTTTTCGGAGGTTCATAAGCTATCAAAATTGCAAAAGGGTTATAGGCACTTTAACGCAGGCTATTAAGGGATGTGACGTGTATTTTAGAAAGAAGTTTGGGCCTTACGTACAACCTTTTCATACAGATGGAGTTCCTTGAAAACAACGTCAAAAAGAACAAGTTAATAACATACAGTAGTGTTGAAACGGAAGGGAATAAAGGAATAAAACATACCGCAGTCGCCCTTTCTTCGTACAGTAATGGTCTTGTTAGTCCTGCAGGCTTGTTGTCTCAACAGACATTCGTTATCGTATGTGTTGCTGTCCGATCCGCACACAGTGTATTTAACCGATGGACACACTTTCTGACAGACGCACACTGGTCGATCTTTCACGGCCTCACACGATGAATATGGAGGTGTTGTACAGTCAACAGTCTTGCAAGGATCTTAGATAGTTAATAAAGGTGACAAAATATGAGTTCAGTAATGGGAGCCAAACGAGTGGACGGGATAAGCCGACCTGATAATTTCGGGTATAAAGGAAACATTGAAGATCCTAGTAGCGCTTTGAGATTTGATTTTGGACTGTGTACTGAAATCCTTCTTAACTCCAGCTATTAAGGGATGTGACCGTGTATTTTAAAAAGAAGTTTGGGCCTTACGTACAACCTTTTCATACAGATGGAGTTCCTTGAAAACAACGTGAAAAAGAACAAGTTAATAACATACAGTAGTGTTGAAACGGAAGGGAATAAAGGAATAAAGCATACCGCAGTCGCCCTTTCTTCGTACAGTAATGGTCTTGTTAGTCCTGCAGGCTTGTTGTCTCAACAGACATTCGTTATCGTATGTGTTGCTGTCCGATCCGCACACAGTGTCTTTAACCGATGGACACACTTTCTGACAGACGCACACTGGTCGATCTTTCACGGCCTCACACGATGAATATAGAGGTGTTGTACAGTCAACAGTCTTGCAAGGATCTTAGATAGTTAATAAAGGTGACAAAATATGAGTTCAGTAATGGGAGAATAACGAGTGGACGGGATAAGCCGACCTGGTAATTTCGGGTATAAAGGAAACATTGAAGATCCTAGTAGCGCTTTGAGATTTGATTTTGGACTGTGTACTGAAATCCTTCTTAACTCCAGCTATTAAGGGATGTGACCGTGTATTTTAAAAAGAAGTTTGGGCCTTACGTACAACCTTTTCATACAGATGGAGTTCCTTGAAAACAACGTCAAAAAGAACAAGTTAATAACATACAGTAGTGTTGAGACGGAAGGGAATAAAGGAATAAAACATACCGCAGTCGCCCTTTCTTCGTACAGTAATGGTCTTGTTAGTCCTGCAGGCTTGTTGTCTCAACAGACATTCGTTATCGTACGTGTTGCTGTCCGATCCGCACACAGTGTCTTTAACCGATGGACACACTTTCTGACAGACGCACACTGGTCGATCTTTCACGGCCTCACACGATGAATATGGAGGTGTTGTACAGTCAACAGTCTTGCAAGGATCTTAGATAGTTAATAAAGGTGACAAAATATGAGTTCAGTAATGGGAGACAAACGAGTGGACGGGATAAGCCGACCTGGTAATTTGGGTATAAAGGAAACATTGAAGATCCTAGTAGCGCTTTGAGATTTGATTTTGGACTGTGTACTGAAATCCTTCTTAACTCCAGCTATTAAGGGATGTGACCGTGTATTTTAAAAAGAAGTTTGGGCCTTACGTACAACCTTTTCATACAGATGGACTTCTTTGAAAACACGTCAAAAAGAACAAGTTAATAGCATAGGGTAGTGTTGAAACGGAAGGCAATAAAGGAATAAAACATACCGCAGTCGCCCTTTCTTCGTACAGTAATGGTCTTGTTAGTCGTGCAAGCTTGTTGTCTCAACAGACATTCGTTGTCGTATGTGTTGCTGTCCGACCCGCACACGGTATCGTTTACCGGTGGACACACTTCCTGGCAAACGCACACTGGTCGATCTTTCACGGCCTCACACGATGAATATGGAGGTGTTGTACAGTCGACAGTCTTGCAAGGATCTTAGATAGTTAATAAAGGTGACAAAATATGAGTTGCCCAATGCGACCAGTGATGGCCAGTGATGGCACCTAACTGTACAGTATTCCTATTTTAGCAGAAGCACTGCGGCTAAAGCAGTGCCTACTACTCACCACAATATCCTGATCTCCGTACTGTGATCCAGGTGTTGGTCTGACATGCTGCTTGTTTCATGAGACACTCGTTGCCGTACGTCTCGTTGTCGGAGGCACAGATTGGCGCGTCAATCTTTGGACACTTGGGACAATCACAAGATACCAGTCCACTTACCTTATTCACTTCACAGTTAGAATAAGGAGGAATTGCGAACTCTAGTAGAGAATAGGAGTAAAAATGTTATTTTCGATTTCAAAACGAATGACAATATTTTTAATTTGTTCTACATATGGTATAACTGACGTATTCTACGAAAAACATCCTACAGAATTGTCTATATAGACACAGTTGCATTTAACAAATCCATGACCTGTACTCTTATTGATCATAGATGACGTCATCAAATGTTCAAAACTCCAGTGGAACAACGAGCAAGTATGCGTACAGACAATGGAAGCATGTATGCGATTTAAACTGGAAAAATTGGACCACTCTCATAATATTCAAATGCCTTGGAAATATTCTAGAAAAAAGTTCAAAAATTAAATTTCCATAGTTTTTTGAATGGAATTATCATAGAAATACGGATTTCAATACTGTGGTTGAGGGTCCAGTTTCACGGTGGGTATAAATGACCCCGAAATCGCCAGGGTTGAGCGTGACCAAAATTAGATAAAATGGCACAATTTCCTAAATTCTCTCTGAAATTGAATAAAATTTTCACAGTTTACTATGCAAGTAAAATTTAAGGTTCTGGTTAAATTAGTTTTAGATAATGACATTATTGTGACGTCATAAGAGTAAGCTCCTTTTTTGGTCAAATTCCTTTTTAAATAGTCGTTTAAAGTAAAGTACGCTATAACGAAGATATGGCGATGCGTTTTTATTTGGCACAATTTTGAAGTCTCTATGATAAATATTCCCGAAGTTATTAAGGATTTAATATTTTCATGACGTCATATCTGTGACGTATATGTTTTACATAAATGGGGCTTTCCACTGTAAAATAAAAACAAAAACTCGATATTACAACTACTTAGTGCGTTAGAAGTGCATTGGTAAAAAAATATAGATACAATGCTCACTCGCCTATATTTAGAGGGCTTTCCAAATACTCATGACGTCATAGTGACGTTTACGTTTTTTCAATGTAACCTTGAAAGCATTTATCCATTAAAAATTACGATAAAAAAAAGTTTCTAGATTGTCATGTAATAATATTTAAGACTCCAAAAGTTATTTGAAGAAATATGTCTCATAAATGGTTTTATGCTGTTTATTTCTCGTCAAATTTTGGCGGAAAAATTACGAAAATTCAAAATTAAATAACTTTTCTCCCTCTTAACCAATCGAAATAGGGTTTTCGATTACTTTGTTCCCAACAAGAGGAGAATTGAAAAATTTAACATTTTAGTATCTTACGGCTACTTGAAAATATGGAAAAACCTATTATAAATGGATAAATGACGTCATTGTGACGTCATTAAGATGTTCGCGTTAACACAAAACACAACATTTTATTTTGTTTAGCGCTCTAAACCTCTCCATAAAAAAGTCATTATTGTACTGTTGAAAGGCTTGAAGATATAGACAAATAAACCAACCCTGGCGATTTTGGGGTCATTTATGCCCACCGTGTTTTATTATTGACAACACAAAATAAAAACATACTTCTTGCTAAACTCTACAAAATATAACTGGCTTGGCTACTTTAAACTGTTTGTTTAGTTTGAATCCGTAATAGAAAAAATGGAAAACCAATGGACCAAGGAAGAACAAGAGCAGCTAATTGCTGATATAACCATGTTTCACTCAGCTGAATAACGCCGCTAATCAATCGTGTAGGATGACTTAATTTGGTCAAATCATAGAGTATGTGTAGCAGTACCTTGGTCAGATTTGACGCAGTCTTTATGGCATCCACTACCGCAGCACTTCAGAGGTTCAGCGCAATCACCATCAGCTGAGCAAACATCAGGACGACCACTACATAGAGTCTCGTTAATACCCTTCCAGTGTATTGGGCACTCTCCATCTCTCACGATAGTACCTTGATATTTTAACAAAGACAATATTTGTAAAAAATCCCAGGTCTCAATCACACTCGGCCAATATGGCGGCCGCTTCGATGATCCGTTTGCTGCGCGAAAAAACACCCTCCACCGCCTGCAAGCAGGCTAGGTCTATACCAACAATGACACTGTTACCTCAGCAGAGGAAAATGTAAACTGTTTCAATAATTACTTTACAAATATAGGCCCTAAACTTGCAGAGACCATTGCTAATGTTGGTCTTGACTTCGAGAGTCGTATCAAGAAACCGAACACAGTTTTAGTTTTAGGTATATAAGTAGATCTAGTAAAGTCTACAAAATGATGAAGTCATTGTCTACCTGTACGGCAACAAGTGTTGATAAAATCTATGCTAGAGTCTTCAAAGTGGCAGCACCTGTAATTGTAAATTCCCTTACACGAATATTTAACATATCCATTATCTCTGAATCTTTTCCGTCCGTTAGGACAAGTGCCAGAATTACTCACTCTAAAAAGGACCCACGAAACAATATTGTCAACTACAGACCTATCTATATTCTACCAGTAACAAATACAGTCTTTGAGAAGGTATTATACGATCAGTTGTACGAATACCTTTCAAGTTTTCAAGTTTATCTTTACACTGTTTAGGGAGCCATTACGGTAGAGAAATTCAGATATTATATATACACATATTGAGATAATAGATAATAATAAATAAAATAAATAAGGAATATGTTATCAGTGTGCAGTGGACAAAGTAGCTCAAGGCTATCTAATCACCAGTTTGGATTTAGAAAATTCCATTCTACCGCAGCTGGCTATTAATATTAAACAGTACAAACGAATGGTATGTTAATATCGTCGTGGTCTTTTTAACCTGGTTGTTTTCATTGACCTGAAAAAAGCATTGATACCGTAAATCATGAAATGTTGGTACGGAAACTTAAGTTATTACTCGGGCCAGCGTAGGCAAGTTTCGCAAGTGTTATTATTACTCGGGCCAGCGTAGGCTGGGCCCGAGTCAAGTTTCGCAAGTGTTTATTACTCGGGCCAGGCCTTTGGCCGGCACGAGTCAGAAAATGCAAGCCGTTTATTATTTTTTGTGTCGCTGAAATGCGCCAGCAACCAATCAGATTACACAGGAGCCCATTGTTCGATTCCCAACACGTGACAGGATCAACCAATCAGATTCGACACCCGCCCGATCCTTATAGTGTGCCAAGTCAGCAACGGAGCGAATCTTAACCATTATTTTGCTGAAACCAAAGGTTTCTTCGAATGAAATACCAAGATGTTCAGTTATTCTAGGGCTGACAAGACTTTTAGGGGTTTTCAATGGAAAATTCTTACATTTACGAAAGGGATGTGGCGATCTAATCGTACAGTCAGCTACATGTAGTCTGGCCGGCGGGAGGAGGAGTGATGGTTTGGTTTCGATGGTTTTGGTCCAATAACCCACGGAAACGGAAAGAAAATGCCTGAACTGCTGCATCTAAATGCCATAGGATTGCGGTGTTGATATTGTTGAAATGCTCTTCATTACGATCACACACTGTGAGGAGGTCAATGAGGGATTTTGATTGTTTGCAATGTTGGCTGTTTACCCCGCCAAGTATACTCTCCTGAAATACTCTTGAGATTATACAACTGGGAAGTCTTGACTAAACCAGTCAATTAACCAATGCCGAGCTTTAATACAAAGACTTCAACTCAAGAGTCACAAAACCTGGAAGTGAATAGTGATTGACCCTTGTCTTTGAACGCGAACGGAAATCAGAACTGGTGAGGTTGAAATATTTGTGTTTATATACGCACACAAATCTTACTTGTTCCCTACTTTTAGAATTATATTAAGTGCAATGGTGACAGTAATTCGAACTGGAAATGAAATCGTCCATAAGTTGAACTGTATGTGACTTTATAGAGACCAAGAAGGCAAGAAGAAAAAGTTAAAATCGTCAAAAGAATAACAGAACTCAGAAGATAGAATTGCAGACCACGAATTATACCCATAAACAGAACTGGATCCGAGAATACCGTATTAAAATTGAATTGGATCTGTCAAAAGAATAGCAGGAGCCGTAACTAGAAACCGAACTGTCATAAAACAAGAACTGGAAAGTATAAATTATGGCTCTGCCCACAGTATTATATTATGTCGTCACGCAGTTTTTTGTTTGCCGACGATTGATACGAACGGGCTTCAAACTCCGGCTTTGTTTTCTCATTTTGCTGCTGCACAGAAGACCTTGAAATATAAACCGTTCAATAAATCTACCTTAATTTATCCTAAAGAAAGCTTTGATTTATACCCTCGAAGAAGGAAATGCATTTGATTTTCTCTACTTCGCCTTCCCTTGCCGTTAACAATAGGAAATGGATAATCTGAAATCTACATTGAATCTGCAATGTTTACCGTCTCGTTTTTCTCGAAACAAGCGATAGTATTGGCCTACGCAACAATAGAAAACACCCTAATCCATTAGAAAGTCCAGTACAAAAACCATACAAGTATAGTATTATGGGTGCAATCAGCATACAGGTCTTGAGAGGTTCCATGCTACTTGGAGGAAAGGCAAAGAGATGAGAAACCTGCTCGCAGGGTAGGAGGGCCACACACTTCTCTGTGTATACTAGTTAGTGTTACTCTAATGTTATTTCCCAAGTGGTGTACATGCATGAAATCAATGCACACAATATTTTATTAAACATTAGGGACTAGTCAAAAATTTGCAGGGGAGATGCAAGGGGGGGGGGGGGGGGGGGGGGGGGGTGGGATGTGGGGGTAGAGAATGAAATCAAAAAGTCTAAACAAAATATACGGCAACCTTCCCTGGACAATGACTATGAAATATTTTGACCCTTTCTCCCCCAAAAAACAACCCTTTTTCAGTTCCCCATGATTTATGACCTTCCATTTTTGGGGATTCAAAAAAATATGACCCTCCATCTCAACCGTCTCCCCCTGCTAATTTCTGACCAGTCCCTTAAGCGACAACCCTGATGAAACCCCAATTTATTTATCAGTAAAACTTTGTAATTAGAAGCTCCCGTAAGGGACTGTGACCACCTTTGGTGGTTTTAAAGGATTGGAAGAAGGTGGAAAATAGCATTTACAAACAGGTTTTGTTAATAACACTACTGATCTCATACAAGTACCTTTAAATATATGAATTAAGATTTGTTTGCTATCTAGTACAACCATATGATTGTAATGTAAATTATCACAAGCATGAGTAGTGAATCGATTATCCTAGCACAAACCATGTATGACACAAAAATATGCTGGAACTCCATGTATTAATTAAAGGTGGCCCGAGTTAAGGCCACTCAGGGCCTCTTGTTATTATTATTATTATTATTATTATTATTATTATTATTATTTTTTGTGTCGCTGTTTGGCGCCAGTAACCAATCAGATTACACAGGAGCCCATTGTTCGATCCCAACACGTGACAGGATCAACCAATCAGATCCGACACCCGCCAGATCTTGGTTGTGGAGCTCGGCAAAGCCACCAACGTAGCGAAGGTTTGGGTTCATTCTGAACCATTATTTTGCTGAAACCAAAGGTTTCTTCGAATGAAATATCAAGATATTCAGTTATTCTAGGGCTGACAGGACTTTTAAAGGCTTTCGATGGAAAATTCTCACATTTACGAAAGGGATGTGGCGATCCAAATATCGCACGGTAAGCTAGTCTAGCCGACCGGAGGAGTGATGGTTTTGGTCCAATAATCCACGGAAACTGAAAGAAAATGCCTGTACTGCTGCATCTAAGTGCCATACGATTGCAGTGTTGCGTGCGTTGTTGATATTGTTGAAATGCTTTTCATTACCATCACACACTGTGAGGAAGTCAAATGAGGGATTGATTGTTTGCAATGTTGGCTGTAATTGTTTACTGCGAAGTCCTCTCCTGAAAATGAAATACTCTTGAGATTATACAACTGGGAAGTCTTGACTAAGCCAGTCAACCAATGCCGAGCTTTACTAAGACTTTAATTCAAGAGTCGCAAAAGCTGGAAGTGAACAGTGATTGACCCTTGGCTTTGAACGCGAACGGAAATCAGAACTGGTGAGGTTGAAATTATGTGTTTATATATGCGCACACAAATCTTACTTGTTCCCTACTTTTAAAATTTTAGTAAGTGTAATGGTGACTGTAATTCGAACTGGAAATGAAATCGTCCGTAAGTTGAACTGTATGTGACTTTATAGAGACCAAGAAGGAAAAAGTTAAAATCGATCGTCAAAACAATAACAGAACTCGGAAGATACAGAGAGGCATTCGAATTTACAACGAATTATACCCATAAACAGAACTGGATATGACTTACAAACCGAGAATACCGAATTAAAATTGAATTGGATGTGAAACTGTCAAAAGAAGAGCAGGATTTGTTGTGTAAAGCCATACTGGAGAGTACAATTGTAAAGGGGAGAATCTTAGGACTTTTAGAAACTAGAAATTTCGAAGTAACGTGGAAAATCTGAACGATGGTTACCAGTTAAAATTCAATTACAGTACGATTACCACCAGCTGAGTTTAAATTAGCGCAACAGTTGCTTAGCTTTTACAAGTTACCACCGGCTGAGATTCAGTTAGTGTAACCATTACGCAGTCCTTACTCTATAATTTATAGGTGTAGGACAAACCAATGATTTCCCTTCTACATTACGTTACCCTCATGGAAATTACATATCTATTACAAATCGTGCTACGATTACCACCAGCTGAGTTTAAATTAGCGTAACAGTTGCTTAGCTTTTACAAGTTACCACCGGCTGAGATTCAGTTAGTGTAACCATTACGCAGTCCTTACTCTATAATTTATAGGTGTAGGACAAACCAATGATTTCCCTTCTACATTACGTTACCCTCATGGAAATTACATATCTATTACAAATCGTGCTACGATTACCACCAGCTGAGTTTAAATTAGCGTAACAGTTGCTTAGCTTTTACAAGTTACCACCGGCTGAGATTCAGTTAGTGTAACCATTACGCAGTCCTTACTCTATAATTTATAGGTGTAGGACAAACCAATGATTTCCCTTCTACATTACGTTACCCTCATGGAAATTACATATCTATTACAAATCGTGCTATGATTCGCTTATTATTGTATCGGTGTTTGATTCCAACTTATTAGTTATTAACAGTATGTGTTATTTCACCTGTAATGATAATGATGTAAATAATTAAGCTGTTAGGATAAATAGAAGCTAGAATCAATTGTAAATCAGAGGCCGTTCAGTCTGAACTGAACAACAGTGAATAAACTACGATACAGTCCAAGATACTTCGTGTCTCTTGATTCCAAGTCCAGTACTTCGAGCAGGGTTGTTTACGAGCCCAGCCAAGTTGAGTAAGTTCTACCACAGCTAATCCACCCCAAAACAGAAGTTGTACCCAACAGTAACAAAAACATCTTCTTAACAGTGGTGTTAGAACCGTGAGTAATTGGGACAAGAGAAGGCCTCCCACGAAGTCCAGAGGAAGAAGAAGAAGAGAGAAGAAAAAGAAGGGGAAGTAGGAGAAAAAGAAGAAAAAATAAGAAAAAGAGAAAGACAAGACAACAACTACGCTAAATTGTGAGCGAGAAGTTAACAACAACCAATCTTCACGACAATAGAAGAACTTAACAATTAAGGTAACAAGTGTTGAAGCCACCAGTAAATCATTACGATACCAAGTCAATAAATTTACAAGTGCACAAAGCGAAACCCAAGCCTTATACAAGTTGGCCGGCAATTTTCAAGTCAAAGATAGTTCAAGTTCAAGTTTCAAACGCCAGAAGAGCGCATACAGTCAAAAGATATTTCACGTTCAAGTTCCCACCGCCAAAAGAGCGAAGTCAAGGGATATTTCAAGCCGCCATCAGAAAACAGAAGAATCCAACTGAAGTACAAGTTCACCACTGATCAAAGTACAGTAAGTGAAACAACAGGTGTCCAACACAAGATACAAAATTGTTATGGAAATATATTACGTGTAATAAAGGAAAATACGACTTCACGAGTCAGCAAGGATAACGAGAGAAAAAAAAAGAGAAAACACCCAAAAGACATGGAAACATCGAGGACCAACCACGAGTTGTAATTGCCATCACCAGAACACACTTGCCAACCGGATCATTGAAAGAAAAGGCTCATCTTACTCTACAAATACTCCGACAATACCTCCAACAGGAACTTTGAATCATCCGAAATATTATAGAAGACAGTAGAAAGATTACGATACGACATCCCAAAACTTGACGAACAAGTGTTTATCAAACAGCATTTTAATAGAGATGAAAAGTAACCATTCACCAAGGGAAAAGCCACATGTCGTGTGAGCACATACGAGAACGTAAAATACTGAGCCATCCCACCTGCAGATTCTTCACAAAGGTAGAAGAACTTAACACCTTGAGTTTACCGTTAAGCACCTACGAAATAATTACACGCACCAAATCGTAAAATCGATAAAGTATTACAAGAGAAAGTCAAGTAAAAATTAACCAGGCGACATTTCAAGTTTTCAAGGCCGCATATCAAGTATACAAGAAGTAATAAACGCCAAGAGATGCGTTGTTCAAGTTTCATACGGTTCAATTTCAAGTCACCGCATCACTACATACGAGTGAATTTCAAACGAATCCAAGTCGTTTGCCGATAGAAGTACAAAGTGAGGAAATAACAGGTGCCCAGCGTGAGACAAGAGACTGTTAATATCAAATATCTATGGTGAAGACTGCAGGAGATTCAGGCACAGTTAACAAGACGCGTATTTAATAAATTAAACAAGGCTTATACAAATAGAGAATGAACCTCTCACAGAGAAAGACCGAGCAGTGATGACCGGTATTTTCACCAACAGGTGAATCTAAATCTCATAAATGCAAAGAAACAAACACTGAAGGACAACAACAAAAATACAGCAAGGATTGCCAGTTTCACACCAAGTGTATCAACACATTACAAAAGATGAATGGAATAACCATCCAGTTCATGAAATGACAAAACAAACTACCCTTATAATCCATTATATTTAATCCGTTAAGAAATTAGTTTCAAATGTTCATAGTGCGTATCCAGTGTGACACGGGTAACAATTTTGTCAAGAAACGTGATTCGAGTCCTTGTCAGTGAAGAATGTTAAGTTACTTAAATTATTATCACTATGCATATCCAGTGCGACACGATTTCTGACTAAAATTAACAGCCGTGATTCGAGTCTTCGTCGGTTGAACATTTATAGCTAGTTACAATGTTACGCTACTTCGAGATAATTTCAATTTTTTTCCAATCCATTTTTTCGCAGCCGGAGGCTTGCGCTTAAGGTGACGATATTGTAAAGGGGAGAATCTTAGGACTTTTAGAAACTAGAAATTTCGAAGTAACGTGGAAAATCTGAACGATGGTTACCAGTTAAAATTCAATTACAGTACGATTACCACCAGCTGAGTTTAAATTAGCGCAACAGTTGCTTAGCTTTTACAAGTTACCACCGGCTGAGATTCAGTTAGTGTAACCATTACGCAGTCCTTACTCTATAATTTATAGGTGTAGGACAAACCAATGATTTCCCTTCTACATTACGTTACCCTCATGGAAATTACATATCTATTACAAATCGTGCTACGATTACCACCAGCTGAGTTTAAATTAGCGTAACAGTTGCTTAGCTTTTACAAGTTACCACCGGCTGAGATTCAGTTAGTGTAACCATTACGCAGTCCTTACTCTATAATTTATAGGTGTAGGACAAACCAATGATTTCCCTTCTACATTACGTTACCCTCATGGAAATTACATATCTATTACAAATCGTGCTATGATTCGCTTATTATTGTATCGGTGTTTGATTCCAACTTATTAGTTATTAACAGTATGTGTTATTTCACCTGTAACGATAATGATGTAAATAATTAAGCTGTTAGGATAAATAGAAGCTAGAATCAATTGTAAATCGGAGGCCACTGAAGAGATCAGTGGGAGATCACTGAGTGGATCAGTGGGAGACCACTGAGGGTCCACTGGGTTGGTCATTCACTGAGAGGCCGTTCAGTGTGAACTGAACAACAGTGAATAAACTACGATACAGTCAAGAATACTTCGTGTCTCTTGTGTCAAGTCCAGTACTTCGAGCAGGGTTGTTTACGAGCCCAGCTAAGTTGAGTAAGTTCTACCACAGCTAATCCACCCCAAAACAGAAATCTTCACCCAACAGTAACAAAAACAATCTTCGTAACACAATTATTTAAGTTATGGCTCTATCAATTCCAAACCTGCCCCTCCCCCCCTCCCCCGGATATTTGTGGGGCATCAAATGCCCCACTGTGGGGTCAAGTGCTCCATGGTGGGGCTTTGGTACGGGTGCAAATCTCTTATCAAATTCTCTATTTTGACTCTTTCTACAAATGAATTCCTCATCCTGCCAACTTTAGTTTGCTCCAAAATGTCTCACCCCTGGGACAAAAACTCAGTCAAATGCCCCACTTATGCCCCCCACCCTTGGGGGATGGGCAGGTTTGGAATTGGTAGAGCTATACACAGATACTGGAACTGATTAGAACAATCATAAATAGAATTGGGTGTGGAGATTTATTTACCAAGCGAACACTGTTTCCCTGAAAAATATGTCGAAAAAGTCAACTTGAAATACTGAAGAAAGAAGACACATGTAGGACTGTCAAAAGAAGAAAAAAGAAAATTGAATTAGAGCTCACTCGAAAAATGGAATGACCATCACCAGAAAATTGTATAATACTAAAAACAGAATAATTTTGGGACAATGGGATTTCCTGTGCATTTCTCTCTTGGGGGCATATTACTGATCCTCCAAGCCTAACCCAATCCGTCCAATCTACTTTTATAGTATTTCAGAAGTTTTTATGTTTTCAGATAACAAATCGAAGTGATATATAATTTATATGCATTCACTTGTATACTGATATTATTATTGCAGTCACGAACAATATTTAGCTTAATTAGTGACATATTTTAATTGATATTAATCTAAATCATGTTCTACATTTGTTTCGAATTTTTAATTACAAGGAGGGCCACGTGTTTCTTAGCCTCCCCCGCAGTCGTTTTTAGGGGCTCATACCTAGGCCCTAAAAACGACTGTTGGGGAGGCTATGCATTTCTCTGTGTGTAGTAGTTGGTGTTACCCTCTTTAAATAAAGTTAATTTTATTTTCCAAGTGGTCTACATGCATGAAATCAATGCACACAATATTTTATTAAATATTAGGGACTGGTCAAAAATTAGCAGGGCAGGTGCAAAGGGGGAGGGGGTGGGGTGGAGATAAAAAAAAGTCTAAAATTGTATAACCCTCCCTGGAAAATTAGTATGAAATATTTTGACCCTTATAACCAATCCTTTTTCAGTTGCCCATTATTTATGACCCTCTAGTTTTGGGGATTCAAAAAAAGACGATCCTCCCCTTTCACAACTCCTTCCCCTGATAATTTCTGACCAGTCCCTTCAGCGACCACCCTTATGCAACCTGGTTTTAATTTTTAGTAAAACTTTGTAATTAGAAGCTCCTGTAAGTGAGCGTGACCACCTTTGGAGGTTGAGAATTGGAAGAAGGTGGAAAATAGCATTTACAAACAGGTTTTGCTAATAACACTACCAATCTCGTAAAAGTGCCTTTAAATATTTGTTTGCCATCTAGTACAGCCACATTATTGCATTCCTGCAAAAGGTCCATTCCATTATATATAAATTATCACAAGCATCAGAAGTGAATCCAATTATCCGGTCCCCTAGCACAAATCATGTATGACACAAAAATATACTAGAACTCCATGTTTTAACCTATTTATAGGTAGCCCGAGTTAAGGCCAATCAGGACCTCTTGTTATTTTTATTATTTTTATTTTTATTATTTTCTGTGTCGAGCTTTCGCGCGGTCAACCAATCACACTGCACGCGTTGACTCAACACGTGACAGGATGAACCAATCAGATTCGATATCGCTCGGGATACTTAATTTAACACAGTTAACAAGATCGCGGAAACCCGGGATTCGGTAGCCTGATTTTCAGATGGTACAAGGTCGTCCGCTCTCACTTGACTCTCAAATATAAACAGCTTAATGTTTTATTTAACTTCATTCGTGGGAAATATTTAAATTCATTCGTGGGAAAGCCTTCCAACAGGCTCAGGATATTGCAACTGGTGCCCTTGTCGGAGCTGACGAACACACAAGAGTCAAGAGTGTTTCTTCGATGGATTTCAGTGGCAAGATGTTGAGTTTTTCTAGAAGAACTTTGGATGGACATTTCTCACATTTTACGAAAGGATTAGGGATTATAGGTGGCGCTCCTGATCGCATGTGGCCTGATGTTGTGAAATATTTGTACCGAAATGTAAGTAAAACAACAAAACTTACCAGTTTACATTGTTGTTATTTAATATTCGTTTCTGTTAAAAGTAATGGCATCAACTATAGCAGTAAATGAACCGATTCCTGTTGTTCTAGGCCAGCGTCGGCATCTCGGTGATAGAAAAAACGAGTGGATCGAAGGCGTTTATATTTTTGTCGTCACGCAGTTTTATGTTTGCCGACGATTGATACGATCGAACGGGCTTGAAACTCCGGCTTTGTCTTCTTCTTATTTTGCTAAACTGCACAGAAGACCTTGAAATTACCGTTCAATAAATCTACCTTAATTTATCCAAAAGAAAGTTTTGATTTATATCCCAGAAGAAGGAAATTTATTTTATTTTCTCTACTTCGCCTTGACTCTTGCTGTTAACAATAGGAAATGGACAATCTGAAATTGACAATCTGAAATCTACAAGGTGTACCGTCTCGTTTTTCTCGGACAATGGAAATCGAGATACCGTGGCGCATGTAATCGTTTCGTAGGCAGAGGTTTCTCTCGGCGGCAGGAAAGAGGTCGGGTGGAAGTTCTCGAAACGAGCGATAGTATTGGCCTTCCCAACAATAGAAAACACCCTAACCTTTAGAAAGTGCAGTACAAAAACAATAGAAGTATAGTATTATGGGTGCAATCAGAATACAGGTCTCAAGAGGTTCAGTGCTACTCGGAGGAAAGGCAAAGAGAGCAGAAACCCTCTGCTCGCAGGGTAGGAGGGCCACACATTTCTCTGTGTATACTAGTTTAATAGTGTTACCCTCTTTAAATAGTTATTTTCCAAGTTGTGTACATGCATGAAATCAACACACACAATATTTTATTAAAGATTGGGGACTAGTCAAAAATTAGCAGGGGAGATGCAGGGGGGAGGGGGGGGGGGGGGTCGAGAATGAAATCAAAAAGTCTAAAAAATATATAACCCTCCCTGGACAATGAGTATGAAATATTTTGACCGTTTCTCCCCTATAACCATCCCTTTTTCAGTTCCCCATGATTTATGACCCTCCATTTTGGGGGATTCAAAACAATTTTACCCTCCATCTCAACCCCCTCCCCCCTGCTAATTTCTGACCAGTCCCTTCAGCGACAACCCTCATTCATGAAACCCTGATTTAATTATCAGTAAAACTTTGTAATTAGAAGCTCCCGTAAGGGACCGTGACCACCTTTGGGGGTTGAGAATTGGAAGGTGGAAAATAGCATTTACAAAACAGGTTTTGTTAACAACACTACCGATCTCATACAAGTGCCTTTAAATATATGAATTAAGATTTGTTTGCCATCTAGTACACCCATGTGATAGCAATCATGTAAATTATCACAAGCATGAGTAGTGAATCAATTATCCTGCTCCCCTAGCACAAACCAAGGGCACCCAACAAAGTTTTCGGTTAAAAAGCTGTTCGGGAGAGTAAGTTAGCCTAAAACTTTCGGATTTGAAAAAAATGTCCCTATAAAATTGTTTTCTGAAATACTGGCTAGAAAATTTGTTTTCAATCCCTAGAAAATTATAGAAGACAAGCATACATGTGTGCAGAACTTGCACTCTGGCATGATCGAAAAGTGCTTCGATACTGTATACAAAGCTATGACAGGAGTTAAACTAGAAGTAATCATAGATTATCAAAGTGCGTTCAACAAATTTTTATAAGAGAAAGGACTGAGCTTCCTGTGGTAACACAAAAGGCTGAAAGATTGCTGCAATGATGTGGACAGTGTAAATAATCCTGATTAAAAATGCTTGTTTTTAACTAATTTTGAATGTATTGACTTATATGTTAATATAAAAGAGGATGTATCTGGGTATAAAACTGTAATTATCTTAGTGTAACATTAAATCATCGGATGCGATGCTTATGTGGCTATATGTACATGTGTGTTTCATGTGGTTATCATTCATTTGAGCATTCGTAGCACATTTTGCAGTGTGGTATACAGTGTAAAGCAATAGTTGGAGTTAGTGTAGAACACAATCAACCCTATAGCTAGCTACAGCTATTCAGATGTATATAAACTGCATTCAATTAATCATTCGTGTTCACTATTTATCACTGATCTTGTGTTGCCACATGTATATTTTCTCAAACACATGTAGCTACTGTTAATATTACAAACATGGCTGCAATTTGCTTTCTGCTTTCCATGGAAGTTCTCATCACAGGCACCGTGTAAAATAGGATTCTTTTTACATGACTAATATAATATTCTTATTATATGTCTTCTCTGGAGACAAAGAATCACAATTCTTCTTCAAAAGAATTTATTTATTTAACTCTTGTAAAAAGAATCTAAAGTAATTTATTCTTCTCTCAAATTAAGCCAGGCTAAAAATATTGCAAGTGTAAAATACTTTTTTTAATCGAACCTGCAAAGTTGTACCAACTATTCCTTGTTGAAATTCCATATGGCCCGAGTAAAGGCTGGTACAGCCTCTTGTTTGGTATAAAGGGCGCTGCCAATAATTTCATTCGCTCATATCGTACAGATCGTACTCAAAGGTGCCAAATGAATAATGTCACTTCAGGTAATAGGAGCGTCTCTCGATTATCTTAGCTGGTTAATGTTACAGGAGCAAAGAGAACAAATGAAGGACAAACTTATCTACAAGATTCTCCATGGATTAGTACCCACGAGGCTACGTAATTCAATCAAAATAACAGTTATAACCTGACAGGATCCTCTAGTAAGCTAGTCATGCCTCGTCCAATTGCAAGAACAAAATTCCCAAAGAAAAGCTGGAGTTATACTGGTGCAAAGAAACGTAATACCTTGCCAACTGAAGTAAGAAACTGCGATTCATTTATTTCCTTTTGCAATCATATTTCTTCCTCCATTAGCCGTTAGCCTACCTAACCTAGCATTAATCTCAAGTTAGCGTGATTGATAGTACATCAATACTTAAACAGTAAATAAGTAGTGCTAGTTCATATTATCGAACCAGCGTGGATATTATTGTTATTATTATAATTAAAGTTTTTAGCACATTGTAAGTTGTCATAGACTTTGTCTTATAGTTTTTACTAAATTGTATTGTAGTTTCAACACGCCTCTCGTGGAAATCAGCTTTAGTTGTTGGGGCCAGCGTTCCAAAGTAAAGTTGTACTACTACTCAAACTTTATTTCCACTCGGATTTGAGAAAAGCAGTTGTAATCATTTGCGGCGTATAGGTTTATGTTTCATGATTATACCAGACGGGTTTTAGACACCTTCTGAAGGAAAAAGAACTCAATAATGAATTAACAACAGCGCTTCGAAAAATAAATACTATTTCGTTATACCCAACAAGTTCTTACCTTGGCACAAGCTCTTTTTAATGACCTCAGAAACTCCTTCTAAAGCTTTAAAGGACTTTGCCACATAGATTTTACGAGGATCAGAAGCAATTTCTTCCAGTTCAGATCTGTCGACATTGGTACCAATACCCATGGCGTATACTAAAACACCCTTTCTCTTGAGTCCACGTGAGGCGATAGCAAGAGGCGTATAGACACCATTGTCTTTAGTTTGTTTGCCGTCAGTGAATACCATCAAAACCTAAAGAGAAGTTAACATTCAATTTATAGGTGGCTCGCGGGTATTGCGACAGCCGAATTTTGACAATTTTTAGCGGGACGTGTTTGGCCGATCGTTGAGATCTTTTGAACCCTGTATCTAATTCCTGATATCGAAGAATAGTAAACACAAAACAGAATTCCAAGATACATAATATATTCGGATATATAAATAATTCTTTCGACCTCTTGTTTTTAAGTGAAATGCGAAAATCTTCAAAACGACACGATAGATTAAAAAGAAAATGCTGTTACAGATTAACTGACCCATGTGCTTTGTTAGTAACAAGTTTTAATAAAATCGATGGAAAGGAACTTTCTAAAGCAAAACAGAAATAAATGTTACCGAAAAATATCATGTGCGACAATTTCAGGCAACTATAAACGCCACTTCCAAGTCTACCCGATAATCTATAGTTTAACACCAAGGAAAACTATTGTGTTAACAACGGGGTATATCACTAGATGAAGGAGGTAAGGTTAATTGTGAAAAGTTGGCGAAAATCGCCAATTTTGAATTGATGTAAATATTTAAAAATCTAAACGAAAACTAATGGCCTCGTTCGCGAGTATATTGTAGGACACCATATTTTGTGACACCATGTGCAATTTCATTTCGTATCATGAATACGATTTTGCGCTTTAGCTGAGGTCGGGAATGTAACTGGTTGAAACCTTCAAAATCACTCCAAGCGCCCTTTCTCCTCCTAGCTTTCTAATTATGTGCGAAATCGTACATTTCATCAGCGTGTTTTCAAATTCCTCACGTGTATTCAGTCACCCATTCATACATTAGCATATTGGAAGGATAGATTTTGGTGACATTTTTCGCCATTTTGTTTCAAAATTAAAACTAAAATAAAAAGCTTAAACAAAACAAAACAGTCCACATTCTTTTTTGTTTCTTAATCGCATAACTTAAATATCTCCCTCATCGTGAAATGAAAAGTATATTCAGTCCTATTGAACGGGTGACTGAATACACCTTATGAAATGTACGATTTTGCGCATTATTAGAAAGCAAGGGGGAGAAACTGAGGCTAGCTGGTTGAAAACTTCAAAATCACTCCTACATTCACCTAGTAATATATTCCGTCCCGCTTTCTCGATTTGTTTGTATTTAACTGACAGTAGTTTCCCATGGTATTAAACTATAGATTGCCGGGTAGAATTGGAAATGCCGTTCATAGTTACCTGATATTTTGCAAGAAATTGGCAAACATAATATTTTGCAGTAACATATATATCTCTTTTGCTGTAGAAGTTTCCATGTCATCGATTTCATTGAAACTCGTTACCAATAAGGCTGATGGGTTAGTTAATGTATAACATCATTTTCTTTTTAATCTATCGTGTCGTTTTGAAGATTTTCGCATTTTACTCACAACGAGGGGTCGAAAGAAGCACTTACTATATCTCCGAATATATTTGAATCTTAGAATTCTGTTTTGTGTTTACTATTCAATACATGCTCCTAAAAAATCAAAAAAATGTACCAAAAACGTTGAAAAGTGCGAATCTTTATGATGCCAATTCGCTGTCACAATACCCACGAGCCACCTTGATGTTTCAAATCCTATATAGGGATCAAGGAAGAATAAAAAGCGGAGGAGGGAGGAAAACAAAAGGTATTCACAGCCGTACATCAAACGTGAGCCTCATCAATTATTATACAAAATGTTTTGTTACAAGAAACGCCATTAACAACCACTAAGAAGTGATTGCAGATACCTCCCCTGACGTCATGTAATTAGCATTTTGGATATTAAAACCTCCTTAACTCAGCGGCACAGCATTAAAAACAAAATATATTTTACTATCCTACTATTCACTTGATTTAAAATTGATATGTAAAATAAAAATATATTGTTCATAGGCACTTTAAAGCCTCAGGTGAACGCAGGGTTCGCGTTCACACAGGAAAGTTATAATGAATTCCATGACTTTTCCATGACTACATTAAAAAAATCAAGGACTCAAATTAGGTTCTGGAGGAGACAATAAAAACTAGAAAACGTCATTTAACTGGACCTGTCCACCCACTTTAATATTGCTTGAAAACGTTTACAAAGTAAGGAATGGGACAACCAATGGAGCACGTAACATATTATCTTTAGCATGTAGCCAGGACTCCGCCGGTTTTAAAATGACTAAGTTAAAATCATCAAGTAGCAGATGGATAATGATGAACCTACTAAGCTATCTATAATTCTGTAAGGAAAGCATCAAAACATTCCAATGGTCGATGATAAAATTCCATGACTTTTGACATTTTTGCAAATTTCCATGACTTTTCCAGACGTGGAAAATTATTTTTGAAATCCCATGACTTTCCGTGACGGTGTGAACCCTGGAACGGTGTCTTAAGTTGCAGTTTGGAGCTAAGGTGAGGAAATGGCATAACCGAGAGAAGAACCTGAACAACGAGGACTCCCTCTTTTAACGTTTCCACAGTCGATCACAACCGCTTTTGGTAAGTCGATTGACGTTCAATATGTTATCGTAGTTTTCAGACGTGCAGCAGAGAGGGGTTAAATATAATTAATTAATTACCTTAGGGACGTCATTTCTCATTCCTCCAGCTACTGTAAAGATTTCCTTCTCTGCTAGATCGAGACTCTTGTCAATAAACGTGAACCCTCTCTGCCATGGCATGCTCTTAATGAGGTTATTTATTCGAGCACGATTCTGTTGTGTTTTGAACTTGAACACAATTTCAGCATCTGTACTGTAAGCAATGACAGCAATGTGTACGCCTTGCGGACTGATATCGAATTGTCCCAAGGTGGTGACGAGGAATTTTTTCATGAGATTCCAGTTACGGCGTCCAATGCTTCCAGAGGAATCAACCAGAAAGCCAATGTCTACAACACCCTTGCATTCGGCAGCTAAATAAAATTTTAAAAAAATGTCAAGAAATGCGTTAAGCAGTTTCGGAAGCAAAACTCTCATGTGTTTGCTAACATGTAGGTTTCCTAATTATACTTGCTGTCAGTAGACTCCTGTCAGTAGTTATATGGATTATACATCTCTCTTTTTATAAGATATTCGAAGTACACTTCAAGTTACTCACCACAAGCTTTATTCCTCTTAACAGTTATCGTTGTGTCGGTGTTACAGGCGTCGTATTGCAGCAGGCATTTACTGTCATAAGTCTTGTTGTTGGAGCCACAGACAGGCTGGGTTGGCAGTGGGCAGGGAGGTGGACACACACAAGTTGGTTTGTCTTGCACTGCTTTACACGATGAGTACGGTGGAGATGTACAATCGTAGTTTTTACAAGGATCTTTGATAGAAAAATGTTGTCAAGAATGAGTTGATTGTGTTTACGTTCTCAATATATATATATATATATATATATAAATATGGATGCTTGAGTCTATACTGTCGGTATAGTGCTCAATGCATTAAATGCAGAGTGTAATAGATTGTGGGTTGTAGATAGATTAAAGGCAAGACATCACTTTAGCTGTTACTCCGAGTTTCACGCTTACGCGATCATCAGACAGACTTTAATGAAGAATAAACCTTACTTTAACCTACATATATATACAAGCGGCGCTATTGTTCTAGTTATCTATTGTTGTATAAATCGGTCTATAGTTCTACGGGCTTATTGTTGTTATGTTATTCGGCTTTTGGTGTTCATTAAGTAATACTTGTTCTCGTGGCGGCATTTTGAAATTAGTTCCGATCTTTTGTTGAGGAGGCTGGCTTTGTCGGCTTTAATGATGTGAAGTTTTTCCGCTAGACAGAGATTGCATCTTTTGGAAATGTTGTTGTATGAGCTTGCTGAGGTGATGATTGACCAGTTGATTGCGTAGCTTTTCTTGTTGTCATTGAGTTTCCAGATGTGTTTTGAGAGCTCAGTGCTGTTGGCGTATTTTCTGTTTCGGAATGATAGCTTGTGTTGCGTGTGTCGTTGCTTGAATGTACCCTCTGTCAGTCCAATGTAGTTCTTTCCTGTTTTGTCTTCATCGGTAGTTACACGTGCATTGTAGACTAGGCTGGTTGAAAGGCAGTTGTTGTCGAGTGGGCATTGTTCTTTTTTTCTGCAGTTGCATCCGCTCTGGGGGGAGGTAATGTTGTTGCTGGTTATTTTCTTGTTGTGCTTGTTAATTATGGTTGCTATGTTTTCCGTGCAGCTGTAACCGACTTTTACGTTGTTCTTGTTGAAGATACAGTGAAACTTGTGTTTTTGAGGGAAGTGTTTCTGGATAAGGTTTAGGAAAGTTTTGCCGACATTGGTTTGGACGTTCTTGCTGTATGGAGGGTTAAACCAGATTATATTCCTTTTTCTGTTCTTTCTTGCGGGCGCAGGTGTGTTTCGGCTGGCGTATGTAAGGTCTTCGGTGAATCCGCTGGATTTTAGGGCTTTTTCGTAGAGTGGCTTGGCTTTGTCAACCATAATTAACAAGCACAACAAGAAAATAACCAGCAACAACATTACCTCCCCCCAGAGCGGATGCAACTGCAGAAAAAAAGAACAATGCCCACTCGACAACAACTGCCTTTCAACCAGCCTAGTCTACAATGCACGCGTAACTACAGATGAAGACAAAACAGGAAAGAACTACATTGGACTGACAGAGGGTACATTCAAGCAACGACACACGCAACACAAGCTATCATTCCGAAACAGAAAATACGCCAACAGCACTGAGCTCTCAAAACACATCTGGAAACTCAATGACAACAAGAAAAACTACGCAATCAACTGGTCAATCATCACCTCAGCAAGCTCATACAACAACATTTCCAAAAGATGCAATCTCTGTCTAGCGGAAAAACTTCACATCATTAAAGCCGACAAAGCCAGCCTCCTCAACAAAAGATCGGAACTAATTTCAAAATGCCGCCACGAGAACAAGTATTACTTAATGAACACCAAAAGCCGAATAACATAACAACAATAAGCCCGTAGAACTATAGACCGATTTATACAACAATAGATAACTAGAACAATAGCGCCGCTTGTATATATATGTAGGTTAAAGTAAGGTTTATTCTTCATTAAAGTCTGTCTGATGATCGCGTAAGCGTGAAACTCGGAGTAACAGCTAAAGTGATGTCTTGCCTTTAATCTATCTACAACCCACAATCTATATATATATATATATATATATGAAGTCTACATCGATATAAATGAAAAAGAATGGTGTTTGGTAAATTGTTAGCAAAATATTGAACAATAAAGACATGTATTAAAGGAACACCATCGTATTATGGTTTTACCATCCACAGAGCATGATACGTACATGACACAAGACAGGTCAAATATCAATCAAAAGCGTTTCAGTACATGTACGTAATGATCACATAACTAATAAGACGAGAGAGGAGAGAAGTAAAAGAAAAGCCTTTTGTATTATTCGTTGAGAAACTCACATCCATGTGCTGAGATTCAAATCAAGAGGTTCATTAGTAAGCCAATGGAAATTAGTTATATCGAGCACTCCTGCACGTTTGCGCCTGGTAATGAGTGGATTATCCAATCCCGAGGTTCAGATTGTGAACCTAATGTTCGCATGGAAGTAAGATGCTCTACGGACAACACCAGAGGGTCTTCTTTCTCTTTCACCTCTTCGCCTTTGATTACTTCGAGCTTCTGGCACCCAGAGTAATAACATATTAGAGTAACCAGCCTTCAATATCAATCAAGGCATGACATTAATTACTTCTTAAAATACATTTATATTAATCTTTATCTTGATATTTATAGCTACTGTTTACAGAGACCGCTTGTTTGCTATTACTACTAAGCAACATTTCACTTTTATTTTTTACATGACATTGGATATTATGTTATTTTATGACAACCTGTATTAAGCGGACACTAGGACATTCAACGAGTGTGTTTGCTTAAAACAGGTTTGAATGTGCGATCACAACCGATATCGGTCTTGAATGTCCCATGTCCTGTGTCTGTGTCCTTTCTAATATTTCAGCGACAACCATTTACAACTCGTGAATGTGCGCATGCACAGAAACAAAATAGTTTAGTGTGGGAGTTGTGCCACTCGATCGGCACCAAGACGTCAACACAGCCAAACTCCAGGGAACGAGGTCGACGATAGCAACCATATTCCACACTAATGTGAAATTTAAGCAAATAAACTCATATTCTCTTCGTGTTACCGAAAAAGCTAACCTTCAACACCACTGCGCAACATTTAGACGAAGTACTCCAATTAATTTCTAAGGATAATGACGAGAAAATATAGTTTTGTATACAGTTGAAGGTTTTACTAACCCTAAAAACATAAAATGTAAAACACATAAACATACCGCAGTCGCCCTTTCTTCGTACAGTAATGGTCTTGTTGGTCCTGCAAGCTTGTTGTCTCAACAGACATTCGTTATCGTATGTGTTGCTGTCCGACCCGCACACCGTATATTTAACTGATGGACACACTTTCTGACAGACGCACACTGGTCGATCTTTCACGGCCTCACACGATGAATATGGAGGTGTTGTACAGTCAACAGTCTTGCAGGCATCTTAGATAGTTAATAAAGGTGTCAAAATATGAGTTGACCAATGGGAGGCAAACGAGTGGACGGGATACGCCGACCTTATAATTTCGGGTATAAAGGAAACATTGAAGAGCCTAGTAGTTTTTTGATATTTGATTTTGAACTTATGTTCTGAAATATTTCTTAGCGCCAACTATTAAAGTGCATATGAAGCGAAATATGTTTTAGCATATTTCTAATATATAGCAATTGAAAGACATGTTTCCAAAATTTGAAAAGTCGGGAGAAAAAATGTATGACTTTACAAGTCGTGAAATTCACCCAACTTTGCTCCCAAAAATGGTGTTCATATCGCGCGGCGAACAGGAGCAGTCTTCACCTCCTCGGAACCTGGAATAGTACTGGGTATCCAAACAATGCCTAACCCTGAAACAATACAAACCCTAACTCTAAAACAATGGAATTCTTTGTCAGTGCAGTCCAAAGGGGGTCCAATAAAATGCAACGTTTTGAGAGGTGAAGGGCTCCTGGGCCAATATAACGTCACATTGGTTGCATCTCAACCAAAACAAGATGGCGGAAACAATGAAATGGATTCGAAGATTCATTTCTGAATCGCTCTGATCGCTTGATATATTGTCTCTTTTGCAAAATCGCCTGTGACTAGAAATCAGCGAGCCTAAACAAAGCTCTGTAACCAACGTGACATCACTAGATGGAATTTCACAATCAACTCGACCCCAGTCTCCGGACCATGCTTTGCTGAAAACTAAGCCGTTTTGACGCACCAAAATCACAACTAAAGTTTTGTTTTGGGGAATTTTAAAGTTTGCAGACATTTCATTAACATATTGAAAAGTAAAATGACGATGAAAAAAGTTCACTTTATACGCACTTTAAGGTATGTGACATCTACTTTAAACATAAGTAGGGACCTTGCGTACAAACTTTTGATACAGATAGAATTGCTCGCAAACAACGTCAATAAGAACAAGTTAATAGAGTAGTGCTGAAACGGAAAGGAATATAACATACCGCAGTCGCCCTTTCTTCGTACAGTAATGGTCTTGTTAGTCCTGCAGGCTTGTTGTCTCAACAGACATTCGTTATCGTATGTGTTGCTGTCCGACCCGCACACCGTATCTTTAACTGATGGACACACTTTCTGACAGACGCACACTGGTCGATCTTTCACGGCCTCACACGATGAATATGGAGGTGTTGTACAGTCGACAGTCTTGCAAGGATCTTAGATAGGTAATAAAGGCGACAAAATAGGAGTTGACCAATGGGACACAAACGAGTGGATGGGATGAGCCGACCTTATAATTTCGGGTATAAAGGAAACATGGAAGAGCCTAGTAGCGCATTGGGATATGATTTTGGATTGATGTACTTTAAAAATAAGTTTGGACCTTACGTACAACCTTTTCATACAGATCGATCGAGTTGTTCACAAACAACGTCAATAAGAACAAGTTAATAACATACAGTAGTGTTAAAACGGAAGGCAATAAAGGAATAAAACATACCGCAGTCGCCCTTTCTTCGTACAGTAATGGTCTTGTTAGTCCTGCAGGCTTGTTGTCTCAACAGACATTCGTTATCGTATGTGTTGCTGTCCGACCCGCACACCGTATCTTTAACTGATGGACACACTTTCTGACAGACGCACACTGGTCGATCTTTCACGGCCTCGCACGATGAATATGGAGGTGTTGTACAGTCGACAGTCTTGCAAGGATCTAATGCTCCATTGAAATAAAGTGAATGAATGATAGTGGAGAAGTTGAACATGAAGTGGAATAAACCAAAATTTATTAAATACGATTTTGCAAGGTTTTAATTTCTAAAACCTGATAGTAATATGCTAGAGAGAGGTTACTTTATGGATAGTGCTTGCATATGGGATTTACGCACGAGTTTGTTTTGATAACACGAACGATGGAGGTAGGTGGGAGTGAGTTTTGTGAAAACTAACAAGTGTGTAAAATACTATAGAATAGCACTTTCCAGCTTGCAATTCGTTTATTATGTCCATACTGACAGTTTTCTCGAATATCAAAAAGGATTTGTTTAAGTCTTGTCATTGAACACGTAGCTCTCAGATGTTTGTTTTGCATTTGGTATCCGACTGAACCGAGACGCAAATTTATGCACCCTACCATCAAAATAGAAATACAATGTTTTAAAGTTATATAAACTGCGATATGCGTTGAAAATGGCTTCAAAATCAATTTGGAACTGTCTTTGATTCAACGAATAAGGTTTATAAGTTTATATCATCATATAGGTATACCTTTTCCAAGTTGTATGCTACGAGCTTCCAGACATCTCCACGGTTTGTAGGTTTGCTGGGTAAACGCATTGTGTTCGGAATATATACACTTTTTCAAATGTCAAGGAAGTTAAAATGGAAGGCTTGAAGGCTCGTAGTCTTCGCCGTTTTTTTTTTGACACTATGAATTATTTAACACAGATTATCTGTTGAGTCCTTTCAGTTGAACTTCGTCAGGTTTTCCGGGATTTTGTGCTTCTTCCTCTCCTCTCGACACTAAGTTTGAAAATCCCGGTACATTTTGACAGTTGTTTTCTGGTAGTATAAAACGCTTTTCGCACGTGTGAAAAAGCATTTTGCGGGTTTTCGCATGAATGAGTCGATAAGTAATTCTCAGTTATGTATATAATAAAACGCAGTTAGCAAAGAAAATAATTGAAACAGTATTTCAGTCTTTGTATTGGATGTAAAGACCATAGGATAAATGAATTGATGAATATACGAACAAGAGATCAATTAAATGAGAAGAAACTTAATGTTAATGTTTGTGGCGATTAATACTATTGACGTAGGGAAATATTGTCGACCTTTATGGGAATTAGTATTACAAGTTGAGGGAGGTACCAATGGGATCTTTATTTCTTCCTCTATATTTTTCAAACGCTCTTCTGCTACAGCTTCTTCTAATTTTACCCTGAAAACTGGCCTCTATTTTTCATTTCTTAATCCCACAAAAGCTTCCAAAACTTTCGTTTCAACTACGCCACTAGATAATATCTATTACAAAGTAAATTCAGTTGCATGAGCCTAGTCCAAGGATTCTCCGATTATTATATTTCAACGGAAACCGATGCTCGAGACCATTTGTCAATTAATTAACATAAGTACACGACTACTATTCTGGAGGCCAGTTTCTGAATCTAGTTACCTTACTATAATTAGTAATAAACCGTTGCATACATACCACATTCTCCTTTTTCCTTCACTGTAATCCATTGGTTTTTGTAGCATGCCTCTTGTCTCATTCTACACTCATTAATGTAGGTTTTGTTGTCTGAACCACAGACGCGATCTCTTTTGTCCAAACACTCAGGACACGCACAGGTTATTATTCCAGAAGGTTGACCTGCTTCACAAGCAGAATACGGCGGCATGTCGAACACTGCGAATAGTAGGACCTTGGTATTAATGCAACATAAGTGAGTATGTACTTTAGTAGAAAATTGTGAGACAAAGAGCAGAGTGGCCAATCGGTGTCGATTGGATATTACACTGTCCGTATAAACAAAACAAAACCTGTGTATAGACCCAGTGCATAATTCTGGGTTCCTACTTCCGATTACATCTAATACAACCCGAAGTAGAAACCCATATCATGCAAAGGCCTATTGCATAGACAGTTTAATAAAAAGATAAAACTTCCTAATTCCGGTTCCATGAAATTGAGGCTACATATGGATCTTGATGTAAACGGAAGTCGGAAGCGAGAATTATGGAAAGGTGTATCATGTTTGTTATATGTAGATATATTATTCCAAGGTACAAAACATATTTGGTGTTGTTACCCCTCACGAGCGTTTCAGCCGGTAGCTTAATGACCGTGAAATTAAACAACTGCGGTCAGCGGTATAACCAAAAAACTTTACATTTGGTTTGGGAAAAATGCTTCGTCTGCTCTACTATATATTGTGAAGGTCGCATTAAGTAGGAAGGATCCCCCAAGATTTACGTCTGTGCTTCGGAATTGGGGATGAATATTAGCAAAACAACCAACAATTAAATACAAGTTCAAGTAATATGAGCTAATATGACCAATGACGTCATTACTACTAAGTGAATCGTGGGAAAATAATACCATACCTGTCCTTGTTTGAACTGCCTGGTATTAGAAATGAAGGAGATATGGGCATGTACCTAAAATCACGTCATCGTTACGTCATCACTACTAAGTGATTCACCACTAAGTGATTTGTGGGAACCCACTACCATGTCTGTCCAAGTTTGAACTGTCCGGCATTAGAAATGAGGGAGATATGGGCATGTACTTAAAATCACGTGACCGATGACGTCATCGTTACGTCATCACCACTAAGCGATCGATAGGGACCCACTACCATGTCTGTCCAGGCACCTGGTCCAAGTTTGAAGCGTCTGGCATTAGATGGGTACCGTCAATACATCTTCTCCAGCATGACCAAATCTTTTCGAAACCTTGGACGGTCATTCGGAAAGTCAACGGCGAGTCGTCGAGTCACAGAAAAAATGATGAATAAATTATCTCGTATCAGACTAAACCCAATAACTCGTTCTGCACATGCGTGCATCCACGAGTTAAATTACTATTGTGTGTGGAATAAACGACCTATTCATAGCTTGATTACGTCTAGAACCTTCGCTTGATAATGGCTAATTGTGTTGACGCATGCAGTCTAAGTAGTTATGGAACCTTCCAATCTGAACAAGATTGTGTGACAAAGTTATTATTTAGTGTAACTAAATCAAATTGATCTTGAAATCAAAATGCCCCGCTGAACTTTGAAATCACATATCGAAGAGGTTAAAACGAGTTTTTATCCGTTGCACATCGGCGCAGAATTGAGTTTTTGGGAATCTGACGCTAGCCAAATGTAACTTGCAAACGTTTTATCAAATATAAACAGTGCATGACCCGGAGGTCAACTGGCTGGAATATCATAGAAACAAATGTTTTTATTTTTAAACAGGCTTATTATTGTTCTCACTGGTATTCTTGAAGGTTCTCTATCGCGATTTCTAACTGCAGACAATCTTGATTTGTGCCTCCTATTCCTTGATTGATCAGTATTCAAGCCTTTACTAGATAACAATACAGTGCTCAGCTGTTCGCGTTCGACCATCAAATTCAAACTATTTGACATTTCAGTAATATTCTCGAACTGATCACATTATTGTTATTCTGTATATTACTTATCTTTTCCATTAGCTTTTGTTTGGCTATTGTATGGCTTTGTTTAGCTTTGCTTTCCTCACTTTCCAAAATCTTAGCTTTCATTCCCCAGTGAGCAGGGGCGATATCGATGTTAGTTGACATCTCGTCGTTCAACTGAACTTTAAGCTTATATTCACCCTGACGAGTAAAGAGTGCAGCACGTTCTATATCTGAGCCTAGGGATGTATTATGAACGTGCCATGAGACTCGGGGAGCTTTGTCGCGAAAACATTTCAGTGTACATTACCATCTCTATCTCTGTTGCATCCAAAACGTTCCCAAAACTGCCAACACAGTACATTCAAGACATTAAAGTATTTATGAAACCAAATTTTGCATCTTTATTTTATTGCAGAATAATAAATTTCATTCTTTCCTGATTATCAAGAGTATATTTATTTTTCAGTTTCGCCTTTCGAAAGGTCTGTTTTTCGCCATTCAAATTGACTACTTTATGCTAAAAACTGTCCGGTTTGCCGCGCGGCCAAATGAGCAGCATGACGTCACTGTGAGGACTCGTTGTTACAAACATGGCGGACTCCAGCGAGAAAGTTTCAGAGAAAGCTAAAAATAAGCGAGGAGGTGGAAGATATTGTGTGGCTGGTGGCCTTGGTTTTCTTCCCGTATTTAACTTTATCCCACGCCAAAATATAATGGACATTGTTGTTCTAATATACAGTGTTACTCATTCACAGTTTGATACAACACAACTACAAGAAATGATGACTCACCAAGAACTCGCCGATAACTTTAATACTCCTGTACTTTTATGCTGAAGCCAGAACAGTGAATGGTAAAGAATACAATATAGGGATTCTCTGGTTTCCTGTAGAAATTCGTTTAAGAGAATCCTGAATGTTCGCGAATGAAAAACGGACGATAAAACTTGCAAAGAACCCAGAATTTCGAAAGCCGTATAGTCGAACTGAGCCTCAAAAGCTACGCAACTCACTGCCATCTGAGCAGCAGTTAAACACTGTTCCTTGGGATAATGAAAATATCCTTTTTCAGACGACAGAATAAATAGCCAGTGTCTGACAAAGATGCAGTTGTTGTAGAAAATATAGTCAGGAACCTCGACTCAAGTAACTCAGTCTCAGATGCCGCTATATTATAAACGCTTTCTCTATGAATGTTTTTCCATCAGGCATTTTCAGCACTATCACAATGTGCAGATTAACCTTTCCTGTGCTGACCATACATTGTAAAAAGAAAGCACTTGTGTTTCCTGCAACAGTTTTGATCAGTTGACAATTTTAGAGCCCGTTTGCGGCCGGCAGTCTCGCAATTTCTGTCTTTCACTTTTATCAATCGACATGTTCTTTTTATAGCAGGTTATTTCATCCAATAAGAAACGAGCTTACAGATCGTCAATGTCAATCTGTCAGAATTGAACCAATCAGCGACGAAAAATGTTGTAAACAAGTCGAGTACAGTAAAATGGAGTTTTCGCTGTAGTCAGTTTATTTGCTTAGTAGATTTTTATGTGCATGGGTTCTTAAAATTGTATAGCTTACTTTCCTTCGTCTAGATTGAAGTTTATATTATAAAACAAATAAAAGATGGTTCTCCTCGGTTCTATAACAAAATAACGTACTTTCGAGGTCTTGAAATGCTGCTAAATGTACCCGGGTTCTGCTCGCGCATCCGCAGTTTTTCATGACCTCGAGCGTGCAATATTATTTTTATAGAACAAGGAGAACCATCTTTGATTTGTTAAGTATTGTATTACGTTCTACTGTATTTCATTTTTTGTATTGAATTGTATTGTGCTTTATTCTATTGTATTTTTTGTAGAAATGCGTGTCGTCCTACACGATCATATTTAGGAATTGTCACTTGCGAGTCCTCACAGTGACGTCATTGTAATGGAGGTATTCGATTCCAGGCCCCGGGCCGGTTAAAGCATAAAGCAGTCAATTTGAATGGCGAAAGAGAGACCTTTCCGAAGGCAGAACTGAAAAATAAATATACTCTTGATAATAAGAAAAGAATGAACTTTATTATTCTGTAATAAAATTAATTAGTAGCGATAAATTAATTATAAGGCATTTCGGAATAATAATTACCTTTAACAACACGGCCAAATCCTTTCGAAGAGTCTTTCCGATGAATCGCAAACTTGGACGCGTGCCATAAACTTCGTTAATATATCTTCGGAAAATCGAACACTATTCGGACAGCCAACGGAGAGATCCCGATGTACACATAAAAACGAAGTACACACCATAAAACGATGAATAAATTAGCTCGAACTCACTAACTCGTTCTGCGCTTGTGCACAAACAAGCAATGGATGGACAGCGATCCCATTGGAATCGCATTTTCCGTTCATATCATTTACAAACCAGTTCAACAAATATTCTATCCTGTGGAAAATGTGTATGTTTTTCAGTCATACAAGTCCAAAGCAAAGTCTGATGCTCATTACAACACATGATGGTTTATCAAGCGAGATTATTCTCAGTTTGTGGCACTGGAAATCCATGACCTTGTTTCTTGTGTCCAAAAATATTGTAGAAACTACAATAGTATTCCACAACGACAAAAAGTGAAGGATCTCATACGAAAATCTTCATCCGATCTCAAGCAGCTTCATGAACAAGAAGTGTGCCTGTGAAACTATTGCAAGGCCTCCTGTTGATGTTAGTATTTCCAAATAACCACCAATTATGGGGCACGACTAATTAGTATTTATGTTGAGACAAGAAAATGTCATTCATAAAACTGGGCTGGTTCAATGACAATAGGATACTGTTTCAGAGTATCAGATTCCTATCTGGGTTATAAATGGGCAGATCTCTCAGTAGAACTCCTCTCCTAACTGCTAGCCGTCATAGCGTGAACATCTCAGCACTTCTAAAGTTAAAATCTGCATACCAGGCAAGTGACTTTTTATTTCGTCGATGGTCAGCAGTAAGTTGTCGAATACTTTCATGGTTAAATCATCTGCTTACAGATCATTTTGCCTTGAACGAGTTTGAGCTATCCATCACCAACCACCTGTAAATAAAACCTAACTTTGTTCGAACCGCTTCGAGCGAAAAGTCAATATTTGAAGTATTGTCATTACGATCAACAAACACAGCTGGCATATCCATGTAGTTAAACGTCCAAATAAGTTTTCATACGGGTATAATGGCATCATCAAATCCAAGCTGATAATAAGGCCTCGAAGTAGTACATCACCATCCACACGTTTTTGTCTTGGAATCTTATTACCGTGTGTTTTTTCAGCGGTTTTAGAAAAAAAATGTGGACTTTAAGTGCATCGGGAGTTGAAAGAATGAAACGCTCATGCCTTGTATCCACAAGGTCTCCATTAGGAGTCTATGTTCATCGCTCGATATACAGAACAATTACCAAGCAACAACTGATGCAAGTTTTAGCGGGAAAATGCATGTACTTCGTCACTACGAAAAAGCCTCCTGAATAGCCAAAAAGCTATATCGCTTAAATGTTTGATTTTGGAGCCTGTAGTATTTCGTTGCGATCAAATGATAAAGATTGAATCTTGAGTTACCATATCTAAAATCAAATTATGTTATTTTAAACAAGAATGGAGTCAAAAGAAAAATATTTTAAAAGACCGTGACCTTCAGGATATGGGGGAACTCGGTTCGTATTAATATTAGTGGTTTCTTCTTCCAGAGCTAGCGTAACCTGGATTTGCGAGTTGTTTGTCAATGCTCCTAGTTATGGGTTCTTGCGGCAGACCAAAACCAAGACCACTCAATGTTTATAAATATATTATACCATTGTATGGCTATGTTTTTGATAGGCATAATGTTGAAGAATAGCAGATTATGATGTTGCCAAAAATACATATCCCTATCTAAGGCTTTTATAGTTTTAACACTCTTATTCTGATAACAAACTGATCTACTCGGCAACTAATCCACCAAGATCAATTCCCCGTAAGTCATACAATTGCCAACAGTTACCTTGATCGGGTTGCACGCAGTCTTTGTGGCAGCCACTCTTACAGCACTTCATTGGACCCGGGCACCTGCCGTCCGTGGTACACACGTTCGGTATTCCGTCGCACCTGGTGGCGTTAATTGCCTTCCAGTATCGAGGACATTTGCCGCCCCTCAAACTGGCTCCTTAACATAAAGAAAGAAAACACAAACCAGTTGCGAAAACTGATATCAAATGACAACAACAGCGCGTATATTAAAAGGATTTAACAACAGCGCGTACATTAAAAGGATTTAATCCTTGCAATTTGTGTTGATTATAAGGTAGGACTGTAAAAACGAAATAATGCTGCTGCCCTAAAATGAACGATTAAGGTGTCTGCACTGGCTAAATTTAGGTCCTTTAAAATTGCTCTTTTTCGGGTATATTATAGTTTATTGCATCTAATATCACTTTCAATAGTTTTTTCCACTTACTCCTAATCTGAACGTTGCAAAACCCTTTTAAAATCACGTCTTTGACCGGAAGTTGCAGCTGATAGACGAGCGGAAGACTGGGTCGGTTACTAGCGAAGACTAATTGAGTGTGGCAAATTGCCCGTATCTCTGACAAAACCATGATAGCGGAAAGTTTTGGGTTGCAAGACTTGAAGATGGTTCTGAGACATTCAACGCTGAATTGATTAGAAGTGTACTTCATTCATAACTTGACCGATATATTTATAAGATCCTTTATAAGTTCTTATACACAAGCTTTGTCAGTTTGTGAGAATAAATTGTCGTCCCTCGATCATACATATCAATTTCAACTCCATAACTAAATATCTAAAACAACCTTTCAATAAATCTTCTTGCTTAAATTTTATCTTCCTTTCCAAGCTTGGTACGTAGTCAGAAAAACACTCCCCGCTATATGAGGACTCATGATAGGACTGTTCAAGACGCATTCAAATATCATGCATGTTGTAGCACCGTTCCGCGACGAAACAAACGACAGCGACCGACCGAGGCTGACAAAGGTAATTGCACGGCCTCTGATTCCCATTTCTAGGGAAGAACCAATACCTCTTGTGTCTGTACCTTTTTTCCCTTTCATTTGTTATTTGCTGAGACTTGTTTTTTCTTTACTTTTTCTTATATCGTATTCAGAAGAAACGCCATCAATCGACTTCGACATCGTGTTTACTTGAGGTCTTAGCCCCCATTTGGACAGCGGATTAATTATTGACTATGCGTACAAAGGTACCGGAAGTCACGCTTGAGCTTGTGGGGCACGCCTTGACAACGGATTAACAAAAGCAAATTCCCAAAGGGGGGAGGAAGAAAATCACGGCTTTTTAGAGTCCTTGGTGGCTCTGATCAGCGGTTTTGAATCCAAGATGGCCGACAACAAGATACAACTCAAGTTATGGAGTTTAAAGCATATTTTGAGGGTTCCAGAAGAAAGTTTGTGAATACTTACGTACGAAAGGAAATTTCAAATACATTTTTCTCTGAATGCTTTTATGATATTCCTACGAACCCACTCATGAAGACTTCATAAACTGTAACGAATAATCGTGTGGTTGGAAGTCAAGGAAATCACTTTTGTTACAGCGTTGTTAATATTTAACTTTTATTTGTAAGAATACTTGACATCGCGCGTTGTAAAACCAGAAAATGGATTTCCAACTACACGATTTTTTTCAAATCCCATTTTCAACAATATTATAAGGTCAAATGGACTCATTTCATTGTTACAGCGTTGTTAATATTTAACCTTTATTTGTAAGAATACTTGATATCGCGCGTTGTAAAACCAGAAAATGGATTTCCAACTACACGATTTTTTTAAAAATCCCATTTTCAACAATATTATAAGGTCAAATGGACTCATTTCAACGTGTAAGCTTAATAAAACGCAAAATATAAAATACTGAGGCACCAGGGGATCTAGTGATAATTCAATTAGCAAGAAGGGGATGTGTACAAATTTATGCCAAGCTAATTCTTTTTACTGTGGCCCTTGTGCATGTAAATGTTCAATTATCTACTGTCTATTCTTGATCATTTTTGCCAGTACAGATACTTTAACCAAACGTCTATAGAGCGCCTCATATTTTGAAATGAAGAATGTTTTCTAGAACGGTATAATTCCGAATTGATAATAAAGGATACAATGAAATTAGTTACTAGAGTAGTCCGGCAGTCTAAAGCATCTGAAGTCGAAGTATTACTGCTTGTCAAAAACATGGTCATGTGTACAATTTAAACATGAATGTTCTAAATCAATATCCAGGATCTAAGAAATTAAAACATACACATTTCCTTAAGAACTTACCATCACAAATGGTCTTCCCAAGTTGTTCAGAAATCTCGTGTAGAGCTCTAAATGACGCCACATAAAACACTTTACTGGAAGAAGATGCAATCCCTTCTAGTTCTCTTCTATCAACACTGCCACCGATTCCCACGGCGTAGACAGTTATACCGTTGCTCTTTAGTTTTTGTGCTACTGTGGCAGGTTTGGCGAAGGGACCTTGGTCTGTCGTTTGCTTACCGTCGGTTACCAGCATTAGAATCTGACAAACATTAGAAAATTGACACAGGAGGAAAATTACACTTTCCTAAATTGTATAACTTCTTGATACAGAACTAGCGATAGTCAAAATGATTGCATGGACAATACAAGATTTGAGATACAATGAACCTCACTATTTTGCAATTAGTATTCATCATTGTATATGAAAAATCTTTATCATTTACATCTACGACTACCAGAATCTTTTTCAATTGTTTTTCTCATTTAGATTTTTTAACTCCTTGGAGAATACCAAGACAATGGCCATGACAAGAGGGACACAAGGATCTGTGCAAGGAGTTGGTAGTTGTAGTGTGACGTCATCATGCAAATGTGCTACCGTAAAGTTCCAAAAGTAACGATCCTCGTTACTTTCGGGATTAGAAGCCTTTAGGGGTCGCTACTTTCGGGGGGCAAAAACCGTTAACTTTCCTGACACGAAATTGAAAATAACACCAGTTGTTAAAATACACGTTATTCCTATGCATACCGGTATGTGTTGAAATGAGACACAAATGTGGTACAGATCAGTTCAGTGTTCTCGTACATTCCGCTATCGACCGCATTGTCCATCTAGATCGTGTTCTCAACATTTGGATTGAGTCCCTTCTTAACTATAATTTCGTAGAAACAAGGAATCTCGATACCACCACCTTGAACCCAGACACCTTCAGGCGCACTTCTGCTTTGACCGGATACTTTACATGAAATTGTGATCAGGTTTTCTAGTAGCGGCTGATACAAGACCTCTGCTAGTTGGTCAGGAACGTGTCTTATTATGCACGAACTTGCATCCTGTTCACCGCTGGATTTCATTTTCACTATAATTGAGTTGTTTCAATGGAGATTGCCGGCCCAGGAGCGCAGCTGAAAATTGCGTTTATTCGTGAATTAGAGCGGTAATGATGGTCTCCTTTGATACGCGAAGTAATTGTACAGAATCTGCTGTAAACAGGAGCCATTGTAGTTCTTATTCCACTGAAGTTCTGATGTTTTTTGGTAGGTAGTATAAACTACAGAGCAATTTGCATACTAACACGCGGAACTACTGTAGTCCAATCCAGTTGATAATTGTCAACGTTTCAGGCTTAGTGCATGTAAAATGAAGTGAACTTTTCAAGTCAACTGTACCGGTACGTGTTTTGGATTCCTGTACTTCCAGGCATTGTTTCGGAATTAAGCATGGACAGTGTTTGTTTCTCGTGTGGATGAGCTACAAAATATCGATGTATAAGATGCGAGATAGAAGTGTGCGTCTTATGTGCTTCAGAAATTCCTAACATAAGATGAGCTACGTTATAAGCCAATGAGTCACAGATGCAGACATGCCGGTTGTAATCAGCCAAGTACCAGTTCTAGTGGTGAGGCAAGTGATGAATTATCGACATGCGATCTGGAATCCTCGAGCAAAACAAAGCCAATTGGGAAGTATGTAGCTGAAAATGGAGAAACCTCAAGTGCCGGTTCTGTTAACCGATGTGACTCGAGCAGTCAAAGCGCTTGCAGCGGCAATGTCGAAGGCGTAAACAAGAGAAAGCAGTGGACGAGGGAACAAAAACTACAAGAAGTATAAAAACAAGACACAAGCTGCTCGAGAGTTTAAAGCTCGTTATACATTGGAAGCGAAGGCAAGCACATACAACCCATGGAAAAAAGCGGACTTGTTCATGCACGAACTTAGGAATGCAAATTTCAAAGCGAAAAAAGCAGGATATGGAGAAGCGAGCGACTGATGAATTTAAAGAATCAAGAGAGAAAGGCGTGAATGGTGGTTCCAAAGTCGATGCAAACAAATAATGGCCGAGCTGCATCAACTACTGGTCTGATCGCTTTAAATCACACCATGATATCAGCTTACGGCGTCCGACAAATGCTGCACAGAAAGAGCCAGAAACACTCCGCACTTCCATTCAACAGTTCTACATATATGTGAGAAGAGGCAGAAGAGCTGAATGGCCTACAAGAAGGCATTGTTGGTTCATGGCAGCTATGTGTTATAGCTAATATGGACCAGAAACCTCTTCAGTTCTGCTATAATACCAAAGGAGGAACCTATGCAGGCAAGGAAGAAAAGTCGGTGTGGACTCGGACGACCGGGGAAGGCCACGAACGATAACAGGCAATGCACTGCGCAGTTGACCGTCTTTGCAGATGGTGAGCCTCGATTGAAACCTCTACTAATCTTTAAGGGGAAATGGCAAAGGTTCCAGAGAGGGAGACAAGGCATTATGATTCGAGAGTGGTTGTGAAGTTCCAAGAAAATGCATGGTGTGACGAGAAAATCATGGTCTTCTGGCTGCGGAACATTTGGAATACGGCCAACCTCTTTGGTCAGCCACGTCAAGGCTTCTGATCTATGACGCACAACGCGCTCAAACAACGGGGAGGGTAAAAACCATCCTATAGGCATAATGCAATTCTACACTGGGACTAGTGCCTCCAGGTGCTACGAGTAAAGGCATTCAATTTCGCATTCATCGCCGAATTTAAGAGAACGGTCGATTGACTGGCAACAGAGCACATGAGTACAAATCCATAGCTCTTTGTGAATGGAAAGGTTTCTGCTGGGGATAGGCGTGTTTTATTCTCGAAATGGGTCGGCCAAGCATGGCAAGAAACCTCGCGCCGGCTAAAGGACACTGTCATCCGTTCTTTCGTCAAGTGCGGTATAAACATCGAGGGTTTAGCCGAATATCGCATTGGCGAATCAAGCGACATAGAAGGAATAGTGTTAGTGTGATTCGGAGGAGGAGGAGGAGATATAGGTCTGTATTAGCAGGATAAGTCCGATTACACAGAACAGTATCTGAACAGTATCGATAAATAGGACTTTATTACTCGGGCCAGGCCTTTGGCCGGCACGAGTCAGAAATCGCAAGTTTTTATTTTTTGTGTCGAGATTTTGCGCCGGCAACCAATCAGATTGAACCTTCTTTCAAGTTCTATTCGCCACCAATCAGATTGCACAGTGCTGGTCACGTGAACAGTGGACAACATTTCCTTGTTTTTCAAGATGGCGACCACCACCAGTACCAGTGGAGTTTCGACTTGGCAAAACCTTTAATCCTAGCTATTATTTTGTGTAAACCAAAGGTTTCTTTAAGTGAAATGCCAAGATTTGGTGTTTTTTCTAAAGCTGAGAGGAGTTTCGCGGCCTTTGGACGGGAATTTATCACATATTATGCGACATGCTCCAGCCTCCAGTTACAGTACACTCGTGCCACTCGTGACACTGACGGTCGTGTGATCAGTGATTTGTGATCAACACTATTAAGACAACAGCTTGTAAATGTAAGTAGCTAAACAGAACATGATAACTTTAACCAATTGACTGTGGTTGTGTTGTTATTTATTGTTATTAACCTCTCGAAAGTATAGTAGAAAATTATGACCCGATTTCTCAATTCTCTGATCTGACACTGACAGGGGTCCTTTTAAAACATTACATGCACATGTTTATAAATTCAGGAACGAAAATCTAGCATGCAGTAACTGAGCAACTGAGTAAGGACTCCGACATGAAGATTTTTCAAACGAACGATAAATGACTCTGATGTGGAAATCGCATATTTATCTGTGGCTTGTCATTGCAGACACTGGTAAAAATCTATCTTTCCTAAACACAAGACCAATTAAGGGACAATTACCACCTAACGCGGTTAACCCCAAAATTTAAAAACCCTACCCATTTTAAATCCCAAATCATTCATAGAATGAGTCTAAATGCATCTGAACTATATGAAATAGATTTGTTTTCCATATCAGTACAACCATATGATTGCATTCCTGCAAAAGGTCATTCCATTATTTATAAATTATCATGAGCATCAGTAGTGAATCAATTATCTGGCTCCCCTAGCACAAACCATGTATGACACAAACATATGCGAGAACTCCATGAACTCCATGTATGCACATATTCCTAGGTGGCCCGAGTTAAGGTCACTCAGGGCCTCTTGTTTCCAAATCGGTTTATGTTCATAGAAAAATACCGGCTCTCGCTTTACTTCTTGAAAAGCGTACATACGGTGATATACGGTAATAACAGAAATAGACTGTCTAGATAGGCATTGAAAGAGATGAACTGTTGTAATACGACATTTATTTGATACTGATGTAAGTCAAATACCATGTAGATACATGTAGTATAAAGTTCGTACATCAACTTACAGATCAATAATCGATCAAAAAGGGGAAAATCTGAGGTCGTTACTTTCGGGGGGGGGGGGGGGGATCGTTACTTTCGGTATTTATTAGCACTACTTACTTACTTACTTACAACATTTGGGCGTAACGCCACAGGAAACAAGCAATAGGACTCAAGGTCCCCTACGAGGCTTGTCTCCGCCATGTCAGTGGACCTACGATTTTACGTCCTTATCCGAGAAGACGTGAAGGTCTAACCATTTGCCGCCTGAACTAAATACTATCCAAGCTTTTTTAACTCGCTGTCATAAACGTAGATACATATCCTCTCATGTAAATATAACTTCCCTTTTGGAAACCACTGATCGCTCTATATGTAAAAAGATCAGTAAAATTAATTCTCATCCACTTAGTGAATTGTTGCCTCGCATCAAGGACTCAACTTTAAAACTACGGAGACAAGGAAGCTTATGGCCAAGGGTAAATACGGAACATTTTAAAAATAGTTTTATAAATAGGTGTGTTTTTAAATATAACTTAGCTTTTTAAATATTGTATTATTAAATAATTATTAGATTTGTATGTAGATTTAGTACTTTTTTATCTGATTGTCAATTTATGATAACATTGTAACTATTGGTATGTAATTTATCATTAGTAATAAAGACATATTATTATTATTATTATTATGTTCACAAAGGCAGCACCTTCTACTCAGTTATTTTAAGACCCTGAGTGTTGGTCCGGCCGGGGTTTGAACCCGCGACCTCCCGCTCGACAGACCGGAGCTTAACCACTGAGCTAACTAGTTTGTGTATTGTCTTAATTAGAGCGCCAGACATGCAACCTTGAGGTCGTTGGGTTCGAGTCCCACTTGGGTCAGAGATTTTTTCTCTTTCCCTCGTAGGGCGTGCACACATAGCACTACAGCATACCACTTTACAACATATTGTCTTAATTGCCTCGCAAACAGAGCTGAGCAGGCTTGAACAGTAAAGATAATGCTTTGTATGTCAAAATAAGGGGATGTTCGTCAATTTTGTAGAAACCTCAAACCTCTCATCTTGCAAAATTAAAACTGTACATACCTTGGGTAGGTTAATTCTCATGCCAGCAGCTACAGTGAACACATCATTATTCGCCAGCTGGAGTGCGTTGTCGATGAAGGTAAAACCCTTCCTCCATTTCATGTTACTAATAATTGAGATCACACGGTAGGCGCTTAGCTTGTCTCCTTGCAGTGTGTTAAACTTCAACACGATATCTGCCTGCTTGCTATACACAATTGCTGCTACATGAACGTCCTTTTGGTTGATCTTGAAATTTTCAAGCAGTTTGATAATAAATTGTTTCTTGATTTCCCAGTTACTGCGGCCAATACTATCTGAAGCGTCCACCACGAAGGCTATGTCGAATGTGGCTTGACATTTACTTTCTAGATGGAGGTAATACGAAAGGGGTATTTCTCAAGTTATGTTATCATAATTATGTTTGAGTAAGGTAGCGATTATCCAAGTAACATTTCGAGTTCATATGTTCATATGAAGACTGAAAAATAGCGCTTCAATGGCGAACTCGTGGATGAAAAGTTATTTTTATTAACTATCTGATACTACCATATGACTGTACCCTTGACTGGAAAATTGAGAATCTGGAATGGAATTAGGAATGTACCATTTATCACTCAACAGTCCATTCCATATTCCGAGTTTTCCCGTTAAGGGTACAGTCACATGGTGGTACCAGATAATTAATATCTCTAATATTAAGAGTCACCATAAAATTCGCACTCCGAAATCCAGCAGTCCAATCCAAATTCCATTCCAGTTTCCTAGTTTTCCAGTTAACGGTACAGTCACATGGTGGTGTCCAATAGTTAATATATCTAATATTAAGCGAGTTAGCCACAAAACCGTACAGGCGTTTTACGTCACTATCAACGGGGACTTAACCCGATACTCAGGTAAGTGCGGCTGAGTGAGCACACACATATCCCACATGGATATACACAGCTGATCGCTAGCATATAAATGCGTTTGCGTTAACTTTGCAGATAGCAACAGGAAGGGAACCGGAGATGAAGTCTTGAGAAACGTCAATTCCAACAGCAATTAATGTTCCACATCGATCTTCAATTAGTAATTAAATCAAATATCGATTACTATTATCAATTTGCTTTCCAAGCATTCCATTCTGCTAACATCTTAGTGAGTGAGCGAGCGAGTGACACGATTCCCTCAGTCATCTCGATAACTCGTTCCTGTGCTTGCGCGCATCCACGAGTTAAAAACACACGCCCCAATGGCGAACTCATGGATGCAAAGCATATGTTAATTGTGCTCTCAATGGTATAAAACACATGTAACTATAACTATGCAATATTTACAAGCTGAATATCATAAAGAGTATATCCGTACATAGAAATTGACACAACTGCGCGATCAAAAACTGGAAAATTGTAAACAGACTTGAAAGCTGTATACAGACACTGATATGACACAAAATGCCTTATTATTAGCCTGCTAGTGGCTCTTGTGGATTTTTTTTGCCCCTTTGTTTTCAGATTTGATAATACCAGGCTACCTTATTATCAAAATAGGAACTGTGAATGTAATATCATATTTTAACTTCAGCTTGAATCCATAAAATTATACCGTTAAATGGTATTATTATTATTAGTAGTAGTAGTAGTCTTCGGATACCCTGGGTTCCAGAGGCTCGAAAGAGAGTTAAGAGGGGCCTGGGGAAGAAAGTAATTTGAACGAGCCTCTGGCCTCGCGAGGCACGAATCTCACTTTCAATAGTACAGAATCTGTACTCTTAATTTGATTGGTCAATGACGCTATCAGGGTCGCGATTGGTTGGATTTAGCAAACGGATTCTCTAGTTTGAAAACCGGTTTTCTCTACTAATAAGAGACAGACAAAATCAAAATGGTGAGCGAAGTCAAAGAAGCAAACTTTATGCGAGAGTGCAGGAATGCAATTCCTTCTCCTTTAAAAGCATTTCCCAACGTCAAGGAATTAGCAGTGCAAGAAGAAGCTATCATAAGCTTCATAAAGCGAAGAGATGTTCTGGCTGTGCTTCCCACGCGCCAGTCTTGAACAAACTTCTTTGTCGGTTGGCAGAGCTCAATGCCAGATCTTTAAACCTCTGATCATGAAGATCACCCATTGACCTCTCCAGCTTCTCCAGCTCTCTCTTACACTTTGAACAGATGATTTTCGAGAGCACATCTTCCTGGACTACGGAAATATTCAAAACACCGGAAAGTCTCTCGCCAAGCTTTTCCTTAACTGACTTCGAGCCTTCGAATATGTCTTCCCCTACCCGAAATTGGAATGTTGATTGAGCAGGTTTGACAAATGTTCTTTAAAGAAACGTTGGGAGAACAAGTTAGCCTTTTCACCGGAGTTAGAGCATTTAACATATTCTCTCTGGGATCCATCTGTTTTGACATTTCACCTTCTCGCTTCAGCGGCTCCACATGAAAGTTTGATGAGGTATTTTAATCCCTCATTAGCATACTCAACATGAAAGTGAGATTAGCAGCTCGCGAGCCCAGGGGTTCGTCGCTTCGCTTCGCTTCGCTCCTCGAACTCGAACCCCTGGCAACCAGGGTAGTCTTCGGATAGCATACATGCAAAATGCAATAATGTGTAAATTAAGTTTCAATCGCTAGACACGGCTAGAGAGAACTTTATATAGTCAAAAATAAAACAGACTGCAAGTCGTACCTGAACAGACAGCCTCTGCTAATGACCTCACAGACTGCACCAGTGACAATAAGGAGCTTTGTTGGAAAACATTTTCCGGACGTGAGGAGACAGCCGCAAGTTCCTTTCCGACATCACCATTGCCTATAACCATGGTAAAGATACTAACGCCTTTGTCTTTCAGAGGCTGGGAAGCTTGGCCAAGTGGTATGCGACCCTTAACAGCTACTTGGTTGTTATATGTTATTAGCAGAAGAGCCTACAGGAAAATGACCATCAGTATTTTGTTATACAAAACAAATCAGTTATAACTTAAACATTTGATACTTAATGCACATACTTCTTCAAATATCTAAGATTGTTGTCTTTTCCCCTTCATATTTTCCATGCTCTTCTGTAGTGTGACCTTTACTGCTCATGTAATATTTTATATTAAAAACATACATTCTCACCTTGGAACTCTCAGCTCGAACTCCTCCTTTAGGCTCAAACAATATCCTATCGGCGATGTCCAGGGCCCGGTCAGTCCTGCTCTCCCCACTGCTCCACCGAATGCTGTTTATAATTCTGTGAATCTCTTCTATGTTTATAAAGTTACGTTTCAGGCTATTGAACGCATTATGTACTTTAGCACTAGTCGCATACGGGACGAGTCCAAAAAGAACTTTATCGGATGACACGTCGAACTGACTAGTTAACGCTTTAAGGAACCCAAGAAATGGAATCCAAGAACACCGTGTTTCATTGGACGAGGTATCCACAAGGATGGCAAAATCGATCTTCCCTCTGCAAATGGCACCTGGAATTAAATTATGTACTTTAAATCCTAGAAACGGCAAGAAAATGCTGTCTTCTTTGGCGATAAGCACAGTTGTCACTTTAAAACTATAGATCAATAATAATAATAATTTTCTGAAAGGAAATATTATGTGTCTAAACAAACAAATGACTACAATTGCGTTATTTCGAAAGTTTATGAACAAGCAGACAAGGCAGACAAAGGCAGACAAGGAGCAATGATAAAAGGAAGACAAGGCAGACAAAATCAGACGAGGAGGAATGATAAAAAGGAAGACAAGCGAGACAAAGGCAGACAAAGGCAGCCAAGGAGGACTGATAAAAGGGAAGACAAGCCAGACAAAGGCAGCCAAGGAGGAATGATAAAAAGGAAGACAAGCTAGGCAAAAGCAGGCAAAGGCAGACAAGGTGGAATGATAAGGCGGACACTCAGTATCCTGTACATATCTGTGTACGTTAGTTGAATAAACGTTACTAACGCGACTTCTCAGGAGTCTGTTTGACGCAAACATTTCGGCAGCCACTAAAGCAGCACTTGTTATCACTAGTGCACTCGCTGTCGAACAAACACATATCAACAGCCCGCCAACACGACGCGTTGTTGGTATTTTCCCAGGGAATTGGACAGAAGCCAGCTTTTCCTGAAAAAAAAACAAGATAAAGAACTTTAGACTGCATTTTGGGGTGATCAGTCTGTGTATTTGTATTTGTATATGTCATCCGCTCATTCCGTACTACGAGTAAGATAAAAGAAACATATAGCAGTATCATGTGAACTGGTATAACATTCGGCATAATGATATAAAAGAAAATACCTCGATGCTTGCAATTAGGACGAAGAGGTCTTGGTGTTCTTGTACCAAGTACTTCTTGTCCATTAACGTCAGCGCAGTAAGCATAAGGACCTCGGTACTGAATGTCTTCGTATTGACCGTTTGGTTTACACCGGGGTACGTATCGACCTGGTTTGTAACTCTCCACAGCTGATGTATAACTGTCCTGACACTGGGTGGGGCTAGGACCTAGTGCAAATAAACAAGCAATGGTATTTCGAAAATCTGACCTCAAGGTTCTAAGTCATTAACTACCTATGTCCGATCTAGCGCACATATACTTATAGAAACGGACCGTAATAAGGACGTTTAACCATAACCAAATATGATGACTAACGCTGAACACGATTGTGCCACCTCAGAGCACAACTCTAACCAGTTTGAGTTAGCAAGGATTGGTTGAAGAGAAGGGATGTAAAACCGGCAAGCCTATGAAAACCTTTTTAGGTCAGAAAGAGAACCAACCAACTCAGACTACATGTGACCTTGGCCAGGATCGAACCCAAGTCGCAGAAGTGTGAGACGGGCGCTATCATGACTCCCTTAGCATTCTAGCATCTCTGGTCGATAAAAGTTCGAAAAGGTCGCGAAATCAATCATAGTCATACCATAGCAGTCAGGTCTTAGTGGCCTTGGTGTGGATGTTTTCTTGATCTGTCTTCCATTCTCATTGACGCAGTAGCAGGCCATCCCGCGACACTGGAGCTCGTGATAGGTACCATCATCCCGGCATCGTGGAACGAACGCCCGCGGGTCTGAGCTCTCGATGGCTTCGGCGTAATACTTCAAACAGGTTGTGTTCTTCTTTGAGGCTTGTATTAAGCAAAAAATCAAATAAAAATATTAACAATTAATTAAATAATATAGTGTGGACCTAGGGATAATCAATAAGGAATGCTTTGTCGTAAAGGTGAGGGGATCTAAACTTGCCACCAGTGATATATCTATATATCTTATTCATATCCCAGCGAGGCCAGTTGCCCCAAAGATCGCAACATTGGAGGCTGTCAGAAATGTCTGTCGTAATGCACTGTTGCGTTCTTTTGTGTCATAAGAAAATTAACATTATTTCTCGTCATCAATCTTCCTGTGACAAACTGGGGCAACAAGCCTCGATTTGATGCCTTTATGAATAAGGTCACGTGATATTCTAATGTGGCCCTTTGTGACATCACCAATTGCTATGAATTACCCATCAGGCAAAGCATTGGCTTCTAAAACAATGAAGCTCAAATTTGCAAATATATGTTAATGCCGGTAACTTGTATATAAGCTTAATGTCTTTTTAACATCAAGTTTTAAATTTGAAAAATGCTGATGTAAATTTATTCTGGAACATTGCCAATATATAGGAAATATTAATGTTTGCCACAGGGGTGTTACATCGCGCAGAATGAATGGACATATCTCGTTAACGAGGGCTAATTTACATATGAAATGATCACTCAAGCGCGCGGGTATTTCAAAATTTTGTTCAGATTTACAGAAGAATGGGCCAAATTTGAGCGAGGTCTCCCTCATTTTATCACTTTTTTCGTTTCTCAGATTTGGAAAGTATTAAAGTATAAAAACTATTACGAAGGTTGAAGCTCGCTAAGTAGTATCTCTTTGCCGTCAAATATTGAGTAAATTTGACCAAAAACAATGGCCATTCTGCGCGATGATCTTTTTACCTTTTTTAGGACACGATGGTTCTCTTGGCAACCTCGTTCTTGTGCCAAGTTTTTGAGTACCGTCCTCATCGACACAGAAGCACAGGACGCCGTAACACTGCACTGGATTGTACGAGCCGTCAGTACGGCAAACTGGTACGAAGTGACCAGCGGTACTTAGACGAACAGCCTCCTGGTAATGCCGCTGGCAATTTGTTAACGTCCAACCTGAATATTTGAAGCAGCAAACATATCAACAACATAAGTTATTAATGTCATGCATTCATCTTTTTGCAAAAGTGTGTTTGTTAAGTTTGTAAGTAATCTTAGTTTAAACCTAATGTAGATTTTCACTATCGCGTGCTTCTCTACGCACGTAAAAGAGGAAGCGAGTAAACTCCTTTTTAAAAAGCGTAAATGAAAAGATTACGCCATTTTAAATTACGAACTTTAAACGCGACAGTGGTAAGCAGTAACACGTTTTTCTTTTTTTACAGAATTCTAGTTGATCTGGATCTTATGATCCATGGATCTTAGACAGAGACCAAATATTTCAGCTATTCTAAGTTCAAAACTCGTTAAAATCTTGTCCTTCAATTTCCAAATTCTATACGTAAATTCATTGCCTGACGAGGGTATTCCACGTTACATTTCACGCGAAAAACCGATATCACACGAATCGCGAAGCGATGAGTGCGATATAGGTTTTTCAAGTGAAACTTAACGTGGAATTCCCGAGTCTATAGTATTGGCCACTAACGAAATGAGGAAAGTACTGGGTTCTAATGATATCCACAGTGCATCATGGGTAATAGTTTGGGTAGACAGTACAGGCTGTAGAACACAAGGTTCTGAGAGAAGGAGAGCCAACTTCGGTTATGGGGTTTCTCAAGAAACTAGCCAATATTTGCTTCTTTCATATTACCAAGAGTCCAGGGAATTTATAGGAATGTTATACTATCTATTAATTGTCCTAGTTAGGTTTAGATCAATAGGACAATAATTTAGTAGGACACTGATTCAGAATTTTTCACAAAAAATCTCAAACGGAAGGAAACAGAAAGCAATCAGACCAGCGTCCTGCCATGTTGAAAATCTATCAGACATATTTATGAAATGATCGGTGATAGTCCGCTGTCTGACAACACACTGAATTCCCTGTAAGACCTTCATACTGATATATCTAGACATGCGTATTGGAAATAGTCATAAGCTTCATGAAGCTTTTTCAACCCTGAACCTGACAATAACCGGCTGGACGAAAGAAGTCACGAAATCTGCCGTAAAGTACTTAAGAACATTGAACAATCGAGCTCGCGCCTTCACCATCACCTCCCTCCCTTACGCGCACATTGCCACGCATATAATCTGCGTAATAATACTTGTTGATTGAAGTATTTCATGTGGACTATGAACATTATGAACTCCTTTAAGTTCAAAGAGTTATTTATTTGTAAGTTTCCTAGTTCGACTGTTTCTCGAACTTTCTAGGCTTTTCCTTTCTATTCTAGACTTTTCTGTGGAACATTTAGTTTTATGACGAAAGTCTCGCGTCACTGTACACGCCATGTAAGATACGGTTGATTTTGAGAGTGCGACAAGAACTGCAAAGGCCGTGTGACTATGTTATCAAGGGTTTACAAAGAGAGCTATTTGGTCCTTCGAGCCGGATTGCAAGACGGATTGCAAGTACAGGAGTAGTTTGCAAGACGACAAATCCACAAGTTGTGATAGTTTCCCAGGTATAGTTTCTGCTCCACAAGCTGGTTGAAAGACGAGTCAAAACTTCCGAGTTTTAGACAAGGAAACCATCCAAACAAGTCAAAGTCCCTGCCTATCCAGACAAGGAGTTTTTTTCTTCGTAGAGGTGAGCAAACCTATCGACATTAAAGGGGCAATGTCAACCAAACTGAACCTCATATTTTCTTTAAAACGAAATTGAAAAAATAACGTTCCGGGATAGAAAAGAAATACCTTGTGGAAGTTCAGGTATGGTTTCCAAACCATTTTAGTTGAGGATGGCAAAGATTTAAAATGATTACAAATTTTATTCTGGCAACTTGATTTCGGTCCACGGTGGACCGAAATCAAGTTGCTCTAAATTTCTCTATAATGAAGCATTTTTCATCCACTCGAATCTTTGCAATCCTTGGTAGAAATTGGCTCAGATTTTCACAAGTATTCATGGGATACATACTCTACTTGTCTGAGTAGTTATTTTTGTCTTTGGTGACGAAAGCAACATGCCCTTTTTGGTTGACACTGCCCCTTTAAAGCTCAGAAGATCTCTCGCGAAGTTGTAGTTTTGTCGCGGCCGACATCTTGTTTTCCCAGTTGCCGGTCCGTCCGAGAGGGACTGGGATCAAACTCGCACCGAGTCTCTGCGCACAATATATTCCCGCGACATAATAAAAATACCAGGGTCCCCGCACCAGTGCAAGCACCCAAGCCAACAGAATATACAAATGAGTCTAACGGCAAGTAATCCAGTGCCAGAAAGTGAAGAAATCCCAGCGCAGCCTACGCAGCGCGAGCTTCGTTGGTTTCGCAGAAAACGCAGCGAAGAGTTGAGGTTGCTAATAACTCAGCTAGAGGAGTTGTTACAAAGTAGGGGCAGCCGTACGTTAATAAAGTTTATTAATTCCGAAGTAGAGGAACTATCCAATAAACTGTTAGAGGTAAATAAATAACTAATTAGTGTTGTAAATGAGAGGGACGCGGTGATTGAGAAGAAATGGATAGGGAAAATTACTGAAGAGGTTAGTAGTGTAATGGATAAAACCTTAGAGCATTTGAATAACCGCAAAGGCGAACCGCCTTCTGAAATCCAGTCTCAATACAACGCCTCACAATCCCAGATATGCTCCATGGCAAGCAAGTCACCCTCTCAAAGAGCATTAATAGAAGCAAGAAAGGCTGCACAGAAGGCTAAAGTAGATCTAGATTTGGCCGAAAAAAGGAGATAAATCCAGTTGCAGAGCGAAGAAGAGAGAAGAAAACTTGAGAAAGAGCAGCTTCTACTTGACCAACAAAGAAGAGAGTTACAGATGAAATCTCAGATGGACCTAGATCTGCAAGAGGCACGTGCACAACACCAAATAGCTCAAGCTCAACTCGAAGCTGAGCAAGACGGTGTGAATGAAGAGCTTGAGGTTGACCGACAGCTTTCTATACAAGTTCCTGTAGAGCCAAAATGACAAGATCGACCAGTTTCTTCGCCAGTCTGTTCATGCCAACAATCAAGATAAAGACCAAGAACCAAGTTCATCGTCAGCACAACGTGAAGTCCGGCAATAAGCCGATCCCGTGGTGCAGCTGGCAAAAGCTATTCTTAAAACGCAACAGCCTCATATAAAGTCATTTGGCGGAGATATAAATACCTACCCAGCCTTCAGAGCCGCCTTCGTAAAATTAGAACACGCAGATTTATATACAGAGGACGAGCTGCTAGACATACTGCTAAATAATACTACAGGGAAGGCGGAGTCTGCACTACAAGGTGTCCTTCCTGGTAGTGGAAACTACATTAAAGCGTGGGAAATTCTGAGAGAACGATTCGGAGACCCAACAGCTATAGTACAAGCTAATGATGTCGCTTTGAAGGTACACCCACAGGTCGCAGACAGAAACGTGGACCAGCTCCGGTCTCTCTCAGACAAAGTTGGAAGGCTTGTAAGTACCTTTCAGTCACTGGATCTAAAACACGAACTTAAATCCAGCTGTTAAGTAAGAGAAGCACTATCTAAGCTTCCACCCTCGCTGAAAATCGGATGGTTCCGTTATGATAACTTGAATCCCCCAAAAAATAAACCTCGAATCATTCAGGAAATGGATTGAAACACAAGCACGCATGTGGGAACGCGCCTTTCTTGAATTGACTCAAAACAAGACACACCTACTGTCAAAAACGCCGCCAGCAAAGAGATCTTCTTTTGGCACCACTGCCAATAAAATGCAACGGGAAGCTTGTCCCTTTCACGAGGCTTCAGAGCACTCAGTCAGTGAGTGTAGGATGTTCAAGAACCTAAATACAGAGGACAAAGGAAAGCTGGTCAGAGAAAGAAGGCTGTGCTTCGGTTGTTTTGGCAAGCATTTTAAAAGGGACTGCAAGAAAGAAACCACGTGCAAGATTGACGGATGTAAACAATGGCATCATCCTCTTCTTCATGGCGTGGTGTTGAAGCGCTCAACAAGGCAGCCAAAGCAAGAGGCTACTCCAACAACTGCTCCACCCCCGCCGGTAGTTGATACCAAGACCAACACAGCGTCTGTAACAGATCAGTCATCACCAGAAGTGTTTGCAGGAAAGTTGATCACAAACAAAGCAGGTCGAATCGTGCACCAGATCGTTCCTGTAACTCTTTATGGTCCAAACGGTGAAGTTTCCACACAGGCTCTGTTGGATGGAGGATCGAACGCCACTCTCCTTCAACAAGACATGGCAGAGGAGCTGGGATTCACGGGACCTACTAGTCAGCTAATTCTGGGTGGCACGAATGTCAATGAAGTGGTTGACTCGTTTGTCATAAAAGATCTCGAAGTTTCAAGTGCTGGGAGGAGAAGAACCAAGCACAAGATCAGCAAAGTATTCACAGTACCTAAGATCAACAATCCTGATTACAGCGTTGATTGGCCGGAAGAGAAGAGGCGTTTCGACCATCTAAAGGATCTGAATCTTCCTCATATTGACACAGCAAGTATAAGGTTAATCATCGGTGTCGATGCTTACCATTTACAAGTCCCGCTTGAGAAGAGGGAAGGACCCATTGGAACACCCATAGCCGTAAGGACAAAACTGGGTTGGCTGGCATTTTCTCATTTGCCGGGAGAAGAGCAAGAATCGATTCACGTGTGTCGTATGGAAGCAGAGCCAACAATAAATCCTGAAGATAACCTGGATGTTCGTCAGCAGCTGAAACAGTGGATAGACATGGAAACTGTTCCCGTCCCTGCAAGCACAGATCCTCATGATCTCGAAGCTTTAATTGACACCAAACCACATTCTCTTACACAGACCCAACCTTAACTCTCCATTTGATGTAGTACATGATCAGGAGATAAATTCAAGGAAGAAGTACAGACAAGCACAAGTACTCGCTAACAACTTTTGGAATCGATGGTTGAAAGAATACTTTCCAACTCTCACAAGAAGGAACAAGTGGTATGATGAAGCAAGAAACATGAAAGAAGGAGACTTGGTACTTCTTGTCAATCCAAATACCACCAGAGGTATGTGGCCAATTGGTCGCATAGTACACACCTATCCTGGTCAAGACGGGAGTGTCAGATCGGTTGAAGTATCGATAAAATCAGTAAAATACATCCGTCCAGTCTCCAAGCTGTGCTTACTGGAAGAGGCTGACCCCTGAGTAAACTTGAACATACCCTTCAAAAAGGGGAAGTCAAGTTGTGGGGGAGTGTTAACCCTTTCCCTACTGGACATGTTTGGCTCAGTTGGTGAAATCCTGAGTGCTAACTCAACCCTCCCCCCTCAGTTCAAGTTTGGCTAGCCCGGGTCATTTAAATACTGCTAACTTTTTAAGCCGAGGGCTCAAACATTTCCCACAATGCCATTTGGGAGAATTCTGTTCACTCGTTGACGGTAGGTATGGCTGCTTCGGTAGGGTTTCTAATGAAATGAGCTCTAATTTTGGATAAATATGCCACTGTCAGAGAGCTTGAAGACATCATTAAGTCTGAGGATGGCTGAAAAGTACTTGGTTTGCTTCTAGTAGGCTTTGTGAGGGGATTTCACAGGGTTTTTCCGTTGTGTTTGTGCTTTCAGACACTGGTAAAAAATCTTCAATGAAATCCTTGGAATCCTGCAGTTGGCAGTCTTTTACCCCTGCTCAACCTATTAGGATGTGTTTTTGTCACTTTAAAGCAACGGCTTGAGTCCAAATCACCGCTCCTGGTTGTAGGGGTAAAAGACTTATAAAAAAACCCTACCGGAGTCCCAGAGGGGGGAACCCCTTGTGGAATTTTTGTCCATTACCCAGCATGCAATTGGAGGTGGAAACGGGTAAATGTGGTCGAGTGAAATGCAGTGTAAACATCGGCGTGGTTCACAGTCGTTTGGTGCGTTTGGTGCAAACAAACCTGCTGGTTGGAAAGATTAAACAAGGTACTGTAACGACTGAGTGGTGATTTTGTATTTGCTTTTGATTTCAAGTGCGAATGGGAAGGTTTTTTTGAGCCGATTTTCAGCTACTCAAAATTCGCGAAAATCGAAGAAACGAACAACGATGTCCAAAACAAATGCGTTTTTCTCCAAAGTGGGAGAGTCAAGCGATCCCTGTTATAGCTCTGACTTTGAAGTCATTCATTCCTTGAAATAATATCACAACATCGTATTTCCAGCATGTCTAGGTTTGATGCAATAATTTTCTCCAGGTACATGCTTCATATTGGGCGGTTACGGGCGGCACAGGAGGGAAAGGGTTAATTGAAGTATTTCATGGACTATGAACATTATGAACTCCTTTAAGTTCAAAGAGTTATTTATTTGTAAGTTTCCTAGTTCGACTGTTTCTCGAACTTTCTAGGCTTTTCCTTTCTATTCTAGACTTTTCTGTGGAACATTTAGTTTTATGACGAAAGTCTCGCGTCACTGTACACGCCATGTAAGATACGGTCGATTTTGAACCTGACAATAACCGGCTGGACGAACATTGAACAATCGGGCTCGCGCCTTCACCATCACCTCCCTCCCTTACGCGCACATTGCTACGCATATAATCTGCGTAATAATACTAGTTTTACTCGTCTCAAGTGCCGTACCGATAGATATAAGCAAAGTTTTTCCCGGTTATAGCCTTTATTAATGTGTAGATAGTATATTATATTATTAGGACAGTATCAATACGTACATATTTATACTATTCATCATTTTGATTATGATCAATATTTTACTATATTACTATAATTATTATGTTTCACTGTATATTTAACAATTATTCACCGAAGTGGAGGTGAATAGTGGTGGATATTTACCGAGCCGCTTCGGCGAATAATTGTTTTAGTATATACCACACCAGTGAATTATTGCCAGCACGAAATAGTTATTTTCTGTCAGAAAGTTCAAGAATGCATTTCCAAGTAAGAGGTAAATAGACGCCTACTTCGCGCGAGAGATCGAGATCTGGAACTAAAACGGCGCGAGAAAAGTCACATGACAACATCAGGTGATCAAAGAATCACAAATGTCAATGTGTCTCGTGTGTTCAATCAATCCAGCGTGGATCTCAAGGTTAAAATCACTGTTTTGTCCCAATATCTAGTATCTTTACGGATGGACCAAAAAGGGGAAGTTCAGTTCCTCATTCTTCACAGGTTTTGCTGGCTGTTGCTACCTGGAAGTTTAAATTGAAGTTTAAATTGCAGTTGTGAAACGTGCCGCCAGGAACCAAGCCATGAACAAGATGCTGGCCATCAAAGGACAAATTTCCAACTGTGGCTGTAATCGATGCTGCTGGTGGTATTTGAGTGGAGTCGTTTGAGGAACCACAACACTTTGGTGATCAGTATGGGAACCAGAATCGAAGAAGTTGGCAAGCTCGTGGGACATGTTTTTGAACTGCTGAAACGTCGGGGTGTCACAGTAACTCTCGATATTTGCTTCGCTCTGGTGACCGGTAATTGCCTTAATAAGTCGACTTTCGATGTTTGCATCAGACAAAACTGTTACTGTAGTCGCTCTGATGGAATGATTTGTTAAGTTCGGCTTTATTCCAGCTCTTGAAGTCATGCCGCGTAACATATTTTCGAGCGTATTGTGGCCGAGAGGACTCGAGCCAAACCAAACTGAATCATTCACAGGATTGAAAGATTTGCTGGTACTTCTTGGTCTTTGAAAGAGACTGCTGCATTCAGGATTCAGGTGGGAAAGATATTTATCGATTAGTTGGACTTGGCAGCGTTTGGAGCCAGATCTCTCAAATATTTTCCCATTAGAGGCGTCTTCTTTGTCTTCTAGACCTCCTAGGCTCTCTGCTCATTTCAATATATTTTTCACCATTCGGCGCTTTTCTCAAAACAAGCATGTTTTTCTTCATCATCTGCTGGTTTTCTCTTCCTCTCTTGCCGAGAAACAAAGACATGGAAAACCATGCCGTTTGCTGTAATTTGTGTGGCTGGAGTGTGTCAATCTCGACGTTGTTTGTGTACAGTTGGAGCAATATTGCCATTCCTGGTGAGGGTTTTCAAAAAATTACTGAGAGTTTTATTGGCTTCGGTAAACTGGCTGTCTCCAACAATGGAAAAAGGTTTACTTAGTGGATGACTTCTTAAGTAACGATCCAACGCTGCACGAATCGAGGTAAGCGATGTCTTGTTGTAAACATTCCCGTCGCGTTTTCTTGCCGACAAATAAAACTTTTGAAGAGACTTATTTAGTTGTGTCGTTGACATTTCTTCAAAAGGAGTTGTAAAATCTTGTTGTAGTTGGAACCATTCTGCAAAACATTTCAAAACTAACTTTCAACGCAACATTTGTAAACAACATTTTGTAAATGTTTTCTTTAGTAAAGTTGTGGGAAAATGTAAAAACCTACCTGTGAACACGGCTAAACCGAATTTCGTTGCTTTTTTGTGTTCGTGGGTACAGCTGCCAAAATTTCTTCCTCCGTGACGGCAGCAAACCGGGAAGCCATTTTGTCTCCAAGCTACAAATCAGTGAATATGATATCATATTCATTGTTTGAGTAGCCAATCAGAGCGCACGAAAAGTTATATTCACTGGTGTGGTATATACTAAATCCTGTTATTTCTGATACTGTAACCCAGTCCCACGATATATTTATTGTAACTGTGTATTCTTTCTAGCTTTCGTAAACATACTGTATTTCACATCAGTGCGAGAATATGTAAATAAACCATCCTTATTGTTATATTATTACAATAACGGGTTCGTTGTTCGGGGTTGATAGTGTCGCAGTTGTCGTTAAAGGATTATCATGACATTGTGCGCTGCACCACTTGGAAATCCTGCCGACGAGGATCTAGTATGTCTCATGCTATTGAAGCCAACTAAGGAATTGGTCTTGAATTTTTAGATAGAGCAAAAACTTTAGTATCCCGTCACTTCTTCCCTCAAGACGCCATGATATTTACGAACATGTCTACCCAAACCATTGCACTGCACGCGCATATCACTGGAACCCAGGCCTTTCCTCGTTTTGGTCATGGCTAATTGCTGTGTTATGCAATTTCGTATATGAGTCTTTCGGTACCAGATAAATTAATACGAATTCTCCACCTACCTAATGGAGCACAGTTGGGCTCCATGAACCTCGATTTCGTGGTCCCTTGTATCTCTACTCCATATCTGTCTACACAGAAACAGACAGACCCAAAGCACTGAACGGAGTCAAAATTACCATCTCCTCGGCATCGAGGGATGAAGCGACCTGGCAAGAGCTGCTGTAGGGAGAGCATGTGAAGTCTTTGGCATGGCGTCAGCTTGGTAACTGATGACGTAATCAATAAACAATTAGGTTAAAACAGATTGGTTAAAGGTACAAAGCAAATAGGAAAATAACTTGAGGGTAGAATTAAAGAGGTAAAGGTAGTTATTTATTTCCGGATTGAGAATTATCAGTAATAACTATTTTAGCTAACATACCCCTATCACCACAGCCTGGCCAGCCTAGTAATAACAATGGTAGCTAACATACCCCTAACACCACAGTCTGACCAGCCTAGCAATAACTATTGTAGCTGACATATCCCTATCACCACAGCCTGGCCAGCCTAGTAATAACTATGGCAGTTAGTATACACCTAAACCACAGTCTGACCAGCCTAGCAATAACTATTGTAGCTAACATATCCCTATCACCACAGCCTGGCCAGCCTAGTAATAACTATGGCAGTTAGTATACACCTAAACCACAGTCTGACCAGCCTAGCAATAACTATTGTAGCTAACATACCCCATCACCACAGTCTGACCAGCCTAGCAATAACTATTGTAGCTAACATATCCCTATCACCACAGCCTGGCCAGCCTAGTAATAACTATGGCAGTTAGTATACACCTAAACCACAGTCTGACCAGCCTAGCAATAACTATTGTAGCTAACATATCCCTATCACCACAGCCTGGCCAGCCTAGTAATAACTATGGCAGTTAGTATACACCTAAACCACAGTCTGACCAGCCTAGCAATAACTATTGTAGCTAACATACCCCTATCACCACAGCCTGGCCAGCCTAGTAATAACTATGGTAGCTAACATACCTCTAACACCACAGTCTGACCAGCCTAGCAATAACTATTGTAACACCACAGTCTGACCAGCCTAGCAATAACTATTGTAACACCACAGTCTGACCAGCCTAGCAATAACTATTGTAGCTAACATACCCCTAACACCACAGCCTGGCCAGCCTAGTAATAACTATGGTAGCTAACATACCCCTAACACCACAGTCTGGCCAGCCTCGTTTCCTTGTCCCCGGTAGTTCCTTGCCGTCCTCGTCAGAACACCAACAGAACCAGCCTCGATCACATTGCACCAACTCGTACGTACCATCCGATCGACAGCGGGGAATCCATCGACTGAGCACATGACGTTGAATAGCAAGCTCATGTTGACGTTGGCATGGTGATAGCATGCGACCTGGAATTGATGTTTTAGGGGATTTAAAACAATTTAAAGCCAAAAGAGGACGGTAAAACAGAGATAATTAGGTTTTACCTGCGGCAAGACATTTCGGGGTTTGCGGCAGGGGAGTTGCAGTTCCCGCAGTCTCTTTCCCATTTTCATCTACACAATAGCAATCTGCTGCACGACACTGCATCGGGTCGTAGCCTGCGTCAGGTTGGCAAAGAGGTGCGCATGCGTCCAAAGTGCCATTCAAGTGGGCTGTCTTGTATCCAGTGTGACATGACGTCATGCTTACTCCTAAATATCGACACAAAATAATTGGATATGCAGCCAATAGTAGCAACTTACCCCATCCGTAATCTCCTAATATGGTATATCGATCCTAATACGTTTGGACCAATCAGAGTACCAACTAACTAGGCTCTGCATTTATACGAAAGCAAACGGGTTCATTGACGGAAGGGGTAAGGCTTCATGTTCAGTATAGCACACCACGATCATTCCCCATAATTAAACTAGTCCACTTCCAAAGTACAAAATTGACCATTGTAGTCCAGGGCCGGGTTGTTCAAAGCCCGATTAGTGTTAATCCTGGATTAACTCTGCACAGAACCTATTGGTTGTCATGGAAATTAACCCTGGATTAGCACTAATCGGGCTTTGAACAACCCAGCCCAGGTGTATTTAGAGTCGTTATAAAATGATTTGGGGTCGAAAATGGTTAGTTTTTTTTTTATTTGGGGGTTAGGTTTGCATTGAATCGTGGCGTGCCCATAACATGAAGTCTCTGCGCCTACGGCAGCCTGCTGGAAATGTCTCGTAAATAGTCGTTAAATGTCAGTAAAACGGTTACAATTAATAGCTGACTCTTGAAAGTTTTTTTATTTTATTTGGGGGTTAGGTTTGCATCGAATCGTGGCGTGCCCATAACATGAAGTCTCTGCGCTGACGGGAGCCTGCTGGAAATGTCTCGTAAATAGTCGTTAAATGTCAGTAAAACGGTTACAATTAATAGCTGACTCTTGAAAGTCGTTTTCTTGCCCGATTACTTCTAAATCGTAAAACAATTTAGTACAGATCAAGGATAACCTTATTGTGTAATTTCATTTATCTAACCTGCGCTGGCACATGCTGGCCAACCAAACGCTCTTGTGCCCGGGTTCTCGCGTCCTTCTTTGTCCACGCACCAGCAGTAGCGGCCTGGGTTACACTGTACGTCGGCGTAGCTACCGTCAGGCATACATCGAGGAATAAACGACCCAAGAGGGTATTTACTGCGTACATTGCGGTATTGTTGCTGACACTTGGTGAGGCGGTTAGCTATAAGATTGGTTTATAGAACAGAACGTTTAGTTTGATTTTGAATATTGTCGCAAGGGAAATGAAGAGTTAAATATAGAACTTTATGATTTGTGATTTATTCTGTTTTACAACGGAGAACCTCAAGGTGGACGGTGGACGGAGAACTTCAACAGCCCCTCTATGGAGGTCTCCGAGGGCCTACGATGTATCGTCCTTATCCGAGAAGAGGTGAAGGTCTAACCATTTGCAGTTGGATCATTCAGTTATTTTAAGATCCTGAGTGTTGGTCCGTCCGTGGTTTGAACCTCCTTACAAGTAAGAAAATGCAGCGAAAAAATAAACACCAGAGTATGATTTCAGCCATTCTCCACGTGTACACACTAAGACAAAATATGTCCAGAGTATGATGTGAAATGTTACACAATTATTTGTAACAACCTACATACCAATGTCTTCACATTTAGGTGGCAGTAGACCCGGTCTCCTTGTGCCCACAATCTCGACACCATACATATTGACACAGAAACACAGAGAACTGTGACACTGGATCGATTCATATCCTCCATCAGGTCGACAGCGAGGTACGTATCGGCCATATATATAACCCTTCAACGTCACACGATATTCCCTCTGACACTTTGTTATATTTTTGGGAGGAGGATCAGCACCAACTGTTAAAATAGGGAAATTATATTTAAATATACTTGCCGGTATATACATGTATCATTAGGTATCAATATAGGTGATGTATAGCCTTATCACACTTACTGCTACATACAATGTATATATATGTATCATATATATGTATCAATATAGGCGATGTGTGACCTAACCACACTTGCTGGTATATACATGTATCGCTGTGTATCAATACAGGTGATGTGCAGCCTTACCACACTTCCTGGTACATATATGTATCACTATGTATCAATACAGGTGATGTGTAGCATTATCACACTTGCTGGTACATATATGTATCACTATGTATCAATACAGGTGATGTGTAGCCTTACCACACTTCCTGGTACATATATGTATCACTATGTATCAATACAGGTGATGTGTAGCATTACCACACTTGCTGGTACATATATGTATCACTATGTATCAATACAGGTGATGTGTAGCCTTACCACACTTGCTGGTACATACAATGTATCAATACAGGTGATGTGTAGCCTTTCCACACTTGCTGGTACATACAATGTATCACTATGTATCAATATAGGCCATGGGTGACCTAACCACACTTGCTGGTATATAAATGTATCGCTATGTATCAATACAGGTGATGTGTAGCCTTACCACACTGAGGCCATCCTCTTGTCCGCGTAGCCGTTATTTCCCTTCCTAATCGATCCACGCACCAACACCAGTACCACCCATCAGTGCACTGTACCTGCGCATATCGACCGTCAGGTTTACAATGAGGAACAAAGTGGTTGATGGCAAAATTCATCATAGCTGTACGGTATTCCACCAAGCACTCAGAACTTCGCGGACCTACAATATTATTGATAATGTTATATGTATTTATTTTTCGTTTGGAAATAATGGATGTTGGCCATAAATCTATCTCAGATGAAGGTCAGAGAATCAGCCTTCAATTGCTCATCCTTAGTGAGAATATTGCTCCACATGCCAACGATATGGTGGTCGGTGGCAGTCATAACAAAGCATGATAAAGCATCATGACAAAGCATCAAACCTGTAATAACACTACTTAGCTTTTAACAGCGTTCGTACTTGGTGATCACATACATTAATTGACAAGCGGCGAAACAAAGTCTGAAATGTTGCATGTCATACAGTGATGTCACAAAATATATCCAATGCACTGTTATGACATCCATGAGTTGAAATTATTGTGGGCTCACAACTCAAAAATATAGTACATTTTAATTATCAATAGGTAACCCTCGAATAGCATTCTATTGTTCCAAAACAAATTGTATATGTTAAGGCTAAGAGCAATAATTTTAGTCAGTTCTTATATCTATTCCGGCATTGAAGGTCTCGAGAAGTACAGTAGTTTCCTAAGTTTATTCACCTATCCTACCTTTTTCCCGTCGAGAGCAGTCAGGTTTATCAGGTAGATTCAATCTCGTTCCCTGGATCTCTGCTCCATTTCTATGCACACAGTAACAGAACGACTCGTGGCACTGCGTCGGGTCAAAACTGCCATCGGACATGCAGCGAGGAATAAAGCGACCAGGGACAAAGTTCCTGAGGTTTGACTTCCTTTGACGTTGACAAGTTGTCATTGATCCACCTAAAACGAAAGTATCACTCAGAATGAACTCAGTAGAATGTCATGCAGCCAGCACGCGACACGCTGAAAACAAATCTGCACGCAGTAACATCAGAAAGAGAATAGTTTACCATTTACACCGAAATTGCAGTATTTGTTGGTTAGAAGGAAAGCGTAAAATCTTATTAAGGTTTGCCCTATTCTAAATTTGCTAAATACACGAACTAAACATATTTAGCTATCAACTGGGTGAAAGGATTGCAAAACCCGTGTTGTAAGCAGTCATAAAAATGTTAGGCCAAAATAAGACAAACATGAGATAACACGGCAAACCTTGTCTCCGACAGCTAGTGATGCCAAAAGGAGTTACAGTTAATCATTTTTCTGTATCTTCACCAATATGGGATTAAATCTAAAGGACTTGATAGTTTAAAACATTTCACCATGATAAATAATGGTAATAGAACTGAGTGGAGTGCAATTTGGTCTGAAATCATACGAGTGATTACAAAATTGCGCGACCGCGAAGCGGGAGTGCAATTTGTAATCAAGAGTATGATTTCAGACCAAAATTGCACTCACTCAGTTCTATTACCACTTAATTATATTCATTTTGAAATCTTAACGAACGATAAACGTTCGTAAATTTGTTTTTTTTACAACAACAAACTAGAAAAGTCAAGCGGGTAGAGCTTTGAAGAAGGCAATTAAAATCTAAGAGCGTGCGCGAGCGATCACGCAATCCCTACGCTGTGAAATGGCTTCTTAGATTCTGCTTTTTGATTGGTTCAGCAAAAGGATGCAATAACAGACACAAAATGATGCAATTTAGGCTGAAATCACTACTGCTTTTAACCAATCAAATTGCAGGAAACACCAATGATTTCAAAATGAATATAATTATGAAATTAATGGTTCCACCGCTTAGCGATCATGATGTCATGCCACTATGGACCGAAAATGGCACGATGGGTTACATTTCTTTGAATTCAAACCGACCGTTTTCCCATATAAATGGTTGACAGAATGCATGTATCATGATCAAATTAATTTAATGAAGTACTAACCTTGCACACTGCAAATCGGTTTTCCTCGTGTCTTTGAGTCCGGAATCTCACGGCCAAACTCATCGACGCACCAGCAGTAACCACTTGAGTAATGACATTGCATGGGCTGGTATTTACCGTACATTATACAGGTGGCGACATAGCGACCAGGTATACTACGGTAACTCATGGCGTTCATCCGCTCCTGCAAACAAGCTAATAATGGAAAGGAAATAATTCGAATACCTACTTTTTTTTTTTTAATTGACAGGAAGCAACGATAGCAAGAAAAGGTATCGTAAAATGTATTAAATTTAGATTGTTTATTCCTAAAATTACAAAAATCAAGAAGGAGCCAATCGATTTTATCTTTTCAAAAAGTAACAATTTTCAACTTTGTGTAACAATTTGGAATTGCAGGTCGAAACACGAAGTAAACGCTTTGCAAAATGCTTTGTTTCTCTATGACAAACCACTAAGACATAAACAAGGCCTAGTACAGTCCAAACGCTGACATATGAATTAAAATATCCTATTCCTTACCAGGAATGTCGCATTGTGGTTTTCCTCTGTTCCTTGTGCCGAGTGTTTCCACACCACGATTATTAACACACCAGCATTCTCCTGTAGAGGCGTGACACTGTATCTGGTCATAGCCACCGTCCCTGTTGCACTGTGGAATGAAGTTACCAAGATTCTTCTTCTGTTTCTGCCGCTCGCTCTGGCACGTGGTTAGATAATGTTCTGGAGGAGAAAAACGAAGACGTTTTTTTCAACCAACTAAGAAGAGCTTGGAATGCTATAGCACCTCTGACATATAAGCTAAACTACAGCACACCATGGAAACTTGATCAGTAAAAGTTCACAGAAAAAGAGCGAAATTAGTGCACCTCTTTATCTTTCATTGCAATACATGTTTTGGTAATACCTGTTTAGGAACAGTAAAAACAAGACCAGCAATTCCTATCTAACCATGTTACCTATAACTCAGTTACCTACCTGAGCGAGTGCAGTTAGGTTTACCCATGACTCCTGTCCCTACCAATTGATTACCGTACTCATCAACACACCAGCAGTGTGTTCCCCAGGCATAGCTGCACTGGATCTCCTTGTAGTTGCCATCATACTGACATGATGGGTAGTACGCGTCCGCTATCGATAAAGCCATCATCCATATGTAGTCCTGGTCACATAAACTAAGCTGACCTTTAGTGAAACATATTAATAGTGTGTTAAAGGCCACAATCAGAGCAGTGGCGGAGGGGGGGGGGGGGGGGGGGGGGGGGAGCGAGGGGTGGGGGGGGGGGAGTTGCCATCTCTGCCCAGTCAAATATCTACCTTGTCTGTCCGAATTTAATATATTACTAAAAAAGGAGGAACTGGAGTTCTTAGTAGAATGAAACACGTTACCCATAACACGCAAGAACACCTTTAATAAATACTGTAATCCTACAGAGTTTATTTTTCAGCACGGCACTACTAAATTACGACGCGTTAGACCATACTGTTACAAGTCATAACCATACTGTTACACATCATAACCAAACTGTTACACGTCATAACCATACTGTTATATTATACATCATAACCATACTGTTACACGTCATAACCATACTGTTATACATCATAACCATACTGTTATACATCATAACCATACTGTTACACATCATAACCATACTGTTATACATCATAACCATACTGTTATACATCATAACCATACTGTTACATGTCTTACCATACTTCGCCTCTCACCTCTGTGGCCCAGGTTCGATCCCCGGACGTGGCGCCATACGTTAGTTGAGTTTGTAGTTGCCCAAGGAGTTTTCTCCTGGTTCTCCGATTTTCCTCCCTCCACAAAACCAACACTCTAAATTCCAATTCGATCTGTGAATTAGCCGGGTCCTGACTTTGATCAGCCTTTTATGGTTGTTTCAGGTCCCATTAGAATTTTTTTTTTTTTCAGTTACACGTCATTGCCATACTGTTACACGTCATAACTATACTGTTACACGTCATAATCCTTCATTAAGGTATTGGAATGGTATTCCTATAGCTAACAGAAGTAGTAACCTAATTAACCGATTTCAGGTACTGACTTCAGCAATTAATTTAGTTACTTTTAGCTTCGATTTGAAGAGCTATCAGAGCTGTTTCGTTTTTAGAGGTTTCTATTTTCATTTTAACATTCATAATGTTTTCAATACTATTTTCTGATCGTTCGTTCTGTAATTTATTCTTCCAAACAAGCCTCTCCTTCTGGTCCCAGGAACCTCTTCGCATAATTTGGGTATCCTTTAAAAAAGAACCAGATCAACAGAGACACAATATCTGGCAAAAGACGACAATACATCTCCGGCGTTACAACATGAATTACAACCAGAAAGAAATGGTTTGCAGTTAGTCTTGTCAACATTGCAATAAATACCTGATGCATCACAGTACGTCCTTCCCTTCCTCCTCGTGTTTCGAAGCTCCCTTCCCACCTCATCTACACACCAGCAGTATCCTGTTGACTCGTGACATTGCATGGAGACATAAGCATCATCTGCCGTACATCTGGGAACGAAGCGGCCAGGGGGAGCCACTCCGAGTACACCAAGGGCACGTTCACGCTCGCGCTGGCACGTCGATAATCCGGCTATAATAAAGAGAACAATAAGTTCATACATCACGGTACAATCCTTGCAGTTCATTGAAGGTACGATTTTCTAGCGAGCGTGACTTTAAGATCTTATGGATTTTACAGAATATTCGGATTTGGTAAGGGGAAACGTTTTCCTTATTGGTAAGATCGCCATCCTCGAATACCCAGGGGCAGCGAGAGACGGGGAAAACGTTTGAAGGAGAAGGAAAACATAGAGAGAAGAAAGGAACAAAAGTTCCCGGAGATATTCTCTGTTACAACCAGTTCTAAGATACCTTAACTATACGTGACGTCAGGTAAAAACACTAGCACCCAACATGGCAATTTGCTAATTATAATGCAGATAAACACCAGTCAGCGGGCTGCCATTGAAGTACCCTGTGACCAGAGTTCCACACCAGAAGTTATAATGATTCCCTGCTAGTAGAGATCTCTCTCACTTTGTCGTCGGCCGCTGTCCCCGTAGATGTAAGATGTTTAAAGTCTTTATGAAACCAAATTTTGCATCTTTATTTTATTACAGAATAATAAAGTTCATTCTTTTCTTATTATCAAGAGTATATTTATTTTTCAGTTCTGCCTTCGGAAAGGACTCTTTTTCGCCATTCAAATTGACTACTTTATGCTAAAAGCTGTCCGGGGGCTGGAACCAAATCTCCCATTACAATGACGTCACTGTGAGGATTTCTAAAGTGACAATTTCTAAATATGAGCATTTCTACAAAAAATACAATATAATAAAGCACAAACAATTCAATACAAAAAAATGAAATTCAGTAGAACGCAACACAATACTTAACAAATAAAAGATGGTTCTCCTTGTTCTATAAAAAAAATATTGCACGCTCGAGGTCTTGAAAAACTGCAGATGCACGAGCAGAACGCGGGTACATTTAGCAGCATTTCAAGACCTCGAAAGTACATTATTTTGTGATAGAACAAGGAGAACCATCTGTTATTTGTTTTATAATATAAACTTCAATCTAGACGAAGGAAAGTAAGCTATCTAATTTTAAGAACCCAAATAAAAAAATCTACTAAGCAAATAAACTGACTACAGCGAAAACTCCATTTTACTGTACTCGACTTGTTTACAACATTTCTCGTCGCTGATTGGTTCAATTCTGACAGCTTGACATTGACGATCTGAAAACTCGTTTCTTATTGGATGAAATAACCTGATATAAAAAGAACATGTCGATTGAAAAAGTGAAAGACAGAAATTGCAAGACTGCCGGCCGCAAACGGGCTCTAAAATTGTCAACTGATCAAAACTGTTGCAGGAAACACAAAGTGCTTTCTTTTTACAATGTATGGCCAGCACAGGAGAAGTTAATCTGCACATTGTGATAGTGTTGAAAATGCCTGATGGAAAAACATTCATAGGGAAAGCGTTTATAATATAGCGAATTCTGAGACTGAGTTATGTGAGTTGAGGTTCCCGACTATATTTTCTACAACAACTGCATCGTTGTCAGACACTGGCTATTTATTCTGTGGTCTGAGAAAGGATATTTTCATTATCCCAAGGAACAGTGTTTAACTCAGTGCTGGTCTGATGGCAGTGAGTTGCGTAGCTTTTGAGGCTCAGTTCGACTATACGGCTTTCGTTATTCTGGGTTCTTTGCAAGTTTTATCGTCCGTTTTTCATTCACGAACATTCAGGATCCTCTTAAACGAATTTCTACAGGAAACCAGAGAAACCCTATATTGTATTATTTGCCATTCACTGTTTTGGCTTCAGCATAAAAGTACGTATACAGGAGTATTAAAGTTATCGCCGAGTTCTTGGTAAGTCATTTCTTGTAGTTGTGTTGTATCAAACTGTGAATGAGTAACACTGAATATTAGAACTTCAATGTCCATTGTATTTTGGCGTAGGATAAAGTTAAATACGGGAAGAAAACCAAGGCCACCATGCAGCCACAATATCTTCCACCTCCTCGCTTATTTTTAGCTTTCTCTGAAACTTTGTCGCTGGAGTCCGCCATGTTTGTAACAGTGACGTCATGCAGCTCATTTGGCCGCGCGGCAAACCGGACAGTAGTCAATAGAGAGCTTCCCGAAGGCGGAACTAAAAAATAAATATACTCTCGATAATCAGAAAAGAATGAACTTTATTATTCTGCAATAAAAAAATTATGGTTTCATAAACACTTTAAAGAGCAGACTTACAACAAATTGTGGGAATTTGTGAAATAATATATAATCTACATAAAAGAAATCCATCAAAATCAGAGTTGCACAAAACCAAGTTCTAAATGGTATTTCCAAAACTTGCCATATAGTTCGCAGACGGTTCTTCCTCGTGTTCGTGTTGCCGGCTGCTCGTTACCGTCCTTATCCACACACCAACAGAATCCCGTGGAGCTGTGACACTGCACGGGGTCGTATTCACCACTTGGTTTACACTTGGGTACAAACCGACCTGGTGCAGCCACTCCACTCCAGCCGATGGCGATCTGACGCTCCTTTTGACAAATGGTAAGTCCAGCTGGAAAGAGGATCGACGAGATGAGTAAGTTATCAAACAAATCAGTAAAATATAACAGCAATTACATTGGAACGAGAAAAAGATGAATCAGTTTTTCATGTTGCCACATGCAAACAAAATGGATTGGAGTATGAAAGGAAAGAAAAAAACTGTCAAAAGATGTCAAAAGACGCAAGATTCATTGGGCCTACATTTTGGAAGCTAAACGAAATGCATGATTAAAAATATTTGAACGGAATAGGAAAGACATTAATAAATGACTTGTAACTTTTATAAAAAGTTCGCCATTTGATCGAATGGGAATCAACATAATATTTTGTATAATATAGGTGCTACCGGGTGTACACAGATAACTACAGTTTGTTGCAAAGAAGAGTATAATACTATTGACTTACCAAGTGTTCCACACTCAGGAGTGTCCTTTGATCTTGTCCTCGGTATTTCCTGACCGTTCTTGTCAACACACCAGCAGTACGGAGATCCTGCCAGACACTGAACTGCTCGATATCCTCCTAACCTATCACAAACTGGAACAAACTCACCGCCTACAGGTCCAGCACGACGGAATTCCTGTCTTCGGGCTTGACAACTGGTGACATAATCTAACAAAAGCGTAGGTAATTTTAAAAATGCAGCAGAAATCTATTTTTCTATCTTAGGATTTCGGTTATCACTCGCTTAGGATTTTGTGAACCAATAATCGTAATGACTAACGAAGGCAAGTTTGCCTTTTATTATTATAATCAGCCGTCTGTGCACACAGCAAACACAGGAGCAAAACTCAGCGTCGCTGTTTTCATTTTTGTAATCTATCAAAAACAGCATTATTGGCTATTTGTATTAGCAGAGAAACATTAGTAATGTTAGAACCTTTTCCAAGGATCAGAGCTACAATAAAGGTAATATTGCTATGTCATACAGTCAACATTCTCATCTACCTGCGATTCCTCCTGGACAATTTAGATTCTCTCTCGTTCTCGTTCTATAAACCTCGTTGCCATTTAGATCAACGCACCAACACTGGCCGTTAAAACACTGGCGTCGTTTGTAGCTACCATCCCTGTTGCATTCTGGGACAACACGACTCATCCATGGCAACGACCGATAGCGCTGCTGTTGGCATAGCGACAGCTTGGTAACTAAAATGGGAGGAAACATGAAGGGTACTTTTAAAACAACGAGAATTATCCTGTATCAAACTACAACCTGAAAATGTAAATGTACACTAACCAAACACAAAGCAATGAATAACAATGATATTGTTCCACAAAATGTTTTATCACCTACTGTAGTGTTTTAGCTCGCTAAGCATGCTGGATATTATGGACCATAGGCGAGTAAGCGGCGGCCATATTGGATCTAGTTCATGAGTATTAAATGTGTTGTTGAGTTGAATCTGATTATTAAGTATACTGGTATCGGTCAGGGACATAACACTGGCGACGAGAAAGTAGAAAGAACCAAGAATATCTGCACTGAAGTTAATTCGAGCTGGAGATGGAGAAAAACGCGCTACCAAAATTTGATTGCTTTTCCGAACCAGCGAGTCTAGGACCAAGGTGGACAAGATGGTTGAATTCTTTCGAGCTGTACGCCGATGAGAAAGGGCTTATCATCGGCGAAGAAACAGCTGCTACAGTCAAACAAAGACGGATAGCATTATTACTACACCTGGCCGGACCAGATGTGCAATAAATATTCACAACACTGCCCGGAACTGGAGTCGCTACAGACTACAAAGGAACAGTTGACGCGCTGAACGGATATTTCGTACATCAGGTAAACTCAGCGTTCGCTTGACAGACCTTCCACCAAGTCACACAAAAATCAGGTGAGACCGTTCAACAATTTGTTACACGCTTGAAGAAAGCAGCTAAGGATTGTGATTTTGGAGGAGACACTGATACTCAAATTAGAGATGCTGTGTTAAACAAGTGCACTTCGAATTACATGAAACGTAAATTACTTGAAGAAGGCCAAGCTCTGAACCTGAAACGCACATTAGAGGTCGCAGAACAATGTGAAAAATTGAAACCCAATTAGCTGCACTTTCCGTGAAAGGGAATGGATTAGAATCTGTTAACAGTGTGATTGAGAAGGGTGCAAAAGCTCCAAAATACGGCAAATCGAGCAGAAACACACATGGGAAACCCCAAAGCAAGGACAAAACTTGTTATAGATGTGGATTAAGAGGTCATTTTGGTCGTGACCCAGTGTCCTGCGAAAGGCAAAACGTGCAGGAAGTGTCGGGGAAAAGATCATTTTGAAAACGTTTGTCAAACAAAACCGCATGCAAACCAGATAGAAGAGCAACCTAGGGATCCCCAGTGTGATTATGCATTTGCTGTGACAGAGGGAAACGACTCAAATATGCTTGCTGTGTGTGTAGGAGGGGTAAATTTAAAGATGTTAGTGGACAACGAAGGCAATAGTAATATTATTGATGAGGACACACTAAAGGCAAAAAGGGTGAGTCACAGGCTGCCCCTGCTGACAAAAAACTGTACACACATGCATCAAATCAACCATTAACAACCAAGGGAACTTTCAAGTGCACAGTTAGTGTTGGCAACAAGTCTATGAAAGCTGATTTTCTAGTCATTAAGGGTAGAGGCATGTCATTGCTCGGAAAGACTACCGCAACCGAGTTAGGAGTGTTGAGGATTGGCATTGATGTTGCTATGGTAAGTACTGTTTCCAATAACTTGAGGCAGAACTACCCAGAAGTATTTAAGGGGTTTGGTAAACTGAATACCAAGCAGATAACCCTAGACATAGACCCCACCGTGAAACCAGTGGCACAGCCCTATAGGCGGGTACCTTTCAATCTTAGGGAAAATGTTCAAGATAAGGTTGCAGAACTGTTAGACCTGGGAATAATCGAACCAGCCGAGGGTCCCACCCCATGGGTCAACCCTGTTGTAATCGTCCCAAAGTGTAATGGGGAGATTCGATTGTGTATCGACATGAGACAGGCAAATGAGGCGATCATGCGTAGGCGATATCCCATACCTACAGTAGACGAGTTACTGCACACTATGAATGGTTCTAAGGTTTTCAGTAAAATGGACCTCAAATGGGGGTACCATCAGGTAGAACCGAGCCCTGAATCAAGGGAAATCACAACCTTTGTCACACCTGGAGGCTTATTCCGGTACAAGCGTTTACTGTTTGGTGTCAACTCTGCAAGTGAGCAGAGTACCAACACGAACTCGCAACAGTGCTTGCAGGCATCGAAGGTGCAGAGAACATATCTGATGATATTGTGGTGCATGGCCCAGATACAGAAACCCATGATCAGCGTCTTCGCCAAACCCTAGGGCGCCTTCGAGAGTGTGGCCTCACACTGAATGCTGAGAAATGTGCATTTAACATGGACCGACTAGTGTTCATGGGAATGCTGCTATCAGAGAAAGGTATTGGACCTACAGAGGGTAGAGTCAGAGCAATACTAGAGGCAGAAGAGCCAAACAGTGCCACAGAAGTACGTAGTTTCCTGGGATTGGCCAATTACAGGAGCAGATTTATACCTCACTTTGCCACATTGTCAGAGCCATTGCGAAGATTGACCAAGAAGGAAACACCGTTCCATTTGGGACCGGAACAGAAGGAGTCCTTTGAATTGCTAAAGGAGAGTATGGCGAAGGCATGTACATTGGCATATTTTGATAAGGGTGCAACAACTAAGATCATTACAGATGCCAGCCCTGTTGGTCTGGGAGCATTTCCTGTGCAAGAACAAGGTGGAGCATGGACACCAGTGTGTTATGCAAGCCGTAGCCTAACTGAATGTGAGCAAAGGTACTCCCAAACTGAAAAGGAAGCATTGGGTGTGGTATGGGCATGTGAGAGTCCTTAGATTACAGCCTTACGAGTTTAGTGTTGTATATGCTCCAGGTCGAATAAACATTGCAGACCCATTATCACGACTGCTACAGAAGGAGATCAGGCACACTAAGCATGATCATGATGCAGAAGAGTAGTCTACGTGCGTCACGTTATTCAGTAAATGTCAGATTTGTCGCCATAAGTGCAACCCCAAGGGCACTCACAACCCGTGAGATCGAAGAAGCCTCTGTAGTGAATGAGGAGCTGATTGAAGTAAGGAAGTGTATTGCGACAAAGGCCAAAGATTATGCAGATGCACGCCGCGGAGCTAGCTATTCAAGTGTTGAAGCAGGCGATCAGGTGCTTGTGGAGCAGAACAAAACAACAACACTTGGTTATCAACAAAAGTGGCAATAGTGTCGTGATAGAAAGTCAAGATGGAAGCCAATACTCCAGAAACACAAGCCACATAGAGAAGTATGTTGCTCAAGCTGATGATGTCCTACACAAAGAGATAGAGGTGAAGGAACACCAGAACTTTCATATGGAACCACAGATGTACCAGCTGTACAAGCGTCGAACAGTGAGGGATCTAGTGTGTCTCAAGGAAACGGACAAGGAAAGTCTGAGATACAACCCACCTCACAACGACCGCAGAGAACAAGAAGGATGCCCGAGAGATTTAAGGACTATGCTATCGAATGTGACAGATCTTCTCAAAGGAACACTGAACATTATGATGCCTGACATTTATATCAGATTTTTGATTGTAACCAGTTTCACAGATTTTGAGTGTTAAGTTTCATTTAGAGTATGTAATCAACGAATGACTACATAGCTTTACTTTCAGCATTTTCAGAAACACTAGTATGAATTATAGAAGTATTCATCTGAGAAAAGGGGAGATGTAGTGTTTTAGCTCGCTAAGCATGCTGGATATTATGGACCATGGGCGAGTAAGCGGCGGCCATATTGGATCTAGTTCATGAGTATTAAATGTGTTGTTAAGTTGAATCTGATTATTAAGTATACTGGTATCGGTCAGGGACATAAAACCTACATTTGTTTTTATGGGCTTTTCTTAGCTTTAAAATAGCTAACATAAAATATTTTATTTAAATATAGAAAATATATTTATCAAGGAAATCAAGTTATCAATAAGAACTGACAGCTTTTCCAATGAATCCATGAGGTTACTTGCCCATAAAGTTACTTAACCATAAGGCTACTTACCCATAAGATCACACTGAGGCGCCGTCCTTGATTGCGAACGTGGAATCTCCCTGCCATTCTGATCAACACACCAGCAAAACTCTGATGTCAAGTCGCACTGCACCCTCCTATAACTTCCGTCAGACTCACATGCGGCACTAAAGCGTCCAGGGGGAGGACTTCCGTTCAGGGGTACGGACAGATAGCGTTCACGTTGGCAGGTGGTTGTTCCGGCTATAAAGAATAAAAAAACCTTACTGTCAATGTCATTTACTCATTCTAGGTTTCCGAAGCTTTACTTAGTGGAAAAGAATAAAAACACTAACAAAATTAGTGAAGCAATTTGAAACTACTACTGTTTCGATGTTAGAGATGTATGATAAACATAAGTTTATTCTTTTTATACGTCGCATATAAACGTTTGTAAAGAACATGTAACATCATCATTCTATCCCAAATTATTCCGTTCTTAAACATCACCTTTTCCCCTCTGATTTTTATTGAAAATCATAGGTATAAAAAATTACCAAATATTCCACACGTGCTTGGAAGTCCCTTGTCTTTAGTTCGTGGTAGTTCTTGTCCATATCTTTCAACACACCAGCAGTAACCTGCTCCGTCACACTGCACAGGATTATATCCACCAGATGAATCACACTCTGGTATAAACTGACCCAACAAGTTGTCGGCTTGCTGGACTTTCTCGGCTTCCTGAACCTCTTTTGTGCACTGTGTTATGTTATGCTCTGTGAATCAAAAAATGTTCCAATAACGCTAAACGCTAAAATCCACAATTTCAGTCAATATGTTTGTTAATGGTACAAATATTGCTAAATCTCGCCAAATCGTGTCAAATTTCGCATCAGCATGTCACTGTATCTTTACTAATGTCGCCTGGTCTTGCCTGATCCCGCCAATTCTAGGGCATCCACCTGATCTTGCTTAATCTCGCCATTCCCTACCACTTCCCTCCGGTTCCTCATCGAGCGGTAAATTAGGCCTTCCTATCCTTAGAAAGGGTCGATTAGAGTATCTCAGAGGCAGACGATCAATATTTTAAAATACCGTAGATGAATATTACAATTTTACAATACTCTTATTGTTTATCGTCCATTTCTTATATTATATCGTTTTCTTCTTATAGTTGTCTATGTAATATTTAAGAAGTAGAAAACATTTTCCATGTTTCTATAGAGTCCTAGAAGCACGAGTGGATGTTTGGGAGAACAGGAAATGACTGTGGAAACACGAGCCCGAAGGGTTATAGAAACACGGCTTTCAACCAATCAGAGCGCGTATTTTCTGTGGGTTATTTTACAAAGTATATTGGTTACTTTTATAATCATTTCTAAAACATATAAACATACCTAACACAGTGCAGTTTGGTTGCTGTTCTCGTTGTCTTGTACCCCAAATCTCATTCCCCCTGACGTCTACGCACCAACAGTACCCCGTCTGGCTGTGACATTGGATTTCGTTGTAACTGCCGTCGCCCTCACAATCCGGCGAGAACATGTCATATATGGAATCATACTTTTCTGACCAAATCAACGCTCTCTGCTGATCTTGTAAACAGCTACTCGGGCGAGCTGTGGTAACCAAACACAGTGTTACTTTTATTATTCTGCTGGATTGTAAAATTTGAAGTTCAGATTCCCAAGGACAAGTCGTGGAGTTCGAGGTGTGACATACGACAAGATATACATGTATGGTACAATATCTATCTATCTATCTATCTATCTATCTATAGATGAAGGGGGCGTGGATAGGTACATAGGGCATGGGATCTGGGATCTGGGATCTGGGTTAAGATATATATACTTTCCATAATGAATATGGAAAATGGAGTATGGGATATCGATATACAATGTGGGATATGGAATGAAGGATAGGAAATGTGAAATAGGAAATTAAAATATTCCTTTTGGATATTGGATATGGGTTACGGCATAGTTCGAGGATTATCAGATATGAAAAACGTAATATTGGAGATGTGAGAGGTTAGGGTTTAAAGGGAGCGACATGCAAGATATCGTTCATTACCTTTAGCACTCCGGCAGTCAGGTGCTCCCCTAACTCTCGTCCCAAGAAGCTCATGTCCCCATCGGTCCACACACCAACACACTCCGGAGGTGGCGTAACACTGCACCGTCTCGTACGTTCCGTCTGATTTACACTCGGGCACGAATAGACCAAGTACGTTGATACCCGTCCACGCAAGGGCACGGTGACGCTCACGACGACAATGAGAGAAGTCTGAATGCAAAATAACAAGAATTTCATTTCTCCTGGCCTTCCCTATCGCAGCATTGTAATTCTGCCGTATTACAATCGCCGACATATTATTTAGTCAACTTTTATTCTTGAACTGCTATATTTTAGGCCAAAACAAACATTTTAATGCAAAACTTGAGGAGAAGTTTTATAATTATTAATATATTTTATAGTTTATGGATGTGATTGTTATAATTTCCTTTAGCTGATATTATCAAACTCATTAATAATTCATGAAGCAAAAACAAAGGAAATCACCGACCTAAGTCTGTTAAATCTGATACAGATTTCGTCCCAATTTACTTTGGCTTCGATTTTCTCGGCCAAAATAAGTCGTATCGCCAAAATAACTGAAAACATGACTCTACATCTAGACGTTTGAAGTGCGATAAGGAATTCGTGTCCGATCTTTGTGCGATTTACAACTCTCTCTTTCAACTCGAGTTTGTAAATCCCCTAAAGATCGGCCGCTCATTCTTTATCTATTCCATAAAGGAGGTGTGTCATGGTGTTGCGCATGTATGGTGGCTGTTAATTGGCTACACACAGTTAAGCCCCCATCTCTTAATGCTTGATTGAAAGGATATGCAGTATTTCCTTGAAGACTAGAGCTACGCACAGTTTGTTAGTCGTTTTTGCACATTTCTTTGCTTTCAACCCTCCCACACGTGTGACAGGACCGTCAGTTTATGTGAAAACCAAGCTCATAAAAGACCAACTAAGTAAAATGATCACAAATGTACTAAGGACCAAGATTCTTAGCTGAAAAAATACTTGATGTTGAGACAAATTCCAAGCCTACTGAAACTCCTCATGCCACCCTTTGAACTGTAAGAAAGGATCCATAAAAGGAGAAGCCCTCACAATACTGATAACCATCTTTACCGAGGAATTTTTTGGCAAGAACCAACGAGATTTTGAGTGTGGCCTCCTTAAAGGAGAGCATCCTTGTGATCTTGTTAAAAAGACAGAAGTTAAATTTCCTCAGAAGATAAGCGCTTGAAACTAAACAACACAAAACGAAAGCATGTTTACATTTCGTTACAACCAGCAATACCGAATCTGAAAAGAGTACTAATGAAACACTGTTATGTCATCAAAGTCAATCCACTGGCTTGCCGAACATATTTAAATATGAAGCTTTCAGTTAATCTCCTATCGAAAGGGAGAATCACTCAAGGACACTGCCTAGTCCGCGATAAAAAATCCCAAATAGTGAATATTATCGGTTTACACAACAATATCGACAAGTAGACGGTGAGGACCTCGCAACTTTATTACAAACTGAAAATAATTCTGTTCCGGCATGGAACAGAAATGCAGGCCCCTCACTGTGATAAAGCTCCTTTAAAAAGAGAGGAGAAACGAAATCAACTCTTATTTATAGTTAAAAGTATTTAATTTACCTTCGTCAAAGCAGTTCAGCGGCACTCCGAGTTGACGAGTGCGTGGCAACTCTTTGCCATTCTTGTTAACACACCAGCATTCACCAAGACTCCTGTCGCACTGCACCTCTTCGTAAGAACCGTCAGGGCGGCACTTGGGGAGAAAAAGGCCTCTTACTGGGACGTTATTTGCCCCAAGGGATAGCTGACGTTCAACCTGGCATCTACTAAGACCAGCTATGTGCACAAAAGTAAGCATTTCAACGTTAAAGAAGGTAGAAAACTTTTAAGATTAATTTCAATGCTTTCAACCTGAAATCACCATAACATCCAATGAAATCGGTATATCTTTTCTTCCAGAACGCACTACGTTGTTGTTCTTAAAATCAATTAATTTATATTATTTGTTTTGATAGAAAACTTTCCATATTAAAATAATCGTATTGCAGATCCGAATCAATCAACGTTTGTAGAAATGCGATACATACATTTAGGAATGTTGATTGAGTGGCGAACACCACTGCTATATCTGCTGTATTCATATCCATGAGATGCCATTGCAAACATTAGATGTTAGATTTAGCATGCGCAGAACAAAATCACCACTGACCTGCAGCATAGCATAGTGGTTTTCCAATGGTTCTCGTTCCCAGGACCTCGGTTCCCTCTCTGTCAACACACCAGCAATAACCGCTGACATGACATTGAACATCATCGTAATTACCATCGGCCTTGCACTTGGGGACAAATCGACCTTTAACGGCCTTCTCTACGTAACCTCCTGAACGGCGGAGCTCTTTTTGACAAGGAGTCAATCCAACTAAAGAAGATGATAAACACATGTAATTACACATTATGAATGGCAATAAAAATGTGGTTGTTTACCTCAATACTAATGTAACGGTAAAGCAAGAATGATGACTGATGAGTTATTGGATGGCAATGGGCCTTTAGCAGGAATGCAATCACGTCCACGGTTGTACTGGAGGGAAAATAATATATGGCTTCATTATTTAAACGCACTTGTACGAGCTCGGTAATGTTATCGGCAAAACCTGTTTGTAAATGCTATTTTCCACCTCCCATCGATTGTCGATCTTTCTAAATCTGCGTTTTTGAAGATTGCTTGCCCTCCAGAAAAGAAAAGTTTTACCCATGGGATCACGAGCTCAATCCATTCGTTAATTATTGATGTGAGCATGTGACTGTTTCCTACAAAAAGTCTGTTGGATCAACGATCGAAGCCTAGTAAAGAGAGGTCTAAAATCAATAAGAATTGCCGGTTCAAAATCGGCGAGAGCTTATGAGAATTGAAGGTGAACTCCCACAGAGCACTGACGTCCAGAATCTTTCAACTTTTCTAGCTTCTCGGTAACTCATGTTCTCGTTTATTTGTGGGTTACAATTATGCGAATGTTGTTAATGATGTAAACTTAAAGGTGTCGACTTTGCCGTTAATGATAGCAATATAATATATATCTCTTACCAGTGGGCTCGCACGTGGCTGGCCCTCCATTCACTCGTGTCCCGGCCTCTTCATTGCCGAGTTCATCCACACACCAACACTCGCCTATCGACTGGTCGCACTGTTCTGGTCGGTATCCTCCATCTGCTCTGCATGTCGCTACGTAACTACCAACTGACTTCGCCTTTACGATCTTTGCTTTTTGACATTTTGTCAGGCCACCTAAAGAAAATTCCATCATAAATATAGATAGCTTATCGTTTTTATATGCGGTAAGGAAGCAAAAGAATTTCTCGTCATTATCGTTGTCTATCGTAAATTTATTTTCTAATCAATGTATATAGAGGTATTTGGCTTGGCTATGATGGAAACGGTGTCACTGCAAGTAAGAAAATAAATGATCATGGAATACATTACCTTTATTTTCGCAGTTAGGCAATCCCCTAGTGCTTGTGTCTGCTATAATATTGCCATTTTTATCCACACACCAACAGAGCCCTGTGGATGCACTGCATTGAACCCTTTTGAATGTGCCATCAGCTTCACATATCGGCACAAATACCCGGGAGGATAGACGGACATTGTTGAAACCAAATACACGCAGACGCCACAGACGGCATGCAGTAAAATTTGCTGAAGAAAAGAAAACAAAATGTTGTATCACTCGACGGCAACCATGAAATGCATTATATCATAGAATGGGGTTCGATGATGGGTGCTATACTGTACTAAACATTCAGTCTCTTCTGTGTTCCTTACCTGGAAGACGCGAGCAGTCAGGTTTTCCCGCTGCTGTGCGTGTACGTGGTAGTTCGTATCCATATTTGTCTGAACACCAACACATCCCACCATAACATTGAACATAGTAGTAACTACCGTCTTTTGAACACTGAGGCACAAAGGCACCATTTTGATGGCCTGACCAACCTAGACCACGCTGACGCTCCTTAAGGCAGGGTGAACGAGGTTCTGCACATGTAAACCCAAAAGAAATAATCAACGCTGATGTACAGCGATGGCCATCTTGAATGAGAATCCAAGCTTTGAAGGCTAATTTTTGATGATAAGTATAATATAAAGTAGAAATGAAACAGCAGAGGGCATATCTAAACTAAAAATGAGATCTTAAATTGTCGTAACCAGAGGCAGGTAAAAAGGTATTTATTTATATAGCGCAAAATATTCAAATGCGCTTCACAAGGTGGACTGCTATTGTGGCGCAATGTGCTGCCGTGCAGTTTACAATCATGAGTGATTGTTAGTACCTCAGAATACCAGGCTGTTGTGTCGGGAGCAATCCCATACCCTTTTTCGAAATAACACAACAGGTTCTTTCACGTTGCCCTCGTATAGATTAGAAGAGGAAGGAGACAAGGCCAACGGCTTATACGTCCCTGCCAAAGGACACGGCCGGTATTCGAACCCTTGACCTCCCGCACTCTAGACCGTGGTAATACATGCTTTGAATAACGTACATAAATAGACCAGTGTTAATTAGCGTTTACATAGCAGCGGTAGGTCTATGTGACAGGAACATAACATAATCTAACAATTATGATGATAAAATAGTTATTCTAAGTACGTTATATTGTAGAATATTAAAAATTGACTGCCACTTCATGAAGAACCACAATTGTGTTTGCTTTATAATACTGCGGACTTTGCTAATTTAACATGCCATGAAATTATGTCACAACTTGAAATACCCTTTCCAGGTCATCCATCAACGTTTCCATCGTTTAGGAAATACATTTTTGAAAATCATTCTTCCAATTTTAGCCGTTAGATTTCATCAGTAATTTCTTTTCTTTCAAGTTATGTGTAACAATTTACCAGAAGACACAAGGCAACTTTACCTTTGTGATTGCATACTGGTCTTCCCTGTGTTCTGGACAGCGGTAATTCATTACCGTTACCATCAACACACCAACAGTAGCCCGACGCCTCGTGACATTGCGTTCGCTCGTATCCACCATCCACCATGCATTCTGGGAGGAAGGTACCAGGGGGAGAAATGCCTGACCATCCAAGCACACTCTGAAGTTCACGCTGACAGTCCGTTAAACCGGCTACAAGAGAATGTTTTACTCATAACCACTCTTCCATCGAATACAAAGATGGTAACAGCTGTTGTTGTTTAAACAAATATTAATTCACATGACGCATGGTACGTTGGATTAGGTTATTGACTGTCAACATTCAACATATTATCGTTACAGAAAATATATTAATAAGTTCAGGTCATCCCAAATTGAATTAGTCTCATACAGCCAACCTCTCACCAAAAAAGACATGGGTACAGAAGAGCGGGTTGGGTGAAGGACATTAATTTGGGAATACCTGAAAGTATGACATTCTTCTTGCAGGGAACAACCGTAATATTCCTATGGATTTAATTGTAAACTAAAGTGTACAGCCCATCTTCGTGTTTCTAGTGACCATCAGAGTTTCGTTATTTCTTCGTAACCCAACTTTTATTTGATTGATAGAGCAGGTTTCAATTGAGTGTCGAATGTTTTCGGTGATTGCTTTGGTTTTGTGTTTACTTAGCTTTTCTATTGGCTGTGAAAATATTTTGTAATCAGTCAGCGAATCAAATTCCAGAGTAAAACCAGTCGTGGTTTGGGTTTTGGTCCGTCACGCCATCAATCCACGATTGCGTTTACTTTTCCTCCTGATTGGTTGCTTTCTCATGCCAGTGAAACCAATCGGCATTCACTTAGTTCGTAATGTGTTCGTTGTAATTGCTTTGGTTTTGGTTTTACTACGGTCAATTGAAACCTGCTCTATCCATTGTTCATGAAAAGTGATTGATCCATTCTTTGATTGCATAAGATCAGTGAATTATCAGTAGGGTATTCCTTCTGTTTTCTACGTTCAGCAATATGTCTTACCTGATATATCGCAACGAGGTGTCCCAGTTGTTCTGGTTCTTGGTATTTCCTTGCCCTGTCTATCGGCACACCAACACTGCCTTTCTATTCCGTTGCCAGGGTGACACTGCACCGCTGAGTAACTACCATCGTTGTCACATTGTGGACCGCCATGTGCAATCGTGGATGTTCGCTGATCCTTTGTGCATGCTGTTTCGCCAACTGAAAAAGATACATTGAAAGTATTGCTATTTCAATTTGTTTGGAAACAATACAGAAGAATGTATTTTCTTTTTGAACGTAAAATTTAGACGTGCAAAATACCTCTCCATTTAAAGCTCTACTGAAGCAAATACAAACCAAGCATGTACTGTGTCACGTATTGGTGGCAAAACGGATAATAAACACTCTACTAGTTCGTAAACATAACAATATTTACTGAAGTCCAAGTAAGTCTGAACCGTGATATCGGCCGTGATCATATAATAGATTGGCATGCCCCACGTGGGGCGTGACGTCATGTCTACCGCAAGTAATATGCTACATACTGATATCACAAACACGTGCCACATACCCTGGTAGTTGCAGACTGCTTGACCGTCTGTTCGTGTGCCAATCAACTCATTGCCACTCACGTCAACACACCAACACTGACCAGTGGATCCCTGACACTGACTTGGTTCAAAGCTGCCATCGGGAAGGCAATGTGCCACGAATGTGCTGATGACAAATCGTCCTTTCCATGCCAGGGCCCTCATGCGGTCACGCTGACACAGAGTCATGTTAGCTAGAAACAAAAGATTAAACCTGTCATTATCCAAAAAGAAACTTAAACGTTGAAATGGTGAACCAATTTAGCGTATTTACATACTGCCGTTACAACATTCAGGCAAGCGAAAACATCCTTCAAAATAAACAATAAGGGTACAACAGTTTTAGCATTTCGATTCTTTGATCAACCGGCACAACATCCTGCATTATGAAGGTGCAAACCAAAATCATTAATGCTAACTGCAGTATAAAGCAATCTTTATCTGTTCTTTTCAATAAATCGAATTTGCGCAATATATATGAAGGAATGCAATGAATGTACGTAACTACCTCTGAAAGTGCATTTTGGAGTTCCTCGAATCCTCGTTCCAGGCTGTACCTGTCCGTACTTTTCGACACACCAGCAGTACCCAGTAGACCTATGGCACTGTATAATCTTGTACGTACCATCCGCCTGGCACTCCGGGATATAGGCACCTGGACTTGGTATCTCCGAGGGACCAAGAACCCTCTGACGGGCCTGATGGCAAGGGGCCTCTACGCGTTTTGAACGTCCATTTGGAGATTTTATGAGACCTTCTGAAATATGACATGAAAAGATGTTTTATTTTGAACGAGATTCAGTAGACACAGCGGACCGAGGAAAGTAAACAACTATCGAAGGTTATTAAGTATAGTTTAATAAATGAGCAGCAGTGTTTTATCAGGTTTAAAACTCGAGGGCGCAGCCCGAGAGTTTTAGACCTGATAAAACACGTGCTGAGAGTTTATTAAACGGCTTCAAAAACTTATAATGGTTACTTAATGAACCATTGAAGAAAGTTTTAGACCTGATAAAACACGTGCTGAGAGTTTATTAAACGGCTTCAAAAACTTATAATGGTTACTTAATGAACCATTGAAGCTTTGAAGAGGATGTTTCTAAGTTTAATGCACGTTTTTATTATGTTACGGCTTTGAGTTTGGTTTAATAATTGGCTCGGTAAACAAGTAATGGTAGTTGGATAACTTCATTTTAAAAATAATATCTGTGTATCTCGGTAGCCTGCTGATATTAGTAAATTTAGTGCAAAATTGATTATCTATAGGCTTATGATCCGTGTACTTTTTGCTATCTTTAAGTCTTTATCAGTGAATTCTTAATTAGGATGAAACCTTTATATAAAGATTCACCTTAATTAAAAATCTTTATATAAAGATTAATCCTAATTAGAAATTCACTGATAAAGACCCAAAATTAACAAAAAGGTACATGTATACGTTTTTTAAAGAATGCCAATCAGGATTAATGCTTTGCGAGCTTGAACAGTAGAAAACCGTTACAATCGCCATTTTCGTACTGTACAAAATTACGATTGTAACGGTTTTCTATTGTTCAAATGTAAACACGGGCTCGCAAAGCATTAATCCTGATTGGCATTCTTTAAGGTACCTAGATAAGCAATTACCATATCCATTATTTTGACCTAGGATCGAAGTCAAATCCCTCTGCGGGCTTTTTAGAATGATGAGATTTTATCAGGTATAAAGGCGTGACTGATTTGCTTCATCTGATTGAAAAAAATGCTCATTAATTATTCATGAGTTATTGAATCTTAGCAGGAGCCCATAACCAGGAGCGTCCATATCTCATATACAGGTGTCACAGCGTTTTTACAAGTTGGGCTATTTATATAATATTTTCCCCGCCAATTGGTGGGTTGTATGGTGGCGGAACAAAAGATACCTCATTAGCTACTTTTGTTATACCAAACAACATGCCTGCTACGCTTTTGTGATTTTATTCCCTTAGGAACTTGTAAAAACGCTGTGACATTGGCCTAGTATGTGGGATGCACGCTCCTAGTTATGGGCTCCTGAACTTACTTAATTGGTCGCAATCTGGCTGTCCAAATTCTCTTGAGGCCGGTATCTCGTATCCGTTCTCATCCACGCACCAGCAGTACGGGGTTGAGCCATCGCACTGCACCGTGTCGTAACTACCGTCCTCAAGGCACTTAGGTATGAATGCTCCAGGAGGTGCGACTCCAGTAGGCATGAGGACCCTCATACGGTGAAGGCGGCACGGAGGGGCTTGAACTGAAAAGAACAACACTTTATGATGACAACAGACTAGATAGATAGATAACTTTATTTAACTGTCAATGTGTTGAACTTTTTAACAGACTAATTGGGACCACTGTAAAAATAATAATAAGATATATGAATCATATAAACCCACTAGGCATGCAATGCAGACACGAGTTACACTTACAATTGTATTAGTTTAGGAACAATACACACGACCCCACCAGCCATGCTGATTGTATACCTATCGTGTATAAATAAAGTATTATAATTATAATTATTCATATTATAATTATAATAGGCCATTACGAGTGATTGTAAAATTTTATGAGACTAATAAAAACAGTTCAATCCAGATATGCACTAAACTTGCTGTAAATCCCTTAAACTTGACATTATTGTGTACTGTATTGTAAATGTTGGAGCGAAAACGACAAAAACAACAAAATTAAGATTGACTGACATTTATACACATGGAGATCGTTACTTTTCGAAAGCTAGATTTCAATTAGTTTGCAAAGCCGGACATTGAGACATCAGTTAAGAACGGAACGACGAATATTGCACACTTAGTAAGAGTTTAATACCGAGAACCGAATCATTAAAGCGCTATACAACCCGAGGGCCGTACACAACCTTATATTGAACCTGGCATTCGTAATGAGCAACTGAATTCTACATATCAACCCCGCTATCTCTGCTGTATATGAAATCCCTATTGTTCAATCGGTTTATATCGGAGATAAAGCCGTACGAATAACAAAGTAAACGGTGTCAAATGTGAACTAATGGTACATACAGAAAGCGTATGCGGCTATACAAGAAACATTGAAGAGAAAACCGGCGATGGACATTGCACCATGTCTGCCCACCTTTAATTCTAATTTGCATAACAGGAAGTTAACACATTAGTTAAGGAGCCGGCGAGCGAGTGAGCGAGGACATGTAGACACCAAAAACGGTTAATGCATTGCTGATACTTTACAATCAAATGTTTGACTTACCAAAGGAATTACACAGGACTTTCCCTTTGCTGGTAGAAAGCGGGATCCAATTTCCATTCACGTCTGAACACCAGCAGTATCCATACCGGTAGTCACATTGTAATGCAGCAAAGCTATTGTCTGCTGCTGTACACTTAGGAATAAACATCTGGAAATACCCGACATCTTGAGATTGGTTTGCTAAACATGGTAAATGGGACCCTGGAAAAGCAAGTGTCAGGGCTAGTTAAAAACGTTTGTTTTGCTTCTGTGTGTTTATTTTTGTGAGAGAAAATAGCCTGCGCAGCGGCGCAAGGGGGAGGAGGAGGGGGGAGGGGGAGGAGAGAAAGGAAAAGGATTGCGCTACTTTCTTCTTCTCTCCTTCTCTCCCCTTCCCCCTTTCGCCGCTACGCAAAATAAAAATAAAGCTTGTACGCTAATAAACTATGATCATAAGGCAAAGAACAAGTCCTTACTTACCTAAATCATATGAACATTTGACAAATCCTTTTCTTCTACTACCAGGAATTTCATTGTTAGTTGAGTTCACACACCAGCATTCTCCTGTAGCTGTATCACACTGCACTAGGTTGTACGAACCGTCGTTATCACAACGGGGCACAATGTGTCCTGGATTTGGAGGATCTAACGTCGCCTTCGCTAGTCCCTTCTGACAGGGTGTAAGAGAGCGTTCTGTGAAAACGAAAAACATGGTTGAACTTTATTGCAATTGAGAAGTTTATTCATAAAGACGCTTTCTCTTATTTTCTTCTGTTTACTGACAACAAAAGGGATGATTTTATTGGGCGAAAAAGGCGCTACCATATACACTTTATCAATATCTCTATCTCTGTCTACTTTCAAGAAGAAGAAAACCTCAGTCGTCCATTGCATGGAAGATACGAAGTTTAGCATTTCGTTTTACATATCACACTGCTATATGTTATATAAAAAGGCATCTTGCATGCAGTTTTTTAATAAGTAATACACGGAAACAGCATACGCGACTTACTGTCATCAGTGCAATTAATCAATTGTAGTGTTTGTAACACTCTAGTTCCTCGTCTCTCTCTTCCGTTGTCGTCTACGCAGAAGCAGTAGGGTCCAAGGCACTGAACCTTGTCAAAACCTCCATCTGAGTTACACCGAGGTACATATCGCCCATTGAGAGGATTTCTCCAATACTCTTGGTACTGCCGCTGACACAGCGTCAGTTTGAGGGCTGTGAAAATAATCGACAGTGCTGTTTTTAAAATGGTTACTTTGAAGGATTCTTCATCTTCCTTATTTTTCGGCAGATGAAACAAAATAAAGGTTCCAGAAGAGTGAACCTGATTTCTTAAACTCTAGGCACGGATCCAGGAAAAAATAGACCGTTTCCGAATGTTGCAAGGGCCAAAGGCCGGAGCCTCTAGGGGGTCCAAGTCACGGCAATGTTTTGAGAAGTGACTCTCTAAAACGCTATTTCCTGCGTTCTTGAGACTGAAAATCGACTTGGGATTAGGACATCCTAAACAATAAGAATTTTGTTTTCATACTTATTGCACCATTAGTATATACAAGTTAAAACACATTTATCTCAAATTACATCTGTGTTACAGTATTTCGTAAATGCAGGGGGCGCTGTTCAGCAAATCTGCTTCACATGTCTGAAGTCTTAAATTTTAGAATTAAACGAACCTCGACACTGTTATAGAATGTTTCCAAGCTCAATTTTCCGAGGATGAAGTATTGCAAATATTATAAGAATCTCATCCACGTTAATGACCACGTCAAAAGAGTCTCGTATCTAGAGCTCTATCACCACGAGAGAGCTCTGGTAACAGCCATATTTTGGTATTTGTTCATTGGCTGAAATATTAACGCATGCGTAGGAAGCATTAGAAATACTCAAGTGTGATTGGGTAATTTGCAATTGTCACTGATGTAAATACAAAAAGTGCGCGCATAGAGCCGAGACGAGATGACAACTCTTTCCTCAAGAAATGAGGTAATAGTTGTTCCTTTTCTTCGCCTCTTTTCGCCTTTCCCTATATTTTCGTTTTATAGCGTAAGACCAGGCTTTCCTATAAAAGGCCGATGGAAATGAAGGTGATTGGCTTTCTTGCGTTCGCGTTCTGTACAGTTTATTGTTTTCAAGTTGTGTTTTTGCAAACAGTTTATGGGGGGAAATGGCGGCTACTTGCATTCTCGCGTGCAGCTATTGTATTTTGCAATAATTAATTACTACCTTTGTTTTGCGGCATCGTCATAGACATCGTTCTTTTGAATTTTAAGCAAAATAAATTTACCAAATTTATTGCGTTCGACGAAGGAGAACGCATCCTAATCTTACAGTGGACTTCCTGTGGACATGTGTGGGCTACCTGTGCTGTCACAGGCGAAAGATATCGAGATTTTTGTTTGTCTTGTTCACCTTTTCGCATAAATTATCTCGGCCGGGGAACTGGTAACTCCATGATGCTCGGAGCAAAATGAAAACCGCCATGTGAACGTCGAGTAAGTGTCTTATTTTCCCAATCCAATGCAATAATGTTTAAAAAGTTCGCAAGTACGATATATCAAAGCCTGAGGAAAGTATTAGCATTCGACAAAGTCTGATGTCCAAACATGATTTGTTTTGAAGACGACACTAGCGAAGTTGAACATCAACTCGGCCATAATTTGTGTTGAACTATCCAGTAACAACCGAGTGAATCTGCGATCGAAAATGGTGTTGGCTTTCTCGCTGTATTGGATTCTGCTTTTCGCTGTACATACAGATACCAAAACTACAGGTCGTGAGTTGTGACACACATCAGTGACACATGCATTCCGAGTGTACATCTTGGTTATACAAATTAACACTACATCATCTATAACGGCACTTTGATATGCCAAGGAACTTGAATATCAACCGACAGTACAAGGTGAGGGAAATTTAAAGTACTGAGTTCATTGATGTGTTCCCTAATCAATATTAATCTACACTGAATGTCCATCGGGCCGGGACCTGAAACAAGGCTGATCAAAGCCAGGACCCGGCGACCAACATTGATCATAAATTATTCTGCAACTAACAATGGCACTCAATATTCTGCAGCCAACCTTGTTCTGAAGCTCTAAAGGAACTGCATGGGGTGTAGTTAATTGTTTATACACATGCATATATAGTTTATGTTCTACACTGGAGTGTACTTAGTATCGTGAATGCTTGGAACTGGAATGCAGTTTATACACATCTGAATAGCCGCGTAGCTAGCTATAGGGTTGATTGTGTTCTACACTAATTCCAACTATTGCTTTACACTGTATACCATACAGCAAAATGTGCTACGAATGCTCAAATGAATGATAGCCACATGAAACACACATGTATACATATAGCCACTTAGGCATCGCATCCAATGATTTAATGTTACACAAAGATAATTACAGTTTTATACCCAGATGCATCCCCTTGTATATTAACATATAACTCAAGACATTCAAAATTAGTTAAAAACAAGCATTTTTGATCAGGATTGTTTACACCGTCCACATCATTGCAGCAATCTTTCAGCCTTTTGTGTTACCACAGGAAGCCCAGTCCTTTTTCTTACAAAAAATAATGTCGAACGCACTTTGATAATCTATGAAAATCACTGATTAACTAGCTTCAGCCATCCGGGAAAATATAACTTAAATTAGTTCAGTATAATTGTTATATTCCCATTGAATATTATGGAGGAAGAAAAGTAAGCTTGTTCCTGATTAAACAAACGTTTTCGTGAAAATACTTTCCACGCATGCGTTAATATTTCAGTCAATCAGTAAAGACCAGAAAATGGATGTTACCACATACAGCTCTCTCTCTCTCTCTCTCTTGGCGATAGAGCCCTGAGTACGAGACTGGTGTCATAATGAATGTGGAGCAAGGCGGGTTTGTGACATTTACAAGCAAATTCGTTCGCTTATAATGACAAATTATATTATTTTACAAGAATGTTCGATTTAAAACGCCTGTAACATAACTTATTTATTGTCGCGTGTTGCATTGCCAAATTCAAAGGCATTTGTCAAGCTATGAACTCGGGAGTTTACCTTCATTCTCAAGAAAAAATAATATATTTTGGCCTTACGTCCGCGGAGATTTTAAAATTCCATAAATCGGACCGTTTTCCGTAAAACGGCATAAACCGGTCTGGATCCGCGCCTGAAGTCTTACTTCATGTCCTCAAAAAGAGTTATAGAAGTCTCACTGTAGTACAATTAAGCCTAGAATATTACTACTGTCTTTGTCATGATTATTGTTATTATTAATCATGATCAACTGTCGTTTAATACCTTGATTGTCACATTTAGGCCTTCCATCAGCAACGGCAAGCCTGGTTCCTTGTATCTCGCTGCCTCTCCTGTTGACACAATAGCAGTACGAGCCTCGACACTGAACGTCATCGTAACCACCATCAGGTCTACACTGAGGTACAAACGCACCGGGAACAGCGTTCACTGATGACACTTGGTATTTGTACTGGCATATGGTGGGACCATTCGCTGCAAGTGAAGGCAGTTACGATTTCTGTTGAGTAATCTAGGCTTTGATAAGTACATAACTGGCAACATAATAAAGATATGCAATTATTTCGATTCGACATTCATGCTATTAACTCTTACGTTACGTTACGTTATGTTGTGTCATGTTGTGTCGAGTCGTGTCGTTATGCTATGTTATGTTTGGCTGATTTTGTTAATGTATTTTCCAAGATTTTGCAATGCCCTACTGTTAGTAGAAACATGACAGTCGCGATAACGTCGTCAGGTTAAAATAAAATGAAACGTCAATTAACTGGAAAGTCAAGAAGAACTTACCAGCACCAGTACAGTTGGAACGGTTGGGCATGTCAACACTCGTGCCATATATCTCATCACCATTGCTATTTACACAGTAGCATACATATCCCTGACACTGCACGTCTACATAGTGACCTTCTGCAGTGCATCTCGGCATAAAGCGACCTACTGCGAACTTGTTTCGCTCAGCTTCTTGATATTCCCTTTGACAATCTGTCATACCTCTCCCTTAAGTGAATATTTTGTATTAGTTTTTCTTGTTAGCTATCTAAATACTGAAAGACAGTTATATCTCGGGCTACGAGATCCGCTTGGAAATTTGGATCAGGTGGTTAAGCCAATCTTTTTTTTACAGGCACTTTCTTATAATTCTCAATCAAATAACTCCACTTGACTTTAAGTTTGACTATAACACCGTTAGGCTTTCACTGGCTTTAAGGCTCAGTACTATGATTGCTACCTTGCTACGTTTTCTTTCTCATATTTCATAAATGACTTTTGATATTTAACTAACAAGATATGCTATCGAGAAAAAATAAAACCATCATGACACGATAGAAATATTAGAGACATATTGCTTACCAAGTCCTGGGCAGAACACAAAGTCCTTAGTTCTAGTGCCCTGCAGTTCGTTGCCATTTCCACCTACACACCAGCACTCCCCAGTCCTCTTGCTGCATTGAACTTCTTCAAATTCTCCATTTACTTTACATCTCGGAACAAACTGGTCGGCTATGGCCTGGATGCTAAGGGCAAGCTTGATTTGGTTTTGGCATTTAGTGACGTGATCTCCTAAATCAAGAACATTAGATTAATAACAAACATAGAATGTTTCGTGATGCCATTTCGATATCCCATTCCAGTCAGTTTATGTTTAGAAACTAGTCCTTACTTGATAAACAACTCTTCGGTTTTCCTCTTTTTCTCGTTCGTGGGATTTCTTTACCAGTCTGAGTCACGCACCAACAGTACAGTTCACCATCTACGTCATGACACTGGATGTCCTCATACGAACCATCAACCTTACAGAGGGGCACGAAGGGTAAAGCCAGGCCAGTAAACCCGAAAATACTTGATCTTTGTTTCTGGCAACGGGTCAACACAACTGGAGGGAGATAGAGAAAACAGTGAGAAAAGAACCAAAAACTGGTGTCTATGGCGTTTCCCTGTTTACACTCGGTGTACTTATCTGCATTACATCATTATATGTGTCTAGCAATCATGAATAGCACATAGCGACTCGCCAATAAAGTCAACGCAACCAAGAATGCGATAAAATGCTTTAATAAGTATCACGTACATTAAAACGCTTCCTACACAAATGCTACTAAACTACAAGACGCCGTTTCTCGTCTCACTGAAAGTAATGCTAAACTGCTGTGGTTTGTAAAGAAAGAAAAAGAACTTCGTTATTCATGAGTACTTCTATACTTAGCAAATGGTTGGACTTTGAATAGCTATTACCAAGAAAGGCATCATTTCTCACCTGGTGATGTGCAGTCTGGTATTCCTCTGATAGCAGTAAGGATGAGTGGTTTACCATTTGTGTTCACACACCAACAATACCCCGCATATCCATCACATTGAACGTTACGGTATTGACCACTCACGCGACACACTGCCACGTGATTCCATAAACCAATGATTGGTCCTGACCATAGAAAGAATATCCGCCCACATATTGACTCGTCAACTAAAATAAAAAATATATATATATAATATAAAATATAATGTAACATATAAAATATAATGTATTTTTAAAATAAATGTTGTGGAAAGACAACTTCATCTCAAAATGTTTTAATGTGTTTTCTTAATGATATTCACTTCTTTCTCTCTTAAAGGGACTTGGTCGCAGTCCGGGCCGGAGATTTTCAAATGAACTGACACATGTGGAATGGTTAAAATTAAAGCAAATATGCAAAAATAACTATCAAACTGTGTATAGACATTATCTTCAATGGAATACTGCGTATCATTTTAATCAAGCATTGAGGGAGGAGACATTAATTAACTGTTTGTAGCCAAGTAACAGCCACCAATTGAACATTGACTACAGATATGCGCAACATCATGGCATAGCCCCTTTTAGCATTGATTCCATCATGCGTACAGTAGAGTAACACAAGTAAACCACTCACATGGCGGACATTGCACTGTTCCATTAGTTCTTGTGTTATCTACTTCTGTTCCATTGGTATCGGCACACCAGCATTCATTCGTTACTCTATCACACTGTACGTCACTGTAGCGTCCATCTGGTCTACAGTCAGGCACATGTGAATTAAAATTAACGTCTGTTATGGCTGCAGCTCGTTGTCGCTGACATTCGGTCTCTAGTTGTCCTGCAGTGAAAAAAAATGGGTAAAAACTAAATGCGTTTCTTAGTGACACGCTAACTACAAATGCGTGGGCCCGAAGTAATTGGCGACAGCTGTTGCGGTGTCCCTTCTTGTTGGGTTATTTTCTAAGGCGACGTTACCTAAATAAATGCTAGAGAAACACACGAGTAACCCCTGGCATACGCATGTATCCACCTGGTATCCACTGGGTATCCATTGGGTGGGGCTTCTTCTATATTAGATTAATTACATCGCAGTAAAAAGTTAAAAGCTAATTACCAAGTACCGGTAGTTTAAGACCTAATGACGCATTGCTATGTTGTGATCAACATCTGGCATGCTTTCCTTTTTCATTCTGCCCAACGTTTCCTCATCTTTAAAGCTCTTCCATAAATTAGTTTCTTTTCACGCAGATCGAATTTTATATTATAAAACAAATATAAAATGGCTTGTTTTGTCCCATAAACAAAACGCACTTTCGAGGTCTTGAAGCTGCCGAATTCACTCGCGTTCTGCTCGTGCCTCCATTAATAGTTTTTCAAGACCTCAAACTAATATCATTATTTTTATAGACATGGAGAACTATCTTCTATTTGTTAAACTCATCGAGCAAATTAAAAATATATACATGATGGATCATAACGTCTCCCGACTAAAAAGCACTCTTTTCTATCACTCACTTTGTTTTGTGCATCTGGGTTGTCCATGCTGCTGAACATCAACAGCAAACCCTCTACGTTCAGCGCCTTGCCAATCAACACAGAAACAATATCCAACATGACATTGCACCTCCTCGTAACTGCCGTCTGGCTTGCATCGTGGAACATATCGACCTGAAATACCGGACTTCCGAACTCTGGACTGGTACTCTATCCAACAAGGTCTCGATACCGCACCTGAATACAATGTGAGAACGAGATCAGTCGACAATTGTTACTAAGATGTTCCAAACATTTGCCATAACCTGTTGTTTCCTAACTATTTCAAGAGAGCGCATATAAAGTAAAGTAAAGTTATATATTTAACATCGGTAGCCCCTTCAAACTAACCGACTGCTCTTCTAGAAGGCCGACGGTGCGCAACTTTACCACCTTCTCTGAAAGAGCTCCCAATTAAGAGAATGAATTTCAAAACTGTACAAGCTACTCGGATCAGAGATGAGTAGGTACAGATGTGCTGGTCCACAGCAGGAATCGAGCTCGGGACCGCATGCTCAATATACCGTGCACTAACCCATTGCGTCACACACATGTACCTGGAACTTTGCGTCCAACATTAAAGTATTTATTTTTGTTTTACCTTCTCCAGGGCATATGACCCCTCAGTTGATACGCAGTAACAAAGGAGGTGTCCGTGAAACCTTTGTGTCCAACATTAAAGTATTTATTTTTGTTTTACCTTCTCCAGGGCATATGACCCCTCAGTTGATACGCAGTAACAAAGGAGGTGTCCGTGAAACCTTTGTGTCCAACATTAAAGTATTTATTTTTGTTTTACCTTCTCCAGGGCATATGACCCCTCAGTTGATACGCAGTAACAAAGGAGGTGTCCGTGAAACCTTTGTGTCCAACATTAAAGTATTTATTTTTGTTTTACCTTCTTCAAGGCATATGACCCCTCAGTTGGTACGCAGTAACAAAGGAGGTGTCCGTGAAACCTTTGTGTCCATCATTAAAGTATTTATTTTTGTTTTACCTTCTTCAAGGCATATGACCCCTCAGTTGATACGCAGTAACAAAGGAGGTGTCCGTGAAACCTTTGTGTCCAACATTAAAGTATTTATTTTTGTTTTACCTTCTTCAAGGCATATGACCCCTTAGTTGGTACGCAGTAACAAAGGAGTTGTCCGTGAAACCTTTGTGTCCAACCGATTACAGTATTTCTTTTTGATTTACTTTCTACAAGGCATATGACCCCTCAATTGATACGCAGTAACAAATGAGAAACCGTTGTGTCCAACATTAAAGTATTTCATTTTGTTTTACTTTCTCCAAGGCATATGATCTCTCAATTGATACGTCGTAACGAAGGTGTCCGTGAAACCTTTGTGTCCAACATTAAAGTATTTCTTTTTATTTACCTTCTCCAAGGCATATAACCCCTCAATTGATGCGCAGTAACAAAGGAGGTGTCCGTGAAAACTTTGCGTCCAACCTTAAAGTATTTGTTTTTGATTTACCTTTTCCAGGGCATATAACGGTGCTGTTGGATCTTGTTCCTACTATCTGGAGCCCACTGCTATCGACACACCAACAATAAAGCACATTGCACTGTATGTCCTCGTATCCACCATTCGCGTTACATCTTGGCACGAAGTTACTTTGGATTATCAATGCTCTCTGTGCTGCTCTCTCGCAGGCACTGAGGACCAGACCTGAAAAGGTTATAAGTTTTAAGTACTATCGAATAAACTAAGCTTGCCTTACTGAAACACCTATTTTGGGGTAAAATTTAGATACAAAAAGATCACACCCAGAAATCACAAGATCCGTGTTTCTCTGAAATGCCAAATAATTGCTGGTTTTCACTCAATCCCCAGAGATTCAAATGACAAAGGGCATGGCGGCAATGTTGGTGCCCCAACAAAAGAAGCTAACGAGGAATCTATTGTTTAAGGGCACCAACATGGCGGCTATGACGTCAAGTGAAAGCCAGCAATAGGCAAGTTTCGTATTCTCACGAACGAGATGGAACGAGCACTCAATCGAGGCTCGTGCAGGGAATTCTTTTATAATGCTAAATAGCTTTTAGCGAAGAATTCCCCCCCATGAGCCTCCATTGAGGGCTCATTAATATTGTCTCATAGGCACCGACACATTTCAATCCACTCACTAATCTTTCATAACATACTCAACAAAATTTATCAATTCTGATTGGCTGAATCCCAAATTGCACTGTCTGGTTGTGATTGCACTCAAAATCAAGAATTTGACCATCTCTAAATCGAGAACAAAAGCTCCAGAACAAAATCGAAGTACATAAAGTTGTTCATAGTCATGTTTTGGTAAATAATTTCTTTCCCGAAGATTTTTCGAAACGTTTTGAAGTGTTTCCGAATAATTCAGAGTGGTTAAAACTGATCAATTCTACGCTGTGGTTACGGCAAAAAAAAACACGTCTAACCCTGTATATTCATTTTACAGCCAAAACATTAACATTTCAGATGCTGTAGAATTACTTTTATGAGCGGCGCTTTAATTTTTCCGATATTTCCGAAGATTGTCCGAAGATTCAAGTAAATTTATTAAGTATATCATATGGTTTCGAGTGCAATTCGGGATAAATTCGAACGAGTGAGTTTACAAAGAGTTTCAAAATTGCACGAGTCCGCATTCATATTAGGGCTTGAATGCAATCTCGCTACACAGATATCAGAACAACTTACGTTGGGGGAAGCACACGTACCTTGGTTTTGACAACGCGGCAGTCCCTTTCCCCTCGACCTCCGTGTCCCTTGTATCTGAACGCCATCTCTATTCACACAGTAACAGTACGATCCATGGCATTGCACCTCGTGGAAATTTCCGTCTAGTTTGCATCGAGGGACGAAGTTTCCCAATAGATTACTTGAAGAAGCTTCTTTATATTGTCCTTGGCAGACGGAATCTTTACCTGAAAATATGTAAAATAAACAAATTCTAACATTTAAAATAGTGTGCCATCATTAGACAACACATGCCATGGAAGTCACATTTTTTCTTACGTCTTTTCTTGAAATTCTATTGATTAATAAAGAACACCTATCACTTAACGAATTAATTTCTTGGCATATGTTTTTCATCGAGGCACTATCAACAAAACAAAGATGAGCCAACACTGCCAGGGCAATAGCTGTAAAAAGCCCTTCCCGGTTAGCTATAGCTCAGTGGTAAAATACTGGCCTGAAGCGTGCGGCCGAGGCGGCCGAGGTTCCAAAATCCCAGTCGGATTATTATTAAAATTATCATCATCATTCACTCTCCTGGTGAATATTCCATACCTTGTGCTCTACAGAATGCCTCTCCATGTGACACTCGTACTCTAGATTCATAAATTTCAACACCATGCTGAGTACTAACGCAGAAGCAGTACGACCTGTGGCATTGGTAAGGTTCGTAAAACCCGTCCGGGGAACACCAGGGCACGAAACGACCCTCTAGATACCAGTTTCTGTTCTTTTCTTGGTACTCGAGCTGACAAGGAGAAAGGGATCGACCTGAAAATGAACATTTACGGTGTTCAGTTATTTTAGCACCATCGGGTTAGGGGTGGGCATCATAGGTCACAAACTTTAAACTGAGAAATATATTGACAGTAATTGATACAATAGCACCATACCGATTGTAGGACATCTAATTGCACCATGGGTTCTTGTCCCAGGAATCTCGCTGCCATTATGATCGACACACCAACACTGTCCTACTGATGAGTGACACTGGAGTTCCTCATAGGCACCGCTCCACTTGCATTTCGGGGTATGTCTTCGCGCAGGTAATGCGATGACATTTTGGCTGGCCACTTGACATTGTGTACGTATCTTTGCTGTGAAAATTGTACTTAATGAATTCCGATCCCTGAACAAACGCAGTCACTAGAACGAAACTAGGAAGAACTTTATATTTCACAATAAGTAGGATAAGTCTTCTTCTAGTCCTCCTGATTTTCCATTTGCTATTGGATCTTAATTAGTGTAGACAAAAGGCTACAATGCAGATGTTGTACTGTAGCTTCTTCTTCGAAATGCTTTTCACCTCACAAAATAACCGTGCATTAACTATCTCAACAAGGCTGCGAGGACCACTGTTACGGACAAAAGTGTAACCGAAACTGTGGAGATCAGGATCAGCAGAAGGATTGAAATATATGAAGACTGCAAGGCTGGTCGGACGGCTGTACGATGTTATTTATTGTACCCTATATTCCGGTTCGGCATAATGTACCTTCTTCAGGGGTTATAGGAGCTAAGTAAGGAATACAAGTAGGCGTTGATATTATTTAACGGACAACACTACAGACAAATCAACGGAACCGCAATGGGTACACGAATGGCACCATCCTATGCTAATCTCTTCATGGGATCATTTGACGCTCTCAGCCACGCCCCTGAGAAACCAATTGTATGGTGTATGGTGGCGTTATATTGATGTATTTTTTTACTCTAGACACACGGCGAAGACAAACTCAACAGCTTTATATCCCACTTTAACAGCCTACATCCCACCATAAAATTCACGAACACTATTTCCAACACCAAGATCGCATTCCTTGATGTCCGCGTACTTCTCAACAAAGGCAAAATTCAAACTGACCTACATGTATATGTTAAACCAACTGATAAACATCAATACCTCCTTCAATCCTCGTGCCATCCCTTGCACACAAACGATCAATTCCATACAGCCTATCTCTACGTTTACACCGCATATGCTGAACAGACGATCGAGTCAACAAGAACATTTCTAAACTTACTAACCTCATCATGAGGTTAGAAAACAAATTAAATCAGCGATAAAACTTACCCGTAAACAAGCTCTTCAACAAGCCAACCATACGAAATCTTCAGCTAGAACATAAATCGTAATCACCTACAACCCAGCCCTACCCAAAGGTTTAACCATAATAAACAAAAACATGAACATTCTATGCTCATTCAAGCGATTTTATTGCGTATCTTTTATTGCATATCTTAGGCCCAATAACCTCCTAGTAAAAAGCTAATCTTTCAAAAACGACACAAGAAGTACCAGGTATTTTCCGCTGCGAACGCACAAAATGCAAAACATACCCCTTCATTCAACATGGCCTAGCTTTCTCTTCTCCTGGCGAACAACGACCGATCAACGCTCACCTCACATGCATTTAAAAAAATCGTATCTGCATGATCGAGTACAAATATTGCTTGAACGAAAGCAAACCTTGCCATTACATAGGAGAAACTAAACGAAATATCAGTGACAGATTTGAAGTACATCGCAGATCAGTTGAACACTTTATCAACGGAAGGAATCTCGCACAACCAACCGCCGTTTCAGAATTGTTTTTCAAACATAGGGCCCCTAAGGGCAACTCGTGGATGGTCAGTGTGCTATTTTGGTAAATACTAATGACGTGATCACCACTAGGTGAATCGTGGGAAAATAATACCATACCTGTCCAAGTTTGAACTGTCTGGCATAGAAATGAAGGAGATGGGCATGTACTTAAAATCACGTAATCGATGACGTCATCGTTACGTCATCGCCACTAAGTGATTGATAGCAACCCACTACCATGTCTGTCCAGGTTTGAGCCAGCTGGCATTAGAAATGAGGGAGACATGGGCATGTACTTCAAATCACGTGACCTATGACGTCATCGTTACGTCATCACCACTAAGTGATTCACCGCTAACTGATTTGTGGGAACCCACTACCATGTCTGTCCAAGTTTGAACTGTCCGGCATTAGATATGAGGCAGATATGGGCATGTACTTAAAATCACGTGACTAATGACGTCATCATTACGTCATCACCACTAAGTGATTTGTGGGGACCCAATACCTGGCCTGAATTTCAGCCGCCTCCTCGCGCTCGAAAATCACTCGCCGAGAGAAACGTCTGAATCCCCGTTGCCCAAACCTCGTACATGACGTCACTGTCCCAAAATGTGTTAGTAAGCTTTGATTGGTCAGCGCCTCTAAAATCGCTTCGCGGCAATTTTATCTAGATGGCGGAGTTCCCTTGTATTCCTAAAGTTAAATTTGAAAATGTTGTCTCAAGTGTCTATTCTGTATTTGGGTTGGAGAAAACTTACGAGTATCAAAAGAAAGCTTTGTATGAGTTTCTGTCGCGAAAGAATGTCTTTGCAAACCTTCCAAAGGGCTACGGAAAGTCTATTTTTCAAATGGCTCCGGTCGTCGCGAGCGAACTCGCAAAAATCTCACACTCACAACAGTTTACCACCGAAAGTATCATCATAGTTATTTCACCGCTAGTTGCTTTAACGAAAGGCCAAGTAGCTTACCTTAATCGACGAAATATCTCTGCGGCATGTGTTACGGGAGATCATATAGATGCAATTCTGAAGGATATCGAGCAAGCCAAATTCAGGATTGTATTTATTTCTCCTGAATCGATGCTGTCCATTTATCGATGGCGACAAATGTTAAGGACATACTCTACGGACATTTGCCTTAGGTACCCTTTAAATTCAAATAAGTTTCAACAGATATTCTAAATTATAATGAGAAGTATAAAGCTTGTTGCGTATTCAATCACGTTGTTGTTGTATTGTATTGTATTCAGATTCGTGTCTAAGTAAAGTTTCGAGAGATCTCACCCTCACAACTGTCTCCAACTTCTCCGGTTCTGCAGTCTTTTCTTCAATGCGAAAGGTCGGTGGATTAGCCTTAACTGGTGTACTCGTCCTTGTAGTGTTCTGGCCCAGAGAAGTCTTCCTTCCTTCTCGTACCTCGTTTCTTGGGGAAGCACCGAAATGATATCCGTCGATATTGGCAGTGCAAGCGCTCGGAAATGCGGGGAGAGTATTAACTGCACCGATTAAATTCAGTCCAGAGGACTGACGATATTCTCTGTAGACGGCTTCAACTTCAGTCGCCAGTTTCTTGGTATTCTGAATCAGTTTCTTATATTTTTCTACTATTGTTCGGTGACAATGTCCGCAAACATGGCCTTCGAATGGAACAGCACCAAACCACTTCAACAAAGCGACGAACTCTGATTCTTTGAGTCGATATCGAGCACTCGTATCTGTCATACTTACAACAAATTAATCACCGGATGACAGAAATTCAAAATGGAGAAGATAACATAGTTTTTATTTAGCCAAACTAACCATATTCCACCTTTATCTCGCGACCTCGTAACCTTCGTTACACTCCACTGATCATGCACGATTTCGCGTGAAATTTAACAAATTTGCAAAAGTTATGCAGTGACGTCATGTACGAGGTTTGGGCAACGGGGATTCAGACGTTTCTCCCGGCGAGTGATTTTCGAGCGCGAGGAGGCCTGTCCAAGTTTGAACTGAGTATCTGGCATTAGAAATGAGGGAGATATTGGCATGTACTTAAAATCACGTGACCGAATACGTCATCGATACGTCATCACCACTAAGTGATCGATAGGGACCCACTACCATGTCTGTCCAGGTTTGAAGTGTCTGGCATTAGAAATGAGGGAGATATGGGCATGTACTTAAAATCACGTGACCGATGACGTCATCGTTACGTCATCACCAATAAGTGATCGATAGGGACCCACTACCATGTCTTTCCAGGTTTGAAGTGTCTGGCATTAGATGGGCACCGTCAATACATCTTCTCCAGCATGACCAAATCTTTTCGAAACCTTGGACGGTCATTTGGAAAGTCAACGGCGAGTCGTCGAGTCAGAAAAAAACGACGAATAAATTATCTCGTATCCACCTAAACCCAATAACTCGTTCTGCACATGCGTGCATCCACGAGTTAAATTACTATTGTGTGTGGAATAAACGACCTATTCATAGCTTGATTACGTCTAGAACCTTCGCTTGATAATGGCTAATTGTGTTGACGCATGCAGTCTAAGTAGTTCTGGAACTTCCAATCTGGATAAGGATTGTGTGACAAATTATTATTTAGTGTAGCTAAATGAAATTGATCTTTAAATCAAAATGCCCAGCTGAACTTTGAAATCACATATCGAAGAGGTTAAAACGAGTTTTTATCCGTTCCACATCGGCGCAGAATTGAGTTTTTGGGAATCTGACGCTAGCCAAATGTAACTTGCAAACGTTTTATCAAATATAAACAGTGCATGACCCGGAGGTCAACTGGCTGGAATATCATAGAAACAAATGTGTTTTTTTTAAAACAGGCTTATTATTTTTCTCACTGGTATTCTTGAAGGTTCTCTATCGCGATTTCTAACTGCAGACAATATTGATTTGTGCCTCCTACTCCTAGATTGATCAGTATTCAAGCCTTTACTAGATAACAATACAGTGCTCAGCTGTTCGCGTTCGACCATCAAATTCAAACTATTTGACATTTCAGTGATATTTACCGTATCATTTCTCGAACTGATCACATTATTGTTATTCTGTATATTACTAAGCTTTTCCATTAGCTTTTGTTTGGCTATTGTATGGCTTTGTTGAGATTTGCTTTCCTCACTTTCCCCAGTGAGCAGGGGCGATTATCGATGTTAGTTGACATCTCCTCGTCGTTCAACTTAACTTTAAAGTGCATATGAGCCCAAAAATGTTTCAATTTATAAAAATTGTCAATAAAATTAGCTGTCGAATGACATAAGAAAAAGTTCGATCTGAGCAGATTTACTATTTGTTTGCGAGGGTTAAAGTTGCCAAAAACAGCAATTTGGGTTGCCTGTGGAAGTAAAGAGTGCAGCACGTTCTATCTCGGTGGATGTACTATGAACGCGCCATGAGACTCGGGGATCTTTGTCGCGAAAACAGTTCAGTGTACATTATACCATCTCTATCTCTGTTGCATCCAAAACGTTCCCAAAACTGCCAACACAGTACATTCAAGACATTAAATTCTGCTTAGCTAAGACAAACGCGCTTATGAATTTCCTGGCTTCTCTCGTAAAAACGACGCGACCAAATGTCTGTTTTTAACAATATAGTTGTAACGATAAATTGATTCTAAGGCATTTCGGAATAATAATTACCTTTAACAACACGACCAAATCCTTTCGAAGCGTCTTTCCGATGAATCCCAAACTTGGACGCGTGCCATAAACTCCGTCAATATATCTTCGTAAAATCGAACACTATTCGGACAGCCAACGGAGAGTCCCCGATGTAGACAGAAAAACGATGAATAAATTAGCTCGAACCCACTAACCCTAATACCACGTTCTGCGCTTGCGCGCATCTACGAGTTAAAAACCAAACACTCGCTCGATGACAGTGTTCGTAAAGCACATCATGTCTCTAAGGCTAACACTCTAGAACCTCATGGAATGAACAGACGCGATGAAATATGATATACCTTTACTATAATATTTTTTTCTTGTAATCACTATAGTTACAATCTGCATTACCTTTGTTTACAACATTATCATATATTGTATCTCATCACACCCTATAATGGTTCCATTTCATATTTCGCTTAGCGTATCAGAGTTGTTATCTCTACTGTATATAATGTCAACGTCTACTTGTATTCCTTCTTAGGTCATATAACCCTTGAAGCAGATTCGTTCTGCCGAACCGAAATATACATGTAGGGTAAAATAAATAACATCGTAAAACCGTCCAGTCAGCCTTGCAGTCTTCATACATTAACTATCTGCCTGTAATATATTATTTTGAGCGTCCACGTTTTGTTAAAAGGTTTATTTTATCTACTATCTTTCGCTTGGCTTACCTTCTGGGATCAGAGTGTAATCCTTCCATTCCTTAAGCGTTGCCAAAAACGTTGAATCCATTCAAGAATATCACCCGAAAAAAGGCAGCCAATTTTACTTTTTTATTTTTTTATTTAAATATAGTTTAGGACAACATTTACCCCAAGACATTACCTTTCAAACATAGTAACATCCCACAACTGGTTTACAGTAAAACAGACACCCATCAGTTATCACTAATGTTTAACTTTGTATCAAGGCTCATTGATAACACTGCCCATACCTTTAACTTGACGACAGTTTGGCCTTCCATGCACTATGCTGACAATGGTGCCTTCTATGATAGCACCGCTACCATCAACACAGTAGCACTCGGGGCCAAAGCACTGCATGGGTTCAAAGCTACCCTCTGACATACACCAAGGGGATGAACCACTGTTAATGCGGCTACGTTGGGAATCTTGGTACCTCTGTTGACATGTAGACAAAGGTGTACCTAGAAAAGGTGATGTTGTGAGACGTTTCACATTGCTCAGCTTCAACTTCCCCGATATATTGTGCCTATTTGCTGCTGTGGTCATTTCTTCTCTTTAAGATAAGACCACGGATTACTGTAATATCCTGTTATAATCTGCATTGACTAAAGCTGAGAAAGGTGGTAGTAAGTAGTAGTGAATTTAATTAAAGAGGACTAGTGGCGTAGGGAGGTGGGGTGGAGAGGGTGGGGCGAGGGGGCAGTTGCCTACTCTCTGCCCAGACCCAGAAGAGAAATTGACAGAAGTCATCATTGAAATTTCCCAGAATTCATCATTTTGTCCCCCCCAGTTTTCTCCAATTTTTAGGCCCTCCCTACGCCCCTGAAGAGGACTAATGGCATATTTAGTTACGAGGAAGGTATTCAGGGAGGCCCTGTATCGACGAAGGAAGAATGAAATACATGGCATATAATTCTCCGATTCTTCACTATTGAAATTTCAGGAACTATAAGAATCAGGTTTGGTGCGTTTGAGATAATCTTTATGTTTTATCCCGACGTGTATATGTAACGCATGTTGTGGATTTGGACACCGTCTGTACTTTTACGATCCATCCATAACTGCTTGACCAACAACCTGAAACGTTTTCAGTAAGAAACGTCAAGATGAAATGACCAAGCCTTACCAGGTTGACGACAGTTAACAGGTCCCCATGTCTTAGTCCCCGTGATAGCTGCTCCATTTTTATCCACACACCAACAGGTGCCAATGGATGGATGACACTGCACTTCTTCGTACTGACCACCCGGTTTACATGTTGGTATGTATCGACCCGGGAACAGGAATCTGCTACCGTACATTTGGTGTTTTTGTTGACAGGGTGTTAATATTGCCCCTTGGAGAAACACACCACCGCATGAATCAGTATAATATTATGCAATTATCATGTGTCCAGGATTACCAGTCACGTGGCTTAATTAAGACAAAACTTTTCAATGTTTAGATGGTATGAATGAGATTAGAACTTGAGAAACTAAAACGCATCCCTTTAAAAATAAGTGTTCTATTACCGAAAATCAAAGGATGAATCGGATACTAAAGAAGCAACACTTTTATCTTTACTATAAGAACGATTCACTGTTTTACAACTGAAGAAATTGTTACGATATGCCTTCGTCGTTAGGTACATGATCACATTAACTTGCTTTACGTTTTTAATTACTGATTCGTCACCTTTAGCGGTACAGTTCGGCGTGCCTGCCTCGCTGTTAAGTCTCGTCCCAGAGATTTCATCACCGTACTTGTTCACACAGAAGCAAAACGAGTCGTAGCACTGCAGCCATTTATACTGACCGTCCGGAGAACACCACGGAAGGTATTGACCATGAAGTGGGTTACGAGACCGAGACACTTGTATGAACCTACGCTGACAGTCTGTCGAAATATTAACATGTCCTGCACAAAAGAAAAAGAGATGGACATTGTTACATCAGGCCGTTAAGTCAAATTCTTAAGTAGAGGCGGGAATTGACTAACCGACATGTGGAGGACATTGTAGCGATCCGGTAGTCCTCGTTCCAAGCAGTTGCTGTCCGCTGATATCAACACACCAGCATGCACTCGTTATCCCTTCACACTGAACCTCTTCGAAATGACCGTCGGCTTTGCAGCGAGGAATGTGCTGTCCTATACTTGGGTTCGTGATAGCTTTGGCATAGGCTCGTTGACACGTGGTTAATTTGTCTGAAATTTGAAACATCAATTAATAAATATTACTAATGATAATGTATAATGATTTAATGATACCGATGACGAAATAATATAAAAATATATTGTAGTACCAAGTCAAACGAAGAGAACATATTACGTGATAGGCCTCAAACCATCATAACTCCCCTAGGAAAACAATAGCTTGACCCTAATTAAACTATTATGCATGCCACACGCATATATATATATATAATTTGTGGAACGTCGCATCGCGTCGAGCTGACCAGGACGGCACAGTCTAGGGCAACGGGAGGCGAAAGTGTTTTCTCGCTTATTGTTTCGCTTGTTCGCCTTTTAACGCTTTTCGCGTCTATATTTAAGAATGAGATCCAGTTTCCGCTTGACTGAGGTCTCGCGTCCTCTACTAAACGTACAACTTTGGGTTTTCACGTTGTTGTTTTTGCAGACAACAACCTACATTTTCATGTGCATCTTAATTAAGTTTAGACGATTGTTTTCGTTGTCGTCCTACTGAGACGTTGCCATCGTGGTTGCATAAGGTCCTCAACGTTGAATGAAATTTGGAAATCCTACGTGTTAGTTTGTTTTATTTTGAACTTGGGAGATATAAAACAACACTTCATGACTGTCACCTTCGGGAAACAGTGAGTTTTGTTTCCCCTCGACTCTCAATATTATTGAGGGTCTCGTGGAAACACAACTTAGTCTTTTCCTCGGGGCCAGTCATGAAGTAATTATTAGATTACGTCCTTAACACATAACCACGCAAATAGAAACTTTTCAGTTACCAGCTTCAGAACACCTCGGCTTTCCACCCTCTGTTTGTGTTTCTGTTCCTTCTAGTTTGTTGCCTGTGATGTCCACGCAGTAACACGCGTCACCGCGACACTGCACGTCACAGTAACTGCCATCGGGATTACATCGTGGAATGAAATCCACTGAGCTTGCATTCCTAATGGCTTCACGGTACTCCCTTTGGCATTCAGTCACGTTTGGCTCTATATGAAAATACAAGATAAAATGAACATTTCTGATCATTTTTGTGAACCAGCATTGAACCAGCATTGGAGTTCTGAAACAGCATTGAATATTTGCGAAGCCTTGTTGAAGTAATATGAAGGTTTTGTTATTCAACCAAAAGATAGTAACTGATATAGTTTAATGTTTGCTTTGGATCCCTCCGTGTTATCTATGTTTTCCTTTCTTTCCTATAATCCTTCTTCGAATTTAAAATGTGTGTCCTCTTGAGCGGACAATCTGAAATAACCCAGCCAATAGAGAGATGTATGTGATTTCTGGTAAAGTAAAACTGAACATGGAATGCATTATTTTAATATCTTTATTAAAATAGATAGTGTGTTCGTATATATGTGTATAATATGCTAACATGCTAGTTTTAACAAGATACCTTTACAAGCCCCACGGACAACATCATCGATAATGTTTGTCAAACCATCAAACGAGGCGACCATGATGACCTGAGAGGGGTCCGAGGCAAGACTCCTTAGCTGTGCTTGGCTGACCTGGCTGCCGACTCCTACTGCCCAAATCTCCACCCCCTTATCCTTCAATGGCTGTGATGCTGCAGCAAGGGGTACAAAGGATCCTCGGTATATAGTTTGACGGCCGTGGACTATCACAATTAATACCTAGAACCAAAATGATCACATACAATATACTTTTCGCTGTAATCCCACTTCATACCTGATATCTTTGAGACCACGTTTACACACTAGAAGAAATGTCTCCGGATTCATATTGTTCTCTATTCCCAAGATAACGTTAATCAATATGAATCCGGATACTTTTCCTCTAGTGTAAACGCAGTGTGAGTTAACATTCTCATAGTATACATTCGTTTATGCCATGGGCTAATCCTCTCTCTCAACGGTAATAATATTCATGTTACGTTAGGAGAGGGGATCATGGAGCATTGTTTGTGTTAGAAGGCGGCAATGAAACTGTCAATATATACGCGTATTCCTGCAAAACGCGAAAGTTCATAAACTCAACAAACAGAGCAAAATACGCGCTCTCATTAGTCAATATCAATGACCTATTAGAGTACACAAGTACAAACGACATTACAAGGGCACGCTCTATTTTGTTGGACAAGTTCGATAATTATTGCATAAAACAAATAGTTTCATTTTGCCGTAGGTATGTCCTCTTATAGATGCACAGATGACGTCAATACCTGAATATGACAACAGTTTACACCACTCGACTGCGTCTCGTGATGCACGTCGTTGTTCGTGGTGCACGTCTTTGTTGTGACGTCACCTGTGCATTTATAACAGCACATTACTTCAACAAAGCCCTCTCACCTTTTTGGCAGCCTCTCTCATCCCAGCATTCACAGTAAACAAGTGCTCGTTAGCTAGCTTCATAGCCTTATCAGTAAATGTGTAACCCCTCTTATGCACTATATTGTTCATCAGTTTCTTGACCTCACCAAAAGTTTGCTTTTCTCCTTTTAAAGTATTGAATGTAAAATACAGAACTGGATTTGTGGAGTATGCTATCGCCCCCACGTGAGTCCCACTTGAGGAGATTTCAAATCCTTCTGCTGTTCTTTTGATGTAATTGATGACCGCTGGCCACTTCCGATTTTCAATGCTTCCTGAAGAGTCAATGACGAATCCGAGGTCCACAACTGTCCTGCATTTCGACTCTAGAAAAACAAGAAATAACTCGAATTATCAAATGTTATTCACAAAAGATGTCACATCAGAAAATATATTGGTGGTCGTGTGCCCTTGTCCTTGTAAAAACTAATGAGAACTGATCAAGAATTATGCATCTTCATGAAAGAGTTCCCTGAACAACGTTCTGAAAAAAAGTTGTGCCCAGTTTTTAAGAGATAACGTTACCGTCTAAGACATAAGCTCATGTAATTGTTATGATTGACATTTTTCATGTTCACCTTCTCTGTCTGGTTCCACGCATGCGCGATCACAGCCTGTCGCCCATATACAGCATTTGAGATTCCCTTCACAATCATCGTCCGCAGAACACTCATGGTTAATTTTGCCGGCGCAATGAACTGTGTCCGATGTAGGTTTTGGGCACTTTCCTGGTTTTTCTAGAAACAAAATTATACAAACAAAATCAAAAGCCATTCTTATTAATATAACACAGCATCTCGATGAAAGTCTGTTTATTCGTCAGTAACGTTACTTTATTTAAAAGTAGTTAAACATCCTTCATCATTTAGTTGATGTGGATTCACTGGCAGATTCTAAAGTAAACTTTACCTCAATTCATAAGGCATCAAAATGAGGCGGGTTGTTAGAGCTCAAGCTCCCGCAGCGATATGTATAAAGACAATGAATTCCGTATAAAGACCTTCACAGTTAATTGTTATTATAGAAACAAGGTATATAGTCCTTGGCTTTATCGGGTATAGAGGGCAGTCGGTTTGATCTTGTCATTGGTCATTTGGCTCATAAATAGTTAATGATGTTTGGAGACGTGATAATGTGAAGAGAGTAGATACACACGGTGATTCGGACAAGTGTCTTGAATCTTGAGTGGTATGACAAAGAATAAGCATCCAATAGCGCTCTGCACAGATGACGTCACAAAATTTAGACCCCCCGCCAAGATGGCGGACAAACAAACCACTTTTCGTGTTAGAACTTACAAGGTTTGACCAGCACTTCAGTTCGTTCTCTGACTATTCTACTAGAAATGACGGCTTTCCTGTAGTATATTTTGAAAGAGAGTCCAATTACTATACTGTCGAACAGCTTAGACGTTGGCTAAAATACAGAGGATTGAAACAAAGTGAGAAATGTCCAAATGTCCACCGACATTTGGAAATGGGTGCAAACTTGGCGCGAAATACAGTGTTTGTATCGGAATCCGATGCCAAATAATTTCCGTAAAAGCGAAAGATTAACTGATCAAAATGTGACGGATGTAGCTGTGCTGAAAAGCGTGCAATCGTGCCTTAAGTTTTCCATGCATTTGTCTTGTAACAACGACTGAACGAGTCAAAGTCCAATGTGTGGAAAACTGAAAACACGATTGCACACTTCCCAGCACAGATACATCCCTCACATTTCGATCAGTTAATCTTTTACCTGGTATGTTTGTAGACGGTAAGTTTGTAGACGGTGAATATTTCAGAAATTCGATTTTACGGAAATAATTTGGCATCGGATTCCCATACAAACACTGTATTTCGCGGCAGCCGTTGTCGTGAATAAGCTAAATTCATTAATGAAGACAATGGCGGAAAAGCTGGACTGGGGCCCAATGTAAAGAACCATAGCGGTCGCAAAACAATCATCCAAACTTTGACAAACAACGACATCCCATCGACAGATATTATGCAACTGTCGGGACATAAAAATCTTCAAAGTGTCACAAATTATTCAGTGGTTTCTGAAAATCAGCAGGTAAAAATGTCTCGTACTTTGAGTGAACTGACGACAAGGAATGTGCATAGCTTAGAGAAAATGAATTCATCTCAAGTTGCAGAATGCTCGACTGAAATTCATTCAGCTAGCACGGCAGCAGATTATCAACATAACCAGCAAGCGATGTCGCTTTTCACGGGCGCTGTTATTCATGGAGGTCAATTCCGCATTTCTATTAACAGCCTCAATCAATCGCCGAAGTTGGCAATCCAAGAAGCTGAAGTGGAGTCTTCTCCAAAGAGGTACAAAAGACTAAAAGTACTAGATTCTGACTCTGATTAGAAAGCATTTCGATAGTTAGATTCGCAAAACAGTCAACTGAACTTTTCAAACTATAGTTATCAACGGTTTTGAACGGCCCCATTTAAAGCTGAAAATTTTATTATCATTTCTTCATTTAAAGAATTGTTTAAAAGTAAATTTTGTTTCACTTTCTTCCGAGTTATTGAATAAAACTTTAATGTTGATAGGAATTTTTTTAAATTCAGTTTGCTCGAAATAAAAGTGTTCGCAACTTTTTGTCGCCGCGCGATTTTTATTTGACAATTTATTTTGGAGTAAATCTCAGTACATATATAATAAACAAATTACATCATGGTTGGTTCGTTTGCACCAACCATGAAGTAATCTCTATTTATCTCTGAGCGAGAGGTATCTTTGACTTTGACCGATTTATGAAGGTTTTTTCACATCTAGAGTCACTCTTACATCTCCCCCAGCAACCTTTTCTCTTCATGTTTCTTCAGTCGTGCTTGGCGTCTTTGTCCGCAAATCAATCCCACCGTGCTTTGCGCGTCGAAGAGAAAATATATCTATAGACACCGTGCGGTTCCCTATTATATGATGCATGTTCTAGCCTCACATTAGCTACAGAGTCCGATTCTAAATTCACCAATGACATACTTGGTATGAATGGTGTCACGCAATGCCTCACGCATCCTGTCATGCAACACTTCAGGCCTAGTTGGCAGTCACGGTCTACTGTGCACTGGTGTTCGCTATTTGCTGGACAGTCCACTGAATTGCCAACTTGAGGACACACCTTTTTACTGCCAACATCTATAAACAGAAAATTGCCAGTGGATCTGATACGTTGGTTTACTAACATCTTCTTGGCTATAAAATGGTTGTTTTACAAAAAGAGATGCACCCTCCCCCTCTAAAAACATACCTCCAGATCTATCAGAGAGCGAGTAACTAAATCAATGTATATTTTAACTATCTTCGTATTACTGATAGTTTCACCATAGTTAATAGAGTGGAATGGTTAGGAAACCCGGAAAACTTCAAAAGGGCTAACAAAGGCGCTGCGATTGAGGTTGGAAGGGGGCAAGACAAAAGATTGTGCACTATCATAGTTCATTAGCGTTCCCTGAACGACTGAACTCACACGTTTCTATTGGCTGATTGACTAACATGTTGGAATTTCTATTGTGTTTTGTGCACGGTAGTGGTCGAAAAAAGCTAACAAAGACCTATAACAAAGAAGGTTCCTGAGTTTCCTAACCATTCCGCTCTATTAACTATGGTTTCACTTGCTGCACGTTATCGGTATCACTGCCCTGAGAAACGTCAGCTCATCTACCGCACATAGGAAAGCTTTGAACACACTCAACCAATAGGATATTTGCATGATAACATCATATACTACAACAACCAGAACTCCTTGCGCGGATCCTTTTGTTCCCCAACTTTGGACCATTGTCTTGGTATTCTCAAAGGAGTTTAAAAATCTGAATAATGCATTTGTCATAATGCAAATGTCCTACTCATAGGAAGTCAATTAGGCTGTCTACGAGCTCCCTTCACTCGCACTCTTATTGCTTCACAGCTGTGATTCAGGTGATCATCCTTCCCTCCGCAGCGTTTGTATGGACCATTAGCACTATGACGTCACTCGACTACAACTACCAGAATCTTTTTCGAATTTTTATTTTTCTTATTCAGATTTTGAATTTCCTCTGAGAATACTAAGACAATGGTCCAAATTAGAAGAACCAACGAAGAAGCGCAAAGAATTATATTAGTTATGGTCAACTGGCGAATAGTGGAAATGACCAATTGACAAAAATATTTAAATTTAACAAAACATATCATCTCACCTCTCGTCAAACAGAAAGCTTGACAATTTTTCTTATTAGTAAACCTGTTTGCATTCCCTCCACATCCACTGTAGACAAAGGGTTTACAGGCTTTCGAGTCCTTGTCAAAGTACCACCGAACAAGAAAACTATTGCAGAGTCCAGCAACAGGGGACTCTTTGCATCGTTGGTGTCTTTCGTTGCTTTTGGCAGTCGGGTCTGCTTTGGAAATAACAAAATAACAAAACTAAGTATTATGATAATAATATGAATAATGATGATGACGGTGATGATGATGTATGGTGGTGATGATGATGTATGGTGACGATGGTGGTGATGGTGGTGTATGGTGGTGATGATGATGTATGGTGGTGATGATGGTGTATGGTGGTGATGGTGGTGTATGGTGGTGATGGTGGTGATGGTGGTGAGATGATGTATGGTGGTGATGATGATGTATGGTGGTGGTGGTGGTGATGGTGGTGTATGGTGGTGATGATGATGTATGGTGGTGATGATGGTGTATGGTGGTGATGGTGGTGTATGGTGGTGATGGTGGTGTATGGTGGTGATGATGATGTATGGTGGTGATGATGATGTATGGTGGTGATGGTGGTGATGGTGGTGTATGGTGGTGATGATGATGTATGGTGGTGATAGTGGTGTATGGTGGTGATGGTGGTGTATGGTGGTGATGGTGGTGTATGGTGGTGTATGGTGGTGATGGTGGTGTATGGTGGTGATGATGATGTATGGTGGTGATGATGATGTATGGTGGTGATGGTGGTGTATGGTGGTGATGATGATGTATGGTGGTGATGGTGGTGTATGGTGGTGATGGTGGTGTATGGTGACGATGGTGGTGATGGTGGTGATGGTGGTGTATGGTGGTGATGATGGTGTATGGTGGTGATGGTGGTGTATGGTGGTGATGGTGGTGATGGTGGTGATGGTGGTACTGGACATGCCTTACCAAACACTTTAACTTTGACTTTAGCCAAAGTTCTCTTCCCATGATTACTAAATGCGGTACACGTGTAGATACCACTATCTCCCACTGTCACTCGAGATAAGATCAGCTTGTTTCCATGCTGCGTTGAAGTCTGTGGAAGGTTGGCTGCTCCTTCTTTTGTCCATCGTATAGATACTGGATTACCAGTGAACTTACACCGGATCTCCCCCGCCGTTCCTACTGTTAGGTTTTGATTAGTTTGGTGCTTGATGCTGATGTGTACGCCTCCTGTTGGAATATTCAACACAGTTTTAGTATTTAATTTTGTTTTGCAGAATCGTAATGAGGAGTGCAGTAGTGCCAAATCAAAGACTTCTACTTTCAGATTTGATTCTGAATTGGAGACACCTGTCTGCATACCTGCGCATGTGCATTTCAACCAACGTAGGACAAGCTAGTCGACCAAATAGACCTAGTCATTGTCCCATTTCAGACCACATGACTTTTCCCTTGAGTAAAATAACAAAACTAAGTCTTATGATAATAATATGAATAATGATGATGACGGTGATGATGATGTATGGTGGTGATGATGATGTATGGTGGTGATGGTGGTGTATGGTGGTGATGATGGTGTATGGTGGTGATGGTGGTGTATGGTGGTGATGGTGGTGTATGGTGGTGCTGGACATGCCTTACCAAACACTTTAACTTTGACTTTAGCCAAAGTTCTCTTCCCATGATTACTAAATGCGGTACACGTGTAGATACCACTATCTCCCACTGTCACTCGAGATAAGATCAGCTTGTTTCCATGCTGCGTTGAAGTCTGTGGAAGGTTGGCTGCTCCTTCTTTTGTCCATCGTATAGATACTGGATTACCAGTGAACTTACACCGGATCTCCCCCGCCGTTCCTACTGTTAGGTTTTGATTAGTTTGGTGCTTGATGCTGATGTGTACGCCTCCTGTTGGAATATTCAACACAGTTTTAGTATTTAATTTTGTTTTGCAGAATCGTAATGAGGAGTGCAGTAGTGCCAAATCAAAGACTTCTACTTTCAGATTTGATTCTGAATTGGAGACACCTGTCTGCATACCTGCGCATGTGCATTTCAACCAACGTAGGACAAGCTAGTCGACCAAATAGACCTAGTCATTGTCCCATTTCAGACCACATGACTTTTCCCTTGAGTAATGCTTTTTTGTGTTTTTCTGTATCCCAAGAGGAAATGTACCCATTTCTATAATTGGAAAACAAAGCACTGAATCCACTGGAGAATTATCACGTGGTCTGAAATGGGGCAACAAACAGGCAAGCTGACTAGGTCTATTGCCACCCAGATGCCTGTTGCTTGTAAATATACATCCTCTTTAGTTATAACCCATCATATATTTTCTCTCGCGCGTGATTGGTTGGATGCGTCACGTGACCCGATATTTCTCTCCGCGAGCGGGAAATATCAGCGAATACACCCCGTGTGAGCGTATAAGCGCGCGTCAAAGAAAATATTTGAAGGATGATAACAACAATAACCTACATTGTGGCGTCCAAATATGCCCTGATATTTGTCCTTGGACATTATCTGATCCTCGAAGCTCACAGTTTCCCTCAAGCTTCGCTCTCGGGAATTCTTCTTTTCTCGGTTCGTATAATATCCGCGGACGAAATATCAGGGAATATTTCGACGCCACAAATAGGTTATTTTATTTATATCCAAGACAAAATATTAAGGAAACCTCTTAGTAGGTTTTCATACACATAAAGAAATAATTCATTATGTGAACGTAATAGTGGTTGAAGAATTTGGTTCCCAGACGCTGTTGAAAAATCCAGAGTTACTGGAATATGGAAACACCGTACAGTGAATGTAAAATGTCTCCTGAAGAAACTCACTATAATTGATACATTTTCCAAGATATAACGCAGTAATATTGATTCCCAGTAGGCAGGCCGTCCTATCCAAGCCACACAGGTTCCGGTAGGTGATCCCGTCTGATCCACACACTCGTTGTAACTCTTTCGCAGGAACGCTAAGCGTACAACCTTGTCGACAGATACAGGTGGGCCATCCATGGTTTCTAATAACACAAACCTCTCCCTGGTGGGTACAGGTTGTTTTTGTGCAATGGCCTGCTGTAGATACGAAAATAATATGGAACAACACTTGATTTACAATGAGTCTTCGACATAATGAACTTCCGAATCAAATACAAACTACTGAAAGACTGGCGTGACCAAAACGCACGACACCTTCTGTCACGCTGTGATCACGTGCGCTAATGGTGAACAATGCACTTTTACCGTCGGACGTCACAGTTTTAAGCAATGTTGCCAGCTCAGCAGTTTCTTTGTTACCTGTCATGTGGAGCTAATTGGAACGTGTGTTGTATCTTATGGCTGTTTCATTGCATTATATTATTATTTAATTGTCGACAAATGTTTGTTTCTTTTTAGATTGCAGATGGTAGAAAACAATAGCTATTTTGTTGTAACAATAGGGGAACAGTGTGATGTCATGAGATCCAAAATGGCGGCGCGGGGGGAATTCAAATGAGTTTTACGGAGGAGATAATGGTCCACAAATGACATCTAGTGTACAAATATAGTCCAATAAACTCAGCAATGGATTTAGACATCCATAAGAAACATTTAAGAGGCAAACATTGTTTTTCAGCTGGGGTTCCCTTATTTTGACAAACGAGTTTCAGTATAGTATCCAATCTAAAGTATAGACCTGGGGCCAATTCATCTGCCAGTATGTGCCATAACTCGCTTCAGTGGTTTTTCTCGCATCTCTAACTGTTGTTAATGGTATTCTATCCGACCCTGCCATGGTTCATTGTGGTGTTCCTCAAGTACTTAGGCCCATTACTATTCCTGGTCTACGTTAATGATCTCTCCGCATGCAGCCTCTATTCAAGACTGTATGCCGATGATACTAGCCTTTCTATGGCATCGGAGGATCCTTCCAACCACGAAAAGCAAATGAACCACGACATTAATGTAGTTCAAGGATGGCTTATTGCCAATAAACTTAGTTTGAATATTGTAAAAACTAAATACATGATCATAGTTAGTCACTACAAACTAGCACACCTCCAACACCAATTCAAAATCAAAATCTGCTATGGGAGGATTCCTATAAGTATTTAGGCCTCGAATTTGATCAGCCGACTCAATCTTGGGAACACCACATTGACACCAGCTCTTAGAAAATATCAGCTGGTACTGGTGTTTTAAAGCGCGTAAGGTATTTAGCACCTTTTGGAGTATTACTGTCTATGTATCGAGCATTCGTACTACCTTATTTCGATTATTGTAGTACTGTATGGGATAACCTCGGCAAAGGTCTATCACTCAAGCTCCAAAGACTTCAAAACCAAGCTGAACGTGTTATTTCTTTCACTAATGATGAAACAAGGTCCGAGGAGTTACTTCATGATTTAAACTGGCCCAACCTAGCTTTGAGAGTAGGAGAACACAGCAGCTGGCTATCACCATGTACAAAGTGTTACAAGGTTCCCTCCCATTATACCTAAAAGCAATCTTTACTCAGTAAAACATCCGGCAGTGTTCACTCTAACAGAAACCGCTAAATAAAGCAAATTAAAACTACTCTCCTCTGCTGCTCAAATTCTTGCTGATAGATGGACGGTAACGTCTGAATTACAGATAATAAAGCTTTTCTTGTTTGGATCTTCACAACTTTCAGCGCGGATGAAAATGCTTATATTTTCTATTTTGTCCAATGCTTTAATAAGGAATCTAATCGATTTCATTTTGTTTTTGCCATCCATCTGTCAACACCATTTTATTGCTTTAGAACATTATAAATGTATTTGTTTTTTTGTACACTTTTCACATGTATTGTGCAATGCCCCGTTTGGAACTATGGTTGTAATTTACTCGCAGTGAGCTCCCTTGATGAGCAGTTTGCTCTTGGGGCAAACTCCGCATATTAAATATGTTTAAATAAACAAAAAACTTTCCACAATAGAGAGGCAGTTCTCTGGGATAACATTTCTAATGTAGCAACAAATGAAGTCAATCCTAATGCTTTTAAGAAACTCATCAAGCAAGAGCTTATTAAACAATAGTTAATTTCTAGAGTGTACATATTTATTATTCCAATTCATTTTTGAATTTCTTTTACATATCCGGTTATTTCTTGCTTAGATCGCTTTTAATATTCATTGTAGTATTATTAGTATAGCTGGAAGAGCATTATTGTAATGAATGGACACAGTGTCTAATAGCATTATTATCAGGGGCTCAGCTGCCTTTAAGCCATTAAGCCCGGGATTAACTAGCCGGCTCGGTTTCCAGCCGTGGGGGTTTCGGTGAGCCCGCGATCCAGGCTTTGGAAAAACGACACCCTAACGGCTGAAACCGGGTCTAGAGCTTAACAGGAATTTGATGATCTTTTTTGCTTAAGCAATGAATTTTGTTTGTTTTGTATAACTTTTATTAGAAACTCAACTCTAAACCAACAAAGAACCCGTTAATTAACTGTTACAAGCATTTAATAAAACCAGACAAGGAACAGGAGGAATATAAATTGCTGTACTTTCCTATACTGCAAGGATTGGATTACTGGGGAAACTGGTAAGAACCTTTTCTACATTAAACTTTGAAAAAAGTTGATCTAATCAATTTTCGCTGTACATGACGCAGGCGCGGACCCAGGCCGTTTCCACCGTTTTACGGAACACGGTCGAGGTTTGTCCGTTTGTAAATTTTGCTTTTGATTTAGGTTGATTGTCGAGGAAATATTGCATAGAAAACGCTGGAAATAGCGTTTCAGAGCTCCCCAAAAAAATCCTGGGGGGGGGGGGGGGGGGGGGGGGGGAGAGAAATCCTGGGGGGGGGGGGGGAGGGGGAGAGGAAGAGAACATGTCCCCAGACCCCCTAGGAGCTCGTTTGGCTTGTACCTTCGGGCCTTAAAGGGAAAAAATGGCTGGCTACGCCCCTGATTATTATATTACTATTATTCAATAAAACTATCACACGCGTATTTTACAAGTCTTGCCATTCTTGTTTCTTCATCTCAAACCAATGGCCACGGACAATTACACGTGTAAGCGTTATAGCGAATAGACCTATATCACACAGCTGTGGCCACCTGGGAATAAAACCATAGCAGGAGCCCCTGCTCCTGGCCATAGTACATGCACGTCCAAACACGTTTTAGAACGAGGCTGGGGGGCATAAACAGTAATGGTTTTATTTACGATGGCCGCTTTTAATAATAAAAGATGGCCACTACATAAAAACACATATTATGATTAATCCACGATATAAAATAAGATAGCGGCTGTACATTTGACTACAATCCCTTGCTAACCCAGCAGTCCAAACAACCCATAGGAATTCACTCTTCTTAATATTTATGCGCATACAATTAGCTACTCGAAAACGAGGCTAACCCCGCATCGTTTCTTAGCTGAAAAGCAAAATGGCGTCGCGGACGGAACATTGCTGTGTTCTTCTATGCATTGGAGACAAAGAAAAATCCTGAATTGTCCTTTTGAACTCAGGTGGACGTTGCGGGGATAGCCTCGTTTTCGAGTAGTGAATTAGATATTTGCATAAATATTAAGAACAGTCAATAGTATAATATCACGGTTTCCTCAGTTTTTATTGTTCCGAGAGGGGCATCCCTGATAACTGCTATTTATCGAACCTCGTGCATAAACATTAGGTACGATTAGAAACTAAGCATACCTAATGTTTATGCAAAATTTCGCTTATTTGAAGAGAATGCAGGCTGGACATAGACCCATTCGAAAATGGCGCACAATTTAAAAAGCTATTGTCCTGGTAACGTGAACACGAGGCTAGTCAGTCCACATAAAAGCTTTTGAACGTGTAAGCGAGACTAGTCAGTCCTAAACAATAGTTAGTTAAATTGGACGCCATTTTTCGAATGGGTCTATGAGAGGGTCAAAAGCATCAACTCCTGCTCCCCTCTGGCATGACTAGCCCTGCGCTCCTGTGCAAAAAATTCAATCCACAGTGACCCGTCTTAATCATAACCTTCAACGTAATCCATGTGGGACAACCTATTTCAATCTGCGCGTTTTCTCTTCATTTCTCAAGCCCGCTTCTTCCATGTGGGATACTTAAAATCATAAACGTGACGTAATTAAAATCCTTGCATGCTCTTTGAATATTAAGTCACCGCATTATCACTAACGAATAGATGAAGTGAACAATTAACGGATTCCCAAGAGTATTCATAGCAACCCAAAAATATTTAATTTATTCATTTTGAACTTGTTGACTCAGCCAAAAACGTTCTTGTTTTATAACTCTCTTATTTCCTCGGAAACCGTAATATTACAAACGGTCAAGAGCCCATAACCAAGAGCGTCCATATCTCTTATATAGATGCTACGGCGTTTTCACAAATTGGGCTATTTTTAGATTATTTTTGCGGCCAATTAGTGGGTTACACCAGTGGCGGAACAAAAGATGCCTCATTAGCTTCTTTTGTTATACCAACACGTCTGATAAGCTATTGTGATTTTATTTCCTTAGGAATGATTGCAACACAATAATAGCGGGAAACCATTCTAAAAATAACCTAACTTGTGAAAATGCCGTAGCATAGAGGTAGTATGGGAAATTCTCGCTTTTGGTTAAGGGCTCTTGAAACGGTTGATTAGTGATTAAATGCCCAAAAGCCTCGGGAGGTTTAGTAAAAGTCCCTCCGCCTGCGGCCGCGGGACGTCAACAAAACCTCCCTCGGCTTTTTTTTTATCACTAATCAACCTCATGCCATGCTATTACTTATAATAATTATCTTATCAAATTTATGAATAATTCATGAAGCAAAAACAAAGGAAATTAATAAAACATCAGTGTCTGTCACTAGTGTAGACACTGATGTTTTAATCACCAGTCCTGTGTCCAACAACACCATGCTAATGTCTGTTAGGGGAAGATCTCACAACCGATCACTGACTTCCTCATCTATCCAAGCTATTGGATGAAATGTGAAGGAAAACTCTTAAATCGTCTGAACTCAATATGTCCGCCATTACATATTCTGCGTGAGGTTTCCGCTGATTCTTTGTACCTCGCTGGCTCAGGAAAGACTCAATGGTATTCTCGAATGTAAATCGATATTCTCGTATAGTGATTTCTATTTCTCGAATGGTGATTCAATCTCGTATCGTGATTTCTCAATCTCGTATAGTGATTTCAATCTCATATAGTGATTTCTCAATCTCGTATAGTGATTTCTCAATCTCGTATAGTGATTTATATTTCTCGAATGGTGATTTCTCAATCTCGTATTGGGATTTCTATTTCTCGAAAGGTGATTTCTAAATCTCGTATAGTGATTTCTATTTCTCGAATGGTGATTTCTAAATCTCGTATAGTGATTTGTAACTCATTATACTTTTGTCATGTTTGGCTTGCCATATGTTTTACTAATCAAGGCCGGCGCAACAGGGGCGTCTGGGGCGGCCGCCCCACTTTTTCGGCCAAGTTTGAAATTTTAGCTGACGTAATCATTTTAAAAATATGTAAAACAGCATGCCCCCGGACCCCCTAGAGTTTTCTCGCGCCTTCGGCACTCGGCCGCCCCACTTCCAAAATGCTTCCGCCGGCCCTGCTAATTTGCGAACACATGAATCAAAGTATTGAATTGATTATATGCAAGAGGCTCGGAGCCGATTGACAAACTCCACCTAAAGAACAAATTTATCTGAACGCTTTAGGAATCTTTATTGCTGATTCATGACTTGATAGCTGAAGACAAGGATACTGAACACAAGACTGATAAAACAATTTAAATGATGATAATGACGATTTCCAATTTCTGATCGTTTGATCATATGTCATGTAAACCGCGACAAGCCCATTGGGCACGGTAGGAAGTCATTTTAATGACTTAAAAGGGTTCTAGCACTTTCTAACACTTTCACATGCAATTTCACATTTTCTCTTCAGGATTTGAAGAGCGACTTCATCACACAATTTGATGATCGAAATTAATGCAGCAACTAGAATGTTTAACCTCACAAATTATCTACACGATTACTTTGATACCACGAAATGTTACATTCTGCTCTAAGGTTAATATCCGAGGTGTCAACAAAGAGGGAAAACGTCTGAAAATATGATATGGTTTAATTACCGGTAGGTTATGAACGAATAGGGGAAAGCTGGTAAACATTAGTTAGGTAATTGAGTAATTTCATGCAGCCATTGAACGTTACGTTTAACAAAACATTCTACGGAAAATTAATGACCTTATCTTATGCTCTGGAAAGTACTGAGACAACTTAAATAATCAAAATAATTATATTTTGCTAGTAATGTGGCTGAAGGGCAAACGTTATTTTCATCCACCTCATGAGAGCTCAGATCCTACACACGATAGCACCATCTTTACAAACCTAATTTCAGTATTGAACCGCACGATCAGTTTCCTTAGTCGGGATACATGCATCAGGAGTTCCGGACTTCCGGTTGGATCACACTGCATTCTGGGTAGGTGGGCTCAGAAAAGTGGGCATCAACTTCTAGATCGGCCATATTGGATTTGAGTGCAGTCAATTTTTGCTCATTTGCAAGTTCAAAAACTTACTACCTAATACACGGAGTATCTTACCTTTACAGATTCTTCAGTTGGGAGTTCTAAGTCGATGTTTAAGCTTTAGAACGGGATTAATAAAGTTTCAAAGTTGACTGCGCTCAAATCCAATATGGCCGCTCTGGAAGTTGATGCCCACTTTTCTGAGCCCACCTATCCAGAATGCAGTGTGATCCAACCGGAAGTCCGGAACTCCTGATGCATGTATAAAGAGCCTGCCGCGTTTAATATCGTTTCCAGTCATTCTAGGTCACGAACCTGTAAACATATATAAGCTAAAGAAACAAGGGGTCAGGCACGGGATCACCATTAGCCTACTCGTGCAATAATTGTGGCTTTCTTCCCGGGGGGAAGTATGTATGTGAGGCCAAGAGGCTCAAACCCTGACCCAGTTTGACCCAAAATCCGAGCTCCAAAACTCTGATTGCCCCCTTTTGGGGAAAAAACCTGATTGCCCCTTCTTTAAATTGGTTTCTAAACACGGTCGGATATATACCCCGGCCGGTATAGCGCGTACCGGGATTGCATGCAAAATTCGCAACATTTCAAGTCGGGACGTGGCATTGGGTAAACAAAGCAGCAGATGAAGCACATAGATAAGTACTGAAGTACGAATTAGCGGCGTCACGATGTCTGGGAACCTCGGTGATTGCATGTCCAGGCGATCAAAATGCCGCAACAGAATGTCTTTTTTTGACATAGTAGCTAAAAAAAACTGAACTCTAACGTAACTGCCTAAAAAATACTGAACCCCGACTGCACCCAAATTAAACTCAAATCCTGACCCTGATCTGCCCAAATCAGGTCAAAACCCTGACCCTACCTGCCCAAACTGAACTCAAAACCCTGACCCACACCCGCGACGCATACATAACACGTCACAAACAGGAGTACCCAGGGGGGGGGGGGGGATTTTCTTCCCTTCATTTCAGGGAAGCAATTTACGACAGACGGCTATAATGAACACTTTGAGTAGTTTGACATTGCCATCAGGTGTGTCTATCGGAACTTGGCAATGCTGTATTCACTCTATGTTCAAATGATGATGAACTGAAAAACGTCCTTGAGTATTGTGCCACCAATGAATTATTTGTAAACATGAAAAAACTAATTTCATGCTGATAACTTCTAGGAAAAAGGAGATACCTATAAACATCCTTAATATGAACGTAAATGCTGTATTAAGTATCTTGGTATTTACCTTGATGAAAATCTTAACTGGAAAAACCAAATTAACCAAATGTTAATAACAAAATAGCCAAAAATATAGGAATATACTATAAATTACGTTCTTACCTGAATCTATACATGCTAAAGCAACTTTATTACACACTTACCTATCCTTACTTATGTTATGGGGCCAACTAATTTAATGAAATTCTGCATAAAGCAAAATAAGTGCATTCGAAGTATTTTCTTTGCAAACAATAGGGAGTCTCCAAGTAGCTATTACAAGATCCTTAATATTCTTAACTTTGATAATATTGTAAAATTAAAGATTGCCTCTTTTGCTCACAAACTCTACAAATGTCCCTCTACTACCCCCACCCCCTCCCCCCGATATTTCACGATCTCCTTATACCTGTAACAAGCATTCATATACAAGCGAGAAGTCCAAAGACTATAGCAAAGCTGAAACAACGTGTATAGTTTTAAAGGTACTATATTTCGGCTAGCTAAACTAGCCTTATTCAGGTACTAGATGGTGTAAGTAGAAAGTTGTAAAATAGGGGGTTACAATATATAGGATTTCACAAAATATAGGATTTCACAATATATAGGATTTCATAATATGTGAATAGGAAGTGACGCAATGGAATGATAAAATAAAAAATGATGAAATAATAAAGTAATGTTGGTAAGGTAAATAAAGGAAGGTAACAAATTACGATAAACAAATGGCATGCAAAAAAAAACTAATAAAAATTTATATAAAAATAATGATGATAAATAAAACACACCGGTATGTGAATAAATGTGTAGAAAATGAGGTTTCATCACGTCTATTGATGCCATGAAGTTCAAGAGTTTTGGCCTTGTCTATAGGGTAGGATTCTCTGGCTTTACGAATCGAGTCTCGCGAGGGATGCATGAGTTCTAAGGGAATGAGTTGCATGTTAGTTTTAGAATGGTTAGGGTTAGAAAGAAAATGTTCTGCAACAGTGGAGGGGTTAGACTTAATGTTAGGTTTGTCAACAGATCGTCTGTGTTCGTTGAATCTGTCTTTGAGGCGTCGTTTGGTTTCACCTATGTATTGAAGGTGACAGAGATTACATTGTACCATGTATATTAATTTTTTAGAGTTACAAGTGATATGCGAATGGATTAAACGGGTTTCACCTGTGGAATGGAAAGTGTATTGTTTAAGACCGTTGACGATGTAGGGGCAAGTTGCACAATTTTGCCCGCAACTGAATGAGCCAAGTGGGAGTGTGCGTGTGAAATACTGTGTGTGAACACTAGATACGCAGCCAGAAGTAATTTCTATCGCCCAAAAGTCACAACCAACTTTGGAAAACTTACTATAAAATTTACAGCTTCAAACATTTGTGAGACTGTCACTACTAATTTTAAACAACTATCAAACATCAACTTCAAAAAACAGTATAAAGCCTATCTTCTCTGTAATCAAATATAGTTATTACCATATAAGTTTATAGTTTCATGTTACCATTATCGTTATTAGCTATTATCATTGTAATTACAAATTATCATTATTATTAATAATATGCCATATGCATAAATCTAATCACATGTAAATTGCCAGTACAATAGACTTTATACAATACAATAGACTTTATTTTCAGATTGTAACACTTAACAGTAACCAAAGGTACTGATGACCCCGTGGCCCTCTATTTACAATAATAAATACATCTATCTACAAAAGGCTACGATTCTACGATTAAAATGCTAAAATTCTTATCAGACTATAAAAAGATTTTAAAAACTATTTAATACAATAATATAGACTAATTAAAAATACCCAAATTCATAAAATCACTAAAAGTATTTGCATAAAGGGTGGTAGCTATGGATCTGCAAATCTAAGTTGTTTTTTCTGTTTTAAAATAAGTTCTTTAAAGAGATTATTTTTAAGACATTTAATTGATATGCTAGTTTTAAGAGTAGTAGATAATTGATTCCAGTCGCGAATGGAGCGTACAGTGAAGGTTCGGCCTCCCTCAGTATTGTTTTTATATAACGGGCAACAAAGGTTTAGCTGAGCATATCTTGTGTTCCTTTGGTGTCTTTCAGAGTTTCTAGTTAGGGGGCTATTTAGATATTCAGGCGTTCTATCATTAATCCTATTCAATATAATGGCACAACGGTTTATATATGCCTGAACATAGAATGGGAGCCAACCCAGATTATTAAAAAGCGTCACAGAGGGGGCTCTGCGTTCTGCGCCTAAGATGACACGGGCAGCTCTTTTCTGAAGCTTCAGTACAGAGTTTAGATTTTCTTTACTACAAGATGACCATACAGTACTGCCGTATAGAAAAATGGGTTTAATTACTGCATTATAATATGTGTTTTTTTTACTTTGCTTCAGAAACGGGCTTATGTGACGCAGGAGTCCGATTCGTTTGGCTAATTTCTTGCAAAGTTCCTCTGTATGATTAGTAAAAATGAGGTCATCATCGAGAACCACGCCCAGTACCTTGTGGCTATTGACACACTCGATGGGAGATCCATTCAACCGGATATCAAGATGGATATTTTCGTTGCAGATACGTTTCCGGAGACGTTTCCCTTTTACGAGCATAGCTTTAGTTTTGTCTGTGTTGATGAACATTTTATTTTCGGCTGCCCACTGACTGAGAGCCAGTGCCAGTGCTGTTTCAGTTTGTGTAATCATTTTATATTTATTCATATTACTATTTATTATTATTATTATTATTATTATTATTATTATTTACTATTATTATTATTATAATATATATCATAGCTGTACACAGACTCATCAAAATTAAGCCTACTACATGTAGTCTATAATTAGATTGCTTACTTTTCTTTCATTTTTATATGGATTGTTTCGTATCTATATTCTCCTTTTTTTCTTTCTCTCTGGTTCTCTAGTATACTAGCCCATGACTAGCCTAACTTCTCTCATCGCCATTCCATTTACTCATGCCTCAACTATAACATTGAAATTTCCTTCTTTTCACCTAATCATATGTATCCAGTAGCCAACTCGAAAGCTATATGCTACTTTGGCTCCTGTGCAAAACAATTTAATTTCCTCATATATATACTTTTATTATCTATTGTTATGTTATATTATTATTCTCTCATCTTATTGTAAACAAGAGCCCATCTGGGCTTTCACTCGGGCCACATGAGATTGAAGATGAAATACACTTTCATTTGAAATCCTCTTAGTAATAACCAAAGGGAAGAATTATTAGCTGAATTTAGCAGTCTTTAGGAGTGGGGAAGAATTATTAGCTGAATTTAGCAGTCTTTAGGAGTGGCCGGTAGCGCGGTGACATTCATTCTCTGCTCCCCTAGTATATATATGTAATTTAATATTTTTGTTTTTCTCGTAGTTGACCTTTTACTGTAAACACTTCTTATTCATGTAACGCACGCTTATAATTTAGTCTGCTGTTCTGCAATTGTCTCAAATGTATGTTTATATTTGTCCCATATTATAAGTAAAAGTTGTATCCTGTCAACCTGTGATGGAGCTATCCAGTGGCGGATCCAGGATTTGAAAAAGGGGGGTGACTATTTTGACCGGTACAGTTTCTGGTGCGAAATTTCTTACAAAATTTGAACGAATGTATTTTATTTTTACGAATTCTTATACAGAATTTGTTTTTGGCCCAAAAGGGGGGGGGGGGGGGGGGTGACATGTCACCCCCGTAACCATTTCTCTACTGTTCTTTCTACCCTGTGGCTCTTTATCGCAGCTCGCTGATCGCGTCCATATTGGTATTTGTTGGATTAAAGATTACTAACTGAAATGCCTGTTGGTTACTATTTAAAAGCTTTTACCCTCATTCCCAAAACTGCAGTCTGCTCATTATATTACAGAACTATAAAGGGAACTGTTGGAAGCCTTTAATTTCTCGAACCAAAACGTCGGCCGTGAGAGGATCCTTGTTTAAGTTTACCTTCAGAGTTGAATATTGCTTGGCTCATCATAATAATTAGAATTTCTGTCTGGCTTCGTGTTGGCGAGTGACAGTCTTGCTCTCAGGAGTTCAGATGTCTTCAGATTTCGATAGAGGAGAGAAACCCATAACTGCTCAACCACAGTATACAGCTATTTCAATTAATGTTGTCTGGGAGATAGGGCATTAGAGAATAGGGTATCAGAGAATAAGGCATTTTTAAATATAAAAATGTATAAATAAACCGTAAGCTAAGTCGTCTATAACTCGTAACCATAATTCATTTCGGCCTGGGAATACCCTAATGCCCTATTCCCTAATGTCCTATTTCCTATCTCCCAGACAACATTAATTGAAATAGCTGTATATATTTGCTAGTAAATAACAGCCTGCAGATTTAGACTCGTGCCTGCCACAGGCAGCCCGAGTAATAACGAGAAAGTATATTTGAACTTAAACACTCTTTGTTCTAGAAACTGGCGCCATCTTCTTCGTTTCTTTCACAACAAAAGGGACCTAAATTTAAGTATGAAAATAGTTTGGCTAGGTAACACAGTTTGATATGGGTGTTTGTAAAACGCGGATACGGATGGCGGATGGCGGATGACGGATGGCGGATATGTTAAACTTAATATATTTTAAAAAATTAAAAAGAATTGTTGAGCAGTACATCTACGAGAACTCTGGTTTCGTCTGTAAATATTTTGATTCTCTTCTACGTGTTTTGTGTGCTTCACTCGGGATGTATACATAAAAAATGTTAACAGCTAGCGTGCCGAATTATGTTATTACGTGTTGATATTTTTGGGGTATATATCTGGTTGCCGCTAATAAAAAAATTAATAAAATGATTAATGTTAAAAGCAATTGGTTCGGAAAAGTAAATGATTATACTGTTTGTACACAAGGTGACACAGGTTGTATTGTAGGTATACTCTTGAGGGAGTAACACTATATGCCGCATAATACAAGTCAATTTTTTCTTCGATACCAGAAGGAACCGGCAACGGGGACTTTTTCTGAATTTTGCCGCTGGTAGAATCCCAACCGACATATAGGCCTCGTATATAAAAAAACATTTACTGATACGCTGTACGGTAATGGAACAAACTAGCAACCGGCCGTATTAAATAAAGATAGTCCCAGGTGACGTTTACAATATTTTCGAATCTCTATGTCAACGAAATCATTATCAATATACTGACTTATCGGGGAGGAATTTGAAACATCACGTGCAGATTATGACGATAAAATCTTGTCAAAATGCCGGCCGGCGTCATAGAAGTTAGTATGGTAAGGTCCTAATGATTTCGACCTTGGAAAAAAAGCGTGCTGTACTGGGCACTTTTGTAAACTTATTTTTTATTCACGTTGCGTTTTACTTCCAATGCAATAGACCTCTATTGTAACACTGAGTTATATGTCCACGTCCGGACGACGAAGCATGTGTCGTAAAAATAAAAGGCGTTGTTTTTCTAAACAACAGGAAAAAACATGAATGTATACCAAACAACGATACTGGAACTCCTTCAATCCTATCATAATTTAGATTCCGATAAACCGGCACCTTGAATTTAGACATTGGTCTCGAAAGGTATAAAAGGCGATCTGACCGGGCAAGAACAGAAATGTCATATATATTACTAACAGCACTACTTGATTGATTAATTGGAATGCAATCTATCGGATATTTAATCTATCGGCGCCAACTAGCTGTCACGTATGGTGGTCGATCATAGGTACGGTACAACAATTGCACTTGGGTCACTCCCGGTCCCCGCTCAACACAATAAATTATACTTGCTCAATGGTTGTGTATGTTTACAATTTAATGGATATTGCCAACACTTCAAACGAAATTTGCCGAAAGGGTAGACAAGTAACTGCTATGAAAAAGACTTTGGAAGTTGATATCGTGATGCATGAACATTTCTTTCTCTTTCTCAGTTGCACGTGGCTTTTCTCGGACTATATTTTGGTTTGATAGGCCATAATGATTTTGATGACAGATTTAAAGCCGGTATATTAAAGTCAACGAAGCTGGCCATTCCTTTGTTTTTATCATGCCGACTTTGAGATATGCTAGGGAAATAAAACCTGCAATCGAGGCAAGGTTGTGAGGTTGTGCAATAATGGTTTCCAAGAGCGGCTTTCGTACCTTTGTGAGAAGGAATAATGTCGAGAGGTCAATACCTGTAAGGGTTTAATTATTTCTCCTTTGGATTGAAATCACATCTTACGTTATTTAAAACAGACAAAAATCGTGACACTCACGGAATCGTGATATAGGATAGTAGGCGGATCTGCCGCGCGCTGGTTCTCTAAACCCTGATACGGATCTGCTGGTCGTCGGATCGATATCATGTGAGGTCGATTATCGGTTCAACTTTTCACACGAGCTCACCGACCTCATGCTCAATTCCAACTAGAACTGTCGACCGTACTCTCTCTAAACATGTCTAAAGCATTTTGATTTATTTCATGCTCTTTGGTACATAAGAACAATAATTAATGAAAACGTCAGGTCCCTTACTGAAAATCGTGAGATAACGTGAGAAACGGACCCCACGACGGAATCGTGATAATTGGCTAATCTGCCGGTATGTACTCTAACCCTGATAAGGTTCTCTCTGATCGATTCGGTCGGTTCAGCTTTTCACGCGAGCTGCCCGACCTCAATACTGTCGATCGTACCGGCTCTCTAAAGCATTTGGATTTATTTCATGCTCTTTTGTACAAAAGAACAATAATTAATGCAAGCATGGTTTTTTATACGTGCACTGTTTTTTATAAGGGCATGGTTTCTTTATACGCGCATGAGTTTTATATAGGTCTTAGTTTTATAGACACCCCACTTTTGTTAACTTATTATTTATTCACGTTGCGTTTTACTTTCAATGCAATAGACCTCTATTGTAACACTGAGTTATTAATATGTCGACGTCCGGACGACGAAGTATGTGTCGTAGAAATAAAAGGCGTATTCACTCATATGCTACTTACTTATCTTCCCCGCCGACCTAACCCAATGCCCGGTCACCTAAGACTTTTAAGAAATTCCGATAATTCATTGGAAAACATTGGTTTAATTTGTCTTCCAAATGTTAAAAACATGCGAATAAAACACTGTGTGTGATTTTTCCGACCAGTCCCTGATTTATCTAATATTTAATTTTATTAGCGGCAACCAGATATATACCCCAAAAATATCAACACGTAATAACATAATTCGGCACGCTAGCTGTTAACATTTTTTATGTATACATCCCGAGCGAAGCACACAAAATGCGTAGAAGAGAATCAAAATATTAACAAACGAAACCAGAGTTCTCGTAGATGTACTGCTCAACAATTCTTTTTAATTTTTTAAAATATATTAATTTTAACATATCCGCCATCCGCCATCCGCCATCCGCCATCCGCCATCCGCCATCCGTATCCGAGTTTTACAAACACCCGTTTGATATGCCTTGCTGAATGATAACTTCAAGGTCAAATGCGTAAACGAGACCAATTCGTAATTTGGGGCCGGTGTTTGTAAACCGCGGATACGGATGGCGGTTAGCGGATGACGGATGGCGGATGCCGGATATGTTAAAATTAATATATTTTAAAAAATTAAAAAGAATTGTTGAGCAGTACATCAACGAGAACTCTGGTTTCGTCTGTAAATATTTTACGCGTTTTGTGTGCTTCACTCGGGATGTATACATAAAAAATGTTAACAGCTAGCGTGCCGAATTATGTTATTACGTGTTGATATTTTTGGGGTATATATCTGGTTGCCGCTAATAAAAAAATTAATAAAATGATTAATGTTAAAAGCAATTGGTTCAGAAAAGTAAATGATTATACTGTTTGTACACAAGGTGACACAGGTTGTCTTGTAGGTATACTTTTGAGGGAGTAACACTATATGCCGCATAATACAAGTCAATTTTTTCTTCGATACCAGAAGGAACCGGCAAAGGGGACTTTTTCTGAATTTTGCCGCTGGTAGAATCCCAACCGACATATAGGCCTCGTATATAAAAAAACATTTACTGATACGCTGTACGGTAATGGAACAAACTAGCAACCCGGTATTAAATAAAGATGGTCCCAGGTGACGTTTACAATATTTTCGAATCTCTGTCATCGAAATCATTATCAATATACTGACTTATCGGGGAGGAATTTGAAACATCACAATAAAAACTCGTCAAAATGCCGGCCGGCGTCATAGAAGTTAGTATGGTAAGGTCCTAACGATTTCGACCTCGGAAAAAAAGCGTGCTGTACTGGGCACTTTTGTTAACTTATTATTTATTCACGTTGCGTTTTACTTCCAATGTAATAGACCTCTATTGTAACACTGAGTTGTATGTCGACGTCCGGCGGACGAGGAAGCATGTGTCGTAGAAATAAAAGGCGTTTTTTTTCCTTCTAAACAACAGAAAAAAACATGAATGTATACCAAACAACGATACTGGAACTCTTTTGAACTCCTTCAATCCTATCATAATTTAGATTCCGATAAACCGGCACCTTGAATTTAGACATTGGTCTCGAAAGGTATAAAAGGCCCTAAAGAACAAATTTATCTGAACGCTTTAGGAATCTTTATTGCTGATTCATGACTTGATAGCTGAAGACAAGGATACTGAACACAAGACTGATAAAATAATGTAAATGATAATAATGACGATTTCCAATTTCTGATCGTTTGATCATATGTCATGTAAACCGCGACAAGCCCATTGGGCACGGTAGGAAGTCATTTTAATGACTTAAAAGGGTTCTAGCACTTTCTAACACTTTCACATGCAATTTCACATTTTCTCTTCAGGATTTGAAGAGCGACTTCATCACACAATTTGATGATCGAAATTAATGCAGCAACTAGAATGTTTAACCTCACAAATTATCTACACGATTACTTTGATACCACGAAATGTTACATTCTGCTCTAAGGTTAATATCCGAGGTGTCAACAAAGAGGGAAAACGTCTGAAAATATGATATGGTTTAATTACCGGTAGGTAATGAACGAATAGGGGAAAGCTGGTAAACATTAGTTAGGTAATTGAGTAATTTCATGCAGCCATTGAACGTTACGTTTAACAAAACATTCTACGGAAAATTAATGACCTTATCTTATGCTCTGGAAAGTACTGAGACAACTTAAATAATCACAATAGTTATATTTTGCTAGTAATGTGGCTGAAGGGCAAACGTTATTTTCATCCACCTCATGAGAGCTCAGATCCTACACACGATAGCACCATCTTTACAAACCTAATTTCAGTATTGAACCGCACGATCAGTTTCCTTAGTCGGGATAAAGAGCCTGCCGCGTTTAATATCGTTTCCAGTCATTCTAGGTCACGAACCTGTGAACATATATAAGCTAAAGAAACAAGGGGTCAGGCACGGGATCACCATTAGCCTACTCGTGCAATAATTGTGGCTTTCTTCCCGGAGGGGAGTATGTATGTGAGGCCAAGAGGCTCAAACCCTGACCCTGTTTGACCCAAAATCCAAGCTCCAAAACTCTGATTGCCCCCTTTTGGGGAAAAAACCTGATTGCCCCTTCTTTAAATTGGTTTCTAAATACGGTCGGATATATACCCCGGCCGGTATAGCGCGTACCGGGATTGCATGCAAAATACGGAACATTTCAAGTCGGGACGTGGCATTGGGTAAACAAAGCAGCAGATGAAGCACATAGATAAGTACTGAAGTACGAATTAGCGGCGTCACGATGTCTGGGAACCTCAGTGATTGCATGTCCAGGCGATCAAAATGCCGCAACAGAATGTCTTTTTTTAACATAGTAGCTAAAAGAACTGAACTCTAACGTAACTGCCTAAAAAATACTGAACCCCGACTGCACCCAAATTAAACTCAAATCCTGACCATGATCTGCCCAAATCAGGTCAAAACCCTGACCCTACCTGCCCAAACTGAACTCAAAACCCTGACCCACACCCGCGACGCATACATAACACGTCACAAACAGGAGTACCCAGGGGGGGGGGGGGGGGGGGTTTCTTCCCTTCATTTCAGGGAAGCAATTTACGACAGACGGCTGTAATGAACACTTTGAGTAGTTTGACATTGCCATCAGGTGTGTCTATCGGAACTTGGCAATGCTGTATTCACTCTATGTTCAAATGATGATGAACTGAAAAACGTCCTTGAGTATTGTGCCACCAATGAATTATTTGTAAACATGAAAAAACTAATTTCATGCTGATAACTTCTAGGAAAAAGGAGATACCTATAAACATCCTTAATATGAACGTAAATGCTGTATTAAGTATCTTGGTATTTACCTTGATGAAAATCTTAACTGGAAAAACCAAATTAACCAAATGTTAATAACAAAATAGCCAAAAATATAGGAATATACTATAAATTACGTTCTTACCTGAATCTATACATGCTAAAGCAACTTTATTACACACTTACCTATCCTTACTTATGTTATGGGGCCAACTAATTTAATGAAATTCTGCACAAAGCAAAATAAGTGCATTCGAAGTATTTTCTTTGCAAACAATAGGGAGTCTCCGAGTAGCTATTACAAGATCCTTAATATTCTTAACTTTGATAATATTGTAAAATTAAAGATTGCCTCTTTTGCTCACAAACTCTACAAATGTCCCTCTACTACCCCCACCCCCCCCCCCCCCCCCCTCACAACCACCACCCCCTCCCCCCGATATTTCACGATCTCCTCATACCTGTAAGCATTCATGGATACAACACTAGATACAAGCGAGAAGTCCAAAGACTATAGCAAAGCTGAAACAACGTGTATAGTTTTAAAGGTACTATATTTCGGCTAGCCAAACTAGCGTTCTTCAGGTACTAGATGGTGTAAGTAGAAAGTTGTAAAATAGGGGGTTACAATATATAGGATTTCACAAAATATAGGATTTCACAATATATAGGATTTCATAATATGTGAATAGGAAGTGACGCAATGATATGATAAAATAAAAAATGATGAAATAATAAAGTAATGTTGGTAAGGTAAATAAAGGAAGGTAACAAATTACGATAAACTAATGGCATGCAAAAAAAACTAATAAAAAATTATATAAAAATAATGATGATAAATAAAACACACCGGTATGTGAATAAATGTGTAGAAAATGAGGTGAAAGTGAGCTAGGTTTCATCACGTCTATTGATGCCATGAGGTTCAAGTGTTTTGGCCTTGTCTATAGGGTAGGATTCTCTGGCTTTACGAATCGAGTCTCGCGAGGGATGCATGAGTTCTAAGGGAATGAGTTGCATGTTAGTTTTAGAATGGTTAGGGTTAGAAAGAAATTGTTCTGCAACAGTGGAGGGTTTAGACTTAATGTTAGGTTTGTCAACCGATCGTCTGTGTTCGTTGAATCTGTCTTTGAGGCGTCGTTTGGTTTCACCTATGTATTGAAGGTGACAGAGATTACATTGTACCATGTATATTAATTTTTTAGAGTTACAAGTGATATGCGAATGGATTAAACGGGTTTCACCTGTGGAATGAAAAGTGTATTGTTTAAGATCGTTGACGATGTAGGGGCAAGTTGCACAATTTTAATTTGCCCGCAACGGAATGAGCCAAGTGGGAGTGTGCGTGTGGAACACTGTGTGTGTGAACACTAGATACGCAGCCAGAAGTAATTTCTATCGCCCAAAAGTCACAACCAACTTTGGAAAATTTACTATAAAATTTACAGCTTCAAAAATTTGGGAGACTGTCACTACTAATTTTAAACAACTATCAAACATCAACTTCAAAAAACAGTACAAAGCCTATCTTCTCTGTAATCAAATATAGTTATTACCATATAAGTTTATAGTTTCATGTTACCATTATCGTTATTAGCCATTATCATTGTAATTACAAATTATCATTATTATTAATAATATGCCATATGCATAAATCTAATCACATGTAAATTGCCAGTACAATAGACTTTATACAATACAATAGACTTTATTTTCAGAGGGTAACACTTAACAGTAACCAAAGGTAGTGATGACCCCGTGGCCCTCTATTTACAATAATAAATACATATATCTACAAAAGGCTACGATTCTACGATTAAAATGCTAAAATTCTTATCAGACTATAAAAAGATTTTAAAAACTATTTAATACAATAAGATAGACTAATTAAAAATACCCAAATTCATAAAATCACTAAAAGTATTTGCATAAAGGGTGGTAGCTATGGATCTGCAAATCTAAGTTGTTTTTTCTGTTTTAAAATAAGTTCTTTAAAGAGATTATTTTTAAGACATTTAATTGATATGCTAGTTTTAAGAGTAGTAGATAATTGATTCCAGTCGCGAATGGACCGTACAGTGAAGGTTCGGCCTCCCTCAGTAGTTTTTATATAACGGGCAACAAAGGTTTAGCTGAGCATATCTTGTGTTCCTTTGGTGTCTTTCAGAGTTTCTAGTTACGAGGCTATTTAGATATCCAGGCGTTCTATTATTAATCCTATTCAATATAATGGCACAACGGTTTATATATGCCTGAACATAGAATGGGAGCCAACCCAGATTATTAAAAAGCATCACAGAGGGGGCTCTGCGTTCTGCGCCTAAGATGACACGGGCAGCTCTTTTCTGAAGCTTCAGTACAGAGTTTAGATTTTCTTTACTACAAGATGACCATACAGTACTGCCGTATAGAAAAATGAGTTTAATTACTGCATTATAATGTGTGTGTTTTTACTTTGCTTCAGAAACGGGCTTATGTGACGCAGGAGTCCGATTCGTTTGGCTAATTTCTTGCAAAGTTCCTCTATATGATTAGTAAAAATGAGATCATCATCGAGAACCACGCCCAGTACCTTGTGGCTATTGACACACTCGATGGGAGATCCATTCAACCGGATATCAAGATGGATATTTTCGTTGCAGATACGTTTCCGGAGCCGTTTCCCTTTTACGAGCATAGCTTTAGTTTTGTCTGTGTTGATGAACATTTTATTTTCGGCTGCCCACTGACTGAGAGCCAGTGCCAGTGCTGTTTAAGTTTGTGTAATCATTTTATATTTATTCATATTACTATTTATTATTATTATTATTATTATTATTATTATTATTTACTATTATTAGATTGCTTACTTTTCTTTCATTTTTATATGAATTGTTTCGTATCTATATTCTCCTTTTTTTTCTCTCTCTCTGGTTCTCTTAATTCCTTATCTTAAATACATATAATTATTAGTATACTAACCTAACTTCTCTCATCGCCATTCCATTTACTCATGCCTCAACTATAACATTGAAATTTCCTTCTTTTCACCTAATCATATGTATCCAGTAGCCAACTCGAAAGCTATATGCTACTTTGGCTCCTGTGCAAAACAATTTAATTTCCTCATATATATACTTTTATTATCTATTGTTATGTTATATTATTATTCTCTCATCTTATTGTAAACAAGAGCCCATCTGGGCTTTCACTCGGGCCACATGAGATTGAAGATGAAATACACTTTCATTTGAAATCCTCTTAGTAATAACCAAAGGGAAGAATTATTAGCTGAATTTAGCAGTCTTTAGGAGTGGGGAAGAATTATTAGCTGAATTTAGCAGTCTTTAGGAGTGGCCGGTAGCGCGGTGACATTCATTCTCTGCTCCCCTAGTATATATATATGTAATTTAATATTTTTGTTTTTTCTCGTAGTTGACCTTTTACTGTAAACACTTCTTATTCATGTAACGCACGCTTACAATTTAGTCTGCTGTTCTGCAATTGTCTCAAATGTATGTTTATATTTGTCCCATATTATAAGTTGTATCCTGTCCACCTGTGATGGAGCTATTACTATATTTCTCTACTGTTCTTTCTACCCTGTGGCTCTTTATCGCAGCTCGCTGATCGCGTCCATATTGGTATTTGTTGGATTAAAGATTACTAACTGAAATGCCTGTTGGTTACTATTTAAAAGCTTTTACCCTCATTCCCAAAACTGCAGTCTGCAGTCATTATATTACAGAACTATAAAGGGAACTGTTGGAAGCCTTTAATTTCTCGAACCAAAACCTCGGCCGTGAGAGGATTCTTGTTTAAGTTGCTTGGCTCATCATAATAATTAGAATTTCTGTCTGCTTTCGTGTGACAGTGTTGCTCTCACGGTCTTGCTCTCAGGAGTTCAGATGTCTTCAGATTTCGATAGAGGAGAGAAACCCATAACTGCTCAACCACAGTATACAGCTATTTCAATTAATGTTGTCTGGGAGATAGAGGGTATCAGAGAATAAGGCATTTTTAAAATGTCGTACGGCTGTACACAGGCTAAAAATGTATAAACAAGAGCCCATCTGGGCTTTCACTCGGGCCACATTAGATTGAAGATGAAATACACTTTCATTTGAAATCCTCTTAATCCTCTAATATTAACCAAAGGGAAGAATTATTAGCTGAATTTAGCAGTCTTTAGGAGTGGCCAGTAGCGCGGTGACTTTCATTCTCTGCTCCCCTAGCGGTATATATGTAATTTAATAGTATGTTGACCTTTTAATTTAAACACTACTTATTCGTTTAACACACTGCATTTGAGCAGGCATATATTCATTGTTTTGAACCCGAGAATTAACCGTACTACCGTACTTCATGGTCCATTTCCTTAGTAGTGAGTTGTCGGTCAGGTGATTGTAAACTCTCGTCATTTAGCACAGAAAATGTATCATCTGATGAATAGGGATCGGGTTGTCATGTAAGAAATATGGCTCTTGAACAAACTGATAAGCTTCAGTAGGTTGGGTAGTCTCGGAACATTGTCTTCTTTTTTGTATTCTTGATTTTTTTTTTAAGTTTGAAAGTCGGATCTCAGCTTTAAGTTATATCCGCTTTCAACTCGCCATTTTCAACTTCTAGGTCAATAATATATTCGAGATGACAGCATCTTGATTTCGGTCTTGTATATATTATCTTGCTGCACTAATTTGTCTTCCAAATGACTGAGTTTGGTTTCTTGATTCGTGTTTTGATGTGACGAGAGTAAGAATTCATTACCCATATCAGTTAGGTCAGCCTCCATGTTACAAATCAAGGTCGTTAAAGCAGCGAGAGAGTTCTTATTGCGGGCTAATAAATATTTTTATCCTCGTGAAGAATCTAAAGAATTCCGTCTCTTCCGGTTTGAATTTGACTCATGTGTATGTTGCTTTTGGAGTTTCAAGGATATGTTGATCCAAAACTACAGGCTCTTGGGGTTTTTCATTGACTTGTGAACTTGCAGGCTCTGTAATTTGTTTTGTTTTCTTAGTATAACATAAAGTGTTGAACATGTTCATGTTATCAAGCATGTCGCGCGTGACCTCTGTTTCTTCGTTCATTAATGTTCTCTACTTTCATCTGTAATCTGGGAAACTCTATCTTTGCCCATGCCTTGGCACATAACTATTCCTGTTGTTAAGTAGACGTGGATGATTATAAGTAAAATCCTTCGACAGCTTGTACCGTTTCCGCTAGGCCAATATCCTCGCTGGAACGAAATAACTTGATCTCAATACTCTCTGATCCAACTTACGGTAAATTTAAATCTCTGACAGTTTTTAAGAGACTCATAATATTGGTCTTGAAGTGCCTTCACCCAAAATAAGATGTTCTCCTCGGATGTTTGAAATGCAGCACAGCGAGCCGATGGCTTATAGATTCCAATATGTATTTCTTCGAATTTTAGTTTTCCGGATCCTGGCCCCTACACTGGCTTCAGGTCGTCGTACGTGTCGTATAATAAAATCACTGGCCATCTGGGTAAAAAACGCGGTCCTTCGGCTCCGACAATAGCGCCAGTTGAAATATCCTGAGCCTGTTGGAAGGCTTTCGCACAGTTAAATAAAACATTAAACTGGCTTACATTTGAGAGATGAGACTCCAAATTAGAGAGAAAGTTCCTCGAGGGTCCTCCGCCATCTTGCTTTACTGTATTAAATTATGTAAATAAATTAACCTGGCGATTGTTGCGTGATCAGCACAGTGCAATCTGATTGGTGTGAATTTGACCTTTAACGCATGCGCAGAAATTTTGCGACACCCAACAAAAAAAAAAAAAAAAAAAACGACTTGCATTTTAAGACTCGGTGCTGCCACAGGCAGCCCGAGTAATAAACCGTAAGCTAAGTCGTCTATAACTCGTAACCATAATTCATTTCGGCCTGGGAATACCCTAATGCCCTATTCCCTAATGTCCTATTTCCTATCTCCCAGACAACATTAATTGAAATAGCTGTATATATTTGCTAGTAAATCGCTATTTCGCTATAAATCAGCTATTCAGTATACCTGTATAGTATAACGTAACCGGTCTCGATACGAGATCGGTAAAGCAGCCAAAAACACGGTCAAAATTATTTTAGTGTTGGCCAACAGGTGTTTGCGCTGGTATGTATTATGACCGAGAGTAAAATGAAATGTGGCATAAAACCTACGAAACGTACCTCCAAACAAGAATAGCGTCCGATGGCGAAATCTATTAGCGCCACGAGTTAATGCATAATTTAACGCATGCGCAGACATTTTGCTGCATGAAACAAAACAAAAATAACAGCCTGCAGATTTAAACTCGTGCCTGCCACAGGCAGCCCGAGTAATAACGAGAAAGTATATTTGAACTTAAATACTCTTTGTTCTAGAAACTGGCGCCATCTTTCACAACAAAAGAGACCTAAATTGAAGTATGACAATAGTTTGGCTAGGTAACACAGTTTGATATGCCTTGCTGAATGATAACTTCAAGGTCAAATGCGTAAACGAGAGCAATTCGTAATTTGGGGCCGGTGTTTGTAAAACGCGAATACGGTGGCGGTTGGCGGATGTGTCGTAGAAATAAAAGGCGTTTTTTCCTCTAAACAACAGAAAAAAACATGAATGTATACCAAACAACGATACTGGAACTCTCTTGAACTCCTTCAATCCTATCATAATTTAGATTCCGATAAACCGGCACCTTGAATTTAGACATTGGTCTCAAAAGGTATAAAAGGCGATCAGCCAAGTTAATCTATCGGCGCCAACTAGCTGTCACGTATGGTGGTCGATCATAGGTACGGTACAACAATTGCACTTGTCCCACTCCCGGTCCCCACTCAACACAATAAATGATTATACTTGCTCAATGGTTGTGTATGTTTACAATTTAGTGGATATTGCCAACACTTCAAACGAAATTTGCCGAAAGGGTAGACAAGTAACTGCTATGAAAAAGACTTTGGAAGTTGATATCGTGATGCATGAACATTTCTTTCTCTTTCTCAGTTGCACGTGGCTTTTCTCTGACTACATTTTGGTTTGATAGGCCATAATGATTTCGATGACAGATAGCTGAGATTTATAGCCGGTATATTAAAGTCAACGAAGCTGACCATTCCTTTGTTTTTATCATGCCGACTTTGAGATATGCTAGGGAAATAAAACCTGCAATCGAGGCAAGGTTGTGAGGTTGTGCAATAATGGTTTCCAAGAGCGGCTTTCGTACCTTTGTGAGAAGAAATAATGTCGAGAGGTCAATACCTGTAAGGGATCAATTATTTCTCCTTTGGATTGAAATCACATCTTACGTTATTTAAAACAGACAAAAATCGTGAGACTCACGGAATCGTGATATAGGATAGTAGGCGGATCTGCCGCGCGCTGGTTCTCGATCTAACCCTGATAAGATCTGCTGGTCCTCGGATCGATATCATGTGAGGTCGATTATCGGTTCAGCTCACCGACCTCATGCCCAATTCCAACTAGAACCTTCGACCGTACTCTCTCTAAACATGTCAAAAGCATTTAGATTTATTTCATGCTCTTTGGTACATAACAACAATAATTAATGAAAACGTCAGGTCCCTTACTGAAAATCGTGAGATAACGTGAGAAACGGACATAAATCGTGAGACCCACGACGGAATCGTGATAATTGGCTAATCTGCCGGTATGTACTCTAACTCTGATAAGGTTCTCTCTGATCGATTCGGTCGGTTCACTTTTCACGCGAGCTGCACGACCTCAATTCCAACTGTCGATCGTACCGGCTCTCTAAAGCATTTGGATTTATTTCATGCTCTTTTGTACAAAAGAACAATAATTAATGCAAGCATGGTATTTTATACGTGTACTGTTTTTTATAAGTGCATGGTTTTTTTTTATACGCGCATGAGTTTTATATAGGTCTTAGTTTTATAGACACCCCACTTTTGTTAACTTATTATTTATTCACGTTGCGTTTTACTTTCAATGCAATAGACCTCTATTGTAACACTGAGTTATTAATATGTCGACGTCCGGACGACGAAGTATGTGTCGTAGAAATAAAAGGCGTTTTCACTCATATGCTACTTACTTATCTTCTCCGCCGACCTAACCCAATGCCCGGTCACCTAAGACTTTTAAGAAATTCCGATAATTCATTAGAAAACATTGGTTTAATTTGTCTTCCAAATGTTAAAAACATGCGAATAAAACACTGTGTGTGATTTTTCCGACCAGTCCCTGATTTATCTAATATTTAATTGTATTAGCGGCAACCAGATATATACCCCAAAAATATCAACACGTAATAACATAATTCGACACGCTAGCTGTTAACATTTTTACTCGGGCTGCCTGTGGCAGCACCGAGTCTTAAAATGCAAGTCGTTTTTTTTTTGTTGGGTGTCGCAAAATTTCTGCGCATGCGTTAAAGGTCAAATTCACACCAATCAGATTGCACTGTGCTGGTCACGCAACAATCGCCAGGTTAATTTATTTACATAATTTAATACAGTAAAGCAAGATGGCGGAAGACCCGCGAGGAACTTTCTCTCTAGTTTGGAGTCCCATCTTTCAAATGTAAGCCAGTTTAATGTTTTATTTAACTTCACTCGTGCGAAAGCCTTCCAACAGGCTTAGGATATTTCAACTGGCGCTATTGACGGAGCCGAAGGACCGCGTTTTTTACCCAGATGGCCAGTGATACGACACGTACGACGACCTGAAGCCAGTGAACTGGGGCCAGGATCCGGAAAGCTAAAATTCGAAGAAATAGATATTGGAATCTATAAGCCATCGGCTCGCTGTGCTGCATTTAAAACATCCGAGGAAAACATATTATTTTGGGTAAAGGTACTTCAAGACCAATATTACGAACTGTCAGAGATTTAAATTTACCGTAAGTTGGATCAGAGAGTATTGAGATCAAGTTATTTCGTTCCAGCGAGGATATTGACCTAGCGGAAACGGTACAAGCTGTCGAAGGATTTTACTTATAATCATCCACGTCTACTTAACAACAAGAATAGTTATGTGCCAAGGCATGGGCAAAGATTGAGTTTCCCAGAATACAGATGAAAGTAGAGAACTTAATGAATGAAGAAACAGAGGTCACGCGCGACATGCTTGAGAACATGAACATGTTCAACACTTTATATTATACTAAGAAAACAAAACAAATTACAGAGCCTGCAAGTTCACAAGTCAATGAAAAACCCCAAGTGCCTGTAGTTTTGGATCAACATATCCTTGAAACTCCAAAAGCAACATACACAATTCAAACAACATACAAATTCAAACCGGAAGAGACGGAATTCTTTAGATTATTCACGAGGATAAATTTGTTAGCCCGCAATAAGGACCAAGGTCTCCAATGTTCCGAGACTCTACCCAACCTACTGAAGCTTATCAGTTTGTTCAAGAGCCACGAGAGTTTACAATCACCTGACCGACAACTCACTACTAAAGAAAGGGACCATGAAGTACGGTAGTACGGTTAATTCTCGGGTTCAAAACAATGAATATATGCCTACTCAAATGCAATGTGTTAAACGAATAAGTAATGTTCAACATACGAGAAAAACAAAACTATTAAATTACATATACAATGTATACTAGAGGAGCAGAGAATGAAAGTCACCGCGCTACCGGCCACTAAAGACTGCTAAATTCAGCTAATAATTCTTCCCTTTGGTTATTACTAAGAGGATTTCAAATGAAAGTGTATTACATCTTCAATCTCATGTGGCCCGAGTGAAAGCCCAGATGGGCTCTTGTTTATGTATACATCCCGAGCGAAGCACACAAAACGCGTAGAAGAGAATCAAAATATTAACAAACGAAACCAGAGTTCTCGTAGATGTACTGCTCAACAATTCTTTTTAATTTTTTTAAACATATTAATTTTAACATATCCGCCATCCGCCATACGCCATCTGCCAACCGCGTTTTACAAACACCCGCTTGATCACGAACTTCAAATGTTTATCAGTGGGTTCTAAGCAACGGATATTAATTATCAGTGATTTTATCACCTCCATGACAAGCTCGAATTTAGTTTGCTGTTGTAATTATAATAATCGTCCATAAATCACGTTTTTTTAAATGTTTTTTTTCGTTTATTAGATTAGATAGTAGGTTTTCTCAGACCGATTTTAAAGGGTAATATATCATTTTAAAGTTGATCTAAAGTGCAACAAGAAGCCATCTGTACAATTTTTTATAGCTTCACGATTGACAAGAAAAGAGGCTACAAAGTTTGTCATTAAGATGCAAAATTTGACTAAAAGTCACCTTCATTCAAAGAGCCAAGATAGTAGGTTTTTTTAAGCGTCCATTCCATAAAATGAAACCATCGCTCGAGTGGCAAGCTAACCCGCTCGACAAACTTGTACATTCGTTCCACAGTTTCGGGATTACTTGTAAACAGATTTTGCCGAAGTTCTCTGAAGACTCGTCAGAGGTGATTAGAATTATTGCGGACTTTACGGAAAATCTTTATGTCGCACCTCTGAAGTAATTTAAAGCAGTTTTCAGTATTTTAAAAGATCTCCACCTTCATATGGAACTCCTGTAAAGTTACTTTGAAATTGTTCGACTCCCTAGTCAAGCCCATTATATTATATAACTGCGATGTTTGGGGAGTATATACAATACATAACAATTCATTCTCCAAATTCAAAGAACACTTATTTCATGTAATTTTGTTATGTGAAAAATTGCACCTAAAAATGAGAAAAATAATTCTTGGACTCAACTACAAAGCAACAAATTCTTGCTGTTTTGGCGGTTCGATCTACAAAAAAATATGGTCATATGATGAAAAACCTATTGACTGAGTTAGGTCGGGCGGGACGGGAAAATATTTGGCTCTCGGTCATGTTGTATGGACCTCGCTGCGCTCGGTAAGTACGTCATGACCTCGAGCCAAATATTTTCCCGTTCGGCCCGACCTAACTCAGTCAATAAGTACCTATTATATTAATCCAAGAGAATTTCTAATTGCATCAGCGCGATCTTTTGTTACTCAGTTGAAAAACCTATACATAAATAAGTGAAAGAAAGAAAGAAATGACATGACCAAAGGAAAAGTAAATTCAAAACTAGAACTGTATTTTTGCAATCAAACATGAGTATGGTTTTGTGAAATACCTGGATTAGAAATCGTAAATTAATTACACAACTTCGAATTTCCGTCAATCGATTACGATATCTTAACATTTCAAGAGAACAAAGAACATGTACCATTGGTAGTAATAATGAAATGGGTGATGAATTTCATTACCCTTTTCGCTACAAACGCAACAGACTAAAACAAATTAGTTCCGAGCTTGCTGAAAATATAAATTAACATTTCTCTTTGTTTGATTACAGAAGTTTATTCTACTACATAATTGCAATGAAAGATCAAAACATATTTAAAATAACTATTAACTTTATTTGCCAAGTAACAAGAGCCCATCTGGGCTTTCACTCGGGCCACATGAGATTGAAGATGAAATACACTTTCATTTGAAATCCTCTTAGTAATAACCAAAGGGAAGAATTATTAGCTGAATTTAGCAGTCATTTGGAGTGGCCGGTAGCGCGGTGACTTTCATAAAATTTCTCTGCTCCCCTAGTAAATATGTAATTTAATATTTTTGTTTTTCTCGTATGTTGACCTTTTAATTTAAACAGTTTAACACACTGCATTTGAGCATTTGAGCATTTGAGCACACTGCATTTTCACGTCTAGCCGCAGTATGAACTTTAAATATATATACTTGTTATTATCGTTTTTTTCCTTTCCTTTTTCCCCGTGTATTTTATACTAGTCTATTAGCAATACCATTCATGTAATATGGGAATGCGAATAAAATCATTGTACGTCATTGTATATTCATTGTTTTGAACCCGAGAATTAACCGTACTACCGTACTTCATGGTCCCTTTCTTAAGTAGTGGGTTGTCGGTCAGGTAATTATAAACTCTCGTCATTTAGCACAGAAAATGTATTCTGATGAATAGGGATCGGGTTGTCGTGAAGAATCTAAAGAATTCCGTCTCTTCCGGTTTGAATTTGACTCATGTGTATGTTGCTTTTGGAGTTTCAAGGATATGTTGATCCAAAACTACAGGCTCTTGGGGTTTTTCATCGACTTGTGAACTTGCAGGCTCTGTAATTTGTTTTGTTTTCTTAGTATAACATAAAGTGTTGAACATGTTCATTTTCTCAAGCATGTCGCGCGTGACCTCTGTTTCTTCATTCGTTTATAAGTTCTCTACTTTCATCTGTAATCTGGGAAACTCGATCTTTTCCCATGCCTTGGCACATAACTATTCCTGTTGTGGATGATTATAAGTAAAATCCTTCGACAGCTTGTACCGTTTCCGCTAGGTCAATATCCTCGCTGGAACGAAATAACTTGATCTCAATACTCTCTGATCCAACTTACGGTAAATTTAAATCTCTGACAGTTTTTAAGAGACTCATTAGATTGGTCTTGAAGTGCCTTCACCCAAAATAAGATGTTCTTCTCGGATGTTTTAAATGCAGCACAGCGAGCCGATGGCTTATAGATTCCAATATATATTTCTTCGAATTTTAGCTTTCCGGATCCTGGCCCCTTTGCTTCAGGTCGTCGTACGTGTCGTATATAAAAGCACTGCCCATCTGGGTAAAAAACGCGGTCCTTCGGCTCCGACAATAGCGCCAGTTGCAATATCCTGAGCCTGTTGGAAGGCTTTCGCATGAGTGAAGTTAAATAAAACATTAAACTGGCTTACATTTGAGAGATGAGACTCCAAGTTACAGAGAAAGTTGCTCGCGGATTCCGCCATCTTGCTTTACTGTATTAAATTATGTAAATAAATTAACCTGGCGATTGTTGCGTGACCAGCACAGTGCGATCTGATTGGTGTGAATTTGACCTTTAACGCATGCGCTGAACGCTTGCTACACGGAATAATAAAAATTCCAATGGGCTCCAGTTACATCATAATATATTGATCTTCAACTCTATTTTTTTCTTTTATCATTACTATTGTTATTGTAGCCTGTACACAGACCTCCGTAATCCCTTCAAAGAAAGGAAAAGGAGGTCTGTACTACGGATGAGCCACATGTGGATAGTTACAGGAATGCTGTAACCAGTCGCTTATTGGCTGGTGCCTCATAGCGGGTGCTTTTATATTATAAACGGAAGTATTTTGACACAAACGGCGCCCCTTACGTGTAGACATGTGCTGTAATACACTGGATAATAATTGGATACCAAACACCAAACAGATTTCACCCAAATGAGGGTTTCCCAGGGGTTTCGAGAAACAAGGGAACATGCCAAAAAATCCGTTGGGAACAGGGAACAAACAAAAAAAAAATCGGGGAACAAGGGAACATGAATAGAGGTTTTAGGGAACAAGGGAACAATTTCCATTTTTCTAAATGGAAAAATTGACTGTTTCTCTGGAAACAATTTTGGGAACAAGGGAACAAAAGGTCATTTTCGTTGGGAACAAGGGAACAAGGACCCCCCTGTGAGACCCTCCCAAATAGATGTGAAATGTCTCGCGCACACTTGTAATGATTCGAAACGAGCGGCAGAAAAGAAACTCGAAATCTTGCTATGTCTTTATAAACTTGATGATATAAAATGTGATATTCAAGTCACCAAACTGTCATTCAAATCTAATCAGTCCCTGTATGTGAGGTCGTGTTGTCGTGATATTGTTGTTGGATACAGACATTCCTATTTGATTATCTTATCGTACAGAAAGCTTAAATCGCGCATCGAAAGTTTGTTTAGATCAAAACACATGCCAGTACAAAATCACTTGTTCCGATGCTTCGTTTCGTTTCCCACCATGACAGACAGGAAATTGGGTTCTTAATCCACTTAGGAAACCATGTTACGTTGATTGGAACTTTTCCAAAGAGATCTCACAAATTTTAGCTTGTCCATACTAAGCAGTACCCTGGGTTCCAGAGGCTGAAGAAATCTATTATTATCATTATCAAAAAACATTTAGCATCACCAATATTTGAACAGCGCCGGTGTGCAAATCAAATAGGCCGGTGTTATAGTTTGAGTACAGATACCTCATCTCAAGCACAGCTACTCAGACACAGACCACTCGGGCAGATCAGACTGAACGTGGGTAGTCTGCTGTCTATGCGTTTTAAAATTCAATCATATTTTCATACTTCTTATATAATGTGAGTTTCTTATAAAATATAAACAAAATCAGTCTTTGTCTAAAACTTGCACCATTCTGGGCATGGTATAATCAATTCAGCGGAAGTATCACATTCATTCACGTGACAAAGGAAACATTGTAATGAATTTCACTGAACTTGTATTGCTATAGTTTTGAAAAGAATGCGAGCTAAAATAGATACCTTTTATGTCGACAACAGAACAGCAAAATAATCCGAACATTACGAAAGCTCAAACCACGAACGAGTTGTTTCAATTTCTAATTTGTGCCGTTTTTATGAACTTCTTTGTAAGCTTTTGTTGGGCTGAAATCACACAAGGCTGCTAGATTGCTGAAGGATTTGTCAGAGCAAGCTAGCCTATCCTGCTGTTTCTACATCAAGGAACGCGAGGTCATCGCCTCTCGCTGTCTCGCATAATCGCAGAAAGAATAAACAAACATTTTACATGTTGCTCTATTAAACCCAGAGAGTCAATCAATTACTTTGTCGATCTAGTTACATGTTTTTTTATCGATTGAACCCGGCTCCAGAGAAAGTATCATTATGCTTGCCTTCCGAAAAGTTCCATTAAAATAAATATTAGAGATGTTAATATATTAGCATTGGTCGCCCAAAATGTGTGAAGCAGTGAAGCCTTCCAGGAGGAATCACGGCGAGAAAACAATGATAAAACAATGAAATAATTTGGCATGGAAAGAAGAGGCAAATAGTTTATAAATACACCAGCATAGTGTGACCTTAGGTTAACGACTACTGTGGAAGTGGTAATTAAACAACTGCATCAGTTATGTCATTTCTAGCTGCCTAGGCGGATCCAATAGGAATTTAAACAAATGTCACCTGGAGGGAAATCATATGTATGTTACGAAGAAATTATCCGTGAAGAAGATAAACGGTTCCCCTCTTTTAAGCTCTGAATATTTTGTGGTCAAAGGAAAATCTGACAATTACTGAAATAGGTTTTTGTAGTTATTCCCGGTTTGCCTCTCGAGAAACATTAACATATAGGTTAAATTCACCATAATCCGCTCTCCATAATCTGAGTACTCGGGTCCGCGCTCGGCGAGCAACGTAAACAAGTTTGAATCCCAATAAAATAATGTTTGTGTCACTTAGATAGTCGTGTTTATAGTTTGAGTCATGGTAGACATGTGGTCGATCAGCTAAGTCGTTGAATGTCACGGTTTTGGAGGCAAGAAGTTAGTCTTGCTTACCGCCCAGCGTTAGGTTGTCAAAATATGGATACAATGTCAGGGGTAGATCTCACTGGATAACAAGCTAGGAGTATAAAACTTACCGACAGTCGTGTTCCGGCCAGGCATTGAACGACCCGTAAACTCAATCCAGCGAAAGGAAACTCAAACTTGAGAGTTTCTTCGGATTTTAAGCTGAACCACATCCAAACTGTGCAAACATGTTATGGTATCTGCGTAATGTTATAGCCTGAGTCGATTAGATGTTGTTACTGACTTGTTACGAACGTTTGAAGTTCTCTGAAGGCAATTTCCATCGAAAAGTCATTCATGACTTCGATTTTAAATTTTTGAGAAACAACTGAAGCAGGCGTAGAAAAAGTTGACGACTAGCATTAGGATCAGTATCACCCCAAATAACATAACTATTTGAAATAAATTGACAATGATTTTAAAGTTACGCAACATTGTGGCCACTACGTCTAATATCGAAATAACTGCAACCGAAACAATCTAACAAACAAGACTTCGTAAAATTAAGACTTGGTAATATGGCCACAGACTCATATGTACATGCAATTCTACATTCTACAATTCTACATTCTACAATTATTAGGTTATTACGAATAAATAAACGTCTGATCAACGACGGTTTGTTCTCTTAGAGTGTTTCCTCATATGTTCAACAGTTTAATTCATCTACAATCTTACCTTCAAGTCCATTGCAGAAAGAGACTAAGAGAAGTGCGGCCATTAACACATTCACGCACTTCATGACTTTAGCCGCCAAGTTCCTGTGACCGCTACCTCGCGTGTGCTGCAGCGCTACTGCACTTGTACGCAGCCAGACCTCAAAAGCTAGACTGTTTGAAAGCCCAGGGGGTACGTTAATGAGGTAAACAATACCATCCCTTGAGCCCTCCGGCCCCACATGGTAACGTTTCCAGAATTCCCATTCAACCTTCTTTCCTTTGCTGAATGTTTAACACAACTGGCCGAATGAGAGTCCTGTCGTTGTTACCTTGCTGTACTAGATTGTAATCCAGACATCTATTCGTGTTCCTTCTCTAAATACCACTGAAGCTCAAAGGGAGACATCGGATGTTGTACGCTTATAAAGTAAACATGTTGTGACGACATCGATCACATTCCTATTCAAAGAACTTCTCAAAGGTGCAAAATGTCTTCAAAAAGTATAAAAACGTTAAAGCTGTATTTAACGTTATACGGTCTAAAGGTAATAGTATTTAGCCTATGAAATAATTTGGTTAGTGAACGATTCTAAGGCCAGTCATTTTGTGCAGCGAATCATTTACGTTTCTCGGGTTTTCTTGGTATTTCCCCCGGGGTATTTTGCTGTCATTATGCGTTCTTGTAAGTTCTTTCCCAAGAAAAGGGTCAAGAACGGCACAACAAAAACAGGGAAGTCCCCGTGTGGAAAGGCCGAAAAAAAGATGAAAAACCTCTGCTAGCAAAGTTCTGAATCGTTTGTTTTGCACATATCTGAGCGGTTTATACTCACAGTAGCCAGAGGTAAATATAGTGACTGATTTAGTCAGTAGCTTTTCTGTGTGGTGTTTTAGCCTTATAGGGAATCTTCTTATGTTCCTTAGCTATGCCTGGGCCAATAATTCAACGAATTTCAACGAACATTTTCCTTACTATCCATCTCTATACAGAGTGTAAACAGAGTGTAGAATTAGGCCGTCGGTGAAGGAAATGTTTGCTAAAGTTCGCTGAAAATTGGCCCAGACATCTAGAGCATGAAACAAAATGTTGATCCGCATGTTACCTAATTTCAGCCAAACTTTTATTACTTTTATCATATAATAAGTATATTTTTAATATATCAGATACTCTACTTGGAGTCTGCCTTTTGGTCGATGGTCGAGCCGGTAGTATGTCGAGGGTCGAGGTTGCCATGCTCCTAATATTGCGAGGGCAATAAAAATTACTAGAAATGTATTTTCACATTAATACGGTCAAGAGAACTTTGGAGTCTGTAGTTTATCAAACACGGCTTTGACAGCTTAAAGTTGCATACGGTTTCAATTTTCAAGTTGTGGTATGAAGCTTCCTTCGCTTATTATTTAATTTTAGCGTCAACAGTTAGTATCACAACAAGAGAAAACTGAAAGCTTTCTTGCTTGCTTGATTGTTCTGAATATGAAATTCCAATGCTGAACCCGTCCCGAAGGGCGAAAACTGAGGATAGTGCGGCTTAGTGTTAAGTCGTCGCGCTAAAAATGAAAACATTGCGAAATCAAACCCGTTGCTGTGCATCTTATTTCAACGGGTCCGCCTCAATTGAGTCTTAATTAGCGTAAGAAAGTCACCCGACGGATCATTCCAAAAATTACAAACTTGTATGCATTATTCCGTTCACTCTTCCCAAATTTTTGACAGTTTAAGATTAGCTGAATATATTATTTTGTAGTTTAGTGCTCACCACTATAAAAGAAAAGCTTCCGATTACCGCAATTTGAAATTATTGCCCTCGTGATATTAGGAAAAAACTGAGGGAAAAAGGGACCCTCGACATACTACACCTTTTGCTGTTCATTAGCAGAAAATATGCATACATTTGCGCGAACAGTTAGACCAATAACGCGAAAATACTTTCAATTACTTTCAATTTCAACGGAGTTCTCGCACCACTGTTTTCTGTCATTCGTCATGGAGGCAAAAGTTCCAAATATGTTAGAAAAAAGTGTGCCTATGGAGTCACATCCAATGACTTTTCTTTGGAACGACGATTTGAAAAGTGAATTTGTTAATATGATTAATTCAGATAAGGTTCACAATAAATTAGGCTCCTTGTTTGATTCAATACACTAGACAAAGAGGGAACTAACATAGATATGCTGGTAAAGGAGTTTACAGACACCATAGTCAGTACAGCCAAAAAGGTGTTGCCTACTAAGAGTAAAATAGGTCAAAGTAAAAGTAAGAAAAAGGTCATCCAGAAACAAAAATGGTTTGATAAAAATTGTTACGAGTTTAAAAAGGAAGTACAAAATTTGGGTTATTTGGTTTCAAAATATCCAGGTGATCCTTACTTGAGACATAAGTTTTTCTCTACCAAGAAGAAATACAAGCAGTTGATTAAAAAGACAAAAATTCAATTCAAGAATGAGTTACTAGACAAAATTGGTAACTTAGAAAGTAATAATCCAAAAGAGTTTTGGAAGCTCGTTAACGTCATTAAGTCAAATGGGAAAAACAATGATATTTCTAATGATATATCTCCTACAGACTGGTATGATTATTTCAAAGAATTAAATAGAATACATTTTACAACACACTGTCAAAGTACCGAAGCTCAAATTGTTACTGATTTTCATATTTGGGCTTCAGGCAACAACAAAATTCTTGACGATCCCATTACAATTAACGAAATAAGGGAGGTTTCAAAAAGACTTAAGAATAAAAAGGCAAGCGCGAGAGATTCAATATGTAACGAAATCATCAAATCTTCATTAGACAGCTTAGCACCTCAGTTTGTTAAATTGTTCAATGTAATTCTCTCTCATGGACATTTTCCACTAGCGTGGTCAGAAGGTTTGATAGTACCTCTTCATAAGTCTGGAGATAGGTTAGATCTCAATAACTATAGAGGCATTTGTATCAGTAGTTGTTTGGGAAAAAAATTTACCCTTATATTGAATACTCGTTTCAACTTATTCTTAGAAAAAAAAAAATTTTTAAATAAAAGTCAAATCGGATTCAGGAAAGGTTTCAGAACATCTGATCATATATTGGTGTTAAAAACTTTAATTGATTTTTATAAATCAAAGAACAAACCTCTTTTCGCTTGCTTTATTGATTTTAGAAAAGCATACGATAGCGTCTGGAGAGAGGGTTTATTCTTTAAACTCATTAAGTATGGGTGTAGTAGAAACTTTTTACGGATTTTACTTAGTATGTATTCCTCCGTCAAATCCGCAGTGAAAGTAAATCAAGGCGTTACGTCTTTTTTTCAGTCAGAAATTGGAGTCAAACAGGGATGTAACCTTAGTCCAACACTTTTCAATCTTTTTATAAATGACATACCAGAAGTATTTGATAACAGGTGTGACCCAGTAAACCTGAATGGAAGTAATTTAAATTGTCTACTTTATGCTGACGACTTAGTCCTTTTGTCTCAATCTCAATCCGGGTTACAATCGTGTCTTCGGGAACTTAATTCTTACACTAAAAAATGGAAGTTACAAGTAAACCTGAAAAAATCAAAAATGTTAATTTTTGCATCAAAACCCCAGCGATATAAGTTAACGAAATGTCAATGGTACTTCGGAACTGATACCTTAGAATACGTGGAAGAATATACATATTTAGGTATTACATTCCATTTTGCAGGTAATTTTAAGATAGCTCAAAAGCTACTGTATAACAAAGCTTTACGGGCCTATCATAGTTTATTCAAGTGTTTTTCGACTTTAGAAAACGCGCCTGTAAAAGTACTATTGAAACTTTTCAATTCCGTAGTGACTCCCGTGTTACTATATGGTTGTGAAATTTGGGGAGTCTACTGTTTGGGAAAATTATCGAGTTTTGATAGTTTTAAACAAAAAATATTTACAGCTGTAAATTGTGTAGAAAAGCTTCATCTAAAATTTTGCAAGCGTGTTTTGGGGGTCCACCGCAAAGCAACAAACCTGGCAGTATATGCCGAGTTAGGAAGAGTACCTTTAATTGTACAGATTTCGACTTTGGTCTTGAAATATTGGTTACGTTTAAGTGATCCTAACTATAATGATACCCTTGTCGGCAAAGCCTCGAATTTATGTCTGAAATTAAATTCCCAGGGCGTAATATTCACCAACTATTTACTACAATTTTGTGATCTTGGCAAATTTTCAAATCTATGTGTACCTCCTAAACATATAGGTGCATTCATTAATTTTTTTAGGGCAAAACTTTTCGATCGTTACATTAAATTCTGGCAAATTCAAGTTAAGAAAAATAGAAGTGACTCACACGTACATAATGGTGGTAAATTACGTACGTACACTTCAGTTAAATCAAACATATACTTTGAAAAATATCTAAAATACGTCACAAATAGTAAACATCGTCAGGCAGTGTCTAAAATTAGAATATCGGCACATAAGATGCCAATAGAAACTGGACGATACAATAATACCCCAGTTGAAAAACGCATTTGTCCCATTTGTAACTCAAATCAAGTGGGAGACGAATACCATTATGTGATGATCTGTGAGAATAATGATTTTATGAGTATAAGAGAAGAATTCATCAACAAATTACATGTAATTAATAATAATTTTAAATCATTTGATAGAAAGTCTTTATTTCTGTACTTACTATCCATGAATGATGAGTCAATCATGAAGATATCTGCTAAATATTTTTACGATATTACTGTATTAGTTGATAAAACCTTAGTCCGTTAGTTTGTACTTAATTACTGTAAAAAATCCAATGTACTATTGTTGTATAAGGATGAATAAAATTATTATTATTACTTCCAAATGACATTAATTTTAGTGTAATTGAAATTCGTTAACGATTTCTCCATAAACACTTCAATTCAATTGCATTTACAGACAACCATTAACATAAACATACAATAAGGAAATACACATTTTCAATAACGTAATTTTTAGTCATTCCACGGGATATTGCCAAAACTTTCGCATTCAGTACAAGAGAGATTATGTACACTGATGTGTCGTAACATGAGATAAAGTTGTATTATCTTACTAACTTAGACTGGGAAGAGATGACTGTGGTCGATTGGCCTCTCGACTGATTTTTCGCAATATGACTGAAAGGGACTGATTTACAGTCCATGTTTCTAGCCTGCTGTACCAGACGTATTTTTTCATTCTCGTAAATTCGAAGAAAATGTAAGCGTCTGCCAAGCACTGACGTCACTGCTTGGTCCTTATTTTGTCCAATCAGAGCCATTATTAGAAATCTTTGAATTCAAGCGCCATGCACTCGCGAATAAAACAGTACTGATGACAAACAAACTACCGAGAAGACTTATGTTGATATTGTAAAGTCAGCCTATAAGTTCTCGAAATGAAATAACATGGGCTTCATCTAAAGCTACACCACAGTATTCTGATGTTGTTACAATAAAATTTAATGTCACTGCAGTATTCGCGCAGTAAGCTATATTTTCCTTCGAGAAGTTCTTTATCTTCTAGTTTCTTTGACTTTGGCCATCTTAAAATCACTAAGGCTCATAGCACTAATCCCATGGCTTCGAGGCCGACCAACATGGTCTTTTGGCATCAGTAAGACTAACCAACGGTGAACTTAAAACAGCAGTACTTCCTCTATCGTGAATTCCCGCGGACCAAACACAATCGGGAGCTGAGCCTCATAGCTTACAGATTTACCACAACCAGTGCCAAAATCAACATGAAAAAATCCCGCTATTTTCCGAAGTGCTATTTGTCATTGAAATTCCATGAAATTGTTAGAGCAAAAAAGGCAAATAACCTCATCCAAATTAACCATGTAGGCGCTGCTCCCTGGACAGGACAGCGTGGGACATTTGCATACTTTGAGATCCCGGGAGTGGGGCATTTGGAACGGTAACCGGAAGTCAAATTTTCCTTTATATGGCGCGTTTTGACGTAGGCACACAACGTCCCTATCCCGTCCATGTTGATCGACCATATTAAATGTGTCTGAGGTTAGTAAGATTGGTCACCGATTTCAATACAATCTTCTCTTGGTCTCATTGACGACAGTAGTATGGCGGGTATTTGACACTATCGAAACAAAATCTGAGAAAGAGACTGGGCTCGTGGTTCGGCTCGCTGTCAACTACGTACTTGCAGCAAATCTTACAAATGGAAGCAGTTATTAGCAAAAGAACTTCGTGGCAGTGAGGTGGCTAGTGAGAGCTAGTGAGAGCTAGTCTTGATATCCATGTGGGACGGGGAATTCATATAGTGACCCCTAACCGAACTATTCTTACCTCTTGACACTAGAGAGCTTAAGCACCAGGCGTTATTTAGTCACAATTGAATGTGTATTTTGACATCATCACGTCTTTCCCGTCGTGTTGATCGGTCAGGAACGTAATCGTGGAAGAGGTTAGTAAGATGACAGTCTGATACTTCAGCTCTCTAATTAATGAAATGATATGTAGACAAGAAGCCACATTTACAACCGCAATCCGGCCACACCTCTAAAAATAAGCTAAAGCGAGAACGCTATACAGATCCCAATACGTGTACACGAGAGAATAAAGGCTTGGTTTAAAGTGACCTCGGAGTCACCGCTTAAAGTGCAAGTAGCGCCATAAAACAACATTAACTATTTTTGCCCCAAATGCTATTTCTAATATACTACAATTGTCTAAATTAGTTACTGGGCTCCTGCTGGAGCAGCAATTCAACTAGAATAAAAGTTACCCGAATCGCGGGACTGATTCATCTTGTGATGTCACAATTGAAAGCTGCGGGATCCTATTGTAGTTTTCTCTTGCATTGGGAGGGAGTTGATTCATCTTATGACGTCACAAGATCCACGACAAGTAACCTAAAGTAAGGAAAAACCTGAAAGTTTAATACCGTTTTGTGAGAAACAAACACAAGAGTACTTATATACGTTAATTTTTTTGGCATGAGACTTGCACTTTAAAATATATATAGTTAAGGTTAGAAAACCACAGCAAAAACCGTGTACAATCAATCCTGCCAGACGTTGGATCAAAAAATAGATCTTGATCAGCAAGAAGAAGAAAATATAATGATAAAGTGTCCGAAGACTACTGCAATGCTGATCAAATACAACGCTTGTCGAGGTTTATACGATATTTCGGCTGGCCAGTACCAGCCTTCTTCAGGTTTATTTTACAGTGGAGGTCACAAATGGATACAAGGCTTATATAAATTGTTCATTACGTAACTATGAGCGGAAATTACAAAATCGATGACATATGTTTTATACAATAGTAACACATAAGAGGAAATTTGAAAAGATAGTACAGATAAAGTAACAGCCGACAATAAAGGTCAAACGGTGAAATTACATTTCATCACGTCTATTCATTCCGAGTGGTTCGAGGGTTTTAGCTTTATAGATGAGATATGATTCACGTGCTTTTCTCACGGAATCGCGTTTAGAATAGATGACTTCTAAAGGAATAAGGAGCATGTCAGTACTAGAATGGTTAGGGCTGAGAAAATTTAGATTTTATATTGGATTTATCTACAGGTCGTCTGTGTTCGTTAAAACGGTCTTTGAGGCATCGTTTTGTTTCTCCGATGTATTGTGGATTACAGTAGTGACTTTAAAATAGGTGAGCCTGTAAAGAACAGTGATAGTGTAGGGTTGCATAAGTCGACTTCAGTTTGTATTAATAAAAATAATTAACAGTTTAAGCAGATTTTGAGCAATGAAAAAGAAAATTCTCGCTGGGGCCCAAGGAACAAATATATCGGTTTATTTGGTCAAGCTAAAAGGCCATTAATGAATTTCTACTCTCAGGTAAATAAAAAAACTTTAACGGGCCAGACAAAGGGTACTCGGCTGGGCCAGACCACTGGGCAACACCCCCGGGCAACACCTAGCAAAAATACGTTATAAAAGGAAAACAGGCAACTTAAGAGCGACTGTCCACTAATATCGAGCAAACCGCGGCAAAAGATGAAAATCAAAAATTCTTCATATTTCGTTCAAAGATAGGCTTTGGTCAGTTAGTAAACGTGCTGGGATTCTTTTGTTCAAACATTTATTTAACTTTGAGAAAAAATACAAAAACGGTTACGGCCGGTGTGAGTCCGAGACAGCCTGAAATAAGAGTGATTTTACCGGTCTCTCTAACCTTGCCCTGTACAAACGCTAAAGGAGCTTCGCATTTTTCGAATTCGGATATTTGTTTAGAAAGTATTGATCAACTGTTTGAGTGCAATAATTAGATTATAGCTTTATTCTCAAGATCCTGAAAGCCCACTTAAATACGCTGTAGTTTGCTAATTTGAAAACCTTATTTCAGGGCACTTTTTTGAAAAATAAATTTTATATGTTGTATAAGTTCAGAATCCATTGAAACTTCGTTTTTGATACAAGTTAGCATTGATCTAAAACATATATGAGAATTAGTTTGGGTTATCTTCTCAGTGCTTCACACGGGCGGTGTGAATTTCGACGAAATGACAACATGAATTTGTAAACAGTCAAGTCTTACCACAGGAAACCCAAGCTCTGTTTGTGTTTTAAATTATAAGGGTTTGTATGCGACTTTTAACGAGTATTTGGTTGTACCGTTAGCCCAGAAATACTGAAATAAAATCAATGAAAACTTACCTGAAGTCTTTATCTGTTCTCCATTGGGCTCTGTATGCAATTTCAGCGAATTCTGTTGAAATTTTTAGATAGTATCTGAGACGAGCATACATTTTTTTGAATCTGACTGTGACATCTTCTCCCGATGGAACCTGTACATTTGTGTTTTTTACAGGTACCTGATACTAACCAGCTAATTGTGCACAGTACGAGTTTACAACAAAACATCCTGCCTTCGTTAGCTCTCGAGGCAATAATTCAGAGATTCGAGCCAATCAAATTCGATGCTCCGAAGGAATTCGTTGCACTGTGAAATATCTAAATCAGACGGTCTTCGTATACATTTTATACTGACCAGAAAAAGAGTGGCCAAGCTGGAATTAATACGATAGATAAAATACGCGAACTTCAGGAAAGCATCTGGGTTACGTAAATGTTGCTGTGCCCTTCATAGAGACCCATCACTTTATTTGAACACAATGCTGACAACTATATTTACCTCTTATTAACCTCGTTTGCTCGGTCCGTACCGTAAGTCATGGACCGAGGTTTCCCCCTTTTTATGGCCCAAGCGCGAAGCGCGCCGAGCAAACGAGGTTAATAACATTTTTATTATATAGTTTCTTCATTTTCTTTGAGACCGGAAGTGGGCGGAATGTCCGAACGGGAAGCTATGATTTACCAATGTTAGCTCGCGACTTAGCTATATAATGATTTGCTTCAGTTTGCTTCAATAGCCGGTGGGAGTCTGACTGCCACACAAATAACAATTTAGTATATCACATTAGCCAGTTAGCTACACTTCAGCTGAGCAGTATTAGCAAGTGTGCGCAAATGATCAGGGCAAGCTTGCTCTGACACACCGCGCACTTACTAACACACTCCGCTAACTTAGCAGCGACAAAGAACACGTCTGTAATTTCGAACGCGATTGAGTATATATTGTGTTTTGTATAGTCGAGCATGATTAGTCATATTCGATCATGATAAAAGGTAATGTCTTCGCAAAACATCAAATTTCAAACCACAAATGGTTAGACCTTTTCGTCCTCTCGGATAAAGTTGATAAATTGTAGGTCTATCCGTGAATGATCATGAAGAGCTACCTTATCACATTGCCACTGCTCAATCGCACTGATATTATTGTCATCGTTGTCGTTATTGTTGTTGCTATTGTTAATCTGTTTTTTTTAACGTTAGACAACTGAGTTGTCTCACGAGCGCGCAGTTGGGGCCTTGGTAGCCTGCTTGTAGGCTCTGGTTGATTTGGAGTGGGAGAAAGGAGGGAGAAGGGGGAGAAAGAGAAAGAGAAAGAGAAAGAGAAAGGAGAGCCTGCGATAAGACCCTGTGGACGAACGATAATTTCAAAAACACAGGATCTTGTCGCAGACTCTACTTTCCCCCCTCCAGTCTTTCTCCCCCTTACCCCTCTTCTCTCCCGCCACAAGAACCCCAAACAACCAATAGCCCCAAATCAACCAGAGCCTGCAAGCAGGCTAGGGCCTTGGCCGAATGGCATCAAATTAGGCCAAAAGCATTTATTTACTATCAATTGTTGCAGTTTGTATCGTTGGCAGGATTCCAGGTTTCATTCACGACAAATATAATCATGTACATAGCCTAAAAGAGCGGAGTAAAGGGAGGGATGTTTGGTAAAGACTAAGAGGAGACAAGAGGGACCCCGTTCCCTCCTCTTATGCCGCTTCGCAGACTTCTAGTCTGATGCTTTTATTTAGTGCACGATGACTCGGTTGTGAACAAAGCTGGCTTGCTTTTCGCCTATTTTTGAAAAATTCAACAGCTGTTATGGGGTTATTTAAAAAAAACATTGGGTTAGCGGCACTTTAAGCCCAACGCCTTTCGCCGCTAGCTAATTAGCGAAAAGTTGTTGATTTCACTTTTGACCGTGAAAAGTTCTTTATGCAGATCAACTAGATCGATGGATCGACGATCCACGTGTTCTTCTGACTCCACTTAATTAATGTAGCGGAAATTAACGCTCACAAAAATTAACGCGACTTAAATTAACGCGAATTTTAAAGATTCGCGTTAATTTCATGGAGCGTTAATTTCCTATAATAAGGTAAGCTTGATGTCACAAATGTATTGATACTCAACATCTGCTTGATTTAACAGGGCCAAAACCATACGATATTCTAAACCTTTTGCACTGGCTCGGATCGCGACAGATATTTCATCATCAGAATTCTAATCGACCCATACATGGGAACCGGTACCTCCCAGATGCCGGTAGTTGGTAGGACAGCGGTTATACTGCCACCTAACTAGATTGGATTTTTAGTTATTTTAGGTGGTCAGTATCTCATTTCTTTGTATATTAAGTTGCCTGTTTTCCTTTTATATCGTATTTTTGCTAGGTGTTGCCCGGGGGTGTTGCCTTTGATTCGAGTCTACTCCGATGAGGACTTTAAGCGCAGGCTCTCACTCTCACAAACCAGTGCCGTTAATTTTTTTTTTTTACCTGAGTAGAAATTCATTAATGGCCTTTTAGCTTGACCAAATAAACCGATATATTTGTTCACTTGAGCCCCAGCGAGAATTTTCTTTTTCGTTTCTCAAAATCTGCTTAAACTGTTAATTATTTTTATTAATACAAACTGAAGACGACTTATGCAACCCTACAGTATCACTATTCTTTACAGGCTCGCCTATTTTAAAGTGCAAGTATCATGCCAAAAAAAATAAACGTATATAAGTACTCTTGTGTTTGTTTCTCACAAAAAGGTATTAAACTTTCAGGTTTTGTAAAACCAATATAAAATCTAAATTTTCTCAGCCCTAACCATTCTAGTACTGACATGCTCCTTATTCCTTTAGAAGTCATCTATTCTAAACGCGATTCCGTGAGAAAAGCACGTGAATCATATCTCATCTATAAAGCTAAAACCCTCGAACCACTCGGAATGAATAGACGTGATGAAATGTAATTTCACCGTTTGACCTTTATTGTCGGCTGTTACTTTATCTGTACTATCTTTTCAAATTTCCTCTTATGTGTTACTATTGTATAAAACATATGTCATCGATTTTGTAATTTCCGCTCATAGTTACGTAATGAACAATTTATATAAGCCTTGTATCCATTTGTGACCTCCACTGTAAAATAAACCTGAAGAAGGCTGGTACTGGCCAGCCGAAATATCGTATAAACCTCGACAAGCGTTGTATTTGATCAGCATTGCAGTAGTCTTCGGACACTTTATCATTATATTTTCTTCTTCTTGCTGATCAAGATCTATTTTTTGATCCAACGTCTGGCAGGATTGATTGTACACGGTTTTTGCTGTGGTTTTCTAACCTTAACTATATATATTTTAAAGTGCAAGTATCATGCCAAAAAAATTAACGTATATAAGTACTCTTGTGTTTGTTTCTCACAAAACGGTATTAAACTTTCAGGTTTTTCCTTACTTTAGGTTACTTGTCGTGGATCTTGTGACGTCATAAGATGAATCAACTCCCTCCCAATGCAAGAGAAAACTACAATAAAATCCCGCAGCTTTCAATTGTGACATCACAAGATGAATCAGTCCCGCGATTCGGGTAACTTTTATTCTAGTTGAATTGCTGCTCCAGCAGGAGCCCAGTAACTAATTTAGACAATTGTAGTATATTAGAAATAGCATTTGGGGCAAAAATAGTTAATGTTGTTTTATGGCGCTACTTGCACTTTAAGCGGTGACTCCGAGGTCACTTTAAACCAAGCCTTTATTCTCTCGTGTACACGTATTGGGATCTGTATAGCGTTCTCGCTTTAGCTTATTTTTAGAGGTGTGGCCGGATTGCGGTTGTAAATGTGGCTTCTTGTCTACATATCATTTCATTAATTAGAGAGCTAAAGTATCAGACTGTCATCTTACTAACCTCTTCCACGATTACGTTCCTGACCGATCAACACGACGGGAAAGACGTGATGATGTCAAAATACACATTCAATTGTGACTAAATAACGCCTGGTGCTTAAGCTCTCTAGTGTCAAGAGGTAAGAATAGTTCGGTTAGGGGTCACTATATGAATTCCCCGTCCCACATGGATATCAAGACTAGCTCTCACTAGCTCTCACTAGCCACCTCACTGCCACGAAGTCCTTTTGCTAATAAATGCTTCCATTTGTAAGATGTGCTGCAAGTACGTAGTTGACAGCGAGCCGAACCACGAGCCCAGTCTCTTTCTCAGATTTTGTTTCGATAGTGTCAAATACCCACAATACTACTGTCGTCAATGAGACCAAGAGAAGACTGGATTGAAAACGGTGGCCAATCTTACTAACCTCATGCAGACACATTTAACGGGTCGATCAACATGGACGGAATAGGGACGTTATGTGCCTACGTCAAAACGCGCCATACAAAGGAAAATTTGACTTCCGGTTACCGTTCCAAATGCCCCACTCCCGGGATCTCAAAGTATGCAAATGTCCCACGCTGTCCTGTCCAGGGAGAGGGATTGACTGATACATTAATTGATGTAAGCCATCTGCAAGCCTTACTGTCTTACGGACCAATCAGATTTTACCTTCCATATTCTGGAAAAGGACGTAACGTTACACTGAACTGACTGAAATGGGCTTAGAATTCGAAGCAGCGCCTACATGGTTAATTTGGATGAGGTTATTTGCCTTTTTTGCTCTTACAATTTCATGCTCTTACAATTTCATGGAATTTCAATGACAAATAGCAGTTCAGAAAATAGCGGGTGTTTTTCATGTTGATTTTGGCACTGGTTGTGGTAAATATGTAAGCTATGAGGCTCAGCTCCCGATTGTGTTTGATCCGCGGGAATTCACGACAGAGGAAGTACTGCTGTTTTAAGTTCACCGTTGGTTAGTCTTACTGATGCCAAAAGACCATGTTGGTCGGCCTCGAAGCGACGGGATTGCCAAAGTCAAAGAAACTAGAAGATAAAGAACTTCTCGAAGGAAAATATAGCTTACTGCGCGAATACTGCAGTGACATTAAATTTTATTGTAACAACATCAGAATACTGTGGTGGAGCTTTAGATGTGGAAGCCCATGTTATTTCATTTCGAGAACTTATAGGCTGACTTTACAATATCAACATAAGTCTTCTCGGTAGTTTGTTTGTCATCAGTACTGTTTTATTCGCGAGTGCATGGCGCTTGAATTCAAAGATTTCTAATAATGGCTCTGATTGGACAAAATAAGAACCAAGCAGTGACGTCAGTGCTTGGCAGACGCTTACTTTTTCTTCGAATAATAATAATAATAATAATAATTTATTTACCGTCGGTAACGCAGGAAGTGGTTGCCCAATCTCCCGAGCCAGGGGCTCATGATATAAGCGCTCGACAAATTAATAGTAACAAAATATAAAATTTGTAGTAGGACAATAAAGCTAGGGCATGACATTATAACACGAATGGAAGCTAAGATAACTCTAGTTTCAACTATTTACATATATATAGTAATATTGTTAGTACATAACAAAATGGATAAAGGCTAAGAGAACTCTAGTTCAAACTATTTACATATATACAATAATAAGTAAGCAAGTCTAGCTATACTAATACCATACGATTTATATACAAACTCTAAGTTAAAGGTGCCAAAATTTAAAGATATCAATGTAAACTAAGTAGATCAATTATATAGGTGCATGTGTGCAGGAGCTAGTTAGAGGCAGTTTTTACACTGGCATCCAATAAAGTCAGACTTATTAAGATATTGCCGAAACTGTGTTAAAGAAGTTGTAGTTTTAGCTGCCGATGGTAGCTGGTTCCAAATGTGAGATACTGTGTATGAAAAAGAATTATGCTGGAAAAGGCTGTTATAGGATGGCTGAACTACATTATTACCGCTACCTCTTAAGTTATAGCTAGTGACTCTAGGTTTAAAAAGATTTGATATGTATACAGGACCTTGATTTCTGAAGCATTTAAAGAATAACATTAGAGATTGTACGTTGCGTCTATGTTTCAATGACCGCATTGAGGCCATGTCTAATAGTGTTTCTTGATGATTTGCGTTATTACCTAAATTAAGTAGTGTTCTGATAGCATAGCTATTTGCAGATTCGATTTTGTTGCTATGGCCTTTACCAATGCCTAACAAAATGGGACTACAATATTCTAAATGCGGTAATACGTACGCCTTGTAGAGTCGTATCAAGTGAGTTGTTGGCACAAGGCGCTTGAGCCATGTCATGGTTAATGGTGAACTCAAGTGCAGCTGGACTCACGTCAGCTGCATACTGGGTAGTGTCGTCAGCATACAGGCGCGGTGATGAAATATCAACAGCTTGATTAACATCGTTCACGAAGATGTTAAATAAGAGGGGGCCTACTGAGCAGGCTTCCTTGTGGGACACCGCAACGAACTGGGAGCCAGTCAGAGAACTGCCCGTTACATTTAACTCTTTGTTGACGATCATGTAGGTAGGACCGAATTAGCGATAAAGCACACTCCCTGAAACCATATGCTCTTAGCTTAGCTAGTAGAAGGTTGTGGCTGATAGAATCGAAAGCTTTGGACAGATCTATGGCCACAACTCCGACCTCACAGGGCTCACATTACTGCGTTTCCAATCGCGCGGCCATGTACTAGTCGATATGCAGTAGTTAATCAGCTTCGTCACTGGGGCAGTGATGGTAGGTACAGACAGTTTCAGAAATTTTGGAGGAATTTCATCGAGACCACAGGACTTCTTAATGTCAAGGTTTTTTATGAGGGAAGAAATGTAATTAGGACTGACTGGTTCAAAGGAGAAGTCTAGGTCAGTACACAGATTACTGATTGCTTTGACACTAGGGTGGTCCATAAGCTCCTCCTCTGTAAGTTTTAAGACCACCTCTTCAACACAAGGAGTAGAGAAGTAGCCATTTAACGCGGCAGGAACATTCGAGATTACTTTCCCTCCTTCTATGAGTTGAATTGTACCGCTGTCAATGTTAGATTTTGTATTCGGTAGAATTTACGAGAATGAAAAAATACGTCTGGTACAGCAGGCTAGAAACATGGACTGTAAATCAGTCCCTTTCAGTCATATTGCGAAAAATCAGTCGAGAGGCCAATCGACCACAGTCATCTCTTCCCAGTCTAAGTTAGTAAGATAATACAACTTTATCTCATGTTACGACACATCAGTGTACATAATCTCTCTTGTACTGAATGCGAAAGTTTTGGCAATATCCCGTGGAATGACTAAAAATTACGTTATTGAAAATGTGTATTTCCTTATTGTGTGTTTATGTTAATAGTGTCTGTAATGCAATTGAATTGAAGTGTTTTGGGAGAAATCGTTAACGAATTTTAATTACACTAAAATGAATGTCATTTGGAAGTAATTGAAAGTATTTTCGCGTTATTGGTCTAACTGTTCGCGCAAATGTATGCATATTTTCTGCTAATGAACAGCAAAAGGTGTAGTATGTCGAGGGTCCCTTTTTCCCTCACTTTTTTCCTAATAGTTCATTTGTGGCGTGGAGGATGAGCGTAGACGGCGCTGATCAATATTCTTCCCATACGTTATATCAACTAAGCAGATGATGTGAGTGTTGTGAAATAGAATACTATTATCATCGTTTCTATGCGTGTTTTTTCCTCAAACATTGGCCTCAGGATCATGAATATCTAATGCAATATGAGAAGTAATTTCAATTCGTCGTTAGTGTTTTAGACGTGATTTCCAAACCACGTGCCATAAACAATGGCTGGCTAGGCCCGAGCCATTGTACATGGCTCTTGGATTTTGAAATATTACTTAAAACATAAAAAAGTACAAAACAACATCACAAGACGTGCAGCGTGATTCGTTAAAGCGGTCAGACCGAGGCGGACTCGTTGAAATAAGATGCACAGCAACGGGTTTGATTTCGCAATGTGTTCGTTTTTAGCGCGACGACTTAACTAAGCCGCACTGTCCTCAGTTTTCGCCCTTCGGGCCGGGTTCAGTATTGGAATTTCATATTCAGAACAATCAAGCAAGCAAGAAAGCTTTCAGTTTTCTCTTGTTGTGATACTAACTGTTGACGCTAAAATTAAATAATAAGCGACTTGAAAATTGAAACCGTATGCAACTTAAAGCTGTCAAAGCCGTGTTTGATAAACTACAAAGTTCTCTTGACCGTATTAATGTGAAAATACATTTCTAGTAATTTTTATTGCCCTCGTAATATTAGGAGCATGGCAACCTCGACCCTCGACATACTACCGGCTCGACCATCGAGGCATCGACCAAAAGGCAGACTCCAAGTGGAGTATCTGATATATTAATAATATACTTATTATATTATAAAAGTAATAAAAGTTTGGCTGAAATTAGGTAACATGTGGATCAACATTTTGTTTCATGCTCTAGATATGGAACATTTGAAAGACTCCATTATATTCTACTAATTCACTACTCAATTTACTTATTGTTGAATCTTTGATTGAGGTATAGGAATAGACTGTGTGGTAGATCATGCACAAAACCTCCCTCGATCAAACTTCAAACCAGTAGTTAACACATTGTGATATTTGGAGACATCATTCAAGTTTCTATATAACAATCAAACACGAAATTACACAATGAAAAACTCACGCACACAAAAACACTGCCTTCTTCCGAGAGAAGTAAATGGCAATTATATTTAATAGTATTTATATGAGATGTTCTTGAATAGAATCGACAAAACTTACATGGAATCTTAGGCTTTATACATGTAGCTATGTCTGGGCCAATTTTCAGCGAACTTTAGCAAACATTTCCTTCACCGACGGCCTACTTCTACACTCTGTGTAGAAGTGTGAATATGTTTATTCACCTTATCTCTTGGTTGAGACATAAGTATACAACACTGATTACAACAATGTTACTAAAAAAAACTAACTAACTAGAGAATAAAAGAAAATAACATATATATATATATGTAGATGTAGATATATTAGGTTACCTTACTACTAATTTCTTCATATAACTCCATTATTTGTCTGATGTAATTATAACTTGTCGTTAATATAGTTCTATCATTCATGGAGACGATATAATAATAAAGACTAGTAGGATCAAATGAAGAGAAAGATCGATTTATGAGAAATAAATTATTCGAAAATAGAGTAGTGGAATTCATCTCCAACTTCATTAGCACTACATATGTTGCGTAGTCTTTGTTCTCTTGGGATGTTGCTGTACCGACCATATTCAATTGGAAATGTGTGTGCCGATAATCTTAACTTAGTAACATATTTGCGCGTTTTAAAGTCGTTAATTTGGTTTAGATAATCCTCATAGTTGTAAATGTACTTAATTCTTGAATATAATTCTTGTCGCGCCATGTCATATGATCTAAAATCGGTAGATATATATAGCGAAGCGAGAGATGAAGTACCCTGGGTACCAGAGGTTCTATTGTCTCCATTCGCTAAAGTTATGAGGCGCCGAGGAGCGAAGCGACGAGAGTCGAGGAGAGGGTAGAGATGAAGGAGAGAGTTCTAATACTGTGACAAAACGTGATTGTGAAAGCTGCGGTGATCGTGGCAAGTGAAATCTTCAATAAAACTAAGAAAAACCAACAAGTGAGTGATATTAAGTAAACGGAGGCAACCCGTTCCCGACGCCTGGCACCCCCGACGGGACACTGCAAAGGAGCTAAGAACCAGCGATTTTCAATTACTTAATTACAAAGCGAAACCAACTGAAACATGGAGGCAGCAACCAAAACATTGGAAACCAAGCTGACTCAACTTGGGATAACAAGAGAGAAAACAGAGAATGTTTTACAGTCAGGGATTTCTGAGCGCATTGAGCGTCACATGGAGGCTTTGAAAGGGCTTGTTAGTAGTGCCGACAACGCCGCAAGGAGGGTTGTGGAAGAGTACAAAACAACGAGGAGTTATTGGAAATAGGAGAGTGGTGTGCAAACGTTGAGGAAAATATATCTAAGGCTGATACGGAGTTAGGGCGTTTGCGTCAATGGATCACCGATAAAAGGGATGAAAGTGAAGAAAGAATCAGGAAAAAGGAGTTCGATTTTCAAAAGGAGTGTATGAAGTTAAATTGAATTATCAAAAGGAGTTGGAATCTCATCAAAAGTCAACTATGATCGGAATGCAGGGAGGTGAGGGCGAAAATGGTAAACAAGAGAGCCAAGGAGCGACAGCCAAACTCCCAAAATTGGTGATAACAAAGTTCGATGGAACATATCAAGATTGGATGAGGTTCTGGGAACAGTTTAGAGAGACTGTGGACAAATCTAACATGGCCGGAGTAACGAAGTTTTCTTTTCTAAAAGAATTCCTGACCTTGAAGGTCCGGAAGCTCATTGATGGATTGCACTTTCAATGCCGAAGGGTACAATAGAGCAAAAAGCATACTCGCCGATAGATACGGTAAAGAAAGTGAAATTATTAAATCGTATATAAAGGATATCATTGAACTTCCACAAATTACTGGCGTGCAAACTGGGAGAATTCACGACTTCCACGAAAGGCTGTTACACAATGTGCAATCGTTGCAAACTATGGGAAAGTTGACAGAGGTAAATGGATACGTAGCGCTGACCTTAGACAAGTTGTCTGGGATAAGAGGGGATCTGGTGAGAACTGATCCTGACTGGGATAAGTGGGATTTCGTGAAGTTAGTGGAAGCTCTGAGATGCTGGACGAGAAGAAACCCGATTGACAATCAGTGCAGCCTGACCCTGCGCCTCGCAAAAATCAGCGCCCAGGTAGATTGTATCACGCGAGGCGCCAAGATGACCGCCCCCGTGGGTGTGAATATTGTGAAGATATTAGCCACAAATCTGGTGAATGTCCCAAGGTGACATCGATTTCTGATCGCAGACAGATTCTAAGTACACGTCATTTGTGCTTTAATTGTACTGGAGATAAGCATCGAGCGGCTGAGTGCCCGAGTAAAAGGAGCTGTCAACACTGCGATCGTCGACATCATTCTTCCATTTGTGAACAAGCAGAGAAAGCAGAGAAAGCAAAGAAAGCGAAGTCTGATAGTGAAGTTCTTCTAACTACAAACACGAACGGCGAAGGCGTATTTCCTGTGGTGGCTGTGCGGGTCAACGGGGTTATCTGCAGAGCGCTAATAGATTCTGGCGCAGGAAGTTCATACGCGTCGGCTAAATTGATCCATGCACTCAACGTTAAACCTGTTGAAGTTCAGACGAAGCGAATTGACAAGTTCGTATGGAATCTTATCATGTAAAGATAGAGTCAATAAACCGTGACTACGAAATTCAGACCAACGTGATTAAGGTCAACAAACCAGAACTGTTGTCTCTTGACAACCCTCGTTATGAAGAACTTATTGATAAGTACTCTCACTTGAAAGGGGTCACGATAACAGATCGTGACGTCAAACCACAACTTCCAGTTCATGTAGTGCTCGGAAGCGGAGAATATGCGAGGATAAAAACGGAAACTGCCCCGCGAATTGGAAAGGACTGTGAACCAATCGCAGAACTAACCAAACTGGGGTGGTTTATTATGTCCCCAGGGCAGGAGTTCGACAGAAATACAATGATGTTAACTCAAGTTAGTCAATCGGACTACGAAGATTTGTGTCGTCTCGACGTACTGGGACTAGAAGACTCGGTCGAACACGACCAGCGAGCGGTTCATGAAGAGTTCAAAGAGCAGCTGAGAAGAGATCCAGAGGGCTGGTACGAGACAGGCTTACCCTGGAAGGGAAACCTCCCATCTCTTCCCACGAATGAGCGAGGAAGTATATGTCGTCTAAACAAGCTCACAAGAAAATTACAGCGAGATGGTATCAACGCCGAATACGACGCCATAATCCGAGAACAACAAGAGAGCGGGGTGATAGAAGCAGCTGACGGACCAGCGAAAGGGGTGGAATTTTATATTCCCCATAAGGCAGTGATACGTGAAACGGCAGTGAGCACAAAAATGCGAATCGTGTACGACGCCTCAGCGAGAGCAACCCCTGACGCCCCCTCACTAAACGACTGTCTGTACACTAGTCCGCCGCTTCAAAACAAATTATGGGATGTTCTGATTCAACAACGCGGGTATCCAGTACTGGTAGCTGGGGATATTCAGAAAGCATTTCTTCAAATAAGAATAAAGGAGAATGAGCGCGACGCTCTCCGGTTCCATTGGCGAAATGGCGAACATTCAGAGTTGGAGACATTGCGATTTACGAGGGTTCTCTTCGGACTAGCTCCCTCACCATTCCTTCTCGGGGGGGTGATTGACTGCCATTTGAACATGTGGGAGGAAAAGTATCCTGACACCGTCACGAAGCTACGCAGAAGTCTCTACGTGGATGATCTACTCACTGGAGGACTGACTGTCCAACAAGCACAACTGCGAAAGGACAGGGCTATCGAGATATTCGAGGATGCAGCATTCAAGTTGCATAAGTGGAACTCCAACGCACAGGAGTTGGAATTGAACAGTGACCCATCTGGGGATCATGAGGAGCAAACATATGCAAAGCAGCAATTTGGAGGGAAATCTAGTGATACGAAGTTGCTGGGGTTGAAATGGGACAAGGGGGGAGATACACTAACGATCCCCTTTCCCAACGCTAGCAGCCCAGTGACCAAACGCGGGATCTTAAGCAAACTAGCAAAGATATGCGACCCCCTGGGGCTAGTTTCACCGCTGACCCTAGAAGGGAAGTTAATCTTTCGCGACGTGTGCAATTCCAAGACACCATGGGACGCAGACATCAATAGTCCACTAAGACGCCGTTGGGTGAAATGGGAGCAGGCACTTCCCACGGGGGAGACCGTGCCACGCCTAATAGTGCAATACCGAGAACCTGTAATAGACGTAGAGCTACATGCATTTGGTGACGCATCAACACAGGGAGTGGGAGCTGCAGTCTACTCAGTGGTCCGACAACAAGGGGGGACCACTCAACGCCTTATAGCAACCAAAGGACGACTAGCGAAGCAAGGTCTGACAGTTCCCCGCCTTGAGCTGGTGTCCGCTCACATGGCAACTAATCTGGTGACGAATGTACGAAATGCTCTTCAGGGGGTCCCTGAACCAACTATTTATGGTTGGCTGGACAGTACAGTCGCGCTGCACTGGATCGAGGGAAATGGACAATACAAACAGTTTGTAACGAACCGGGTGTCTAAGATTTAAAAACAGCATCCAGAAATAACATGGAGACATGTTCCAACACATGATAACCCAGCTGACTTGGCCAGCCGTGGAGGACCCGTGTCTGAGATAGCACTGTGGTGGAACGGACCAGAGTGGCTCCAGTATCCTGACCAATGGCCGAAAAATATTGTGACTCAGACCTCCTCAGCATCGGAAGCAGAAGGAAAGGTGATACGAGAGGTGCTATGCGCAGCACACACCGAGAGCATACCTGACGCCTTTGATCGGGTGTTAGATAAACACGACCTACACCGCACCCTGCGCATCACCGCGTGGATTGCTAGGTTCGCGCATAACTGTAGAAATCGGGAAAGGCGCTACGGGCTACTTACTACGGAAGAGGTGATCACTGCCCGAACGTGGTGGATCCAACGTGTTCAGCGGAACTATGCGAGTGAGACGGATCGACTACAACTCAACCTTAAAGATAATGATGATGACGTGCTTGTGTGCCGGGGCCGAATACAGGGTGAGTACCCAGTGTACCTACCAGACGCGCACCCGTTCACCGAGAAGGTCGTGCAAGAGGCACACTGGCGTACTCTCCATTGCGGAGTCGGGCTGACTATGGCACGCGTACGGGAGAAATACTGGGTTCCCAGGTTGCGGCGTTTGGCTAAGCGAGTTATCAAATCGTGTTATGGCTGCCGCGGATTCCAGGCAGTTGCTGTAGCCCAACCACCTCCGGGAAACCTACCCCGAGACAGAACAGAGGGAGACCATGCATTCCAGGTGATCGGAGTGGACTATGCTGGTCCATTAACCTATCGCACCAGGAGAGGCAGGGCAGCAAAGGCATACATAGCCCTGTACACGTGCAGTCTGACGAGGGCACTTCATTTGGAGCTGACATCAACCATGGAAACCAAAGAGTTCTTAGGAACACTCAAACGGTTCATAGCGCGGAGAGGAAGACCGAGTAAGATTTATTCGGATAATGGACGTACATTTGTGGGAGCAGCGCGATGGATCCGAAGTGTAATGGCGGACGAGAAAATACAAGACCTCCTGATTTCTAACGAAATCACGTGGCAGTTCAACCTGAGCCGCGCCCCGTAGTGGGGTGGCCAGTTTGAGCGTATGGTAGGGTTAGTGAAAACATCCTTGTATAAGACTATCGGCAAGGGCTGCTTGACCTGGGATGAGCTGCAGGAAGTCCTCTTGGACGTGGAAGTGACTCTCAACAATCGTCCCCTGAGTTACGTCGAGGAAGACCTGCAGCTCCCGACCCTCACTCCGAATGCGCTCATGTTCACGTCCTCCACTACTCTCCCGGAGATGACACCTCATCGAATCGAAAACAGGGACCTGCGAAAACGGGCCAAGTTTCTGAAGCGATGTAAAGACGTTGTCTGGAGGCGATGGACCAACGAGTACGTGCGTGGCCTTCGAGAGAGGCACACTCACCACAACGGTAAGCCACTCACCATAGCCGTTGGTGAGGTGATCATAATCAAATCAGACGAACGGAACAGAGGTGAATGGCCTCTAGGATCATCACGGAGTTGTACGAAGGACGAGATGGCATTGTGAGGGCTGCGAGACTACGTGCAGGTAGAAGCTACCTGGAACGACCAGTACGGCACCTATATCCTATGGAATTGGCATGTGACGCAAGGGAGGTTCAGAAGCCTCAGGCCCTTAAACGCCAATGCACTTGTGTACAGACCAAAGAGAGATGCAGCCGCCGCGGCAGCGCAGCGCATTCAGCAACTTGCTGAGAACACTGCCTGAACACTTATATACGATATGTACACATATTTTATCCATTTATCTCATTTGTTTTACCAGCAGTCTCCAAGGATAAGTGAAACACATCATACACCTCCAAGGGGAGCTGTATGGGGGGAGAGTGTCGGAGATTGGTAGTTATCATGTTTGTTATTACGTTGATTGACATTTAAATAATTGTGGCGACGCGCCATGTCATATGATCTAAAATCGGTAGATATATATAGCGAAGCGAGAGATGAAGGAGAGATTTCTAATACTGTGACAAAACGTGATTGTGAAAGCTGCGGTGATCGTGGCAAGTGAAATCTTCAATAAAACTAAGAAAAACCAACAAGTGAGTGATATTAAGTAAACGGAGGCAACCCGTTCCCGACATTCTAATTTTGATTTTTTGTTGCCCTTAATTATTTCATCTCTCTCTCTTCATTCCATTTGTTTATATATAATTGTTTTAACTTAATTGCTAGAGCTTTAACGGTTTCCTTGGAATCTAGAGATGAGGGAGTAGTAAACGTAAAATCTAGTAACTTTAGTAAGTAAGATACAGTAGTAAACCAAGAAGATACACCATTATTACTTAGATTTACTAGAAACGGCTTCCAACGCTTTGATAAGAAAAGGATTGTCATCGTGTTCAAGTAGGTGGAAGAGCTATTTAAGTAATGTTACGTACAGAGGAATATGTAAGGGAAGAATGCCAAGTTCAGATCTTACTGCTGAAGTAGTTGATTTTGAATTAACTCCAAGTATCATTTTACACATTTTAAGATGTAACTTTTCACATATTAATTCAGCATAAAATATTTTCTCTTTGAACCTTATAAATGAGGAATAACGTTTCGTATATGCTCCCCAAATTTCACGATTATATGTCAAAATAGGGCGTTTCAAAGTGTTAAAAAGTTTAAGAAAAGTTTTTAATGGTGTTCTATGATGTGGATGAAAATCTTTCAATAAGCTGAATATAACTCTTAAGCCCTTATGATATAAATTTACCTCATTTACTTTAAAAGAACCAGACGGTGTTAAAACTCAGTAACTAGGTATGTATAGGACTGAGCCACTGGAACATTATTTCCACCAAAGATACAGTTGATATTCAGTTTGCGTCCAGATTTGTTAAAAACCATGACCTTTGTTTTCTTCAAGTTTATATTAAGTTTCCATTTTTTGGAATAAGAATGAAGATTATCTAGACAGTTTTGTATACCACTCTCACTTTCTGATAATAGTAGAACATCGTCAGCATATAAGAGACAATTTAACTTTAACTTCTCTAAAGACACAGGCTCAGAACCATGTGTAAAAATGTCAGGTATGTCATTGATAAAAATGTTAAAAAGGTTTGGGCTTAAATTACAACCTTGTTTCACTCCGACAAACGACTGGAAGTAATCGGTTAAACCAGCGTTTGTCTTAACACAAGCTCTGATATGGTCGTATATATTAATGATAATATTCCCGAGATCCTCGCCGTCGAGGGGAACATCGAGGATCGAGGGGAAACACAACTCACTGATTCCCGAGGGGACAGTCATTAAGTGATTTGTTATATAGACAAAGTTGAAGCAAAGTTGTGCATAAATACAGGACCTACCTAATATGAGCAAGGTTTGTCGTTTTCTCTTCGGGAAGCTGCTTTTCAACTCAAAACACTGCCAGCGTCGCTACGGCGGAAGTTTTAGCATCGTTTTTTTGTGTCTTTCTTGCATCCCTTTTTAGCTACCAATTGCCCGCGCGGGAAACATTGGACTGATTTTGATGACTGCCACGTGACCCTGAATCTGCCAATGAGAGCGTGCGTTGTGTCTGGAATACTTATGGCTATGTAACAATGTACGTTATGGACCGCTTAGGCCGTAAAAGGGAAACAAACGAGGATCCATAACTTACAGTACGGACCGAGTAAGCAGGGAATTTAATAAGATATTTATTATATGGCTCAAAAGTATGCAAAACCAGCTTTGCTTCAATGTAGCGGTCCGTACGGGTGTTATGGACCACAAACTGACCAATCACAGCCCACGAAGTTATATACTTAGCCATATTATAACAGGCAAGAGACTCCTTCACTCTCAGTGACTTGCAGTCGAGCTTTTCCCGGGATTAATGACTACATAGTGGTTACAGTAATTGTTTATGTACATCTAATTAAGGACATTTTTAAAAAGCACCAACACCTGGTAATAAAAAGTATACTGACTTTACTCCGAGCATAAACAATGTTCAACAATGGCAAACATTTAAGTTCATTGGGAACCACTTCTCATTGGGAAGTAGCCAGTAAAAATGCATCTGGAGTTGTTTCTAGAATAGTGGAGAAAGAGGGTTTCTTTGAAGGATTAGCGCAATGTAAGACTCCCACTGTTTACGTGTGGTTTGCAGCAGAATGCTGTTCAAAGGTCGCGGCTTCATGCCTCGCTGAGGACAAATATTTTCTATGAAAGTCAACTCATCTCGTTTCTCTCAGATTCTTGTTCTGTTGCTTGAAAGTGCCTATGAAGGCAAAAAATCATTTTGTGCAATTGTTGAAGTCAGGCTCGTGCGACAAATTTGATGCCGTTAATAACATGCTAATTGTATACATGACGTCAGGTGGTCTGCACGGTCACGGCTAGATTCCATCCGCCAGAAGGTCGAATTGCAATTTTCTCGATGTTATATTTCTTGGGTACAAACTAAAGCGGTACAAACTAAAGCGGTGATGAAGTACGCTTCCCTCAACTATATAAAAAAATATCGGCTCAAAGAAGACTCGAACCGAAACCCTAACACATCTATTAACCGAAACCCTAACCGTCACTATCCCTTACGCCACAAGGGATTTGCTGTCAACAACCGCTTTTTTAGAACTTTTATACTGCATGCTGTTTGATTAGCAGGCGTTACTTCATTAGACTGACCAGTTCCTGTTTTAGTGCAGTGCATTTTGGGATTGCGTCCTTCTGGGGGATGGAATCTAGCCCTAACCGGTTTGCACATCTATTTTTGCCTTCATAAATAATAGCAGAGGTCTCTCTCTGTCTTGGTAAAAAGGAAGGCGAGGGAGAGACCTCTGCCGACATCCGAAAAATTAGTGGGAGGAACATTCCTTTTATAGTGCGGCTTAGCTTAAGTCGTCGCGCTAAAAATGAAGACATTGCGAAATCAAACTCCGTCGCTGTGCATCTTATTTCAACGGGTCCGCCTCAATTGAGTCTTAATTAGCGTAAGAAAGTCACCCGACGGATCATTCCAAAAATTACAAACTTGTATGCATTATTCCGTTCACTCTTCCCAAATTTTTGACAGTTTAAGATTAGCTGAATATATTATTTTGTAGTTTAGTGCTCACCACTATAAAAGAAAAGCTTCCGATTACCGCAATTTGAAATTATTGCGCTCGTGATATTAGGAAAAAAGTGAGGGAAAAAGGGACCCTCGACATACTACACCTTTTGCTGTTCATTAGCAGAAAATATGCATACATTTGCGCGAACAGTTAGACCAATAACGCGAAAATACTTTCAATAACTTCCAAATGACATTCATTTTAGTGTAATTAAAATTCGTTAACGATTTCTCCCTAAACACTTCAATTCAATTGCATTACAGACACCATTAACATAAACACACAATAAGGAAATACACATTTTCAATAACGTAATTTTTAGTCATTCCACGGGATATTGCCAAAAGCGTTCATGAGAAACTTTCGCATTCAGTACAAGAGAGATTATGTACACAGATGTGTCGTAACATGAGATCCTACTAACTTAGACTGGGAAGAGATGCCTCTGGTCGCTTGGCCTCTCGACTGATTTTTCGCAATATGACTGAAAGGGACTGATTTACAGTCCGCCTCACTGGTTAGCTCAGTTGGTAGAGCACGGTCTAGAGTGCGGGAGGTCTGAGATTCGAATCCCAGCCGCGTCCTTGGGCTGGGACGTATAAACCGTTGGCCTTGCCTCCTTCCTCTTCTAATCTATACGAGGGTGACGTGAAAGACTATGAGGGGGATTCTGGACAAAAATAGCATTAGATCGTATTGTAGTGGTGTATTCCATCGAGCCGCCATACCACTATGTCAAACCGTAGTCCATTATATCGAACCGTCATGCCATTATATCAAACCGTAGTCCCATTATATTGAACCGTCATGCCATTATTTCAAACCGTCATGCCATTATGTCAAATCGTAGTTCATTATATCAAACCGTAGTACCATTATATCGAATCGTAGTTCATTATATCAAACCGTCATGCCATTATATCAAACCGTCATGCCATTATGTCAAATCGTCATGCCATTATATCAAACCGTCATGCCATTATGTCAAATCGTAGTCCCATTATATTGAACCGTCATGCTATTATATCAAACCGTCATTCCATTATATCAAACCGTCATGCCATTATGTCAAATCGTCATGCCATTATATCAAACCGTCATGCCATTATGTCAAATCGTAGTCCCATTATATTGAACCGTCATGCTATTATATCAAACCGTCATTCCATTATATCAAACCGTCATGCCATTATGTCAAATCGTCATGCCATTATATCAAACCGTCATGCCATTATGTCAAACCGTCATGCCATTATGTCAAATCGTAGTCCATTATGTAAAACCGTAGGCACAGGCAGCCCAAGCTCAAAGTTTGAAATTATTTGACAGTTGAAGTACGAAGGTTCAAACATCCAGAATATCTGGTATTTTATCGCACTAAATGGCAAACGAATAACCGGCTTTGCTTTGATGAAGATGATGTTGTTGTGTCTTGAATTTAATTGGGGGTTTGGGGGCCGATTTAACGAGTTTCAGGCTAGGAAACCTGGATTCACTCTACCTATAAAAGAAAGACCCAACGAAGTTTTCGGTTAAAAAGCTGTTCGGGAGAGTAAGTTAGCCTAAAACTTTCGGATTTGAAAACAATTGTCCTAGGAAATTGTTTTCTGAAATACGGGCTAGAAAATTTGTTTTCAAATCACAGGAAATTATAGAAGAGGTTTCCCCTAAAATATTCGTACGTATTCGTCTGATCAATAGAGTCAGAACGATCTGGGGAAAAAACACATTATCACAAATCGTTTAGTGAAGCGGCCACCTAAAGTTTTCGAGAACACATTTTCATTCCCTAAGAAATTCTGACATCTAAAAACCGAAAGAATAAACCTTTAGCAAATGGAGGTCACCGAAAAGAATTGCCTAAAGGAAAAAAAAAGAACCCCTAAAACATTCGTCCCTCCACAAAACTTTGCAACATGAAATTACTTGGGCTAGAAAATTCTTGTTTATGTTCTAGACTACTAACAAATTCGTAGGCTGGGAATATTTTGCCATAGAATTTTCAGTTGACGCGATTTCCACCTAGAAAATCCGAACAGCTAATAGCTTTCTACACTGATACGTCAAAAGACATAGTAGGCGCCTTAAAATGGCTAGATAAGCTGCAGACAACTGGTTTCAAACGAATTTCAAAAAGTACTCGTTGGGTGCCCTTGATGGCGTGTCACATACCTGTCACATACCTGTCATCTCCACGGCAAAAATGACTCTTAAATCCATGCACTCAATCAACGTGATACTTCTGGATCCCGTAGACAGATCTCCTTGCTACGTATCCTCCAAGAGTTCATGACCAAACACTCAATGAGTACCGAGAAATGATTTTTGTCACCTCGCATTTCGCCATCCAAAACACCTCTTCACAGTTTGACGAGACACCGGAAGTCCAACTAGCCTGAATTCCAGCCGTCTCCTCAGGCTAAAGTCCAACCGAAATGATACCTCCTTTGGAGTTGAAAATCACAGCATCGGATGGGAGAGTACCTTTTATCGCTCGCTGTTTTTACAGCCCCACTAAGGGACGGGAAAGTATTCGCCGCGGTCATGTAAATAAATCGGCGTTTAGCCGGCTTTGTTAAAGTTGTCAAGATCAAGCCGGCGTTGTTGTTTTTGCGTATTATTCAAGAGGTTCCAGTATGTTAGTACAGCAACTACAGAGAACATTTTGAAATGTAAGTGGGATTTGTTTGTTTAAAACTAAGAATACGGACAGGAAAAGCTATCTCACTTCAGACTACGAGTCGGCGGGAAGATTCGTCAGTCTTCTAGTTTCCTAGAAACTCGTTAAATTGGCCCCCAAATTCAAGACACAACAACATTATCTTCATCAAAGCAAGTTTATTGTGTTATTCATTTGCCATTTAGTGCGATAAAATACCAGATATTCTGGATGTTTGAACCTTCGTACTTCAACTGTCAAATAATTTCAAACTTTGAGCTTGGGCTGCCTGTGCCTACGGTTTTACATAATGGACTACGATTTGACATAATGGCCTACGATTTGACATAATGGCATGACGGTTTGATATAATGGCATGACGGTTTGATATAATGGCATGACGGTTTGATATAATGGCATGACGGTTTGATATAATGGCATGACGATTTGACATAATGGCATGACGGTTTGATATAATGGCACGACGATTTGACATAATGGCACGACGGTTTGACATAATGGGACTACGGTTTGATATAATGACATGACGGTTCGATATAATGGACTACGGTTTGACATAGTGGTATGGCGGCTCGATGGAATACACCACTACAGTACGATCTGATGCTATTTTTGTCCAGAATCCCCCTCCATACCTCTGCCGACATCCGACGCTTGCCGAAAACTGAAAGAAAACTGAAAGCTTTCTTACTTGCTTGATTGTTCTGAATATGAAATTCCAATGCTAAACCCCGAAGGGCGAAAAATGAGTGGGAGGAACATTCCTTTTATAGTGCGCCTTAGCTTAAGTCGTCGCGCTAAAAATGAAGACATTGCGAAATCAAACTCTGTGCATCTTATTTCAACGGGTCCGCCTCAATTGAGTCTTAATTAGCGTAAGAAAGTCACCCGACGGATCATTCCAAAAATTACAAACTTGTATACATTTTTCCGTCCACTCTTCCCAAATTTTTGACAGTTTAAGATTAGCTGAATATATTATTTTGTAGTTTAGTGCTCACCACTTCCGATTACCGCAATTTGAAATTATTGCCCTCGTGATATTAGGAAACAATTGAGGGGAAAAGGGACCCTCGACATACTACACCTTTTGCTGTTCATTAGCAGAAAATATGCATGCATTTGCGCGAACAGTTAGACCAATAACGCGAAAATACTTTCAATTACTTCCAAATGACATTGATTTTAGTGTAATTAAAATTCGTTAACGATTTCTCCCTAAACACTTCAATTCAATTGCATTTACAGACACATTAACATAAACACACAATAAGGAAATACATATTTTCAATAACGTAATTTTTAGTCATTCCACGGGATATTGTCAAAAGCGTTCATGAGAAACTTTCGCATTCAGTACAAGAGAGATTATAGATGTGTCGTAACATGAGATAAAGTTGTATTATCCTACTAACTTAATCTCGACTGATTTTTCGCAATATGACTGAAAGGGACTGATTTACAGTCCGCCTCACTGGTTAGCTCAGTCTCAGCCTCACTGGTTAGCTCCCGCACGGTCTAGAGTATGGGGGGTCTGGGGTTCGAATCCCAGCCGCGTCCTTGGGCTGGGACGTATAATCCGTTGGCCTTGTCTCCTTCCTCTTCTAATCTATACGAGGGGGACGTGAAAGAACCTGTTGTGTTATTTCGAGAAAGAGTATGGGATTGTCTCCCGACACAACAGCCTGGTATAGTGAGATGTACTAACAATCACTCATGATTGTAAACTGCACAGCAGCACATTGCGCCACAATAGCAGTCCGTATCACAAAAATAACCTTGTGAAGCACATTTGGATATATTCATATAGAATTTGCGCTATATAAATGAATACCTTTACTTTTACCTTTTTACCTTTCTAGCCTGCTGTACCAGACGTATTTTTTCATTCTCGTAAATTCGAAGAAAAAGCAAGCGTCTGCCAAGCACTGACGTCACTGCTTGGTTCTTATTTTGTCCAATCAGAGCCATTATTAGAAATCTTTGAATTCAAGCGCCATGCACTCGCGAATTAAACAGTACTGATGACAAACAAACTACCGAGAAGACTTATGTTGATATTGTAAAGTCAGCCTATAAGTTCTCGAAATGAAATAACATGGGCTTCATCTAAAGCTACACCATAGTATTCTGATGTTGTTACAATAAAATTTAATGTCACTGCAGTATTCGCGCAGTAAGCTATATTTTCCTTCGAGAAGTTCTTTATCTTCTAGTTTCTTTGACTTTGGCCATCTGAAAACCACTAAGGCTCATAGCACTAATCCCATGGCTTCGAGGCCGACCAACATGGTCTTTTGGCATCAGTAAGACTAACCAGCGGTGAACTTAAAACAGCAGTACTTCCTCTATCGTGAATTCCCGCGGACCAAACACAATCGGGAGCTGAGCCTCATAGCTTACAGATTTACCACAACCAGTGCCAAAATCAACATGAAAAAAACCCGCTATTTTCCGAACTGCTAGTCATAGTGTCATTGAAATTCCATGAAATTGTAAGAGCAAAAAAGGCAAAAAATCTCATCCAAATTAACCATGTAGGCGCTGCTTCGAATTCTAAGCCCATTTCAGTCAGTTCAGTGTAACGTTACGTCCTTTTCCAGAATATGGAAGGTAAAATCTGATTGGTCCGTAAGACAATAAGGCTTGCAGATGGCTTACATCAATTAATGTATCAGTCAATCCCTCTCCCGGGACAGGACAGCGTGGGACATTTGCATACTTTGAGATCCCGGGAGTGGGGCATTTGGAACGGTAACCGGAAGTCAATTTTCCTTTGTATGGCGCGTTTTGACGTAGGCACACAATGTCCCTATCCCGTCCATGTTGATCGACCATATTAAATGTGTCTGAGGTTAGTAAGATTGGCCACTGTTTTCAATCCAGTCTTCTCACTGGTTAGCTCAGTTGGTAGAGCACGGTCTAGAGTGCGGGAGGTCGGGGGTTCGAATCCCGGCCGCGTCCTTGGGCAGGGACGTTTATAAGCCGTTGGCCTTGTCTCCTTCTACTTCTAATCAGTATTTGAAGGGGACGTGAAAGAACCTGTTGTATACTACTCGAAAAAGAGCAGGGGATTGTCACCCGGTACAGCAGCCTGGCCATTGCACTAACCACACTCAACATTGTAAACTGCGTGGCAGCTATTAGCGCCGTGAAGCAGTCCGAAATAATTCACTGACGGGATATGTCAGTCATATGTAAAGCGCCATGAAACTGTGGTTGATATGGCGCTATATAAATGTGGCCATTATTATTATTATTATTATTATTATTATTGGTCTCATTGACGACAGTAGTATGGTGGGTATTTGACACTATCGAAACAAAATCTGAGAAAGAGACTGGCCTCGTGGTTCGGCTCGCTGTCAACTACGTACTTGCAGCAAATCTTATAAATGGAAGCATTTATTAGCAAAAGGACTTCGTGGCAGTGAGGTGGATTGTCCAGAAAGTCCAAAAAAGTCAGACTTTAATGGGACACTACTTTGGTGTCACCTCAGATGAAATATTTTTTTTCGCGGTTTGACGACATTTCTGTAGGGCTTAGGTAAAGTCATGTGGAGGTGGGAGTGGTACCATATCAAAGATGTCGTCCAGCCAGGAGCCCATTACCAGGAGCGTCCATCTTCCCCACTGTGTCTGTACCCCAGCACAGAGGTAGATGAGGCTATTTTTAGCATTGCGTTTCGCGCGAAAAAGAACAAAGGTAGGCTATTCTTAGCCAATCAGATAGCTAACGTTACTTCTCATTATCATTCTTCTCACTTTCAGCGCGGGAATTCGAATTGCTGGTTTTCACTCAATCCCAAGAGATTAAAATGTTGGTGCCCCAACAAAAGAAGCTAACGAGGAATCTTTTGTTTAAGGGCGCCAACATGGCGGCAACCTCTTTTCACGGGAATTTCGAATCTAAAAATAGCCTCATCTACTCCTGTGCTGGGGACCCAACCCATAACAGAGGAACGCTCCTGGTAATGGGCTCCTGGTCCAGCTGATGACGATGAACGAGTCAGATTTGAGATTAGACCTTTGGTTGCCATGGAAACTCAATTGGAAAATCGAGAAATTTGGCAAAAATATATAGTCTTAAATGACTTGAAATGGCTTGATATGCCAAGAAATGCAAAAAGAAAATTTCACTTTTGTTAGGACTTCCGGTTTTGGACAGTCTTACTTCCATCTCAAACCGGAAGTAATATGGGAAATAGGGTGTGCAGGGAAAATGCTCTAGCTCCTTGAATATTGAACTAAAGTATATACGGTTGCTATCATGTTAAAGCCGGATAGCTGGGCTACATTAACTCATAAACAGATTGATGAACCTATGGAAACTGATGGAGATACAAATTTCTAAAAAAAGTGGTACAAACGGTAATGAAAAAATACATAACCCTAAGTCCCCTGGAAATGGGAGTGGTACCATATGAAAGCGGCAAGTTAGGTGAGCATGCCGAGAGAAAAATATTTGGAAGTCCCTTGGCAAGTTTCCGAGTTCGACATCAAAACGTGCTGAAAATAGCCGGAAAATGGTCATTTTTGGACTTTTTGGGGTAAAATGGGGTTCAGGGTAACTGTGTAACACCTTTACTATTGAACCAAATCATGTCAAATTGATGATATATTGAGGCTGGATAGACAAGCTACCTTAACTCATAAACTGATCTACTAATCTATAAATATTAACGGAGATATATTACCTTAAAAAATTGTGTCATTTTAAAGACATGCAAAAATTGTAGTTGATTAACTTTCTTATTCTAAGCCGTATAGAGATGGCAATGATACTAAATGAAAGCTATGAACGAGATAAGCACGCTGAGCTAACAATAATTGAAATCGGTTACAAATTAACGGAGTTATTGCACTTTTAAGAAAATGGTACAAACTCCAAAAAAGTGGTACAAAGTCCATTTCCTTAATTTAAGAGCTATGCCAATGAAAATGGTACCAAATGAAAGCCCTCATCGATACGAGCAGGATGAATTCCTGTATCTCTCTTATTAATCATTCTAACCCAACGATATTGGTATCATATTAGTTAAAGCTGGATAAACAGGCTATCTGTATACATAAACAAATTGACTAACCTATGCAAATTAACGGATATATGCACTTTAAAAAAAATGGTTTACATGGAAAACGAAATCGACTAACTTTGTTATCCGAAGGTGTATGGAAATGGGAGTCGGTACCATATGAAAGCGGCGAGTTAGCTGAACATGCTGAGCGAAAAATATTTGGAAGTCCTTTGGCAAGTTTCCGAGATGGACATTAAAACGTGCTGAAAATAGCAGAAAAATGATCATTTTGTACTAACAATCACTCATGATTGTAAACTGCACAGCAGCACATTGCGCCACAATAGCAGTCCGTATCACAAAAATAACCTTGTGAAGCGCATTTGGATATATTCATATAGAATTTGCGCTATATAAATAAATACCATTACCTTTACCTTTTTACCTTTCTAGCCTGCTGCACTAGACGTATTTTTACATTATCGTAAATTCGAAGAAAAAGTAAGCGTCTGCCAAGCACTGACGTCACTGCTTGGTTCTTATTTTGTCCAATCAGAGCCATTATTAGAAATCTTGGAATTCTGGCGCCATGCACTCCCGAATAAAACAGCACTGATGACAAACAAACTACTGCCGAGAAGACTTATGTTGATATTGTAAAGTCAGCCTATAAGTTCTCGAAATGAAATAACATGGGCTTCATCTAAAGCTACACCACAGTATTCTGATGTTGTTACAATAAAATTTAATGTCACTGCAGTATTCGCGCAGTAACTGAAGCTATATTTTCCTTCGAGAAGTTCTTTAGGGGCCGTCGACATATTCGAAATGCCCCGCTTAACGCACAACGGACGTTTAGGGGGGGAGGGGGTAAGGGCATGGACGTTAGTGTGGGGCATTTAGAACAAACACTTTTTCATCAATAGAAGTACACTTTTTAATCAAACGTTTCTAGTCAGCTAGATCTACATTAGAGCGCAATTTCTGTTGAATTTCCCGGAAATTTCAACAAGGTCTTTTGATTAGAAGTATCATGAAATACCTCAAACCTCCAGGTAAGTGAAACTCAGTTTTATAGTCGTGTCTGAATGGGTATTTTAGTCAAGATCCGAAATGAGCTCGTACGGGAATTCGAGGTACTGACTGACTGTACAGTTGCAGCTATTAAAGCTTTAAGCTTGTTTTATACTTTGTTTATAAGTGAACTCCCGTGTATTTCATTACTGTTTTTCCTGACCTAAAAAAAGCATAAAACAATGGTTGGACGTTAAGGGGGAGGGGGGGAGGGGGTCTGACCTTAACGTCCGTTGTGCGTTAAGCGGGGCATTTCGAATATGTCGACGGCCCCTTATCTTCTAGTTTCTTTGACTTTGGCCATCTGAAAATCACTAAGGCTCATAGCACTAATCCCATGGCTTCGAGGCCGACCAACATGGTCTTTTGGCATCAGTAAGACTAACCAAACAGCAGTACTTCCTCTATCATGAATTCCCACGGACCAAACACAATCGGGAGCTAAGCCTCATAGCTTACAGATTTACTACAACCAGTGCCAAAATCAACATGAAAAAATCCCGCTATTTTCCGAACTGCTACTATTTGTCATTGAAATTCCATGAAATTGTCAGAGCAAAAAAGGCAAAAAATCTCATCCAAATTAACCATGTAGGCGCTGCTTCGAATTCTAAGCCCATTTCAGTCAGTTCAGTGTAACGTTACGTCCTTTTCCAGAATATGGAAGGTAAAATCTGATTGGTCCGTAAGACAATAAGGCTTGCAGATGGCTTACATCAATTAATGTATCAGTCAATCCCTCTCCCGGGACAGGACAGCGTGGGACATTTGCATACTTTGATATCCCGGGAGTGGGGCATTTGGAATGGGAACCGGAAGTCAAATTTTCCTTTGTATGGCGCGTTTTGACGTAGGCACACAACGTCCCTATCCCGTCCATATGTTGATCGGTCAAGAACGTAATCGTGGAAGAGGTTAATTTTACAGTGGAGGTCACAAATGGATACAAGGCTTATATAAATTGTTAATTACGTAACTGTGAGAGGAAATTACAAAATCGATAACATATGTTTTATACAATACGTAACACATAAAAGGAAATTACGAAATAGGTTTGAAAAGATAGTACAGATAAAGTAACAGCCGACAATAAAGGTCAAACGGTGAAATTACATTTCATCACGTCTATTCATTCCGAGTGGTTCGAGGGTTTTAGCTTTATAGATGAGATATGATTCACGTGCTTTTCTCACGGAATCGCGTTTAGAATAGATGACTTCTAAAGGAATAAGGAGCATGTCAGTACTAGAATCAGGTCAGGGCTGAGAAAATGTTCAGAAACGGCTGTAGGTTTAGATTTGATATTGCATTTATCTACAGGTCGTCTGTGTTCGTTAAAACGGTCTTTGGGTCATCGTTTTGTTTCTCCGATGTATTGTGAATTACAGTAGTGACTTTAAAATAGGCGAGCCTGTAAAGAACAGCGATAGTGTAGGGGTAGCATAAGTCGTCTTCAGTTTGTATTAATAAAAATAATTGACAGTTTAAGCAGATTTTGAGCAATGAAAGTCATTTCAAATTCTTTCCGAATTTGAGTTAATTACATTGCTAGAAAATTGCAAAACAGTACCGCCATTTTATCTTCTCATTAGTTAATAAGCTGTTTATCCATAAAGGTTTTCCTAGTTAGAACTGATCTAATTACCGAATTAACAAGCGCCGTTAGCTCAATTGAAATAGAACAAAGCACGCGAGTCGGTAACACTCCTTTATTCGGCAAAGTTCTTTCAAAATAGATGGATCGACGCGAGCATTACGGGTTATTAAAAACTTACATACCACGATAATTACGTCAACTTCATTATGGTTTTCATGCATGTAAAAATCATCAGGCTATTTGGCAGTTGTTTCCAAATACGAGTCCACTCGCTGCAAGCAAAGGTAAGTTTTAAAACTTCCCGCCGTTTTAGATCTTAATTAGTTCATTAGCTTGTTTATTCAGGAAGTTTTCACGCGAGTCGGTAACACTTGAACATTCGGCAAAGTCTTTTCAAAGTAGGCGGATAAACGGGTTATCAAAACCTTTAAGTATCCACAATAATTACATTATCTACATGTTGGCTTCAGGCAAGAAATACTAACAACTAATCATTCGAAGATTGACGAAGATTGTATGTTGCACTGCTCGCGCGAATGAAAATTGCAGCGTTTAGCGTAGCTACCAACACGAATTTTGTCTAAGAAAAGTGAAGCGTGGATTTTAAAATAAAATTGAATTGCATGCCTTTATACACATTACGGATAGTTTTTTGTATTACTATTCTCCACGTCCAATACATTACAGTAATAAAGAGAAGGAAAACATGTATTCATAACCTTTTAAAAGGTTAGAGGGAGGGGGGCGAAATCGCTAGAGGGCGGCGAGGAAGGGAGGGCGAATTCACTAGCGATTTCGCCCCCCGGGGGGCGAATTCACGGGGGGGGGGGGCGAAATCGCTGGTACACCGGTTCCCATGTATGGGTCGATTAGAAATTCTGATGAAATATCTTATCTGTACAGCACCCGAATTGATCCCGTGCCCCAAATGATCCAGAACGCGAAATGATCCCCAAATACTTCATACTTTATTCATCTTTCCTTAAAAAGGCTTTTCAAAGACAAAATACAAATACAATACAACTACAGTGTACATGATAATTTGAATTACATGTATTAATTTAACTTATTTTGAGTTTGATATAATTTGCTCTTCAGCTTTCGCTTGAAACTTAAAACGTCTTCACTTAATTTCAGTTCATTATCTAGTGAGTTCCATAATTTTACTGTTCTGTAATAAAAACTTATCTGACCACTCGCAGATTTGAATAAGGGGATTTGTAATAATTGCGAGTTTCGAGTTTCACGACCACTAATATTGAAGCGCTTCGTGAATTTAGATATTACATAACCTGGTGCGGAATCAGTCATGCATTTGAATGCCAGAGTGGCACTTCTAAAATACACTAGCTTATCTACTGGGAGCCAATTTAGCTCTTTTAGTATAGGTGTAATATGGTTATACTTTTTGGCCCCGCTAACAAAACGACAGGCATAGCGTAGCTGACGTATGTTTCTATTAGATGCACTTGCCCATACATTCGAGCAGTAAAGCAACTTACTAAATACTAATGTATTAATAACAGTAATTGAAGTGTTCTTATTAAACGCGTGTTTAACACGGTTTATTTGTGCTAGTCGAGAAAAGCATGAAGAAACGGTCTTAGTAATGTGTTCATCGTAGGTTAAGTTCGTGTCTAAGATCACGCCGAAGTCTTTGGCACTGGATACTGGTAGTTATAACAGCTCCTTTCCTAGCAATGAAATCTTAAAATATTCTAGTTCAGCTATCTTCTGTTTACTACCAAATACTAAGAGTTTAGTTTTATCTGGGTTTAATAATAAGCGGTTCTCACAGCACCACTTGCTGACGTTAAATAAATCTTCTTCTATATCAGTTATTGTAAGATGTCCTCTCTCGGCTCAGATTGAATGATATAAGTAGTTTGGTGTCGTCCACATAACTCTTTGCAATACATTTCTGTGTTACAGAGGTGAGATCGTTCGAATATATACTACTACTAATAATAATAATAATGTCTTTATTTCTCAACCGGTAAAATACGTACCGAGTCTTACAGTCATAATAATACAAGAAATATTAGTAATACAATAAGTCATAAGTATAGTAAACGAAATGTAACAATTGTCTATAATTAAAGGGCCAAGTTATATCTAAAGATTAATCTATTTACAAACGAGTTCTTGAAGCGAGAGGTGTTTATTTTAGGCCAAAGGGAGGATTGTTTTCTGAGGTTCCTGGAAGGAGGTTTAATTTTTGGCATAAGCTGAGTCAGAGGGTGATTAGAATTATTACGGACTTTACTGAAAATCTGTCTGTCACACCTCTGGAGTAATTCTCTGATTCGTAAGTGACTAGTAGTGTATTTTCTCTTAAAACATCTGTCTAGAAAACACTGGATGATAGATAAGTCAGGCTCAGAAGAGCCGTATACAGGTAGGGCATAAGTTATCTTAGGTACTATTATAGATTCAAAAAAGTGACTGGTTCAATCCTTCTTTTCTTAGGGATCTAAGGATAAAAATACATTTGTTCGCCTCTGTAAGTTTCTTTTTTACATGAGCAGAGAATTTACAGTCCTGCTGGAAAGTAACACCTAGGATTTTAAGTTCAGTGCATTGCGGAATATTTCCAACTCCGAGATATTGTTTAACATGTCCTTTCTTTCGAAATATGAGCTCTTTACATTTAGATGGGTTACACGACATGGCATTATCATTGGACCAGTCTCTAAAATATTTGACGCAGTCACCTGTAATATCAGTAGCGTCTTTCCAAACTGGTACAATTACAGTGGAGTCGTCTGCGTATTTGACTAAAGCGGAGTCTACGCCAGGTTTACAGCAGAGGTCATTAAGAAATATAATAAATAGGTAGGGGCCACTGACGCTCCCTTGTACAGTCCCTTTATTAACATCAATCCAATCGCAATTCAGGCCATTTGAGACAACTCTTTGTTTCCTGTTACTAAGGAAGCTCAGATACCAATTTATTATATACGGGTTCAGTGGTAGGAGTTTTAGTTTGGCAGAAAGTAAATTATGCTTGACGAATCAAAGGCTTTACTAAAGTCCATAGCAAAAAGTCTGACTGCATCGCAGTTAGGGTGGTCTAGGTCCCCAAGGAGTTTGTGTTGTAGACATAGGAGGGCATCCGTGCAGTTCCCACCAATTCTGTATGCAAACTGTGATACAGATAGGTGCTGTTCCAGGGTGTCTCTCACAAAGGCCCGGTAGACTGAATAGGAGTGGTGCCAGTATGCTCCCTTGAGGCACGCCGCTGACCATAGTAAGAGGCTCAGATAGGGCTGAGTTAATTCGGACAACTTGTCTTCTGTCACTCAAGTAGCTACGTACCCGAAATGATCCCCAACCCGAAATGACTCCCATCAAGTACCCGAGATGATCTCGAAAATTTTTTGGGAACGGACTTGGATTCGAGGGTAGAATTCCGGAATAGGCAAAAACAATTTTATACTTTCTTGAAAAGAAGACAAACAGCACAAACCAAAACAACAACAATATGACGTGATTCTGATGAAATTCGCTAATAGCTCGTTCCAAATAAGCAATGTTTAGTACTGTTTACAGCTAGGAGTAGGAGCATTGCAAAAACATTACTTCTAAAATAGGACTCAGTTTGTGAGTCAAGAAAAACATGTGATTTTACTACAGACCAAATAAACACTTAAAAGGTTTTCTTATTTGGAATGATTGACAGGTTAGCGGCTTTCCACAGAACAAACATTTGAGAAGCCATTTTTTACTTCGCGATGTGTCGTAACACGCTTATTTCAATTGCTCTCTTCTGTGTATTTTAATGCATTTTCACGGTAATCGTGAGAGGAGATAATGGTGATACGCCCAAGAAAGAAAATATCAAGGTGAGTTATTATTTAATATTGTTTGAGGTATGAAGAATGCAAAGCACATGTTTACCTTTCGTGGTGCTACGGAATGATCGGCATGCAAATGCAGTTTTTATTCTGAGCTCATGGGTTTATTACCAGAGACCATGGTCTCTTGGTTTGCCATGCTACTATAAAGAAGACTATCGTTGACGTGAAAATAGGTCATATTTGAATCTTTTTCTCAAAACTGAGGCAGTTTATCTCCATTGTCTTGACGGTTTTGAGGGTCATTTCATTAATTGAAGGTAACAATTAGCATATTACGATCGTCGCTAGTTTGGAAAAATCGCGAAGTAAAAATTGGCTTCTCAAATGTTTGTTCTGTGGAAAGCAGCTAACCTGTCAATCATTCCAAATAAGGAAACCTTTTAAGTGTTTTTTGGCCTGTAGTAAAATCACATGTTTTTCTTGACTCACAAACTGAGTCTTATTTTAGAAGTAATATGTTTTTGCAATGCTCCTACTCCTAGCTGTAAACAGTACTAAACATTGCTTATTTGAACGAGATATTAGCGAATTTCATCAGAATCACGTGACCGATGACGTCATATTGTTGTTGTTTGTCTTCTTTTCAAGAAAGTATAAAATTGTTTTACCTATTCGGGAATTCTACCCTCCAATCCAAGTCGGTTCCCAAAATTATTTCGGGATCATCTCAGGTACATGATGGGAGTCATTTCGGGTTGGGGATCATTTCGGGTTGGGGATCATTTCGGGTTGGGGATCATTTCGGGTTGGGGATCATTTCGGGTACGATTTGGGGATCATTTCGGGTTCGGGATCATTTGGGGCACGGGATCATTTCTGGTGCTGTACAGATCCGAGCCAGTGCAAAAGGTTTAGAATATCGTAAGGTTTTGGCCCTGTTAAATCAAGCAGATGTAGAGTATCAATACATTTGTGACATCAAGCTTAATGCATTTTTTTCCTTTTCTTTTCGTGTTTATTTATGTAGTTACAACACAGGTAACCCAAGCTCTGAAAATATTTACTACCATTTGTGGGCATTTTTAGTCTTGCATTTTGAATAAAATTACTATAATAATATTGAATAAAAATCGACAAAACTTAAAGTGTGTTTATTTAGTCATGGCTGAGTGAGGTTCAGCATTTTCGGGCGATTGTTTACCCGGACTGGCAGCTCTTTACATTGCAAAGAAATGAAAGTTTCTGTAAAAACTAGTGTAGGTCTGCATCAGCGAGGAAGTAGCAGAGTCTCCGAGGTTTAGAACAAATACGGTTTGTCAAACAAACAACTCTTATAAACTCGCTTTAAGTGATTTGTTATATAGACATAAGTTTTACTAACCTGATACGAGCGAAATTTGTCGTCTTCTCTTCGGGAAGCTGCAATTCAACACAAAACGCTGCCAGCATCGCTACGGCATCTTTAGTATTGTTTTTTGTCTTTCTTGCATCCTTTTTTAGCTACCAATTTCTCACTCTCGCGCTTGATAAAGATGTAAATTGTTTCTTTGGAGCTGGTTCCATTTTGAATGCTTTCTTTCTACGAAAAATTGTCAGCTCTTGAAGAAGATCTAGACATTTTGGTAAACAAATATTTCCCGCCTTTAGCTAACCAGTGGCGCGCGCGACACATCACACCATCTTCTGTCACGATGTGATCACGTGGCGGGCAACAATTCATGAATCGCAAAACATTGAATTTTGATGACTGCCATGCCACGTGACCCTGAATCAGCCAATGAGAGCGTACATTGTCTGGAAAAGTTATGGCTATGTAACAATGGATTTTGATGACTGCCACGCTCGTGACCCTGAATCGGCCAATGAGTGTGCGTTGTGTCTGCAAAACTTATGGCTATATTCCCGAGATCCTCGCCGTTCACCGAGACGGAGTCGAGGGGAACATCGAGGATAGAGCCGGGGGAAACACAACTCACTGATTCCCGAGGGGACAGTCATTAAGTGATTTGTTATATAGACATACGTTTTACTTGAGGCAAAGTTGTGCATAAATACAGGACCTACCTAATGTGAGCAAGGTTTGTCGTTTTCTCTTAGGGAAGCTGCTTTTCAACTCAAAACACTGCCCGCGTCGCTACGGCGGCATTTTTAGCATCGTTTTTTTTTTGTCTTTCTTGCATTCCTTTTTAGCTACCAATATCTCTTTCTTGCCCTTGATAGCGTGCGTAGCAAGCGCAGGGGGAATGGGGAAGAGGAGGAGAGGGGGAATGGGGAAGAGGGGGAATGGAGAGAGGAAAGGGAAAGGAACGCTTGCAGCGAACTCCCCGTTTTTTTCCTTATGCCCCCCAAATCTATATCGATGTACTTCTACTAATAGCTCTATAAACTACAAGAAGTTGTAGATACTTTTGCCAAATCTGGTAGGTCAAATGGCCAACAAGTCCTTCGTGCGCGTTCTAAAATTGAATTAAACACTGCTTCATCGCGCAATAACCGCTATTTTTATTACAAGTCAATCAAATGTCATTGAATACCGCTTTAGCCAATCGCAATTTTGCGTCCAAAAAATGAACGTTAATAGGAAAAAACGGGGGGTTCGCTGCAAGCGCTCCTTTCCCCATGCCCCCTCCCCTCCTGTTAATTCCCCTCTCCCCATTCCCTCTCCCCCATTCCCCCTGTGCTTGCTATGCAGGCCAGCGCTTGATAAAGTTGTAAATTGTTTCATTGGAGCTGGTTCGATTTCGAATGCTTTCTTGCGACGAAAAATGGTCAGCAAAATGGTCAGCCTACAACCCCTGCCATTTAAGTCGGACCTCTTCAGCAATTGCCGGCTATTTTTAACACAATCCCCCTCCCCCACAAGCGAAGTCATAAAAAATGCCCGCGATGTGTCAGAGGAGTTCGTTCAGTGTTCGGAATAGCCTTATTTTGTCGGGCGGTCCGTACTTAAATGGCGAAGGTTGTAGTCATTTTGGTAAATAAATATCCCCCGCCTTTAGCTAGCCAGTGGCGCACGGGTGGCGCACGCGACACCTCAAACCATCTTGTCACGATGTGATCGCGTGGCAGGCAACAATTGATGAATTGTTGTCCGCGCGGGAAACATTGGATTTTGATGACTGCCACGTGACCCTGAATCTGCCAATGAGCGCGCCGTGCGTTCTCTGGAATACTTATGGCTATGTAACAATGTACGTTTTTTTTAATTTTTATTTTTTTTATTTTATTTAAACATATATATTCTTTGTGTTTGCTCCAGGAGCAGGAGCTCATCTAGGGAGCTTACACAACATTTATTTACAAATTATAACTGGAAAAGAAAGGAGGAACTAAGCTACATACATACATGATCATTACAAGACTTAAATTGAAACAACACGAAAAGATTAATAGGCTAGAAAATGACAATACAGAAGGCGAGTTGCAAGGACAAATCAGAAAAAACGATTTGACTCCATTAGAAAGATTTGGACTTCCTTAAAAATACATTCGTTTTGTGTTAGTGATAGGCTGGAGTCTCCAAACAGTAAAATTCTTAACCTAAATTTGTCCGTGCAAGTTTGCCAATTACTAATAGTAAGTGCAACAGAGGTAAGGTACGTTATGGACCGCTTAGGCCGTAAAAAGGGAAACAAACGAGGATCCATAACTTACAGTACGGACCGAGTAAGCAGGGAATTTAATAAGATATTTATTATATGGCTCAAAAGTATGCAAAACCAGCTTTGCTTCAATGTAGCGGTCCGTACGGGTGTTATGGACCACAAACTGACCAATCATGGCCGCGCCCACGAAGTTATATACTTAGCCATATTCTAACAGGCAAAAGACTCCTTCACTCTCAGTGACTTGCAGTCGAGCTTTTCCCGGGATTAATGACTACATAGTGGTTACAGTAATTGTTTATGTACATCTAATTAAGGACATTTAAAAAAAAGCACTAACACCTGGTAATAAAAAGTATACTGACTTTACTCCGAGCATAAACAATGTTCAACAATGGCAAACATTTTTAAGTTCATTGGGAACCACTTCTCATTGGGAAGAAGCCAGTAAAAATGCGTCTGGAGTTGCTTCTAGAATAGTGGAGAAAGAGGGTTTCTTTGAAGGATTAGCGCAATGTAAGACTCCCACTGTGTACGTGTGGTTTGCAGCAGAATGCTGTTCAAAGATCGCGGCTTCGTGCCTCGCTGAGGACAAATATTTTCTATTGAAAGTCAACTCATCTCGTTTCTCTCAGATTCTTGTTCTGTTGCTTGAAAGTGCCTATGAAGTGAAAAAATCATTTTGTGCAATTGTTGAAATCAGGCTCGTGTGACAAATTTTATGCTGTTAATAACATGCTAATTGCATGCATGACGTCAGGTGGTCTGCACGGTCACGGGTAGATTCCATCCGCCAGAAGGTCGAATTGCAATTTTCTCGATGTTATATTTCTTGGGTACAAACTAAAGCGGCACTTAGAAATTTAGGCGAACAAGTACGCTTCCCTCAACTATAAAAAAAAAATATCGGCTCAAAGAAGACTCGAACCGAAACCCTAACACATCTATTAACCGAAACCCTAAACCGTCACTATCCCTTACGCCACAAGGAATTTGCTGTCAACAACCGCTTTTTTAGAACTTTTATACTGCATGCTTGATTAGCAGGCGTTACTTCATTAGACTGACCAGTTCCTGTTTTAGTGCAGTACATTTTGGGATTGCGTCCTTCTGGCGGATGGAATCTAGCCCTAACCGGTTTGCACATCTATTTTAGTCTTCATAAATAATAGCAGAGGTCTCTCTCTGTCTTGGTAAAATGGAAGGCGAGGGAGAGACCTCTGCCGACATCCGACGCTTGCCGTCCACATTCATGGACGAGTCAAACCAGTTTCGGAAACACGTTTTACCGGAAATAGCTGTACGCGTCAGTTGTTTTTTTACAGTTTCGTGCGCTCATAAGTACACGTGAGATCGGGTCACTTGTTGCCTAGGAAACTTCACGCATGCGCGACAGAGAAAGCGTCGGATGTCGGCAGAGGTCTCATCCTCGCCTTCCATTTTACCAAGACAGAGACACCTCTGCTAGCAGGGAAAAATAATACAATACACAGTGCGTTTTTCTGTCTAATTCTCATTCTAAATGTCTTACTCGAGGAGCCTCGTCATCTGTCATATTTGTTCTCAAAGTAGCCTTGCCGTTGGCCATAGTTTTACTTTTGTGAATTTAAATGTACAAACCACTTGACGTCACGCATGTGATTAGCACACAAAATGACTAAGAGAAATCTAAAATTTAATAAAATCTAATAAAATCGGGTTGATTCTTTTACTTCATAGGCACTTTAAGTATCACGATAATTGAACCCACTTTCACTCCCTCCATGACGTATACACCCTCTTCAATCAAAGCCAGAAATGTCATGTGGTACATTAGGACACTAAAATGCAGGATACATTAAGTACCAGCACATAATTTAGTAATACCGCTTACCAGAATTTTCTCGCAGACTCATCTATATTGGTCCGTTTAGCACCGGCTACTTACAAAAAGGACAAATTCCTTGAATAACTGCTGGTCATTTAAACAAATAACCAGTATTTACTTCATGGAGAATCGATTTTCATGAAAAAAAGGGCTAATAGCCACTTTAAAGGCTCTTCCGTAAGCTGCAGAAAGAGAAGAGACGAAGTACGTCATGGTCTTCACTTTTATCAAACGTTCTTACATTCCTGTACTGATGCAATGTGAACAGTACCGGGGTTGGGTGGAACTTCTCGAAGGCGAGCGACAGTATTGGCTTACCCAACTATAGAAAACACCCTAACCTTTAGAAAGTGTAGTACAAAAACAATAGAAGTGTAGTATTATGGGTGCAATCAGAATACAGGTCTCGAGAGGTTCCGTACTACTCCAGTACCGCCCTTATACTGTAGTTCTATTGTTTTTGTACTGCTCGTTCTAAAGGATGTTTTGTATTGTTGGGTAAAAGCCAAAACTGTCATTTCGCACAACAAAAAATGTTGGCCCAACATCGTCCAACATGGGATGCTAAACGGTCTACCAACGTTGGCCCAGCATTGCACAGAAAAAGAGACCGTACCAGCTGGTCAGCTGATTACCGCAGATGGTTGCGCGCTCATAACACACATTGATACAAACAAATCATTTCTGTGCACGTGTTAAAGGGGCTATGTCATGGTACTGCGCATGTATCGAGTAATCGCTCGGTTGGTGGCTGATAATTGGATACAAACAGTCAAACCTCCCTCCCTTAATGCTTGATTGAAAGGATTTTTAATACTTTCCCTGGAGACTGTTTATATACACTGTTTGTTTGTCATTTTTTTGCATATTTCCTTTGATTTTAAGCATCCCACATGGTCGAGAGGTTCGTTAGTTCATATCACTGAATCGGTGGAAATAGCGGTTTCCGGCCCGGAACGCGAATATAAAGTCTATTACCGTGACACAGCCCTTTTAAACGTCTGTGGCAGATATCGCAATCATTGACTGATACTTTGGCATTTGGAATGTTCTTTCATTGCACATAGCGATTATGTTAATGATCTCTTGTGTTTTACAGTTTGTTTGAAGGGAAATTGCCAGACCGTTTAAAACAAAATAAACACAAAACCTCGCCGTCAAACATCAAAGCGGTGAAGATCGTTTTAAACGGCGGCAAAACGCTGTCTCGAACATTGACAGGCGACTGAACCAACGTCCAATGAACAGAACATGACCAGAGAAAGAAAAATATTAATAATGGCGCTAAAACGAAGAGCCAAAATAGGAAAAGAAAATGATTGGCTAACAGAGTAGGCGTGTCTCGCATCTCGATACAACTTTGTTGGAAGGCTGGCCAAACACTACAATATTTATTAGTCGAACAGAATTGTTGGATGAAATGTTTGACCAAAAGCAAACTTCATCCAACATTTGATAAGCAAAAAATGATGGGCAAACGGTCGAACGATGTTGGATCGTGCAATATAACATAATTTGATAGTGTGTTCCATCAAATTTACATATAGCGATAGTTATGGTTATTTGTAACTTAAAGTTGCTATATTTTTACAGTCCAAACCGTTTTTCGATATGACACGGGAATATTTGTATTTAAAACTTCGTTCTTTTCTTTGTGGGAAAATAGTAAAATATAGTACTTCACTTATAAGTTCGCGCGAAGATTTGTGTGAAAACTAGCTCCGCATGTTGTTGTGTTGAATAAAATGACGTCACTTCCGCTGAAAATTAGCTGTCACAGGAACGGATTCGGAAATGGAGGACATATAAACTCAAGATTCGGACCCCTAAAAATGACTTTAAAAGAACGACGTGCATGTTGAGAAAATGACGTCCCGGCAGCAACCGCTGGAAGAAAGTCGCGAACTACTTGGAGCACACTTCAGTTAATGGCGGACGTGATTTTGACGGTAAACTCTCCGCAAAATTCATAATTTCATTTGGTCCTTTGGCAATATTTTGCGCTGGGATGGACATTTTTCACCACTGTTTGCCTTTTAGAAGACAAAAATGTGCCAAACCAAATGGTAGAATGTCATTGTAGTGGCACTTTAAGGCTTTAGGGACGGCGAAAAAAACACAACGTGAAAACCCAAAGTTTTACGTTTAATTGAGAACGTGAACGTAAGAAAGTAAATCACTCTGTCAGTCTGACCTGAAAGGAATTCTGTTCATTCCATTTTTCGAAAACCTGAATAACAAAAATAACATAAAGCAATAAACACAAGGTTTATCGAAAACCACTTGTTCACAGAGTCGTACACAGCCGCAGCCGTTGCGATTCCTTAAAGTCCTATCATTCTTTCGTCTCTTTCCACAGTTAGACAACTTAGTTTTAAGTTTGTAAGTCACATACTAGACCTTATTCACCCGGCGGCCATGTTGAATCCCAGGAGAATAAAATCCTTCGTTTTGCCCCGTCTGAACTCGTTCTAAAACTACTCAGCACGAGGCCACAGTCGCGTGATTACCATAACCCACACCGCGGCAAAACGTTACGCGCATGCGTATTTGCTATTTCTTGTCGGCGCGCGGCCGCCCCCAGTTTCCCGCGAAAACTGAAATGAAACAACAGGCACATACCCGTGATTTTAAAATTTCTGCTTGAAAGCATCCATTTGTGAACTGTTTTGTCAAAAAATAAGAAAACTACTTAAAAGCTAAGCCTAAGACTTTAACAGGTTGAAGTTTTCTTAATTTGTAATTCATTGTGAGTTTACTAAGTTATAAAATTATTTACTAAAAAAGTTGAAACCCTCGGTAATTTGTATTTGATAGCAGAGCCTTCGTTCTTTTGGCCAGCGGAGCATACCGTTTTGCCGCGGTGTGAGCATAACCAAACCATCGGCAAACTCGCAATCTGATTGGCTAGCCAGGCGTCCTCTCATCTCTAGACACAAATCACTTGGAAAATGCATTTTTCGAGTTGTTTCACTGCTTTCTTGATAGATAAGTTGCTGGAACAGTGGCTTGGTTATGCTAACACAATTAGACTTCTCTCTCTTGGTTTCTATCGACTTTGACAGTTACCTAGAGTCTGTGCCCCTCGCCAACTATTATTCAAATAGTGTCTCCGTCGAGGAACTATCAGTTGATAGTTGCCCGCGGAAATTTGAGGGAAACTATCAGCCGATAGTTCCGAGACAAACACATCATTTGTCGTTACTGTTCATCACACTGTTCGTTCGTTACTGGTCAAAGCCAAGTCCCTGCTAATCCACAGATCGAATATTTCTAAAACGTTTTAAAGTTTGTTTGCTATCCAGTAAAAGCCTTTCCGATGGAAACCCGAGCGCAATTCATTCGCTATTGAGAAGTAATATATCAGCATGACTGCTTACTGAAAAAGGCCTCTGAGAGCGGAATACAATTTTGTGCTGAACAATAACGACAAATAGACTGTGTTTGTCTCGGAACTATCGGCTGATAGTTTCCCTTGGAAATTTGATGTTCTTAAAACTAGCATATAAGCCCGAGAAGTTTTAATAACATCAAAGTTCCGCGGGCAACTATCAGCCGATAGTTCCTCGACGGACACAGTCTATTTGTATAATAGTGCCCGCTGAGAGCGGAAAACTGATAGTTGCCCGCGGAAATGTTCTTAAAACAAATATAAGCCCGAGAACGAAGTTCGTATAATGCTAGTTTTAAGAACATCAAATTTCCAAGGGAAACTATCAGCCAATAGTTCCGAGACAAACACAGTCTGTTTGTCGTTATTGTTCATCACAAAATCGTCTTCCGCTCTCAGCGGGCACTATCGCCTTAGTTTTCATCCGCGGACGACAACTATCACGTCACGTGATCGCTTTTAGCCAATGAGCGCGCGCCAAATTTTTGTGGTGAACTAGAACGCCTTATAGTTTGCATCCGCGGACGGCGGATATCACATCACGTGATCGATTTTGGCCAATGAGCGCGCGCCAAAATTTTGTGGTGAGCTATAATGCCTGATAGTTTGCATCCGCGGACGACAACTATCACGTCACGTGATTGCTTTTAGCCAATAAGCGCGCGCCAAAATTTGGTGGTGAACTAAACGGCTAATAGTTTCCCTTGGAAAGTTCTTTAAACTAGAATATAAGCCCTCAACCTGCGTTATCGGGCTTATATTTGTTTTAAGAACATCAAATTTTCGCGGGCAACTATCAGCTGATAGTTCCTAGACAGACACTCTATTTGTATAATAGAAACCTCAAGCTCGCAGTCTAGAGAATATGAGAGAATGAAGAAATAGATTAAATCGGTTGATCTTAAAGAAACACGGGCTTTTCTCAACAAGCACAGCTTGAGACGTAAACACTGCCACACAAAAAAGCCATATTAGGAAGTTGTTTAATAATGTTTTTACCTTATTTGGAAGTTTATATCTTTGCAACTGAGCAACTAGCTCAAGACAGTTCAAAGGTTGCACGATCTTCGAAAAGGTAGAAAAGAGCGCTTTTCAAAGGTTTGAAATATAAAGAAAGCAAAAAATATTTTCTCATTCAGCTTTGCAAACATATCTTCACTTTGCTGCGAAGTTATTATAAAATAAAAGCAAATAGGATTCATAATAAATTAAATCTACTTGAACGATTTATCTTGTTACGCACTGTTCATTGTCATCTGCCGTGCTTGGGCGAGCAACTAACGCTCCTGCATTTTGAGGATGGCGGCAAGTCCAGCCTTGGCCTGGAAATGAATGAAATGTTATTAGACAAGAGAGAGAGAGAGATATGAACAACGTGACGTGCGGGGACTAAGAACGAGTGCAGCGTATACAAAAATGGCGGAAAAGTTAAAATTTAGCGAGTATCTTCGTGTTTTCTGCGAAGAATAAGAGATTTGTGGCATACTTAAGATTCACATACTCAGACTATTTCCTTCAGAAAATAACAGTGCAGTTTAAGTTTTGAATACTGGGATACAATTGACTACAAACACGAGACATTCACCGGCACACTATAGTGTTTACGCATGCGCACTATAGTGTTTACGCATGCGCACTAGCTATTCAGTTCTATTGACGAGAGGTACAGTTTGATCAGATCTCTAACTATTTTTCACTGTACAAGTGTGGCCCTATGTAAAACTGCATGGTTGAGGCCTTTTTCCGTTGTTCAACAAAGGATAAAGGCCTCAACCATGAAGTTTTATATAGGGCCACACAAGTTGTATGAAGACTCTCCTAGTCAATCGTTATAAAATCAACCGCGAATCTTCATAAAGACCCTCATTCGTACAGTAAAAATCCTTAAAAAGACCCTTATGGGGAATCTCAGTTCACAAGATGCGAATGACTCGAGGAGCTCAAAAACAAAGGCCCCTGGCTCACAGTTATTCATACGGCCTAACATTATGGGACCGCCCGAATTTTCACTCCGTATTCCAACTGCGCATGTCAGTTATAAACAAGCGCATGTCAGCTATAAACAAGTAGTTATTCGCTTTTCGTCTTTTAGAAGTAACGTTTTTTTAAGCCGTTCAATAGAATCGCAGCATATGTTTATCAGATCTAAAAACACTCGTTTGCTGCTCGTTTGTTAAACACTACATAAAACAACGCACATAGTCAGTCTCTAACCCTTAAATAATGCAGAGTGACGTCATTTACTTCACTGTTTTCAAATACCGTGCCACACAATGTGGATACAACTGTTTCATGTTTCTGAACAAACCTTTTCTTGTAATGTCTGTACCCTCTTTCCATCGTACTCTCTTTCTCCTTACAACCGTCCTCGTCACTTTCTGATGACTCCCCGCCAGACGACTCGCTGCTGGACGAGGAGGATGACGACGAGGAAGACGACGCTGACGACGATGAATCTGACGTCACGCCCGTTGGTTCATCCAGGTTCACTTCACTGGCCATTTCGTATATTTCCGGTCTGTGTTTCTATAGTAACAATAAAGTATTTTTATTAAAGTTTATGTAGTGTAAAGTAATATTTTTACTATTAATATCGATTGTACATCAAGTGAATAGTTGAATAGTAGAATATTTCTTGATTTGAGTGTTGCATCCATGAGTTATAGAGGTTTCTATTTATAATATATTCAAGCCGGTGACGTAAATTCGGTCTTCATTTATTATACAAAATCATACTAGTAGAGATAAATGACGTTTTGTAAACATCTATGTTATATTTGAAGGTTATATCAGTGATTCTACCAAATATTTTGTCAAAATCAGTAAACGGTTTCATTCACAAGGAAAAAGAAATGAAAGTAAATTCCTGAATTCACGTCAAATTTAACATAATTAGCATATTGGAAATAGAAACCTCTATAACTCATAGACGCAACACTCAAATCGAGAAATATTTTGCTATTCAACTATTCGTTTGATCTAGAATCGATATTAATGCATGATATTAATGATAAAAATATTTGACCTTATATACACTTTAAGGCGTTGCCAGTGATAAGTTTGTTCGAAATGCTTTGTGAGCATCGACAGCCATATTGACACTGATAAGGATGTAGAATTAGGGAGATTAAAGTAATACAAGCAACAATTTATTGTAACTTGTCTCGCAACAATGTTGCCGTTCTGAGTTGAAGCGCGATGTTGCACGTATTAGCACCCATTCGAGCAACTTGCCACGCAACAAATTTCCATGTTGCAGAAATTAGAAGTGACTACGTTTTGTAACAAATTTTGGTTTCGTTGCTCGTATTACCACTGCACTGCAACTTATTACGCAACAAATCTGGCAAGAACGTCCATCATCTTTGTTTTACGTTGTGCATGTGCGCGCCGACACATCGACTTCCTAACTTGCCAACCACATGCGTTCTTTCTAGATTTGTTGCACAATAAGTTGTAGCGCCAGTGGTAATACGAGCAACAAAACCCAAATTTGTTGCAAAAAGCACAAGTCACTTCTACTTTCTGCAACATGGTACCGCAACTTGCAGCATGGAAATTTGATGTGCGGCAAGTAGCTCGAGTGGGTGGTAATACGTGTAACATCGCGCTTCAACTCGCAACGCAATATTGCTGCCAACCAAGTTGCCCGAATTACTTCACCTTAAAGCAGGTTGAAAATATAAACAACTAAATACCATTTCACAGTGGACTGATAACATTTTGCATGGATTTCACAACCAAGATATGCCGGATATTCAGAGTTTCGGTAAGACAATCAGTAAACCGCTCAAGACTGGGGACGAGTCAGGATAAACAATTCAGAAACTAGCCTTTTAAAGGGGCTGTGTCACGGTAAGACTTTAAATTCGTTTTTCCGGGCCGGAAAGAGATATTTCCACCAATTTTGATATGAACTAACGAACCTCTTGGCCATGTGGGATGCTTAAAATGAAAGCAAATATGCAAAAATGACTAACAAACAGCGTATATAAACAGTCTCCAGGGGAAATATTGAAAATCCTTTCAATCAAGCATTGAGGGAGGGAAGTTTAACTGTTTGTATCCAATTAACAGCCACTAAACGAACGATTACTCGATACATGCGCAGTACCATGACATAGCCCCTTTAAAACTACCGATCTCTCCTCTTTGTGTTTCTTCAGTGGGCTTGCACATTTCTACGGTACGATACGTATGCCGATACAGAACTCACGATACGATATACATGTACGACACGATACATGTCTTTCTCGACTCGGACTCAGAAGTCTGTACGACTGATAAGCCTAGTAAGTTTGTAGGCACGTGTGTCATATCGCCATTTTGAATATGAATTTGATTAAACACTGTGGTCGCTTTTTCTCATCAGTTTGTTCTGAAAATCCCTGTACATGAGATCTAAAAAGTGTGACGACAATGAGCGTGTCCCATGTTTGTTGATGCACATGTAATTGTATCGTAACTATCTTGTTCAGGATACGACATTCATAACGTGGCATATCGTGATTCACCGGTGTATCGATGCAGGCTTGTTATTTAACAAATAAAGAAGCCTTAGCCATGTTTTATAATAACATAAAACACGATGGGCATTTGAGAACATGAGAGAACTGTTAAAGCACAAGCCGATTTTCAACATTTCTCGAGTGTTCTCAAATGACCAGAGTGTTTTATGATAGTATAAAACATGGATTTAAGGCTTCTTTATCTGTTTTATAATATAGATTTACATGCGCGATGAAAGTAAACCGCCAGTTGAAAACAATAAAACACGGCAAACCATGTTATAAACTCTGATAAAACACTGGCTTTTTAGCCAATAAGCGCGCGCGTATTATCGTATCTATATTATATTCACATATAAATCGCGCGATGTGAAACGAAGATTTTAAAAGCCTATTGTTTATCCCAGCTCGCGCATGTCCAGTGCATGTCTCGTGCCAGTGATGGGCGGTTGAAAGGGCGGCCAGGACTGGACTGCAAGTGCTATAACGTACCTTCAATTTCTTCAGCCACTTCCGTGATAACCTTGGTCTTCCCCTTTAAAGAAATTGTCGGGATACCGATATCAGACTCGACTGTTAACAATGAAGTGCCTATAAGCCCAAGTTTGTTAATATCTATATTTAGGCAAGTCTAAAAGCGGAGCTCCCAATTATCTGAACTGAAGTAACGATCCGAAAAATAACGATCAATTATATAAAGAAAACAAACATAAAATTGTTCGAAATGACGTCAGTGCTAAGATTGCCTCAACAGCGTGCGCAAACTAAAATTGAAATCACAGGCAGCCAAAGCTCTGTAGCTGCACTGTGTGACTACAGTTTTGCTGTAACAGATCGTTTACTAGAAAAATATGACAAACTTTGAAGAACTTCTCTTGTGTTAACAAGTGTCTTTAAGTATCATATTTCAATCTTGGCGCTCTGGGACTTGTTTTAGTACGTTTTCTAGCTCGCTCTTTTTCTTGTTTACTCTGTACTATATATATATTTGAAAGGCAGGAAAACGTCACTTCAATATGCTTACCTCTGTGCCTCGATTTCAGTCCCCAGAAAAGATGCTCCAATTGACCCCAAATTCCTGGTGGTTATCAATCTCTGGGCGGGAAATCATTATTCGAAGTCTTTCAACGAAATGGCAAAATTCCCAGATTTAAAACGACAAATCAAGATTTTTGCCGTGGCCCAATGCTGGGACGGTACAGCCTCAAACCTCGTGACCAAAAGCGAGACGCCAACAAGACCCCCCGTGATGCAACACGATCGTTACCGGAAAAAAAAACATCAACTTATGCCATGCCCCCTACCAGTACGGAGTTTTGAAATTCCTGAGAGAATCGTGTTGCTGACGTCACGCTTTTGGTCACGAGGTTTGAGGCTGTATCGTCCCGAAGCTGGGAATTTCTCCATTTTGATGACAGGCTTTGTCAAAAGAGATTGATAACCACCGGGAATTTGGGGTCAATTGGAGCATCTTTTCTGGGGGAAATCGAGACATAGAGGTAAGCGTATTTTAGTGACGGTTTCCTGCCTTTCAAATATATATATAGTACAGAGTAAACAAAAGCGAGCTAGAAAACGTACTAAAACAGGTCCCAGAGCGCTAAGATTGAAATATGATACTTAAAGGCACTTGGTTCTTTATTGTTTTCATTTTTTTCTAGTAAACTAAATCTGATACAAATTTAACGGCAAAACTGTAGTCACACAGTGCAGATACAGAGCTTGGGCTGCCTGTGCTATCTCCAAGACATTCAACGTAAAATCAGGCTGACGCAGAATGATCTGGTCAAGTGACAGTTTGGAAAGGCCTTCCAATCCTCTTCAATCCCGGCCGCCTAGTTTTAGCAGTGCGCGCGCATATACAGCACATTTTCAGGCACGTTGCGCATCGCGCGTCGTCGTTCGTCCGCGTCGGGTCCTGGGCGGCGCGCGTCGGTATTCGGGCGCGAGGGAAACCGGAAGTCGTTCAATTTTGCTCTCATCCTACAGTACATATGTACAGTATGGTGCTCCGCTCTGAGCCAAACACCCGCGCGGGAGATCCGCTATCATTAATATCGATTCTAGTCGAACTAGTAAAACATTTCTTGATTTCAGTGTTACAGTATGACTATGAGTTTTTGAGGTTTATATTTAGAATATGCTAATAACGTGACGTCAAAGAGGGAATTTACTGTCATTTCATTCTCCTTTTGAATAAAACTTAGTTCTAATTTTGACAAAATATTTGGTAAAATCACTGATATAAGCTTAAAATATAACAGATGTTTATAAAAGATCATTTATCTCTACCAGCAAGTTTTTGTATAATAAGTTCTTCCGTGGTTGATGTCACATCATTAGCATACTGGAAATAGAAACCTTAAAAACTCATAGACACAACACTAAAGTAAAATTACTATTCAACTATTTACTTGATCATTGTAGAATCGATTTTAATGATAAAAAAATAGGCTCATCTGCACTTTAACATTGTAACACTGTTTGGACCAAAGAAGCACAAATGAGATACTAATACATGTACGTATTTTTAAATACTTAACATGATAATTTCAAGGATGAGAAATTATTACAATGATTACCGAAAATAGTTCTTTTTCTGTCATTTTTCTGCTATCTAATTTCGTTAGAGTTTTTAAGGAGGATAAGAAATCATGCCTGATTGTCTGGTAGGTTTTGCATCTCAGCAGAAAGTGAATTTCATCTTCCATTTCTTGTTTGCATGTTGGGCAAATTCGTTCTTCTGGTTTTAAATAAGGTTTAAGGTGTCTTCCTTTTTCAATTTGAAGGCAATAATTGCTTATTCTTAATTTTGTGAACGTAGTTCTATGTTTCATGTTTCTGACGAGATCCAAATAGTTTTCAAATTCATACTTTTAGTTTTCAAATTCATACTTTGTCTGTACCAAAGTTGCGTGGATTTGGATTGGTTGGAATCTTCGTCATTTTTAAGATTCCACACAGTTATTAGGTGTCATTTCGAGATTTAACAAAAGTGCCCATAACCCCAAATATCGATTATACATTGTACACAGATAAAGTGAAAAGTAGGACATTCCTTCTTTGAGTGTTGTGTGCACGACTTAGAGGTTGATATTTTCAATATGCTAAATCTAATGATGTGATGTCAAACCAGGCATTTACTGTCTTTTCTTTCTGCTTCTCAATGAAACTATTTCTGATTTAGACAAAATCAGAAAAAAATCGCTGATACAAACTACAAACATGGATGTTCATAAAAGTTTATTTATATAACTTATGCACATTATATAAATGATGCCTGGATTGATGTCACATCCATTACCATTTTGGAAATATAATCCTCTTTAGTATACACCTATTTCAAAAAAGGTCACAGACGTGTGACAAAGGATTGTCATAATAACTGGTGGCAGCTATGTGGAATGGAATATGGTGTAATTCGAAAATTAATTCGAAGGAAACCATTAATGTTCTTCTTAAAGCCTTTGTCTCCAAAAACAAACAGATTCACCAGACTTTTAGCAACAACCATAATCCATCTTGGTCCGGGTATGTCACTCGTTGCTTGTCATTTGTCGCTTGTCTGGGACAACATTTTTTGAAACAGGTGTATACCAAACAAGTAAATAGTGCTTTTCGTACACTCTGATTGGCTACTCAGAATATCCAGCACCAGTCACTGTTTTCGATCTCGCGTGCTTAGAATTCACTTGTTAATGTCTTCTTTAACTTTTTGAACTCATTTCAGGTGGGCTTTTTCACTTGTGTGGTAGATAATTATACATGTGTACTAAAACAATTATTGCCCTCAGCGTTGGTGACTACAGAGCAGATTTCGTATGAGTACGACAAACATACGGCATGTTCATAGCCTTCCCGTAACCGTACTGCAACTTACTGTACCGCAACTCTGTACGGTAATTTGACTTGATCAGAAAGACTATTGTATTGTATTGTATTTTATTCGCCACTAATAGAATTTACAAAGTAGATAATACAAAGTAATATATAAAGGTTAGTGGCGAGGAAGCCTAAAAAGAAACCATTAAGGGCTTATGTGAATTTAGGCTTCCTCTTAGGACAACAGCAAGTGGATAGATATAGCGAGTAACTATGACGAACTGACGTTTTTTTCCTTATTATTTTTTGCGTTACCTGTATTCTTAATAATAATTAATCATGATTAATATTTACGAAAGAGATTTAAAATTTACTTTGAAAAGAGAAAGGGAGGCGGAGTTAATAAGTTCAGTATCAAGTGAATTAAATAACTTTGGACCTTGAAAGTATACAGAAAACTGCCTTATGTTGGTTTTACATAAGGGAGTGCGAAAGGCTGGAGCATTTCTAGTGTTGTAATTATGGACTTGATCATTTGTTAAAAACAATGGGAAAACTACTTCAACGTCACAGCATGCCGTATAGTAACGGTGCCGTAGAGTAACGGTGCCGTAAGTCATTGCCATAACTTGATTACTCATACTGTACAAAATCCACTCTATGCACCACTAGTCCCTCCACTTCGGGTAATAATAATTGTTAATTATAACTCATAGATGCAACACTCAACTATTCACTTGATGTAGAATTAATATTTATGATGTAGAAATTGTTATAGTGATTTTAAATTTTGTTACCAAACTCATTAATATTTCATAAAGGAAAACAAAAGAAGTCAATGAGCAATAAGTGATCTGTAAATCTGAAACAGATTCGTCCTGATTTGCATAACATTTTGCTTCGATTTTCTCAGCCGAAATAGATCATATCACCAAAATAAATGAAAAACATGACTCTATGCAATGTACATGTACATATACATCTAGACAACGTTTGATAAGCCATATACAGAATTTGTGTCCATACTTTATCAGATTTACCAACTCTCGACTCTGGCTTGAGTTTGTAAATCCGATAAAGCACAGCTACTCATTCTGTGACTATTACTTAAAATCTCGAAATAACAAATGTCAATCATTTTTCTGACCTCTCTGGGACAGACAGACAGTGGGACAGACACCTTACCTCACTGTCTTGTGCCATACAATGGGAAAGTTAACAGGTGAACAGAAGTTCTGAGTTACGGCGATTGTAGTGTCCAGATTCACCACCACGTGCCACCATCCACCAGGTATGAACACTGTTTCACCAGCATACTGTACCACCTCGATCTGAAACAACATGATGAGCATGAAGGATTGGTAGACATTCAGTTAGCACCACCAAACAACCAAGCGGTGCTTCATCTAGTTACACTACAGCCGTAACACATGCAAAATGTCTTATGGTGCAAGAACCTTTATGCGTTCTAGATACAGTAAAAGAAGCTAATTTTCATCTCAGCCTCCATTTTTGATGCCCTAGAAATGCCGTCAAGCCAAAATGAGTTGAATGGTACATTTAGGGCCTGCATTGAATCAGAACATCTTCATTTATGTGCAGTTTATGACTGGTGGGTGTAGTAGTATAAATAGCAACATCTGTACACTGAGAAGCTGTTCCATCACATGTACAGGCTAAAAGCAAAGCTCAAATATTTCTTTAAAATTTTTCAAGAGACAAGGAGGATCTGCTGTAGTAGTATAACATTCATAATTACCTTTTGGCTAGTACATGTAACTACAAAACTAACTCAAATAATTGCTTCCATCCTACACATCAAGCAGCAGTGAAGTCTTATTTGAACCACCGGCATTTGAGTTGGCCGTCCATGTTTGCAGAGTTGGGGTACCCAATGAAAGGGACTGGGAATGAGGGTGGTTTGTTGACAGCATATGCCAGTTTGTTGACAATTTGTTGTGGTTTGTTGACAAAGTGTGGTGGTTTATTGACAATGTGTTGTGGTTCATTGACATTATGTGTCCTGGTTCATTGACAATGTGTGCTGGTTTATTGACAATGTGTTGTGGTTTGTTGACAATGTGTGCTGGTTCATTGACAATGTGTCCTGGTTCATTGACAATGTGTCCTGGTTCATTGACAATGTGTGCTGGTTTATTGACAATGTGTTGTGGTTTGTTGACAATGTGTGCTGGTTCATTGATAATGTGTTGTGGTTTGTTGACAATGTGTTGTGGTTCATTGACAATGTGTCCTGGTTCATTGACAATGTGTGCTGGTTTATTGACAATGTGTTGTGGTTTGTTGATAATGTGTTGTGGTTTGTTGACAATGTGTTGTGGTTTGTTGACAATGTGTTGTGGTTTGTTGATAATGTATTGTGGTTTGTTGACAATGTGTTGTGGTTTGTTGACAATGTGTCCAGGTTCATTGACAATGTGTGCTGGTTCATTGACAATGTGTCGTGGTTTGTTGACAATGTGTCGTGGTTTGTTGACAATGTGTTGTGGTTTGTTGACAATGTGTTGTGGTTTGTTGACAATGTGTTGTGGTTTGTTGACAATGTGTCCTGGTTCATTGACAATGTGTCCTGGTTCATTGACAATGTGTGCTGGTTCGTTGACAATGTGTGCTGGTTTGTTGACAATGTGTTGTGGTTTGTTGACAATGTGTCCAGGTTTGTTGACAATGTGTTGGAATTTGTTGATTGCTATTTTGTTACTTGAACCTGATACAAATTTTAAACTTGATAGTGAACATACTTGTTTTACTTCAAATAATAAAACATTTTTGATTGCAATTCAAAATTCAATGTACAACAAGTACTACATGTACCTGTACATGTATTTTGTTGAATATGATCTCAAAAAGCATTTGATCTTGGTCAAGGCCTGATGAATGTGATAGAATTTCTCATCCTTGATTTTTTACACCATATGGCTCAACATAACCTGAATTTCCTCACATTTTTTACTTTAAAACCGACCTGGAAAGAGAAATTGAGCTAAAACCTGGATACAATCTTTGAGCGTTGGAGACAGGTAGTCAGCCAAGTTGGCTCCCACTCTTATTCCTTCTACTCCCCCCTCCCATCACCACAATAAGTTGATGCAGTTGTATTTGCTACACACTTACAGGTTTATATTCCTCAGGCCAAGATGCCAGTTGTGTGCGGGGGTAAACCTTAGTAAACCACATGATCGCCTCATCTTTCTGGTTTCCACCATCATCTGATGACACCTTCAGCAAGTCACGTGGTACGTGGGTAGGAAACATCGCCCAGCGCTTGCGTCCAGAGATCAGACTGTTCCATGCACTTGTGCCTAGAGGATCTATGTGAATACCTGTTCCTGAACGTGCTGGGCCCATTACAAACCACCTACAAATATTGATTAAAGTTTAGTCTGCACAGTTCCCATATAGCACAGGTGCACAATGCTGTATGGCAGTTGTGGGTGTGTTTCAATAAAATCCTTAATGTGTGTTGTGAAACTCCTACCAAACACTAATGAAGGGCTGTGTGCAAAAAGGGCTTAAGTGACTCTTGATCACATTCCAAATTCTCCCTTAGAAAACAAAGAGATTGTAGGAGAATTTAGAATGTGATCAGCTGGAGACACTTATGCCCTTTAAACAGTTTTCCAGTCAAACTCATGGATGATTAATGAGGCCAGGTGCACGTATCAACACTTGCATTCTAACTACATTGTACATTGTTAGTATAAGCTAAACACACTTTTTTGAGTTTCATAAAGTTTCTTGCCTTTCTTGACAAAATTGTAAGTTGTGTTCAGTTTTTGCTAATCCTTCCTTCTTTGGTAGTTGCACAGACTGTACTCAATACACTTGGTTGACTTCTTCCAACTCCTATCCTTAACCAAAACAGACAACTGTAGTCTAAAATTCAACCAATGGATGGGTTAAATCCTATATTATGGAGCTTGGACTGTTTTCAGTTCAGTTTTGCAAATTTATCCATTTGCTTTGTAGCTTTGAGTGTGCATGGCATAGAAAGCATGCTAAGTTTTCTGATATCGATTTTTTTTTTCCTCAAGCAATAATTAAATTAAATTAAAATTATTGTCTTTTAAAGCCTTGACTACATGTACATGTAGTTGTTGTTCCTCTTATGTTTTTTGTGTACAGTTGTCCTAAACAAATTTATTTCTCTGGGAGGGAAGTGAACCTTCCTTCTTCAATGGACGACATTTTCACAGCTGTTTCTAGCTGCCCTTTATTTTTGCAGAAAAAAATGTTGCACATGGAGATATTTGAAATTAGTGCACTATTTTCAACCAATCAGAAATGGAATTGTGACTTAAAGATATAATAACATTAAATCATGAACTGCAATGAACAGCTTTACCTATATGGTGGTCGCCTTTTCTCCCCAGCATAGCGAAACAAATCATCTACAAAGAACCTGGGTATCTCATAGTCAGCAGTCAACTTTTTCTTCTCTGGATGCTGTAGAGAGCAGAATACATTATGTTAAAAAGTTAGATTACAAAAATGATGGCACATGAAGTAAAACTGCAAAAGCCAGTTTGACTCTAGCCTTAATTGTTGACAACCTACATTTACTATCACCAACACCTCATAGGTGTGGAAATCTAAAGTAATTATGTTAACTGAGAAATGATAAGTATTATGAAAAATGATCTTGTGGCAAAATTAAGTTATGAACAAGGAAAAGGATGTCCCAAGAGAAAATGGCATATTCTGGCAGCATTTCCCTATTTCTAAATCACATTTTGTGAAAAAGGCTTGCAATCTTTTTGAGGCAGCAGAACTTAATTACTAAAGGTTGACTGAAAGCAACTCTTGCTGTTTTATGGCCTGAGATGAAACTACAATAAAATATAACCATTGTGTTTATTACACAATGAAGTGTGACTGTCTGTTCAATGAAGTGTGACTGTCTGTTCAATGAAGTGTGACTGTCTGTAAATTTGTGAATGTTCTGATCCATCGGCCCTAGTCTCCAGCAGTATAACTGAAAATAAGACTTATTAGAAAGGCAATTTTAAATTGTAAAACGAGAAAGCTTTAACAACGATAACTAAAACAAACTACAAGAGTAGCCAATAAGACCTGAAATGGCGGGAACTGGCTAACCAATGGAAAACACTAAACCCAAACGATGCATAATATATTGCTAATGAGTGTGATCCAAATATATAAACAACTAATAATATGCCAATGAAGTCAATGTTCTGGACGGCACAGTGAGCTCCACAGTAATTTACTCTAAACTGCTGAGGGACTTAATTAGGCTGTTGAAAGATTCAGCTGCCATTATTTTTCCTCTTGTGTAAAAATAAACTCTTGCAAAAAGTAAAAATGAAAAGAAACATACCGTATTCACTCATGGATAAGCCGCACTCGCGGATAAGCCGCACCCCGAGTTTAGAAGCTTGATTTACGGAAAAAAAGTTTTTTTGAAAGAATATCAAATGTACATGTACATTGTAACCTTCATCGGACTTTAAAACTGAAGAAAACTCCAAAGGTGTACCTGTAATTTCAGCTCTAAGTATGTCCACATACTTAGATACATGTATATGATTTATCTATCCAGAGTATTTGTTTATCGGGATCTGTTCATTCAGGTCACTTTTTAGATCGAAATTTACATATCAACAAAGCCAACAATGTGCTCACGTTCGTCTGTAGCTTAGTAACCAGGCACCTGTTGGAAGAGAGAAAACTGGACACTGGAAGTTTTGTTTTTGCTGAATGAAGTCAAAACAACATGGAGTAGTTTGCTTTTTCATCAGCTGTCTGTTGCCATCATGCCTAAAAGGATATCCAGAAGCCATCTATTGGAGAAAAACTTGTTACTCAAAGAGAAAAGTGCCAAACTGCAAAGAAACATTGGGCCATTTAGCATGGTATTTAATCGCTTGTGGAGGAACAAATATTCTCAACATAAATCGATCTGTTAGGAGCCACCAAACTTGCAAAAGCAATTAGTATTTATTAGTATAGCTTAGTACATGTACATGTATTTCTTTTAAATGTTAATTTATGGAAATTTATGGACCTTATGTACTGTATGGTAGATGTTCTCGCAGATAAGCCGGCCACTCGATTTTAGACGAACATTTTGGGTAAAAAGGTGCGGCTTATCCGTGAGTGAATACGGTACTGTAGAAAAACAATGATTAGCATAATTATTAAATGTTCTAAAAATTTTGAATACAAGGCTAGCGTCACACATGTACATGTACATTGTATGTTTTATACTCTGTAATCCACAAATCTTGAATGTGCTGGTCAGGAGTGTCCTTTAATAGTTTTTCAGTAATATTAAGTAATGATTTGCACAAGAAGATAGCAAAAGACAATGGCTCCAGACCCACAGTACATTGTATAAATAAATAAAAATAAATATTTTATTTGTTATAGCAGGCTGAGTATTACAGCATAAAGCTGGTGGGGGCCTGCTTTTACTCCTCGCACACTCCTCACTACATTAACTGTTTTGGACACACTACACTCAGCTCACGGTTGATTTTTACGGAGGGGGGAAAACCGGAGAACCCGGAGAAAAACCTCGAATGCAGATAAGGAATCAACAACAAACCTAACTCACATACGGTGCCCGAGCCGGGAATCGAACCCGGGACCGCAGCAGTGAGAGGCGAGTATTTAACCACTGCGGCAACCTGCATCCCCTGTATATTTATTATTAGTACATGTACATCTGCACAAATATGTAAATAAACAAACATGATCTAATGTGTAACATGTTTGAGATGCAATAATGCAAGGTGACGGGTCCAGGCCCGAAAGAGTGTTAGTGATACACACTAACCATGTAGCATGCCGTGGACCTGACCTGATGTGTTCCGGTCTGGTACAATAAAATATACATGTACATGTATACAATGTACTGGTATTTAATCGGACCAGATTTGCAATAGAATCTAAATGTCCCCTATTATTGACATATACGTATCAATATAACATGTATAAATTATTATACGGTTTGGGATGAATAAATATGCCTTAATTTGTGAACTTGCTTAGTTACAATGTATTTAATTTAACATTCATGTTGCAATTTTTGCCCTGTTAAGAATAACATAAACGTAGTATACAAGTCGTGAGTCAGAACCACAATGAACTGACAGTTTATATAACCCTAATTATCATAACAACAGCTCTCCAGGCCCTCTTGTCCACATAGGAACATATTTCTCTTTGGACAACCAATTCATTACATTCATTGTCCGTTACAAGATAAATACATTACCCAGACTTAATTAGCTTAAAGGAAAATGATTCCTGCACATACTGTTCATGTAGGAACTATCATTCTTACTTCTCCATATTAACTATCATTCTTACCTCTCCATATGAACTATCAAATATATACAATGGACTGTCATCCTTGGTGTCTCCTTATTAACTATCATTCTTACCTCTCCATATGAACTATCAAATATATACAATGGACTGTCATCCTTGGTGTCTCCTTATTAACTATCATTCTTACCTCTCCATATGAACTATCAAATATATACAATGGACTGTCATCCTTGGTGTCTCCTTATTAACTATCATTCTTACCTCTCCATATGAACTATCAAATATATACAATGGACTGTCATCCTTGGTGTCTCCTTATTAACTATCATTCTTACCTCTCCATATGAACTATCAAATATATACAATGGACTGTCATCCTTGGTGTCTCCATATTAACTATCATTCTTACCTCTCCATATGAACTATCAAATATATACAATGGACTGTCATCCTTGGTGTCTCCTTATTAACTATCATTCTTACCTCTCCATATGAACTATCAAATATATACAATGGACTGTCATCCTTGGTGTCTCCTTATTAACTATCATTCTTACCTCTCCATATGAACTATCAAATATATACAATGGACTGTCATCCTTGGTGTCTCCTTATTAACTATCATTCTTACCTCTCCATATGAACTATCAAATATATACAATGGACTGTCATCCTTGGTGTCTCCTTATTAACTATCATTCTTACCTCTCCATATGAACTATCAAATATATACAATGGACTGTCATCCTTGGTGTGTCGTGCATATTCTGCATAATATTTCATCTTCATCTTAACAGCATACCCTTCATCATCTTCCCCAACTTTAAACTTCTGATGCCGAAACTTCTTTGCTAATCTGCCCAGAGACCATTTCCGTGTTGCACGCCAGTGATCAATAGCATGTGTCAACACTACTGGTACCCGCGGTCGCTCATATTTTTCAATAAATTCTGATCGTGAGATTTTATTGCAGTCAATTCGAGAGATGCTTTCATTGATAGTGCTTAAGTTTGTGTCAAAGTTCTTTACATAGTTCATTCTTGTCCAGGCTTTCTCATCCTTGAGTTCTATAATGAAAAATAAATTAAGTACAATCTGTCATTTTACAAGCCAATAGAATTTATTATAATAAACATACAGTATTACACAAATTGAAGGGCTGTGTGCAAAAATGGTGTAAGTGATTCTTGATTACGTTCTAAATTCTCCCTTAGAAAACAAAGAAATTTAAGGAGAATTTAGAATGTGATCAAGAGTCACTTATGCCCTTTTTGCACACAGCCCAATTGTAAAGCATATTGTGGGTTATGCTAAGACAGTTTATTTATGCCAACTTAAAGTTATGTGTACATCTCAGATGCACTTATAAAGTTCCAATATGCACATTTATATTTTATAACCCATCAAATATTTTCTCCCGTGTGATTGGGATTGTTTCACATGACCTAATACATGTATTTAGTGTCCATCAGATGACAGATATCAGCAATTATAACCCATCAAATATTTTCTCCCGTGTGATTGGGATTGTGTCACATGACCTAATACATGTATTTAGTGTCCATCAGATGACAGATATCAGCAATTATAACCCATCAAATATTTTATCCCGTGTGATTGGGATTGTGTCACATGACCTAATACATGTATTTAGTGTCCATCAGACGACAGATATCAGCAATTATAATCCATCAAATATTTTCTCCCGTGTGATTGGGATTGTTTCACATGACCTAATACATGTATTTAGTGTCCATCAGATGACAGATATCAGCAATTATAACCCATCAAATATTTTCTCCCGTGTGATTGGGATTGTCACATGACCTAATACATGTATTTAGTGTCCATCAGACGACAGATATCAGCAATTATAACCCATCAAATATTTTATCCCGTGTGATTGGGATTGTGTCACATGACCTAATACATGTATTTAGTGTCCATCAGATGACAGATATCAGCAATTATAACCCATCAAATATTTTATCCCGTGTGATTGGGATTGTGTCACATGACCTAATACATGTATTTAGTGTCCATCAGATGACAGATATCAGCAATTATAATCCATCAAATATTTTTCTCGTACATGATTGGTTGAATGCGTTACATGACCAAATATTTTCTCTCTGCCAGATGACAAATATCAGTGAATACAACCCCTGTGAGCATAAGCGCATCAAAGAAAATATTTGAGATGATAACATCAATAACCTACATTGTGGCATTGAAATACATTACATGTATGTATATGTATGCCGATATTTGTACTTGGACATTATCTGATCCTCAAAGCTCACAGTTTCCCTCGAGCTTCACTCTCGGGAACTGTTCTCTTCTCGGAACAGATAATAATTATCCGTGGACGAAACATCAGGGCATATTTTCAACACCACAAAATAATAGGTTATTGTTACTATACAACCTGTGTGATTAAATAACTTCTGTGAAATCATTTACAACAGCTTCATGTACTGGTCAGTCAGCTTCAAATCCCTCGCTATCAATGAGACAACATTGTTTGATTCCATTCAGCATAGCGAAATTTACATTGCAGGCTTAACAATCTTGTCCAATGAGATAGAGCTATCAGAGGTTGCAATGGTGGTGGGTTGCTTTTTATATTTGTTCAAATATTAACTACCTAATGACCTAATTTCACCTGTCAGAATTAGAAAATTTATCTATTGAAATCCAGAAACCTAGATCTAAAGCATTTCTTGTCACCATGTGGTACAGGCATCCCAGTTCTAAAATCAAAACTCTCAATCACTTTGAATTACAGAGGGTTCGTACTACTGACTGATGATGGATTTCCAGGAGTTTTCCTTGAATTTTCCGGGGTACACAAAGAATAATCCCATTACCATGGGACGTGTGTCAAGCATTGGCTATTTACAATGTACATGTAGATCCTACTGTACAAAGCTAAACTAAATTTCAATCCAAGACTGGCAAGAGCAAAGTTGAAAGGGAAAGTGAAACTGAACAGTGTCTTGTCCTAGAACTGATCGTGCAAAATATATATCTGCCATGAAGGTGGGGTTGAAATCATTGTGTCCCTATAATTTATGTGCATTAATCCTGTTTGTCAATTTCTTACGCAAGCAAATCTTATCTGTGGTCAGTGTACTTTCTTTACCAAGTTTAATTACAGTATGTCCAGTGTCATTCATGTGATCATGATTATATTCATAGATAGTTCAGACTGTACTGTAGACAAGTTTGACATTATTTTCAAAACCACAGAACTGATTTCAAAAATTCTGAAGTATTAGAACGTAAAATATCTGAGCTGAATTCATAGGATTTTTTCCATTTGTAGGTTGTTCCTCATTTGATTGTACATTTATTTTAATAATAAACTCCATAACTTGAAGAGTAAGAAGAAAACTTTTCACAGCGATTTATAAAGTCTATACTGTATACACTTTGAAATGACAAGGCAGTCAGTCTGCGGTTTTCAAATTTCAAACCTGTCTACAATCATTCTTGTTGGTCAAAGAACTATTACTTGAGTAATATAGCTACATCATTGTACATGTATAGATGCATTTACTGGAAAGAAAATAATTAGGCAAACCAAGTTTTTATCATTAAGAATCAATATCAGAAAAATAAACGCCAGTCATGAAATTTTCATCTTATATTAATTCTGTCTTACATGTGGCTTTGAATATCAAATGGCTTTGCCTCAAAAATGGAGAGTCACTGAACGTTCATGCAAGGTTTATAAAGGTCAACAGAAACAGCTAAGGTTTTGTAACGTAACGAAATCACATTTAAAATTGACGAATAGGAACTTTCTAGAGTAATTACACGATTATTGCACGAATTTCAAATGCCATAAATGTATAGTGCGGTTACAAAAAAATATGACAATTCATGTCAATTGAACAGGAAATATCAGGACCGGTGCATGAACTATGAAGTAAAATCTCTTCCTTACCAGATCGCGCCTTCTTTTTAGCAGTGAGAATTCTCCGTTCCGTCTTAGAGTCCATCCTAGATTACACTTTTAGTTGTTTTAAGCGAAATGCTGTAAACTACTTTAAATATTCATCGAAAAACAGGACGACAACATTTCCTCGTGGAAGAAAACCACCTGAAACACCACACGTGCCGGCGATGAGATGGTCAGCGGGTATTACACAGGAAGCCCGCAAAACATCCCAGAATGCCTTGCTGCTTATAATACCACAGGCAGCCCACTAAAGCCATTACCAGGAGCGTTTTGACAGCCGATTCAGCTAAAATCGAAAGCAAAAAACAATAGGCTGCGACAGGAGCGCATTACCAGGAGCGTCCATCTTCCCTATTGGTTCTGTTCCCAGCACAGGAGTAGATGTGGCTATATTTAGAATTGCATTTAATAATATTAATAATATTAATAATAATAACACTTTATTTAATGAGGATATGTAGATAAAGTTTACACTTGTTTCCAATCTGGGCCTCCACTTTTTCGCGCGAAATAAACAAAGGCCATGTTGTCTTAGCCAATCAGATAGCTATACGCAGGAGCCCAGTATCCTACTATACGTCACTTCTCATTATTATTCATTATGATTCTTCTCACTTTAACGCGGGAATTCGAATTCTAAATATAACCACATCTACTCCTGTGCTGGGGGCTCAGCCCATGACATAGGAACTCTCCTGGTAATGGGCTCCTGGCATTAGGGAATAGACGCATTCGAAAAATGGTGTCACCAAACTTGGGTTGTTAGGAAATGTTGGCACTAAAATAAGCACTGCCACTTCAGAGAGCATGCAAAAATGAGTAGGTTTGTAAAATTTAAGGAGCATACCACCAAGTGTTGCGAAGTTACCAAGGTTCAAAATAAGAGAGTTTTGTATGAGATTCAGGATGTCAGGACTGACTAGCCTCGTTTTCATGTTTCTTGAGAGTTTCAAATTAAACGTTGATTGCTTTGTAAGGATACATTCTTCGATCTGATAAAAGAGCTGTATGTTGCTAACACGAACTCGCTCATTCACATAGACTAGTTTGTTCTTCAGAAAATATTGAATATCAAAATTATGCAAATTAGCGGTAGCCATTTTTCGAATGGGTCTATAGGGAATAAGGCATTTTTAAAATGTCGGACGGCTGAACACAGGTTAAAAATGGATAAATAAACCATTAATATAAATAAATTATAATATAAGCTAAGTCGACTAAGTTCTCCAAATCGTTATCACTCATAACCATAATTCATTTCGGTCTGGGAATACCCTAATGCATGCCAACATTAATTGAAATAGCTGTATGCAAGTTTACGGTCATTGGGCCGGTATGCCCCCCTAGCCTCCCCGGCTGCGCCGTCCCTGAGTCCAATTTCGTATTATTAAAAAATAACCGCTGAATTCGATGACTACAGACGCATTTATACATCTTAACTTAAGCATTCATATTATATTTTTTTAAACATATTTTAGGACAACATTTACCCCAAGAGCGAGCCAATGCTCGCTCATCAAGGGGGTTCCCATTCATAAATACTAGAGAAGGTGTAAAATGCGAAACTACAACAATACACAGAGTTGTGAATAGTCCACCTTCTTTCCAGTATTTTTGAATGTTTAACTAAAAACGAGGCTACCCAGGCCAGTATAATGCGTCTGTAGTCATAGCATTCAGCGGTAATTTTCGAATACGAAACTGGACTATTGGAATTATCTTGGCCGTTATTCAGTCTCAGCGAGAGGACTGGGTTCCTATACCCTGCTTTGTTGTGCTACACCCACTTGGCCTCATATAGGCTATCATACTTAGCGCTCAGGAGAGCCTGCTCGGTACACAGTGCGTGTTGTTAATGCAGTGTTACCAGCCACTAGACGGGCAGTGTGCGCATTGTCTATGCAGCTAGGCTATCCACATTGGTAGTTAGTATAGGTTTTCTATTTTTACTTCGTTTTCATTCATTGCACATGTCGTTACTCATAGCATGTGGTTGGAGGCAGAGAACCTGGTTGATCCTCATCTCCAGAATCTTTCTTTCTAGTTACATCATTTGGTCGCAGGGTCCAAGGTTCCCAGTACCACAGACTGAAGTTGCGCATGGCTCCGTTGAAAAGCATGGACAGCATAATATCATGTAGCGAAGGATTATAAACCCTGATTCTAGTTAAGGATCGCAACACAAGATATGATACCCAATTTAGGGCCGGGTTAAAACCATACCTTCCCGTGCCCACACCGCAGCAAAACGTTACGCGCATGCGTATTTGCTATTTCTTGTCGGCGCGCGGCCGCCCCCAGTTTCCCGCGAAAACTGAAATGAAACAACAGGCACATACCCGTGATTTTAAAATTTCTGCTTAAAAGTATCCATTTGAGAATCGGGGGTAGAAGCGGAATATTGAATATTGAATATCGTGGTTGAAAACTGAGGAAAATTGAATATTTGCCTGAATAATATACTGAATACGGAATATTTCAATGAAAATTAAAAAGAATAAGGAATATCCCAAAAAAAATTAGTAGGGAATGGGAATATTTACCTCAGGAAAGCAGAGGAATACGGAATTTTTAGAGTGAAAATATTCCGCTTCTACCCCCGATTGTGAACTATTTTGTCAAAAACTAAGAAAACTACTTAAAAGCTAAGCCTAAGACTTTAACAGGTTGAAGTTTTCTTAATTTGTAATTCATTGTGAGTTTACTAAGTTATAAAATTATTTACTAAAAAAGTTGAAACCCTCGGTAATTTGTATTTGAGAGCAGAGCCTTCGTTCTTTTGGCCAGCGGAGCATACCGTTTTGCCGCGGTGCATCCCGTGCCACATACCTATATAGGAGAGGGACTGGGCCCAGGTATGGTTTTTGAGGTGCTCAACCCCCACACCGTGGAAAAAACGTTGTGCTCCGCTGGCCGAAATTAATAAATTCACAGTGAATTGCAAATTAAGAAAACTTCAACCTGTTAAAATTTATTTAAGCCTTGTATCCATTTGTGACCTCCACTGTAAAATAAACCTGAAGAAGGCTGGTACTGGCCAGCCGAAATATCGTATAAACCTCGACAAGCGTTGTATTTGATCAGCATTGCAGTAGTCTTCGGACACTTTATCATTATAAAGTCTTAGGCTTAGCATTTAAGAAGTTTTCTTGTTTTTTTGCGAAACATTTCACGTAAATACGCGTACGTGCTCAAAATTAGAAACGGGGGTGAATGCCTCTGTTTTCTTTTAGTTTCGGCGGGAAACTGGGGAGACGCGCGCGACCGGCTCATCAAAAGCGCATGCGAGTGACGTTTTGTCGTGGTGTTAAATTGGGTATCATATCTTGTGTTGCGATCTCTAAATATGGTATATATTCTCGTTTCTTTCTGTCACATAATTTGCAGTACCATACATGCATTAAACGCCCCCCTTCTCTCTCTCAATCAGAACTCAGATTTACTATGAAATACAGGGCGGTATATATTTCATGGTTTTTCTATGAATTCGAAATACAAAGTGGTTTTCATGGCAATTCAAGGCCAATCAAAATGCAGGAAATTTCGCGCCCTTTCTTTATCAGCCAATAAGAATTCAAGATTTTGAATACATAATTAGTCTGCAGACGTATCCGCCACTCGAAAATTTTGTTTTCCGGCGAGAAAATTCGCAGTTATCGTCCGGTAAGTTACTTTGTTTTCGTAATAAATCTTCCTGTAAGTTTTCGTTATTTATAGGATAATACAGTTATTTCATGATTTTCTATGGAATACTGGCGAAAATTTCTCGTGAAATATTCGCCCGTATTGCATAGAAAATCATGAAATAACCTGTAAATATTAATTAATTTGAGTATTTGGTTTGCATTTACTTTAAAGACTTGGATGCCGAGGTGATCATGAAAACGAGGCTTTGTGGGAATACTGAATGTCTCTACTGCACATAAAATTCTTAATAGTACCACATTTTTATTAAGGAAATCAACTTAATTGATTACTAATCTTAGCATGAATTGAGTTTTAAAATGTGGTAGCATTCAAATGTCACCTTTTGCACTCCGGGTATCTCATTCAAATACCACTCACCCTAATTCTTAACATCAAGAACGAATAGTTTCCGCATAATTTTATTTTTAATAAAGTTGTAAATAACAATAATAACATTAGAATACATATAATTAAAATGTATGTATCTAAACATCATACGAATAGAAATGACCATCTTCGGTGACAAAACTGATGTCTTTATAGGCACCACTTTCATAACTGACTATTTCCCGTTTCAATAGTTTATCCACATGTACAGAAAACATGAACATTGCCATGTGAAAGAGCATGTCGATATTAGTGATGTTGTGATATTAGTATAGACCTTATCATAACTATGTATTCCTGTTTCAATAGTGTATCCACATGTACAGAAAACATGAACATTACCATGTGAAAGAGCATGTCGACATTAGTGATCTTGAGAAATTTGAGTGCTGTTGCTTAAAAAGCAATGAAGTTACAGCCATTTGAAATTAGAGAGATTTGTATGAGAAAAACAACGGAGGCCTTTCTAGCCTCGCTTGCATGTTTTCCCAGAAATAGAAATACCTGTAACTCTACATACCTGTAACTCTACATTGCTCTAAAACTGAACCAGAGACATAAGGGAGTTGAAACGTGTAACACCCATACTTCGCTCTAGTGCCATACTCTAGATTATTAAGCGAATAAAAAATAGCATATATGGAATAAAATGGCAACCGGCTTCTGTATCTAGACACTAGACTAGACTGTATTTTCCAAATATGGTACTTTTTATTCGCGCACTGAATAATCCGGAGCATGGGGCCGCTGTTACACGTTTCATCTCCCTTATATGCCTGACATGGTAAAGCATTAATTGCCTCTGTACCAAATTATGCAAATTAGGAGGCGGGTATTATGGGTGGTGTGTGGAGCCGCTTAGTAACCTGGCCAAATGACTCCAACATCGTAAAACGTGTTAAAATATTTTAGAATAAACCAACTAGTGGACTATTACAAATCCTGCATTCTGATTGGCTACCCTACTTTGTCTATTTGTGATAGCCCATGGTAGAGAAAAACCGCACGCATTTTCACGAAATAATAATAAAAAAATAACTTCAGTTTGTTTCTTTCTATTATTTTCTACTGCCACTAGTTAGTTTATACTAAAACAATTACACCTCTAGCCCTCATGGGCTACGAGTTAAATAGCCCAATTAGACCCACAGCCCGAATGGGCTACGAGTCAATAGCCCATGAGGCGCAGCCGAGTGAATGGTCTTCAGATGTTTGACCGTTTCTCCGGGCCGTTTCTCTTGCTGCTAGTTAAGTCCTTAGCGTATTTTGTAGCGACAATATTAGAAATAGCAATCAAATGTAACAAGTTGAACAAGTTACATCTGCCTTTTCACGCAAACCGTGCATGTGTGACTTCTCTTCCCTGCTTTCAGAAACCTCTCTATCATGTAAAATACAAAAAATGATCCAGAGAACTCTGTTAGAGGGGAAACTTCTCCTATAATGTTTAAAAAAAATTGAAATCAGGTTATACTTTTCAAAGGCAAAATCCTTTAGAGACATTCAATTAAGCGAGTATATACATGTATATCATCCTAAAATAGTACCAAAACGGACGAATATTAAATTTCAACGTTTCGGTTACGTAGAAATCTGTTAGACCCTGGTGTTTGCGAGACGTTGTGGAGTGAAACTGAAAGGGCCAAACATCAAACTATTTTACTCTTTCGTTTATGAGCTCATTTCTTAATCAGTTTACCTTTTTCTCGTTGGTATTTTCCTCTCCTGTTTTAAATATCCTATGAGTGAAATAGACTATGATAGATGCGTCCAAAACAAGCACTAACAAAAACCACCCGACGCTCGAAAGAAAAGACGATTCAGGTAATCCGCCAGATTTTTTCAAGTCAACCATATCTAGAACTACTGCGTTGATTTGGTGGTTCGTAGCCACGAAAACAAAGATATGAAACCACTGATGACTGTGGCCGACGACGTCGAAGTAATCTGCGATGTACTTCTCAGGAATTTTAGCACTATTTATAAAGGCCGTGAGACAACACCAGAAAAACTGTGAATAATGAAACCACAGAGAGTGCGAGTACTTCGATATACAAATCTTATAGACCAGAAAGGAAGTGGCAAACGTGTAAGGAATAGCGAAAGAAAATACCCTCATCGTGGACTGAATTTTTCTCCACTTTTTATCTCTAGAGGTGCAGCATATGTAACAACAGAACACGGCCATTAATACGTTAATGGGTAAGTATAGACGGCCTAGAAACGAGTCCTGTACATTCTGTGGAATAGTGTAAGTAAAATAGGCCACCGAGGAGCCAATACTATATAAACTTATCCCGGCATAGTCACAAAAGAAGCAGATATGTCTGATATTAACAGTCATACTGCTAAAAGTATGAGCAATGCAGCTTAGGGTTGGGAACGCGCATGCTCCGATTGCAAAAGCAAGCAATGGCCAGTAGTCTGGGTCTGAGATTAAGTTAACATCTAATGCATAGAACTTCCATAGGAAGAACACCAGAGTGAAGTAGTGTGTCCATACATTGAGTGTTTCATTGTTCCACTGGAAGAGGCTAAGAAGGCATTCCAGCATGGTCATGCCGGGGCGACGGTAACCTGAATTGATATAGTCATCGCGGTATTCTAGCGGTACCTACAGGAGATACAGGAGAAGTAGATTGCAGCTGTTAGTGAAATATGGATAAATGCATTGGTACTTATGTGATGAACTCGCTAGCTCAATAGGTCATTAATGTATGATACAGGATACTAGGAACCCGGGGGGGGGGGGGGGAAGGGAGGTACCCCTGTTTGTGACGTATTATGTATGTGCCGCGGGGGTGAGTCAGGGTTTTGAGCTCAGTTTAGGCAGGTAGGGTCAGGGTTTTGACCTGATTTGGGCAGATCAGGGTCAGGATTTGAGTTTAATTTGGGTGCAGTCAGGGTCCGGGTTCGGTATTTTTTAGGCAGTTAGGAACAGGCGAACAATTTATTTCACAGGGCCTATATGTTTTTATTTAAAGAAGGGGCAATCAGGGTTTTTTCCCCAAAAAGGGGGCAATCAGGGTTTTGGAGCTCGAATTGGGTCAAACAAGGTCAGGGTTTGAGCCTCTTGGCCTCACATACATACCCATTTTTCTTGTAAGTACCCCCCCCCCCCCCCCCCCGGGACTACGAAATGGCAAAAGACCGGTCAAGTTTTATCAGACCATAAAATGGAGGTCCAAAGAATGCTAATGTTATGAAGTTTTATATCAACTGATTTTCAGTTTTTAACCCAAAATTTCACATATTTTCAGTCCAAACCAAAAATTGGCTCAAACCCGGCCCCCCTCAGTGTACCACAATACATTGGTACTGGGTTGTAAGCCACTCGGGACGCTTAGCATTCTCGACCCCAGACCCATTCTCGTTCCCAGTTCCTCCTCTTATTTCTTACTGCGCATGCTCGACGAAATCTTTGATTTCGTCATGCGCAGTAAGAAATAAGAGAAGGGCGAACTGGAGTCGAGAATGGACGCTCAAGATCTGGGAAACAAATAGGCAGTGCACAAGACTAAGGTTTCGCTATCTTTAGTAATGTGGATAGAAATCTGGATGCTTTTTCGCAGTATCTTGAATAAATTTTGGGCAAACTCCCGCGAAATCTCATACGTTTTCCTTGTTGGAATAATTTTCTTGTGCTCAGTATGTTAAATTATTTTATAAATGTAATGTTGTTCGAAAGGTTTGTAAGGACGATTTATCAAGGTATCCAAGGAAAGTGTGTAATAGTTAATTTATGCGCGCTACGCCTTCGTGAATAACCAAATTCATCAGTCATGATCACTACATTTCCTATATTACCGGATTCCAACGTCAGCATGCAAGTACGAAATGATCATTTTCACAATTAAGGAGCTTATATATGATTACCTCATTAACTCTTAAAGTAACTTTTTGACCTGTACTGGAAAACCCAAACAGTCCCAGCGTGCTCTGCCGGAAGGAAGCTGTTTCATCTTCCGTTAGCATTCTCTTGGCGGGGCTGACGAACGTGGAGAATATCCCGAGGACTGAAGGCCGCATTGTCTGGTAAATTTGTTATTGTAAGTATTGTTTCCGTGTAGCATCTGTGAAGATCAACAGTTTAAAAGCTCAGTATCAAACTTACATATGATGTATCACGGCTGCGTGTTCTGTAGGATTAAGGGGTCTAACGCAAAATTTTATTCGATCCGATTGCGAGATTTAATAATAATCATAGTTTATTTATATAGCGCTCTTTCCTTCAGAGACCAAAAGCGCGTTACAATAATATCAAAAAAATATTAATAAAGTGTCCTAATTCTAAAAAGAATTACCTAATATAAAAAACAAACAATAGAATTAAACCAAAATAGTGATAATGATAAAATGCTTATGGCTAAATTGCTTTTTTTTAAGCTACAATATTAAAATAGTCTTTAACTTGTGTTAAGATATTAATTAATATAACTTATAAATAATTGTTTTATTTGTTATAGCAGGCTGAGTGGTGGGGGCCTGCTTTTACTCCTCACACACTCCCCACTACATTAACTGTTTTGGACACACTACACTCGACTCACGGTTGATTTTTATGATTTTTATTAACTTATGTTAAGCTTCTAATTGAAATACACTATATGATGGCTGTAGTTGCTCAATAATAAGCTTTCTTATATAAAAATGTTTTTTAAACCCTTCTTGAAGGCTGTTCTTTATATCTAATGGTAAGGAATTCCACAGTTGTGGAGCACAGACTGAAAAAGCGCGGTCAATGAATGAACATTGATAAGCTTAGAATACCGTTCAAAGTATCACGCTTTCCTATAAAACAGGTCACTGAGAGATAACACTAGATAACGATCAGCTCTTACTAGTATGTTATGCAAATGTCGCTAACCGTCCCCCGGTTAGCTCAGTGCGTGGCTAAGCGCCGGTCTGTTGAGCGGGAGATCGCGGGTTCAAATCCCAGGCGGACCAACACTCAGGGTCTTAAAATAACTGAGTAGAATAGTCCAGTTCGTATTCGAAAATTACCGCTGAATGTAATGACTACAGACGCATGTACGCAGGGTTAGCCTCATTCTGAAGTTAAACATTCATAAATACCAGCGAGAAGGTGCAAAACCCGAAACTACAACAATAGACCCTTTGCACGTGACGTCATAGCCGCCATGTTGGTGTACAGTTAACAATAGATTATTCGTTAGCTTCTTTTGTTCTGTACACCAACATGGCCTCCATGCCCTTTGTCATTTGAATCTCTGGGGATTGAGTGCAAACCATCTATACGCAGAGTTGTGAATAGCCCACCTTCTCGCTGGTATTATGAATATTAATGTCAGTTTAACTTCAGAATGAGGCTAACCCTGCGTACATGCGTCTGTAGTCATTGCATTCAGCGGTAATTTTCGAATATGAAACTGGACTATTAAGGTGCTGCCTTTAAAATAAAATAAATAAATATTTTATTTGTTAGAGACCCTATGCATAAGTCCTGGTAACTAGCATGTCAACGAGGCCGGTAGGTCCTCTGGAATGTTGAAATTGAAGCGCCCGGGGAGTTTGTGAAATGCACTGAACGACTGTTCAGTGAAACAATGCCGTTAATTTGCTATGCGCCTGGCTGGTTGTACTATAAAGAAAAATAAAGGATAAATGAGGACAGATTAGCAACATTTTTCAACTAAACAATCATGTTCAACACGTTTCACACCTCCTGCTAGCATTTCAACATTCCAGAGGACCTACCGGCCTCTTTTTCGTGTTGTGACCGCGCGAGTTATGCATTGTGTGTATAGCAGGCTGAGTATTACAGATTAAAACTGATGGGGGCCTGCTTTTACTCCTCACACACTCCCCATTACATTAACTGTTTTGGACATACTACACTCAACTCACGGTTGATTTTTAAGGAGGGAGGAAAACCGGAGAACCAGCCTTTGTGAAACAATCTCGTTCACGAACTGCAAATGGTTAGACCTTCACGTCTTAAGGACGTTAAATTTTAGGTCCTACGTCGGCCTCACTGAGTTTATCAGTCTCACCAAACTGTCACAAGTTACCGACGTTAGATAAGATCGATTTACCTTTATATTTTTATTGTTCAACACAAAATATTTTGATAGTACTCACTGGGCACTATTATACAAAATAGAGTGTGTCCGTCGAGGAACCATTGGCTGATAGTTGCCGGCGGAAATTTGATGTTCAAGCCCGAGAGCACAGTTCGAGGGCTTTTATGCTAATTTTAAAAACATCAAATCTCCAAGGGAAACTATCAGCTGCTGTAGTTCACCACAACATTTTCAAGTGATCTCATTGGTCCGCCACTTGCCATTATCAGGCGTTACAGTTCACCACAAAATATTGGTGCGCGCTCATTGGTCAAAAGCGATCATGCGACGTGGTAGTTGTCGTCCGCGGATGCAAACTATCAGGCGATAGTGCCCGCTGAGAGCGGAAGACACTTTTGTGATGAACAATAACGACAAATAGAGTGTGTTTGTCTCGGAACTATCGGCCGATAGTTTCCCTTGGAAATTTGATGTTCTTAAAACTAGCATATTTGCATTCCCGGGCTTATATTTGTTTTAGGAACATCAAATTTCCGCAGGAAACTATCAGCCGCTAATCCTGCCCTCGACACGACAGACACACTATTGTTTTTTTAGAAACCTCAGGCTGGCGGTCTGTTCAACTAATCGAAAACTGAACTTTAAATTTCTTAAATCAGAACTGAAAGTTTATGCTATTCACTGTACCATCTAGTAAACACAGAAAGCAGAACAAAATTCAGAGATGTTACGTTCAATAAACTCTCAACCATGCTTTATAATGAGTTGGCTGTTGAAACGCCTGCTTTAATTTGGCCGCTACTCTGACCAGGTGACGGAGGCACGGGCAGCGAGCGGGTAACAAAAACAAAACACTGAATTTTAACGAACCTGAAACAACCGAGCGCCGATCACCCAGCTAAACCACAGATCGAATTGGAACTCAACTCACGTATTACCGGGGCTGGAATCCTAAGCGCTTTCCACTTAATTGCGCCGGCCACCCCGGCTCCCCAGTACTTGAAGTAATTCGCGAAATAAACATGTCAAGCACTGAATTAATATTTAAAGACACAATTATGGCTGGGATTTCCCTTTGTCCTCGAGTCAAACCAACTCGCTGATAATTTACGATCTATTGCGAGGCCAAAAAAAATGTTTTTGCCCTACGAAAATATTGTTAATTTTCTAACTATGAATTTTCAATATTGGTAATCGCGTTTGCATTTCAGACAAGAATTATTTGTAAACCAAGCGTCAATCAAATTGAAATAGAAACCCAAAGAAGCCATTATTTGCTGAGATAAATTTGATCATGAAAGACTGACAAAAATTTGGAGGCCTCCAAAGCGTCATTGGTATTTGGTAGCGCTCGACAATATTTTGTTTTACAATAAAGTCGTTCGCACTTAAAATGTTTGGCGTTGAAATATTGTTTTCAAAAAAAACAAAAATTCACCTAGTGCAAACAGGCCCTCGCATCGCCTGTATTCTGTGTATATACAGTGACACCTGATTCAGTCCGTTTATATAAAGTTAAGCGAATCTCATTTTAATACCACTAGTTAAGCAAACAAAAACATACTTTCCGTAAAACCATGAATATAGAAAACTGCGGTTAAAATTAATCCTTGGACTTTTCTGTGAAGATCACAAATTCACAACAATTCAATCGATCTAACTACTGGAAGGCAACAATGAAAACGAAGGAAAACAGATCGTCCCGTTTGTGTCTTAAAAAGATTGAATGCGTATACATTTCAAAGTAAAATTTAACTGATACTGTTGGATAAAGTAGATGTTCTATTCGTACAGGTACTGGGACAACAATATAATGTTTCAATAGGCGTTCAGACAAGTCGTATACACACAGGTTTTCTGTGCATGTTATCCTATCAGACTCACCTATATTCGGTTCTGGTTGAAGACGTTTCAATGGTTTTGATTTCTAAGCGCTCTGTAACAGGAATCGACAGATCGAGCTCAGTGAGCAGGATTACTTGCTTGACAAATTATATTGGATTTGACAGCATTCATAATTAATTATCTGTGGAAGATGACTGCATGGTAGGGGCACAAATAGGCAGGGGCAATTACTGATGTGAAAAGAATGGAACACCTGTAAGATAAAGCCCCTACTCTTTGTAATAAGGTGTGTGTCACTACAACAATAATAATGATAACAATAATGACAGTAATAAGGATAAGTGTAATTATAACAACAACAATAATATTAAATATGTCTAATAATTTAATAATTTCCAATGTTGTTGACCACCGCTGATCGGGGTTCCAGTGGACCGCGGGCCTCTATCCTGCCAAACACGAATGTTTTGACGGTATGCAGAGATTAATTGCAAAGCTTTTAAGTAAGAAATCACAGCTTTAAGATCTATATCTCCAGCCTGCTCATATAGCCTGGTGATCTGACTATTCTTGAATGAAAGAATTCGGATTTCGTTGTTGATCGGCTGTGATTTGTAAAGTCACTGTCCAGTAACACAGTCACAAGATCAAGATGGCTTCAATGTTTGGGTGCCTTGTATCTGGTAGACTGGTAAGTAGTAGTTGTACTTTTTAAACGTTCAAGCTTCTCCTAATAGTAACAATTAGATCATTCAGTCTTAAAAATATGTGTGTGTGTGTGTATAATCTATAATTAACGTTTAAATACTACATAATTTGAAGTAACTTTATACATGAACCAGCCGCGTGACCATGCCGAATCCGTCTGCCAGTATATCGCTTCAGTTCATAATAGTATTTATTTTGCTAATAATTATAGATCGCTTCAGTTCATAATAGTATTTATTTTGCTAATAATTATAGATAAGGTACAATATCTCTTTTAAAGGTAAACAAAATCGGAGTTCGTGTACAGTGATTAGTTTTGAAGTTCGATCATCACTGCCTAATAACTTATGTTTGTACAAATGTAATGCACACCCCAGGGGTGGGGACTTTATTACCCATCTGGAGAATTTTGACATTAGTATGCCTGCCCCAGGGTGGGGTTATTTGTAGATTAAGTAAGGAAGATGGGGATTTTTAATACCTTTGACCAAAGGCATTGTCCCAAGAGTATGGATTTTGTCCCAAAAATGTCAAATGTTTGGATGTCAAATCCCGACCCCTTGCCTGCTCGATAGCTCCCTTGGGATTAACATTGATAGCTTAACTGCAAACAATATTGTGTTATCATTAACACCATCCTAGTCATATCATGTGACCTGTGCTATTTTCACTCAAACTTATTTTACAGAATGTTTACATCCATTGCAGTTGGAAAATGGCAATTACCCAGGTTGAGAATCTTGCCAAGATCTTGCCTAATCATGCATGATCATGCAAGATCTTGCCAAGATCTTGCCTTCAGGAAAAATAAGATAAGATCTAAGGGACGGACCATTAGAAAAGTGATGGGGGGGGGGGGGGGTGGGGAGTTTCGAAGATGAATTTTTTTTTTTTTTTGGCCACTTTAAGTGGAATAAATTTATTTTTTCATTTGATCGCTGGGAATATATTTTTTTAAGGTGATTTTTTTTGCAGCATATCAATTTTGTTTGTGATGAAAAAACAATAATGTAACAATAATAATACGTGTTTTAATATTGGACCTCTTGCAGTTGAGAACTGAATTACAGGAACAGTCAATATAAAAAACATATAACATATATAACAAACTGTATCAAAAAGAATAGCATTTGAAATGTTAAAATACCAAGTATCATAGTAGTTGATAGATAGGATCTCGTCATTGAAGCCTGTTTAATATTCAAGGTTGGTTTAAAGATCTGTATTTTGTTTGGTATTAAAATGTATTGATTGCATGCCTCAAATAGGCAATATGGCTAATGCAGGTCAATTTGAGCAAAGATATTAAGCATATATTTAATATTTGCATATTACTCTGATAATTATGGAGGATGATGATGATGATGATGATGAATGCTGCTGTACTGTGATAATATAAAAAAATATGACACACCAACAGGAGCCCATTACCAGGAGCGTTCCTCTGTTATGGGTTGGGTCCCCAGCACAGCAGTAGATGAGGCTATTTTTAGATTCGAAATTCCCGCGGAAAGAGGTTCCCGCCATGTTGGTGCCCTTAAACAATAGATTCCTCGTTAGCTTCTTTTGTTGGGGCACCAACATTTGAATCTCTGGGGATTGAGTGAAAACCAGCAATTCGAATTCCCGCGTTGAAAGTGAGAATAATGATAATGAGAAGTGACGTTAGCTATCTGATTGGCTAAGAATAGCCTACCTTTGTTCTTTTTCGCGCGAAATGCAATGCTAAAAATAGCCTCATCTACCTCTGTGCTGGGGTACAGACACAGTGGAGAAGATGGACGCTCCTGGTAATGGGCTCCTGACACCAATCTTCAGCTGGCAATATATATATTTTTTGTTAGGTAACAGGAAGAATATTTTTTTTTAACACATTTTTTCTGGAAATAAATTTTTTTTTTGCTTTTGCCCCACCCCCCCCCCCCCCCCCCCCCCCCCCATCACTTTTCTAATGGTCCGTCCCTAATGGTAAGATCTTGGCAAGATCTTGCAAGATCTTGTAAGATTCTCAACCTGGGTTTGCAAGATCTTGCAAGATCTTGTAACATTCTCAACCTGGGTACATTTTGATTGAAAATTATTTCGATTGGGTATGTTGTGGTTCAATTTGATCTTTGGTTCAAACATTTTGAACCGGTACCATTTTTTTGAACCAGTACCATTTTTTTGAACCAGTACCATTTTTTTGAACCAGTACCAATTTTTTGAAACAGTTCAAATTTTATTTACAAGTGTGAACTTGTAGTTTGGGGTAAGGTTTATGATAGGCTTTCCATGTAAGAAAATAGCATAGTAAGTTCTACAGAAGTACTTTGGAATAAAAATACCTTTATACCTTGTTTGTGTTCATCTTTTATTTTATAGCTGGAATGTAGTACTGGTAACACAGTTACTTTGCACAGTGATGTATTTTAATATTAATATAAACAGCAAATTATACAACTAACACCCTAAATTGACGGTTAGGGTGTTTTTAAATGTAGGGTAAGGGTATAATACTCGCATTCTCTTCTACTTCTAGTCAGTGTTTTATTCCATTTGATAAGCTGAGTCTAACAAGTACGAGGGGTTACTTCAAGATCATTTACACTCATTTAATACTTTAAGATATTCTTTATTAGCTCTTTCGTAGAAGTCTTCTTCCAGATACAATGGTAGTCAGATGATTCGCTTTTCTTTTGCTTTCTTTTAGCTCAGCCGCAGCTGTGATTACTCTGTAAAAGTCGGCTCGGTTGACACAGTTTGTTTCTTTCAGCAAACGATTTCCCACGGGCGTAGAGGGAGGTTGAGTTTGCGAGTTTTTCTTGAGAACCCTAGCTCTAGGTGGGTAAGATCTTGTTTACTGACCGGTTAGGTTTTTTTTTATGGTTCAGGGTAGGGTTTTTGATTAGTTTAAAATTCCCAGCATAATTTTCCGTGTAATTATGTCTGTGACACCGCAAACCTCCCTCTACGCCCGGGGGAAATCGTCTCCCGTTTGTTTCGAAGTATGAGTGGAGCCGTAAAGTACATCTGATCATCTATAAACAATGTATTTTTCTGGATGTAGCTTTCTTACTTCCCCTGAGTTGCTGCAGTTTTCATAAAAGAATGCAGTCAACACAAACTTTGTCTGTATAAGGGGTCGTATTATACAGTTTTGTCCGTGTGTAATTTTATTTCCAAGTCCGCTTTTGTTAGCAGTGCGCATGTGCGAATAAAGTTAAGAGACTGGAAACAAATTAGCATAAGGAGAGGGACTGGGTTTGACGATTAGTCACCTATAGAATAAACGATGGTGTAAAAATCAACAAGCGCTTCTGTGGCGCAGTGCGTTAATCGACTGGATCATCATCTACCAGGCATTCCTCGTGATCCTGTATCGAGTTAAGCCCGACCGGACGAGGTTAGTAAGTGGATGGGTGACCGTCAAGGTAACGTGTGTCAGGGGGACAAGGGAAAAAGGGGATGGGACTGGGGAAGGGAGGGTAGAAAGTAGAGGGGAAGGGGAGTTATTTTTTATGAATCCCCCAAAAATAAAAAATCCCTTTTTAGAATCTTGAAAAAATGAACCAGTTCAAAAAATTGTACTGGTTCAAAAAAATGGTACTGGTTGAATTTGAACCACAACAGGTACATGCTGAATGATCTTATATTTTTAGATAGGATTTTTTTACATATTACACATAAGTCAACCTATAATCGGCCAGAATACTTTGATCGCTTCCACTCCTATAGTGAAGAGAGCTGTTGCAAATGTTTTTCTTCCTTCATGAACTTTTGTTGCTGTGACTAAGTTTGCATATAACCTGATTCCTTTCAAATTTCACTATTCTCCCTGAAAATCTACTGAAGGATGTTGTTGACAAATGTATTAGTGGCCAGCAATACATATTATCAGATACTCTGTTTGTTTCCTTAAAATGTAACCATTTCGGGCAAGGATGGCAGCAATATTTACTAGCATTTGTATGGGATTTTTTAGTCTTGCATTTTCAAAGCTATAATATTATCAAAATAAAGTTGACAAAACTTACAGGGTGTGTGTGTTCATTGGTTGTGAGTTGCAGTTTCAGCATTTTAGGCAATTTTTTACCTTGCAGCTCTGTACACTGTAAGTTTTGTTGACTTTTATTCAATATTAGCTTTGAAAATGCAAGACTAAAAAATCTCATACGAATGCTAGTAAATATTGCCATTTCAAGAGCTTGGGTTACCTGTGGTTGGTGTTGCCTTGTTTGAAGGTAATATGGTAATCTAGGTAAATGCAAACGATGATAACAATTACACATATTTTTATTTGTCAAGTACATGTAATTTGCACATCTATATTTGTATCCATAAACACTATGAAATACAGTGCATTTTTGTCTGATTTTCATACTAAATATGTCTTAATAAGTATTACTAGTCTAGTTATCCCATGTCCGCTAGTTCCATATTGTATGTTAATGACTTAGCTGTTTAGATAGCCACTGATTTGTTAGCCATGCTATTCTGTGTCATCCTCTAAACTAAAGACTCATTGTTATTATTATAATTCTAAATACAGTATGTCATACTCAGAGAAACCTTGCCCTTGGCAATATTTTTTTGCAGAGAAGCTTTGCCATATTTTTTCTTTTGTGAATATAAATGTAGATATACATACAAACTCCTTGACATCACACATGTGAGCAGCATGTATATATTTAATTAACCAGGTAGTCACATTGTCACATGATTTTGGCAATTTATGCCTGACATATCTTGAGTGTCGTTTAAATAAATTAGTGGTGTTTGAGCAGTTCAAGTTTAACACTACATCTGCCTCTTCTACTAGATTTAAGAGTGATGACTTCATTTACTTATGAGTCCACTCATTAACTGAGGCCTAGTATGAATTTATTGAATTTTATGTAAGTATATGTCATATACATTGTAACCAATTAATACAAATCAAACTTCTGTTCATTGAAATAAACTTTAATGTACGTTTTCCTGAATTGGACTGAGCCGAAATGAGAAAAAATGTCCAACAAGGGAAATTCATTCCCAGATCCCTGACCGGGTGCCCTCTTGTTTCTTGGGGTAATTTTTAAAATATTAGCTGTAGATGTTGTAAAGTTGTTGACAACTCTTAAAAACAACCATACAAGTTCACCAGAGCTGCAGATTTTAGTTCCCATTTCTCTCAACTGCCAAAAGGCCAGTCTGCTAATAGCTATGGATTACAGACTTGATTGTGAACATACATGTAACAGAGCTTGTGAAAGATAATCATACCAACAAAAGGTAGAATCTAGCTCAAAAACAAGAAAATTATTATAAAACAGGCCATAACACAAGTACATGTAGGTAAAGTTTATTATTTCAGAGAAAACAAATGTATTAAAGGGGCTATGTCATGGTACTGCGCATGTATCGAGTAATCGCTCGGTTGGTGGCTGTTAATTGGATACAAACAGTTAAACTTCCCTCCCTCAATGCTTGATTGAAAGGATTTTCAATATTTTCCCTGGAGACTGTTTATATACACTGTTTGTTAGTCATTTTTGCATATTTGCTTTCATATTAAGCATCCCACATGGCCGAGAGGTTCGTTAGTTCATATGAAAATCGGTGGAAATAGCTCTTTCCAGCCCGGAAAAACGAATGTAAAATCTTACCATGACACAGCCCCTTTAATATTTTAGGTTCGAATATGGGGTCACTTCATTACCAGGCTATTGGATTGCAACATGTATATGTAGTTTGTTATCTCCTTTCAAATAAGCAGATTTAAATTATCAACCAATTATATATAAGTACTGATATGATTGTACATGATTGTAAGCCAAGTAAATATTACTATATAATTTTTATATTCAGTAAATTATTGATCCAGAAACACATCTCCTTTATTCCCAATATTTATACAACTAAACTCAGGTTAGAACCAAAGGAGTGGTTATACTGTTGTTCCAATAGGTTAACTTTATTCTTGAAGGATATTTCAAATTGTTTTATTTAGAGTTGTTCAGGGTCTATTTCTACCACCTTTAACCCATTGACTCCTATGGCGCCCGAAACTGCCCCAACAAAAACAGGGAACTCCAAAAATATATTGCATCAACTCTAGAGGCACTGGAATTCTGATAATGTAGCATACATTATTTCAAAGGATGGGTGGCCAAAGAAACGAAGCTATAACGTACATTGGTTGATGGATTGCAAACTTGGGAGAAAAATGTGCTTGTTTTGTTTCTTCATTTTTCATGAATTTTCAGCTGTAAATCAGTTCAAAAATCCTTCTCCTTCGCACTTAAACTTAAAAGCACACAAAATTTGCACTCATGCATTGCAGTACCTTCTTTAATTATCTCTCCAATCACCAGATTTCTTTGCTATTGCATTTCTCTCAACCACATTTTCCTGCACCCACCAATTGCATGCTGGATAATGAAAAACAATTGACAGCAGTTCCCCCCTCTGGGACACCTAGTAGGGTTTTAAGTCTTTTAATACCCACAAACAAGAGCAGTGATTTTGACACAATTAAGCTGAAGGCCTTAAAGCAACAAAAAACACATTCTACATGTAGTAGGTTTAGCAGGGTAAAAAGATCACCATGCAACTGCAGAGATTGAAGCATTTCAATGAAGAATTTCTTTATGATGTATCTCAAAGTGGAAACCCAGTGTTAGAGCGGTTTTCAGTTTAGTGTAGTAAAACCAAACGCAAATTACCCACAGCCAGCCAATCATAGGAGCGAGTAATCACAAGTAACTCAAAAATGGCTTGATCCCTGTGAGCCAATGACAAACCAAATCAAAATCAAAACCAATTTGCATTTGGTTTTACTTTGGATTCTGATTGGTTGCTTTACTTTCTCAGCCAATAGGAGAGCTAGCTTAGTAAACGCAAAACCAAAACACTTCCGACACTCAATTGAAATCCGCTCTATCCCCTCGCAAAGCTTACTAAAAGCAACCCAAGTAGTTTTCAGCAATCTTGGGACTTTAAATATGATGTCCTCTAGTCCAGACGTTGGGAGGCCAGCATCTGGACAGGTTGTCCTCTGGCTCTCTTACAGTGGCTTATTTGTCAAAAAGTAGAGCAGTTTTCATTCAAAACCCTACAGAAGAAGTGACACCTACCTTCAACATCCCCACATAATTCTCCTGAATGGCATTATGGGGAATTTAGCTTGAGCCCTTGGCTTGAAAGGTCAGCAGTACATAACTCACCAGGGCTAGCCAAATTTGACCCGAGGGGGGAGGGTTGTGTTAGCACTCAGGTCCCAGTTCCTGAAAGCCCGATTAGCGCAAATCCAGAGTTACCATGACAACTAATATGTTTTGTTGAGAGTTAATCCAGGATTAGCGCTAATCGGGCTTTCAGGAACTGGGCCCTGGATTTCACTGAAATATGGCAAATTGGCCCAGTAGATTAAAACTAGAACCAAAAATCAACATAAAAACTGTGATTCTGTTTCTATATTTCTTTATCAGTTTTGTACAGTAAGTTAAATGTGCAGTACCTTCTCATCTTAACTATTGTGTTATTAGGTTCAAACTGATGCACAGCAAGTTGGCCCTACACAGGTTGTGTTCAACCTTACTGATGCAGAGACCATCCATCATGTGGTAGTGTTTCTAACAGGGTCTGTACCCTTCCCAGACGGGATGGGTGGGGCAGCCTACTTTTGTTACCCAAGTCCAGAAGGGCCTGCATGGCAGCTGCTGGGGTTTATATCTAATGCAAAGCCAAGTGCAATATTCAAAATAGCAAAGGTGAGTTAATCTCATAAGGGGTAACAGAAAAACGGGGAATTCCACGTTAAATTTCACGCGAAAAACCGATATCGCACGAATCGCGAAGCGATGAATAATAATAATAATAATCTTTATTTATATAGCGCTGTTTCCACAGAGAATAAGTGCCCAATAGCGCTTAACAAATACATAAGGCTGCGCGTAACAATAAAATCGCGCTCACAACAATATTGAATAAATAACTATATCAACAATAAAAATTAACCTGCAATTACAGCTAACTAATTAAAAACATTATAGAAATGAGAAACTAAAAACTAAGCTAGCCTAACTATAGGTGAAATGATAAAAACAATCTGCGTTTTACATGGAATAAAGTTAACGAAGATATGTATAAAATTAATAAAATGCTTTCTTGAACAAATTGGTATCGAGTTGCTTCTTGAAGCTCATAAGTGAGTCACAGACCCTTATATCCTGTGGCAGGGAATTCCACAGAGCAGGCGCAGCACAAGAAAATGCTCTATAGCCATAGGCATAGGAGCGCAAGTTGTATTGTGGGACTACAAGCCGGTTACTGGAAGACGATCTAAGATTACGCTTAAAACGATATCGGTTTTTCAAGTGAAATTTAACGTGGAATTCCAGGGTCGGGAAATTAATTTTCTTCGAATCCCATAGCATTAATGTGATTTACGAAAATAAATAAAGAATATAGTCAGGTTGGAAGTTGCTGAAATTCCTGCCACGCGCCAGGAACCAATTGCGCGGTAAACTAACGAGCGAATAGGAATCAAGCTAACATTAGACTGAAACTCACACGAGGTTCAAAACTGCATTTGTATGCATGAAAACACCTGTATTTTATTAGGTACACTTAATTTCGATCTAATCTTTACCAAGAAAGCGAAAGTGCATTAACTGTAGACAAAATTGTGAATGATTTAGAAAACCGGCGGCCTGTTGAAACCAATTGACGATAAGTGAAAATCTTAAACCTGACAAACCGAAGAGCTGCTGCACAAGTATACGCACAAACTTGTCAGTATTAAGTGTTCCTTACTTTATAAGCAAATTACCGCTTAATGCTCAATTTCTGTCTCACAATAAATAAGCCTGTTTGTTACTTATGTTCAGTTCACTCGGTTCATTTGTCTCTGTTCGCGATAATTAAAGTAAACAAAATATTTACGCGTGGCCGGCTTCCTGTACATCGGCGAATACAGCTTTCAAACCGTTGAATACAGCTTTCAAGCCATTGAATCCCACAAAATATTAAACGCTTCGTTAGCCAATCAGCGCGCGAGTTTGAGTCGTGCTATGGGATTCTATTTGAAAACACGAAGGCCGGTGTTCCAGGCTCGTAAAGTCGTATACTTCGCCGCTAATTTTGGGAATTTCCGATGAAGAAGTTGGAGTAACAGGTGGTCGAAGTCAGCTGGAGGTAAGGACTAAGGTTACAGATATTACGTTTTCCTTGTTTATCGACTCCAGGAACCGACAGAAGGTTTTTATGTCACTAGCTATTTTCTTCACGGAACTTTTCTGTTTATTTACGAACCTCTCGATTCCTTGCTGGCTGTTCGGAGCCTCCACCGGCCTTTGCCGTTGACCATGTTGTTTTTGTTGCTTTCTATTTCAGTAGGTTATAAATTTCACTTTCGAAATATTCTTCCTTGCTCATTTTGCACTTTCTCTCCGTTTTTCTCTAAAATTATATACGACAGTTCAGCTGTTTTTAGGGCTATCGAAGTTTGCCGGGCATTAACATATCTCATAATGCCCGTGGGCATTATGGGGAAATCTCGACCGCTAAACAGCCAATCAGAACACGCGCTTTTATCGGAAGTAGCTCTTGCCATATAATAAATAGGTATACGGCAAAGAACACAATTCATTAGTGGCACCACAAGCACAGACAGGTGAGGTAACAAAGTTTTTTTGAAAAAAGATCTGATTCAATGCAATGTTATCCAGCCTTAGTCTTGTATGTAAAATAGCTGGAAAACGATTCCCGATATAATATATGGGGTTGCGTGTTGGGTATTTGTGCCATTTCGTAACTTTTCTCTTAAAACTAGCAAGGGTGGGAGAACAGCGAACTTCCTCTGCAAGCCTATTCCAAAGTTTAATTAATAGACGAACAAATAAACGACTTTCTATAACGTTCAGAACGGGTATATACAAGACTAAGATCGTTATTAGTGCGAAGGTTATGACTTGTTCTGGCTCTGTTTGTATCAGGACGTAGTTCCAACAAATAAAGAGGAACTAAATTATTCAACATTTTATACATCATTACCAATTTATGATCGCTACCTCGATTACTTAGTGTAACCCAAGCAGTGTCGCGAAGCAGGCTTTCTCTATGCGTACCCTTCATAGCACCAGTCACGATCCTAGCCGCTTCGAATTGAAGACCTTCGAGGAGATCACAATCAGTGGCTAAACAACCATCCCAAATGACATCTGCATATTCTAAAGATGAGCGTACCAAAAATTTATATAGAATTACAAGTGTACGTCTTTCCAATTTTTGATGAATTTTTCAAATATGGGGACGCCAAGAAAAATTACATGTTAGAATTACTCCCAGATGATCATGCGAGATATTGTCCTCGATTGCATTGTTTGAGAAATAAAGAACAATATAGAAGGGCTTGTTTTTCTTACTCGAGAATATCATGCTTTTTGTTTTCTTAGCGTTCATCGTTACTTGCCATTTATTGGCCCATGCTGATATAGTACGTAGGTTACTATTAATCTTATTAGCAGTGTCGGCAGGTGAAGATACAATACTACATCGATCAATAAAGAATTGTCAGCAAATAGAAAACAATCAGAATAAATATTATCTGCAATATCATTGATATATATATATATATATACATATACGCAGAAACGTTGTCCAGCAGATATCTTTTATACCAAAACCTAATGAGATGCGTAAACATCTAATGAGATTTATGAGACAACCGACTTCAATTGCGCTTTTCTTATCAATCAATGAGTGTGACTGCAATTAACCCGTGCAAAATAAACTCTTGTCAACAGTAAACAAAAGGGGGGAAAATGGAATTAATGTATAATTGTACGTAATAATAGAGTGATTCATTGTTTCACGCCGGAAGTCTAGTAATTGTTTTACGGGTTTATTGCAAGGTTTCTTCCACCGTATAGTCCAGACTTCAACCCTATTGAAGAGTATTTTCACCAGGTGAAATGTTTCATTCGTCAAAACGACTTGGCGTTTCAAGCAACAAATAATCCTTCTGCTTTTTTCACTATGCGATGGTACAGGCCTCGAAAGAGCAATGTGCAAAATATTTTAGGCATGGAAATTATATTTAGTCCTCAGTGTTATTAGCCTGATTTTCAGACGGTACGAGGTCGTCCGCTCACTTCCTCCTCCTCCTTCAGTTGTTGTTCTTCGACATGAATGATCTATGTATTTTCAACTGAGAAAATATTAAATTGAAAAACTCACATTATTATAACACTAGCCTAAACTCAGCTGGTATTTTCTGCCGAGTATTTACGTTCTTATAGGTGAATCCCAAACACCGCAGAGCGCGACACAATGTCGCTACGTGGTAGGTATTGCCAGTGGTAGACCGTATTTCCTTTGCAATATCGGACAGCTGAATTTGCGGAGTTTGTAGGATTAATTCTATAAGGATGTATTCTTCATGGGGCAATAATGTTGACCCATGTTTTCTGCCCCCTTTCTCTGGGGTCACATTTCCAGTGGCGAAAAATAACTCTACGTAGCGACGAACGCTTTTCGGACAGATGAAAAGAGTACAAGCAATTTCCTCATCTGATTCATGTACCGTAAAAAATCTTGTTCCATACCGTATTCCAACGAAGATCCTCGGAGTAGGCTTTTGACATGTTCAATCAGATCAGTCACACTCACCTTGCGATGTCGAGTTAGATTGCAATAAACCAGTAAAACAATTACTAGACTATTCCGGCGTGAAAAAATGAATCACTCTATTATTACGTACAATTATACACTAATTCCATTTTTTTTCTTTTGTTTACTGTTGACAAGAGTTTATTTTGCACGAAATACGAGATTCGAACTCATCAGCCAATTTTAAAGCGCATTTTACTTTTTAAGTTTTTAGATTTCTTATTGTATATACATTTCTATCAATTTTTACTTATCATTGTTATTAATTAGTTGTAACTGTCTTACTTAAACTTTATTTTACTTTATTAGTTATGTTACGCAGGGCCCCATTGAAAAACTCCTCGGAGATATGGGCACCCTGTCTGAACATAGTTATTATTACATATTACATAGTTATTATTACATATTACCTTAACCATATAACCCTAACCATATAACCCTAACCATATAAACTACAGCCTGACTACAGCACGGTTACCGTACGGCATGCCGTGACATTGAAATGGTTTCCCTATTGTTTTTGTCCTGCTGATCCAATCAGTTCATGCGATTTCCTCTACTTATCAATTCACTTGTTCCTAAGACCCTGTCACTCACTAGGTTACTTTAAGGCCGAGGAAAACGAGGAAATATTATTGCGGAAACATTTGTGAATGTTAGTGTTGCTTCGGTGAACAAACAGGAACGATTTGTTGCGGAAGCAAAATATCAATTTGTCCGCCCTGTTTTTTTCCCTTCCAGATTAAACCTGAAGACACTATACAAAACCCGTTTGGTATGCAATCCAGTGTAATTCAAGACCATACTATCGCCCAAATAGGTATCTCCCTTGAACCGCTTCATCAACTCGCCCAGCAAACTCCCGTTGCCAGTGCTGAACCGTCCAGGCTGAACTCATTTGTGGAATACACCCAGAAAATGCTGGAAAACTTCGTTAATTATGCGACGTCGTTTGCCATAACGCAAGGACAAATGATGCCAAATCCCTCTGAGAGTTTTATTCCCATGAGTGTGGTAGAAAAGTGGTATAGCAACTTTCAAAGAAGATTAACTAGTGATCCGGACTTTTGGAAGCGTTAATATGCCCACTGTGCTTCGCCCGTACTTCAAGATTACTCAGTGGGGTTTAAACTCAGTTGATGTAGTCCGGTATACAACTTATAGGTTGCAATAATTAGTGTACTGTAGGTTGCCATAGCAACGAAACTATTGCTGTCCCGTCGGTATAGTGTCGGTTGAAAGTGTAGCACATCATTTGTTAGTAAGTTTAATGATGTGCTAAAATAGTTTGATAGGAACATTGCGTATGTTATTATGGGGATCAAGCGTTTGCCTTCTTAGTATTCAACGGTTGAAAACGTAAAAGAATCCGTAGGATTCGGTACACGATAGATCTGATTTCTACAAGAGTCCATAACCATATTCATTTATTAGCTACATTAGGCTGTCCCAAGACGGCCGCTTGAGTAAACATCTGAAATGTAATAGCCTTCGTAGCGGCGCAAGGGGAGGAGGAAAGGAAAAGAGACAGATGGCAGGAGGGGAGCCCCTCTCCCTCTCTGCCTTTTTCGGAAGAAATTACTCTATTTTTGTTCAGTTATTTAAAAATAAACTGCTTCTTTACACAACTGGTTCTATAGACGGATCACAACTTTTGAAATCAATAACGAGAACTAAACACATTGCAAAACGAAAATAAAGCATTCCAACCGCATATCCACGCGATTATCTTCATTCAAAAGACTTCGACTTCAGAACTAGGCCACCAAATTTTCCTTTTACCAGATGAAGCTCGAGCAAGTTCAAATGCTATTGTCTTGTACTCGACACTGATTGGCCCAAATAACCGTAAGTTTGACTGCTTTGTTTTCGTTCTGCAATGTGTTTGGTGAGGTCTGTAATTTAACCGCCTTGTAGTTGGTGGTAAAGCTGCGCTCTGTCGAGCAGTCCAGGACCAACACACGGTACTGAAATAACGGAGTAGAATGTACTGTCATTGCATCTCAACAAATAGCCATGTGGTGCAGCATTGGGTTCGTACTACTGGTAAACATGTTACACTCCATAGATACAGCGTTTTATTATTGTACTTAGCTGTACAATTTTTTTGTTACAGTTTTATCTACCTATTAGTTAATTTGTTATCCATACCGATTCTGTACATCGAGTGAATAGTAACATATTTCTTGATTTGAGTGTTAATGTTGCGTCTGAGTTATAACCCAGTTTCAAGATCATGTGCAATTTTACAAATCAGCGGGCCGCCTGCCAAATAAGCACGGCAAAGGATTTGTTAACTGCGCATGATCCTGAAACTAGTTTATCGAGGTTTATATCTCAAAAATGCATATGAATGTATGTTTACCCAGGATTTTACTGTCACTTCTTTCTCCTTTTGAATGACACTATAATGTGATTTTTATAAAATAGTTTGCTAAAATCACTGATACAAACTACAATTATAATATAGCTGTTTATTTATGACCATATATATTCTCCACATTTGCTCCAAGAGCATTAGCTTATGTGGTATAACTTAATACATAGATAAATATGCGAAGCGAGAAGATAAGAAGGCAAAAAGGCAATGACAAGAAAAATATTAAATAATCAAAAGTGCAGAAATACAGTGGAAGAAAGGTGCTAATGTCAAAGCTATTAAAGGTGCATATTCAACAAGATTGGTAAGGCCTATGATAATATGGTCATTTATCTCTACTAGCATGATGATCGTCACACATTACCATTTTGGAGATATAAAGCTCTAACTCGTAGCTGCAACACTCTAATCAAGGTAATGAAGATATATCCTACTATTCAACTGTTCACTTGATGAAGAATCGATATTGACGATAACAAGTTAACTATTAGATGCACCGTCATAAAACTAGAGTTTCTATATTTAAGGTATCAGGAGCCCTTCAAGAGCGCTTCCCGAAAACTTTTAATTGTGCGCGTTAAATTCAAGAAAACTCCTACAAAGTGTATATTTTCTGAAAGCTTGATAAACATAGATTGTAGAAAACAGCTTGATTTTCCTTATTATTAAATACCCTTTTATTTATTGTGATTTCCCTCGGGAATTGGACGGAAATCCGTGCTGAAAGTAGAGATATTGATCTAAAAAAGAGTGTCAGTTTTCTGATATCTTTTTCCGTCGCCAAAATAATCAACTGCAAAGATCTGGAACACCTTTTTTTAGGGGTTGAAAAAAGAAACATGAAAGTATCTCAAGAACAAAAAAACGCATCTAAGAACTGAGACACCCTTTTTTTGTCAACATATTGATCTAGCCATATGCCAATTTTCAATCCGATCTATTAAAATGGGACAGGAGCTTCGAATACATGCTACAAAACTTGCATTTATAACGCCGTGAAAAATGGTTTCAAAGTTTCCTGGCACCCACTGAGGTTTGTTGACACAATTAACTTATCTGTCATTAAGAATGTCATTTTTCCAGTATTTGATGTTGAGCAGTGGGTATTGTGAAACACGATGCCATGTTGTTCATGGATTTTGCGCGCTTCTGTGAAGGACTACGCAGACAACGATAAGTTAGCTCTTCAGTGCGATCAGTATATCGCAGTAGACAAGTTCAATTTTAGCGTTACCATTGTCATGGTATTTCACAGAAATCATGAGTGCACAGAGAAGGCAATGCCGAAGAAAGCGTAGAGAAACAGACCGAACCAGTACAATAACTATTACGGAAGATCGTGTTCGGTTTCAGTCGATTCTTCGTCTTTGGCTATCGAAGGCCATTCTACAGTCGAAACTGCGTGGCGAAGTTTATGGGCACTTGCACTCTTTCAACTTGGAATTGACTTTGCAGAATCTGCAAATTCTGCCCACTGATTATCTTGGTTGTAATATGAGCCAACCAAGATCGCTTTCCGTCATCGGCGACTTTCGTTTCTTCGCGGAAGAAAACGGACATAAGCCCTCCTAGCCTGAATTTCAGCCGTCTCCTCTGATTCGTTCCTTTCTCTCTCTCGGGAGGAACGAACCGGAGGAGACAGCTGAAATTCGGGCTAAAGCCCTCCCTTATATAGCTCAATTCGGAATTTGAAGCTGCCAAATTACTATTAAACTAGATTTTAGATATGATTTCTGTGTGAAAAAAATTATCGCATCAAGGGCTCCTGATACCTTAATTCTTGTGAATGCTGTTAAACGGTATCTACAACATGTAGGCCACACAGCGGTCAAACGTCTGCGCGTGCGTATTACGGTCAGTCTGGTGGGATTTCCCGCGCAAAATTTACCTTAAAACATATTACAGTGAACTTCTACCCCCAAAAGTTAAGAAAAATACGTGAAAGTTAAGCTTTTTATTTTCACAGTCGACGGGAAATTGAACAAACTTCAAACTATGAGTTTACCAAAATTTTTCGTAATTTACCAAAAAAAGTTCTCAAGGTTTGAACACGGGTGTGTGAACAGTGACGCCGCCGGCTCGCTTTGAATTTGTTTTGGAATATGTTGTTGTTGCAAGATTTTTGACGCATGCGCAGACGTTTGACCGCTGTGTGCATGTAGGCTGCTTTATTACATTACATACTTATTGACTGAGTGCGAGGGCCGGACGGGGAAATATTTTTGGTTCGAGGTCATGACATCGTACTAAATGACAACTAGTTTCCCGTCCGGCCCGACCTAGCTCAGTCAATATGTTCTTTTTATCATGTGATCACTTTCAAATGGCAAAACAACAAGCACGTACAGGTCCTTATCGACTAACAGTTGTCAAGAGGTTGTTACTGAACCGAGCACGTTTCTAGCGTTGCTCTGCACTCTGTCAGAGCAAAAACAATTAAATAGTATTTTAATGAACGCCTAGCATAGCGGAGGTAAATATGAAAACGATTTCCTAAGAAAATATTTGTTGTTAGTAAAATATTAGATATTAAACTACATTTTATTACAAGATGTCGTCAGCAGTAATATCAAACTTAACGATTGTCCCTTCATGTAGGCAACACATGAATTGCTATCAAAATACAATAGAATTAACACAATACAAAACAATAGAACGAAATACACAATACAATAGAACACAATACACAATACAATTTGGTAGTAATTCATGTCTGCCTACATGAAGGGAGAACCAGCTTAAAGTGCCCCTAAACCCTTTTGCAATTTATATATATATGAAACTTTGAAAGGTTTTGAGTACTTCTGCGAAGACATTTTTGGCTTACAGAGAATACACTATGTTCTAGGCTTGTTTGAAATGGTGAAAATGTGACCTCTCCTGACCATTATCGTGTAAGAAAAAGCCTGGGTCGATTCCCTATCTTACTTCACCTCATTAATGCATTATTGTCCATGACGCCTTTCTATTACAACAGCATCGATATATAGAGAATATACACAGTCTGTGAGATTTTAGTAAAGAAAACAGCTATTTTAGACAAAATGCTAAATATTAATTCAAGTTATTGCAAAGTCGAATGAATTGGATGACGTAAGATAGGGAATCGACCCAGTCTTTTTCTTACAAGGTCATGGGTCAGGGGAGGTCACATTTTCACCATTTCAAACAAGCATAGAACATAGTGTATTCTCTGTAAGCCACAAATTTCTTCGCAGAAGTATTCAAAGCCTTTCAAAGTTTCATATATATAAATATTGCAAAAAGGGTTTAAGGGGCCCTTTAACACTGACTTGGAGACCATCTAAGCCCGTGGGGGGAGGACTGGAGTGTACTCCTACGTTACATTGGTTGCACGGGTAACTCGCGCACCGGCCACGTTGACTACAAACAATAGATTTTCACCTGTAGTCTCGCACTGAGCATTTAAGTGCTACGGTCACCATGCCCCATTGCATGGATTAAGTGCACTTTGCCAATATTTTTCTACCTCGAATTCAAAAGTTGAACAAAACCGCTACGGGACTCCCATGACTGACCGTGTTGCCATGGTGTTCTTTAAAGTGCTACTGAAGCGATATTTCATCATTAAAATGAAGATCTTACTTGAAAGTCCTTTCGAATTGAGGAAGAACAGCATTTTTTGTTTGTCAATATCTCATCTCGTTCCAGAGATATTAAGGTTTTTGGAATATGCAAATTAGAAGATCTGTGACATCATAAGGTTGACACAGCCATGAAGACAAATCGCAAAATGAAGAATATCTCTGCAAATAGTGGGTAAAAACAATTGACACTTTGCACATGTGTGGTACGAAGGAAAATACACGTCATTATGCAAATTAGGATGTTACCATGGTAACACTCTAGGCCCCAGGCTCCTTCAATGAGGAAATAATTTTCCTAATTTCTCCTTTGCCAAACACATTTTTTTCTACTGTTGGCATATCAGAAGGTTTGTAACAGTGTAGGCATTGTATGTGAGTGGCTTAAAGTAAATTATTTTCTGTAACAGAGATAAAAACTACAATTTTATGTTCAAGGTGAAAGGAGCCTGGGGCCAAGAGTGTTTCCATGGCAACATCATGATTTCAACAGTGATGTTTGTTTTCCTTAGTACCACACATGTGCAAAGTTTCAATTGTTTTTACCCACTATTTGCGGAGATATTCTTCATTTTGTGATTGTCTTCATGGCTGTGTCAACCTTATGACATCACAGACCATCTAATTTGCCTATTCCAGAAACCTTAATATATCTGGAACAAGATGAGATATTGACAAACAGAAAACGACATTCTTACTCATTTCGAAAGAACTTTCAAGTGAGATCTTAATTTTAATGATGAAATTTCGCTTCAGTAGCACTTTAAGTACATTCAAACCCGTTCTGGCTTCCCTTCAGTGTTTATAACCTTTCCAAAAAAAACTTCGTCTAACTGAACCATGATAAATTATGACGGATCACAAGTCAATAAAACTAGTGTAGGTCTGCCTCGGGAGAGGTTGAAACACTGGATGTTATCCGCAACCAAACGTCGACCGGCTGTGGGATGGAAGCCTAAGTGAAAGAAAGCCATGTTCTGGTGAAAATGAACACGACGGAAGCATAAGCACAAGCCTATTTCAGAACCGGAAGCCTCGCTTGCGTGCGATGCTAGTGTTGCTAAGGACGACAGGTGCGCAAAATGTGCGCAGCCCAGTCAGCGGTAGAAATCGCGGGAGCAGTCGTAAATGGTTTCTTTCCAGAAAATCTTCAGAAACTCGACATATCGCAGAAAACGACCAGAGGTTAAGGGGAAAATCACAAGAGTAATTAGTTTAGTCATCAAGCCACTTAAATTTAGGACTGGTACATGACGGACTTCAAAATCGAAGCTCGTACTTTTCTGTAACAATGCTTTGAAGTCCAAATTTCGAGTGAAAATTCAACCAAAATGATGTGCGCGAACGTGATTTCTCGGGTGAAATTCACCCATGCGCTTTGCAGATCTGTCGCCAAGGGCCTGAACATAAGCATTCTGATTGGCTAATTATTGTGCTTCTGCTTACGCTTACCTTGTTTCACGGCGACGGAAGCAAAAGCAGAAACGTAAGAAGGAAACCTTCTGCTTCCGTCAAACTTATGCTGACTCCGTTTCTTGATTTTCACTAGAACATAATGTTACTACACTTGCCACGAGTTAGTATTTTATCACATTGTATAATAATAATCACGCAAGTTATAATTTGTCATTTCAATCATATAAAGTACTTTACTACAAGTATCATATTAATCAATGGGAATTTTGCAGTTTGGCAATCACATGGTTGTACTGGATGGCAAAAAATATCCGACTTAATTCATTTAAAGGCACTGTACGAGATCAGTATTGTTATTAGCAAAGGCTGTTTGTAAATGTTAGCTTACATCTCCAATCGAGGTTTTTGAAGATAGCTTGCTCTCCAGTATCCATGGCAACGCCTTTCCCACGGGGATCACGAGCTCAATTCATTCGTTAATGAAGTACTTCTCTACTTCTCAACTATATTTTACAGCACTTCTTAGCTTTCTTTTATGCCGTTGGACCAGACAGTATGCCTGCGGGAGTCTATAGCTTGGGTAACGTTTGCTTTAATGGATCTTTCTTCTCAACTCTTCTTGGTTTTTATGCCGCTGGACCAGACTATATGCCTGCGGGAGTCTATAGCTTGGGTAACGTTTGCTTTAATGGATCTTTCTTCTCAACTCTTCTTGGTTTTTATGCCGCTGGACCAGACTATATGCCTGCGGGAGTCTATAGCTTGGGTAACGTTTGCTTTAATGGATCTTTCTTTCATTCGTTAATGAAGTATTTTATCAGCACGTAACTGTTAGCTGCAAAAGGTCTATTGTCTACACAACCTTTGGAACTAGGAACTGATTTTGAGTGTTTCAATGAGATTTTATGATAAATGAACTGATTTTGGGATACCATGAATCCTCAGGCATAATTATGTCTATCCAAAAGAAAATGTGAAAAAGTTGGGAGTCTCGTGATTGGCTAACCAAGCCAATGATTGACATTTAGGCTAGCTCGTAGCCTCGACATCAGGTTTGTAGCGTTGGCCGTTTCAGGGACAGGCAGTATCTCGTTAGCTTGAGTACCCAAACCAAATTGGTGGGTAACTTTTGTTTTATTGGATCGTACATTGTACTTCTCTACTTCTCAATTATATTTTACAGCACTTCTTAGCTTTCTTTTATGCCGTTGGACCAGACAGTATGCCTGCGGGAGTCTATAGCTTGGGTAACGTTTGCTTTAATGGATCTTTCTTCTCAACTCTTCTTGGTTTTTATGCCGCTGGACCAGACTATATGCCTGCGGGAGTCTATAGCTTGGGTAACGTTTGCTTTAATGGATCTTTCTTTCATTCGTTAATGAAGTATTTTATCAGCACGTAACTGTTAGCTGCAAAAGGTCTATTGTCTACACAACCTTTGGAACTAGGAACTGATTTTGAGTGTTTCAATGAGATTTTATGATAAATGAACTGATTTTGGGATACCATGAATCCTCAGGCATAATTATGTCTATCCAAAAGAAAATGTGAAAAAGTTGGGAGTCTCGTGATTGGCTAACCAAGCCAATGATTGACATTTAGGCTAGCTCGTAGCCTCGACATCAGGTTTGTAGCGTTGGCCGTTTCAGGGACAGGCAGTATCTCGTTAGCTTGAGTACCCAAACCAAATTGGTGGGTAACTTTTGTTTTATTGGATCGTACATTGTACTTCTCTACTTCTCAAATATATTTTACAGCACTTCTTAGCTTTCTTTTATGCCGTTGGACCAGACAGTATGCCTGCGGGAGTCTATAGCTTGGGTAACGTTTGCTTTATTGGATCTTTCTTCTCAACTCTTCTTGGTTTTTATGCCGCTGGACCAGACTATATGCCCGCGGGAGTCTATAGCTTGGGTAACGTTTGAGGAGATACCTCTTTTACTTTTCGTAATTTTCTTCCAAATAAGGCCGAATCGTTTTATGTTTTAAGATTGACAACGGAGAGCTATTGATTCCCGTTGGGATACTGTCTGGACTGCTTACTTCCGTGGCGTTTTGTGGGGCGTTGGATTCTTGTATTTCTTTGACTTTATGAGGATCTGAGGAGATTCCAGCTGCTGAAAATGTGTAACCGTAGAAGTCTAAGTGTGGTTTGTCATAGACACACTTGTTCGGGTTGAGATGTAATCCAAAAGGAACGTGGTTTCAAGTACTTCGTAATGTTTGGCTTGTGTCTTACCGAAGACTAGAGCGTCCGTCCCGTTGGATCTTACTTCTCAATTATATTTTACAGCACTTCTTGGCTTTCTTTTATGCCGTTGGACCAGACAATATGCCTGCGGGAGTCTATAGCTTTGGTAACGTTTGCTTTATTGGATCTTATTTCTCTACTTCTCAACTCTTCTTGGTTTTTATTCCCTCTTGGCCAATCAAAGATGGCGGCTTTTACTTTTACCCACAATCCTATGCGCGCGCAAATCTCTAAATCCGTTATAAAATCGCTATAGAAAGGTTTTAAATCTTAAAAGTAAGCTAGTACAAGTGTTGTTGCCAGTATACTGTCATTTCAAAGAATAGAAGATTTATACGTGTTATTTTGACTGTTTTAGGTTCGCAATGGGTTGTGGTCAAATGTACAGGCGCCATTTTTTTCGGTACGGTGGATTACGTCTCTCGGTTAACGTTCATAACAGGCTAGAGCAGATTGGGACAAACTATGGCATGTCCGTAGCCTTACTGTAACCGTACTCAAACTTACGGTACCGTAACTGTGTAATTTGATTGGATCAGCAGGACAAAAACAATGGGAAACCATTTCAACGTCACGGCATGCCGTACAGTAACCGTGCTGTAGTCAGTACTGTAGTTTGTCCCACTCATACGAAATCTGCTCTATACAACAGTCACTGAACCTCTGCGACAACTCACACGCAAAGACACACCTTTTAATTGCCACCGGAATGCCGAAGTTTTAATAATAGATGACGTGGCATGACATCTAAGGTACGTCAGTAAACAGCTTTCTCCAAAAATGTCGGATAATCATTGATTTGATTTTGAGTTTATTTTACACCATGATTTACAAATTTATACAATATAACATTAAATAACAGACAATAAAATACACACATACTACACTAGGAAAAACGATACCTCACACTCAACATTAATCATTGGTGTAAGGGCATCAAATAGTTACCTAAATACGATACCCTTAAATCTGTGATAATTATTACTAGAAAAAATTAAAAGGAACATTTCTGCCAAAATAATGCATAATAAATATCAATATTGGGAAAGGTAGTGAGAAAAAATAGCTTTTTTTAGTTGTTTTCTGGAATGAATGCTTTTAATTCGAAGGGGTAAGTTATTCCAATAATAAAGACCTATTACTGTGGGGGAAAATTTTCTCAAATTTAACCGATATCGTTCAATGTAAAAATTTTGATTTGTAGAGCTTCTTGTTTGGTAAGAATGTTGTTCTGAGACATATTTCATATTAATTGAACAGCTTTTGCTTTCGGTCATACATTCATAAATGAAAAGACATGTATTCATTTTAACTATATCAGGAATTTTAAGTACATTAAGTTTAATATAGTATGGAGTGATATGCTCTCTTATAGGAACATCACATATAACACGAATAACCTTATTTTGAAGTTTAGCTAGGATAGATAACGGACTGTCATAGTTATTTCCCCAAATTATACAGCCATAGCTTATAAATGGGTAAATTAGAGAATAATATAAATTTAGAAGGCTATTGAAGGGTAAATATTTTTTACACTTAATGAGAACATTAATATTTTTACTAAGTTTATCATTTAAATATTCAATATGTTCTGACCAAGTAAGGTGGGCGTCAATGTAAAAACCTAAATATTTGATACTGTGACAGTTTTTTATAGGTTTATTGGCTATTTTTAAAGGAGGATATATATTATATGTTTGTTTTTGTCGAGGTTGAAATATTAAATAATTAGTTTTTTCAAGGTTCAAAGTGAGTTTGTTGGCACATAACCAGTTATACAAATCACTTACATTGCTATTTATATTGGGTATAATCATTCACACGGCCCCGCACGCGATTTCCTTTCATAACCATTTACAAAAGTCACGTGATGGGGCCGTACGTTTCTCACGTGACCGGGCCGGAAAAAGCCATCCGCGGGTCTGTTCGATTTTGTTGCTTGTTGTTTAGTTATATGAAACTTGTTTCTGCAAAAATCTATATACTGATTTCAAAATGAGTCATAAAGTAGTAAACAAGATGAAAGCGAATTTTACTATCCTGAAGAATTTTCACACATTGACCTCATTTCAGTAAACAACCTATTTTGAAAATTCATCAATTCATCAGAGGTCAAAAACGAACAAGCACCATGAAAAAGATAACATACGACATGCGGGATGACTGGAATCTGGCGAAGAAAGTGAGCTCATGAAAATTTCCCCTGCTAAGCCTGATAATCTACTGTGTAATTTCTACATCGAAGCAAAGAAAACGGACAACACGGAGTACGGACCTGATACAATGTCCTCCTTTTCGCGAAGTATCCAGCGCTACAACTCTGATAAATATCCTAAAGATAGAAGTTCAAGTTCTCTAGAAAAGTTCTAAACTCAAAGCGTCGGGAACTCAGGAAGCGGGGTAAAGGAAACAAACCCAACGGCACAGTAGCCCCGACAAGCGACGACATTGAGGAAAACCAGTCCAACGGCGGTATAAGACTTCTCTTTGGACGAACCCACTTTTGTCTTGCCTGCAATGTTTGAAGAAACTACTGACGTCATCTTAACTAGAACCTGAACACCGGCTCTCCGTCGTCTGTGGGAGTAGACATCGGTTCTTTGGAACTCTACAGGAGGAGGTAACAGAAGTTTGAGCTTCTGGTAAGAAGATGGTTAGGCTTCAAGGTAGTCAATGATGAGGGGACTTGAGTTAATAATACACTCAACCTACGTCGTGAAGGTTCGTTAAGCTTTATCATCAAGTTGACTTCCAGCCTGTATATCAACTTTATTTAAAAACACGGAGAATTCTAACAGATACGATCTGATTTCCATAGAAGCCGTGTGGTAAAAAATATTCTAATTACAAAATTGCGATATGTCTAGGCTAAGCTAATATATTAAAATTATTTTAATTTACAATTTTTCTGGATCATAAAAATATTTAAGTAACTATAAAAGGTATCCTATCAAATGATAACTACTAGATGAATAAATAAATAATTACATTAGTCACTAAGGAGAGTGGTGGTCGCAACTTGTTTCTTAAAAGAAACAAGAGACTTTGTTTCGCGTAGTTTGGCTCCTTTAGGAGGAGTGGCTCCAAAGCATTACGTAGAGTGCGGATCAGTCTTTTCCAGGTACCACCCATGTGACTAGAATGGGGCACGTTCATTTTAAATGGGATCCATTCACATCCGCTCTGCAATAAGTACTCTTGCATTCGGTCTCGTTTCTTGCACCTATGCAATTTGTGCCTTGATCACATTGAATCTGTCTCACTGGACCTCGCCGGTTCAAGAAACGACTGAACGTATTGGCAAAGGAAGAGGTGTGAATTAGATTGGCGGTATATACGTGAACTACTCCTTGAGGCTATAAACGTAAACTACTCCTTGAGTCTATAAACGTAAACAGTCCATAGCGCTTGAATTCGCTCCTCGTTTCTTTGATAAGAAACGGTCCGAAATAATCGACCACGTAGTAGGAAAATGGAGATGCTGGTTCAAGTCGGTCTTCAGGAAGACTGGCCTTCTTTTGTTGCTGTGGAGCTCTACACACCGTGCTATAAGGTTGGACACCGCCGATAATCCACTGATCACCCAATATCTCCTTTGCCGCAATGCATTGTCGGTGATTCCGCGACCCATGTGGTTGATGTCGAATCAGTAACTCAATCAAATGACTCTTACGAGGAAGTATGACTGGGTGTTCCACTTGTACCGGAACATTAAAGTGCCAATGAAATCAGTGAAAAATTCGATCCAGTTTTTATTTTATTTTATTTAATTCTAGGCTTCTCTTAGCCATTTCATGCAATTAAAAATCAATTTGGAGAGCGCGAACATAATTTATTTTCGTGTCGAAGTCGGGCGGAATTGCCAAAATCAGGCGACAATCTTTATGCCGTTAAAGTATACTAATCACATGCGTGACGTCACTTGGTCTGCGCATTTATTAGTTCGTCCCATAAATTCTACAAAATAAGTATGGGTTAGGGTTTTAAGGGAAAATTTTGCTGAAATTCGCTGTAACATGGCACAGCTGACATAGTTAAGGAACACAAGAAGACACTGTATAGGTTTTTGTCGAGTTTTATTCAAGATTTACGTTGTACATGGAAAACTAAAAAATCCCATACAAATGCTGTTAATGTTATACAGATCCCAAGCTTGGGCTACCTGTGGACTGACAAGTAAAATTTTGACATGCGAGTAAACATTTTGAGTATTTATGACGATCAAACACCATAATTATAGGAACTAGAATGCGAATAAGTTGCATGCGGTAACTAATTACAATGCTACAAAATTGATAGAACATGATAAACTTGGTTGTAAAAAAGTGATAATTTCATATTTTCCAATTATAAAATTCCAAATTCTCTCAAACAAAATATAGTGTAACCTCCAGCTATGGTTGGCGAAATGGTGCAAAAATTCAACAAACGTAATGTATTCACATTCATCATTGATATGCATTCACGTTCAACGATGTTATTCTTATTCAAGAATATATTCGTTGGCAACAACAATATTCATTCACATTCAACGATATCATTCTTGTTCAACGATATATTCATTCAACGAAAAATATATTCATTCAACAATTCGTGCGCACCCAGCTCTACGCATCATTGTGCCCAGTCTCCCACGGCACTATAATTCATGACGAGGACATCACGATTTCACTCTATTTCACACGATTTCACATTTCACAAGATGGCGTCGGATCATGTAGATGAACTGGAATTGAAGGGTACAATTCGGCGGTGTGTCCCCGAAGAGTTGAGAACATTTCGGAGTGGAAGTACGCAAAGCCTTTTAACCCGGGGCGGGGGGGTACATGGATGCTCGTCGTACCTTTTAGAGGTCAAAATCAGGAGTTTGGTACCACCTAGGGTATCCACGATCAAACACAGACATTTGTATGTAAAGCGGTACCTTTTAGGGGTTGGGTGTCAATAGCAATAAAAGGCACCGAAAGTTTAAAATGTTGGCATGTTTTTATCGGTACCTTTTAGGGGTTAAAATAAGCTTGAGCCACGCCCATTTTAGTACCTCTTAGGGGTCAAATCGAAAATGTCCGACGAGCATCCCTACCCCTTTTATATGGGAGTCCACCCCCGGGCCTTTTAAGCCGTACACGGACCTTGATACAAGGAGTATAGTCGTCAGCGGCACGAGAGATCGAATCGAATATGAATGGGGCCTGCGCAACACCGAATTATGGCGGGAAACGGAGACTACGTGTGCCCGGCCATCCATTTCGGCCCCTGTCATTGTCAGGCAAACGACAAAAAGTGTGTATCTAATCGACTGTGTAGTACAAGATAGCGACGATGAGGAGATGGCAGATTCATTTGCATTTCGCGAACAGTATGGAGTTTTATCTGACCCCTAGACACGATGAAATACGAAATGAGATTGTGGAGGTGTTTCAGACAAAAATGCCAAGCATAACGAAATCAGATTTTGATTTTCTAAAAAGGGAAAAGAATGTTGGCGCCTTGCCAGTAATCAAGCCTGGCCATAAGTGGGACTTCGCTCATGTGAAAAACCTTTGTGGCCAGGGCCGCTTGTATGTGAAACTGAAAGTTCCCAAGGCTGAATTACTAGAGAGAGGAAACTCCGACGATGATGGCAAACTATACGAACCAGCTTTCCAAGTTACTAGATCAAGTGGCTCTTCTGCTGTTGAAACAGCTGGCCCCAACCCTGAGACTACAGGTCGATCAAAACAACGTGAACCTTCCAATGCAGGACCATCAGGTTATATATGCAGACCAAGGCTATCACACTATGTAAAAGAAAATGAAGAAGTTTGTATAGTTTAGCACAGTTTTCAAGTGATCTTTTGAAGTGGCCGGGTATTCTATAGTTTAGCCAGCCGGGATCTGAAGCTCCTAACTCTCCCCCAGGTGTCAGATCATACTCTCCTTTTATGACTCCATACTGTTCGCGAAATGCAAATGAATCTGCCATCTCCTCATCGTCGTTATCTTGTGCTACACAGTCGATTAGATACACACTTTTCGGTATCGGGGGTTGCAGAGTTTTTTTTCGTTTGCCTGACAATGACAGGGGCCGAAATGGATGGCCGGGCACACTTAGTTTCCTTTTCCCGCCATAATTCGGTGTTGCGCAGGCCCCATTCATATTCGATTCGATCTCTCGTGCCGCTGACGACTATGCCCCTTGTATCAAGGAAAGGCTTTGCGTACTTCCACCCCGAAATGTTCTCATCTCTTCGCGGACACACCGCCGAATTGTAGCTTTCAATTCCAGTTCATCTACATGATCCGACGCCATCTTGTGAAATATGAAATCGTGTGAAATAGAGTGAAATCGTGATGTCCTCGTCACGAATTATAGTGCCGTGGGAGACTGGGCACAATGATGCGTAGAGCTGGGTGCGCACGAATTGTTGAATGAATATATTTTTCGTTGAATGAATATATCGTTGAACAAGAATAAAATCGTTGAATGTGAATGAATATTTTTGTTGAATGAATATATCGTTGAACAAGAATAATATCGTTGAATGTGAATGAATATTTTTGTTGCCAACGATTATATATCGTTGAACAAGAATAATATCGTTGAATGTGAATGAATATTTTTTGTTGAATAAATATATTCTTGAACAAGAATAATACAGTTGAACGTGAAAGAATATATTCTTGAACACAGAAAGTATCGTTGAACATGAATGAATACATCGTTGAACAAGAATAATATCGTTGAATGTGAATGAATATTTTTGTTGCCAACGAATATATTATTGAACAAGAATAACATCGTTAAACGTGAATGCATATCAATGTTGAATGTGAATGCATTACGTCTGTTGAATTTTTGCACCATTTCGCCAACCATATCCAGCACCCAACCCTTCTTACTAAACGATCGTGTTTCTAAAAACCTGTTTAACTAGTTTGTTTGTGAATAAAAGTCATAGAACTGCTGGACGACAGTAAAGGTATGATCTGTGTCGTTCGAGAGTTTTTTTCTTGTTATGTACGCGCAAGACACACACATAGACGTAAAGTAAATCAACTCGTATGCCGTCACTGTTTACTGTTTATTAGAAACGCAACTTATTAGATAAGCTGCAAATATAATGAATTGGATGGAGAAAAATCGTTGAAAGTCTGATTTGCTCCCCTCCTTTTCTTATCCATTCCAGTTTTCACTCATAGGATAATACACCACACCACTCATTTCCATAAAGTTTGACGGGTCCTGGCTTTTCTCCGCATTATTCAGTTCACAAATGTAGGCCCCAGACTCCTGGACGAGATTGAACGAGCGGCAGCCAAACTGGCGAAGGCACGCGCTTGCGCAGCTCATCTCATCCGGGACTTGTAGTCTTATGATGGCGTGTGTTGCTAACATATGGTTGTGATACTTCATGAAGATAGCAGAGGCATCTACAAAATAATCAAAGGTACCCCATGGGAGATAAGTGGATGAGAATGTTTGATACTGAAAATGAAAATAAATATAATTGATAAATAAAATAAGAACTGTTGACGAAGTCTTCGGGTGAAGACGATATTTCCAACCTGCTTTTAAAATTATTGTGTGGAGTTTAAAGTTTAAAATTCCGTTGATAATTAATCACCTACACAGATGAATCTTCATAGAACAAAGAACACCTGAGGTGATTTAGGTCAGTCCTGAGATAACTACACATGATGGTAGCCATAGCGCAGTTTCGTTTAATGCTGAAATTTAAATTTTGTATGAGTTTTATAAGCACTAACTATGACATACCAATATAATTCGAGCAGGAGACAATAAAGACATTTTATAACTCCTAAATGATGTCTTAAGTAGGTGGTTTTGAAGCGTTTGGAGTGTTTTTGTTTTTCATCTCGCTCCTTCAAGTGTAGGGAGCAAGCAAAAAAGAAACTACGAAGAAGGAAATTTAATGTGACTTTGTAAGCAAGAGGGAATAGAAAGCGCTCAAAATCACATCCGGCAAGTTCTTCGAAATTCACATTTAGGTGTAATAAGATTTTATAGTCGATTGTTCAAATGATATATTCCTATGTTAAAGTAGTGCTTATATAACTCGTACAAAAGCACTATAATAGCCTACTTGTCGGCGTTTCCTAAGTTTGGGCTACCTGTGACGCGCGGTTAACATGGGGCGAGGAGAAATGACTGGAAAAAGCTACAAAAGAGCCAACAAGCAGGCCAGCACTATTTCAGCACTAACGAATTGTCTGGGCAACCTGTGTTAATAATACATTGGAGTACGTACAGTTGTGCTGACAGGCCGAGGATGGAGAAGTTACATTTGTGCCGGTAAATGAACTGTCCAACTTCTTCCAGTTCCACGAGAACGCATCACCTTGTTTAACGTCGCACGAACGATACAAGTCACTAACTTCCATGTCTGTAAGTAATCGACGCCATATGTTCATCTGGCTTAGTTGTCCTGTATACGCCTTCTCGGAAATAGACTCTGTAGGACGGCCACAATGGGAGTTTTGACTCCAGCCTACAACTAAACAGCCTCCTCCTTGAAGAACAGCACCTACAAACAGTAAACAAAAACAAGATATCTTCAACACCTGGCTACGAAAATGGTTGGTTTGATGTTTCCCTTACATGGTTAACTGCGATTTATAAAGAAATGGACGAAAGATTGGCACGCCCAAGTTCACTTGGTTTGGGTGAGGGGAGTCCCCGGGGAAGATTTTCTCCATATAAACAGTGAGTACGGGTTAATGTGGAAGTTTATGAGGAATGCTCAACAAGTTTTCGACACAATGCAAGCTTTACGACGTGATTGAGTAACATTTATCAATTTTGAACCTTTTAATGTAAACTTTTCAGATCGATGTTAATTTGACCATTCATTTCGTTGCTATATGCGGCCGGTGGTGTAGCTGATATCCAGAACCATATACATGGCGAGCGATCGAACAAAGTATATATTTTCGTCCGTCCGACCGACCGAGCGCCATACGCCATGCGCCACGCACCACGCGCCCCATCACCCCCACCATTTGTATCATTTCTTCTCCAGTTTTGCGATAGCTCAGCCGAACAGCGTGCGCTTTCCAGTTCGCAAGGTCGTGGACTCGAGTCCACGACCGAGACATCGTTTTTTTTTATTATTATTACCCAGAAAACTCAAGAAAAAGAAGAACACTTGGGCCATTTGCTTGTGTAAAGCCCAATGCATTAAAGGGAACCTCCACTGAAAAACATTGTTCACTCTCAAGTATTTCTTATGGATATCTAAATCTAATGCTGTGTTTGTTATGGATATCTAAACCTAATGCTGTCTGTCTCCTGTAAATTGTACACTAGATGTCAGTTATGGACCAATTTTCCTGTCCAAAACCTTATTTGAATTTCCCGGGTTGGACTATCTTGGATCTTATGATCATTATGGTCAAAACCAATAGCTTTTTGTCGTGTAACAAAAGTAGGGGCAACTCTGTGACGTCATAAGATCCAAGATGGCGGCGCCGGGGAAATTCAAATTAGTTTTTAGATTAGAAAATCAGTCCATAACTGACATGTAGTGTACAATTTATAGGAAACAAATACAGATCAATAACAAACATTTGAGAGCAAACATTGTTTTCCAGTAGAGGTTGTAAATTTCGAGGTAACAAGAAAATAGTTTTGTTTGTTTTTCTCAGTCTAATTTCAACCTCTATTATCTCCCTTGACCAGATATAAATGGAGCTTCGCCCATTGGCTTGCCTATGTATATATATTTTGTCTTGCTAGGTTGCGTGATCCTGCTCTAGCTATGTCCAATGTAAGCATTGCCTTGTTGTGGTCATGCCACGTTAATTAATCCGCGTTGCATTGTGGGTGCGAGAAGAGAGCGAGAAAATGTAATGGCGGTGTGGCGAATCTGGCGAATCCCTGGGCCCGGTTGTTCAAAGGTTAAGCACTACCTTGGGTTAAATTGCTAACCCAAGGGTAAACTATACAGAGTACAATTACAGAGTTAGAGTCAACCTAGGGATAAAGTTACCCTCGCTTAGAACAACCGTACCCTGGAGTTTGAGCCACTTCTTTATTTTCACGAATAATCAGCGGGACATTTTTGAGTTTTGAAACCACATAAGATAAGATAAAATAAGATAACATTATTTCAGCACGGTAGTGATTCATCAGGATTTTAAAATAAAATATAATTCTTAATTTAACAATAAATTCCTAACTTAATAATATCAAAATTACTACAATAATGTATCTGATGGCAATGCTATATATAATCTAACACCTGCTTTCCATGAATGACGTGCATCAATATTGATTATAATGTCATAGTGTTAAGAAAACGAAAAAACTGCTGCAGTTCAACATGCTTCGAAATTTACTCAGAGATTCCACTTGTTCCAACGAAGCGCACCGCTATAGCTGAAACTATTTATTAAATAGTTGGTACGCGGTTAAGGAATAGCGAGCTTGTTAGCGGAGCCTCTTAATGAGTAAGTAGTTATATCACTGTAATCTACAAATTTAGAACTTAGATATTCAGGCGTAAGGTCTTTAAGAGATTAATAAACCATTACAGCTTTATGAAATTGACGCTGAGTACTTAAATTACACCATTCCAGATATTGCAATAAATTGTCAGCATTAGCGTCAAAACTGGGAAAAGTCAACACTCGGGCTGCACGGTTCTGAAGCTTTTGTAATTTGTCGGAAAGAGTTTTGCCGCAATTTTCCCAGACGACACAGCAATAATCAAAATGCGGTTGTATCGAAGCTTTAAAAATAAGATGTAAGGTCGTTGAAGGTACAAAGGGTCTTATCCGTTTTATAGCACCGATACCAGAGGCAATCTTTTTTGCTAATTTATCGATATGAATACTCCAGGTGAGGTTTTCATCAATTAAAACTCCAAGAGATTTTGTAGTTAAAACTTGATTTATTGGAGCACGATTGATTGCAAGAACAGGAGATTTTCCAAGAGTATTTAGCTTTTGCCTCGACCCGATTAGCATAAATTCAATTTTAGTCATATTTAGAGGAAGTTTGTTTGCGATTAGTCACTTGCTGATATTTTCCAAATCTTGATTTAAACAAAATTCAATGGTGTTTATGTCATTGTCAGCGAATGTTAGATGGATGTCATCTGCATACATTCTGGGCCGAGAATTTGATAAACAATTTGGCAAATCATTAATATACAGTAGAAATAACAGAGGGCCTAAAATCGTTCCTTTGGGTAATACCGCATTTAAGAGAGCAGCCTTTGAGAGTGAACCATTAATGGTTAAATAGGAAAGGAGGAGGTCTGCTTATTTTTTTGAGTGAAGAAATGTTTGATTCAGCTCATGTTGAAAACAAGGAAACCATTATTTTGGGTGATTTCAACATAAATCTACTCAATAACAAGGGTAAGTCTCATCCTTTATTTAGAGCCATTTCAACGCTTCAAATGGACCAAATAGTCAAAGACGTGACTAGACCGGTAAGTGGATCGTGTCTTGATCATATATATACTTCTCACCCACGGAATATTCAATATGTAAACATTCTAAGCATTTCTTTGTCTGATCACCTACCTGTGTGCTACACTCGTCTATATAATAGAACCAAGGCCCATCCTGGTTCCCACGCTACCATTAAATATCGTAATTTTAAGAACTTCCATGATAAAGCCTTCCTGAATGACCTAAAAAGTGTTCCCTGGTTTAATATTGACCTGTGGGACGAAGACCCAAATGCAGCCTTTGATACGTGGTCCACGCTATATCTCGATGTGGTGGATCAGCATGCACCTTGGGTAGAGAGAAGGATTCGTAAACCCCCCAGCCACCGTGGTTTACAACTGAGATCGGTAAGGCTATGAAAATCAGAGACAATCTTCACTTCAAAGCTAAGGTAAGCCGTGACCATGACTCCTGGCATTGTTATAGAAAACAGAGAAATACAACTGTTACTCTCATCAGAGAGGCAAAGAAAGCCTACTTCCATACTGCCTTCAAGGACAATACCGAAAATCCTAAGGGTATTTGGAGACATTTGAAGTCTCTAAACGGTAGCAAAACTTTGGAAAGAATCAACTGCCTAAATATCGATGGTGAAGAAATAACCGATCCATCTACTATTGCTGAAACTTTTAACTATTATTTCTCAAATATTGCTACCCATTTTAATTCTACCATGAGCACTGACCAGTCCACATTTTCATCTTTGCTTACTAACGATGTCCATCAATCTCTCCAACAGCATACTGAAACACTTAACCCTGCTGGCGACAAATTTGCGATCCCCCTTATTGACGAAGACACAGTTTATAAGGAACTAAAAACCTTGATGGTTTGAGTGCCCGTCTGCTAAAATCAGTGCACCTCTCATTACTCCTCATGTTACCAAGCTTTTCAACCTCTCGATACAAACGGGAGTTTTCCCTGAACCATGGAAATATGCACGTGTTACTCCAATTCACAAAAGTGGTGACAAGAAAGACTGTAACAATTATCGTCCCATCTCGGTCCTACCCATTCTCTCTAAGTTATTGGAAAAGCATGTTCACAACTCCTTCTATGAATTTCTAAGTGACCACAATTTGATTTACAAAAAACAATCTGGTTTTCGTAAGGCTCACTCGTGTGAGACAGCCTTGGTGAAGATCGTCGATGAATTATTTATGAACATTGATAAAGGTTTGCTTAATGGTTTAATAGCCATTGACTTCCGCAAGGCCTTTGATCTTATAGACCATGATGTTCTACTGACGAAACTACAGCTTTATGGCCTAAACGATTCTTCCCTTGCCTGGTTCAAGTCATATCTCCGTAATCGTCGACAGTCTGTCAAGATCGCCAATGCGATATCATCTACGTTATCAGTCACTCATGGCGTACCCCAAGGTTCAGTATTGGGACCTCCTGTTTGTCATTTTCATAAATGATTTATCGCTCCACACTAATGAATCTACCATCGACATGTATGCTGACGACACGACACAAACAGTATCCGGGAAGACTCTAGAAGCCATTGAGCAAACGTTAATAGAAGGATTCAAACCAATCCAGGCCTGGGCTTCTCATAATAAAATGGTTATCAACACCACGAAAACGAAAGTCATGCTCGTTGGAAGCAAACGCAAAATTTCGGCGCTCGATCGCGATATAAGCATTGAAGTCAATAACACGAAACTGCAGTCAACTGAATCGATTAAACTACTTGGTGTACATATTGACAAATCATTATCATGGAATATCCACATTGATTATACTGAAAAGAAGGTTTCGCAACGCATCGGATTACTTAACCGCAATAAAAGGTACATACCTCATGCAGAAAGAGTACTATTTTATAATGCACTAATTAAGCCTGTGATCGAGTACTGTGCCACAGTTTGGGGTGGATGCTCCATAGAAGGTAAGTACCGCCTTCTTAGATTACAAAAACGAGCTGCTCGAATTATATTAGACGTACCTGCACTTAGCCCTTCCGTTCCCTTATTTAATACACTTAGCTGGATTCCTATCCATGAAGTCTGTAATTACTTGAGCTGTATATTAATTTTTAAGATTTTAAATGGCAATGCACCAGCCTATCTTTCAGATGGCGTTAAACCTATTAAGAAAGTACACAGAATACACACTCGCTCGTCTAGGTTTAATGTACAGATTCCAAAGATATCCCTAACAACAGCAGGCGGCAGATAATTTGCTTTTAGAGCCTCATCATTGTGGAATTCATTACCAGTTGATGTTAAAGATATATCCTCTTTGAATATGTCCAAATACCAAATACTTTTATAATATTTTATTGCAACAGAAGTTTAGCTTTTTGTAATTCACTTATCTTAATCTCTGTCTCTAGTCAATATATATGTACTCGTTCAATTTCTAGATTATATTAGATCGATTTAGCTATATGTTATTAGTTAGTAATTGTGGTTCTAATTTCAATTGCATATAATGCACATCTTAGTTTTATCCGTAGTTTTTATCGTATTTGCTACCTATATGTAAAATTATATTTTATACTTAAATTAGTAGTTGAGGGCCACAAGTTTGTAAGCTTTGCTTTTGGGTGTTACCCTCCTTAAATAAAGAATATTATTATTATTATTATTAAACATTTCTGCGTGCGGTTATCTAAGTATGACTTAAACCAGTTGTGAAAGTTCCCTTGCATACCGTAGGCGTTTAGTTTAGATAGTAAGATCTCGTGGCCGTCCGTACCAAACGCCTTCTTTAGATTTAAGAACACTACGGCATTAACATTACCACGGTCAATATCGTATGCCCAGCTGTCGGTAGCTTCAAGTAAGGCCGAGACAACCATCTAGAGAACTGGTTAACCGTAGCTCAGTTCATCTGAGTTTGGAAGAAAGGCAACAAGTTGTTAATCTCTTAGCTAAATATCAGCCTGTCTTTTCTCTATCAGACAGAAACCTGGGAATTAGTAACCAAGCACAGCACAGCATCATCCGAAGCGCAGCATCAATCGAACAAAGACCTCGTAGGATCACACCATGGAAACAAGCTGAGATTGAACGACAGGTTAACACACTGTTTGAAGAAGGTAGAGTGCAAGAATCTAATAGCTAGTCCATGCAGTAATCCTGTACCGCTCGAGACCTGTATTCTGATTGCACCCATTATACTGTAGCTCTATTGTTTTCGTACTGCACGTTCTAAAGGTTAGGGTGTTTTGTATTGTTGGGAAAGCCAATGCTGTGGCTCGTTTCGAGCGGTACAGGATGGCCCAGTCCATGGGCTTCACTTGTAGTCCTTATGACCAAGAAGGATGGCAGCCAAAGATTCTGTATTGATTATAGGCAGCTCAATTCTGTTACTGTCAAAGATGCGTTTCCACTCCAACGAATTGACGATTCCCTACACTGTTCTAAGTGGTTCTCCAACCAACGATTGTCCAGTAGATGTAGGTGTCGACCCAGCAACACAAGAGAAGGCTGCATTTGTAACAAATAGTGGGCTGTACGAGCGGAATATCATGCCATTTGGCAGGAACACTTACAGCGACTGGAGGAAGTGATGTCGATAGTTGCATCATGCAGCTGTGCTTAAGCTTAAACGACGGACATGTAACCTATTCCAACAGCAGATAACCTATTTGGGACATCTTTTAACCGACAAAGGCGTCATGAGCTGATCCTCAAAGATAGGGTGCATTTAAGATTGGCCAGTTCCGGAGAAATCAACAGAGGTCAAGAGCTTTCTTGGTCTAGCGTCATATTATAGGCGTTTTGTACCAGGAGTTTGAGTGGGCAGTTGATTGCCAAGTTGCCGTTTCGAAGGACTAAAGCGGTTACTTGCATTTTCTTCCGTACTTGCCAATAGCATACTCAAGTCGACCCAAGTCTGAGAGGAATTACTGCACAACTCGCAGAGAGCCTCTCGCAATTGTCGAGTTTAATAAGTAACATCGGCATTATCTCCAGGGCCGCAAAGTTTACAGAACGCACTGATTATGCGCCGTTAAAGTCTACTCCCAAGACGAGAGATCCAGAGGAAGGACGGTTCGCTCGCTGGGTTGCATTCCTAAGATGATGCTTAATCTCGCAGGCCTTGCACTGAACGCTGTAAATGGTGTCAAACGTAGAAAAAAAGACAGAACTGCTACCAAGGTGCGTTATAGGAGTCCAGACAGACTTAGAGGAAAATAGGAAAAACAAGGAACCGTGGCCGGAAAAACATCTACGATGACGGAGGGCCGGACGAAGTGACTTGCCTTGAGCTTCAGCAAGTGCAGCTCTATGAAACTGGAACCGGTGTGGACAACCGAGTATCTGAAGGGACAATAGTTGATTGATTCTGACTTGCAGTGTTTTATTAATATACGATCGGGTGACAAACGGCCGAAGTGGACAGATGTGTCCTGTATTCAAAGCACTTTGAGCCCAGTGGAATCACCTCCTATTCCAGGATGAGATTCTGTGCTGAAGCTGGAAGAGCGCGAGTGGTGACAGAGTTATAAACCCGTTTGTGTAACCAAAAAGCTTGAGAGAGACGGCATACGAGCTCATCACAATCACACTACAGCAAGGGACAATAGTTGATTGATTCTGACTTGCAGTGTCGTATTAAAATACGATCGGGTGACAAACGGTCGAAGTGGACAGATGTGTCCTGTATTCAAAGCACTTTGAGCCCAGTGGAATCACCTCCTATTCCAGGATGAGATTCTGTATATGTGCTGCAGCTGGAAGAGCGCGGGTGGTGACAGAGTTATAAACCCGTTTGTGTAACCAAAAAGCTTGAGAGAGACGGCATACGAGCTCATCACAATCACACTATTACAGCAAGCCACCGGGGAGTTTAGAAAACGTTGAGTGCTTTGAGTTTCCGTTAATATTGGCCTTGATTAACCTCGCAGACACACCGTTGGGTCATCAGATGTCATGACTGTAGTGCACAGAAGACCTCTGAAAAGAAGTTGTAGAAGTATCGTACCCGATTGAAGCAATGCATTGTTGGTATTTCCAGAAATTGTAAACCTTTATATGTGCTAGGGCTTTGAGAGTTGTCTATTCTTGTTCGCCTAAGATTCTCTGGAGGTAATTATCGTTGCGTTCTAGCACTGATTCTGAGATAGAGGCGTTCAGTCATAATCCAACTAGTAGCTTCACACCAGTGACTTGGAGGAAACCGTTATAATAATAATAATAATAAAATATTTATATAGCGCTATTTCCAAAATGTCCAAGAGCGCTTTACAATGTTTGGCTAAATAAATGAATATATAGAACTATAATCTAAAACCACACTAACTAATGTTAAAAATTGATGCTAAAATTTGTAAGTTAAGAAATGGTGATTGATAAAAATTTGATAAATATAATTAATATAATTAATATAAAAACATTTGGCTATAAAAAAAAGAAAATTCAGCAATAAGCTTTCTTAAAAAGAAATGTCTTCAGATTGTTCTTAAAACTAGAAACTGAGGGGCTACGTTTCAATTCTAACGGCAACGCATTCCATAGACGCGGCGCACACACTGAAAAAGCACGGTGACCGTATGTCTGTAAATTATAAGACGGCTCCCTTAAAAGCATCTTGTTTGCAGAGCGAAGGCAGCGCTGCGGTATGTATGGCTCCAAAAGTTCCTTAAGATAACTAGGCGCAATATTATTAACTGCCTTGTAAGTAAAGAGCAGGATCTTAAACTCAATGCGCTGCTCAATAGGCAGCCAATGCAGCTCAACTAAAAGTGGTGTTACATGATCGGACTTACGAGAAAGTGTGACAAGCCTAGCTGCAGCGTTCAGAACATGTTGCAGGCGCTGAATTAAATGCTTAGGTAGGCCATATAACAACGAATTGCACTGATCAAGCTTAGATGTGACAAAAGCGTGCACAAGAATCTTAGTGGTGTTCAAACTTAGGAACTTCCTAATTCTAGAAATGTTCCTAATCGAATAAAAGGCAGATTTACACATTTGAGTAATCTGCTTGTCTAATGTTAGTGTATTGTCCATCACAACTCCAATATTCCTAGCAAATAAGGAGGAGCAGACAGATACGTCCACCACTTGAATGGTATCCAGGGACGGAGCCGGGCGATGCTTAGCGTGAAAAACGATTATCTCCGTTTTATCGTCGTTAAGCTTCAGATTGTTACTTAGCATCCATCTATCGATGTCTTGGACACAAGCCTCCACCTTCATCCGGGCATGCTCTTGGTCGCCAACAACCGAAGTCTTGAAACTAAAATAAATCTGAGCATCATCAGCGTATAGATGGAAAGATACGCCATGATGCCTCATGATGTCCCCAAGCGGCGCTGTATAGAGTGAATACAAGAGCGGGCCAAGTACCGAGCCTTGTGGAACCCCATAATCCAAGGTACGACTGGAGGAACGGTCGTTGCCAATAGATACAAACTGCTTACGCCCAGTGAGGTAGGACTTAAACCAGCTAAGCGCACTGCCTTGAATGCCAAAGCGATTGGAGAGTCTGTCAAGTAATATCCGGTAGTCGACAGTGTCGAATGCAGCGGACAAGTCCAACATCAGTAGGATAACGCACCTTTCCTCGTCAATTGCACGTAATATGTCATTCTGTACTCTTAACAACGTAGATTCTGTACTGTGTCCAACTCTATATGCAGACTGAAATGTCTCGATTAATTCGTTTTCTTGCAGATGACAGTTCATTTGTGATGCAACAACTCTCTCACATGACTTTGAGATAAAGGTTAAATTAGATATTGGTCTGAAACTCGGAAACATTTCATAGTCAAGTGATGCCTTTTTTAATAGAGGTTTCAGTAGAGCTTCCTTGAGATTCTCCGGCATAACACCCTGCACAAGTGATAAGTTTACAATCCTTGTTACAACGGGTAACAAAATATCAAGACACCCCTTTAGAATAGACGCTGGAAGTGGGTCCAGTTCGCAGGACTTCGCAGAAGTGGCTCCTATGATGACCAACAATTCTCCACTCGTAACTGAATTAAACTCACAGAGCTTGACATCAGATACACTGCGTTCGGAGAACGAGGACATGAGCCCAGCAGACCTCCTAGCATCAAGACCAATCCGTATCTTGGATATTTTCTCTGAGAAGAAATCGACAAATGCTTCAGCCAATGCGGATGAATCATCCCACGTAGGAAGTTTAGTTTCAGCATTAAGATGCAGCAACCGGTTGACAGCAGAAAAAAGGCGCTTAGGTTCCGCCGAGTGATATTGAATTAGCCCAGAATAGAAGTGCATTTTTGAGTGAAAAATGCATTCGTTCACTATTTTGCATTGGTTGACGTAAAGTTCCCTGTCGATGGTCAGTCCAGAAGCACGCCAGCGCCGCTCCAATTTTCTTCTCTTCAGCTTTTCCTCTTTAATATTCTCATCGTACCACGGTGCAGCAGGACGCAATGTAATAACACGCGTCTTTAACGGCGCATATTTCTCCAATAGTGCAGACAGTACACGATTATACCGGTCGACAAGAGCAGACACATCATTATCAGCGCCATCCAGGGACACTAAAGGTGAACTCACAATATCCTCCCGCAGCTGTGACAAGTCGACGGACTTGAGTTTGCGATAGCATATGTTCTTAGTTTCGTGAGCAGGCTTTCTGAGGGAGAGAGTACATGAGACCGCGGAGTGACCAGAAATAACTGGATCCGACACACAGAAACCTTAGCAATATTCTCATCGGCCCTTGTAATTATGAGATACAGCGTATGACCGTTCCTGTGAGTGGGTCCAGTTATATGCTGCTTGAGATTGAAAGTTTCCAGTAACTGAACAAACCGGAGGGCAGCAGAATCATTTCGATCATCAATGTGGAAATTATAATCTCCGACTAGCAGTAGAGAGCCAGGAGCAGTAACTAGTTCTTCTAACAGCCTAGGAAATTCATCAAAAAATAATCCAAGAGAGTTGTTCTTAGATCTTGATGGAGGAGGGCGATAAACAATAACAATCCTCAAACTCGCAGTTGAATGGTTCATAATCAAGTCCGTGAATTCAAACGATCTAAATTTACTTTTCACGAGATTTTGCTTCTTAAATTTCAGCAGCTTCTTAAACAGAAGCGCCACACCGCCACCCCTTGATCCTCTGGGTACATTGTAGATTTCATAGCCACTAGGACAAATATCTCGAATAATTAATTCATCCGACTCACTTGAACAAAGCCACGTCTCTGTTAAAGCTAAGATATCAATATCTTGATCCACGACGTAATCCTTAAGCATTAAGGACTTATTCCTCACAGATCTTGCATTAAGGAGTGTAAACGCCACCGGCTTAGCAGTACTTGGGATAGGGGCCATCGGTAGTCTCTTGATTTTAACTAAATTTTCATTTCTGGTTGACGTGACTACCTTGACCATTCGAGCAGAACAAGTACCATCTAGCATATGAAATGAGCTAACATTGTCAAGTTCATTCGTACGATTTGGTCTATAAAACGGCTTAATCGGCATGCCACTAGTATTTCTTGCTGTTAATCGTCCTCCACACTTGCCTCTCAGCCTACGAAGAATTCCTGCCGACTTCAGAGTGTTCCACACTTGAGGAGAGATAGGTCTTGTAGATTGCAGTGAGGTGTTTGAAAATTGCATATGGCGGGAGACTAGAACTTGGGTAACAGTTTTCCAGCAATTGCACAGCGACAGAAGGAAATTTCTTGAATAAGACATCTTGTCCGTGAACAGTAGTCCTTAATAAAACACGTAGTAGATAATATGGCGATAACAAGAATAGTATGAGGTAAAAAACCAAGGAATTTTCAAGAGCGATTAACTAGGCAGCCGTGTAGGCGCTCATTTACATATCATTTTTAGTATGTATTAGTCATTACCGATTACTTTACTAAGTGGACAGAGGGTTACGCCATATCAGATAAAATGGCCTCTACATTTGCCGAGAAGCTTGTGGCTGAATTTGTATGCCGCTTTGGTGCTCCATAGTGATCAAGGGACCAACTTCGAGTTTAAGGTGTAATGAAAGAGATCTCCAAGCTACTAGACATCGAAAATACGGGAACGACACTTCTGCATCCACAATCGAATGGGCAGGTGGAATTGCGCGAAAGGTATAATCGTACCCTGATCGAGATGCTAAGGGAAAGTTTAAGGAAGACCAGGTGAATTGGGACTTACAACTGCCCATTTGTATTGCCAATAAAAGACAAAACATTATTTTAACCTCTGGCAGCCAGGAATATTCAGGAACACCCATGCAACGAACTGTTCTGTAAAATATCTGTTCTTCTGGGCAACTCGGCTGGCAAATTCTGCACTTTTTGTTTTCGAATTGTTTTTAAATATTGAATTCTACAGGCTATCAAAATTTGTCTGACACGCCACTAATGGAATTTGAATGAACTTGTCTCATTTTCTGCCACTGCATTCACTTAAATTTTCCATTTAGATATTCTTCACGAGCTTCAGAATAGTTAGTTCTGTTCGTCTAACAGATGAAAAACGGTTTTCTTAAATATGTTTAAATACATATAACCTGTTATAAAAACGTCAGAATATTCGTTTTTATGACCTTTTACCGTTGGGGGTCCCTGAATATTCTTCGATCTTGAAGCCAATACACAGATGCGAAAATTACTTAGTTAACGAAGCTAACGATAATAACCAAACCAATTAATGCTGGGGAGAGAAATCTACGTACCCTTGGATGTATGTGACGTAGTTGACTCCAGATGCGCCTGGCCCGAATACCGAGTATGTGGAAGCTCTGCATAAAATATTAACGAGTGCACACGAGAGTGCACGACGACTAACCTGAAGAGTACTGATTTACGCCAAAAGTGAAACTATGACAAGAAGCTAGCTTGAAAGCCATTCCAAGAGGGTGACAGTGTATGGTTTCACAATGTTCGTCGCTGGAAAGAAAGAAACCCAAAATTAGACAATTCTTGGCGAGGACCATTCTTGGTAACTGCGACTATATCAGACGTGGCGTATCGTATTCAGAAGACACAGAGAGCAAAGTCAAGAGTGGTACATGCAAACAGGCTTAAGCCATACTTGGGTCTATCCCTGAAAAATTGGATGTTGTCTGCAAAAACAGTTGACGTCGCCATTGCTTCTCCGCTGTCTGACGCAAAAAAAACTCAATCGGTTCCATCCGATGTCCTTAGTCAGGAATTCAAGGATGCGATAAAAGTTTCTGATTTAGCTAATGAGTCGAGATACAAGGATGACGTGGAGTCTTCTATCTGTTCCAAAGATGTGAAGTCTGCATGATGACCATGGCGAGTCGCGCAATGTTATGACTACTTCTAAATGTACAGAGGTTGTCAACGACGTTGAAGTTCTATCAGCATAAAGTAAAGAAACTGTTATTCCGAGTCCTGCAAGCACTGTACCAGAAGAAATAGATGCTGATGAAGTAGGTGGTAATACTAAATCTGTAACAGAAACCATTGAAGAAAGATCGGACACAGCTGAACCAAGTAAGGGGAGACCAAAGAGAAAGATGAGGCCCCCAACTCGGATAGGAAAATGGACTACATATTACCTTAAAACAAAGTGGAGATCGTAAAAATAACGTTAGAACTTGTTCTTGAAGTTCATGAACATTTTTGAGAAAAGCGAACAGTCAAGGGAAGTCGCTTGGGCAAGGATTTAAATTGAGCTGAGGATCCATCTGGTTTAGAGATGACCAGCGAGAGAACGTGCACTGTATCTATGTGGTCAGTTGGTAAATCAGGGACAAACGGTAGCCGAAAACTATCAAATCAAGGACTATGAACTTGAACAAGGCTTTCCAGACAAATAGAGGACACAATAACGAAATATTGTATAATAAATAAGAAACTAGTGTAAGATAAAATATGATAAAAAGCTATTTACATAACTGCATATGCTATTCCATAAAATATAAAATGATAAAATAGAAGGATATTTACATATGAATGAATTATATTAATTATAAATTATACTACAAACTAGCAAACTGATACTATATGTAAGAATTAAAGTTATACATTATACATAATTGTACTACAGAGGGCGCAGTCTTTGGAAGTGCTGGTATCTACTATTGCACTAATATTACAGTGCCGTATATGTCTTTTAAAATACTGAAGTGAAGAGAATGTTCTGGTCTTGTCAGCAAGACTGTTTCATAGCTTGGGGCCTACGTATTTGAGTGAGTGCTTACCATATTTAATAGTGTTAAACCTCTTGATAGTAAAGTCTGCTTTCCTTAAGTTATACTGGCAATTACGCAGTTCGACCATTTGCTGAGTTACCTTGTGTAAACTGTTCTTGTTATGTTGACAGAGTTGTGAGCACTGGGGTCACTTTGCTATTCAAAGGAGGGGTTGTGTAATGATGCGATGGGTCCCCACCCCCTTGAATAAACTGTAAACTGCCCCCACCCTCAAGACCGGATTAATTGAGTTTGTAGAACACGTGCGTAGAGAGTCCGCTATTAAAAGACGAAGCACAAACATGGTGCATATGTAGCTATAGATCTTATGGTTTATACAGCAAAAGGAGAAATTCGAAACGCTACAATACCTTTGGGGACACTCAAAGTAGGTATTGTTCGTGCGAGTGTACCATCTACATGGCTTATCATCTCGCTACGTTGGTTGTTCCATGAAAAGCATACGTGATGCCAATGTTTATCTTGATTATTATACTCTGGGAAGCTGTAAATAAAAGTTGCTTCTGTTAGCATAGAGCAAGTTTACGTTTTGGGAAACAATGTGGAAAAATGTGGGGGAATGTGGGAGAAGTATTATGTACAGCATACGCATTTTAAAGGATTTCTCTTAATCATTTCTTCGCCTGCTATCGAAAAATATGTTTTAATTAATGATAAATGTACATTCATATAATGGATATAGTCACCCTATATAGATTCCCATATAGTAGAATGTAGCTCCATTAGTAATGCCTCCTCCAAAGCTACTTATTTTGAAGGCCTGCTTGTGGTTGCTGTTTGAATACGACATAATCGTTTGTGCGAAGAAGCCGCTGATCGTAGGTTTTTGCTTCATCCATAAACACAAGGTGAACGAGGCGAGGGTGGGCATCGCTGTGTAGTTCAGATAATTTCCTTCTTCTCCTGAGAAGTGGGCGTCAAAACTTGCTGTTCGAAACACGAAAAAAAACACGAACATATCAGATAATTGTCTTCTGTGCTACAAAATCAGTACACTTTTTGGGGAATGTAAGTTATCACAGATAATAAAATAAATCCTGTTTTGAATATCTAACATTGCCAATCATTCGTCGCGTATTTAACAATTTAGCTCAGGATTGTTTTCAATTCTATCTTATTGTCGATTCCTATTTTAGATTACATAGCTGACTTCACTGAACTCACTACTTACCTTCGTTTTGTCGAGAGGGCGGTTGTATCTCTAATGTTGTTACTCCTGACGGCATTCTCATCACGCAGACCAGGAATAGCATCAATACAGACGAGCTATACATTCCGACAATACACTGATAGAACTACAATAGAATCAACATATTATGGGATTAGAGGGATTGTTCTAAATTGGTTTAAATCGTATTTATCTAGTGGGAAACAATCTACATCTATTAGCAATACACTATCTGATGAGAAGATTATCCCCTACGGCGCCCCACATGATCAGTTCTTGAACCAACCTTATTATTGTTTATATATCAATGATATTCCTAACTGCTTCAAAATATTAGACTTTCATAATTTTGCTTATGATAGTAAAATATTTTACACCAATAACAATAAAAGCTTGCAGAATCTGGAAAGAACTCTTAATGACCAGTTAAAATTGATACTTGATTACATTCAAATAAGCTCTTTTGTCATCCCCACCAGAAAGAAAAATACGCTAGCTATCCTATCCAATTAGAAATCAGTGAAATATCTTGGAATACTTATTGACTGTAATCTAAACTGGAAATCCTATGTACATACAATCTCTACAAAATACACAGGTGAAGTATTGGTGTACTTTGTAAATTATGATACTATTTAAAATTACCTATTCTCACTAATTTGTATTATTCACTTATATATGACCTCACCTACAGTATATCCTTATGTGGGGAAATACCTATCATACTCGTCCTCTGTTTATTCTTCATAGACTACTCTTCGTATTAAAATATTTTCTAAATATCATGCTCATTCCACCCTTTCTTTAAGCTTCAAGTAACTTAAGGTTGGATTTTTGACAGACCCCCAGCACTTGCTCTGAGGGTGTTTCTCTGGGTTCTCAGGTTTTTTCTTCCTCTTCAAAAACCAACCTAAATTACGATTCGACCCAGGAACTCGTCGGCTACCTGTATCTCGACGTAAAATAAACTATTTATCTATGTGTTTGTTTGTTTGTTTATTTATTTATGTTAAATGATTCTGTTTAAAAATTTAAAAAACAGCAGTTCAACTGAATTTCTGATGGCTGCTCAAGGTAATATTATCAGTACGCTGGTATATTCAATTACTAAAAGTCGATTAAGGTATGTTAGCCCTTCGTGAGAGCAAACAGTTTATACGCTGTCAAAAACTGGAACCCAACAATTATTAAAACAAATAAAATACTAAAAATGTTTTGCTTTGAAAGAAAGCTCTCGCCCTATACGTTTTGAACCTTTATGTGTAACCTTCCACCTGGTTTGAATGAGAGAGCTAATATTTGTATTGATCGACAGAGAGCTCTGACGAAAGCAAACCTTGGAGACTGTATCGTTGAATGAAAGGCTGTGGTTTTAATTTGATTCCATTAATTTCAGTTCAGATTTTGACTGAAGTCAAGACTTTTTAAAAGATGTGGACTGGAATCCCAATTGTTATTAACTGTTTGCTTTATATGATTCTGACGTTTAGTTTTGACAGTAGAAACACTACTTAGTGATTCCACGATTCCACACATTGTTAATACTTTTTTAGATCTTTTTTCATTTATAAAAACATTTAGAATCGTTTCATAACTTTAAACTTAAGTAAGAAACGAACGAAAGAAAAAGGAACTGAATATATATATATATATATATTGTGTTAATATTTATATAGTTTGTTAATATGCATACATTAAATATTAAATCTAATACCAGATCCGGATCTCTATCAATGAGTCACTTGTTCTCGGAAGCAAGCAGCAGAAGCAGTCTGCAAACTGCAGTGTTCAAAAGCGATACAATGTAGCTAACAATAAAATCCTGAATTCCTACTTGAAGAGACCTTTTCCGCTTGGCTCAATGATGTTCCAATTTCAAATCTTTCGGGAATAATATTCTTTGTCCGAAGTGTTTCATATCAATGCATCTCCTCATGCGTTAACCAGAAATAAAAGAAACAATACACAACGGGATGGTCACGTGATCTGAAATGGCAACATTGAGCCAAGCGGAAAGGTCTAATAATCTGGAAATCCATCCAAAATACATTTGACCTGACCACAGGCAGCCCAAGCTCTAGATATCTAGCTAATACTTACAGCGTTTGTATGGGGATTTCAACGAGCTAGAAATACGAAAGAATTAATGAATAAAATGCCTTACCTTGCCTCCATAGTGTATTACTTGCTGTCTGTGTGGTAACAGGGGTGATATGAAGCGATTTGAGCGAGTTTTCATTTCCTCTGCTCCCCTTCCTAATACAAACGCTGTAAGTATTAGCTAGATATTTAGAGCTTGGGCTGCCTGTGACCTGACAATAGGCGGTCTGCAAAATAATTCAGGACGTTCAAAACAAATGCAAGCGAGTCCATACGAAGCAATAGAAATCATATTGACTTGTCACTATCAATACTCGATGCATCAGTTTCTTCCGCCTTTGATTTCAGCCGATTCTAACGAAACAGCGTTTAACTTAAATATAATAGTTCCTCAGTCAAATCTGATAAAAAAGAGTTAGTATACCGCTAGAAATTTACCACTATCCGTTCCTGTTGACACATGTGTGAAACCTTGATTATGAACTGAATGGCTTAAGATTGTGGCCATCTTCCAAAAAGAAAATCAGTGTCTTTTGAAATGGTTTGAAACTGTTTTCTATTGTTATTCAAATGTTAAAGCAAATTCTGGTTTGCAATCAATCCCCAGAGATTCAAATAACAAAAACGTGGCGGTCATATTGGTTGAATTAAACAAAGAAATATTTTACTTGCATGCAACCCAGCAATAACTGAAAGGCGCTTTGAGTGATTGGCGAGGAAATGAAAACTGATTCAATTTCAGTTCTTTCTTCCAATCTATCGCTCGAAACAACACTGAAGCTCGTAAGATAGTTATTCAAGGAATAAGCTGATGAGAGCAATATTAGAGCACAAATGAAGGAGACTTACCATAACAAGTTTGACTCAATGTTGTTTTGCAATGATCGAATATTGCTTGATCATGAACAGGTGATATTTCTTTGCCACCATAAACATATTGTCCCAAATATAGGAATAGTAGTAATGAGGTACACACAGCTGCGAAACATTCGCTCGTCCTTCTCCAACTGAATTTAATTTTATTTTATTTTATTTGGATAACATTGGATAAGATGATCTCGCACGTGCAACTATTTGTTTTCTCTGACAGTCGTTGGTCACTGTCGACGTACGGTTAATCATGCAGCGTTTCAGTGTTTGTGAAGTATTAATTATACCGAGTTATTTAACAAAGCTGAGTTATCAGAAAATGAAGCTAAACTTGGCTTAAATATAACTGTTTAGAAACCAGTTATACATGGCAGCCATGACTTCCAACAATCTGTATGGCCATGCACGTTAGAGCTACAATCCGTACCATTACTTTGGATAAATTTTGTTCCCAAGTGGTAGGCAAAGATCTGTTATATGTAATATCTGTCATATTGCATGAATATCTACAAGAAATGTAATATCAAAACTATCACAGAATAAAGAGTTATGACGTACATGATTTATGAGTGATAACATTGCACAAAATGCACTTGATTAGAACGCCCTCCCCATTGAATAAATAACGGTTCAACCCAACATTGTTATAGGTAATGAACAATTCAAGAGTTGATCATTGTAAAGTACTTGAAGTACAGCTCGACGAATAGCTGATATTACATACAGAGGTGTCTACGAGCAGTTTCAGCGGTATTGACCAGAAAGTCTCACTTCGAAGTAAAATAGAGAGCTGAAGCAACCTGGACGACGGCGGAACGTAGAAAAGTGTTTTCTCCCGAAATTCGGTGCTTACTATTTTCTTTATTTGCCTTTAGGTGGCTTTTATAACCAGATTTTCGAAAAATACGACCAGGACAGAGTTCCGTTCAGGCCGAACGATAAACGGTGTGACTACTTTCTTACGTTCGCGTTCTCCTTTGAATGTGAAATTTGAAGTTTTCACGTTCTGTTTTTTTAAGAGAACGGTCAAACTGTGGTGACTGCGTTCATTTTGCATTTATTGTATTTCGTAATTAAGACTATTATTTCATGCCGTCGTCCTAGATGTCGTCGTCGTGGTTGCTTAAGGTCCCTATGAACCACCACACATCTTAAGCAAGCACGACTAGTTTAGATACACAGTTTGAATAGGGTTTCATTACATCGAAGTGAGACGTTCAGGTCAATACCGCTGAAACTGCTATTCGTAGACGCCACTGTAATCCCCTCCCCCGCCCCTCGGGCTTAACATTGATAGGTGCATTACGCTTATGCTACGACTGCTACCGTCGCTTCCAAAGTATCAACATTAGAATAAGCCAAACAGAATGCTCATTCCCAGGCTCTCAGCGATGTAAATAATAGCATGCAAGCGAGGCTTGTGTTTCCATCGTGTTCAACCTCTAGACATCAGCAGCCCTTCACCTCTCAAAACCTTGCATTTTATTGGACCCCATTTGGACTGCACTGTTTTAGGGTTAGGGTTTGTATTGTTTCAGGGTTAGGCATTGTTTGGATAGCCAGTACTATTCCACGTTCCGAGGAGGTGAAGGCCGCCCCCTAGACATACGGTGCAAGGTCCTTCTCAGTTTCTGCTCCTACCTTATGGAACTCACTACAATACATTAGGGACGCTATATAAATTGCTTATTATTATTATTAATTTTGACATGAATATTTAACAAATATATTCCATTCTGCCGTGCGTCTGTTTGTTATAGATGCACAGATGACGTCACAACGTGAAGAGTACAAAGAAGTGCGCCACGAGACTATTTTCTGCTATTTTGGGCTAGTTTGGAACGGTTTTAGAGTTATTGATTTTTGAGATCTATCTCTTTCTTAGTTGGAGAGGTCGAGGGGTAAAATTTCAACAGAATTCGCTGAAATTGCATACAGAGCCCAATGAAGAACAGATAAAGACTTCAGGGGAGTTTTCATTGATTTTATTTCAGTATTTCTGGCCTAACGGATACAACCAAATACTCGTCCAAAATCTCATACAAACCATTATAATTTGAAACTGAAACAGAGCTTGGGTTTCCTGTGGTCTTCTCTCTGGCGTGTGCAAATACTGCAACTGTTCCGATGAGCGCGACTATGTTCAGAAACTGTCCAGTAGTGATATGTAAATACCAAACTATTAGCACAATCCTAATCCGCGAGTCCAAGATTCCTTCGTAGAAGTGAGCTTTAGGCAATTACACCAGCTGTGATTCAGTTTAGGCTTCGGAATCGGTAGAAAGTAGGAGATGCGCGAAGGACTTTTCCCACTTGTAGCGCGCCAAATTTACCAGTTGATTTTTCAACCGGAGGTGTAGCTTATGGCGTACTAAGATTTGCCCAATCACAAAGCGTCGATTCTTCAGGCATTGTATGTTAACGTGTCAAATCAGTCGACCGTAGATGTGGTATTTACAATATGAATGTACTCATAAAGAGTTTGTCAAAGGCGCGAAATATAAGCTCCGCCCCTGAAACGTGTTTTCGCGCCAAAACAATCTCCCGATTCAATTTCCTGATAGTGAAACAAGTCGAATTCGCCTCTCGCTTCGATTCTCGCGCTCGCTTTTTGACCCAGTAATCGGTTACCCAGTGACTAAGCGAGTTCGACTTGGAGCAAGTCTAAGGAGATGCAGGAGCTAGGTTTAGTGCAGCTGTACCACTCCGAAGCGCGCACTCATGAATCGGGTGCTGATTGATTGATTGATTGATTGACTTCGGCGATAATGGAAGATACAAAATAGAATAAAGTAAAATATACAACAAACAAAACATAGAGGCCAGGAGAACCAACACAGCGTTAGCCAAATACGTTGCTTTCCTATGAAAAATATAATTACAATAAATGATCTAATTACAATACTTAATTCAACCTAAAAGCAGCATTTTAGAGGTGCGGTTAACTGTCTTGCCTGGTGACATTTCAGACATACAGACTTCCAAGACCTAGGGTTCTCGATATCAAATATAGAAGTGATGGCAGACACGTAATATTTAAATAGTAATGAGCTAAACTTAGGTAAATAGATATCTGATTTACGCAGTTCGTGTGGAAGTGTATTCCAACTTGACCATCAATGGTATAATTAGCCAGTAGGGGACTGCGTTTTCTGGTAATGGTTAAAACTTTACATTTCTTCGCATTGAACTTCAGCTGCCAAGAGCGTGCCCAGGTCGCCACATTAAATACCTCACCCTGAAGAATGGAGATGTCTGCTGCAGATTCCACTACCGAGAAGCATTTGGTGTCGTCAGCAAACATTGTCATCTCGACGGAGGACGAGGTGATCGATAATGGGAGGTCGTTGACATAGATCAAGAACAGAAGGGGTCCCAGAATAGACTTTTGCGGAACACCGGAAGTGACTGGAAGCGTGTTCGACATGGCGCCATGAACTGTTACACGCTGCTGGCGACCAGAGAGGTAGTTCTTGAACTAGTCTAGCACTCCACCCGTGATACCGAATCGGCTAAGTTTGCGCAAAAGTAGTTTGTGGTCAACTGTGTCAAAGACTTTAGAGATGTCGAAGTAAAGGACGTCGGTTTGTGTGCCCAAGTCCAGGCTTTGACCAATGCGATGGAGGACTGTCAGTAGCTGAGCGGTACAGGATTTTCATTTAAGGAAGCCGTACTGAGCTTCAGAGATCATATTTTGAAGGTGGTCTATCAGACGATTGAAAATACAACGCTCCAGTACTTTAGCGACTATGCACATCAAGGAAATGGGTCTGTAGTTTTCTACGTAACTCTCGTTTCCTTTTTTGTGGAGAGGGGTGATGTTGGCAAGTTTCCGTTCAGTAGGAAGAGTTTCAATCTTGAGACTTGTTAAACAGGTGAGTGAGGGAGTATGAGATACTTGACGCGCATTCCTTTAGTAGGCGGGCAGATATGTTATCAGGTCCCATAGCTTTGTTTGGATTTAAAGACTTTAACACTTTTAGATACTTCACTGAGTAGTAAGATTATCTCCGAGACAGTCACATTAGTTATAGGTGAGTCAGGCGTCCATTCGTCATCGGTAGTTTTGGAATACACGGAGCCGGTTTAAATAGCGATTGAACAGAAAGGCTACATTTTTGGGAGTACTGGCACCGACACGAGCTGAATCTGCGTTGGTGGAAGCTATCGTGACTTCTCGAGGGACGCTACTAGACTTCGTTGATGTCTTGAAGAACGACCAGAAACGCTTAGGATTTGATTGCAGGGTAGAGCTCAACAAACCCAAAAATTGGTCCCTGCTGGCTTTTATTAGTTTCTTTGCACATGAACGCAGATGTCGGTACTTTTCGCGTAAAGCATCAGAATTGATATCCTGAAGCTTCCGACGCAGGATTTCTTTCTGCTTAAGTAGATGTAAAATACTGCTACATGTATTTAACCAGGGTATGATATGACGCCCCTTCATGGTCTTGATAGGGATAACATCATTGGCTGCGGCAAGGAAGCTATCTCTCCATGAATTCCAATCATTGTTGATATCAGATGGAGAATCTGAAATCATCCAGTCAAGATCAAGCGACTCGATAGCACGATTCATTCCCTCAAAGTCTCCTCGCCTATAGTCAAAGCCATGCAGTTCTCCTAATTTTATGACTTTCTTTGAGCCGTGTTGTAAAGTCAAACAGAATGCCTTTGTGGTCAGAGAACAAGTTTAGTTCTTGAAGGTCGACTACCTCAATATTGTTAACCTGGTCCGGCAGGTTGGTGATGACAAGGTCGAGAATGTTGTTTCCTCTTGAGGGTGAAAATATAGTCTGATAAAGGAAATGGTCACACAAGCTGTTATAGAAGGAACTTTCAGATTCACCCGAAGGGGTTACCGCACTCTCAGACCATGTGATTTTAGGGAAGTTGAAGTCGCCAGTGATGATTTATTTTCGAAATTAATTTTCATTACGTATAAGTGCGTGCATCACTTCGTATTTGATTATTGGGAGCTCCGCTCATAGGATTGCCATCTCAGTCAAAGTATACAACAGTGACGTGGAGAAAGTGGAGGACTTTAAAAGCATCTCCTACTCCGGTTTGCTAGACTATTATATTTTAACAGTCTAGTCCTACCTTTGTTCGACTATGGCGACGTATTGTGGGGAGACAAAGATAACTCTACTCTAATGCAGAGCTTACAAATACTACAGAATAAAGCCGCCAAGCTGATTATCGACCGTCCTCTACACCTCTTCGGCCACTGATTGTACATTTTCAAATGTAAAAGTCTTTCAAAAACTCATGAATAATTAATGACATTTTGTCCAATCAGATGAAGCAAATCAGTCACGTGCATGCCCCTTTATACCTGATAAAATCTCATCATTCTAGAAGGCCCGCGGAGGGATTCGAATTCTGTCCCAGGAGAAAACGGGGTTAATGATTGAGACAATGGAATTTCTATTGATGTTTCAGCTTTCTCATTGAATTGCTAATTAGGATGAACGTTTTATATAAAGAATACTAATGAACATGAAATTTTATATAAAGTTTCATCCTAATTAAGAATTCACTGATAAAGACCCAAAGATAGCAAAAAGTACACGGAACATAAGGTACCTAGATAATAAATTTTGCACTAGATTTACTAATATTAGCAGACTACCGAGATACACAGATAATATTTTTAAAATGAAGGTATCCAACTTGTTTACCGAGCCACTGTTTAGTTCCAATTATTAAACCAAACTCAAAGCCGTAAAATAATAAAAACGTGCATTAAACTTACATATTTTGTGCCGGAGTCAAAAATTTAGAGTCTGCCGTCATGTCAGTCACATCGCTTTCCAAGGCTTGAACTTTATCGAGGTAAACCACGACACCAAATCCTTCAAGTGCAGATTCTTCTTGCATTGCGAAACGCCGCTTCAAACAACATAGTATGGTAATTTCTTCATGTCATTCCCTTGAGATGTTCGTAATTGCAGACGGTGATTACTCAAATATTTTGCATGGCGTTGTGAATACAAAGGTTCAGTGGTTCATTAAGTAACCATTCCCTTGAGATGTGCGTCTTTCTTTCATTGCATTCTTAAAGCGTTTTTGAAGCCGTTTAAAACACTCACAGCACGTGTTTTATCAAGTCTAAAAATTCTCGCGCTTCGCCCTAGAATTTTTAAACTTGATAAAACACTGCTGTTCGTGTTTTAAACAGTACAACATCCCATTTAGGAGTGACCATCATAATTATAACACACGCAATGGTGATGACTTTCGTCTGCCAGCTGTAAAACCCAACTAGAACTGGGGCAAACAACGCCTAACATAGCATGCTGTTAGGGACTGGAATAATCTTAGTGGTGGCATTAGGCACAGCAACACCATTGTGAATTTTAAGTCGAGCCTCTTTACCCATGTTATAAGTTTGTAATTGTCGCCATTTTATTAACTTTAAATTAGCTCATTTCCTTATTAGTTCGTATTTTAATTAGTAATATCCCTATGTAATCGTAGTTTCCGTGACCTTTTAATATTTTAGCTATTATTCTATTACTATTTTGCAGGACCGCTTTGAAAATCACTGGTGCGAAAGAGCTTCCTGTTAAAATATTAAATTAATAATAATAATATATATAGAATTTATTTTCGTAATTACGTCTGCATTACATTTCGCGTTACATATGCGCGTGCAACTCAACTGCACATGCACTATCTATTTTCGTAAATTAATTTACATTACATATATGCGCGTGCATCACTTTGTATTTGATTATTGGGAGCTCCGCTACATGTAAGTAGTTCAAAGGAGTGTCCCTTAAAAGTACCAAATTAATGTACCAATCCCTTTCATATAATTTGGGCCGCGTCAGGCAAAAAGGGTCCGGACGACATAATATTTAAATTTATTTTGAAATTGTACCATGTTTTTTTTATACTTGTGGTGCAATTACAATATGCATCGAGAGTGCCACATTGTGCTACTAACAAGTAGTGTTGATTTCATGACATTGACCAGTGAAATCGAAGACTAAATTTACGATATTTTTACACGAGGGTGTGATCACGATTTTAGCACGATTGTTTCAAGGTGTAACTATTGCTAAAATCACATTATGAGCTACGGGGAGTAGAATGAGTACAGAAAATATTTTTTTTGGCCAAAAAGTGATCATCTTGTTCATCTTATTTACGTTTTACTCTTTAATGCCAGCATGTATAAATGAATGTCATACATCAAAATCATCCCCTCTGACAGGATTCCTAATTATAGTGGTCATATTTGTAATGGGGCCCTTGCATCAAAATCGCGTAAATTTCACCCTTGATTTTTGTTGTCAATTTCTTGAAACTGACATTTATTGTTAGGAACGAAATGTAGCGCTTCTCGTCAAGAATACAATACAATCTTCAACCTGTTATTAGGAACACCGTTGTAGGAATTATTTAACTTGAATGTCGTCCGGGCCCTTTTTGCCTGACGCGGCCCATTTGACAATAATGAAATTTGACAATATATATATATACTTTGACAATCATTGGACCGACCTTTTAAAAACCAAAACTTAAAATTATCTACCCTTTCACAAACGTCAACTGGGTGTGACCAAATAAACAAACAAAAACCCAAACTGCGAGTTGCTGAATGCATGCGTTCCACCTCTCTTGATCTAAATCTAAATATGTACTGCCATACATAGCTACAGCTAATCCCGGCACGTAAATATTTAGTTCAAGACTCTAGTTTGTTTTGATCACATTATTTTAACTTACATGTTGATGTAGTTGGGTTAATTTTATGTTGTTATTATAAAACCTTCAAAACTCATGAATAATTCATGAAGCAAAAACAAAGGAAATCAATGACTTTGAAGACATTTTATGTGATAAAATTTCATCCTAAATTACATAAACTTTTAGCTTGGATTTTCTCGGCCAAAATAAGTCGTATCGCCAAAATAACTGGACAAAAGGTATCTTTACCCTCTTTACATGTGAATGTTTTTGAAGTCGTTTAACAAACCCGCAGATAATTTTGGGCCTTTATCAGTGAATTTCTAATAAGGATGAAACCAGAATCCCTGATGAAACTTTATATAAAATTTCATCCCACTAATTTTTTTTTTCTTAATGTCATTTCCTTGAGATGCGCGTCTTTCTTTCATTGCATTCTTAAGGCTGGTTTTCACTAGCGACGGAAGCAGAAACGGAAGCGTAAGCGTAAAAGCATAAGCATAAGCCTCGTTCAGAAGCGAAAACCTCGCTTGCATGCTATATTTACATTGCAAAGGGCCTGAGAATGAGTATTCTGATTGGCTAAATTCATCTGCTTCCGCTTCTGCTTACGTTTGACTAGTTTTCACTGGAACGGAAGCGACGGAAGCAGAAGCGGAGACGTAAGAAGAAGGAAACCTTCCGTTTCCGCTTACGTCTCCGTTTCTTGATTTTCACTAGAACGTAAGGATCCTTACGCTTACGCTTCTGCTTCCGCTTCTGCTTCCGTCGCTAGTGAAAACCAGGCTTTTTGAAGCAGTTCAAAACACTCACAGCACGTGTTTTATCAAGTCTAAAAATTCTCGGGCTTCAAATTTTTAAACTTGATAAAACACTGCTGTTCGTACGTGTTTTAAACAGTACATGTACATACATAATAGTGAAACTAGTGTAATTTTGCTACTTTGTATGGTCAATTTTGAAGTTTCTCCTGCAGTTTCTGGCTCATTTCATGGGGTGTAAACACTCCATACTCAGTAATAATGCCTGTAATGAGTTCAGCAGGTGTGACATCAAACGCAGGATTCCAGCAGCCAATACCAGGAGCTGCAACTGGTATTCCCTTGATGGATGTCAATTCCTCTGGAGGTCTCTCCTCTATCACTATAGCATTGCCGCTTGCAAGGGAAAGGTCTATGGAGGTTGTTGGGGCTGCCACATAGAATGGAATGTTGTGGAACTTAGCTGGAAAATACGAGAACATTTGTGATAATAATCAGATATGCATGATATCAATGAGTGAATATCATGGCTGAACAGACTTAAAGTGCCTATAACCCTTTTGCAATTTTTATTGCTTACGAACCTCCGAAGAGGTTTGAGTACTTCTGTGAAGAAAGTTTTGGTTTTGAGTGAATACTCTATGTTCTACGCTTCTTTGAAATCGTGTAAATGTGACCTTTCCTGATCCATGACCGCGTAAGCAAAAGCCTGGGTCGATGCCTGGGTCGATACCTGTATTTACGTCATCTTGACGTCATATAATTAATTCGGCTTTGCAATCATTTCAATAAATACTTAACATGTTGACTAAAATGACTTTTTTCTTTACTGACAACTCACAAACTGTGTATATTTTCTATGCATCGATGTTGTTGTGATAGAAAGGCGCCATGGAGAATAATGCATTGATGAGGTGACGAACATACAGGTTTCGACCCAGGCTTTTACTTACGCGGTCATGGGTCAGGAAAGGTCACAAAAGGTCACATTTACACGATTTCAAACAAGCGTAGAACAAAAAGTATTCACTGTAAACCAAAACTTTCTTCACAGAAGTACTCAAAACCTTTCGGAGGTTCATAAGCTATCAAAATTGCAAAAGGGTTATAGGCACTTTAAGGAGCTTCAGGGAGATAGGGAGGTCCTACAAAAAATTGGTGGGCTCTTTGGGGGGGGGGGGGGGGGGGAAGGGGGCAAATGATGAATTCTGGGACATTTTCATTGATGACTTCTGTCAACCTCTCTTCTGGGACTGGGCAAAGGGGGGGGGGGGGCAACTGCCCCTCTCCCGCCTTGCTCCCCCTCCTTACGCCACTGAGAAGCTTCAATAATTTCAAATGGTATGGTTGCTTGTGATTTCCAAAAATATTGTTCACCTAAATCTTTCATGACAGTAAATTCATAAATGCTAAGACTTTTGGCACTCCAATACTGTCCTCTAAACAGTGGTGCGTTCGCATTCATTCGTGTCACCCAATGGCTCGCCATCGTAAATCTGATACTATTTAGTCACTCTTATTGCAAATAGTACTTATGACAACTGAACATGGACGTTGATTATAAACTTAATTCTTTAGAATTCTTTAGTATTCTTATTGAAGAAGTGGCTTTTATTTCTGAGAAATGAACTCTGTTGAAAAGAGAAAAACATGCAGTGAGAGTTGAGTTGATGTGATCAAAAGTGTTAGATACAAGCATGCATGTTTTGTTGACAAATACATGCACTTCAGCTTTGTGCAGTACTTTTTTTTTTTTTTTTTTCATTAAATAACTATTCAGCCAGCAAGTGCATGCATATTTGTCAACAAAGCACACATATAAAGTTTCTCACAGTTCATTTTGTCAAAGGGGGTCTACATACATTTGTATATATTCAATGATAATGACAACTCTTACATTTCTCTTTGTGTATCCCTCCTGGAGCCATTCTGCCAGTGGATTATTTAATGGTCTTACCATAATTATTGCTTTGTAAGGTAATAATTATTACTTATACACCCTATGCATAAAGGTCATTTTGATTACAACTGGATTTCTCCAGTCAGCAATGAATATTTGTGAAAACCAACATTGTCACATAAAAGAACATGCAAAAATAAGTAATCCTGTGAAATTTGAGTGTCATAAGTTACATTGCTACAGAGTAATAAACTTTTGAAATAAGAGATTTGCATGAAAATAGTCAGCCAGGCCCTACCAACCTCGCTTTCATGTTTTTCCTGAGCCTTAAATGGTAATAACTTTGGAGAAATTTGTGATAAAACTATTAAATTGCACATGATAAATAACTTGTACTTGCTCTTTCAGGTTACAGTGTCAATTTTTCTAAAAATGGTAAAATTCTGAATTTATGTAAATTAGGTTCGCAAATAAATTAGCTTGAATATTAACTAACCTGCTAAGGCTAATTGATAAGTGCCAATCTTATTAGCTGTGTCGCCATTCGCAACCACTCTGTCAGCACCAACGACAACAGCTCCAATCCCCTTGATCTTCATTGCGATTGAGACCGTAGAGTCAGCAATAAGTGTTGCAGGGATGTTCTCATAAACCAGTTCATAAGCTGTTAGTCTGGATCCTTGATTGTAAGGGCGTGTCTCTGTGCAAAATACATGATCCAGCCTTTTCATTTCATGTAGACTCCTGATAACCCCCAATGCTGTACCATACCCAGCTGTTGCTAGAGACCCAGTATTACAGTGAGTCATCACTCTTATGTTTTCATCATTTACGCTCTTTATGATGTCCTCAGCCCCAAACTTACCAATTGCTTTATTGTCTGCAATGTCCTTCGAGCGCATTGATTCTATTTTGTCCAACAGCTTGAGTTTGAGAGCTTCAGCTTCATTATCTGATGAGTTACATATACTTGTTATATGCACTAACAAGCTGTTTGCAGCCTCTGCCATATTAACAGCAGTAGGCCTAGCAGTCTTGAGATATTCAAGTTTCTCTTTGACAAAGTTTAGTAATTCATCTGCAGTCAGAAATGACTTTGGCAACAATTCCACTGCTAAGCTCAAGGTGCCGACAATAGCAATGGCAGGAGCACCACGGACCTAAAAGGGTATAAAGTAAGTTTTAATTAGTTAAATTAAAGAAATAAAAATGATATTAGAGTAATTATAATAGTGCTAATGGACCGGTCATTAAATATCTAAAACAAGTGTGGTGGCATGAAGGAGATGCCCAGATCTGTACACCCTGGGATGAGTGCAAAGTGAACTACAGAACTACGGGCAGAAATTTTTCAGAGTTACTTTCTGCTTCAGACGTTTTACCAATCAACTACTCTAGCTAACACAAATTGTAACCCGAACCATAAGTAAAAATACCCGAACCACTCCTAAAACAAGTTCCCAGGTAAACAACAAGGTTTTAGGGATAATTTGTGGCTCTTTTTTTGGGGGGGGGGGGGGGGGATGAGAAGAGGAAGGGGATCTTAAAACATAATACAGCAGCTTACCAAAAATATAAAAGACCTAACCATCAGTGAACACAAGTTCCCAGGTAAACAACAAGGTTTTAGGGCTAATTTGTGTAAACACAAAGAGAAGATAAAGAAAAAAAAGCCAGTTCTACTGGGCCCGGTTCCTGAAAGCCCGATTAGCACTAATCCAGGGTTAATTACCATGACAACTAATACCCGGTATGTTTTGTTGAGAGTTAATCCAGGATTAGCGCTAATCGGGCTTTCAGGAACCTGGCCCTGGGATTCAAACCCATAACTTTCCATGTGCAAGGCAGTACTTAGGACCACTATTAAACTATCACATGATGAGAGAAATATCTCTAGACTGGAAAGTATTAAAAAACAAGGACCTTCCTATCTTTGAAAAATGTAGCCTGCGAATTCAGCCGTCTCGCATATATATCGGGAACCACAATCATAACCTGGCCCCTGAGGGAGACTTCAGACGGAAAATTCCATACTGATGACGTTATGTGGCCAGGATCTGGTCACGTTATTTGATTGGCTGGTATGCCTAATTATAACATATGAGCCAATCAAATAACGCGACCAGATCCTGGCCGCATAACGTCATTAGTATGAAATTTTCTGTCTCAAGATGCAGACGTCTCTCTCGGGGGTCATGTGTTGATTGTGGTTCCCGATGAGAGATGGCTGTATTCGCAGGCTATGAAAAATGTGGTTGTAAGAATTACTGCAATCTACATTTGTATGCCTCAATTAAGAACTATATACCTGTATTTTAGTTAGAGGGAGGGATAATATAATTTTTATACCTAATAATATTATTTATTTAGCGAGATATTTTATGCATGTTGTACTGTCCCCAATAGCTGATGAAATGTACATGTAATTACAGTGGTATCTACAATTAGCATTTTCAGTGACCCAAACACGTCACTTTGATGTAATGAAGCGCTATTCAAACTGTGTATCTAAATTATAGCTGTGCTTGTTTAAGAGGTGTTAGTGTCGTGCAAGAATGGTGCTTCATTACATCGAAGTGAGGCATTCAGATCAACACCACTGAAACTGCTATTCGTAGATTCCACTGTAATATCAGCTATTAGAACATACATGTACATGGTGGACCATAATGTTATGTAATAATAATTGTCAATGACAGTACTGTATTGTAATTAAAGGCAGCAAATGTCATAACCACTATACTAAGCAGACTATCCATGTTCAGACTGGGACAAAGTCATCCACTGCATGAGCAGAAAGTATTGCTGAAACATTTCTGGTCTTGGCTGTTCTTACAGTGTATATAGTGATTTCCTATAAATAAACTGAGGCTTGAACAACTTTTTGCTCTCTTTGAACTTGGACACCAAATAGGACGTTTGCATGATGGCGTCACATAATACAACTACCAGAACCTTTGCATGGATTCTTTTGTTCCTTTAATTTGTACCATTGTCTTGGAATTCTCAAAGGAGTTAATAAATTGAAGGGCTGTGTGCAAAAAGGGCATAAGTGACTCTTGATCACGTTCTAAATTCTCCTTCAATTTCTTTGTCTGTTTTTTAAGGGAGAATTTAGAACGTGATCAAGAATCACTTACGACCTTTTTGCACACAGCCCTTCAATTTGAATGAGAAAGAGAATTTGAAAAGGATTCTGGTAGTTGTAGTAAAATGACGCCATAATGAAACTGTCCTATTGGAGAGATGGTTAAAACAGTGGATATTCTTGTCGGAATAAGACTAATTTTTTGAAAGAGTGCATACTGTGTAAAGTGCCATTGGACAAAATGCCAGCTTAATTAATTCATCAGTCTTTGTTGATACTATACACACCGAGGTTAGCAGAGACAATTATTTTCTGCTACCAAGTGAACACACGCGAACAACTCGAGTGTGAGCATGTGGCTTAATGAATGAATTATCATAAATCGTATAAATTAACATAACATCACAGACATATTGTTAGATGACATAACAAAAGAAGCTAACAAGGCAGCTTTTGTTAATATCCTGCAACATAATGAAGAGGACATCATGTGCAAACAAAGACGAGTGTAGGTTTTTGTCGAGGGTCGAGGGTCGAGTGTAAAAAGTCGAGGGTCGAGTGTAAAAAGTCGAGAGTCGAGGGTCCAAAAATATTGCTTAAATCTATCTATACACTGCTCTCTTCGCAAGTAAGTCGAGAAACTATCCTGGTTAACTAATCTCAAGTCATCCAAACAGCCAGAAAGACTGAGCTACCGAATTCCAGAGTGCGAACGAGCTTACCGATGTCAATCAAAGTCCATGGAGTGAAATTTTAGAACGTGTTCCCGACGGGAACCCTGTACTGTTTCCCGCCTCAAGATCACATGACTGAAAAGCCAAGCCTCCGTTCGAGATAAGCTATATCCGGCTCGATACGACGAAGCACATGTGGTAAGTTCTTTGTTACTGGCTGTGGTCACACGAGAGGGTTAAACAAGATTTAGCGACCTAAATCACGATTTTAAAAAGTGTAAAAACTAATCACGATTTACGAAACTCGAGAGGTATGTTTGTTTTGGAATGTTAATTAAAATGAAAAGTACATGTAGCTGTCATTATACAGACAAGGCGGTCATGCTTGTCTGTAGTTTAATTTTCCAAGTGCTTGGTGATGCCGGTCTTGGCCAACAAACCCTGCTAGCAGAGGTTCTTTTCTTACCCTCTCTCCAGCTCCACTAACGAGGGAGAAAGTAACCTCTGCCACGATCCGATTTTCTGTTGAGCATGCGCCACGGTATCTGGATTTCCATTGGCCGAGAAAAACGAGACAGTAAACATTGTAGATTTCTTATTGTTAACGGCAAGATTTCCTTCGTCGAGAGTGATGTTTGCTTTCCTTGAGGTTTGACACAGCTGCTTTTAACGCTACTTCGAACTCGCTCACGCTCATGTTCACTCCAAAAACAGATGACATCTCGAAACTGCAGATTCTAGACTGGGCAGTGGCAGTGGCAGTTAATAGTATCAGCAGGTCATGTGCGTGTGACGTCGATCTCGAGAAACCGGTTTTTAAACCGGTTAGTCATGTGACTTACCTCCAAAAACTTGGAGCCGGCGAGATCTAAAGAACCGTTCGGATCGTGACAAAGGTTACTTTCTCCCTCGTTAGTGGAGCTGGAGAGAGGGTAAGAGAAAAGAACCTCTGCTAGCAGGGTTTGGCCAACGTTATCGTAGCAGGATTTGCTATTTTTCTGCTCAGACGATTCATAAGTAAATCCCACTCAAGTCGCATGAAAAGGATGAAGATACTCCTACTGCAAAGAAGGTGGAGAAACCGCTTAGCTGCTGTTGTTTCAAATGCCGCCAGAGGCCGGGCACTGACATGTCACACGGTGAAGCGGCGACGGGTGGGCATTGATGACGAATAACTCGCAATTTTTTTTACCGGTAAACTTATTTTTCAGAAAAATTTGGACCCTCAACATTTTACCCTCGACCCTCGACTTTTTACACTCGACCCTCGACTTTTTACACTCGACCCTCGACCCTCGGCAAAAATCTACACTCAACAAAGACACCATTATTTTACGTAAAATACCAATGGTCGGCCCCTAAAGCCTTGCAGAGTCGCCCTGTTACAGACCGATAGATGTTTCTTATTGATTTTGTCTGGTCTGCATTTTTGAGTCTGCATTTTCCGTCTGCATTTTCCAGTCTGCAGTCTCATTTTCCAGTCTGCAGTCTGCATTTTTCAGTCTGCATTTTGTACCTGCCGACTTTAATTAAGTCTTTAATATCACGTAAAGCCTAAGTTATATTAGAATAATGAATATATCCGAAACCACTGAACTTTGGAACGGTTTCCATGGTATATACATCCCGCTTAATAATATGCAGTTTATTTAAGCAAAGACCAACATGTAGAACGTGGATAGAATTGATAAATCTCTTCCATACTGTTACCATACATCATATCTTACATCATTTAAAAAAAGAGCAGTTGGTGTGTTCTTGGAAATATGTTTGATTTACATTTCTTCATAAGTTTAGCGCCGTGAAGTCAAACGGGAAGTCAAAGGCCCTATACTTATAGAGTAGCTACAATCATCTGCAAAAATGTTGAGACAGTCGAGAAAAATATGTAATATAGGAGAAAATGAAATGTTGGACACAAAGTTAAAGCAGTTGAGGCTTCCCAATATTACCCCCTCCCCCCCATAAATATTTTCAATGTTGGTTGTGAATGAATTCCAGATAGAAAGTGCACCTATTAAACACGACATTGAAGAGGAGGAGAGGGGTTAATTTAGAGTCAGAGTTAATTTAAAGAATGGTCTCTAAAAGCGAGCGGTGTCTCAAATTATTTTGCAGATGATTGTAGCTATAAATGGAAGAGCTAAAGTTCATCGACGGTGTCTACAAATACATTAAACAGCACGTACTTTATACCTTCATCGTTCGAATGGCCTGCCATCCCTCCTCTACACCTGATATTTCCTCGTAAACCGATTTCTCCGGCAGCAGAAGCTGATTGAGTATTTCAAGGTGGCCTCTCTCGTACCTTATAGCTAATAAAGGCATGATTCCCAACGTACTCTGATTCACTGAGTCTGATGAACCTTCTCGTGTTTGTTTTCATGAAAGTTGAAAATGAGCTTGGGTTACCTGTGGCTAATACGTTTTCACCCGTCACTGGCGCTTGCCCCAGCCCTCGCGCGGCTACCATAACACAGCAACTTAGCTTTTTTGTGGTGACCGAACAACCTCGTCCCCAGGGTCTTCTCGTTCAGATCTGACCGAGAAGACCCTGGGAACGAGGTTGCTAAAAATGGCCGTTGCAAATCAAGATGTCCAGCATTCCAAAACTATATTTACTCACTCATCATTTCCCATAGAAGTCTACTAGGGAGCAGGTCAAAAACACATGCCCCAGATAGAGACCCGTTTTTTTTCAACAGACACAGCTGTCAGCGCAGGGTACCACCCCCTTCCCCCATTTTTAACCATCTATTTTCGGGTAAGGTCGCAGCTGCGTGGAACATATTTCTTGATTGGATAACCAAAACAATAGATGTTATTGTTTGCTTCGTTCTATTTAACAATAGAACCTCTGGCAGTGACAACCTTCGAGCAGAGTGGATATATAGTCTTATAAAGAGAGAGTTTATTAAAACAGTGGCCCTCCCCAATTAGCAATACCTAGTGGTAGTCTTTCTTTTCCTCTCTTGGTGCTGCTATTCTTATATAGATTATATTATATGCAGGCTAAATCTAGTAGATGGGAACATACATACTACACAAAAAAAATATATAATCATGACTGCTGCCTTAAAATATTTCGTTGTTGTAAATAGGTGGGTAAATATTGCATGTATCTCTGGCTTCCCCCAGGGGTCGACCCCTGGGAAACCCATGGGTGTATGTCAGATGTTTGTTGCCCGTCGGTGAGGGGTAAAAGCTCACTTTGGTTACATACACAGGAGCTTGTGTACTAATGTGCTCTCAGATCTCACACTGGTACAGGCCATGTTGTTCAATGCAATTGCACTTCAAGTGCCTTGGCGGCTAAATAAAAGTGCCAAGATTTTGAAATGGTTTTAGTTTCCATGGTTGAAAAGAGCTTCGATACTGTATACAAAGCTATGACAGGAGTGACAATATGTTTGCTAAGATATTATTTCAGCAGCACTTTGAGTTTTTGCAAATCCTAATTTATCCTGTGTTTCTTATCCCTTGAGTAATGCTTTTTCTGTACCCCAAGAGGAAATGTACCAATTTCTATAATTGGAAAACAAAGAATCCTCTGGAGAACTTAATATCACGTGGTCTGAAATGGGGCAACAAACAGGCAAGCTGACTAGGTCTATTATCAGGCTCCCCTACCAAGTATGACACAAAAATACAGTCGATGCCAAAAAGGTTGTCTAGCAGAACATAATATGATACTTTAATATCCATTGTTTTGCCCTATTGTTTTGGCCTATTATAGTATTATATTATGTTCTGCTGGACAACGTTTTTGGCATTCACTGTATGCTAGAACTCCATGAACTAACACTATACAATCATATTTATTTAAACGCGATCCCTTAACATTAATTATAGGCTATACAAATTGTGTGACAATACAGAAGTCTAATGCACCAGTCAATGTAAACCCCGGCCCCCCAACCCCGGGGATTAGGCGTGGATTAGGTATTTGTGTTTCTAATGAGAGCTAAATAATGCCCCGCTATACGGGGCATTTAAGTTGGTCAAATACCCCGCCCTAAATGGTTGGATCATAGTTCAAAATGACGTGCATACCATAATTCCGTCAACTCATCTTTTTGTTTTCCTAGTTATCGATGCTGTGGAGAAAGCGAATCGAAACAGTCAAGTTGATAAACATCGAAATTATATCACATGTAAATTATTTTATATATACATGCATGCAACAACTGTCTTCCTTACTGTTCTACACCAGTTCCAGATTCTAAATGGCCCTCATTCTTGATATGTAATATATACATGTATATATACAAACAACAGCTGAGAGATAATTAGAAAAAACAGTTAATATCGTTTAAAGGAAACCTCGGCTAAAATACAATGTTTGCTCTCAAATGTTCCTGATCGATGTCTAAATCTGTTGCTGTGTTTGTCACTTCTAAATTGTAGACTAGATGTCATATATGCACTGATTTTCCTGTCCATAAAACTCATTTGAATTTCCTGCACGCAGCCATATTGGATCTTATGATGTCACAGTGTTGCCTCTATTGTCAGAAAACAATATAGCTTGTTCGTTGTGTAACAATAGGGGCAACACTGTGATGTCATAAAATCCAAGATGGCGGCACACAGAAAATTCAAACGAGTTTTAAGGACATGGAATGTAGAGTACAAATTGGAAGTGACAAACATGGCAATAGACTTAGGTGTCCAAAAGCAACATTTGAGAGCAAATAATGTTTTTCAGCCGAGGTAAACGAGGTTCCTTTAATACAGTCTTGCTGCCTGCCTGAACAAACTCGGATTTAAAATGTCCAAAATACAATACACCTTCACAACTTCCCGCTTTTCGAAAGACACTTTAAATAATGTAAAATATGTTGCCTTCTTCTCAAAATTATTTACTAAAAAGATAAGGGCAACTCGCGGATGGTAGGTGAGCTATTTGGACATATACTAAAAATCATGTGACCGATGACATTATCGTTACATCATCACCACTAAGTGAATCGTGGGGACCCAATACCATACCTGTCAAAGTTTAACTGAGCCATCTACTTAAAATCATGTGACCGATGATGTTGTCGTTACGTCATCACCACTAAATGATTGATAGGGACCCACTACCATGTCTGTCCAGGTTTGAGCCACCTGCCAGTAAGCGAGTTAGCCATGAAAATCTCATATCCCGAACATATTCCAAACATGGTACAAATTTTGCGCATACATCTTCGGAAAAGGATACGGCACATTTGGAATCGAAATCTATCTAACCCCAATAACTCGTTCCTGCACATGCGTGCATTCACGAATTAACAATGTACCTCGTTACGCTTGTGGCAAAAATAACTAAAGCCTAAAGCACCAACTCTCTCCCATATTACTTTATACGAAAACATTCTTAAAAGCACTTTAGGCAAAATTGATTTAAAAATAGTCAATACCCGCAAAGAAGCTTAAGGTCATCCATGAAGCGTTCCCGCTGAACTAAAATGCTATTATTTCATTCAATAAACAATGGCAAACATATGAGTTTCCGCACCACAAGGTGAAATGAGCCAAAATGGGCAGTGGCTTCCATGGCCAAACCCCGCCTAATCCCCGCTCAAATCGCCATCACTGGGGCACGAGTGAAGTGCCAAATGCCTCGCTAATCCCTGCATAGTTCCGAGGTTGGGGGGGGGGGTTACATTGACTGCACTGGTGCATTAAATAATCTACTTTAAGCACGGTTACGGTATATATAATTTGATATAAAATTTACATGTAATTACTGACATAGCTAATAATAATAGTGACCTCCACTGCAAAATAAACCTGAAGAAGCTTTTATTGGCCAGCCGAACTATCGTATAAACCTCGACAAGCATCACTGAGCGATCAGCATTGCAGTAGTCTTCGGACACTTTATGGTTTAGTTTCTTCTTCTTGCTGATCAAGATCTGTTTTTGTTATCCAATGGCTGGCAGGATTGCACAAGGTTTTTGCTGTGGTTTTCAAACCTTAATGATACGTCCTGATATCGAAAGTCGTGGGCTGCTAGGTCTCTCGCTTTCTTCCTTAAGGTTTTCTTTTTTGGGTCTTCCACGGCGTTTTTCGGAGGATTTCCGTGCCGAATCAAGTGAGCCCGAGCGCCTTGGGCTAGTTTTGGCTCCTTTAATCGCATCAGGATTTATCACCCACCATGAGCTTTTTCCGATGTTTCGTGCACGTACAAATTTGCTGTGTAGCGACAAGTTATGGCGAATCGAATTCTTCCAGCCTGCTGAACTATTACTCTCTCCCTTGTCGCGAAAGTATGGAACTGTGTTCACCATCCAGTCGTAGATTTGAGACAATGTCAGCCGCTTTTCCGGGGAGCTCTGAATGGCTTGGGTTATGAGATCAGCATACGAGTAATTCCCCCATGCATTTTTCCTCAAGCTTTTCTTGGGCTCACTGAGTTGTATCAAGGTTTGTTTGGGTTCCGATGGTTCGGGTTTAGCAGCTTTGAAATCTGGGCCTGGGGGTTCCGGGAGCGGCCATGTATTCGATCGTGGTCGATTATCACGTCTTTGCTCCAACAAATCCGACTCTTCCATGGCACGGGCTAGTTGCGTCACAGGAAACCCAAGCTCTGTTTGTGTTTTAATTTATAACGGTTTATATGAGATTTTGAACGAGTATTTGGTTGTATCCGTTAGGCCAGAAATACTGAAAACTTACCTGAAATTCTGTTGAAATCTCCAACCACAGGCTTCCCAGACTCGACGTATATTTCCCGCTTATTAGTCTGTTGGGTTACCTGTGGTTTATCGATTAGTTTCATAACGATCTCAGCAACCTCGTCCCCAGGGTCTTCTCGGTCAGATCCAAGATGGCGGCTACTCAGAGAGCAACCTCGTTCCCAGGGGTCTTTACGCGCCTAATCAAAGATGGCGTCGAAAGGGTCCGTCGAAAGTACCCCTGGTACAGGCTAGTAGGATTCGGCCACAGATTGGCTAGACATTTTGCGCGCGCTGATTGGAGAATTTCGAATAGCGCGTGCATTTTTGATTTGAAAAATGAACTGGTGATGTCGCCTTTCGCATTGCGCGTTCAAAATTCGTTGAAAACAGATAGAAATTCATCAGAACTTAGCGTTTTTGCCTTTTTTAATACTCACTTCGCAACTGGGTACAAGTAGAATAATGTACGGTTGGAATTCATTGGGATCACACTTCAACTGCTAACCGTTCTTCAGCGATGATGAATCCAAGATGGCGGATGTGCTTCAAAATATGCCCATATATTGGGCATATTTTTGGGTCACATGACCAGCCTGTACCAGGGGTAATTTCGACGCCATCTTTGATTAGGCGCGTAAAGACCCCTGGGAACGAGGTTGTACCCCTGGTACAGGCTGGTCATGTGACCCAAAAATATGCCCAATATATGCAAACTCGTCCCCAGGGTCTTCTCGGTCAGATCCAAGATGGCGGCTACTCAGAGAGAAGACCCAGATTTTGGAGGGGAGTATTTTGTCACGTGAATTGGCGATCTAAGATGGCGGCCAAGCTAAATATGGGAATATGATATAAAGTGGTAAGCTGTAGTGCTAAGTGTGCACGCCCTACGAGGGAAAGAGAAAAACTCGCTGACCCAAGTGGGACTCGAACCCAACGACCTCCAGGTTGCATGTCTGGCGCTCTACCAACTGAGCTATCAAGTCAGATGAGAGCAATCGTAGGTATGGGTGCGTTTTATGGGGTCACGGCGATTATATAATATGTATATGTAGTTATGATATGAAATCATGTTTGCCGCGTAACACTAGTAAGTGTAAAGAATGTGATATAAAGTGGTAAGCTGTAGTGCTAAGTGTGCACGCCCTACGAGGGAAAGAGAACAAATCGCTGACCCAAGTGGGACTCGAACCCAACGACCTCCAGGTTGCATGTCTGGCGCTCTTCCAACTGAGCTATCAAGTCAGATGAGAGCAATCGTGGGTATGGGTGCGTTTTATGGGGTCACGGCGATTATATAATATGTATATGTAGTTATGATATGAAATCATGTTTGCCGCGTAGCACTAGTAAGTGTAAAGAATGTGATATAAAGTGGTAAGCTGTAGTGCTAAGTGTGGGAATAGTTCATGACGTGTACAAACCATAGGTATCCCAATCCGGAGTGAGCGAGAGGCGATTAACGGTATTTCCACGCGGCGAACGATCAGTAGTGAAAACAGGTCTACTAAATCGCTCGAAATGGAGTTTACTTGGATAAAGAACCAGTGGAAAGGTATTACAATGCTACCAGGATGTATCTAAGCTAGAAGAGAATCCTAAAAAGCCGTTCATTTTCCATTGGCGTTGAAGCGAAGCGATCGATAGCACATGTTCAGGTTTAACGGCTTTTCCTGGCTTTCCCACTGATGAACCTTACCAGAAAACTACCCAGTAATGCACTTCATCTATTGCTCTATCTACACAATGTGTTTTAAGGTTATTTAAAATCGTTTTATTGATAAAATTTGAGCGGCTTTTTAGGATTCTCTTCTAGCTTAGATACATCCTGGTAGCTTTGTGATACCTTTCCACTGGTTCTTTATCCAAGTAAACTCCATTTCGAGCGATTTAGTAGGCCTGTTTTCACTACATCGTTCGCCTCGTGAAAATACCGTTAACCGTTTCTCGCTCACTCCGGATTGGGATACCTATGGTTTGTACACGTCATGAACTATTCCCATATTTAGCTTGGCCGCCATCTTAGATTACCAAATACTCCCAAAATCTGGGAGTATTTGATCACGTGATCCAGCCTTTACCAGGGTCTTCTCTCTGAGTAGCCGCCATCTTGGATCTGACCGAGAAGACCCCAGGGAAGAGGTTGCGATCTCAGAAGAGTTTATATAATTGGTCGGTGTGAATTCTCTTTTCCGATTCCTACGAAACAAATCTTCATTAATAAAAGATTGATACTTAATGAAGTTGTGTGAGCACAGGCAGCCCAAGCTCAAAGTTTGAATTTATTTGACAGTAATGAACTACGAAGGTTCAAACATCCAGAATATCTGGTATTTTATCGCACTAAATGGCAAATGAATAACACAATAAACTTGCTTTGATGAAGATTAAGTTGTTGTGTCTTGAATTTGGGGGTTTGGGCCCGATTTAACGAGTTTTTAGGAAACATGGATTCACTCTACCTAAATAGAGAAAAGGCAGGCAAGCGGATCGCGATGGCGTGTCACATACCTGTCATCTCCACGGCAAAAATGACCCTTAAATCCACTCAATCGACGTAATACTTCCGGATCCCGTAGACATATCTCCTTGCTGCGTATCCTCCAAGTTTCACGACCAAACATTCAACGAGTACCGAGAAATGATTTTTGTCACCTCGAATTTCGCCGTCCCAAACACCTCTTCCAACTCTGTCGAGACACGTACCGGAAGTCCAACCGAAAGGATGCCTCGTTTTGGAGTTGAAAATCACCGCCGCACCAATAGTGGATGGGAAAGCTCCAAACGAGGCATCCTTTCGATTGGACTTCCGGTGTCTCATCAAAATGTGAAGAGGTGTTTGGGACGGCGAAATTCGAGGTGACAAAAATCATTTCTCGGTACTCGCTGAATGTTTGGTCATGAAACTTGGAGGATACGCAGCAAGGAGATCTGTCTACGGGATCCGGAAGTATCACGTCGATTGAGTGGATTTAAGGGTCATTTTTGCCGTGGAGATGACAGGTATTTGACACGCCATCGCGATCCGCTTGCCTGCCTTTTCTCTATTTCGGTAGAGTGAATCCATGTTTCCTAGACACTCGTTAAATCGGGCCCCAAACCCCCAAATTCAAGACACAACAACTTAATCTTCATCAAAGCAAGTTTATTGTGTTATTCATTTGCCATTTAGTGCGATAAAATACCAGATATTCTGGATGTTTGAACCTTCGTAGTTCAACTGTCAAATAAATTCAAACTTTGAACTTGGGCTGCCTGTGGTGTGAGTGGTTTTTTGGCGATTTGATGCCTTCTAAAGCAGTTTATTAGGATTCGAAATTTTGACCGTTGGCCGAGTAGTATATAAAGTGGGGATCCTGGCACAGCACTCCATATATTTTATGTCACATTCGACGACCCCCACCCCATCGAATGTGACATAAAATATATGGAGTGCTGTGCCAGGATACCCCACTTTATATACTACTATAGTCCCGCACGTCAACACAAGTACCTCCACTCTCCCTTCTACCATTTGTTGTACACATTATTGTATTTTAAAACCCTATTAGAGAAAGGCTACTATTAAGGTATTACACTATGGCTGAACCTCGTTTATCATATCGTGCGATATTCTATCGTATTTTCTCTAACGATTCTCGTTTTTCCAATCCTGGGACTTTCGCAACATTATTAGAACGATCGTGCTATAATCGAGTAATCGAAGTCTTTCAAACAGAAGCAGTCGTCCGCAGTTGGACATCCGATTCGTTCATAAATATTTATTCTTCGCGATGTGGAACCATACTTAGTAATTTAGATCCTAGTTCCAGCGTTTGTCGCACGTATGGTACATTCGCTCTTGACCAACTAGAAATGGGAATTTGGTCGCCTAACGAAATGGGATATCTTAGGTCAGCACAATTATGTCCAAAAGCTTCTAGAAACGAACGTACTGAAATCGCTCTACGATGTCAACAGAAGGTTAATGAAAAAACATCCCAGCTCTATAAATGTCCCATTTGTCACGAACGCAATTGCGTTTATCGAGAAGTACAAACTCGAGCTCTTGATGAACCATCAACGATATTTTGTACTTGTAGACAATGTGGCACGAACTTTATTGGTGGGTAAGAGTTGAAAATTGTCGAGAAAACAAAACTTAAGCACCTATTAGAGGAGTGATTAGTATACAGTATATCCACTCATGGTACTAAGTAAACGTATATTCTTTACTTATCGATATTAACGTATGTTGTTATCTTAGTACGTATTAATACCACACAGATTAGACAAGTGCATGTGATTGAAGCGCCACAACTAAGACACCAATTAGACACATAACGTATATAGGTATATCACACGATGTCTGAGATAATAACTTGCGATTGGTTGATGCGAGGAAAGGACAAGAAATGTATAAGGAAGCGTTCTAAGATATCTGAGTATTGCTCTCAACACAACTATCAGATACTAAAGGGGTGCGCCTTATTCGTCCCATGTTCGAAGTGTGGTCGAGGCTGTCGTACTAGTTACGGACTTTGTACAAAATGTGGTGCACCTCAACGCCGTCTCATTCAAGAGAAGAAATTCTACACTAAGGATTGCTTTTCAAATGTGTTGGCGGAAATAAAGAACCATAAGGTGGAATTGAAGGACCACAGGATTCCTAGAATCTAGATGATTAGAAATCGCGATATAAAAGAAAAAAGAAGGAAGATAAATTGGTATTCCACTACTACCAGTCTATCTTCCTTCTTCTTTTTTCCCCCCACAATTAGATAATTGATAGGTCTATGGTATACAACTATTATGGACGAGCTTATTAGATTGCTTGGTTCAGAAATTTGTGCAAGCCTACATATCAAACCACGGTTGCATATTAACACTGGGGAAACATGTACCGAATGTCTCTGTCCAATGGAAATGCAAGGAACGGAATTTGTATGTCCCACATGTGGTATTGTTTCCGAGGCCGAATCATGTGAAGAGACGATCAATGTTACTACTCGGTTGCGCATAGTAGGTCCGGACAGCTTTCAGAATCAACATGATCGAGACCGTACGATCTCAAAGCAAGGGGATAACCAAGAATTGCAATGACGAACGATCATGCGAGAATTACAGGCATACAACACTATTTATAGACAAAATTATGACCTCTCGTTTCCCACAAATGTATTAGTAATCGTAGCCGACGCATTCATTCAAGTAAAGAAAGTTTGTATCAAACGTAGCTATGCTATTTAAGAGAACTATTTTAGCTGCTCTACTTTACCAGGCATGTATACAATGTGGGTTCGTCCGATCTAAAGGTGAGGTTGCTCGTTTTATGCAACTAAACAACAAAAGCATCTGTAGCGGAAATGTCTTTATACGTTCTCTACGTGATGACGATAAAATCGATATAGATTTAAATGCCGATCGAATAGTTCCCCACATCGCAATGACTTTAGCTAAACTCGACCCCCAAGGAGTACCTAAGAATGTCCAACAAATAGTCAATGAGATTGTTCATACGGCAATAGGAAACAATATAGGTATCAGCTCTATACTTCGAACTAAAGTCGTTGGAGCAAGTTACGAGGTGCTACGTCGTTCAGGATCTCATATATCTCTTATTGACGTTGTTAAACGATGTGGTACGCATAAGGGTTCGATCGTACTTTTATCAATGAGTTGATTGCTTACCATTCACGCTTTAAACCTATTTATGATAAACACGAACTAAATAGTAGTTTAACGATAATGTCTCTATCAATTCCAAGCCCACCCATGCCCCCCCCCCCCCCGGGCATTTGTGGGGATTTTGTCATTTTGGAATCAGAACGTTGCAAATGCCCCACCGTGGGGCCAGCTAAGTTATGCAAATGCCCCACCCCTGGGCAAGTATAGCGAACGCGCCAAATTTCTTCGCCATTTCAAAGCCACATTTCACCGCTTTTCTTTATTAAAGTAATGCAGTACTCACCTTCAAACACTTTCGTAAGTGCCCCCAAATCCCACATTCACTAGCCAGTTCCCAACAAACCGCACACTTCACCCCGAAACTGGGAAATTCCTAACGCCATGTTCACGGATGACTTTTCCGCCGCCATGTTGATCGATGAAGCAAGCACGTGTTGATCAGTTGAGCAAAAGAAAATCAAACACAGGGGAGGGGTGGGATATTGTTTTGACAAATGCCCCGGGCCCGGGCTTGCGCAAAACAAATGCCCCACCCCAGGGACAGATAGGTTGTCAAATGCCCCATCTTGCCCGGGGGGGGGGGGATGGGCGGGCTTGGAATTGATAGAGACATAACCGCCTAGTAAGAATTCTAGTCGAAAAAACGAAGGTCTGTTTCATATGCAAATTCCCGTTGTTTTGTCACGTACTATCGTTTCATCACCCAAGGGGGCTAAATGTATAAATTCCTAAGTTCCCCCTAAAATTCCTAAGCGCCCCTAAAATTCCTAAGCGCCCCAATTTACTTCGAACGAGTAGAATCGGGGCGCTAAGGCATGCAAAAAGTTTGGCGACCGAAATTCTAGACTGAATTTTGCGTACGACTTAGAAACTTTTATTTCGCCAAGTTGACAATTGCCCACGCGGTGTCTCGAAATTTGAATACGAACCAGACATACGAATTAAGTGCAGCTGCTCTTATAAAAGTAGAAATATCGCCCATGCGAGGTTTTCTCATATGAGATATTGATTTTTATCCCAATTTTGCTCTCATTTCTTCTAGCATTTTTTGCTTGACTTCGGAGCGAATTTGTTCCACGCTTTTTTCACCACCAGCGGGTATCGAAGTTTCTCGGCGAATTACAGACCTCATAATCTCGTATTTATCTGCTTCAGCGAGGATGAGACTGTATTCGGAGTCAGATATATTTTCATCGCGTAGGGCCTTCGATACTAGATCACGAATCGTATTAATTTTCGCTCTAGCCAACATAGCGGTTTTCTCATGTTTACAAACCTTTATTCCGAGCTTTTTAGTTCCCACAGTTGTAGATGCTGAAATTAATCCACAGAGTCCACCGATAACGCCAAGTGGTAGACCAATCACTATTCCAATCCCAGTTAGAGCAACTGACAATCCAGAACTTGATAAAAGTACAGATAGACCTCCTGTTACCACTGCGACACCGTGAACTATTCCTTGCGCACGGGCATATTTCTTACGCACGCCTTCATAGTGTTTTTCTTGAGTTTCGATATCTGAAAGCGTATCTCTGACTGTTTGCAGTCGAAAATTCTTTCCAGTGCCACTAGCAAGCGATGGATAGATATTTGGTGCTGTTGGAAGAAGTGGTTGAATTGAATCGCCGTCCATCGTATGTATACGTATGATTTACTCAATCGTCAATACGAAACGTAGAGGCTGCTTGTTGAAGTCTATGAGATTGCCTTCCTCATCGCGAACTGTGAGGCGAATGTAGTTCCGCATTGTTCCCAGGGCTCGAATGGGTAGGAGAGTTGGTGGAAAGTAAGTTATTAATTTAAAACTATGTTCTGACATATGAAAAATATGTAGGATTTTAGATGGCTTCCCCTCAAGAAGTGAGAAGTCGGAATCCACCACATCACAGTAGATATATGCGTAATGAATATCTTGGGGCATCATGGGGTATTTTCCTACATTGACAGTTACGTAGCCTGTCTGATCCCCTCCTACTTTGATACCAAGCAAATCGCAGAGATTCTTAGTTAACTGGATTGGTTTCCTGACCCTTAGAATATAATGTTTCCTAAATGAGTGGTCTATGAAGTTCAAGAAACCAGCCTTAATTGCGAGATCGAAGGAGGATATCAATCTTGATGTACTATAATGTCCCGGCCTAATTTCATGTGGAAACATCACACCATCGACATCCCACTTAAAGCTCCCTGTCTTTACTAGGTTCCACCAATTATGACTAATAGCGGCCTCGACTAGTGAAATATTCTGTATAAGAATAGGTTTATCGAAGTAGACCACATGGTCAGCCGTAGGACAGGTGACATTTAAGATAACCATTATGTATTAAAGGTATAAACTGTATATATGTATATCTTCAATATGACAGAGGCGTGGCAACAGTTCAAGTATCTATTTCCTGAGGCAGTACTTGGTTGGTTTGAATCCACTTCTGACAATGTAAATTTCAATGATCGTGGAACGTCTCACCGAGCGTTCACAGATGAAGGTCCTACTACTAAGACAGGTGGAGGAAAGTTAATGGGTTGGCTTGGTACGACAGGCAAGGCACTTAGCATAGCACTTGGTGACAAAACAGTTTATGAGAGAGTACTATTCGCACGGAATCACGAAGGTCTTTCCAAACGCGATTGGATAGAAGAAAATAAAAAGATCGCAGTACTGAATGCCAATCTATTTGAGAAGTTTAAGAAAAGATATCCACATGCAGATTTCCACAAGTTCTATGCATCCACGGATATAGATGGGCCGGGCAAATATTCAACGAGTATTTGGTTTCGAGATGGAGATTCTAGCTATGTGGTCTACGGCGATGATATCTCCAAGCTACCTGCTACCATTCAAAAACGTATTGATAACGCATTGTGGGGGATGGTTGGTAACTTTCCACTTACGTTGACACTAGATAAAAGTGTGAAATATCCTATTACAGCAGTCCCATATACCGAAAAAGCACACTGAAGACATCGATCTCACTAATCTATGGATATACGTCACACATACAAAAAAGTTCAACGCGGGCTTTCCTAACATATTCAAGGAGACCACCGCAAAGCATGTGACAGCAGAAGAGTCCCACCATTGGTTATTAGGTCCGGATTTCAAATATTGGTCTCAACAATTGAATTTTGCAACGTGGTGTGCAACTTCTGGATGTGGAGTATCATTGGCTGATCCTATTTTCAAAACATATCCACCCGTCGTTCAAGGGTTCTTACGATTTCACGTTTATTTCACAATACGAAGAGTTCTTCATGAACTTGGTGGTACTCCTGGAGTTCCTCTACCTAATGACCATGCTTTTAAACAATTCGATAATCTCTACAGTAAAGCAGCTCTTGAGACATTGTGCATCGAGTTTTTTGGTATATCTCGAACGCTAGACTTTCGATGGGACTTAGGTAGTAATCACGGATTAGGAGACGTCTACATATACATTCATGGAGGACTGGTGAATGCCCAAGAGAAGTATGCACACAACACCTCATACTCTGCGAAGTGGCCTGGCGGTGACTTCAAGTTTCCTGATGAATGTCGTACGGTCTATGAATTTCCGTTGTCGTACATTGGCAGTAACAACGGAAAACAATACAATTGGTTTAAGCCACCAATCGGTAAGGGGTTAACGGATGCTGGATTAGGTAGATTGAATCGATCTGCCGAAGCTTTCGGATATTGCATCCTAGGTGCTCAAAACGATCTTAACGAATCCATCGTAGATAGTTTCAATGTCAAAGAAAGATTTAAGAGCTTGGTTGAAGTCGCTATTCTCGAAAACGACCCAGTGGTAAGCTATAAAAACTATCTTACAGCTATACTACATACACATAAGAGATTAGACCTAGCAATAGTTGTAGGGGTACGATTACTACCAAGCAATCTCGAGTACTACCTCGGCAAGAAGGACGGCTATAAAAATCCAGTCCCGAACGCCACAGAAGGTATGGTGTTAGGTGTAAACGATATTAATGGAGATGTTCCACGACGATCCTTTGCTGGGTTACTTCTACTATTCATATATCCACCTACTACCATTGGTACGCGAGATAGCGAAGCATTCGTAAATCCTGATATTTCGAAGATAGAGATAGATGTAAATGGAGTTCCAAATAGATTTTTTCCGGGAGGTATGTTACCACCAGATTTTTGGGAGGCTGCAAAAGGATGGTTTGGCACATCCGAGACTTCTATGACTCCTACCAAATTCTACAATAACAGATTTGCCATCCTAGTCGATTGTCGCACAGCAAAGGATTCCTATGCTCATGGCGATGGAATGGCACAGACGGGTGGTGGAAAAGATATCGACATTCGTATACATAGAACTGCAAAAGGAAGTGGAAACGTAAACATGCACATCTACGTCCTTGCAGATGCTCAGCTCAAGATATTGAACGGAACTCTACAACATAGTGATGGATTCCCTCGTAGAACATATCCCATTCAACACACTCATAGTAGGTCCAACGAATTGTGGAAAGACTGCATTTCTCATAGAGCAGCTTCGTGGACCATTTCGTGGTAAGTTCGATTATATAGTATTAATTTGTCCTACGTATGCCCACAACGAAACATATCGTGGATTTGCCAATCGAGATCCACACTTTTACGTTATATCTCCACCTCAGGATGCTATCAATGCCGCATTGGATGTTTGTGCCATATTTTGGAAAGGTACCAATACTTTATTGATTCTCGATGATTGCGCCGCATCAAAGGATGTAAAACGAAGAACTGACAAGCTAGTAGATTTAGCATTCTCCGCTCGACATATAGGACTCTCTATTTGGGTGCTATCCCAACAGTTGACGAGTATATGCAAACCTTTCCGTGAGAACGTAGCTATCGTAGTAGCATTTCATACTGCATCGGTTATAGATGGAAAAAAGATTTTCGAGGACTATGGAGGCTCACAAGAATGTAATGGGCTACGAACGATACTTCGATCTCACAAGTTTGCTCGCATATGTTTTTGTTTGCGTCATCCTTTTGCAGTAGTATTAGAGCTACCCGCACCTATAACATATTATCATGGATGAATACGTCAAAGAACTGATGGATGAGTGCGCTATTACTTGTCCTCCGATCGTACTGGAACATCCAACCAAATTGGAGGGTATCGAAGATTGTCGGGAAGCACTTTCAATTTTAGCTGCAATGGGTACAACGAAAGAATATCTAGGACATAATTTCTCCCTAGTAGATATATATCTAAACTGTCTGGGAAGGACGTAAAACGTTTACATAGTAGATACTAGGCCATAGTAGCTAAGCAAATAACAGGATGCTTAGTAAATGGAGCACTACGTCTAGTTACCCGAGCAGTCGCATACGTAGTTCCACTAGATGACCAACAAGCACTGTTTAAGGACCTACAAGAAGACCACCTAGTCCGCAATGAGATATCTGCTGTGGCCGCCTTGTTATCTCTTAAAGCAGGTCGATTCGTAGCTCTAGCTAGTGCCTTATTCCATGTATCTGACCACATAGTCGTTCCTAGTACCTCTGCTACCACACCTATTGAACCTTCACACATACCTACTATATCGAATCAAGATGGAAGAAACGGATCAGATAACTGCGAATCCCCCGACGACTGCACCAACTAAGGTAAAAGATCCAAAGCGTGTCGCAGCTGGAAAAGCATTGGCACTAAGCAATAAACGTGCTAGAGAGGCTCAAAAGAGAGAGTTGACACGTGAAAGTGAAATCAATGTAGAGGAAAGTTGGACTAAAAATGTGTCTACTACTACTACCGGCTCCCAGTTATTGGCACGGGTGCTGCATTGGTTGGAGCATATTATCAATACAAAAGATACGGAGATGGCACCAATGCCAGTACGATACGACCCGCGAGTCCGGTAAAGACTACGGTGCCGGATATGGAGTAACATTTAAAGACTAGAGACCACACTATATATGTTAGGATGGATAAAGAATTGATGAAAGTAGCAACCGATGCAGCCATAATTGTTGGACTTGCTACTGGTATTGGGTGGATCGTAAAAAAGACTACCAAGGAATCTATGCTTAGTGATCCTTCTATTTCTATTATAAATTACGTGAAGTGGACTACCGTGATAGCTGGTAGCATATATGCAAAACAATATCTCGAGAAACAAAAGATCGTATCATAATGGTGTCATGGGGAGCGGTCGGAATGAGTATTTTAGGTGCGGGTTTGAATGCAGCGGCATTCACTGGTGGTGGCGTGATTGCTAAGATGTTTGGTGGGAAGATATCGAGCGAGAAAGGCACGATAGGGCTATGGAAAAACTCGATATTGCTAGGGAGGCATATATCGAAGAACGTCAAAGATTGTCCGATTGGACGCGCGAACAGGAAGTTACCGAACGCGATGCTTACAATATTCAACGCGATACCAACCGAGCTTTCGTGCAATCCGATAAGTTACGTCAGTCACTGAAACCACTCAAAGCAATGAAAGAACCTCGTTTATCTGACTACTATCAACCCTCAAGCAATCAGAAGACTGGTGAGTTGATCTTTGTTGGTGGGGGAATGCTAGTCGCTGGATATGCTATTAGTCGATATGCTTTTTAAAAACGAGAATTTTTACAATCGACGTGGAAAAAAAAGAATAAAGACCGGTCGACTCGATAAGTCTTTATTCTTTTTTCTGCTTGTTGAAGGTTAGAATACATAGATATAAATGGAATATCTTGCGAATATCTTCTATGGCCCTATGGGCTATTGGAAAGGTCACGCTGCAATTGGTAAACTCTCAGTGGCGTCAAAGGTATCGGAAGACGTAGCTAAGAGTTGGTTGGAGAAACAATCTATATGGCAAATATACTTACCAGCACCAAAATACGTTCCACGACCACATTGGACTGTATCGAAACCAAATGAGGTTCATCAAGCTGATTTGATATTTTTACCTCACGATCGACCTGGACGTGGAAGGAAACTATATAAGTATGCTTTAGTGGTAATCGATGTGGCTGAGCCCTTAGCATCGAAAGATAGTGGTGAAGTTGCTACTGCATTCGAACGAATCTATAAGCGTAGTCCACTCGAATGGCCAAAAACGTTGCAAGTAGATCCTGGTAGAGAATTTATGGGACGTATGTCTGAAACTTTAGAACTACGTGGTACGAACGTTCAACGAGGTGAAGCTGGTAATCATAGGGCACAAAGTTTTGTCGAACGAGCAAATAGAACACTAGCTGAGAGATTGTTTGGATATCAATATGCACAAGAGATGGTACTCACATCTGAAGGATCGGATACGCGTAGTAGAGAATGGGTATTGAGGCTTCCTGAGGTTATCAAGGCCATGAATAACGAAGTTACTCGGCTAACAGGTAAGGAGCCTTCAAATTCTGTAGAGGCACAACAAGTAGACATAAAGACTCCTACATATTCTCGAACTCTCGGATTGGACGAAAAACGACTACCATTCGATGTTTTAGTTCGATATCTCTACTCACCGGGAGAATTGGAAGGTGGAACTAAGCGAGCTACCGATCCTGTATGGAGTTTACAGACATATATCATTTCACGTAGTGCTATATCTCCTAACCAACCAGTTCTGTATTACTTGGAAAAGGATGCACCACAGCGTGGATTTGTGCGTGAAGAGCTACAAGTGGTACCATCAAATACTGAACTACCTCCAAAGGGGATTCTAAGATAGCAATTCCTCGATGAAATCATACTCTTCGTACCCAAGCAATTCATCCATGAAATCATCCTCTGTAATTATGTCTTTATGCCCATAGGCTAATGTATCTATTCCGTTTTTTTGCGATCCATCGCTTGGAGTCGAATGGTGAGAGAGATACTTTATTCATATGAATACCATACATTCTATGACCTTCACTTCGAAGCATATCCATACCATGGCGGAATACTTTCTTATCTAGTAAGCACTCTTTATATTGTTCAAGACGAATACGATGTTTCACAACTGCCTTCTTGGTACCTTTAGCCTTCCTAATCTCTTCACCATCTACTTTCGATATTGAGTAGAGCTTTGATCGTAGTCCAACATATTCATCTATGGGAATACCTCCGCATTCGTCTTTCATTTTACCGAGGACTTTCTTGTTGGATACATCGTATGATGGATGGTCCTTGCTATAGTTGCTTGTATCATAGAGACGTTTATTGGTTTTCATGTCTGTATAGACGTCTTCAGTTTCAATGTGTAGTAGGAGACTGTCGGTATCTGAGTATAATAGATTACAACGTTGCCCATACTGATTCTTAAGCTCGTTGTAGTAGAAGTCATACATCAAATGTTTTGAGAGATCTAGAATCGACATTCCAACATATACTGGGCAGTTCAGAAGTAACTTACTTTTGTAATTGTGTACGGCAGCTAGATCATTATCAAAGATTGTGGATCGAGCATAACTAGGCTTATTCAATAAACGTTGTAGTTTAACTCCTTCTGAGGCCCGCACTAGTTTGACATCTACACGCTTACGTAGATTTTCCATTGTCTTGCCAAATACACTATTGTTCATCAGTTTGTAGAGTTCTTGCTCGAAAGTGCTCTTAGCTTGTTTTCGTAGATCCGTATTCATTCTTATATATGGCTCCATCCATGGTGATTGATCGAATCGAAGTGCTCTATGGATCTTTTTCAAACGCATACCTAGAGATAGTTGCAGATTGCGATAGTGTAGAACATATCGTTCCCTACCAAATAGTGTAAGTATGAGCTTTTCTGTTTTCAAAGATCCGTTACCATTATATAGTTTATCGAATAGATCGATCTGATACTCTGAGAACCAAGCTTTATCTACTTGCATTCTCTCTGGAGCGAGTGGATAGCTATTGTGTTCGTCGTGATGTTCTTGTTCTTTATCAGAATCGATTTCGTGCTGGATGATTTGTTCTTTCGTTGGCAGGCACCACTCAAATCCTCCCGTTGGTAGATATTGGCTCATGGCCCATCCATATAGATTATTTGCATCAAGGTATATTATATGGCTATTTGGCTTATCTGGATCGAAATCAGGTACGTTTTTATTATTTGCCTTGGCATTACGTTGAGAAACCATAGATATCCCACCACGTAGACCTTTCTCAATAAATAGATGCATGTCATAGTCGGTCAATAGTTCGAGTTCAACATTGGTCTTCTTTAATAAAGCATCCCACGAAAGTCCTGGGCTAGTGTAATAGTGAGCCCGGTCTAATCCATAGTTATGCATGCATGTAGTTCGAAAGGTCTCGAACACATCTGCTAAAAGAAGTACGCCGGTTTGTAGATATAGATCGTGGTAGTCACCTAATGTCTCACAATCAAATACGTTCCAAACTTCTAGTGCGCGTTCGTAGTCCTCATCTGATACGTCCTCTAGATATAGCTTACTATAGAATGCTTCTTTCGGCGGAAGAGAAGTCTCAGTGAACCTATTCCAAGAATCCATGTACTCATATGGATAAACTCCTTTACGAGTCAGTAGCTTGGCTTTCTCTGGATCGGATGTATGTTTTACAATTTGTTGGAACGTGTCTGATGCAGAGCCTGCTACCAACTTATCGAGAGAGAATGGTAAGAATTGAAAGCTATCGATGAATCGTAGGTTACCAAGTGAGAATGATATATATTTCTCCATATTATTTGGTATACAAGAGATAGCTCCCTCTGTCTTGGAGATGGATTGCATCAATAAGTGAGAATCATATCCGCGTAGATTGTGTAATACGACTGGGATGATAGGTGAGAGACGTAATTTGAGATTACATACCTTATGTGCCGCGCCTCGAAACTCACCTGTGATATGACAATGGTCTCGTACTCTATCATTACCAAATAAGGGCTTCTGACAAATATGGCAAATCTTTGCTTGATCGAAAGATCTCTTGTCATTCCTCGACATACATAGTGGTTTGGCTACCTTGGCTTTAATCTTGATCTCTTCATCTTGTACGCATCGTAGAAAGCGTTCGATAGTATCCGTACCTCGATATAGTACGGGTGGCTCGCTATGACAATCAGAACGTACGACTATGTAGCAAAATCCACATGGAATATGTTCTTCTGTTTTAAGTGTATTACTTTTCTTAGGGTCTTGGGAACGTCCTTCGATCTTGGTGGTCAAAGCCTCAAGATCGGCATAGATAACGTAGGGAACTTTTAGTTGTTTATGTATGTTCTGAAAGGATAGTTTATTATTCTCCTTGGTAGGCATTTCGATTCGAATGGCTCGGTCATTGACTCCGTTACACTCTGGGATGTGTTTTTTGAGAAGAGCTTCAGTAGTGTATCCATGTAGACATCGCTCGCAGAAGTATTTCCTACATTTATGCTTCGTTTGATCGGATAATAGCTTATTAAAATCCTTGATCCAACAGTAGTGTTGCTTACCACTATTTGAGCACTCTATTAGCAATAGGTTAACTCTTTTCGAGAAAGTCTCCTTCGAGATGTGATGTACGATCAAGCACTTATCCTTTGGATCCCAACCATATACATTAATAGAGATCTCGTTTTGCTTCTCTACTCGTTTCATTTGTGAGATTGGTGTTGGCGCATCCACCCCATCAAAGTTAAACCCATCATCTTTTCGGTACTTCGACATCCTCTGAGGATTTTTTACAACTGGAAACGTTGCTGCGCGAAGTGCCCAACGGAAGCAATGGTCATCGTCGTTCTTTACATTGATCACGGCTTTCTTACTCGCGATTTCTGGAAACCCTGGAAGCAGTGGTATATACGAACCTCCACGAAGCGGCTGATAACGAGCGATGTTTAACCATAAAATGTTGACTCTATCTATCACCCAGTTTGATCCTCGACTGATCCACTTCTCAATGATGGCTTGGATCTGAAAATGTGCTTCTACTATTGCCTCACTGATCCCAGCATCATTGGTCAAAGTTGCTTGCGAACTCCGAAAAGTAGCTATCTCATATACTGAACCCTCAGGTTTGTCAAGCCGGAGTGTGATATTTAAAGCTAACTGAAACTTAATACTATTAAGGTCTTGGAGCTCTTCCTCGAGCTTTTCAGTAGTCTGCTTAAGCACACCTACGAGGAAAGCATCTGGGTCTGCTCCTAGATGGTTACCATCTTGGACATCCATCTTCCATCCTCGTAAATAATTCCCAATGGCCCGGGGTGCTCGAATGAATGTTAGTATATGTTCAGCCATAGTGTAATACCTTAATAGTAGCCTTTCTCTAATAGGGTATCGAAATATGGGGAAGTGGTCATCGGGCGGATATACTGTATACTAATAGCTCCTCTAATAGGGTATCGAATGATCCAGCCATAGTGTAATACCTTAATAATAGCCTTTCTCTAATAGGGTTTCAAAATATAATAATGTGTACAACAAATGGTAGAAGGGAGGTGGAGGTAGCAACCCCGTTCCCAGAGTCTTCTCGTTCAGATCCAAGATGGCGGCCATCTTGGATCTGACCGAGAAGACCCAGGGGACGGGGTTGACAACCTCGCCAAAGCACAGGCAGCCCGAGTTCTGTATCTGCACTGTACTGTGTGACTACGTAATACAGTTTTCCCGTATCAGATATCATGTACTAGAAAAAAATATTGAACTTTGAAGAACTAATCTTGTGTTATCAAGTATCCTTAAGAGCGACGGCTAGAAAACGTACTAAAACAGGTCCCAGAGCGCTAAGATTGAAATATGATACTAAGGATACTTGATTCTTCAAAGTTCAATATCTTTTTGTTTTCATTTTTTTCTAGTACACGATATCTGATACGGGAAAACTGTATTACGTCACACAGTGCAGATACAGAACTTGGGTTGCCTGTGGCCAAATTCTGAGATCGTTATGAAACTAATCGATAAACCACAGGTAACCCAACAGAATAATAAGTGGGAAATATACGTCGAGCCTGGAAAGCCTGTGGTGTGATCCGATAATAGAGGCTTTCCAACGTAACAGCGTCTTCATTACGGCACGTAGCTATTTTTTTTATCACTTAAGTCAAGGGCACCCAACGAGTACTTTTTGAAATTCGTTTGAAACCAGTTGTCTGCAGCTTATCTACCCATTTTAAGGCGCCTACTATGTCTTTTGACGTATTCTAGAAAGCTATTAGCTGTTCGGATTTTCTAGGTGGAAATCGCGTCCACCGAAAATACTATGGCAAAATATTCCCAGCCTACGAATTTGTTAGTAGTCTAGAACATAAACAAGAATTTTCTAGCCCAAGTAACTTCATGTTGCAAAGTTTTGTGGAGGTACGATTTTTTTAGGGATTCTTTTTTCCTGTTCTGACTCTATTTATCAGACGAATTGGAACGTATGAATATTTTAGGGGAAACCTTTTAGTCTCCCTTTTCTTCTATAATTTTCTAGGGATTGAAAACAAATTTTCTGGCCAGTATTTCAGAAAACGATTTTCTAGGGACAATTTTTTCAAATCCGAATGTTTTAGGCTAACTTACTCTCCCGAACAGCTTTTTAACCGAAAACTTCGTTGGGTGCCCTTGTTAAGTGATAGTTCATTAGTTTCTTTTCTTGTACGTATGTTTAATATTCATATTTGAGGTATATCAGATAAAGACCAATCAGTTTAGAATTCTTTCTCTCGCTTGCTAGACAGCCACATGCAAGTCAGCTATAATATTAATATTATTTTCATAAAGTTGGCATATATGACTACTACATTCTTGAGAAACTTATTTACAGTGTTAGTATTGTTATAGTACTTAGTAACAGTATTAGTATTAGAATTAACATAAGTATCAAAATTAGCATTAGATTATTATATTCATGATTATCATTGAATTTTTAACCAAAAATTGGATACCTGTCAAAGTCGATTATGGCACTGACACAATTATTATTTATTTAAATATTCCATTAACGCGGCCTTAGGTAATTAAACCTATAGCGAGGACACCCCCATTTCGAGTCTTGTGACTCATATTGAGATAAATCACGCTTCATTCTTGGAAAATTAAAATTAAAATGTTTCATTTTTTTTAAAGTGCTGAGTCAGCATTTTCTTACGACTGATTATCTCTAAAAAATGCACGGTTAACCCCAATTTTTTTGGGGCATTTTGATAGCCCTATATGTGACCTAAAATGCCCACGTCGTCATAAAAAGAAAATAAATAGCCTTGAATTAGGGGCCACCATTTATGAAAATATCGCTTCATTCATCTTTTAGAGTTTTAAATACTGTTGCATGACATTTTGTCCAGTCATAAAATACGTTGATGGCTAAAATCGTATGTTTTTTATTTTTTATTTTTTATTTTTTGTCCATAACCGGCTTAAAATTTAAGTCATATTTTCAGCAACGTCATTATGACGTCATATATTTGTTATACATGCCCTTAGAAAAAAAGCCTTGAGTGATTTTCGGGTTTTATTGATGAACTGCACTAGTCTGGCACTCAAAAGTCACATTCTTTTCTTTTCTTGATTTTTTAACAATAGGCAGCCTTATTTAGGTACGACTCCTGACGTCACTAAATATGACGTCATAGCAACAGTCATTCTTCTTTAACTTTGGCTGTAATCGTCGTAGAATGTTCAAATTTTCACCAAATGAATGTGTGTCATGAAGGCCCTTTGATGGCGTAGTCTGTTTTTAACATCTATTAAAGGGGGTATTTCACCAAAAAAGGAGGCATCGCTTATGACGTTACAACAACGTCATCATACTAACATAAAACACCTAAAATATGTAGTTTCATTTTGTTACCAACTCACCAACATTTCTTCAAATTCAGACTATAACTAAAGAAATGGTGTAAATTTCAATTATTTGGTCACGTTTAATGATGCCGTTTTGACGTTCTTTATGCCCGCCGTAAGAATGTTAAGATATTTTGTGATAGTCAGAATGCTGTTCGCATTATTCATGTTGGAAGTCCTATTCGGCATTTGCAGGAGATTGCTATTGCTATTTTTAGTTTTTGCATTACTAACAATATTTCTTTTCAGGCTCAGTGGTTCCTAGAGACCAGAACGTGTTGGCCGAGTACTTGAGTCGTGTTATTGACCCCTGACAATTGGATGTTGAATCCACTATTGTTTGGTTTGATTTCTAATCTCTGGGGACCTTTGATGTGGTCGCATGGCTTGTAATTACAATTCCCAATTGCCACGACTTAATTCCAAATTTTGGTGTCCCAATTCAGAGGATGTTGATTGCTTTACTCAAGATTGGAGTTCTTGTAATAACTGGGTTTGTCTACCCCCTTATTTAATTAATGCAGTCTTATTTCATATGAAAGCCTATCGGGCTAAAGGCGTTATTATCGTGCCTGGGTGGAAGTCGGCTTCGTTTTGGCCTTCTTTGTCTTCATATCTCAGCCCGACCGTTTTCGAAGGGTTTGTCAAAGAGATTATGTATTTGCCCAAGTCTGACAATATGTTTATTCTTGGTCGTGGAGTTCGATATGTTTATCAGTGTTTTCCGGTTATCGTAAATTTAATGTTATCGCTGTTAGAGTGGATTTATCTTAATCAGATACATGGACATGCTATGGCGGACTCGCTCCCCTCTTTTCAGTTGTGTTCGAAGGCTACGTCAACCATTGTTAAGTACAAGAACGCTTGGAATAATTGGAAAAAATGGGGAAAAGAAAATACCGATTATAATCAATTTCCTGTTTCCCCTTATTTGCTTTCGTTGTATTTTAGAGATAAATTTGATCAATGTAATTCTTCAGCTCCTATTGAAGCAGCTCTGTACGGGGTTAGGTGGGCTCATGAGGTTGCTGGTTTGCCTCCGCCTACCGATAATTATTTTCAGTGTTAAACAAACCGTAGAGGCTTCTAAGATGTTGTTGGGGAAACCAGTCCGGGGTAAATTACCAGTTGATAAAAGTGTAATTTTGAAGGTGGTAGAGAAATTCAACGTTTTTGGGACTTCCCTTTCCCAATTGAGAGTATGTTTTATCTTTTGTATTTCATTTATAGGACTTTTGCGCTGTGATGAATTAATCCATATTACTAGAACTCATATTACTATTTGTTCTGATCATATGTCTATTTTTGCCCTAAGCGAAAGAACGATCAACATTCCAAGGGGCACACTATATATTTCGCCAGGTCTTCAAAAGTTACCTGTCCTGTTACCATTACGGAAAGCCTACTTTTCAAGCTTCCAAAACATCCTGATCATGCAACATCTTGTGTGTAGGTAGTAGGAGAGGGATGGAATTAGCCGTTTTTTGCGGCGCTATGCTAAGTTTTGCGGCGCTCTCATTAATTCAATGACGTCACGGTTCTATTGTCTTAGACTCATGAATAAAGTGTGGTGGTTTCTCATTATCTATTGTCTTTCCGCATGAACAAAATGCGGCGCTCATGAATAAAGTGTGGCGCTCTCGTGAATAAAATGGGGGTGAATAAATTATATGTTGTCTGGGGCTCATGAATAAAGTGTGGTGGAATCTGATGACGGCATAGAAGGCGGAGGATTTCAATTTCAGCTGCACAGCATAACCCCTACAGAACTCCTAAAATGTCTTTATTATTTTCCTTACAGCTATTACCTTCGCTATCACTCGTAACGTAATTCTGAGATCAGAAAAATAAGGTATATATATATATGAGGTCTGAGCCCGTGAACTTTGGGTAACAAGCCGTTTTTACATCGATTCCGATTGGTAGATTAAACAATGGCACAGCGGAGTGTCAAATTCACTGGGTAGGGGACGGTCTACTGTTTGTCGCCTCGTTGCAGGCGAGGTCGAATTGACATGGTAGGGGACGGTCTACTGTTTGTCGCCTCGTTGCAGGCGCGGATCAAACTGAACATCCGCGAAACTCGAAAACTGCAAACTACGTGGCATTTTTCTCCCGTTAAAGTAAACCAGTGAAAGGGAAGCTGAATGTGGTGAAGGACCTGTGTTTGGGCTACCGTTATTTGAAGGAATTTTGGCGATTTACGGGATTTTTGTGGGAATTCGAGGCGATTTTCTGCAGCTCGCTGATCGGCGTACGGTAATTGTACAGTTTGCTACCTTCCCAATAGTTATACTATTAAGGGAAGGAAAATTCCTGTAACTCCCTCAATATTGAACGGAATGACTTGAAACTTCACAGAAACTGAAAGGAACACACAAGAGATAGGTAATAATATTTTGACGATTTATTGAATTATATTTTAAAACAAACGGGCATTCGAACTAAAACTCCATACATTTACTGTAATTTCAAATATCCGGGAAAATAACCGTTTTACGCATAATGAGCCTGGGGTTACCTGTGTTGCAGCCTGAAGTATTCAGCCAAGTCCCAAAACTGGCCATTGTCGGAGGAAATAAGAGGAAAAAATGCACATCCTGTTCGACCAATTATTGTAGACTTTACTGCAACAACAGTTCTGCGACTATTTCACGACCACAAAACAGGCACTTTTGCGCATGCGTTCCGGTTTCTAAAAATCCTAAACATTTTGCGCGCTTTCCCTAAACAACAAACTTTTTTACTCGGGCTGCCTGTGGCAGGCACGAGTCTTAATCTGGAGGCCGTTATTTTTTTGTTCCGTGCAGCAAAATTTATGCGCATGCGTTAAATTTCAAGTTCACCACCAATCAGATTACACTGTGCTGGTCACGCAACAGTCGCCAGGTTAATTTATTTACATAATTAATCCAGTAAAATCAAGATGGTGGACCCGCGAGGAAATTTCTCTCAAATTTGGAGTCCCATCTCTCAAATGTAAGCAGTTTAATGTTTTATTTAACTTCACTCGTGCGAAAGCCTTCCAACAGGCAATACACCGTGATCTGTAGGCCAACACTAAAATAGTTTTGACCGTGTTTTTCACGCTTGGCACAAATGACCCTAAAATCTATCACTTTGCTATATTTTCAAAAGTTTCCAACGTAGAAGATTGATTTTTTGTGGGAGGATGAAGACCGATGACCTAAACGAAATCCGATGCTTTGAACTACCGTAGACATTTTGATGACGTCACAGTTACGTCATATATCCATTTATAATAGGTTTCTCGATGTTTTCAATTAACATCAGTAAATTATATATTTTCGATTTCCCATCATGTCGACAACAAAGAAACCGAAAACCCGAGTTCGATTGGTTAAGAGGGAGAAAAGTTATGAAATTTTGTAGTAATTATATATATTCCCAGTACCGTACAGCCTTTCATCTTGTCTAAATATTCAATACAGAACCATTTACAAAATAACTTCTTCATTCATCTTTGAGAGTTTAAAATATTTGTTTACGACAATCTAGCAATCAAAAGAGTAAATCGGTACCCACAACCGTATGTTTTTAGAATTTTTAATTTTTGAGAGGAAATAATTTAAAATTCACAGTGAAAAAGAGGAAACGTCATTATGACGTCATATATTTTTGAAAATATCTTTTAAAAATAACTATTCGAGTATTTTTCGGGTTTTAAAGAGTAACTGTACTTACTGTACACTGAATCGCCGCAATATGGTCTTTTTTATGTTTCTTCAATTTAGAAAGCATGACTGATGTCAGACCCATGACGTCAGAAAATGTGACGTCACAGGAAACTTCAGTTCTTAATAACTCAGCAAATATTTATCGTAGAGACTTTAAAATTGCGGCAATCAAAAACACACATTTATGTTGTTGTGATAACATGCTTTATTTCAAACGTATAGGTAACGCACAATTTGACCTTAAAAGGAGTCGTTCGTTATGACGTCACACTAACGTGAATATACAAATGTGTTTGATCCTAAAGATGTTATTACATTTTAATATTAACATACGAAAATGTTGTTAAATTTGACAGCGAATTAAACAAGATGTGCTGGTTTATATATTTTTGGCTCGCTTTTAGTGATCGATTTTGAGGTAACTTATGCCATGCGTGTTTGGTTGGTTTACCGATCTCGTATCGACACCTCTGTACGTTATACTATACAGGTATACTGAATATAGCTGATTTATAGCGAAATATAGCTGATTTATAGCGAAATATAGCGATTTACTAGCAAATATATATATACTGTGGTTGAGTAGTTATGGGTTTCTCTCCTCTATCGACGTCTGAAGTCATCCGAACTCCTGAACTGTGAGAGCCGACATGTCGCTCGCCAACACGAAGCCAGAAATACCCCGGAGAAATAAACACTCAGCACAGAATAATTTATGATGAGCGAAGCAATATTCAACTCTCAAGGTAAACAAGAATCCTCTCACGGCCGAGGTTTTGGTTCGAGAAATTAAAGGCTTCCAACAGTTCCCTTTATAGTTCTGTAATATAATGAGCAGACTGCAGTTTTGGGAAGGAGGGTAAAAGCTTTTAAATAGAGATAACCAACAGGCATTTCAGTTAATAATCTTTAATCCAACAAATACCAATATGGACGCGATCAGCTATAGGGTGCCAAGTGTCCAAAAATTATATGTCACAATTATATGAAAATTATATGGAAATTATATATATAATCGTTATTATATCATATAATTTATTTTCCTCCTGAGTTCATTATTTCAAATAATGTTCGTGTTGTTATTTCATTGTTTCATATAATGCAACACTGCCTTTCGCATTATATGAAGCCATGATCGTCATTTATTATCTATTATTTCATATAATGCAAGACTGCTTTTTAAATTATATGAAACCATGATCGTCATCCGTTATCTACTATTTCAAATAATGCAACACTGCTTTATAAATTATATGAAACCATGATCCAAAGCCAAATTCGTTATTTCAAACAAGTTAATGCTTCAATTTTGCTATAAACCATTATTTGATATAATAGATTATATGATTTAAATCCATTATATGATATAAATCCTTTATATGATATAAATCCATTATATGATATAAATACTTTATATGATATCAATCTCATTATATGATATAAATCCAATTATATGATATAAATCTCATTATATGATATAATCCCATTATATGATCACATAAATCCATGATATGATCATATAAAGCCATTATATGATATAAAGCCATTACATGAAAGAAACCATTGTATAATATAATATCAATTGTATGCGCGATTGTATGCGCAGTTAGCAAATTTCAGAGCCAAAATCACCCCGAAAAAAAAACGAGCAAGGGTGAATCTTTGTTCATTAGCTGCATGAAACAGGTTCAGCCAATGTTTAGTCTCCAGAACACAGGAAACCAGTGTTTTAGAGAGCAGTAAAATCTCAAAAATTTTGGCTCGGCTCTTTGGCCCTCGCAATATTTAAAGATATTCTGCTTTTTTCTTCCATACGCAGAACGGTATATTATCTAAGCTCATAATCAAAGGCACATTCCCACAGGACAGATAATGCATTCGTGTACAAGAGATTAGTTATATATATGCCAATTCACTCTTCTTAATATTTATGCGCATATTTAATTCACTACTCGAAAACGAGGCTATCCCCGCATCGAGGATGCAACGTGCGTCCTATTTCGAAAGGAATAGAGGAACACAGCAATGCTCCGTCCGCGACGCCATTTTGCTTTTCAGCTAAGCAACGATGCGGGGATAGCCTCGTTTTCGAGTAGCTAATTATATGCGCATAAATATTAAGAATAATGTTGAGCACTTTTTTATTTTTTTATTTGAGACTACGGAACAATTCAATATGATGCACGAATTAACAGTACAATTTTAAGTATCCATCTGGGAAGGAGTGTGAGGTAGAGATTTCAAGAAGAATACATGTATATCAGGCATGCCCCCTTTTGTGAAAACATGCCTGATCTTGTGTGTCTTTAGCTTTAAAAGCCAGTAACTCGTGTTTTTGCCGTTTTCTTGAAAGGGAAAATGACAGTTTAAGACTTTTCTGGCCTTTCTATCCCATAATTGATCTCTAGGTATTTTATGTGGGGGTGAGGGATGGGGAGGACTAGTTAAAAAAAATTCGCGTATGGCGCAACGATTTGCTTTGTGGAAGACGTACATTTCCCACTAGGTCTGAGAAAAAAAGTGCATTGTTTTGATGAAAACGTTGATAAGTGAGTTACCGGCTTTTAAAAGCCAACATGTACACTTAATTTACTTGTGTAACTTAAATTTCAAAGTAGCGCCATTTCTCGAATTTTTAATAGATTTCGATGCACTACACGGCAATACAACATTCTCTTCCTGTAGATTAAGTTTAATCGATGGAATTTTGCCGTATTTTGAGTAGAAATTATACCAGAAAATGTGTTTTTTCTAACCTAACCTTAATCTCTCAAAGTTGCTTGTGTAACCTAAATTTCAAAGTGGCGTCATTTCTCAAGCTTTTAATGGGCTTCGATGCACTACGCGGCAATACAACGTTCTTTTTCTGTAGATTAAGTTTAGTGAATGGAATTTTGCCGTATTTTGAAAATGGCGTTTTTTCTAACCTAACCCTAACCTCTAGCTCTCAAATAAAGAAATTATGGGATAATCTCACACAACTAAATTATGGGATAGAAAGGCCAGAAAAGTCTTTACTTTCAAGAAAAAGACAAAAAAACGAGTTACTGGCTTTTAAAGCTAAAGGCACACAAGATCAGGCATGTTTTCACAAAAGGGGGTCTTACTAGGTTCTAAGCCGCTCCTTTTGTGAAAACATGCCTGATATATGTTTTCTACTGAACAAAGGTAATTAATGTACATGGAAAATACCATAAATCTAGAAACATTAACATTGTGTAAAATGTTCTTGATGTAAAACCCAAATACTGACTGCCTTAAAAAAATATCGTGCAAGGTCCTAAAAACAATTTCGTTAAGCTTGGCTACGATCGGGGATTGCTGTTCAAGACAACGGCGAGACCCTAAAATACCTCTACTAGTACAAACGCCAACTCGCCGAGGTCAAACAGCCAGGTTCCACGGCCTCCTCGTCAACCCCTGCAGAAAGTCAGGAAAGCAAATCCACACTGATATTAATCAGTAGTGTATTCCAAAAGTGGTTTTGCTTTATTTCATGCAGTCCTTGTACGTTGGATAATTTTGGATACCATTACGAAGTAGTCTTACAATTCGTGCGCTTTATCTTGGCCATGGTTTTTGTCATATATGTCAAACAATCAACCTGAAGCACTACAAACTGATGCATTTGTTATTTTCGACTAAGTGAGGAATTTCGGGTGTCTGTAAAAGTTGGAACACTCCAGAACATGCCCGGACACCCCGGAACACCCGAAAAAGAAAATTATATAACAGATGAATATTTTTTCTCGGACCATTGTGCAAGGCCAATTATGTCAATGGTAAATTAAATTGCTCGTTTTCATGAGACATGCGTGCATGTTCATAGTACCCTTTTCTTTTCTTTTTCCACTTTTTTTCAAGGGCTCACGGCCCCCTCACCCTGATTTGCCTAATTTTCAGAGGTGCACTTGTTCATATTGTTTCTGGTTTCCTTAATTTTCAATATTGTAACCAGGGGTGTGCTATTTCCTAAGAATGTGAGCTATTCCTTACTTGTCGACTTTTTTCATGGGCTCACCGTACCCCTCCTAAGCCACACCCTCGTGTCCCTCAATTCCCTAATTCGTATGTTTCTGAAGGTGTCGTTTTTCGTTACATAATTTTCGATACTGTAAAACCGACCAAGGGGTGTCTGTGTGTAGCAGGTCTATTCAAGTACAACTATATGAATATGTTTTTTTATTTAATTATGTACGTATGTGTAAGTGTATATTTCCTCTCTTTTTCCCCTTTTTTTCCGGGTTTTCTGAGTCGGTTATCCGTGGACAGTGTGTTGGTTAAGCAGTAACGCAAGAAACAGTAATTCTTCGTCGTCTTCACTTGACGTTTCCCTATTAGAATGAGTGGCCGTGCTTTATGTTTACAAACTCAAGCTGAAAGAGTTTGTAAATACCATAAAGCACGGACACGAATTCTGTATCTGACTTATCAAACGTTTAATTACATATCATATAGAGATTAACTTCATGCGTCAAATTCAAAGTGTAGTGGATAGTCGTATACATATAGAGTAAATGAGTTTGTCCCAATGCAATTATCAATACCATGATGCTAAATACATTGACATTCTCCTCTGTTAGTAGTAGTAGTACTAGTTCCCCATGTACATTTTATATATTAATATTAATATTAATATTAATATATAAAATGTACAGGGGAACTAGTACTACTACTACTAACAGGAGAATGTCAATGTATTTATTCTGACAAGGTTCCCATGGATCCACCCCTGGGGGAAGCTGCTAATACATGCATTATTTACCCATCCACTTACAACAACAAAAAAAGAATTTAAGGCAGCAGTCATTATTATGTATGTAATCTACTAGATTTAGTCTGTATATATACCTTTTTTTGTTGTTGTAAGTGGATGGGTAAATATTAATGCGTGACCATGTTGGCTTTTAAAAGCCGGTAACTCACTTATCAACGTTTTCATCAAAAAAATGCACTTTTTTTTCTCAGACCTAGTGGGAAATGTACGTCTTCCACAAAGCAAATCGTTGCGCCATACGCCAGGCAAAGTTTTTTTTTCGCGATTTTTTTTTAACTAGTCCTCCCCACCCCTCACCCCCACATAGTCCATGATTTCCTAACTCCAATTACCAAGATACACAATTACAACATAAGATATATGCTAGCTGCCAAAAATAATCTTTATTGCCAAAATGTAAGAACAAACATGGGAAAATTTACATTTAAATATACAGCCTATAAAATATGGGAATCCGTCCCCTATGAGCTTAAGCAAACAACAAACACGAAACAATTCAAGAAACTATATAAATCCTACCTTCTCAAACTCCAGAGTCCCTCCTAATCCTAATCCTAATGCGCCATTGTTGTCGCACGCTCGCGCACTTGCTTCAGCTGCTTCCGGTTACTAAAAGAATGCATTTTATCAGAAGTTATGGACTTCTAATTTTATATATTAAACCAAGAGAGGATAACTAGTTATCCTCTCTTGATTAAACTTAATGCTACAAGATTCCCTCTCTAAACTTGTACTCTCTTGTGAAACCGCGTAATGCATAATTTTGGGCCTAATTTCGTGAAACTTTCAATGAATGCTTGCCTAGAAAGTACGGTCTGCCATTAACGCTTTTGCCGTCAGTATACTTGGTCATAACGTCGGTGCATGTTTGTCGTCACGTCGGTGCAATGTTTGTCATTTGCCGTCAGTACTTGATCACAAAGTCGGTGCATGTTTCTCAGACTATGGGGTCCTCACCTGTGGCGTCCATCAATGGACAATTTTGGGACCTATGTTGTTCCTAATATATATAAATGACCTTGATTGCTACACTCAAATGTACGCAGATAATGATTGTCTTACAATGGCAGGTTCATCACGTGATAACATTGAATCTAAATTGAATACAGACTTACAACATATTTATGAGTGGCTGAATGCTACAAAAACAGAGTTTTTATTAGTGGGCTCTCGCCAGAGATCCTCTCATGTGGCATGTCCAAACCTAATTGTAGTTGGAGACAAAAGCATCCCTAAAATAGCGTTCGGTAAGCACTTAGGGATGCACATAGATGAAACATTGACATGGTCAAAACACATTGAGAGGATCTCTAAGCAATTATCATCTTCTACGTGCCCATGTCCTCCCTCAAGACTATGTTTGCAGCATAGTTTGGGAGGGCCTGGGTACTGACTGAACTCGCAAATAAACTCCAAAAACTCCAATATAGGGCCGCTAGTCTCGATTCTAGCTCTGGCCCAATACTTCACGAACTGGGACTAATACGCAGGCGCAAACGTATAACCAAGCGCCTGGGTATTTAATAGACAAATTTAATCAGTAGAGTTCATACACCATATAACACAAGAGGTTTATCATGAAAATTCCAACTGTGGTAAAAAGCGATTCGGCTGCAGAGGAGCACATATTTGGAATAATTTACCGGAAGATCTGAGGTCCAGTAAAATGTTCTCTTGCTACATCGTCTGAAACCTGTGAAATGATATACCATTGCCAATGGCGTTTCTAAGATCCACAACATTGCTTACTGTGAAGCCACTCTTAGCTACTCTTATGTCCCAAAAGAAAACTGAGGAATGTTTATCGTTTTCGGAAGTAAATCCAAGATCCGCATAAGTTGCCCTAACGTAATGCATATTTAATCTCCTGAATTGCAATAATAACGCCTTGAAATAATAAAACAATACATTACTCCCCAGATTACTCTTGGATTCAGGGATGCATGTTGTTGACGAATCCAACGAGTTCTTACTGGCCGCAAGCTCAAGGATTTCAGAGAGGTTTCACTGACCATAAATGGCTCTGCTCTTGACCGAACTGACTCTTTTAAATATTTAGGAGTGACAGTCAGTCAGAACATGAGTTGGTCAGAAACACGCGCGTGGATATAGAGTCAGTAATAAAGTCAATCAACGTCTTGGCATCATCCGCCGGGTAAAGCATTTGCTGCCCTTGCATGCGCGGCTAACTCTCTATAAATCTCTTGTCCTTCCCTTACTTGACTATGCCGATATCGTCTGGGGAGATAAGAATAATACCGTCCTCATGGATCACCTTCAAGTTCTTCAGAATAATGCTGCTCGACTTATGCTCGACTTTCCCTCAAGCTCTTCTGCATCTCAAGTACTCGGACTATTAAACTGGAAACCACTGTACCTTCGACGGCGCTATCATTGCTGTATTAGTATCTTCAAATGCTTAAATAGCATGGTGGACTTCAACTTTAAATTAAAGAAGAATCAAGACTTTCATACATATAATACACGCCGTCAGCACAATCCGGCTACATTTACTATTCGCACGTAGGAATTTGGGACAACAGAAGTTTACCTACCATGCACTATTAGACTGGAACTTTTAGACTCTGAAGTTATACAATCAACTGCAGGGGTGGATCCAGGGTTTGGACTGAGTAGTTTACTCTGACAGACCAATCAACTCATACGCCACCCACCCCACCCCTCCTAGTAATAAACTACCTAAAATTTAGAGGTTTGAAAAAAGTTGAGTAGTTTACGGAAATCACATAAACTACCCTGGATCCACCCCTGAACTACATTATCAATTTTTAAATCTTACTGGCACATAACTTAATTTCATAATAATCCTTGTTCTATTTCTATTTTATTTCAACCATTTATCTTTTCTGTTTTCCATATATTAGTGAAATATATATTTTTAATACAGGACCTTCCTGAAAATCACAAATTGTGAGTGGAGCTTTCCTGTCAAAATATTATTATTATTATTATTATATATCAAAAGCGATGGGTGCAGATACTGCATTCGTTGGAAGCGTTAACGGTGGTTCTGGCGGTTCAATCACTCCTTGATATCCTTGGCCAAACCACAAACTTGGCTAATATGTCTCTAGTATTCTCATCAATTTCGATAGATCTGCCCAACGTTAGGTAATGTGCATGCAGTCGCAATTGCCAATATGGTGAGGAGTTTAATGTTGCACTTCATCCTTTCGCCTTGCTCGTACTGGGCTGAACTACAAAGTCATCTGTCTCATGTTTTGTACTGCCAGGGGCGTAGCTGGCCCAGGTTCAATTCCCCATCGTGCGCCACTCTACTGATGAGTTCATTGGAGGAAATACGCCGAAAGCCAATCTCTCTGATTACGACGTGGAGCAAACTCAGAGGCCAATTTTTCTAAAGGTTTTTCTTTTCAATATAGAACAATTGGCAACATTTTTTTCGTAAAATTATCGAAAGCTTATTTGATTGATAGTGCAAAATATGGGCATATATATACCGCACGCAGTGACTGTATGCAGGGTGTATATACAGGGGATGTTGTTTGCTCAGACAGGGCTAGTCATACAGTAGTGTATGACTAGCAGGGTGTATATAGAGGGCATGCCTTGTATGTAGGGTGTACATGTATATAGTCTATACTGCAGATGTAGAGATTGGTACAGACAGAGCTAGTTATACAGTGTATACAAGGTGTATATACAAGATTGTACACAATTGTGTCCCCTCTATATACAGATATATACAGTGACTGTATGCAGGGTGTATATAGAAGGCATGCCTTGTTATGTAGGGTGTATATGGTGTATATAGGTGTAGAGCTTGCTACAGATTGGGCTATAGTCATACAGTGTATACAAGGTGTATATACAGATATATACAGTGACTGTATGCATGGTGTATATAAAGGGGATGTTGTGTATGTAGGGTGTATATAGTGTATACAGGTGTAGAGATTGCTACAGACAGACCTAGGGCTAGTCATACAGTGTATACAAGGTGTATATACAGATATATACAGTGACTGTATGCAGGGTGTATATATAGAGGGCATGTTGTGTATGTAGGGTATATATAGCGTATATAGTGTATACAGGTGTAGAGATTGCTACAGATGGGGATAGCTATATTGTATGCAGGGTGTATATGGAAATATGCATGTATGTATACAATTGAGGATGGTATATGGAAGTATATGCTTGTATGTATATGGAAGTATATACATGTATATAGGTGTATGTACAGACATGTACATATTGAGAACGTTGATACACCTAGAAAGAGCCCATCTTTCTGTTATGGGCCCAAACTTAGTTAAGATAAAATTAATCCAATTGTAATGAAATTATAAATACATATACTGTAGACATGTAACTTTGAAATTTAGAATAAATTATTAGTTCTCAAATAACTAATACACTGCATGAGTCCATTTAAGAAATAAACATGCGATTTCCACTCGGTTTTTGGACTATCAGAGTAATCTGCCTTCACACCAAATACATTTTATTAATTGCAGTTGTAGATCTGCATGCCCGCTTGTTTAAAGGGGCCGTCTCACCCACAGTGCTTAGCGTGCTTTTGTTCACGGCGGGAACCTAAGCATCCCCTCTTTATGCTGGTGACATGATAATTTTGATTTGAACATGGATGACCTTGATGAAACTAATAGTACCTTACAAGTTGAATGTGAAGTCAACAAAGTGTTATACAGCAGTACTTGGCTGTACTATAACATTTACCACTCACCCGTCGCTGCTATAAACAGAGAACACTCTCCGGGTAATACTAATAACAAGAGCCCATCTGGGCTTTCACTCGGGCCACATGAGATTGAACTGATGAAATACACTTTAATTTGAAATCCACTTAGTAATAACCGAAGGGAAGAATTATTAGCTGAATTTAGCAGTCTTTAGGAGTGGCCGGTAGCGCGGTGACATTCATTCTCTGCTCCCCTAGTATATATATGTAATTTAATATTTTTGTTTTTCTCGTGTATGTAAATTAAAGAAGTTGACCTCTACTTATTCATGTAACGCACGCTTACAATTTAGTCTGCTGTTCTGCATGTTCAGAGTACTAATAGATGAGTGTCTCAAATGTATGTTTATATTTGTCCCATATTATAAGTTGTATCCTGTCCACCTATGATGGAGCTATCACTATATTTATCTACTAGCTGTTCTTTCTACCCTGCGGCTCTTTATCGCAGCTCGCTGATCGCGTCCATATTGGTATTGTTGGATTAAAGATTATTAACTGAAATGCCTGTTGGTTATCTCTATTTAAAAGCTTTTACCCTCCTTCCCAAAACTGCAGTCTGCTCATTATATTACAGAACTATAAAGGGAACCGTTGGAAGCCTTTCTCGAATTTCTCGAACCAAAACCTCGGCCGTGAGAGGATTCTTGTTTACCTTGAGAGTTGAATATTGCTTCGTAGATAGACTTGGTAAAAAAGTACACTAACTATCACAAAAAATCGACAAAGAAATGCAGATATAAACACGCAATGATTTCAACCTCACCGTACCTTCATGACCTAGCAAGACACTGTTCAGTTTCACTTTCCCTGAATGAGACTCGGCTTTGCTCTTGAGTTGAAGTTGAGTTTGGCTTTGTTAAAGACTTCTTATTCAGTTGTATGGTATTGTGCAGTATATTTGAGTATACCAATACACAGAGATTCAAATAACAAAGCCGTGGCGGAAGAGAAGATTAAACGAGAAATATTAGCTTTCATCATGCAGCCCTTTTAGGTCGTCGTCTCGTATATAAATTAACTGGCCATCTGGGTAAAAAACGCGATCCTTCAATTCGGCTCCGACAAGAGCGCCAGTTGAAATATCCCGAGCCTGTTGGAAGGCTTTCGCACGAGTGAAGTTAAATAAAACATTAAACTGCTTACATTTGAAAGATGGGACTCCAAATTAGAGAGAAATTTCCTCGCGGGTTCACCATCTCGATTTACTGTGTTAAATTATGTAAATAAATTAACCTAGAGAGTGTTACGTGACCAGCACAGTGCAATCTGATTGGTGGTGAACTTGAAATTTAATACATGGGCAAAAATTTTGCTGCACAGAACTTAGACTCGGTGCTGCCACAGGCAGCCCGAGTAATTATGAAAGCGAGAGGTTTCTCTGGGGTCTCTCTCCTCGGTTTTATTTTTACTTGCAGACAGACAGAGAGAGAAAGAGATCTGCTAGCAGGCAATCTCGTTGCTGGCAGTTGCAGAGAACCAGTTCAAGAGAGTACAGTGAACGAATTACAGCTCGTTTCAATGGGAAATTATTTTTTCGGCGGCTCTGTTGTCAAATTTCGAGTATAAACTTTGATCGATCCGGTGAATCCGAAAATCTCGGCGAAATCACCGTGTGAAAGCCCTTCGAAATCAGAGAGAGAGACCTGTTTCCACAAGTTAAACGCCGAAGCCCTCAAAATGATTTTAGGAAATTACTCAGTTCCTTTCGGGTCGACCAAGCGGAGTTATTTAGTACTATAAACACAGAATACTAATAATTATGAAAAGAGGTTTCTCCCCTCGGTTTTATTTTTCCTTGCAGAGAGAGAGATATCATCTGCTAGCAGGCAATCTCGTTGCTGGTGCCAGAGAACCAGTTCAAGAGAGAACGGTGAACGAATAACAGCTCGCTTGAATAGGAAATTATTATCATGCAGTCTCGATCGGCGGCTTTGTTTGTCAAATTTCGTGCGAGTATAAACTTCAAATGATCAACCCGGTGAATCCGAAAATCTCGGCAAAATCACTGTCTAAAAGCCCGAATTCCACCCTTCGAAACCAGAGAGAGACCTGTTTCAACATGTTAAACGCCAAAGCCCTGAAAATGATTTTAGGAAACTGTTCTTCAACAGCTTCAAGTAGAGTAGCCTGGGAAACCAGCCGACTCTTATCGGTCAGAGTCGGCTGGTTTCCCAGGCTACAAGTAGAGTTTTGTTGCAAATTGTGGTCACGTAAGCCAGCCACGCCAAAAACCCAAATCGGCTCAAAGATAGTAGATACTCGAACTAAGGGGTGGACCATTAGAAATCCTGGGAGGGAGAGGGGGGGGGGGGGGGGGGGGGGGGGGTGGAAAACGTTTTCTGCACGAATTTGTTTTAGCAGTGTGAGTTCTTCAAGAATGTTTTTTTAAAGGCGATAGCTCTGCACGATTTGTTTTCGGTGCACATTCTATAGGTACAACCAGAAGTCTGGTACAACGCTTAAATGTTCATAATAGGTCTAAGTTTATGATTATCGTAAACTGAAGTATGTATAGAACCCATTCTAATATAATTCACCTAACAAAGAAAATACCAGTTTAACCTTGAGTTTAAATTAAATGAATGTGTAAATGTATATAATAGACTTAGTGATAATAAATTTAAGCCATTCTGTAATATATGCAACTTAAACCATAGCACTTAGATTGTTCCATAGCATATTCTTGCAAATTTGGCATTTTGGAATAACCTTTGTATGCCTTTGACTTCAATAGGGTTTGAGGATGAAATTGTCGAATTAATTAGTACATATTTACAGCCTGTGAATACAACCATAATATCATATAATAATAATAATAATGTTATAAAAATGAGTCAAATTTCGCGTGAAAATTTACAGACAATGTATGGGAAACTGAAAACACGATTGTACGCTTCACAGCGGGTTGAGCTGTATTTGTCACCCCATATTGCAAAGTGGACATACCACTGTGGGCACAAATGACCCTCGAATCGCTCACGTTGCTATATTTTCAAAATCATTAAATTACATATTTCTGAATTCCCATCATCTTGATAACAAATAAATCGAAAACCCGAGTTTTCGATTAGTTAAGAGGGAGACAAGCTATTAAATGTTATTTTTTTTTGTAATTTTCCCTGGCGGGAAATATTCAACGTAAAACCACTTACAAAATAACTTCTTAATTCATCTTTTAGAGTTTAGAATAGTTGTTCATGAAAATCTAGCAACTTAAAGAATACATCTGTACCCACAATCGTATGTTTTTAGAATTTCCAATTTTTGAGAGGAATTGCTTTAACATTCACCATGAACAAGAGTATACGTCATTATGACGTCATATATTTTTGAAAACATCTCTTAGAAAATAAATATGAGTATTTTTCGGGTTTTAACGAATAAATGAACTTATTGTACACTGAATAAGCTCAATATGGTCATTTTTATATTTCTTCAATGTAGAAAGTATAATTTAAGTCATACCCATGGACTTAAGGACTTACGATTTTAATAACTCTGCAAATATTTATCGTGGAGACTTCAAAATTGCGGCATTCGAAAATGAATATTTATGTTGTTGTATACATATACACAACGAAGAAGAATTTGACCTTAAAGGAGTCGTTCATCATGACGTCACACAACGTCAATATACAAATCCGATTGAATTTGAAGACGTAATTTCATATTAATATTAACCCACCAAATTTCGTTAAATTTGAGGTCGAATTAAATGTTTTGCTAGTTTATACATATATTTTTTTTAGGGGGGGGGGGGGGGGGGGTGTACTCCCATATATGGATTATACGGGGATGATCCGCTGGACAGGGTATGGTTTTTCGAGTTTCTTATCTTAGACAGGGTATCCATTTTCACATCGACAGATCTTGAACAGGGTATGGTATTTATCTAGTGCCGTTATTTAGTCTAGTGCTTGCTGAAGACTTATTTAGTTATGACACTCATTATACAAGATCACAATAAACACTGACATCCAAGGATAGATAATTTGTTATTTGTCTTATAGAGGGAACATTTTAACACTTTGTCTTGAACAGGGTATGGAAATTTGAGTTTTTTTGTCTTAAACAGGGTAAGGGTTTCAGAGCCCCAGCGGCACACCCCTACCCAACTTTGGGTAGAGTACCCCTCCCGGGGTTCGAGGGGCACCGACGTTGTCTATATATAATGACATCGATGCTAGAGCAAGTTTCAGTTTATGTGGACTACCTATTAAGATAAACTTAGATTTAGAAGTATTCCTACTGAATGGAAACTTGCCAACATCACCCCTCTCCACAAGAAAGGAAATAAGAGTTATGTAGAAAACTACAGACCCATTTCCTTGATGTGCATAGTCGCTAAAGTACTGGAGCGTTGTATTTACAATCGTCTGATAGACCACCTTCAAAATATGATCTCTGAAGCTCAGTACGGCTTCCTTAAAGGCAAATCCTGTACCGCTCAGCTACTGACAGTCCTCCATCGCATTGGTCAAAACCTGGACTTGGGCAAACAAACCGACGTCCTTTACTTCAACATCTCTAAAGCCTTTGACACAGTTGACCACAAACTACTCTTGCGCAAACTTAGCTGATTTGGTATCACAGGTGGAGTGCTAGACTGGTTCAAGAACTATCTCTCTGGTCGCCAGCAGCGTGTAACAGTTCATGGCGCCATGTCGAACACGCTTCCAGTCACTTCCGGTGTTCCGCAAGGGTCTATTCTGGGATCCTTTCTGTTCTTGATCTATGTCAACGACCTCCCATTATCGAACATCTCGTCCTCCGTCGAGGTGACAATGTTTGCTGACGACACCAAATGCTTCCCTGTAGTGGAATCTGCAGCAGACATATCCATTCTTCAGGGTGAGGTATCTAATTTGGCGATCTGGGCACGCTCTTGGCGGCTGAAGTTCAATGCGAAGAAATGTAAAGTTTTAACCATTACCAGGAAACGCAGTCCCCTATTGGCTAACTATACCATTGATGGTCAAGTTTTGGACCACGTTCCTAGCGAAAAAGACCTAGGCGTGACCGTTGGTACCGACCTTACATGGTCCATTCACATTCGTCAACAGATCACCACGGCGAACCAGTTGATTGGCCTACTCAGACGCTCTGCCGTCAAAGTCCGAAGTACTAGCGCCCGTTGATGTCTGTACTTGTCCCTGGTTAGGTCGAACCTTGCCTATGCCTCACAAGTATGGAGCCCACAAACTATCGATCTGACGCAGGATATAGAAAGAACACAAAGGAGGGCTGCTAAGTTTATTCTCCTGTTGCCCTTCCAAACAGACATCTCCTACAAATCTAGACTCTTAACTCTAAAGCTTTTACCTTTATGTTACTGGTATGAATACCTTGACCTCATCTTCTTGTATAAGGCAAAACACGGTTTAGTAACCTTAGCTCCAGATGTTTTGGCAAAGCTTGTAAACAGGGTGAATTTAAGCATCTCTCTATACGTTCGATGGATAACTCACTTAATCTTATTACTTATCAGATTCCTAATGTCAAGACCCTGTGTTACCAAAATAGTTATTTTATAAGAGCTTCTCGAACTTGGAATACACTTCCACACGAACTGCGTAAATCAGATATCTCTTTACCTAAGTTTAGATCATTAATTACTATTTAAATATTACGTGTCTGCCATCACATCTGTATTTGACATCGAGAACCCTAGGTCTTGGAAGTCTGTATGTCTGAAATGTCACCAGGCAAGACAGTTAACCGCACCTCTCAAATGCTGCCTTTAGGTTGAAATAAGTATTGTAATTAGATCATTTATTGTAATTTTATTTTTCATAGGAAACCAACGTAATTGGCTAACGCTATGTTGGTTCTCCTGGCTTCTATGTTTTGTTTGTTGTATATTTTGCTTTATTCTATTTTGTATCTTCTATTATGGCCGAAGTAAGTAAATAAATAAATAAATAAAATAAAGTCAGGCGATTTATACGAAACCAAGAGGCCAATTTTGCCAAGTCATGATTTAAGCAATGTTCGATGTCATTGATAGAAGGACGGCTACAGTATATCACGGTCTCATCAGGCGTACAGTGTCACTTGGCAATGATCTACAGTAATAGGAAGGTCATTGACATAATTATATAAACCAAGAACAAGAGACGACCGAGAATACGCCTGTGCCACGCCAACTCGCACTGAGTACGAAAAGGACTAACAGTCGCCAATCTGCAGGGGCTAGGCATTTTCAAGTTGTACGCACAAGTGCAGTAGCTACCGGTTTTAAGGGCCCCCTCTCGTACAAAATACAAGGCCAAACAGGGAATTTTCGTCTCAAAGTGTACGCTCGTGCGTATATGCGTACAGGAAGCTACGCCCCTGATCTGGTGTTGGTTATCAAGGTAGGAGGTATTAAACCAAATTACAACTTCACTGCAAGCACCACTCCAATGGCCTTGAGCTTTGTCAGCAAAAGGTTGTGGTCCACAGTCGCAAAAGCCTTGGACAGGTCTAAGAAAACTACACCAGTCACCTTGCCATTGTCCATGTGTTGTAGAATGTTGTCAGTGAAGTGTGCTAAACCAATTTCACTGATTAGGTGTGAGGATTTTCTCTTTCGAGAGATGATGTACAGCCCTTTCAAGAATCTTACTTACAGCAGTAGAATACCCAGGGGGTACTCTGTTTGTGACGTATTATGTATGTGCCGCGGGGGTGGGTCAGGGGTTTGAGCTCAGTTTGGGCAGGTAGGGTCAGGGTTTTGACCTAATTTGTGCAGATCAGGGTCAGGATTTGACTTTAATTCCTTTTCAGGTGAACAATTTATTTCACAGGGCCTATTTGTTTTTATTTAAAGAAGGGGCAATCAGGTTTTTCCCCCAAAAAAGGGGGGCAATCAGGATTTTGGGTCAAACAGGGTCAGGGTCTGAGATTGAAACTTTGCTGCTAACAAAGGTCCGATCGATGTAAAGTGACGTGGTTGTTAAGAGCACAAGCGATCGACGTTGGCTCTGTTAACTGTTTTCCATCAGATTGGATAAAGGTCGGCTGGGAGCCATCATTAGATCTTACAAATGTATTACTGCAAATCAATCATTCATTTATAGTTTTCCATAGAGCACCTGAATTTCCTTTGTTTTGTCTAATCAGATCTTTATAGTAATTTGCGTTACATTCCTTGACTTGTTTATTTACTTTGAGCCGCAGTTTTTTGTAACGAGCCCAGTGATGTGAGGAATTTAATTTGATCGCCTTACTCATATAGTCCCGGTCTTTCATTGCTTGGCTCTGTTCAGGCCAAATAAAAAATGCATACCCCAATATTTCATTGTCCATGATGTTTTGCACAAGACAATACATGAAAATATTTCCATGTGTTCGAAATTACTGGCAGCAGAGACTCAGTAATCTTTGAGAATGTGCACATCAGTTGAAGTTTACTCAATGAAACCTGACGCGTTAAACGTGGTTGCAAAAACTAATGGCATCAGAGAATAATTTGAGCCTTCAGAACAGTGACTAAACTATTTTTATGAAGGTTGGGGAGGTTGTTTTCATCTGGAAATACCTAAAAATTAGTTACACAGACTGTGTGGGTAATCTTTAGAACTATATTTGGTAAAACTGAATTGCTAGTATTTTTTCAAAACAAAAATTGAACAATGCATCAGTTATGTTCCTTTGCAAGAATTTGTTTTGTGTGCCTTAGTGCTTGCAGGAAAATTTTTGGGGGACATTTAGCCGTGCACGAATTTTTTTGTGGGACCATCCCCCCCCCCCCCCCGCTAATATACCTTTACATATAAAGATTAATGGTCAGAATAGCTTCTCCATGTTGAAGGTGGAAATCGTGGACACAAACGGACAATTGTTTCCTTTCGTTGAGGACGAACGAGAGTATACGAATGTAGCTCCCGGAGACACGTTTATAATCCAGATTTAGATTCAGACAACAGAACTAAGTCATCAGCATATAACAAACAGCTGAACTTAGTGCTATTCTACGGTGGCCCATTAGTGCCATTCTAAGTAGGTAGTATTTTTGGAAATTCTGTAACTATGGATCCAAAGTCGTAACTATGGATCCAAAGTTGTAACTACGGATCCAAAGTTGTAACTACCGATCCAAAGTTGTAACTACGGATCCAAAGTTGTAACTACGGATCCAAAGTTGTAACTACGGATCCAAATTTGTAACTGCGGATCCAAAGTTGTAACTACGGATCCAAAGTTGTAACTACGCATCCAAAGTTGTAACTACGCATCCAAAGTTGTAACTACGGATCCAAAGTTGTAACTACGGATCCAAAGTTGTAACTGCGGATCCAAAGTTGTAACTTCGGATCCAAAGTTGTAACTACGGATCCAAAGTTGTAACTGCGGATCCAAAGTTGTAACTGCGGATCCAAAGTTGTAACTACGGATCCAAAGTTGCAACTATGGATCCAAAGTTGCAATGAACGGGGCGGGGTTGGGCAAATAACAAAAAAGAGACTCTTGCACAGGAATGGAAGAGAAAAAAATCCCGCTTCACAACAAACCGAAGAAAAACAGATATTGCAAACTCCATTATTATAGGGAACTTGTAGGAATTGATAGAATCTCGGCGTGTTTTATACATTTCAATTCTTTGAGCCCAAAACTAATAGATAGAAACGCATTCAAGAAAGCCTACTATATATAGTCGTTTATCAGTATTTTTTTTTTAATTTTCAGAAGTTTCGATTTATTTGCACTCCCAATCCTGGCGCTGACCAGCCGCAAATCCGCATTTCTGTTAACAACCCGCACTAGCTTTGAATGAATTAAATTACCCAAATTTGATGCTTACAATGGCACCAGAATTGCATTTCAGAACATTCTGCAACCAAACATTTCCCGCGTGTGAGGCTTCAGAAATGTATGTTTGTTATTACTGAGACCTTTTAACTTTGCTCCAAAGTGGTCTCCAAAATGCAGGAAATCGTGCGATTTCAGAGACCTTAGATTTTCCAAGGGCACCCAACGAAGTTTTCGGTTAAAAAGCTGTTCGGGAGAGTAAGTTAGCCTAAAACTTTCGGATTTGAAAATAAATTCCCGAGAAAATTGTTTTCTGAAATACTGGCTAGAAAAAATTGTTTTCAATCCCTAGAAAATTATAGAAGAAAAGAGAGACTAAAAGGTTTCCCTTAAAATATTCGTACGTCCAATTCGTCTGATCAATAGAGTCACAACGATCCAAAAGAACCCCTAAAAAATTCGTACCTCCACAAAACTTTGCAACATGAAGTTACTTGGGCTAGAAAATTCTTGTTTATGTTCTAGACTACTAACAAATTCGTAGGCCGGGAATATTTTGCCATAGTATTTTCGATTGACGCGATTTCCACCTAGAAAATCCGAACAACTAATAGCTTTCTAGAATACGTCAAAAGACATAGTAGCCGCCTTAAAATGGCTAGATGAGCCGCAGACAACTGGTTTCAAACGAATTTCAAAAAAGTACTCGTTGGGTGCCCTTGATTTTCAAGCTTGGAGATCCTGGTAAGATACGAAGCATGATCGAGTTTTTGATATTGTTTCTCACACGTACTTGTCATCAACAAATGGCCTGATAGTGTAGTAAACCGGCAATCGACAACCAAACCCGAAAAACGTTGCCTGAATCTTTGATATGCATTTGGTCCAACGAACTTGCCTCTTTCGACTGCAGTTATTACTTCTTACAGGCCCCTACAGACTAACCGACGCAGTTGCCTCGGTTAAAATTTAACCCGCCTTTCACTTTGCGAGACTGTATTAGAAAATAAATATAATATTTATTATCTGATATAGAAAAATACCTCGGTTAAACATTTGGCCGTCTGGCTGCGGGCCTGGCTTCAGTAGTAGAGCTATGATCCACCTCTTGTTCAGGCCACTTGAGTTAACAGCCTAGGCCAGGGAGGTTGGGGGTGTAGTCGTATACCTAAATACCGATATACACTATACTGTGACATACAAATCATATGTCAAAATCTTGCCGTTTACTTTATACCAGAAAATCCCAAAATTATAAATTCTAAATACCAATATTTCAATGTAAAAATACCGTATATCCAATTTAAAACCATTGGATACCAGTATACCCAAAACCCCTGGCCAACCGGGTTGAGTCTTATAATAAATCGTTTAATCAGACGTCGAACGCTAATCGAAATGCAATGACCACGGAAAAGAAAGCCTTGAATCTCATAATATTTAGCAAAATAATGTGCAATTAGTGAATTTCTGTCAAGATTATACTGCACTAGAACAGGACTGATAACAATTCATACCACTTTCCGTCCACATTCAATTTTGTAATATTTACGTTATCAGTTTTTGCTGCACCTAAACTTTATGACCACAATGTTATCACGTGATGAATCAAGTGTATGCTTAGATTTGGATCCGTAGTTACAACTTTGGATCCGTAGTTACAACTTTGGATCCGCAGTTACAACTTTGGATCCGTAGTTACAACTTTGGATCCGTAGTTACAGCATTTCCAAAAAAATACCTACTTATAATGGCACTTATGGGCCACCGTACTTATGGGTCACCGTACTTATGGGCCATCGTACGACACCAAGAATAAAGTAACACTTGGAAAATGTCCACAGGCAGACCGAGTAAAATTAAAGGAACACTCGGGCCTGTCCACAGGCAGCCCGAGTAATAAATGAATGAATGATGTATCTCCCATAAAGGTGTAATAACCATAACTGCAATGAGTTGACTAGCCTACGAAACACAGTAACCTGTACTGCTCGAGACCTGTATCATGATCCATTATACTGTAGCTGTATTATTTTTGTACTGCACGTTCTAAAGGTTAGGATGTTTTGAATTGTTGGGCAAGCCATTTCGAGTGGTACAGAATGACCCGCGAAACAGGCCCTCGGGGCTTATTTAAACGCAAAGAAAGAGATTAAATAATTTTGGCCGCGCGGAATTGTTTTGCAGGTTATGAGTTGACTCACCACAAATGTAACAAATAATAAATGTAATAGACTGGATATCAAATAATGATTGCTATTTATAATTGCATGTTGTATGCAAATTGTGGTAAACCTGTACATGACACATTGTAATTGACACATTAACACGGGGAAGGCGTCACTAATATGTACCTTCAACAGTTTGCTAAATCGCGTGATTAGTGACGCCGTCGAGCGCGGTTGGTTTCAAGATTTAACGATAGGGTATCGCACAATTAAGAGCACGAATGGTACACTATTAAAACGAGTCCATACAAGGAGTGTCTCATTTCAAGCTTTAAAGGGCAAGCACCTAGCTTTGTACGGCTTTCTGTACTGATCCGGAAATATTACCGATTGTTCTCGAACGTGAGGCGGTGTTAACAGGCCCGTAATGCGTGACCCACCTAGCTCCCCCTCAGACCTCAATTTAAGTACAATTGAGTTTCACGTCCGAAGTTTTCCGTTTATTAGTATTAATTTACTCAATAATATTCTGATAAATTAATAGAGGAAGATAGGGAAGCATGTGAAGGCGAAATTACTATTAAAGAGTGTTATGATAGTGTTAACCAAATTAGACCTTCAAAAACTCCAGGAATGGACGGATTGACGAAAGAATTGTATGTTTCTTTATGGTTTGAAATAAGCCATGATTTGGTCAACTGTCTGAACGACGGGTATAGAAATGGTTTGCTCTCTACTTCCCAAAGACAGATTATTTTTATTTTGCTTGAAAAACCTGGAAAAGATCATAGGTATATTGATTCTTGGCGCCTAATTAGTTTAATCAATGTAGACGTTAAAATTTGTAGTAAAGCTTTGAGCAATAGGATGACGCCTGTTCTCCCATTTCTTGTACATTTAGATCAGACAGCGTTTGTGAAGGGTAGAAATATAGAAGAGCCAATTAGAATTATTGAGGATATATTGTTTTACGCTAAATCTAAAAATATACCTACAATTTTATTTGCGGCTGATTTCGAAAAAGCATTCGATTCAATTGAACATTCATTTATAACTGCAGTGCTTAAAAAAATTGGATTTGGTGAGAGTTTTATTAAGTGGGTTAAAGTGTTGTTAGAAGGTAATCAGGGGTGTGTTAACAACAATGGTACAGCTACAAATTTGTTCCCCATGTTCAGGGGAACAAAGCAAGGCGATCCCATTTCACCGTACATTTTTATTTTGGTAATCGAGATTATGGCCTTAAAGATAAGAAATTGCGAGGAGATAGAAGGCATTGAGCTTCCAAATGGATTGAGCCGAAAACTTGTTTTATTTGCAGATGATACTACGTTTTTTCTTAAAAATACTCGTTCACTTGAAAAAACATTAGAAGTACTAGATGAATTTAGAGTATATTCTTCTTTAAAGACTAATTTAAAAAAATCAGAGATAGGGTGGCTGGGGTCAGGGTCAGGGTCAGGCAACGATAGTTATAAAGACTTTAAATTAGTTGATTTTGAGGACAGCGGCCTAAAGATTTTGGGAATTTTTTATTCATATAATAAGAAGTTAATCTATAGTAATAATCTACATCGAGTGTTGTGTAACTTTAAAACAATACTATCTATTTGGAGATCACGGACGCTTACGTTATATGGAAGAATACAGATTGTTCGTACATTAGCACTGTCTAAATTGTTGTATGTTTGCTCCAAAATACACGTATCTGAAGATTTTATCAAACTTGTAGAATGTGAGCTAAAGGATTTTATCTGGAATGGAAAAAAAACAAAAATCAAGTATCAAACATTAATTGGAAGTTACGAAGTAGGGGGTTTGAAAGTTCCAGATTTCTCATTGTTAGTTCAAGCAAACAGAGTAAAATGGGCCTGCTCTTTGTTAGGTAGCGAGAAATCCGCATGGAAAGATATTCCGTGCTCCTATTTAGAAAGAATAGGTGGTACGAAGGCTATAAGTGTTAACTTCGATAAGGAGAAAATCCCATTTGATATTCCAGATTTTTATAAATCTATTTTAAAGTGCTGGGCCGAATTTTGTAAGAAAGATTTAAAAACTATGGATTTGCAGGAGGTTCTTCAAGAAAGTTTGTGGAACAATGTTTACATAACAAGTAATAAGAGATCAGTATATTATGAGAGAATGGCACGATGCCGTATAAATAGGAAAGTTGATATGGTTAATGAAAATGGGGAATTTAAATGGGAGACTGTTAAACAAAAAGGGTTACAAGATAAGGATTTTATGAGCTGGGCGAGCATTGTGCACTCTTTGCCATATGATTGGAAAGTTCTTTTAAAAGCATCGATTATACCACATCAAGATATAATTGTGCCGGAGAAAGTTTTAAGGGTTGGTGAAAAGGATATTGCCATAGATAACATAAGACACACGAAGATTATATATCAATGTTTAATTGATAAAAAGTTTAAGTCACCTACTTCACAAGTTAATATATCTAAACGGATTGAACCAGGATTTGTAATTAATTGGAAGTCGGTGTATAACAAAATTTACACCACTTCAATTGATGCATATTCTAGGTTTTTTCAATACCGTATTCTAAATAATTGTTTATTTCTTAATTATGATTTGTTTCGCTTTAAAATTAGTAGTCATCCAAATTGTTCGTTCTGCCAAACGTATTACGAAACTATTGATCATTTTTTTGTTGAGTGTGTTGAGTCAAAAAACTTATATTTTGAAATTAGAACTTGGCTTGAAACTGTCAATATTAAGTTGCCAGAGTCCAATATAGTAAATATCATTTTAGGTGTAGATGATCAAGTTATAAATTATATAATTTTAGAATATAAAATGTGTCTTTATAAAGCTAGAGGAAAACAAATTCCGTCTATCACTCTTTTTAAGAACTTATTAAGATACTCAGAAAAAATTGAATTAAAAATCGCCAAAAAAAGAAATAAACTCCTTTCACATTATAAGAAATGGAACACAATTCTAATGGCAATAAATAAGTAATTAGAAAAACGTAGCGTAAATTTGAGTATGTTTTATATTTTTAGTTATTTTGTGTATAGTTTAGTGTTAGTAGATGTGTAATTTTGTAAAATTTATTAAAGAAAATAAAAAGAGGTTGTTAAAAAAAAAAAAAAAAAAAAAATATTCTGATAAATATTTTGGGCGAAAAGTCAAATTTAGTTTCACGCCCGAAATTTTCCGTTTATTGGTATTAATTCAGTTTAGTAATATTCTTAAATTTGTAAAGTAATTCTTTTCGAGTAAAGTTTTACGCCCATTTTCCATTTAATAGTACTAGTAAAGTTTTTCACAAACTTTAATAGCGTGTATGTGAATTCTCTTGCACCCATTTCCAAATGTCGGTGGAACTCGCTTGATAAAATGGCCATTTGTCGCTTTGTTTCAATCCTCTGTATTGTAACCAACGTCCAAGCTGTTCGACAGTATAATAATCAGATACTCTTTCAAAATATAATACAGGAAAGCCGTCATTTCTAGTAGAATAGTGAGAGGACGAACTGAAGTACTGGTCAATTCTTGTAAGTTCTACCGCGAAAAGTGGTTTGTTTGTCCTTGTGACGTCTTCTGTGCGCAGCGCTATTTGCTTTTGACTGCAATGACGTCATTGAAATTAATGGCAGCGCTTAATTTTGTTTTCTATGTCGGTCATTCTCATACGCGCGGCGAATGTACGACATTAGTAAAAACCAAAGTAATAGAATAATTTATATTCGCATGATTGACAGCGTCGGCCTTTGCATGCATGGAGGCCTGAGACTGAACGCTGACGTGTAAATATTCCAACTTGGAAGAAATCGGCCTTGATGAAACACTGAATGGTGAATACATACCGTGATCGCAGAAAAGATATTCCAGTCTATATCAGTTCCATTCTATGTTTCTAAACTCTACCATGCATGGCCGGGTGCACGTGACAGGGGTATCTTTTCAAGCCAGGTAACAATTATTTTTACCCGTAACCCTTACATGTCCAAGGTAGAGGAAATAATTTTATACCATGGCCAGGATTCCATGATGTCAGCCGACTGATTACTCGGGCCAGGCCTTTGGCCGGCACGAGTCAGAAAATGCAAGCCGTTTATTATTACTCGGGCCAGGCCTTTGGCCGGCACGAGTCAGAAAATGCAAGCCGTTTATTACTTGGGCCGGGCCTTTGGCCGGCACGAGTCAGAAAATGCAAGCCGTTTATTACTCGGGCCAGGCCTTCGGCCGAGGCACGAGTCAGAATTCGCAAGTGTTTATTATTACTCGGGCCAGGCCTTCGGCCGAGGCACGAGTCAGAATTCGCAAGTGTTTATTATTATTCTTTTTTTTATTTTTATTTTTTGTGTCGCTCCGGAAGTCGCCGTTAACCAATCAGATTACACATGAGCCATTGTTCGATGAACAACTCAACACGTGACAAGATTAACCAATCAGATTCGACACCGCTCGAGGACACTTACCAAAGATATTTTTAGAGGCAAAGTTGGACGGGAGCGAAGATTGGAGCCATTCTTACACATTATTTTGCTCAAACCAAAGGTCTCTTCGACTGAAATACCAAGATGTTCAGTTATTCTAGGGCTAGCAGGACTTTTAGGTGCTTTCGATGGAAAATTCTTACATTTACGAAAGGAGTGTGGCGATAATCGCATAGTCAGCTGCTAGTCACTAGTCTAGTGCTAGTCTGGCCGAATGATCCACGGAAACTGAATGAAAATGCCTGTACTGCTGCATCTAAGTGCCATAGGACTACTCTCCTGAAGTACTCTTGTCTGTCTTGAGATTATACTGCTGGGAAGTCTTGAAGCCAGTCAAACCAATGCTGAGCTTTTATACTAACTTCGACTCAAGAGTCGCAAAAGCTGGAAGTGAACAGTGATTGACCCCCGCTTTGAACGCGAACGGAAATCAGAACTGGTGAGGTTGAAATTATGTGTTTATATATGCGCACACAAATCTTGCTTGTTCCCTACTTTTAAAATTTTATTAAGTGTAATGGTGACTGTAATTCGAACTGGATATGAAATCGTCCGTAAGTTGAATTGTATGTGACTTTATAGAGACCAAGAAGAAAAAGTTAAAATCGATCGTCAAAACAATAACAGAACTCAGAAGATACAGAGAGGCATTCGAATTTACTACGAATTATACCCATAAACAGAACTGGATATGACTTACAAACCGAGAATACCGAATTAAAATTGAATTGGATGTGAAACTGTCAAAAGAAGAGCAGGATTTGTTGTGTAAAGCCATACTGGAGAGTACAATTATATAAGTTATGGCTCTATCAATTCCAAACCTGCCCCTCCCCCTGGATATTTGTGGGGCATCAGAATGTTGCAAATGCCCCACTGTGGGGTCAAATGCTCCACGGTGGGGCTTTGGTACGGGTGCAAATCTCTTATCAAATTCGCTATTTTGACTCTCTTTCTACAATTAATGAATTCCCCACCCTGCCAACTTTTGTTTGCTCCAAAATGTCTCACCCCTGGGACAAAAACTCAGTCAAATGACCCCCACCCTTGGGGGATGGGCAGGTTTGGAATTGGTAGAGCTATACACAGATACTGAAACTGATTAGAACAATTATAAATAGAATTGGGTTTGGAGATTTATTTACCAAGCGAACGCTGTTGCCCTGAAAAATATGTCGAAAAAGTCAACTTGAAATACTGAAGAAAGAAGACAAATGTAGGACTGTCAAAAGAAGAAAAAAGAAAATTGAATTAGAGCTGACTCGAAAAATGGAATGACCATCATCAGAAAATTGTATAATACTAAAAATAGAATAATTTAGGTTTTGAAATTGGGACAATGGGATTTCCTGTGCATTTCTCTCTTGGGGGCATATTACTGATCCTCCAAGCCTAACCCAATCCGTCCAATCTACTTTTATAGTATTTTATAAGTATTTATGTTTTTATGTTTTCAGATAACGAATTGAAGTGATATATAATTTATATGCATTCACTTGTATACTGATATTATTATTACAGTCACGAACACTGAGACAATATTTAGCTTAATTAGTGACATATTTTAATTGATATTAATTTAAATTATGTTCTACATTTGTTTTGAATTTTTAATTACAAGGAGGGCCACACATTTCTTAGCCTCCCCCGCAGTCATTTTTAGGGGCTAATACGACTGTCTGTGTACTACTGTTGGGGTTACCCTCTTTAAATAAAGTTAATTTTATTTTCCAAGTGGTCTACATGCATGAAATCAATGCACACAATATTTTATTAAACATTAGGGACTGGTCAAAAATTAGCAGGGGAGGTGCAAAGGGGGAGGGGAAGGGGTGGAGATAAAAAAAAGTCTAAAAATGTATAACCCTCCCTGGACAATTAGTATGAAATATTTTGACTCTCTCCTTTTTCAGTTGCCCATTATTTGTGACCCTCCAGTTTTGGGGATTCAAAAAAATACGATCCTCCCTCTTTCACAACCCCTTCCCCTGCTAATTTCTGATCAGTCCCTTCGGCGACCACCCATATGCAACCTGGTTTCAATTATCAGTAAAACTTTGTAATTAGAAGCTCCTGTAAGTGACTGGACCACCTTTGGAGGTTGAGCATTGGAAGAAGGTGGAAAATAGCATTTACAAACAGGTTTTGCTAATAACACTACCAATCTAGTACAAGTGCTTTTAAATATTTGTTTGCCATCTAGTACAACCACGTTATTGCATTCCTGCAAAGGTCCATTCCATTATATATAAATTATCACAAGCATCAGAAGTGAATCAATTATCCGGTCCCCTAGCACAAACCATGTATGACACAAAAATATGCCAGAACTCCATGTATTAACCTATTTATAGGTGGCCCGAGTTAAGGCCAATCAGGGCCTCTTGTTATTATTATTATTATTATTATTATTTTTTGTGTCGCTGAAATGCGCCAGCAACCAATCAGATTACACAGGAGCCCATTGTTCGATCCGAACACGTGACAGGATCAACCAATCAGATTCGACACCCGCCCGATCTTGGTTGTGGTCTGTCTTGGGTTTATACTTATAGTGTGCCAAGTCAGCAACGGAGCGAAGATTCGTGGCCATTCTTAACCATTATTTTGCTGAAACCAAAGGTTTCTTCGAATGAAATACCAAGATGTTCAGTTATTCTAGGGCTGACAGGACTTTTAGGGGCTTTCAATGGAAAATTCTTACATTTACGAAAGGGATGTGGCGATCCAATCGTACACGGTACAGTCAGCTACATGCAGTCTGGCCGGCCGGAGGAGTGATTTCTATTTCTATGATAATACTCTGCAACACCTTGTGAGTACCACGCAGAGTTCGATGGTTTGGTTTCGATGGTTTGGTTTCGATGGTTTTGGTCCAATAATCCACGGACACGGAAAGAAAATGCCTGAACTGCTGCATCTAAATGCCATAGGATTGCGGTGTTGATATTGTTGAAATGCTCTTCATAATACGATCACACACTGTGAGGAGGTCAATGAGGGATTTTGATTGTTTGCAATGTTGGCTGTGTGTTTACCCCGCCAATTACTCTCCTGAAATACTCTTGAGATTATACAACTGGGAAGTCTTGACTAAACCAGTCAACCAATGCTTTACAAAGACTTCAACTCAAGAGTCACGAAACCTGGAAGTGAATAGTGATTGACCCTTGTCTTTGAATGCGAACGGAAATCAGAACTGGTGAGGTTGAAATATTTGTGTTTATAATTATATCCAATTATATACGCACACAAATCTTACTTGTTCCCTACTTTTAGAATTATATTAAGTGTAATGGTGACAGTAATTCGAACTGGAAATGAAATCGTCCATAAGTTGAACTGTATGTGACGTTATAGAGACCAAAAAAAAAAGTTAAAATCGTCAAAAGAATAACAGAACTCAGAAGATAGAATTGACCACGAATTATACCCATAAACAGAACTGGATCCGAGAATACCGTATTAAAATTGAATTGGATCTGTCGAAAGATTAGCAGGATTTGTCGTGGAAAGCCGTAACTAGAAACCGAACTGTCATAAAACAAGAACTGGAGAGTATAAATTATGGCTCTGCCCACAGTATTATATTATGTCGTCACGCAGTTTTTGTTTGCCGACGATTGATACGAACGGGCTTCAAACTCCGGCTTTGTTTTCTCATTTTGCTGCTGCACAGAAGACCTTGAAATATAAACCGTTCAATAAATCTACCTTAATTTATCCTAAAGAAAGCTTTGATTTATACCCTCGAAGAAGGAAATGCATTTGATTTTCTCCACTTCGCCTTCCCTTGCCGTTAACAATAGGAAATGGATAATCTGAAATCTACATTGAATCTGTAATGTTTACCGTCTCGTTTTTCTCGGCCAATGGAAATCGAGATACCGTGGCGCATGTAATCGTTTCCTCTTGGCGGCAGGAAAGGGGCCAGGTGCAACTTCTCGAAACAAGCGATAGTATTGGCCTACGCAGCAATAGAAAACACCCTTACCCATAAGAAAGTGCAGTACAAAAACCATAGAAGTATAGTATTATGGGTGCAATCAGCATACAGGTCTTGAGAGGTTCCATGCTACTTGGAGGAAAGGCAAAGAGATGAGAAACCTGCTCGCAGGGTAGGAGGGCCACACACTTCTCTGTGTATACTAGTTAGTGTTACTCTAATGTTATTTCCCAAGTGGTGTACATGCATGAAATCAATGCACACAATATTTTATTAAACATTAGGGACTAGTCAAAAATTTGCAGGGGAAATGCAAGGGGGGGGGGGGGGGGGGGGGTTGAGAATGCAATCAAAAAGTCTAAACAATATATACGGTAACCCTCCCTGGACAATGAGTATGAAATCTTTTGACCCTTTCTCCCCTATTATCACCCCTTTTTTCAGTTCCCATGATTTATGACCCTCCATTTTGGGGGATTCAAAAAAATCTCAACCTCCTCCCCATGCTAATTTCTGACCAGTCCCTTCAGTGACAACCCTCATGAAGCCTCAATTTAATTATCAGTAAAACTTTGTAATTAGAAGCTCCCATATGTGATTGCAATGTAAATTATCACAAGCATGAGTAGTGAATCAATTATCCTGCTCCCCTAGCACAAACCATGTATGACACAAAAATATGCTAGAACTCCATGTATTAATTAAAAGTGGCCCAAGTTAAGGTTGTATTTATTCGTTATGCTCTTTTGACATTAAGAATAATTCTTCAAATGGCACCATTTTTTTATTTCTACTACATGTTTAATAACACAATTCTCTGCTGTACAAAAATTATTAGAACATTGTATTGACGATTTCCTGTCTTAAAGTTTGGAAACGTAACACATGCATTTAATGTCAAGTGCCATTTTTAATGTTTTCACAAAGTCATCAATTCTTTACATGAATTGTTTTAGAAAAAATTGCCTTCTCCCTAACTGAAAGCCCGAGTATAATGCCCAACGGGCATCTTGTTATTACTCGGGCCGGGCCTTTGGCCGGCTCGAGTCAGAAAATGCAAGCCGTTTATTTTTTTTTATTTTTTTGTGTCGCTGAAATGCGCCAGCAACCAATCAGATTACACAGGAGCCCATTGTTCGATTCCCAACACGTGACATGATCAACCAATCAGATTCGACACCTGCCCGATCCTGGTTTTGATCTGTATAGTGTGCCAAGCCAGCAACGGAGCGAAGATTCGGGGCCATTCTTAGCCTTTATTTTGCTGAAACTAAAGGTTTCTTCGAATGAAATACCAAGATGTTCAGTTATTCTAGGGCTGACAGGACTTTTAGGGGCTTTCGATGGAAAATTCTCACATTTACGAAAGGGATGTGGCGATCCAAATATCGCACAGTAAGCTAGTCTAGACGGCCGGAGGAGTGATGGTTTTGCCTTTTGGTCCAATAATCCACGGAAACTGAAAGAAAATGCCTGTACTGCTGCATCTAAGTGCCATACGATTTCAGTGTTGCGTTGATATTGTTGAAATGCTCTTCATTACCATCACACACTGTGAGGAGGTCAAATCAGTGAGGGATTGATTGTTTGCAATGTTGGCTGTAATTGTTTACTGCGAAGTCCTCTCTTGAAAATGAAATACTCTTGAGATTACACAACTGGGAAGTCTTGACTAAACCAGTCAAACAATGCCGAACTTTACTAAGACTTCAATTCAAGAGTCGGAAAAGCTGGAAGTGAACAGTGATTGACCCTTGGCTTTGAACGCGAACGGAAATCAGAACTGGTGAGGTTGAAATTATGTTTATATATGTTCACACAAATCTTACTTGTTCCCCACTTTTAAATTAAGTGTAATGGTGACTGTAATTCGAACTGGAAATGAAATTGTCCGTAAGTTGAACTGTATGTGACTTTATAGAGACCAAGAAGGAAAAAGTTAAAATCGATCGTCAAAACAATAACAGAACTCGGAAGATACAGAGGCATTCGAATTTACTACGAATTATACCCATAAACAGAACTGGATATGACTTACAAACCGAGAATACCGAATTAAAATTGAATTGAATGTGAAACTGTCAAAAGAAGAGCAGAATTTGTTGTGTAAAGCCATACTGGAGAGTATAATTATATAAGTTATGGCGGGAAGAGGGGCAGGTTTGGAATTGATAGACCCCCCCCCCCCCGGATATTTGTAGAGCATCAAATGCCCCACTGTGGAGTCAAGTGCTCCATGGTGGGGCTTTGGTACGGGTGCAAATCTCTTATCAAATTCACTATTTTGACTCTTTCTACAAATGAATTCCTCACCCTGCCAACTTTTGTTTGCTCCAAAATGTCTCACCCCTGGGACAAAAACTCAGTCAAATGCCCCACTTATGCCCCCCACCCTTGGGGAAGGGCAGGTTTGGAATTGGTAGAGCTATACACAGATACTGGAACTGATTAGAACAATCATAAATAGAATTGGGTGTGGAGATTTATTTACCAAGCGAACACTGTTGCCCTGAAAAATATGTTGAAAAGTCAACTTGAAATACTGAAGAAAGAAGACAAAGAAGTATTTATGTTTTCAGATAACCAATTGAACTGATATATAATTTATATGCTTTCACTTGTATACTGATATTATTATTACACTCATGAACAGACAATATTTAGCTTCATTAGTGACATATTTTAATTGATATTAATCTAAATCATGTTCCACGCATTTCTTAGCCTCCCCCGCAGTCGTTTTTAGGGGCTCATAACTAGCCCCTAAAAACGACTGTGGTGGAGGCTACGCATTTCTATGTGTGTACTAGTTGGTGTTACCCTCATTAAATAAAGTTAATTTTCAATGCACACAATATTTTATTAAACATTAGGGACTGGTCAAAAATTAGCAGGGGAGGTGCAAAGGGGGTGGGGTGGAGATAAAAAAGTCTAAAAATGTATAGTATGTATTAGTATGAAATTTGTTGACCCTTTCTCCCCTATAACCAATCCTTTTTCAGTTGCCCAATATTTATGACCATCCAGTTTTGGGGATTCAAAACAATATGATCCTCCCCTTTTCACAACCCCTTCCCCTGCTAATTTCTGATCAGTCCCTTCAGCGACCACCCTTATGCAACCTGGTTTTAATTATTAGTAAAACTTTGCAATTAGAAGCTCCTGTAAGTGACCGTGACCACCTTTGGAGGTTGAGAATTGTAAGAAGGTGGGAAATAGCATTTACAAACAGGTTTTGCTAATAACACTACCAATCTCGTACAAGTGCCTTTAACTATTTGTTTGCCATCTAGTACAGCCACATTATTGCATTCCTGCAAAAGGTCCATGCGATTATATATAAATTATCACAAGCATCAGAAGTGAATCAATTATCCGGTCCCCTAGTACAAACCATGTATGACACAAAAATATGCTAGAACTCCATGTATTAACCTATTTATAGGTGGCCCGAGTTAAGGCCAATCAGGGCCTCTTGTTATTATTATTTTTTGTGTCGCTGAAATGCGCCAGCAACCAATCAGATTACACAGGAGCCCATTGTTCGATCCCAACACGTGACAGGATCAACCAATCAGATTCGACACCCGCCCGACTGTCTTGGGTTTATACTTATAGTGTGCCAAGTCAGCGACGGAGCGAAGATTCGTGGCCATTCTTAACCATTATTTTGCTGAAACCAAGGGTTTCTTCGAATGAAATACCAAGATGTTCAGTTATTCTACGGCTGACAGGACTTTTAGGGGCTTTCCATGGAAAATTCTTACATTTACGAAAGGGATGTGGCGATCCAATCGTACACGGTACAGTCAGCTACATGCAGTCTGGCCGGCCGGAGGAGGAGTGATGGTTTGGTTTCGATGGTTTTGGTCCAATAATCCACGGACACGGAAAGAAAATGCCTGAACTGCTGCATCTAAATGCCATAGGATTGCAGTGTTGCGGTGATGATATTGTTGAAATGCTCTTCATTACGATCACACACTGTGAGGAGGTCAAATGGATTGATTGTTTGCAATGTTGGCTGTAATTGTTTACTACGAAGTCCTAATACTCTTGAGATTATACAACTGGGAATCTTGACTAAACCAGTCAACCAATGCCAAACTTTACTAAGACTTCAATTCAAGAGTCGCAAAAGCTGGAAGTGAACAGTGATTGACCCTGCTTTGAACGCGAACGGAAATCAGAACTGGTGAGGTTGAAATTATGTGTTTATATATGCGCACACAAATCTTGCTTGTTCCCTACTTTTAAAATTTTATTAAGTGTAATGGTAACTGTAATTCGAACTGGAAATGAAATCGTCCGTAAGTTGAATTGTGACTTTATAGAGACCAAGAAGAAAAAGTTAAAATCGATCGTCAAAACAATAACAGAACTCGGAAGATACAGAGAGGCATTCGAATTTACTACGAATTATACCCTAAAACAGAACTGGATATGACTTACATCCCTTACATGGCTATAGATTGCAGAATACCCTACCACTTCGAAAGATCACTTGAAAAGCCCTTACAAATTGTGCAAAATTATCCATTTATATAGCTCAGGTGTATTTAGACTCGTTCTATGAATGATTTGGAGTTGAAAATGGGTAAGATTTATTTGAATTTCAGGGTTAGGTTTTTAGAGGGTTTGTATGAGAATTTGAGAAAATGCATTATTAATGAACCAAGTCGTGGGGTATTCTGCAATCATTCCCAAACCGAGAGTACCGAATTAAAATTGAATTGGATGTGAAACTGTCAAAAGAACAGCAGGATTTGTTGTGTAAAGCCATACTGGAGAGTACAATTATATAAGTTATGGCTCTATCAATTCCAAACCTGCCCCTCCCACCCCCCTGGATATTTGTGGGGCATCAGAATGTTGCAAATGCCCCACTGTGGAGTCAAATGCTCCACGGTGTGGCTTTGGTACGGGTGCAAATCTCTTATCAAATTCGCTATTTTGACTCTCTTTCTACAATTAATGAATTCCCCACCCTGCCAACTTTTGTTTGATCCAAAATGTCTCACCCCTGGGACAAAAACTCAGTCAAATGCCTCACTTATGCCCCCCACCCTTGGGGGATGGGCAGGTTTGGAATTGGTAGAGCATACTGGAACTGATTAGAACAATCATAAATAGAATTGGGTTTGGAGATTTATTTACCAAGCGAACACTGTTGCCCTGAAAAATATGTTGAAAAAGTCAACTTTAAATACTGAAGAAAGAAGACAAATGTAGGACTGTCAAAATAAGAAAAAAGAAAATTGAATTAGAGCTGACTCGAAAAATGGAATGACCATCATCAGAAAATTGTATAATACTAAAAATAGAATAATTTAGGTTTTGAAATTGGGACAATGGGATTTCCTGTGCATTTCTCTCTTGGGGGCATATTACTGATCCTCCAAACCTAACCCAATCCGTCCAATCTACTTTTATAGTATTTCAGAAGTATTTATGTTTTTATGTTTTCAGATAACGAATTGAAGTGATATATAATTTATATGCATTCACTTGTATACTGATATTATTATTATAGTCACGAACAGACAATATTTAGCTTAATTAGTGACATATTTTAATTGATATTAATCTAAATCATGTTCTACATTTGTTTCAATTTTTTAATTACAAGGAGGGCCACGCGTTTCTTGGCCTCCCCCGCAGTCGTTTTTAGGGGCTCATTGCTCATACCTAGCCCCTAAAAACAACTGGGGGGGGGGGGGGGGGGGGGGGGGGAGGCTACGCATTTCTGTGTGTACTAGTTGATGTTACCCTCTTTAAATAAGTTAATTTTATTTTCCAAGTGGTCTACATGCATGAAATCAATACACACAATATTTTATTAAACATTAGGGACTGGTCAAAAATTAGCAGGGGAGGTGCAAAGGGGGAGGGGGTGGGGTGGAGATAAAAAAAAGTCTAAAATTGTATAACCCTCCCTGGACAATTAGTATGAAATATTTTGACCCATTTCTCCCTTATAACCAATCCTTTTCAGTTGCCCATTATTTATGACCCTCCAGTTTTGGGGATTCAGAAAAATATGATCCTCTCCTTTCACAACTCCTTCCCCTGATAATTTCTGACCAGTCCCTTCAGCGACCACCCTTATGCAACCTGGTTTTAATTTTTAGTAAAACTTTGTAATTAGAAGCTCCTGTAAGTGACCGTGGCCACCTTTGGAGGTTGAGAATTGGAAGAAGGTGGAAAATAACATTTACAAACAGGTTTTGCTAATAACACTACCAATGTCGTACAAGTGCCTTTAAATATTTGTTTGCCATCTAGTACAGCCACATTATTGCATTCCTGCAAAAGGTCCATTCCATTATATATAAATTATCACAAGCATCAGAAGTGAATCAATTATCCGGTCCCCTAGCACAAACCATGTATGACACAAAATATACTAGAACTCCATGTATTAACCTATTTATAGGTGGCCCGAGTTAAGGCCAATCAGGGCCTCTTGTTCAACTTAAAATATTAACCCGCCAAAAAATAAACATCTCAATGTTTGTTCTTCATCTGCGAAGACAGATGAAGAAAGATGCAGGAAGGGAATTGCGTGGGGAATGTTTCTCTTATAAAGAATTTTGGGAAGGCGTTTTTCGCTTGTTCTTGCGTAACATTCGACAAGGTGGGAGTTTGGGTGTGCCGATCCGAACATTTAAAAAAGTTAGCGGCTAGCCAATCAGAGAACCGCATTAACAGCATTTGCTTGATTGACAGACGGAAGCGCGTTTCAATATATGAAAACTAATAAGCAAATACCGTGGACAAAAATCCTGTTAATATACGTTGGATCCGAAGTGAGGACCTATGCAGCCAAAAATATAAACGATAACGAATGAAAAGTCCGAAGACTACAGCAAAGCTGATATACAACGTAAAAATCTAACACAAAGCACTACGGTTAGCTAGGCCTGACACGAAAAGCGCTCGGACCAGATTGCAGCCATAGACAGCTGTTTCGTTCTTATTAGAACTCGTCAGTATGGCATAGCAAACAGCACGCAGGCTTCGGTACCACTGCACCATCGACCCGGACTGAGCTAAAAAGCATCTAGTTTCGAGCAACAGAAATGCTTGGTTATCGGCTCACACGTCATTACGTGTGGCGAAAAGCCAAAAACCAAGGAAATCTGAACTAAACGTGTCAGTGCCTTGCGAAAGATATAGTTATGCTGGCCAGACCATCTTTATAAATGATGACAACAGGAATGATCGGATCTATATAAGACCTACGGTACAAAAATCCATAATAGAAAACTAATAAGCAAATACCGTGGACAAAAATCCTGTTAATATACGTTGGATCCGAAGTGAGGACCTATGCAGCCAAAAATATAAACGATAACGAATGAAAAGTCCGAAGACTACAGCAAAGCTGATATACAACGTAAAAATCTAACACAAAGCACTACGGTTAGCTAGGCCTGACACGAAAAGCGCTCGGACCAGATTGCAGCCATAGACAGCTGTTTCGTTCTTATTAGAACTCGTCAGTATGGCATAGCAAACAGCACGCAGGCTTCGGTACCACTGCACCATCGACCCGGACTGAGCTAAAAAGCATCTAGTTTCGAGCAACAGAAATGCTTGGTTATCGGCTCACACGTCATTACGTGTGGCGAAAAGCCAAAAACCAAGGAAATCTGAACTAAACGTGTCAGTGCCTTGCGAAAGATATAGTTATGCTGGCCAGACCATCTTTATAAATGATGACAACAGGAATGATCGGATCTATATAAGACCTACGGTACAAAAATCCATAATAGAAAACTAATAAGCAAATACCGTGGACAAAAATCCTGTTAATATACGTTGGATCCGAAGTGAGGACCTATGCAGCCAAAAATATAAACGATAACGAATGAAAAGTCCGAAGACTACAGCAAAGCTGATATACAACGTAAAAATCTAACACAAAGCACTACGGTTAGCTAGGCCTGACACGAAAAGCGCTCGGACCAGATTGCAGCCATAGACAGCTGTTTCGTTCTTATTAGAACTCGTCAGTATGGCATAGCAAACAGCACGCAGGCTTCGGTACCACTGCACCATCGACCCGGACTGAGCTAAAAAGCATCTAGTTTCGAGCAACAGAAATGCTTGGTTATCGGCTCACACGTCATTACGTGTGGCGAAAAGCCAAAAACCAGGTCAGCTTGAAGGTTAGGCTTTCACCGAGAGCTTCGAACATGAAGCTTCTTACGCTTTTCTTGGTCTTCGCAGCGCTTCTTGCGGTCACATCAGGTAAATAACTATCTTATCTTCACTTCTATGTCGATATTTACCTAGTTGTCTCATTCCTAACAGCTCTGCTGCATTTGGCGCGTTTCCCGTTTGGAATGCCAAGCGCTGCACGAGTTGAGACGAAGTGAGACTTCTTCGTGCTCGCAATTTCTAATACTATTCTGGCCATACAATAACGCGATATTCGTGAACCGTTTCTTAAGAGAGAACACCCGGGTTTTAGAATATCTCTTTAAAGAACCGAAATCTAATTCTGAGCTGTGGAAGAGTTGGGAACTTCCAAGTAACTGAGCTAACTCCCACCAAGAGCAAAGCGCTCATTTGGGAATTCACTTGTATAAAGAACCGCGAAAAATAATTTTCTTTGACTTTGACTGAACTTATCCTGTACTCTGCCCTTAAAGAAGAACATGGTTTTTAGTATATTCACTTTGAAACTGGACTTGGTGGTTGCAAGAATATGTTCTGTCATGTATTTGCAATTCCGCATTAATGACGACCTTCTCAATTTCAAACTGGTTCTTACTGCTCTCAAACGTATCGAAATGATAAGGGATTATCAGAATACAGGGGGGCTAAAATGATATCCGCTTAGACTGAGCTGGCCACAAAGCTTGGGACGTTTTAAAACTTTCTCACTCGCAGTCTCATTCAATTCTGCACTGAGAACTATAAAAGTAGTGAAGATAAAACTAAAACTAAAAGAAAGTGCTTGCTAGCTCGGACCTGTAAACAAGTATTTGGGTAAAAAAAAACGACATTAGTTCCTATATCCAGTAATATATATAGCCCTAGAGTGGTGTAGTTGTATATTATACTGTGAACCATGGTTTTCGTGCTCACAGCTTGGTACAAACGTAGCTTGCGAACATGCAGAACCTCTAGTTATGGAAATGTTGGATAATAAGCTGAAAAATAAATACTAATATAGACTGTGTGTTTGTAGATAAATTACTTCATGGGAGTTAAGTTTTTACTGTTAATATACGTTGGATCCGAAGTGAGGACCTATGCAGCAAAAAATATAAACGATAACGAATGAAAAGTCCGAAGACTACAGCAAAGCTGATATACAACGTAAAAATCTAACACAAAGCACTACGGTTAGCTAGGCCTGACACGAAAAGCGCTCGGACCAGATTGCAGCCATAGACAGCTGTTTCGTTCTTATTAGAACTCGTCAGTATGGCATAGCAAACAGCACGCAGGCTTCGGTACCACTGCACCATCGACCCGGACTGAGCTAAAAAGCATCTAGTTTCGAGCAACAGAAATGCTTGGTTATCGGCTCACACGTCATTACGTGTGGCGAAAAGCCAAAAACCAGGTCAGCTTGAAGGTTAGGCTTTCACCGAGAGCTTCGAACATGAAGCTTCTTACGCTTTTCTTGGTCTTCGCAGCGCTTCTTGCGGTCACATCAGGTAAATAACTATCTTATCTTCACTTCTATGTCGATATTTACCTACTTGTCTCATTCCTAACAGCTCTGCTGCATTTGGCGCGTTTCCCGTTTGGAATGCCAAGCGCTGCACGAGTTTTCACACGTGCAGAAGTGAGACTTCTTCGTGCTCGCAATTTCTAATACTATTCTGGCCATACAATAACGCGATATTCGTGAACCGTTTCTTAAGAGAGAACACCCGGGTTTTAGAATATCTCTTTAAAGAACCGAAATCTAATTCTGAGCTGTGGAAGAGTTGGGAACTTCCAAGTAACTGAGCTAACTCCCACCAAGAGCAAAGCGCTCATTTGGGAATTCACTTGTATAAAGAACCGCGAAAAATAATTTTCTTTGACTTTGACTGAACTTATCCTGTACTCTGCCCTTAAAGAAGAACATGGTTTTTAGTATATTCACTTTGAAACTGGACTTGGTGGTTGCAAGAATATGTTCTGTCATGTATTTGCAATTCCGCATTAATGACGACCTTCTCAATTTCAAACTGGTTCTTACTGCTCTCAAACGTATCGAAATGATAAGGGATTATCATAATCATAATCATAATCATTTTATTTGCCCCATTATTAATCTTTTACATGTGTATATATCTTAAATAAACATATAATAAGGAGCAGGAGCTCTTAATAAACCCTGCTGGGCTTTTCGAGAAGAGCCCCTGAGATAATTAGCTATAGTGATATATAAGAATGAACATGGCTTTAATTATAAGCTATAAATGTTGAACTTGTAAGCTAATATTATAAAAAATATGATTCTATGTATATACAGTAATATATATAGATTATTCAGTAGAAAGAAGGTATTGTTTTAGTTTTCTTTTGAAAACATTGTATGATTTGGCCTCTTTGGTTGTGCTTGGAAGGTTATTCCATACATGGTTTCCTCTATATTTTATTGAATATTTACTATAGTTAGTACGTATATAGGTTACGTGAATTTTTGACGATGATCTTGTATAGTGAGTGTGAATTTCGTTATTAAGCTTGAAATAGTCACTGAATGATTCTGGAAGCATGTTATTAGAGTACTTAAACATGAACAAAGCCGTCATTTGAGTATTGATATTGTCTAAAGACATAATTGACAAGTATTGGAATAACGGTATTATCAGAATACAGGGGGGCTAAAATGATATCCGCTTAGACTGAGCTGGCCACAAAGCTTGGGACGTTTTAAAACTTTCTCACTCGCAGTCTCATTCAATTCTGCACTGAGAACTATAAAAGTAGTGAAGATAAAACTAAAACTAAAAGAAAGTGCTTGCTAGCTCGGACCTGTAAACAAGTATTTGGGTAAAAAAAAACGACATTAGTTCCTATATCCAGTAATATATATAGCCCTAGAGTGGTGTAGTTGTATATTATGCTGTGAACCATGGTTTTCGTGCTCACAGCTTGGTACAAACGTAGCTTGCGAACATGCAGAACCTCTAGTTATGGAAATGTTGGATAATAAGCTGAAAAATAAATACTAATATAGACTGTGTGTTTGTAGATAAATTACTTCATGGGAGTTAAGTTTTTACTCTTGGGAATTTTGGAATGCATTTAGTGAAAATAATTAGCTGTTTTTCTTGAGATCATTAATTTTTTGACAGTTGATTATCTTCTAGATAAATACAAGGGTTACAGTTGATAAGAATTAGAGGCTGGATTCATAAATTCCACAACTACTTTTACTGTTACCTCAACACTAAAAAAATAGACAAGATAATAAAAACAGTAATCATATATTTTAGTTTTTCAGTGATGACCATTGCAAAATATTCTGGAGTGACATAACCAAAACTATAACAATAAAACCAGTTGTAGTTTAATTACTTAGTACAACTATTGAATAACCACTTCAAAAGATCACTTGAAAACTGCTAAATTCGCCATTAATTATTGAACAGGAGTATGTGGAGTCATTCTATGAATGATTTTTGGTTGAAAATGGTTAGGTTTTATAAAAAAATTGGTGGGTAACGTTTTTAGAAGGTTTGTGTGAAAATTTGAGAAAATTAATTTTTAATGATCCAAATTGTGGGGTATTCTATAATTATTCCATTTACTTTTGTTAATACTAAGGTAAAGTGATTCTAAATTTTGTTAACCCGTGGATGTGTAAAGGACTTTTCTAACAGTTTTGAAAAGGAGCATAAATCTAAACCTAAGAATCAAAATAATGTATTGTTTTCATTTGATGGATGAAGTGGTTTTGCTACTTTGCCTCAGACTGCTGTGGCCAGGATTTGAGTCCTGGAAACATGAGTTGAGTTTGTTGGTATCTTGCCCTTGCTCTGAGGATTTTTCTCCAGGTTCACTGGTTATCGTCCCTCCACAAATACCAACTCGCTAAATTCCAATTCGATATGTGGTTTAGCTGGGTCCTGACTTTGATCAGCCCCAATGGTTTTTAGGTCCTACATTGTTTAACAAAGATAACAAATTAATATGATTATTGACAGGAAATATCCATAGTCTGTTGAGACTGTTAGGTTAACCTATTAAAGAATATAGCAGGGTTGTAGATAAATTAGATAACCAGTCCAAACTTAGGGAGCTTTCCATTTACATGAACTGACTGGTCTGACCGGCCAGTTCTTAAATGAAATGTGTCAGTTCTGAGAACTGGTCCAGTCAGTTCTTAGAACCGACTCATTCCATTTAAGAACTGGCCGGTCAAACCAGACAGTTCACGTAAATGGAAAGTGTCCTTAGTTATAGAGGGCCATTTTATTATGATATCATGATGTTCTTTGCTTATTTTCTGCTCAAAGTCAGACCATTCTTGAGAACGAGTTAATTCAGCCAGGGAAATGGCCATTGCCTTTCCCTGGCTATTTACATCCCTGTATAGCCCAATATAATATACATTGTATTGTGATGAAACAGTCCTCTTTACAGGTAGAATCACATAGCCAAAGCTGAATCGCACAGTGCATTTGCGAAATCAGATACTGATTGGCTGAGACGGAGTGGTGATTCAGAGTGGAATCACCACTGTAGACTACACACGCTATTTATAACTTAGCAAAATATCAACAAAAGTACTAAATCTTCAAGTAATTCATCGGACTATGCGATTCAAGGAATATCACATGCCTGACTCGGTAATTCCTCGTTAAATTGCACTCGAAAAACCGATATTGCACTCGGGCGATATCGGTTTTCTGTCAGGCATGTGATTTTCCTATGATGTAATATAATCCACAGCTCAGCACATCTTGGCAAGTGTACAATAATGTGACAGTAACACTAAACTAATAGTATGTATCTGTATCTAAGAATAACTGACTCAGGTGAAGTTTAATCCCAAACTAGGTATATTTTACAGGTATATCTGAAGATGTGTCTGAAATCACAGACACCTCTTCTGAACCTGAAAGTATTGAGAAGAGGGTCAATGACTTTGTTATAGGATAATGGAAGGGCTGTGTGCAAAATGGGTGTAAGTGACAATAATATTGGACTTACAATGTATTTACGTTAGATTTCCCTTTTATGAAGTTATTTACGTAGATAGTGATGATTCTTGTATGTGAAAATGCTGATAAATAGAAAAAACTAAGATTAAAAACAAGTATTTCCTAATCTTAAGATCAACACACAAGCACATATGCAGTGGAATGGTTCTAATCAGTTACATTGTACATGTAGCTCCAGTCTACTTTATTTACTTTACATCCAGCTTACCTAAAATTCAAAGTTCCCACTACTTTTGAAAAATAGTGGTCCTTGGTACCTCCAGTTACATCTGATTTTTAAGGGTGACAGCCCACATCCACAGCAAATTGCAACACATTTGTTTGAGTTATTTTGCATTTCATCTTGTTTACGTAAACTCTATGAGCCATTTAAAACAAAATGTATGTTTCTCAGGCTGGGAAGTTTCATGTGAATCACCTTTCCTTTTCTTTCCTGATGTCTGAGCCAAATTTAAAACTTAAGTTTAAGAACTTTGTTCAATGTTTTCTGCACGTATGAAGACATGGCAGCAAAACAAGATGGCAGATCTAGAAAATCTGCTGAATTGCATGCAAAGACTTCTGGGTAGGTCTCAGTCTTCAGGGCCTGAAAAATGTCCTGTCCCAGTCTCCAGGCCTCCTGCATCCCAGGGATGCACAGCACCAACAAAGTCGGGGTCCTTTTTTATTTTTGTGCATAAAATCAGTGCTCGAACTTAACGTTTTGCTCTTGTGGTCCATGGGATCAGTGAGCTAAAAATGCACTGGTCCAAAATGGAAAGTCACTGGTCCCAACTTATTATTTGTTCCTTTCCTTTAGACAATAAAAGAAGCTGATAATCTGTGACTCTGTTTACGAATTACACACGCGTCACGACTCGCCAAAATAAATATCTACCTGTTGCACTCTGAGTCAATTGTTCATGGTCATCCTGTTTTGGATTCTTGTGGGTTTTCAAGCCTTCCATTAACCCTTTCACTACCAAACCGGCCAATATGAAGCAATGCTAGAAATACTATATATATGTTGTGATGTTATTTCAAGGGATGAATTACTCAAAAGCCGCAGAGCTATAAACAGCGATCGGTTGACTTCCCACTTTGGAAAAAACTAATTTGTTTTGGAAATCTTTTTTTGTTTCTTTGATTTTCACCAATTTCAATGCTCTGAAAATCGGTTCAAAAATCCCTTCCTGTTCACACTTGAAATCATCTCTCCAATCACCAGGTGTTTTTTTGCACAAAACACACCATGCTGGGTAATGGACACAAATTCCACACAAAATACCATAAAACGTATTTGACAGAAAGAATAATGTTTAATGGTAAAAACAACTGCAAAATATTGGCATTGAAAACTTGTTTCTGGTCTGAGATAGGAAAGAAAAATTTAATGTTGTCTGGTCTGAGAAAGTTAGTCACTTTGTATCCTACCAAATCACTCCACCAAAATTATTTGACAACCACAGCCAATGAATGTAACTTTTTTATTTTGGCTTACATATGAAGTTCTTCATGTTTAGTGTTTTTACTGTTCTATGTGATTTATGTTCCCTCACATGTACCAGTATACAATTTTATTTGCCAACCATGTTCGCCACGTGGACCTACTTTTTTATGTCTTTTGCCTCTACAACCAAGCGCGGAAATTTTGACACAAGCCTAATAGATGTAGGTGTAGCAGGAAAAAATCGCCAACTGCAGAATTTCAAGGATTTCATTGAATTTTTTAATGTGTCTCAAAATACAAACACAACAGAAAACCCCGGTGAAATTCCCTCACAAAGCCTACTAAAAGCAAGCCAAGTACTTTTCAGCCGTCCTCAGTCTTAATGAATCGTTATGATGAATCCAGTTACGTTGCATGCTAACAAGCATAGTCTTGAATCTAACCGGATATAACAAATTATTATTTCATTTGCATTCTTTAATTATTCGTTATTGACAAATGTAAACCACTGCAAACAGCCAGATACCATAAAGACCTGTGTATAAGCCGCATCCATAAATAAGCCGTACCTCAAGTTTTGAAGCTCGAATTTAAGAATTGAAAAATACAAAAAACTATAAGAAAATCCTTTGCCTGAGTTCATAAACGCTTGTACTTATTGACAATTTTTTTTAGGAAAAAAGAATAATCTTTTGTTCGAGTTCATAATTGCTCGTACTTGAAGCAAAACTTCTTCAGATTGTCATAAATACAATCGCAATACAATCGCAAATACAGTCGATCGAATATGGTTACAACTTGCCTTTCATTTCTTGTGTATGTTTTAAAACCTTCAGTCTTTAAATCACTCCACAATTCTTCCGCTTTTATTCCCTCATTAACTAACAACATTTGCAAAGTACCTCTCCTTTAATCGCTAGAGCAAGGAACTGTTATATGTAATTACACGTGACTGTTACATGTAATGTAGCTGCAATAGGAGATAGACAACACTCATTTCTTTATTTTGCCTTGGCAACTGGATTTATAGCTTACTGGATTTAAAAAAGGTAAGTTTCTGAACATATGCAGCCATTGGCCATGACTGAAATGAGGAAAGGACTAGGTTATAATGATCATATCAGATAGACAGGCCCAAAACAAGATTTTGAGGGAAGGAACAACTTGGTTATGGTCATTTATCTCAAGAAACTAGCCAACAATTAATTCTTGAATATTGGGTAAACGAATGTGTATTGCTATATACATGTACAGTATAAAATATTGGAAATGCTTCATTGATACATACATGTACATATACAGTATATCTTCTATTTATTAGTAAATTGTGATGTTACATGTTATGTTTGTAGGTTATAGCTCAGCCAAAGATGGCACATGTCCACATCCTGGCAGACGCAACTGCCATGATGTTGATCCATTTTCAGTGCCTGAGTGTTTTATGGACATATACTGTGATGGCACTAAGAAATGTTGTGATGATGGGTGTGGTCACTATAGCTGTCGGCCTGCCATTCTTCCTCCCAGACCTATTCAAAGTAAGACTTGGGAGAGAGCTCTCTATTAGCCATTTTGGAGTTGACGATGGGAACTGGAACCGAATGTCAAAAATTAATTTTATTAAGAAGTGAACAACATACCAAGAAAGATCACAAGAGTCGAGGAGGATTGGTTGGATAGTAAAATGTGGTGAGCTTTCAAATATTGCAAATGCTTGCATTGGGGGATACCTTACATTCTCGTATTTTTGTGATTTTTTGAAAGCTTGCTATTCAGTTTGTATTTCTCCTTGATCACATTCTAAATTCTCCTTCAATTTCTTTGTTTTGTAAGGGAGAATTTAGAATGTGATCAAGAGTCGCTTACATCCTTTTTTCACCGAGGTCTTCATTTATTCTAGTGTGATCTTCCTTGCGATGGAGTTCATTTCCTAATCAGATTAATTTTTCATACTCGGTCCCAGTCCTTTCCTCGACTCTGAAATTGCTGATGGTGTTTGACTTCTTTATTTACGGTGTATTACAGTTGTTTTGTAGTAAGTTATGACTAAACATTGTGTCAGCATGATTGTAATGATTGTGCATGATGATAGTGCATGACTGTACTAAATAATGTATGACGGTATTTGAATTTTAGAGCGGTGTCCAGAGAACAAGGCTGTAGTGAAGGGCAACAATAAAAAACCTGAGTGCAAGGCTAAAAAAACAAAGTTCTGCTACAAGAATAACTGCAGAAGGTGTGTAGATTATGACTCCCATTCAAGGTTCTTGTAAAGAACCGGTCACCAGTTATTTTGACCATTGATTTGTTATCTGCTATATGTACTGTTATGAATGTTACTGCTTTGAAAATGCAGCTTGGGCAGATGCTATTATTATATTACCTTATCTTCAAAACATTTTGACCTTCATGTTACTGTATGCAGAATCTTAACCCTTTAAGCCCCAAGATACAGTATTACTGGTTACTTGCTTTGAGTCTGACTAAGTTCAAAGAGCAAGGCTCTGAGATTCCCACACACCTTGATATATAGACAAATGATCCTATTGAACTGCATTAGGCATATTAAAAATGAATACTTTCATCTAAATCCTCCTTTCTTTGCATAAGTTAACTATAGTTAACATTATTCGACTTCAGAAAAAAGGACTAAAATGACAGTTTACAGAAAAACAAAATTCTCCTCAGATTCTACATTTTCTTACAAAAATGCATGTTTCACATCGAATATAGGCTATCAAGTTTGCACTAACCTACCATTTATGTCTCTGGACACTTAAATTTGCCCAGCACCAAGCCATCCATTCTGTAAGCATTTCACTGCACGCTAAATTCAACCACTCTCACTGCAAAGCATGCTGGGAAATCCATCGAATATGGCACTCCCCCATATTAGATAGATAGATACATGTAGATAGATTTCCTTTATTTAAACATGATTATGATTAAAGCACACAGCTTATGGGGTCGTGTGTCTACTACTAAGAATAATATAACTGTATATCTATTTACAATACTAAAACGTACTAAGAATACTTACAAATGTATTAACTATAATAAGTAAATAAACTTCAAATTACTATAATTGAACTTCCTAATAAAATAATGATGCTAAGAGTACTACAGAACTGCTAAAATGTTTTTCTACAATACATTCATACTAGGCCTCAGTTAATGAGTGGACTCATAAGTAAATGAAGTCATCACTCTTAAATTTAGTAGAAGAGGCAGATGTGGTGTGAAACTTGAACTGCTCAAACACCGCTAATTTATTTAAACGACACTCAAGATCCTTATGTCCTGCATATATTATTGACTGATCACTAGAAATAACACTATTCCATAAAACCGATCCACTATACTGAATTGCTTATGTATATTAAATTGCATATCAGCCCAATTATTTTTATCATTGAAATTGTTTCTACATCAAGTAAATAGTTGAATAGTAGACTATTTCTTGATTTGAATGTTGCATCTATGACTTTAAGGTTGGTCTATAGTTATCTGGATCAAATTTAGTACTCTGTTTTATATGTCGAATATGCTAATGATGCAAAACAGGGCATTTTGCGAATGAAACTATTTTATGATTTATACAAAATACTTTGGTAAAATCACTGATATAAGCTTCAAATTTGACATGGATGTTTATAAAAGGTTGTTTATCTTTACCAGCTTGTTTTTGTATAATAAAAAAATGCCCTGTTTTACATCATAATTATCATTAGCATACTCAAAATATAAACCTTAATAGTTTATACCTTGTAAATGCAACACTCAAATCAATAATTTTTTTACTATTCAACTATTTACTTGATGTAGAATTGATTTTAATTTTACAAAAATTGGGCTCATATATATGCACTCTAATCTTTCTCTTTAGATGTTGCTTTTTCCAAAGTATATGTAACCCCAAGCCATCCCTCCTAAAATCAGTGGATGAATGTGAGAAAGGTGAGTTATACTTTAACAGAATTTGACAAAGAGGCTCTACACATTCTTGTACTTCTTCTTTAGATGGGAATTAACTCTCCATTGGCCTTTCTTAGAAATCAAAACGGTGTTGCTGAGTGCCCTAAATATTCTACAACGCAATGTGCAAATGTGTGCCTACTTTTATTTTATTTTCATATTTTTGTTGCAACCATCCCGTCATGTACAAGAATGGCCTGTCAATAAACACAAAACCACAAATGGGAAGTGCAATATATATCCTCGATTTCTTCTCATTGTAAGGTCCCATCTTCTTTTTTGTAAGTCGACAGTTATCTATAAAACGGTGAACCATCCTTGAACTCTTATGAGTCTTGTCCACTTTGAGAAACACCCTGGGTTAAGATGCCATGGTTGCTCATCTTCTTTGACTTGAATCACTGTCCAGACCTCATCACGCTGATTTGTTTGCTTTGACAACTCTTCTTTCTTTAATTTCCTCTTCTTCTCTGTCTGAGACCCTCTCTATGTTAACTTGATTGACCTGCCAATCAGGCTCTTCCTTTTCCATGAAGTTAGGACCATTCCACCAAGTTTCTTCCTTTGCCAGCTCTGATGCCATTATGCCCCCTCATAGCCAGGTCAGCGGGATTGTCGTTGGTTGGGACGTCCTGCCACTGTTCTTACTTGCGTAGTTCACGATCGATTGTTGTGCGAAGGATCAACAAGAAGGTTACTTTATTTGAAAATTGTTTGGCTTCCAAGACCTGTTATGGGCTTTAACACTGCTATAAAGCATAAAAGATATTATTAGACGTAGTACCAATGGTCAACTCTAATCCACTCACGGATCTAGAACCAAACGACATAGAAGTGAGGAAACTCAACAAACTATTTTCAGCAGACGGAAACCCATCTGCAACTATGCTGCAATAGAGCACAAAGACCAGCCTACCTCCATCGCAACCTAACATGCTACAACTCAAATACTTTGAGCGCTTCTCTTCTTGGAATAAGGCCACGTTATGGGTTGTCTGGATAAAGAAAGGTTTTGAGAGACTTCAACATACCCTGTCAAGACGGAAAACTAGAAGCCACAACAACCAGCATCCCAAGCAGGATAAACACAAAGTCAAAGAACAAACAGTACCATCTCCCCTGCCCTCAGTTCAAGAGCTGACTCAGTCGGAGACATTGATCGTAAAAGCACTGCAACATCACTACTTTGGTGCAGAGATGAAACTTTTACAATGCCTAGAAGGAAATATGGAACGGATTGCAAACTGCCATGCAGCTCGAAAGAGAAATGGCACCACTAAGCGAACAAGCTCTCTCTACAGGCTTGATCCATTCATCGACCAAGATGGTCTACTTAGAGTCAGTGGTCGTATGCGCGGAGCGACTGATTCCCTCCAGGTGAAACACCCACTGATCATCCCAAGAAAGAGTCGTGTATCTGAACTGATCATCCGGCATTTCCACGAAAAGATCAGCCACCATCAGGGTCATGGTATGACTCATAATGCCATACGACAACAGCTGGATACTGGGTTCTGGACAGACATTCTACCATGGCACATTTGATATCCACGCAGAAGATGTAAGACCTACCTCAGGAACGCGTCACGCCCGCCACACCATTTACATACTCGGGTTTGGACGTGTTTGGTCCCTGGTACATCAGAGAGGGTCGTGAAACGGTATGGCCTCATCTTCACATACCTGGCTTCCCGCGCCATACACCTAGAAAAACTGAATTATATGGAATCTGACTCATTTATCAATGCGCTCCGAAGATTTATCAACCGACGGGGCAAGGTCCACGAGCTAAGTTCAGATCAAGGAACTAACTTTGTAGGAGCCATGAACGAGCTGACTGCAGCTGTCAAGGAGCTTGACAAAGATCGCATCAAAGACTTCCACCAAACAAGAATGTTCCTGCCGCTTCTCACATGGGAGGCATCTGGGAGCACCAGATCCGAACTGTCCGGTCAGTTCTGCATTATTGCTGGAGCAGGGTTCTCAACTAGATGATGAAGCTTTGCGAACCCTAAAGACGGAAACGGAAAACATCGTAAACAGTCGTCCGCTCACGGTAGAGAACTTGTCGGATCCAATGTCTCCAGAGCCGCTCACTCCAAATCATCTCTTCACGCTCAAGACACACGTTGTGTTGCCCCCTCCAGGGAACTTCCAGCCACCCGATGTATATTCCAGGAAGAGATGGCAAAGAGTCCAATATTTAGCAACCCAGTTCTGGTTCCGTTGGAAGAGAGAGTACTGCACACTGTTGTACAAGAGACAGAAATGGGACGACTTACGTCGAGACAAGGACATTGATGCCAAGAAACCAGTGGCCACTGGCAAAGATAACACGGGTCTCCCCAAGCAAGGATGGCCTCATCCGCAAGGTACAGCTCCTTGTGACGAAGGATGGGAGAAGCAGGTTCTACGAGAGACCTATCCACAAGCTAGTTTTGCTTTTAGCAAAGACTGACTAACGAACTGAATTGATACTAGAGGACATTTTCATCAGTTAGTTTTGTTATGTTATTTAAATCAGTAGATTTAGGGAAGCAGTTTAAAGGCACCGGCTGCCTTAGTTTTTACCTTCTGTCGCCACGCTATCGCGTCACCTCGTAACCAAGGTTCGGGATGATGTGAGCAGCCAGAGCGAGCCAGTTGGACGAGTTACAACAATTGCTAGCCTTCCCCAGGAAACCGCATAGATTTTTGACGGGTTTTAAGTTTCTATTCACAGTAAGTACGAGCCAGATATGTTCTTCATGTGCCGTTAACTTATCATTAAACAAGACCTTACAAGTTCATATCAAGCGGTAATCACTTTGTCTGACGATCACAAAGGCAACGTTTCACTGATCACTCCTGGCAACGGAGCAGAGCCGTTACACCTGCACTAAACTCAGTTACCCATCTACTTCAAATCTTATTTACAATCCTGACCAATGAAAACATCTGATGCCTGCACTGAACTCAGTTACCCATCTACTTCAAATCTTATTTACAATCCTGAACAATGAAAACATCTGATGCCTGCACTGAACTCAGTTACCCATCTACTTCAAACTTAATACAGCAGTAATTCTGTACTTTTCGTAAAAATTAACCGTGGAAGGAAAACAGAAGGAAACAGAAAGCAGTCAGACCAGCAGCTTGCCATGTTGAAAATCGATCAGACATTTTGCAAAATGATCGGCCACAGTCTCCTGTCTGCTAACAATAATGAGTGGAAATGCATTATCCAGTCATTTAATTATAAACATCTTATACTTTACTCTGTTTCAGTGCTTTGTGCCCAAATGAGATGCCCATTTCAAGGCCAGATTTGTGTTATGGACAAGCTCTATAATCGTGCTAAGTGTGTCTGCCCTACAGAATGTCCAGTTGCTGTCAAGAATGAAACAGTATGTGGTACAGATCAGGTTACCTATGCCAGCAGATGTGAAATGAATATGACAGCCTGTGTACTGGGAGATGTAATTGGTGTTAAGTACAGCGGCTATTGCCGTAAGTATTTTGTTTCTAAATACTTTTAGGTCTTCAAAAAGACGTTAATTTGTTCAGTGCACATGAAACATTTACTCCTTCCGGTGAAGATTACTGCTACTTTCAACACATGTTCTCGAAATATTGTTTGTTTCTACATCTCTGATAAAAAGATCATGCAGCCATCCTTCCATCTTAACAATTCAAATGCAAATTCTAGCAATATTATGAACGTAAGACATAAAAGATTCCACTCACCAAAAAGTATTTCACGCATTGAAAAGCAAGCAGTGTCACAAATCAATTCCAGTGAGTGATAAATGCCAGTTTTAACAATTGCCAGAAATGATATCTGATACATTGATCTGATAACTCGATATTTTTTTGTTTAAATCAATGTTATACATACCTAATTGTAGAATACAATTTTTCTTGTCACTGTGTTGTTTACCGCCTCCCGGTTAGCTCAGTGGTTAAGGTCTCGATAAAGGTTAAAAATGGAAAAGTTTTGAAAATGCGTTTTTTCGCAAATTCTAAATCTAAAAGCCCTAATCTAGCATCACAAAAAAACTCAAACTCAAAAAAATAATTTAAAGCCTTGAAAATGCGACTTTCTGATTTCCCGCTAAAAAAGGCGCGAAAAATGATTGACAGCTGCTATCATTCACTGGGCATGTTATTTCATTCTCGCTGATCCTGTGATTTTCTGCGCTACTTTTCGTTCGTGAAGATTTCCTACGTTTATAATGCAATGCCCAAAAGTGTAAAAGTAGATCTTTCTTGGTGCCGTATTAAAAAAAGAATAAGAAGAAAAAACACAGCACAATTTAGTTTGTAATAATTTAGTTTGTGAGTAAATTTGGAAGCGGGTGTAAAGTTCTTAGGACAAACAATAGCTGGAGGGATTATACTCAAGTTCCAAGAAGTTAGAATAATCGAAGACTGAAAGTCCACAAAGAATGAAGCAATAGAGTTTTTCAATCGGCCAAAAATTTAAAGAGAATTCAATGCAGGAAGCTAAGGTTTGCCGGTTTTGTTTCAGCGCGATAAAACATTTTAGGATGACGTAAACAGCCTACCGTGTACATGGTGTGGATGGAGCTGCACTGCAGTGGTTTTCCCTGCATGATATTAATTGTTTGCTTACTGTGGTGCCATTTTTCTGTACTCCTAAAAGAGTGTTTCTTCTTTAAATTAAGCTGGAATCGACACTATAGCTAACTAGTTTCTGTAGAAGTATCGAGCGTCGGTGAACTGTATAGCTTCTCTGTTCTGCGGCTCGTCTGAACTTTGTAATCGGCCGAGACTGAACACAACATGAATCGCTCTGATTGGCTAATGTTAATGAGATTACCCTTGGAGGCGGGACTCTTAGTCAACCGTGAAATGAATCGAAAACCTTTTATCGGGCTGTTTCTCGGCTCTTTTTTCGGCCAAAAACAGAACTTTGTTGAAGTCCAGCCTTTTAGCGTTTTGTCCAATTTTCCTAAGTTTTTCACGAGTCGTTTTTGTGTTGGAGCGGGTATTCGCACCCAGACATCAAATAGGGAGGGTGAGGGAGTAGGGATGAGAGAGTTTTTGTGTTGGAGCGGGTATTCGCACCCAGACATCAAATAGGGAGGGTGAGGGAGTAGGGATGAGAGAGGGGGTAAAAATTATCACAGTTGTACATGTAGTTTTGTTTTTGTGTCAGTGTGGGTATTTGCACAGGGAGGGTGGGGGTGAAGGAATAGGGATGAGAGAGAAGGGGTAGAGAGGGTAAAATTGTGTCAGTTGTTGTATTTGTGTTTAAGTGTCGGTATAGTTTGGGTGTCAAGGGGGTGGGTGAAGGGATGGGGGGTGTGTGAAAATATCACAAATAGGATTCGGTAGGATCTGGTAAATGGTTGTAGGGATATTTGTGGGTATTAGTAATAAAAAAACAGACTAGGGTCTGATGTGTGTATCTGTGTATACATACAGATGCAAACATGTACAGTCACACTGACATGTGAATTATGTCAAGCCAGCAAAAATAAACGTAAATACAAATATATAAACACACATAGATAAAAAGTGTATACCTGAACGTGAAGATATATACATACATACATGTACATGTAAAAGTATGGATGTGTATCAACATAGATGGTGCTCGGATTGGGGTTTGATGTCTAGGGATCTAGGAGATCTTGGATAGCTTTCCCCGTATTGTGATCAAGTTTTTGTGTTGGAGCGGGTATTCGCACCCAGACATCAAATAGTGAGGGTGAGGGAGTAGGGATGGGAGAGGGGGTAAAAATTATCACAGTTGTACATGTAGTTTTGTTTTTGTGTCAGTGTGGGTATTCGCACAGGGAGGGTGGGGGTGAAGGAATAGGGACGAGAGAGAAGGGGTAGATAGGGTAACATTGTGTCAGTTGTTGTTTTTGTGTTTAAGTGTCGGTATAGTTTGGGTGTCGAGGGGGTGGGTGAAGGGATGGGGGGTGTGTGAAAATATCACAAATAGGATTCGGTAGGATCTGGTAAATGGTTGTAGGGATATTTGTGGGTATTAGTAATAAAAAAACAGACTAGGGTCTGATGTGTGTATCTGTGTATACATACGGATGCAAGTTTTTGTGTTGGAGCGGGTATTCGCACCCAGACATCAAATAGGGAGGGTGAGGGAGTAGGGATGGGAGAGGGGGTAAAAATTATCACAGTTGTACATGTAGTTTTGTTTTTGTGTCAGTGTGGGTATTCGCACAGGGAGGGTGGGGGTGAAGGAATAGGGATGAGAGAGAAGGGGTAGAGAGGGTAAAATTGTGTCAGTTGTTGTTTTTGTGTTTAAGTGTCGGTATAGTTTGGGTGTCAAGGGGGTGGGTGTGTGAAAATATCACAAATAGGATTCGGTAGGATCTGGTAAATGGTTGTAGGGATATTTGTGGGTATTAGTAATAAAAAAACAGACTAGGGTCTGATGTGTGTATCTGTGTATACATACGGATGCAAACATGTACAGTCACACTGACATGTGAATTATGTCAAGCCAGCAAAAATAAACGTAAATACAAATATATAAACACACATAGATAAAAAGTGTATACCTGAACGTGAAGATATATACATACATACATGTACATGTAAAAGTATGGATGTGTATCAACATAAATGGTGCTCGGATTGGGGTTTGATGTCTAGGGATCTAGGAGATCTTGGATAGCTTTCCCCGTATTGTGATTAAGTTTTTGTATTGGAGCGGGTATTCGCACCCAGACATCAAATAGGGAGGGTGAGGGAGTAGGGATGAGAGAGGGGGTAAAAATTATCACAGTTGTACATGTAGTTTTGTTTTTGTGTCAGTTTGGGTATTCGCACAGGAAAGGTGGGGGTGAAGGAATAGGGATGAGAGAAGGGGGTAGGGAGGGTAAAATTGTGACAGTTGTTGTTTTTGTGTTCAAGTGCCGGTATTGATATCCGGACGTCAAGCAGGAAGGGTGAGGGAATGGGGATAAGAGAGGAGGGTGGAGGGTAATATTGTTGAAGAAACCATAGGTGGAAAACTATGTGGAAAATTGAGGCATGGTGGAAATTAGGGGATAAGTGGATTGAAAAAATGCAATAAATGATGGTGAAAGTAGTAAAATATGTTTTTGTATATTAAAGGAAGGAGGACTATCAAGAAGCGGAAGGACTGGTATCCCAGGGCAGGGTGAACACTGGGTACACTGTGTGAATTATGAATAACACAATCGGTAGAGAAAACATGCAGAGTGAGCCTGGACTAAAGGAAAAGCCATGAAAATGAGGAAATTGAAGGAGGAGAAGCATGGAAGCAGTGAGCCCGGAGGAAAAATAGATAACTAATTAAATGAAAGCAGTGTATCTTGGTGTTATTGAAAACAGGGTAATAAGTGGAAAAAATGATAAATTAAGATAAAATTTGTAGGTAACACAGAGGAAAAAATGAATAAAGTGACGTTTATGATCAAAGGTAAATGTGTAGTTGGACATAAAAGTGGAAATGTATCCGTAGTATAGCAGAAGGGGAGAATATACCAATGAGGGGTTGCCTAGGCCTGGGGAGAGGAGGAGCTTTGATTGTTGTGGAGGAATGTGGGAATTGAGAAATGCCAAATATACTGAAGGGACGGGTCGGTTACGGGATTGCTCAATATGTAAAGTCGTACTTATGTGGGAGAATATAAGGGAATATATCGGAAGAAAACGGACGTATAAAAGGTAGATGAAAGCGGAATGAAAGGAGTGGGGAAGGCAAACTATGTGTAATTAGTTCGGGGTCGTAAAATGACGAAAAATGACGAAGGTGGCTAGCGGTAGATAACAATCCAAGACTGTGAACCGGGAAGGGGGCATGAATATAATATAATAAATAAATAGATAACGAAGATATTGATAGCTAAGGGGATGGGGACCCTACTCCCTAGTGAGCTCATAGGGGATAGAGCAAGTCCAATGTGAGTCCACCATATCCTGTATAGCAATCTCTTCAGGGGCGGGATGCTATACAGAAAACACTGCAGCTTGGAGGGGAAGCCGAGTAAACTGAGGGAATATGTATAATGAACCGAGGGGAGGAAGGGGGATGTGTAGAACGGAAAAAGTGCCGTGGAGAGGATTGCTGCAGGGTTTAACGTGTTTCGAAATGCTTATAGACCGGTCTTGAGCATTCTCGCCCGACACGTGATAGAGTGGACATTGGACTGCTCGTTCTGACAACTAAGCGCGGGACCGAGAAGAAGAAAAACAACAAATATGCTTACCTGGAGGGCGGTAAGGGGCGAAGAGTCCGGCACCAACAAAACCTGGATCGGATCGGATCGGAACGGATCGGAACGGATCGGATCGGAACGGAACGGAACGGATCGGAACGGAACGGATCGGATCGGATCGGATCGGATCGGATCGGATTGGATCACAGATCGGATCACATATATTATGATTTATCACCAAAAAATCACAGGGCCGTTTAATTTGCTCGAGGGTTTACCTATCCTTCCTGTCAAGATTTAAAGTCGGGATTTCGAGTCAGGCTTTAGGGTTTAAGTGTACTCGCATACTGTCGTGGAGATTTATCAAGGGCACCCAACGAGTACTTTTTGAAATTCGTTTGAAACGGCTTACTGTACTTTGCGAAACGAAACGAAACGAAACTGTACTTTGCGAAACTGTACTTTGCGAAACTGTACTTTGCGAAACTGTACTTTGCGAAACGCGTATTTAAGCACTCCTGGGAACAGATGGAAACAATAATCTTAGTTTACACTTACTTTCACATATATAGCGCCGGGTAGACTTCTTTAGTTGCTCCTTTTTACGAACAAAACTCCTCTTTACAGTTCAGGTGATGAGGTCGGCCATATATTGTCACGCTAACTGGAATAGTAACCGCGCAGACACGACAACGAGGCTGGCGTTGATATTTGTAACAATTTTCCCCCAATGAAAGGTTGGTAATGCTTGATAGCTCAGTCGGCAGAACTTGCTTGCGCGAACGACGGGTCGGGGGTTCGAACCCCGGCGCTGAACGTTGTTTTTTTCTTTCCTTTTTTTCACTGGATAACATTTTTTGTTGTCCTTTCTTCGTTCTGGTATTTTTATTCATAACGAAATAAATAATAACTAAAAAAATCATAGCCTTCCAAAGCGATCGATCGAAAAACGTTCAGGTGGATTCAACTCTTCTCTCAGCTTAAAGTTCAAACAGCTGCTTCAGTAGTGTTTTGTTGACAAGTGGACGAGCCTAAACAGCAGGAAAGCACTGTGCCGCTTGCGGTTGTTCGAGAAGCTTTCACAATGACAACGGGTATTTATATACGGCATCTTAAAGAACTTTGGTCATACACACTTTGTTTTTATGATTTTTTTCTTCCTAGCCCGGCATTTAACATTCCCGATATGGCTATTTTTTTTTTGTAGTCTCTTCCCTTCGATCAGAACGATATGGCGATATTTACGCGTTGACTAGATAACCCCATGGTTCTCGGATCCTGACTCGAAATCCTGACTATCTCTGATATTGGTCGATAAAGATAAAGTAATATTTTTGTTATCGATCAGCTCTCAATTAAATATGGTGTAATCCTAAATCGTGTCTTCTTTATTCTTGCTAACAATATGACATTCTTACGGGGGTGAAAAGCACTGCCTTGCTTATATTTTCAACGTACGTTGGTATCAAAAAACTAACCTAAATTCCAATTCGACCATGGAGTTCGACGGAATACTTAAACATAAGCCTCTGGCTTGGGAGACCCGGTAACGGCTTCCTGTATCAGTTCGACGTAAAAATAAACCATTTATTATCTCGTCGTTTACCTGCGGTTATGGTCCGCTGATAGCAGCTTCCATTTTACTTTCTTTTTATTACCGGCTTTATCATTTTATTTAGCTCTGGTATTTTTACCAAGAAAAAGCTAAGAAACAAAAGCAGTAATCACACCCACAAGCCTACCGGCGCTAAGTTGAATATTGTTTTTAGCTGTTCTCAGAAGTGCTGAAATACGTGTTTCGTAAAGTAAAGTAAATAAATGAATTAATTCCACCAGAACAGGACAATACGATGCGACCCTAAGAAGGATCCGGGGAAGAGTATGATATCTTCGAACCGAGAAATTTACCTTGTCACAATAAAATACATAGAGAATAATACATGGGAGCGCGGAGATATTAAATTTGTCTTCGAGTGTTCAACTGGATATCTCACGAGTGAGCGCAGCGTCTATGTATTATTTTATTTATTTTATAAACAATACTTGGACCTGGGTCCGGTTGTTCGAAGTTTGAATGGAAAGTGCCCAGGATTCCAGTTAGGATTTCGAGCGAGGGAGTCAGGCTTTCCCAGAAATTTATAATTATCTAATCACGTACAAAGGGGGTTTGATAAATAAACAAAACCATTATTGTCGATGTTGCAAATAAATCTACCGTGACAGTGTGGGTGTCGATTTCATTCAATACACGAATGCGGGTGTAAGGCGAGAAAATTCTAAAATACTAAAAACTCAAATTGCATTCAAACAAACGAAAGTTCAACAGGGAAGAGCCCCGGGAAAATAAATAGAGCCGAGAAAAGTTCCAGCGAAAAGAAACTTCTGCAGCACTGGGAACTTCGAGAAAGGATTTAAAAAAAAGTTGGAGCTCTTACGAATCGTCAAATTGTAGCCGAGTCTATCAAATTTATGCAATAGATCAATAGCCTTTTCGCCAATTGTACCTGTTTCAAACGTTCTTTCATTTGTGTTTTTGTGTCTTTATTTGCCAAGCTCCGTTCCAGAGAGTCGTCTTGCGTCTCCGGCACTCACTCGGCGCACTTTATGCCAGTAAACTTAGCGATACCCATGGTACTTTTGTAGGCTATTCCCTACAATCCTTTCTTTTGCTAGAGCTGGTAAACCTGAAAAACCATGGGGTTATCTAGTCAACGCGTAAATATCGCCATATCGTTCTGGTCGAAGGGAAGAGACTACAAAAAAAACTAGTCATATCGGGAATATTAAATGGCTAGAAAGAAAAAAATCATAAAAACAAAGTGTGTGTATGAGCAAAGTTCTTTAAGATGCCGTATATAAATACTCGTTGTCATTGTGAAAGCTGCTCGAACAACCGCAAGCGGCACAGTGCTTTCCTGCTGTTTAGGCTCGTCCACTTGTCAACAAACACTACTGAAGCAGCTGTTTGAACTTTAAGCTGAGAGAAGAGTTGAAGCAACCTGAACGTTTTTCGATCGATCGCTTTGAAAGGCTATGATTTTTTTAGTTATTATTTATATCGTTATGAATAAAAATACCAGAACGAGGAAAGGACAACAAAAAATGTTATCCAATGAAAAAAAGGAAAGAAAAAAACAACGTTCAGCGCCGGGGTTCGAACCCCCGACCCGTCGTTCACGCAAGCAAGTTCTGCCGACTGAGCTGTCAAGCATTACCAACCTCTCAACGGGGAAAAATTGTTACAAATATCAACGCCAGCCTCGTTGTAGTGTCTGCGCGGTTACTATTCCAGTTAGCGTGACAATATGGCCGACCTCATCACCTGAACTGTAAAGAGGAGTTTTGTTCGTAAAAAGGAGCAACTAAAGAAGTCTACCCGGCGCTATATATGTGAAAGTAAGTGTAAACTAAGATTATTGTTTCCATCTGTTCCCAGGAGTGCTTAAATACGCGTTTCGCAAAGTACAGTTTCGCAAAGTACAGTTTCGCAAAGTACAGTTTCGCAAAGTACAGTTTCGCAAAGTACAGTTTCGCAAAGTACAGTTTCGCAAAGTACAGTTTCGCAAAGTACAGTTTCGTTTCGTTTCGTTTCGTTTCGCAAAGTACAGTAAGCCGTTTGAAACCAGTTGTATGCAGCTCATCTAGCCATTTTAAGGCGCCTACTATGTCTTTTGACGTATTCTAGAAAGCTATTAGCTGTTCGGATTTTCTAGGTGGAAATCGCGTCAACCGAAAATACTATGGCAAAATATTCCCGGCCTACGAATTTGTTAGTAGTCTAGAACAGAAACAAGAATTTTCTAGCCCAAGTAACTTCATGTTGCAACGTTTTGTGGAGGTACGAATTTGCCAGGGATTCTTTTTCCCCTGTTCTGACTCTATTGATCAGACGAATTGGGACGTACGAATATTTTAGGGGAAACCTTTTAGTCTCCCTTTTCTTCTATAATTTTCTAGGGATTGAAAACAAATTTTCTAGCCAGTATTCCAGAAAACAATTTTCTAGGGACAATTTTTTTAAATCCGAAAGTTTTAGGCTAACTTACTCTCCCGAACAGCTTTTTAACCGAAAACTTCGTTGGGTGCCCTTGATTTATGTCCCATCACCTAGATCACCGACCGACAAAAGAAGTGGTTCGATCATGAAGATGCATAAAACGAAACCCGGCCATAAATCAATTAAAGTGTATCATGGACATGGCGAAACGGTCAGTGTACCAGCAGACATTCGCATACATTTAAAGCTTCGATGATAATTTGACAGGAATTTTTACAATGTGAGGTACAGTTTAACTTTCTAAATGTTTATTTTTTCTCCACATTAGGGGAATCGATCCACGAGTGTTAACAGCGCGACTGGTCTAGACAGCAAAAGCGCGGAGGTTGTATTCAAACGAGTACTCGAGTTTAGCAGGGCTAGGAAACGGCCAAACAAAAAGGGATCCAGTTCAGGGAAGACAATATTGTGTATTATCCATGATTTTCTCTTTTTTTTGTGGAACAATTAAACTGTTTGGAGTCCTTTCATAGCCTTCGAAAAATGTTTAGGTCGCATTTTTGTGTCAATGAAATCGACACGCCGGACTAAGCTTCATAGAATTGAACTACTGACTCACACCACGAAAGGTTTCACTTGAAATTCGGGGGAAATGCCGGAGGAAATGACTGTCAAAGGGCAAAATATAAAGATAAACATATGTATTTTATACTTAGCTGTCAAAATTAAAAAATAAAACGTGATATATAAACGAAACGGGTCGTAATTGTTGTGGCGGGAAAAATATAATTTAACCGTAAATGTGATCCGTTCCGATCCGATCCGGTCCGATCCAGGTTTTGTTGTTACCAACAAAACCTGGATCGGATCGGACTGGATCCGATCCGATCCGATCCGTTCCGATCCGTTCCGTTCCGATCCGATCCGATCCAGGTTTTGTTGGTGCCGCGAAGAGTCCCATTGATTTGGCCAGTGTTCTGGTGGGTTTTTTTGCCTTGGCGTTATACATAGGTGTTTAAAGGAGCAGTGTCACGATTACTATTCATGCCCAAAGTTTTGAAAATGTGTCAGGCGGACAAGAAATAAAAAGATGTGACAGAAGTAGAAGTCCGTGAGTAATCCGCTTGCATCGGCGTATTTTCACGATATCTCGAGCCGAAATTGCTTTAAAAATATACTTCAGTATAATATATGGTTAGGTTTGATGTTATATTTTTAGAAAGCAGCATTTTATTTATTTCAATCGAAAGGAAAATTTGCAGCGGCGCGTGACATAGCGTGATTTTGCCATTGTCTATAACAACCAATCAGAATCGTGACACTGCTCCTTTAACTGTCGATGTTGAGCGAAGAAAGGGAAGGGATCTCGCGGTGAGGGCAAATAAAACTAGCACATATTGATGTGTGATTGGATGTCATGTTGTGAGGGTGTGATGGATGTGACAGTTCTCACTTCGTTAAAGACCAGATCGAGAGGGTGCGGGAGCGGAGGCGGGGCACAAAGCGGCAAAACAGTATGCTCCGCTGGCCAAAAGAACGAAGGCTCTGCTATGAAATGCAAATAACCGAGGGCTATAACTTTTTTAGTAAATAATTTAAAAACTAAGTAAACTCGAAGAGAAATACAAATAAAGAAAACTTTAAACCTGTAAAAGTCTAAGGCTAATCTTTCAAGTAGTTATCTTATTTTTAGACAAAACACTTCACTTGAAGCAGAAATCAAGGTATATGCCTGTTTTCGCGGGAAACTGGGGGCGCGCCGACAAGAAATAGCAAATACGAGTGCGCGTGACGTTTTGTCGCGGTGTGGGGGCGAAGAAGGTGGTCCGAGTGAACTCTACACGGGTTGCCTGTGGTAGATCGTGGGGGCCTGGAACGGTCTCAAGAGCGACGGCCATCTTGTAAATTAAAAGGAAGAAGCACGAGGAGATGTAAATGCTAACTAAGTAGGGGAGAAAGGCGAAGGGTTTGTATTGGAGTGCCCGTGGGAGAGATGACGCCACCAAAAGTCGAGTATGGTTTAGTGGTAATGCGCCGGGAAACGCACTCCTATGGTATGTTGTTTATTGTTGTATAGTACGTAGGTACATGTACTTCACTACTGCCTACTGGTGTATAGGTGCCATATAAGAAAGTGACCCTATACATGTCTAATTTCATGGTTTCCATGAATTTGCAGAACATCATATATGTCATGGTGTACCATGACATGTATTGTGTCATGGTGTACCATGACATATTTAAGATGTGTTATTGAGATACAGCCGACTCAGTTCTGAACAGTGTTCCTTTCGCGTGTACAGTCTACAGACTTCGGCTTTAGGATTTAGAATGTGTTATTATACGGAGTTCTAATCGACATTCAGTTACGTACTATGTTATTTTAGTGAGACACAGCCGACTCAGTTCTGAACAGTGTCTCATCTGAAGCTATAGACTTCGGCTTTAGGATTTTGGATGTGTTACGATTATACGGCGTTCTAATGCATCAGTCAATTCCAGCAATGCCCATCCCCCTCCCGGGATATGGTGGGGCATTTGCATACTTTGAGGTCCCGGGAGTGGGGCATTTGTAACCTTATATCGGCCCGGGGGTCGGGCATTATTCTACCACGGGGCATATGGTGGGGCATTTGACACTGCCGAAAATAATTCTGGGAAAGAGACTGCAGGTCTCGTGGTAACGACGTCATACTGTATCAAGTAAAAGAAACCAATAAATCTGAGTTGTTGTAATTATTCCAGCTGCCTGTGGATTCTATCTATTTCTCTAAACCTAGAAACCTGCAGTTTATACCGTCTTATCCACGTTATTTGTATACGCTAGGACACGAAAAAGCCGGGAAGCCTATGGATGTTTAATTTTTACAATATATAGCTAGAAAATAGCAGTTCTCGTACGTTCACCGCCCATCTAACACTGATCTGCAATCCTGTATTCTTAACTCTACGCTACGCTAAAATGTTAATTCAGCAGGCACTCGGGGCCCAAGCTCTGCTGGTCCGAGTTGGAAACGATATCAAGTAGTTTGTTTACAAATATACACTGTTTGCTGCTGTCCACCGGACGAACAGAAGTCACACTATTAATTATTATAAAAGTCTGTCATGTGGTTTTAATAAGCGCTTATTGTATAACGTTAACCGCGGTGCGAATGATTATTAGGAATTAAATATAAACTATGTAAATTAATACCATTTTGTTCCAGGCAGCTCAATAGCATAATCACTGATACAGCAGTGAGTATAAATACAAATACAAAACAAGATGGCGGATCTACAAAACCGTAACGGAAACTATCAATGAATAGATAGAGAAGTAGCACTTCTCTGCGCCTTGTGCATTTGCATGGAATTAAACTTGGGCAGTGTATCGTTATGGATGTGCCCGGGGGTGGGGCATTTTCCTTACTTCTTTGGCTCCACTGTGGGGCATTTGAACACCTTGCTTGTCCCCACCGTGGGGAATTTGGAAAAAAATAACGAAAATGACTAATGCCCGGGGGTTGTCCCGGGGAGGGGATGGGCATTGCTGGAATTGACTGATGCATAATCGACATTCAGTATCGGTTATTTAGTAAGACAGCCGACTCAGTTCTAAACTCAAAGGCAATGTCTGATCTGAAGCTTTCCCGCGTGTACAGACTTCAGCTTTAGGCTTTTAAAAAGTTCTAATCGCATCGCGAACAGAAAAGCTTCGGTCAGCCAGTATGGACTTAACGGTACATTGGATTTGACGGTCAGTTGACCACAGCCGATCGACTCAGTTCTGCCAGGGTTTGTAGCTTCAAGACTTAAGATATGAAATTAACTTTATGTTCGCCGTGCGATTACGAAAAGTTCACTCCAGTGCAAATGCTTTTAGGTAAAACTACATTTTCCTGAAGTGGGATGAATTCGACGAAAATATGAGAACAAATTATATCATGGGACAAGCTAGGTTTAAGGACTGAAACTACACGAGGTAAACAGCACTTTTCGTGAAGTGATATTGTACACAACCACTGATTTAGCAGTGATTTGTACCTTTGAGCCGGGTGGTTGAACAGGTTTTCCGGTGATACCTTTGAACATTGTTAATCCTAACTGGAAACTGAAACACAGCCGTTTTTTTTTCTTATTATATATACGGTTCTCATCTTATCTCGGTTCTTAGCATGGTTCTCATCGATTCTAAATATTGGGCTCTTCTTCACCCCGTAAAGCAATGCATGGGTGGTGAAATAATACAGGAAACCTGTCACTTTGTACCATGAACAAGAAAAGACAAGGTTTCATGCCAAATCCCGCTGAAAGTTCTTAGTGAGCTTTGTAATCATTCTTCATTAAAAATATTATTTTGAAACGTTTAAGATTTTTCGTTGAGGTGCAAATTCAACAATGGTTAAACATTACACGAAACCTGTCACATTGCACCATAAACCGTTTAAGATTTAACCAGAAAGACAGTGTTCACGAAGAACGGCAAGATATACCTTACAATGTTTTTTTATGAATGGGATGAATTCGAGGAAAATACGAGAAAACGTCCTATCATGGGACAATATTAGGTCAGTTGAACAGGACTTTGCGTGAAATGGAATGAATTAGACGAAAATACGAGAAACGTTCGATCATGCATGGACAACTGATTCAGGATGAACAACACTTTAATTGCGTGAAATGGGACGAGTTAGACGAAAAAACGATAAAAAGTCCTATCATGGCACCGGTTTAGATAAAACTACACAAGATGAACTGCACTTTGAGTGAATCATTAATGAGATGAAATAGACGAAATTACGAGAAAACGTCCGATTAGATGAACAGCACTTTGCGTGAAATGGGATGAGTTAGACAAAAAAACGATAAAAATTCCTATCATGGACAAGGTTGAGATAAAGCTACACAAGATGAACTGCACTTTGTGGGAAATGGGATGAATTCGAACACTGATACGAGAAAATGTCCTATCCTGGGACAAGATTGGGTAAAAACTTCACAAGATGACTGAACAACATTAGTTTTTATGAAATGGGATGAATTAGACGAAAATACGAGAGAACATTAGATCATGGGATAAGATTAGGATGAACAGCACTTTGCGAGAAAGTGGGACGAGATTGACGAAAAACGATAAAAAGTCCTATCATAAAACTACACAAGATGAACTGCACTTTGAGTGAATCAAATGGGAATAAATAAACGAAAATACGAGAAAACGTCCGCTGATTAGATGAATAGCACATTGCGCGAAATGGGATGAATACGAAGAAAATACGAGAAAACGGTCCTATCATGGGACAAGATTGGGTTAGAACTACACAAGATGAACAACATTAGTTTTTATGAAATGGGATGAATAAGACGAAAATACGAGAGCAAATCATATCATAGGACAAGATTAGTGAAAATTACACAAGGCACACACAGCACGTTTCTACTGAACTGGAAAATCATTGTTGAAAACAATTATAAGAATCTTTCGTATCATGAGTCGCTTCATTTCAAATTCCGTAGATACAATTTTTTCCGGCTTATTTAAACTCGGCATATTTAAACTCGGCATAGCACGCCGTTCTCATCGATTTTAATAAAATACTAAATATTGTGCTCTTCAGGTATTTTTCACCCCGAAAAGCAGTGGTGGTGAAATAATACAGGAAACCTGTCACTTTGTACCATGAACTAGAAAAGACAGGGTTTCATGCCAAATCCCGCTGAAAGTTCTTAGTGAGCTTTGTAATCATTCTTCATTAAAAATATTATTTTGAAACGTTTAAGATTTTTCGTTGAGGTGCAAATTCAACAATGGTTAAACATTACACGAAACCTGTCACATTGTACCATAAACCAGATCCAGTGTTCACGAAGAACGGCAAGATATACCTTACATTTTTTTCATTATGAAATGGGATGAAGTAGACGAAAATACGAGAAAACGTTCGATCGTGGGACAAGATTAGGATGAACAGCACTTTGCGTGAAATGGGACGAGATAGACGAAAAAACGATAAAAAGTCCTATCATGGGACCGGGTTAGATAAAACTACACAAGATGAACTGCACTTTGAGTGAATCAAATGGGAAGAAATAAACGAAAATACGAGAAAACGTCTGATTAGATGAATAGCACATTGCGCGAAATGGGATGAGTTAGACAAAAAAACGAGAAAAATTCCTATCATGGACCAGGTTAGATGACTATATACACAATATGAACTGCACTTTGTGAGAAATGGGATGAATTCGAAGAAAATACGAGAAAACGACCTATCCTGGGACAAGATTGGGTAAAAACTACACAAGGTGAACAACATTAGTTGTTTGAAATAGGATGAATTAGACGAAAATACGAGAGCAAATCATATCATAGGACAAGATTAGTGAAAACTACACAAGTTTTCGTGAAACTTGATTTCATCTACCAAGATCTGGGGATGCAGGTTGACGCAGTGGTTAAACACTCGCCTCTCACCGCTGCGTTCCCGGGTTCGATTCCCGGCTCGGGCACCGTATGTGAGTTAGGTTTGTTGTTGATTCCTTATCTGCATTCGAGGCTTTTTCTCCCGGTTCTCCGGTTTTCCTCCCTCCGTAAAAATCAACCGTGAGTCGAGTGTAGTGTGTCCAAAACAGTTAATGTAGTGTGAGTGTGTGAGGAGTAAAAGCAGGCCCCCACCGGCTTTAAGCTTTAATACTCAGCCTGCTATAACAAATAAAATATTTATTTATTTTATTTATTTACCAACCCGCTAATGGAGTGATTTAGAGGATCACTTTTGAGATAAGGGCACACACGAGGTTGACAGGTTTTCCGGTGATACTTTAAAAAAATTGTTAATCCTAACTGGAAAATCATTGTTGGAAACAATTATAAGAATCTTTCGTATCATGAGTCGCTTCATTTCAAATTCCGTATATAGACAGTTTTTTTCGGCTTATTTAAATTAAACTCGGCATTAAGCACGCTGTTCTCATCGATTTTAATAAAATACTAAATATTGTGCTCTTCAGGTATTTTTCACCGCGAAAAGCAGTGGTGCATGCATGGTGAAATAATACAGGAAACCTGTCACTTTGTACCATGAACTAGAAAAGACAGGGTTTCATGCCAAATCCCGCTGAAAGTTCTTAGTGAGCTTTGTAATCATTCTTCATTAAAAATATTATTTTGAAACGTTTAAGATTTTTCGTTGAGGTGCAAATTCAACAATGGTTAAACATTACACGAAACCTGTCACATTGCACCATAAACCGTTTAAGATTTTTCACATTGTACCATAAACCAGAAAGACAGTGTTCACGAAGAACGGCAAGATATACCTTACAATGTTTTTTTATGAATGGGATGAATTCGAGGAAAATACGAGAAAACGTCCTATCATGGGACAATATTAGGTCAGTTGAACAAGACTTTGCGTGAAATGGAATGAATTAGAGGAAAATACGAGAAAACGTTCGATCATGGGACAAGCGTGATTAGGATGAACAACACTTTAATTGCGTAAAATGGGACGGGATAGACGAAAAAACGATAAAAAGTCCTATCATGGGACCGGGTTAGATAAAACTACACAAGATGAACTGCACATGCACTTTGAGTGAATCAAATGGGATGAAATAGACGAAATTACGAGAAAACGTCCGATTAGATGTCGAACAGCACTTTGCTTGAAATGGGATGAGTTAGACAAAAAAAACGATAAAAATTCCTATCATGGACCAGGTTAGATGACTACACAAGATGAACTGCACTTTGTGAGAAATGTGATGAATTCGAAGAAAATACGAGAAAACGTCCTATCCTGGGACAAGATTGGGTAAAAACTATACACAAGATGAACAACATTAGTTGTTTGAAATGGGATAAATTAGACGAAAATACGAGAGCACATCATATTATAGGACAAGATTAGTGAAAACTACACAAGGCACACATCACTCTTCGTGAAACTTGATTTGACCCACAAAGGTCTACCAAGCCGCTATTATGTGGTGATTTAATTAGAGGATCACTTTTGAGATAAAGGCACACACGAGGTTGAACAGGTTTTCCGGTGATACTTTTAAAACTGTTAATCCGGCCTAGCTAACTGGAAAAGCATTGATGAAAAGTATCTTTTGTATCATGTATCACTTCATTTCAAATTCCGTAGACACAATTTGTTTCTTATTTAAACTGGGCATAGCACGGTTCTCATCGATTTTAATAAAATACTAAATATTGTGCTCTTCAGGTATTTTTCACCCCGAAAAGCAGTGGTGGTGAAATAATACAGGAAACCTGTCACGTTGTACCATCAACAAGAAAAGACGGAGTTTCATGGCAAATTCCGTTGAAAGTTCTTTTCTTGGATGTCAAGTAAGCTTTCTAATCATTCTTCATTATTTTGAAACGTTTAAGATTTTCGTTTAAGGTGCAAACTCAACAATGGTAAAACATTACACGAAACCTGTCACTTAATTTGTACCATGAACCAGAACAGACAGTGTTCACGAAGAACGGCAAGATATACCTTACGATTTTACGTGAATTGGGATGAATTCGAGGAAAATACGAGAAAACGTCCAATCATGGGACAATATTAGGTAAAACAACACAAGATGAACAGCACTTTGCGTCATTGAAATGGGATGAAATAGACGAAAATACGAGAACGTCCTATCATGGGACAAGATTAGGATGAACAGCACTTTGCGTGAAATGGGACGAGATAGACGAAAAAACGATAAAAATTCCTATCATGGACCAGGTTAGATAAAAACACGTTGCGTGAAATGTGATGAATTCGAGGAAAATACAAGAAAACGTCCTATCATGGGACAAGACTCGGTAAAACTACACAATATGAACAACATTAGTTGTTTCAAATGGGATAAATTAGACGAAAATACGAGAGCAAATCATATCACAGGACAAGATTAGTGAAAACTACACAAAGTACACAGCATTTTTCGTGAAACTTAATTTGATCTACCAAGGTCTACCAACCCGCTCATGGGGTGATTTAGAGGATCACCTTTGAGATAAGGGCACACACGAGGTTGAACAGGTTTTCCGGTGATATTTTTAAAACTGTTAATGTTAGCTAACTGGAAAATCATTGTTGGAAAAAAATATAATTATCTTTTGTATCATGAATGGCTTCATTTCAAATTCCCGAAAAAAGCTTGACAAAATAAAGTGCTAAAACATCCATGGATGTTTTGATAATTTCATATGTTACCGACTCCCTTGCACTTGCCTATTTGTTTCTAAGTTTATTGGACAAATCACAAACCTCTTCAATACAAATAGGCTTGTCAAGAATGTCACATTTGCTAGCAGCCCAAATTTGAAAATCTTTTACAATTTCCGTCTCATAACTGTTGCTGCTGCTGTTGTTGTTGTTAAGGACAAAAAAGGAAGGAGCAGCGAGGAGAATTTGATTAAACGTTAAAATTATAATTTCAACTCTCATTGAAACAAACATATACATCTCGAGATAAGGCTGCGGGCAGCCTCTGAGTCAGAGTTAGACAAAAGCAGAGTGGATCACGTATCAGTATTGCTAATCACATTTACATTGGATAAACAGTACCCGGGGGGGGGGGGGGGGGTACTTACATGAAAAATGGGTATGTATGTGAGGCCAAGAGGCTCAAACCCTGACCCTGTTTGACCCAATCCGAGCTCCAAAACCCTGATTGCCTCCTTTTGGGAAAAAAAAACCTGATTGCCCCTTCTTTAAATTGTTTTCAAAACACGGTCGGATATATATCCCGGCCGGTATACCGCGTACCGGGATTGCATGCAAAATACGGAACATTTCAAGTCGGGACGTGGCATTGGGTAAACAAATCAGCAGATGAAGTACATAGATAAACTTGTACTGAAGTACGAATTAGCGGCGTCACGATGTATGGGAACCTCAGTGCTTGCATGTGGGCAGGCGATCAAAATGCGGCAACAGAATGTCTTTTTTTGACATAGTAGCTTAAAAAAATTAACTGCCTAAAAAATACTGAACCCAAATTATACTCAAATCCTTACCCTGATCTGCCCAAATCAGGTCAAAACCCTGACCCTACCTGCCCAAACTGAGCTCAAAACCCTGACCCACCCGGGCGGCACATACATAATACGTCACAAACAGGAGTACCCCCCCCCCCCCCCCCCCCCCCAGGAAACAGTACGTGTGGACTTTTATCATATTAAGCAAACATTTCTAGAGATGACCACGTGCCCGTTAAGCTCTATATAATATATGAGAAGGGAAAGGGGTTGATTTCCAAAATCGCGGAAGTGATTTTGATTGGTTCATATTTTATAATTTCGCAATGCATAAATATCATAAGTAACTCGTCAGAGAAGATGGGAGCCGATTCACTTCCGTTTCTGATTTGGACTCGCGATGGTTGATCGTCGAGTTTCAAAGACCTTGAATTCGTAAGGAAAACATCTGGAAATGGTTGAAAGTGTCATGCAAAATATCCGCCGACTGGAAATATGTACATTTTTATCGCTTAATGATTATTTGTTCACACTCACAGTGGTAAAGACTGTCGCAGTGTCGCTACTCTCTTCAAGGAACTGTTCTTTCCCGTAAAATAGTATTTCTTCATATTTCTTCTACTTTTCTGCTGTATGATTTACAAATGTAACTGCTCTCCCTGTCTCGAACCGAATAGTCTCCTTCGCCGCCATTGTATCGTCACGGAACGCTTCTCCCCGGCCCCACTCGTGGGGAGAAAGCGTTGCGTGACGACACAAATAACAGAAAATCGAAAACTGACAAAGATCACTGTTTAATTGCCTCAAATATTATAACGATTTGTTGCTTCTTCATTAAGAGGCACTTGAGAAACAAATGGATGCAGCTGAGTAGGGCCTTTATAATTTTGACATAATCTCAAATAATTTCTCAAGGCAAGCACTTTGCTTTCTTTACCCAACTAACTCTTTACATCCGCCAAGGCAGTTATTTACATTCCAAATTAAAATTTTAATTAATCCACTGTGACGTCACTTGACGGCATTATCCACACACATGGACTGCAACACTAAAAACGTCATCTACATGATTCAATGTACTAAATGTAACAAACAGTACATTGGTGAAACCAAACGTAGACTTAAAGACCGCTTCAACGAACATCGTAGGACAGTTGACAAACCTTCCAGTAAATCCAAACCCACCACTGCATCTGAACATTTTCTATCTAACCCTGACCACTCTGCATCTAATATCCTTTTAATTCCTTTAGAACATATTTTCTCTAATTCTCGTGATGCTGTTCGCAAAGCTAAAGAAGCTTATCTCATAACACGTGCTAACACTCTTGAACAGTAATGGCCTTAACAAACGCGATGAGACCTACATGTACTAATCAGTCACACCGTTAGTTATCTTTCGTTATCATATTACGTTTTTTACGTCATTTCCGTTTTACCATTATATATTGTCAAGTCACATTGTAAAAGCTCCTAAGCGCCTGATGAAGACTAGTATGGCTAGTCGAAATATTGTGCTACATTAAATCCGTATAATTCTACGTCGTATTGGTTATTCTTCATTCTACTTATTATCTGGGGATCGGAGGAGACGGCTGAAAAATCCAGGCTAAGCTGCCCAAATATGGTGAAAATATGCTTGGACATAATTGTTACCTGCACATGACAGAATCGAAAATGGCACATAAAAATAGAGTTTAGCGTCACAGAGTTTGTTTTGTTAACAGTGTGTTGGTTGACCAATCTCTACGGGTGAATATCCGACAGAAGCCGTCACTTTTAACACCCTGGGAGAGAAACGGTCAACTTCGCTTGAAATTGTATAGTATAGTAGCGAAGTCGTATACAATCATGTAGTAGATGAATACTTTTACCGAATACAACCTCTGTTCTTACATACCGCGAATTACTGGATCATTCATGTTAAAATGCCACAGGGATCCTGGTGTTTCATTGGCTGGTTGGCGACTGTTGACAGAAGCTTTCATGAGGTGTAAAGTTCTCACTCCGACCGGTACCGATTACTGCGCCATTTTGGGGATTTTCACGAAACTTTGACAAAATAAGTATTACTTATTAAGGAACAAGAAAAATCGCCACTCCGTAAATGTTTCAAAGTCCAACTTAAACTTATTATGTAGAAGCAAAGTAAAAGATCAGCAAACTCACGTACACTTTTGAAGGCTGCCTAGGGCAGTTGAATCAGTCATAATAACAGTAATAAGCGCAAAATTTGAGGATATTTTTAACCGCGAAGGTATACGGTAACCTTACAGCCTATTTGGGAGAGTATTGGGTATTGAAAAGGCTTGACTTTGCCTATTAAAAGAAGAGAAAGTAGAAGAAACTATACAAAGTAACTGGATTACTCTCAAGTATACTCATCATCGGTGCATGCAAATAACTGATCGAGTACTTTGTGATTAAATAGCGATGCAGCATGAGGAAAGTCATTTATAAAGTTCTTTTAGGAACAGCAGAACTGAAGTTGTTAAAAACTGTGGCAATTTGAATCCACATGGATATTGAACGTCGACCGTCTCTCCCAGAGAACGTTTCTGGAAATTTTCAGTGATAAAAGGGTGATAAAAGTAGTTTCTGCCGGATATTCACCCGTACCGAACAAGATGTTATACATCGATGCACGCTTCAGCATCGCAGCATCTCCGGTAACACCGAAAGAGTATCAGTACTTTGCGTGTAGCCAGCAGTGTAGTGTAGTCAAACCGATCATTCGGCTAATTATCTACAATTACAAAAAGACAAATTCTGCGTCGTTGTCAATCAAAATGAAGTAAGACCACTGAACCGAATATATCGGCAGCTAGTTTAATACTGATTCGCATTTCCTGATTCGGCTGTTTCCTGCGATATATCTTTCAGTTCCATTGCTTAGTGTATTTATCTCGGTGATTTAACTGTTTTAACTGTTTCACGGTCGATTGACCTCACCAACTCAGATCAGTAGCGCAGCGAATCGCTTAAATCTTGTCGTACAAATGCTGCTAACTTAATTTTGAAACCTTACATGTATTGTTACCTACAATCTGAATGATATACGTATATCTGTCCCGCATTGGGCGATTGCACAAAAAAACCAAACCCCCCTATTGAGGAACCTTGGAATTCCAGGGGAGGGGGTTATTTTTTTAAAGTGGATTTCTAGGAGAAGGGTACCTTTCCTATTGAATTCCAGGGGCTTAAGGACATTTTTAATCAAAAATATGTGGAATTCCAAGGGAGGGGGTTCATTCAAGATGGCGATTCCATGGGGGAATGCCATAGTTTACAGGTTTTTCGGAAATTCCAGGGAAGGGGTAAGAAAAGGGCAACTCCGACGTTCCTCAATAGGTTTTTTTGTGCAATAGCCCATTTGATCGCCGTAGTCGAACATGTTAAATGTCTTTCGTCACGTTATCATTTACTTAATTACGTCAGTGTCTTCTTGGGTTACCCGGGTCAAATAAGTAAATGCTTGAAAAATCGAACAGACCACCGATCAAAAATCATTCAGATTGTAGGTAACAATACATGTAGGGTTTCAAAATTAAGTTAGCAGCATTTGTACAAGATTTAAGCGATTCGCTGCGCTACTGATCTGAGTTGGTGAGGTCAATCGACCAGTTAGAGCACCGAGATAAATACACAATTAAGCAACTGATGGAACTCAGTGGAAGATATATCGCAGTTGTTAGATACCAATATGATGATATTTAGATAAATCATCTTCACATTTGGCCTTTACGTCGATTTTAGAGCACAAGTGAAGTTTTCAGGGCTTTTAAACCCCCCCGGGTTTAAATCAGTAAATGGCCGAATCAGGAAACAGCCGAGGGGTCAAATCTGTTGGAAATTTAAGACCTCTCCTCCCCCATTTCAACGATGTTAAATCATGGTCCATTTCAGTTTGCCTACGCTCTCATCACTGAAATGGGGGGAGGGGGGATTTTTTTCCCTACTCAATTTGTCCGAGATTGTCCCCGATGGCTAAACGGCGTTACAGATAAGGTCACATAAATTCGAAGAGCAAGTAACATACCGAACTGAAAACAAACAAATGAAAATAGAATGGGTCGCAGAAGGGAAGCGGAAAGGTGAAAGCACGCTTGTAGTTTTTGTTGTTTTTGATTCGGTGGCAATATTTCGCAGCTCATTGATCGCCGCTTGGCGGCTCTTTCTCCGCGGCTGTTCTCTCTCTAGAAAACCTCTGGAACCAGGGTATCTTCCACGTTGAAACTCTGAATTATTGTTTTGACCCGCCGGGGCTGAATGTCGTATTGGAAGAATTAACCACGATAATCACAAACAATATCACTACAATTACGTTATTTATTAAGCTTTATTTCATGCATTTTCCGCCGCATTCTGATAAGGCCGCAGTTACAAATACATGTATTGATACCGTTACTATACATATGTATGTGTGTCTGTATCTTTATATGTCATGATGTGCCGATTAAAAAGAAGAGTGAAAACAAAATCCGTCTTGTTCAAGGTTCGAACCCGCGCCCATGGCTTCTCAGCGGCGCAGCAAGAGTAACCGACTGCGCCACCGCGCTCGTTATTTTAATTTGCTCACTGAAAGACTTTGTATCAGAAAAAAACCTTATTAGAGTTGACTGTCTACCTCATTTCTTTTTTTTAATCTACTATAGCTATAAGGTTTTACGAATATGTTGGACGGTTTACATGCCATTTGGCTTAATATGCCACGGTTTACGAGCTATTTTGATCGATTTACAACGGGTTTTTAGTAATGAAGAGAGAAACTACATCGATGTTATGGTAAAAACCGTGAAAAACCGTCTGAAACGCAACCTAAATCGTCCAAAAAATACTTTTAACCGTTTTAAATCGTGTTTTTGGAGGGGGTTTTAAGGAACCGAGGGTAAAACAGAAACTGAGAGTTTGTGGTATTCGTGAAGCACAGGGCTGTCAACACCTGAAGCGAGAAATATAAGAAACTTTGCCATTTGAGGATTGTTTTTCTCAGTACTAATTAATCTGATAATATTAATATATTTCCGCTTGTCGCAGAAATACTTCTTTTTAGTCTTATTAGTTATTCTAAAACCGGCAGCAGTTGAAACTTTACATCGCTTTCCCAATGTCTTGTAAGGTCAATGCAGTTTCGGGTTGTTTCTTAAATGCTCCACCGACACAAGATCGTGTTTTCGAGTCGATTTTCTTTCTAAATACCATCACACAGATAAAGTGATCACGGATGATGAAATTAGTCTTTGTTCGGGTAGATATATTTAAAAAACTGTGCCAAAAACCTACTATGACCACAAATAGAAGCATTGCAATACATATGCTTAGGGACGGACCATTAGAAAAGTTATGGGTTATGGTTAGGGGAATTCCCAAAAACATTTTTTCATACGAGGGAAAATTATCAATAAAAATATTCATGCACAACCAGCAACACAGAAAAAAATCCTACATGGAGGGGGAGAGGCAAGGCAGAGGCCAGGGACTGCACAAATGTACAGGAATGCCATCAACAGGCATTTCCAGTGGTTTTCCTCGCTTCCGCTCACGAATGAATTTCAGACGAGTAGGAATGGAGCGAGGACGAAAAAGCGAGAGAAGGGAGAGGGGAAGAGGGGAAAAGAAAAGAAGAGCGCCATTCTTCCCTCGTCCACGCATTTCCCAAATAAAACGCCTGCATTGCAGGCTACCATCAACTGCAAATGGTTTCCTTCTATCACACTGTTTTTGTTGCAGCAACTCTTTTGTGAGAGGTACACATACAATGTATGTATCCTTTGATTTATCCACTATTAAAAGCAGGAGAAATTTACATAATTTTTTGTCTCAAAAATATTTATTTGAATGATATTTTCACTGGTCTCGCTATGAGCTTGAATCATAAACAATCATTTGCCATGCAAGGTGATGCAGCTGTACACTTTTATAGGTATCAATATTAAAGTATAACTTTTAATATGGGCACGCTAGCCCTGATGCCCTGATTAAAAAAAAAATTCACAGGAGCATGGCCTTTAAAGTTTACTTAGGACAAGAATTATTTTAAAAGTTGTATCAAAATCATTGCACACAGAAGAGGACATTTGCTATTGGTCATCGCTTTTAAGTAAATGCGATTTTATTTGAGAGAGAGAACAACTTCAGTCGCATTACAAGTTTATAATATGGCTTACCTGTTGATACCGAAACTATACGAAGCAGAATTCTCTGCTTTCGTTTGTACGCCCCAAATTCTCTCCTACTGCAGCTCCCGCCATACCACTGAAAAGTCACACAAGAAAAATAGTACGAAATCATGACGAAATGGAACTTTAACTGCGATTTGTACCACTCTAAACTTGAGAAACCTCAATGTTCTATACACCAGAATACTGCAAATTGATTCTTCCATCTGAATTCAGCGGCAAGTATTCAAGCTAAACCCAGGTAGTTCCTAAACCAGTAACGCCTTGTAAAAAAAACACTTTACTCGCGAAAGCAAATTCAAATTTGTACGGTCGAAATCTTAATATAATCACTCCAAACAGTTATCAGTTGCAGATTAGATGTTATTTAACTTTGATTTGAAGGTAAGTGGAAGTCATATATCATTTTATTTGTTTTATAAGGCAAAATAGCTCCCAAATCCATGTATTTTTGAGTGAAATGACTGGGCCGACAATGGAAGTGAGTCACCGGTTATCGATATGTAGGCTTTTGTACGCAATGAATTTGATATGAAAGGTGCTAATTTTGAATAGATTAGTACATAAAATATATAAAAAAAAGTGCATGAGATCGTAGCCGAAAAAAAAATTGCTGCACAGCAAACTGGAGTAAAAAAAAATGCATGCAGCAAAATACAGTAATCCGTTTTTTCAGTTAAAACTGCAAAATTTACAAAGAATGTGTGGCTGTGGCAAGATTTATGGAGTCTCGTACGCTACTTTAAGAATCGATATATGCACTGTAAAAACAAGAGTAGTTTTTGACCCCTTCGAATAGTCGTTTTTTTGACCCCAGGATGGCCCATCTGAGAGAGTTGTTTCGACTCCACCGGCGGGAGGGGGAGGGGGTACATTCCTATAATGGATTATACGGGCTGGAAATATTAACATTGTACAAGGGTAGGGATTTCATGAGTTGAAGTATTTGATGCACCTAACGGCTGATTCGTCCAAGTTTTTATGGGGTTACTCAAATTGCCCAACACCTGAAACCTACATGTAGGCGGCTTTGTTATCCCACATGCAATGATCTAATTTAACATATTATATTATAAAAGGAATACAACTGAACAATACCATTAAAATATACCTTTCATTTAATAGTTCAAGCAATTAATTCTATGTGACATTTGATAATTTCAAAATAAATATAACAAATAGAATATATTAAATAAACCAGCTACTGTAGTTTAAACTATTTTAGCATAAGCTCAACAGTCCTAATGGAGAGAAAACAGAGTTGGAGGTTCATTGCACAGATCCGAAGCAGGGTCAAGGCTTGCAAGCTTGGTTGCCAGGTTACCATGGCAACCAAACAGCCCAGAGCACTGGGTCTCACGTAAAAATTGGACAAAGGGAACAAGGAGGGAGGAAAAGCAGCAGCCTTGATTGCAACAAGGAGCAACTGACAAGCAAACCCAACAACACCACGCAATAACAATAAACCAAAAGTTCTGGATGAAACACTGACCCAGGGCTGCGCAACTACACCACAGGGGCCCTGGCACATGCAGGATATTTAAGCATGCCTAAATTGTATTTAGCCCCAAATAACAATGATTTAATGGCAGTTGAACTGCTACAATAATTTGATGATAACAGATCTGCAAATAAATATAAACGGAGATAAAAGGGGCACTTTCAACCCCCACATGACAAACTTTCTCCTGATGAAATTATAAAGACAAAAATAGCTACCCAGTATGCTTTCCAGAAACTCAAAGACAATTTCGATGAAGAATGTCAAGGATTTGAGTGAATGAAAATACTGCTTTTAAGAGAAATTTGACATAACGTTTCTAGGATAAGCTTTTGTAATCCAGTTTAATCTTTGCCATCCTCTATCAAAAATCAGGATATTCACATGGTATTTCTCTTCTAACTAAAAGGTGTTTTTTCTTCTTCTTTAAAATAAGTTTCAAGGTTCATGACTGACAGTGTCCCTTTAACACTAATACTATAGTGTGTTACGTTTCATAACTTTCTACTAACTGCAATTAAAGATAATAAAATAATAACGGTAATAGAACTGAGTGGAGTGCAATTTAATTGGTCTGAATCACATTATGGGTGATTACAAAATTACACACAACTGTGAAGCAGGAGTGCAATTTGTAGTCAAGAGTATGACTTCAGACCATACATGCACAACATTAAGTTGTATTACCAAGACCCTTGCAGCTTGCATGTTTGTCATCTCATTTAACACCACCTGATGTTTTCCTTTAGTAGAGTCAGTTTTTTTCTGTATCCCAGCAGAAAATTTATATCAACTTCTGTATTTGGAAAACAAAGAACTAAATCCTCTGGAGAACTGGCACATGGCATGAAATGGGGCAACAAACAAGCAAGCTGAAAGGGTCTATCACATTCATTTTGAAATCTTAACAAACAACACACTATCATATTTTTTGTGCAACAATAAACTAAAATACAGTTGTCAAGCAGGCAGATCTTTGAAACAGAGCAAGATCTAAATCTAAATGTAGGAACATTTACAAATGCACATCTGTAATTAGATGCTTAGTTGACAGTCTAGAGGAATACATTCTTGCAACCTTGAAAGCAACATTATGACTGCATTCAAAAATTATCTTTGTATGGCATATTAATGACAGACAACCAATCCCTTTCACAGCCAATAACAAACTTTGTATATTGTCCATTGATCCAGTTCATATCAGTCTGGGGGTAGTCATTCTTTCAGCCTCTTGTTCCACATCAGAATCATCTTTTATACAAAATAAAACATATACATGTAGCTCATGAATTCATCATTTAGGCTATTTTTAATATTTAATACAGATTAAATGATGTCTAATAAATGCTAAATAACCATTAGACAGTTCATCTAGTCACCTTCAGTTAAACTTTAGATTTCTAATCTAAGACTATAAATAATATTTTAGAAGAATAACAATTATTACAGTACCGTTGTTTGCATCTAAGCGTGAACATGAGACGAAAACATATTCTAATTGGGTATCAAATGTAACTTGATTCGTCATCGACCTTTCTAAGTTTGAAGGCATGCTAGATACTTTCATGATCAAAATACCAACTTATTCTGTTCCAGTATCGATAATTCTCCAACCAGCTCTACCACTTGATTTCTTACGGCACACCTGGTTTGAAGGTATGGCTGTATTTGTTTACTGTGTTTATCGTAAATATCCTCACCTTCGAATGTTTGATGACAAATCAGGTTATGTTTGATACAGTTAGAACATGTTTTTGCCTCACATGTTCATGCTTAGATGCAAAATTAATGATGGCATTGCCTAAGCTGGATGCCAGAGGTTCTACTGCCCTCTCTTAGCCATTAAGCTCCACTAGCAAGGAGCAAAGCAATGAGAAGCAGAGAGCACACCAGCCTGGGCACCCCAAGTACGAATTTCACTTCCATGTCAGACTAATCCGTTTTGATTGACACCTGAGAAACCGTTTTTTTAGCAAATTGACTAAACTGCTTTTGTCCACATAAGCTTAATTCTCAACGGTTTATGAAAAGCCAGCACTTTCCGACAGGCAAATTAAATTACACTTTCCCCTCCCAAGAACAGAGAAGTGATTTCTGGAGTGAATTTAGTGCAAACTCCAGCAACGCGCCAAGTTCAACAACAGAACAGGTAAACAATGGTGCCCTTGGAAAATGCTATGATGTATGGTGTGATCCAATCACAGCCATTTGTTACGAATGAATTTGCTCTATGCCAATCAGAGGACCAGGGTCAAATTTTGACCCAGACAGACTTAGACATACTTGTGGCACCAAGAGGTACAAAATGTACTCTCTGGATTCTCACCAATTCGCTCCTTCGTGCCTAAACTTTAGCTTAGAGAGGGCAGTATAACTTATGGAATCCAGCCGGTTAAGTATTGCCAGGTCTTTCTCTAAAATACACATTTTGAGAATGCTACAAACATGTACATGACTGTATTTGAATTTAATAAATTTCATAATTATTTTTATTACTTTTAAATGAACCCTAGCTACCACAGAACTAATGTGCAAATTCTTGTGATCTTGCACCAAAACGCAAGCCCCGATGCTTGAGAAAAGGTGATGGCAGCCAACTTTGACTGTTACCCGGCTGTAATGCTCATCATATTTTCGAAAATCTGGTTGTGAGAAACAATTACACTCGTTCTCAATAACACGTGCAGGTTCGAAATTGAATTTCCAACGGAAAACGTCAATTTGGTGGATGTCACTCAACTATATTTCTATGACAACATTGGTCTGCATGCTTCGGTCAGCAATTCTCCGGACACGAGGGATGTTTGAAAATTGGGTTAGAGAATTTGCTGAAGGAGATGAAGCAGAATCTCAATACTATGAAAAGTCGCCATACAACTCTCAGATGTGGAGGAAACATAAATAGTATAGGAGGTCAACGAAATCGTAAGTAATTTAAGGCGACATAGGTAGAGAAATGGCAGATACTAAGCCAAAAAACGATTGTTTTTTGCTTGAATTTCTCACCGAAATGTCAGTCGAGAGTGGAGAGCATTGCCGATAATCCATGTCCTGAGAGTTTTTAAAAAAAAATTGTTCTGTCGAATGTTGTATCCATGCCTGGAGCTCGTCGAGGTAGAGCTCGAGGGTATTGCTCGATAAAACCTCTTATAAGGAGCATATCTGCAACTGGATGAATAAAATAATAACTATAATTCTTTTTCCAAGACCTTTGAAAGCTATATAAACAATCAGATTTCTTATACACAAACCGCTCGCTCACACATAAAGTTTATGCAATTTCCCTATTTTGATCTTATATACAAACCGCTCGCTCACACATAAAGTTTATGCGATTTCCCTGTTTTGATGTTATACACAAACCGCTCGCTCACACATAAAGTTTATGTGATTTCCCTATTTTGCAAACCCTTGGCTCTAAGCAGGATTACTCTCCATCTAAGCGACTTTGGGAAAGACTTTGCCATGTTTATAAAATGCTAGTTACCCGAATTTACTCACACAACGGTTCACTTCAAACTCCATGGAAACCGTTTGATTGACATCCACCAGAAACGACTTCGAAGTCAGGAGTTTCGTTTCGAACCTGCACGTGTTATTGAGAACGAGTGTAAAGGTGAACAAAGGAAAGAGTAAACACCAAATTTCGGCAGAAAACACTTCTCTGGTTGCTTACCTGAACATTTTCGAAAAAGTCTAGTATAGAGACCGGTCATTATTTCATAACTACCCAACATATGGTCTCTCCATCTATTTAATTTGTTTGACCTGGATTATCATAATTTCTGCATAATTCTGTTACAACCAATTCAATCTTGCTTCGTTTCAAACCTTATTCCATTTATAGGGCTTGACACTGTAATCTTAACCTATTCATGACTCCAATTCAGACTCAGAGTGATTCTAATAGCAATTTCCGATTTGGAATCGTAAACTAAAACTTAAAGTTAAAGCAATGCTGATAATGTTTAGTGTTTTCGAATTTGATAGCAGGGCGCCTACACACTAGTTTTTTTTAGGACTTGATGCGAAAGCGTCGTTCACTAATAAAAGTAATCGTGTAGCAGCAACCTCAAAAATTATTTGTTCAAATCAGCGAGCAATGAGTCAGTAATCTTTCGAATTGCGGTCGTTTCGCCCGAGAGTCGTTTCGCCCGGAGTCGATTCGCCCGAGGTCGAAGTCGATTCGCCCGAATCCAGTAGTCGATTCGCCCGACATTAGATTAGTTGAAAAGTCGAACAGTTTTAACGAGAAAATCGAGAACCATTGGAAATACTTGTAATTTTTTATTTTATTTTGTGGAGCAGGTAGTGAAGAAGAATCAAACCACACATAAACTGAGTTGCGAGCCAACCGGAAGCACCGCCATCTTGAATCAACCAGAGCTGGGAACTGGAAACGAAGCACACGCTTGGCTGCAAATATTGAATTAGCAACTATCCTTAAATGGCAAACACTCTTTAAATAATGATAATAGTTATTTCTAATGACATTCTTAAAACTTGGCCTTATGGTGAGTGATAATGGTTTTTCTTAGAATTAACGATTATCATTATTACAAGCGTGATTTCCATTTTAGGATAGTTGTTAGTTCAACTAGGAGAATGCGGTGGAAATACATAACAACAAGTTAATATCGCCACTTTTTATTGAATATTTAACAAACAATTTACAATAAATTTTAAGAACGAATTCAAACCTAATAGTAATGATCTATTTACAATATAATATTTCTGGGGGTTGACTATATGTATTTTATAAAACTAACCTAGCTTTAGATTGATTAAATGGAATAATTACAGTTACTGTGCTCGGACAGGTCCGTTCAAGTGCGAGCATGCTTTTAGGAGCTGGGTGGCGGTCTTAGTCATTGTTGAATACTCTTCCCATAGATCAAATATCTTTGCCTGGAGAAGGCGGTACTTCTTTTGCTGAAACCACTGCCATTGAAATTCATCCCATTCAAATGTTAATTCCATTGAAACCACTGCCATTGAAATTCAGTTCAATGGGTTTGTAGTTTAATCAGTGTTCGATCAAAGAATCACATGGATTCAAACCATTCAATCACATAGATCGGCGTCATAGTTCGGCTTCGGCGTCATAACGACCGAGGACGCCATAACGAGTTGAATAGCCTTTTCTCTAGTTTTGGATGCTCTCTTGAAATCGCATCGCTAAAATGCTTTAAAAGGGATAGTATACATTATAAGCTTTGAAATGATATAAGTTATGGGGTATTTTGTGGTGTAGAAGTCAGATAAGTTGTGAACTGAATTTTTATAAGTTCGGTCGGCTTCGGCGTCATAACAACCGAGGACGCCATAACGAGTTGAATAGCCTTTTCTCTAGTTTTGGATGCTCTCTTGAAATCGCATCGCTAAAATGCTTTAAAAGGGATAGTATACATTATAAGCTTTGAAATGATATAAGTTATGGGGTATTTTGTGGTGTAGAAGTCAAATAAGTTGTGAACTGAATTTTTATAAGTTCGGTCGGCTTTGGCGTCATAACAACCGAGGACGCCATAACGAGTTGAATAGCCTTTTCTCTAGTTTTGGATGCTCTCTTGAAATCGCATCGCTAAAATGCTTTAAAAGGGATAGTATACATTATAAGCTTTGAAATGATATAAGTTATGGGGTATTTTGTGGTGTAGAAGTCAGATAAGTTGTGAACTGAATTTTTATAAGTTCGGTCGGCTTTGGCGTCATAACAACCGAGGACGCCATAACGAGTTGAATAGCCTTTTCTCTAGTTTTGGATGCTCTCTTGAAATGATATAAGTTACAGGGTATTTTGTAAGTTGTAAAGTAAATCAAAATACTCAATATGGTTTCAATTTATTTTATTTCGATTACTTAAATAAGTGGGCGATCGACCGGTTCCATCCTGGGTTGAAGTACATTTCCAATGGTTCTCGATTTTCTCGTTAAAACTGTTCGACTTTTCAACTAATCTAATGTCGGGCGAATCGACTACTGGATTCGGGCGAATCGACTTCGACCTCGGGCGAATCGACTCCGGGCGAAACGACTCTCGGGCGAAACGACCGGTTACCAATCTTTCATTTAGCTTTGAGTTTGATGATACCTGGATTCTAAAATCTTTCTGAACGAACTAATAGTAACTCGAAATGAAGCAAGAACTAAATGTGGAATACTGAATAGACATGCACGGGTTCTAAACCGATAATTATACTTACCATTGGGAATAGAAGTCCTTCGGCTTCAGTCCAACGTCAAAGAGTCGAGAACATGATTCGTCCTCGGCGCCACGCTCGCGTTCACGGTTCAGCTTGATCCGATCTGCCAACCTCAGAAACCTTTTGGGCAGTTCTCAAGCTTGCCTTGATCCTCCTTCTAGGCTAAAGTCTATCTTTAAGCGAACTGTGCTTTCAAAGCACTGCTAAAATGTTTTGAAAAACGTTGTCCACTGGGAACGAGAATGCTTGAAAATCTTGATCGCGATGCATGCCGATCGGCAGAACGCATGCCTTTTGCTGCCGCTGACAAGTAACACCGGTGTCGCATGGTACACCAAGACAGATAAACTGTTCTGTATATTCATGAATACCATGAAATTGGACATATATAGCGTCACTTTCTTACCTCGAGGTGCATAGTATGTGTGTGGAAATGCTGCCAAAATGAGGCCGGTGTGTGGAATGAAAACATAGGAGCTGGTGGCCCTGAACAAAAAATTGAGGGAATTGGATGTATCTTTATTTGACTATTCTAGATAGACTTATTTATAAATTAATTTGACTATAACTGCAATGGTTGGTGTGGAAAATGTGTAGATGTAGTAAATGATATGTACCAATATACCCACCCCACGATCCCGGGTATACCGATGTATTTATTGATTAAATTGTAATTGTAGGTAAAGTGGAATTAATGTATATGTGGTATATTTTGGTCTAGACTGTGGCAGCATGTGAGGACAAAAGTCGGAAATGAATCAAGCAATTGATAGAAGTTAGTGTCCATAAAAAGGCGGTCCGTGCGGGTGGGTAGTTGTTTTGATGTAATTGTCGGTTTCGTACATGGTTTGGAATTGTGTTTGTCTTTGTTGTTGGGTAGTCATGAGGACGGTGTGTGGGAACGGAAAAGGGTATTGCGGTGCGAAAAGCTGGGGTGGTAGGGGACTTTGAGGTCGAGTAGGCTGGGGATCTTGTTGTTTCTCTTAGGGAGTGGGTCAGTTTGTGTAGTGCGGGCTGGGGGGATGAAATCGAGTAGGCTGGGGATGTTGCCGTTAGTGTTGTCGGGGGGGTGCAGTGTTGTTGGCGGCCGGAGGGTGTGGGGTAGTGTGTTTTGCTGGGATTGGGTGATGTTGTAGAGGTGCTGCCTGTCTTTTGTGGCTGAAATGTAGGAGTGTTTCTGTGTTGATGTCATGGTGGTTTGAGGGTATATGTGGGTGGGTATTGTGTACTCCGATAGTGTGTGGTAATAGTAGGGAGAGTTGTTGTGTGATAGTGGCAAGTTCGTCCTTGTGGTGTTGTAGTTTGACTCGGGTGAGTTTGGTGCTGGCCTAGTATATAATGTCTGTGTACTGTTTGTGTATATTGGGTGGTGTGGAAGTAGGGATAGGAACAAGGCGGGTTAATTCGTGGGGTATTAGGTTGGAGTCCAGGTGTTGTGTGAGGTGGTCAATCTGTTGTGAGTGTTGTGTGTGTAGACGGAGAAGTCTGTCCATGTTGGGGTGTTGTGGGTTTGGGTGTGGATGGTGACGCATGGTGGGAGGTCTTGGTAGGGGAGGTCTCTTGTTTGTGGGTGTGGTATTGTTGGCAGGGTGTGTGGAGTGCAGTTGGGAGGGCTTGGTCTGGGGGTTTGATGGTGGGTGGTATGGGGTTTGAGGGGGGTAAGGTGGTTTGGTTATCTGGGATTTGTGTTAGTTCTGGTTTGACGGGTTCGTGTAGGGTCAGGTAGAAGGGGCTGTTTATGGGTCGTGGATGGTTTGTGGTCTGTGGTTGGTTTGGTAGGGGCGGCTCCTGGGGGGTAGGGTGGGAGTGGCTGTTCGTGATTTTGTGCACTTGTGTCAGTCGTGGGGGTATGTGTGGGGCTGGATTCAGGGAGGTCAGGTAAGGGAGTGTTTTAATTTGCTTGGTGGTGGGGAAGTGTCATGGTCGGTGCATGCATGATGGGTAGGTGAGGTTATGGTGGCTGTGTGGCAGGTTGCTGTGTATGAGGTGGTATGCGGGTGGAGGGGTGCAGTGAGGGAGATTTTGTCTTCCTCTGTGAGGTCTATGTCTGTGTAAGGGAAGTCGTCTTCGAAAAGGTCTAAGTCCATGTCTAGTAGGTATTCGTCTGTAGGAGGGGGTGGATCTGTGGTGTCATGGGAGGGGAGGGTGGGTAGGATTTGAGGGTTCTTTGTGGTTGATAAGGGTGGATTGTTGGGGAGGATGGCTGTCTCCTGGCAAAAACAAGGGTACATTCATAGTGGATTCGTCAATTAGCATTGTAGGGTGTGAGGTTGCAGGTAGGGAGAGAGATGTTTTTGTGTTGGAGCGGGTATTCGCACCCAGACATCAAATAGGGAGGGTGAGGGAGTAGGGATGAGAGAGGGGGTAAAAATTATTACAGTTGTACATGCAGTTTTGTTTTTGTGTCGGTGTGGGTATTCGCACAGGGAGGGTGGGGGTGAAGGAATAGGGATGAGAGAGAAGGGGTAGAGAGGGTAAAATTGTGTCAGTTGTTGTTTTTGTGTTTGAGTGTCAGTATAGTTTGGGTGTCAAGGGGGGTGGGTGAAGGGATGGGGGGTGTGTGAAAATATCACAAATAGGATTCGGTAGGATCTGGTAAATGGTTGTAGGGATATTTGTGGGTATTAGTAATAAAAAAACAGACTAGGGTCTGATGTGTGTATCTGTGTATACATAGTGGATTGGTCAATTTGGTTTGGTAGGGGCGGCTCCTGGGGGGTAGGGTGGGAGTGGCTGTTCGTGATTTTGTGCACTTGTGTCAGTCATGGGGGTATGTGTGGGGCTGGATTCAGGGAGGTCAGGTAAGGGAGTGTTTTTGCTTGGTGGTGGGGAAGTGTCATGGTCGGTGCATGCATGATGGGTAGGTGAGGTTATGGTGGCTGTGTGGCAGGTTGCTGTATATGAGGTGGTATGCGGGTGGAGGGGTGCAGTGAGGGAGATTTCGTCTTCCTCTGTGAGGTCTATGTCTGTGTAAGGGAAGTCGTCTTCGAATACCCAAACTGACACAAAAACAAAACTACATGTACAACTGTGATAATTTTTACCCC